>JANFCV010000011.1:3968180-5226361 GCA_024500475.1 Phthorimaea operculella
TTAATCTCAACGAGATAAACGAGCTTTACACCTGCGAGCTAGTAAATACATTAAATATCCCTGGAATAAATAAATAAATATCCCTGGACGAGACACACAGCGCCATCTAGCCCCAAACTAAGCAAAGCTTGTACTATGGGAACTAGACAACTGATATAATACTTATATACTTTTTTTTGTAAATAAATACATAGTATACATAGAACACACCCAGACTTAACACAAATATTTGGAAATTGACTTTACAAATATATGTGTCCAGTGGGAATCGAACCCACGACCCTCGGCGTAGAAGGCAGGTGCACTATCCACTACGCCATCGGGACAGTCAAACTTAAAACTTGCTCTTCGTTGCTCATTAACTAACACTTGCATAATCTTATACTTTCTTGGTACAATAAGTGAAATAATAGCGAATGCTTACAAAAAAATAAAAGAGAACATAGCAAATCGTTTAGGTTTGAGTATTTTTGCAATACTTCCTGTATTTTACCCAGCAGTTATGTATTAGGAACTTAAAAATCGCTTAGATTGTAACTAAAGATTAGTAAATTCAAGTAAGCTTTGTTGGAAAAGAGAAATAAGTAAAACTCTAAAAACATTATGACTCCTATTTTTGGGTATTAATGTAACAAATTTTTGGAAAACTTCCAAAATTTCACCGCAGGCAGAATTTGAACCTGCGACCTTCGGCATCAGTACTGCCGACGCCCTAACCAACTGGGCTACCGCGGTTCTCAAATCCTGCCTGCGGTGAAATTTTGGAAGTTTTCCAAAAATTGTTTACCTAACACGAGAAGTGTTTTAAAATTTGGTATTCAATGTAACAAATATTTTCCAAGAACAAATATTATAAAGCAGGCAACTCTAGTCTCTACTTATTACCTACTCTCCTTCTCCTTCCTAAATATTAAGCCTTTATTGAGGAACAAATATAACGTTATTAAACCGTTCGACGACGTTGCAATAACATCGTGCAAATATTTGCAAATTTTCAAGTGAAATGTTTGCTTTCCGTGCTAATATAAACTGCTGTGGAAAATTGGATTTCTAGTGTATCTCAACGTATTGACGTCAAAAACACTGTGTACCTAGGGAAATTAAATGCCATTGAAAGTAAATTGCATATACATATCACTCCTTTATCCCTTGCGGGTTAGGCAGAGCGTAGGGGAGAGCGGGGTTCAAAGTGCCGATTTTGAAACAACCTTCAAATTTAGTCTAAATTGCAAAACCTACTCAACTCTTAAATCCCATATCTTCAGGAATTATCTATCTTCAGGAATTGTTGGGTACGCAGATGACAGTACTGTCACCGAGAAATATCTGTCCGGCGCAGGAGCCAGTGGTGATGAAATCCAAAGATTGAGAAAGGCTATGATTGAGCGTACGAGCCTGACGTTAAGTAACGTCTCCCAGTGGGGCGATGACAATCTCGTCAGCTTCAATGCTTCAAAAACGCAGGCGTGTCTTTTCTCCGCAAAAAGGAGTCCTTTCACCTTTTCTCCTACTTTTCGGGGTACATCTGTTCCAGTGACCAACACTCTTCAACTCCTTGGCATGGAGCTGTCCTCTGACCTCAACTTCGGCACCACCATCGAGTCCAAGGCTCAAATTGCAGCTAGAAAGTTGGGCGTCCTGAATAAAGTCAAGCGGTACTTCACGCCTGAACAGCTTCTAACTCTTTATAAAGCTCAAGTCCGATCTTGCATGGAGTACTGCTGTCACCTTTGGGATGGCTCGGCTAAATACCAACTTGCTGCAATGGATTCGGTGGAACGCAGAGCCAAGAGATTAATAGGCGATAAAAAACTGGTGGCAACCAAGCTTCACAGCCTGGCTCACCGCCGCAAGGTTGCTTGCCTATCGGTCTTCTACAGATTGTACTTCGGAGAGTGTGCGCGTGAGCTGCATGAGCTCATACCACCGTCTCCTTTCTTCCATCGGACATCCAGACGCACGGCCGGCTACCATCCGTTCTTAGTTGATATACCCACATTACGCACTAAGCGCTTCAAATCATCTTTCATTATGCGCACGGCTAAAGAATGGAATTCCCTGCCTGCGTCTGTATTTCCGAGTGCATATAACCTGAATCTCTTTAAGTCTAGAGTGAATAGGCATCTTCTGGGCAAGCTCGCTCCACCGTAGATCCCATCTCTGCTCTAGGGTAAGATTGGGGTCAAGAGTAAGCCCATCACGGATAAAAAAAAAAAAAATAGTCGCTTCTCTCGACACCCACGGGAAAGATATGGGTGATGCTATTCCAAACCGGCACCACATGGCGAATGTAAACTATAGTAGTAATAAATTGCCCATTTACACATACTTATAACTATGAATCACATCATCTACACCGCTTTATTTGCAAAAACTTTGTTTAAATCTGTCCACAATTGCTATTTTACTACGTTTCATAAATTCCGAGGACAAAAAATTGAATTTAAAAACAATTTTCCGATGAATGGAACACGAAATCCAGTAAATTCGAGCTGATATATGGAACAAATTGAACAGCACATTGCACTTTACTCCACAGAGTATAAAATACAACACTACAGATTTAGTTGGAGATAAAAATTGAATTATTCTGTCCGCGACGAGCGGTGGATCGAGAATTATGAGAATATTGTAGTTGTCAACGCTGCATTTTATGAAATTACCATCCAAATTCTAATTCAGTAGGAAACGCTTTTAGTGGTATTGTTTACTCCCTTATTTATAGAGATATATATGAGTTTTAAAAGAGAAACTAAATGTATTAAAGAAATTTAAATTTTGCATAAAAATATACGTCGAAATTAGAAAGAAAAGAGTTTCTCAAAAAAGCGTTTCGATTTAATATTATATAAATTATATTTAAGCTACTTGAAGCTTTACTTATACAGCTTATAAATATGTTAGAGAGAAGCAAAATAAATAGAGATCATACCCCTAAACATAAATTACCAAATACTACCAAAGGCCTTAAATAAAAATAACGATATAGAATCTCGTATAGTTCAGGAAAGAAAATCCACAAAACTCTAGTATTTGGAGCTTTGCCAAGAAATGGATCATAAAGTATATCTGAAGCTGATCAAATTCCATTTAAGGGTCAGTAAGAGAGTACTACTATGTAACACAGGGGTCAATGAACTGTGAATCTACGAGAGAATTATTTTAGGTTTCTTGCGAGGTCACGTAAATTCAGGGCTGGCGACGTGTCCTGTATCCTAACAGGTAGGTATATATTTACGGAATACTAATATGAAGATCGATTTTGTGCAAGAAACGTGAAGAAACGGGCGGATTCTTTAAAATGGTCTAAATCAAAATTATATTCTGATGATAGGTAAATATAATATAATAATAAAAAAAAAAACTTTCATGCATCGACCGGGCCGCATGTGGTTCGAACCCCGGTCGAAGCATGACATTTTCTCAATTTCTTATTTTCATTTATGAGAATAGTATAGAACTGTGAGAAATTTCCAAATATATTTTGATATCATAGTGGGGCCATTTTGACAACAAAATAGTAAAAGTTTGCCGATTCGTCTTGATACTTCCTCGTAAAGCTTCTTTAGCATTAGAACGCGAGCGTCACTATCAAGTTTCCACATGGTTACTGGAAATATCTTGAACTGCATTTCGTATGGTCAACGCTGCCCTCAGTGGTGTTTCCCATGAGGGATTTACCAATCAGACTTTGTTTCTATAGAATAGACAAAATAAAACTACCTGATAATGTGTCAAAAGTAAGCAGCCAATCAGCACGCTTTCACTAAAGCGACAGACGACCAATATCCGAATTTAATTCTGCCATTCTCTGCACGGCAAATGCATTAACGTTCCAAAATCAATTTCCCATCCCCCCTCCACTTACTGCAGCCGGTAACCCCCCTTCAGGAAATTAACGAGTACTGGCACGTTCGACGATCATTTGAGTATCTACTTGAATAGATTTTGATTCATCACATCAGCGAAGTCATAATTGTGATGATATTGACCGGAGAGAATAATGAATCATGACTTCACGAGATATTTCAATCATATTGTTCCAGGACACATCAACTTTTATTGCCTAGTTCTCAATAATAAGACTATTTGCACATCATTTAGCTAGGCTAGCCACCTTTTGAAAAAGGTGAAGGTAATTGGAGGCCTGTTTAAGAAAACTGGACGGCTACATCATCACACACGACGGTTCCGTAGCGCATCATTCACTCCATGTTCACCAGAACTGTCTCTGCCGAAGCGAGACCTTATAGACACGTCACTAGACGGCGAGGCGACCGACCGACAGTGATTAGTCATTTTCTATTTCAGTATGGTATTTAGTCGTCCGTCTCCCTCGTCGCTTGCCATCACGGAAGATGGGTAAAAACCTCTATCTATAACATACTATACTAAACCAGACTATCTCGAAGCTAAGAGAGATGAGTCAAAAGCACAGACCACCAACGGATGTAACATACCTCTATAGTGGAAGAACTCAATGCCAAAATTGCAGCCTTATGTGAACACACGATTGCACGGACCAACGAGGTGCCAGTTGCCGAGAGCAAATCAGAATATTTTTTACAAATCAGAATATGCGTCTTCGTTGATCCCTTATATGAGTTGCTGCCGATAGCACCACACCCCGTTGACATTAGCCGTTTCACATTCATTTCGTACGTATCTCTTGACGCCTAAAAATTTAATATGTTCCGTGCCTCACGTCGCCATTTACTTGATACATTTTGACACAAATTGCGCATTCTGTTGCTGGAATTCGCGTTTTTCGCGCCTTTAATGTTTACATTACACATTTTTACGGTGTTTATTTATGTACTCAAGTAATCAGGAAAACTGCGTTTTTCAAAGACGTGGGTATGCTTAAAAAAGAAAAATAAAAATGCTAAGGTAAAAGGTACTTTAGTAGCCCTTCGGAGTTAGCATTTAAGAGGTAACTCTACTTTGGGTTTTCTTATTAATTGCATGCAAAACCATTTCTAATTGATCCCTTTAGTCTGATGTCGATAACTTTATTTATAACTGGAGGTGCAGCGAATGGCATCCACGTAAACCGAGAAAGTGTCAGACTATAAATATCAATATGTACTTGATTAGATTAGTGAGGCGATGGCTAGGCATTACAAGAAAAACCTTTTTATCTATTAGCACAATCAGTCGATCAATCTCGTATCGAATACAATCATTTATTCACCATCTCGAGCAGAGAATGAATGAAATTGAGAACAGAATGGACGGGGCATAATCGAATGGAACCAATCGGTCATTATTTCGCTAAATTGATTATTCCAAGTGGATAAACAACATTCTTATTTTATCTGTAGGTAAGTTTTGATAAGGGGAATCTATACATATAATAAAACAGTAACAAAACTAAGTCTGTACATGAAATAGTTTAAAAAAAGAGTAGTTGTAATAAATTATGTTCAAGATGTAGATCTCGAAACAACAGCTAATTAAATTTTTGTCTGTTTGTCTGTCTGTATGTCTGTCTGTATGTCTGTCTGTTTGTCTGTTATTCTTTCACGCAAAAACTGCTGGACGGATTTTTACCAAATTCTGTACAGTGATTGTTTCTTACTCCGGTCAACATCTAGGATACATTTTACTTCGGGAAAATGTCTCAATCCCATGGGAAAACCCATTAACTGGTTCGGCAAAGCTCGACCGTCCAGAAACATTTTTTAACAAATTTACTGATATAGAAACGAGGGTATACATTGATACTATTTATTTTCTGCAAAAAAAGTCGCTTCTTAATGGAAAATAATGAAAAAAAAGTTTTAAAATTTGTTCGAGAAGAAAATTAGTACAAAAGTAATTTCATAGATGTCACTGATAGTTTTATAAAACGCGGTATCAAAATGTTTGTTTTTCTTCAAGCTATAAAAAGAGCCACCGTGAAATATCAAAGTTTCATTCCCTTAATTTGAATATGAAAATAATTTGATTAACTTTCGACACATTGGCTTTTCATTACGGACTTTGATTTTGCTTTTTGATCTGTCATATGATGATGATGATGATCTCTTTGTACTCCGATTTCGGGCATGGCGACCACTTCTTTTTCTGATCAAAGCGGCGATGATGCGCCCGTAAGTGCCCATTATACTTAGCCGATTTTGGCAGTAAACTCCCGTGTACAGCGTGGGCACATGAGTTTGTCATTGATATAATTGTAGTTAATGGCGGCCGGAGGACGGACCTCCAGTTAATCGTGTTTAGCGTCCAGGTCTGCTTTACGCTGCTCCTCAAAGTCGCGGATTCGTTTCTTTTCAAGACCGCGCCGTTCTGGCCGTTGAGTTGCCAAAACCTCAAATTTAGAGGGGTCAGTGTTGCATCTTTTCATGTGTCTCTTCTGAACACCTTTTAATACTCAGAATAAAAGATGCGCATGAACCGAAGCCACTGATACCTAATATAATAAAGTTGTAATAAATGGATTGTATTTGTAATTTGTATTTGTTTTAGAGGGTCGAAAGTCTGTACACAAAAGACACAAAAGACAGTGGGTCAAGCTGTGCTTGCAAATTGACATAAAAATTATAAAGGAACATCGGTTTTGGTAGTGTAACCAACTATATCGTCAGCCGCTGAAACAGGATGGGTGAAAACTTTAAAAGATACGAAAATATCTGTATTGAAAAAGTTGTTTATCATGATGTGCTTCTATGGCCTCATAAACTTCCCTTCATAGACAAGTAACACACACAAAACCGCGATATTCCAGGGTTCCTCCAGGTTATTCCATCATCATCGTCATCACCATCATCATCTGCCTGCCCATATCGTAGCAATCACGCATAAAATACTAACCATTACAAAGTTTGTATATGAGAACAGAAAAATATACGTTATCGGTACCATTATGTGTAAAAATTGCATAAAAAAATACAACATGTTTGTTGTATGGGAGCTGCAACGGCAACTGAAATACAACACCCTCCAGTGCTGCGTGGTGCTGCTATGGGTTCTCACTAATCATTAAATATCTTCTTACCGTATCAAACATCTTAAAACATCGCATTATTTTTGAATAATCCATGCACAGTACCACCACTGACAGATTGACTTCCCCTTTTTCCTAGCACCTTCCCACTTTGGGTGGTGCTGGCTCTCCTAATGTTTCGGCGCCATAACGTTCTTTCTGGGGTTGTCGGGTAAGGTAGGTGTCTTCGTTTTTTTGTGAGCTTAGTCATACACACTAACAGATTAATTACAACGATTTCAAAAATAGTTGACAATGATAGTTTACCTATTTATTAGCAGCCTATTATTTTTAGGGTTACGTACCCAAAGCTGAGAGTTCATTTCGCTATCTGTCTAACCAGACTTAGGTATATCTCATAAACCGTGATAGACAGTTAAAATTTTGATGTTTTTTTATGTTTTTTGATGTTTGATATGGTGAGAACACATTTAATGATTAGTGAGAACCTATAGCAGCACTGGAGGGCCTGTCTGTCTGTCTACCTACCCGACGGAACACCAGGAGCTCGACAAAACTTTAAGGAATATGAAAATGAATGTATTGATAAAATTGTTTAGCATGATGTGCCGCTTCTGTTGTCTTCCCTTGGCGAAACGAAGTTCGCGGGCACCAGCTAGTCTGAAATACGTAGGTAGTTATTTTTATCAGCCAAGCAAAAGATAAACAAAAATTACAGGTTAAGTTTACAAACAGTTGTCATGTGATGCCAGATGACAATATGATCATCCTATTTTTAACCATAGATATAGTAAAAGGGGGATAAATCCCGAGCATATGCAGCAGCATTCTCTGTGAAATGCAACACCTAAGCTTGCAGTGCCTTCGCCAACCCGTATATGTCAAGCGCAAAGAGTATAGGCCAATTGGCAATAGAGAGTCCCATCATGTCCAGAGGCTACAGATGCAATCGCATTGTTAAAAAGTTCCTTCAAAATGGCAATAATTTGCGTTTCGTAAAGCTATTTTTTTCTAAACTTTCTTATGTGTTTATTATATTATTTTTTATGGCATAATCAATCATACCTCTTAGCCATTCTTGACGCATTTTACAAAGCGTAAAATGCGTCAAGAACGGCTGTTATTTTGCTGTAAATAAACTTGCAAAAGTAAATTCATATAAGGAACCTGAGCTACACGGCTCAAACGACTCAAAGGTTTCTCACGTTTGAGTTTCCAGTGTGAGTTTCCTTTACGTTTATGAGCACCTAGTACTGCAGGTACATGTTTAATACTCTTATGAGTTCATTACTTGGGGCTGTTTAATATTAATATACCGTAATTTTAGTACGTGGGTAAAAGGGGAACGAAGAAAATGTGTAGTACCTATCACAATTCTTATAAAATTACCTACAATTATTCTAGTCGATCGTGTCCCATATGAAAAGAGGAACGAAAAATATAAATTGGCTTCCAATCGAATGCTAGGTAACATTATAATATAAGTAAGCTTTAATGTTCGCTTCTTTTCTTTATTCGGTCCTGAAGTGATTAGTCCACATACTTCTCTAGAACTTTTGCAAGCTCTCCGTAGCAATATACCACCTAGACCAGGTTACAAATAAATAATGGCTTCGTCGAACATAAATCTAATTTTGGGCTGATGATTTATCAATACGGTTTCCACACCAACATGTCACCCCCGTGGTCGTAACTCGATCATTGATGGATGACGCGCCATCGTGCGGTTATGTGTATTATAGTGGTACAGTCACGATGATAAAATAAGGGTTGGCTTTCGCACGCCTAGATAATTATGCCATTTGACGTGCGCCATTTACAGGAACAAATTGAATATCTACCATAACAGCCACAACAGTCCGCTACTGGACATGGACCTTCCCCTATCGGATATTGCCATACTCACCACGCTTGGTAGCGGATTGGCGAGCAAGATGTTGCATTCACAGGGAAATCTGCTGCCCATTCCCTGGATGATTATCCCTTAGTCACTTTTTACGACTAGGGTTAGAATTGGGGTGATGTTATTCTCAGCCCGTATCACACGACGATTGCGAAATTTATTTTATTAAAATATAGCGAATTGCTCACGGAAGGGGTGAAACACTGTGAAACCTTGCTGCTCATTACCCGGATTCATCTCTTATGTTGATTTTACGACACCTACAGGTGGATATAGGGTGATGTTATTCTACGCCGGCACTAGGATTTATGTCTAAGACGACTAATTGTGAAGATTATTTGTGAATGTTGTTTACAGCTGTTATTCAGCGCGACGTAGCAAGTGGAGCGAGTAATGAAGTCGTCTTGTACTTAATAAACTGCTCGTAAAGACCAAATTCACTCGAGACGTGTACCGAATTACAGCCAGGTTCTAAATTATTCTTATTCAGTTCTAAATTATTCTAATGTAGACTAATTCGGGCATAAGACTTGTGCGGAATGGAAAATCTCATTATTTTCATAATATGACTGAATTGTTCTGCTTGCCTGAGTTTCATTTCTCAAAGTAGCGAAAGAATGTGATAGAAAATGTAGATCATTAAATTTACTCATATAAGTTATGTAAGAGTAAATTCACTTACTAATGCCTCGCAGATTTGAAATATGATTAAAGGCAGAACACACCGCCTCCGTATGCATGACGTGCACGTCATCACGTGCGTAACTATGACGTTGTAAAGCAGGGGATCGTATGAGACACGGCCCACCGCGATACTCGCGTGGTGACATGCACCCATGCGACGCCAGTGTGCCGCATCTCCTACAATCCCATACATTACAACCGGTACGCGCGTCATGACGCGCACGCATACGTCCTGCACAAGTATAAGTATGATATTCAAACCAAAGCAAATACATTACATAACAAAACATGGAATAATATAGCGTTTATTTTCTCAGGGCTTAGCCCCTTGGAATACCTGGGAGGGTCGCGATATTAAAAATTCCTCCACGTAAATATGAAGGGAGGAAAAGGGTATGTGCCCTAGGATTTAGGAGACAGCATAGTTTAAGTATGAAGGTATCCTGGATTCATTTTAATTATTTAAGCTATGCCAGGGAAAGTTTTAATTTTCAGGAGGACGTCGTTGTACACTTTATATAACAGAAAGTGGATAATGTGCGTACGTACATACCTACATACATAAATCAATATTTATATATATACAGGGTGGACCATAGAGTGACGTCAATAAAAAGAAATTAGATTCCTCACATCTTGAAAATACCCCATGTATGTTCCGCGATTATTTTTAGTTTCCGAGTTATTCATCTTTTAAAGTTGTATGGAAAAATCTCGAATGGCAGACATTTTATCTTTTTTTGTATGCTAAAAAGTGCAAATCATAAAGATTGTGCTTTGAAATCACCTAGGCGAAAAGCCCTTATACGGAAGTAAAAAAATGAAAGGAAAAATTACTGCCAGTCGAGATTTTTCAACTTTAAAAGTTGAATAACTCAGAAACTAAAAATAATCGTCAGAATATACATAAGGTATTTTCGAATCCCTCAAGATGTGAGGAATCTAATTTCTTTTTATTGACGTCACTTTATGGTCCACCCTGTATATCACGCCTATATCCTTTGCGGTGTAGGCAGAGCCTAAACGGATGTAAAAAACGACCATCTACACCACATCTGACAATTAGCGTCATTCAGAAGACTGTGTATTACCATACTGACAGTTTATCAGCCAGATGCCTAAAACTGCAATACATATCAACTCTCAAACCCCTTCGTCGCTTCTTACGACACCCACGACGGGAAAGATATGGGGTGATGCTATTCTAAACTGGCATCACACAGCGATCTTAACCGGCACCACATGGCGATAATATGAACAAAATAAATATTCATTCACTGTCAACAACGGAATTAAATAAACAATTTTATTGTTACGAAACAAAGTGTACGTTATAACGAAGTTAGCTTTGCTCGTGCAAATTGCTCCTAATTCTGTAAATCGTTTCCAATTGATTAGGCATTAAGGGCACCTACATTTTTTACTTTGAAATCTATAGCTAAAAGAAAATTCCTTATTTCTTTGAAAATGGACTATTTCCTTAGGTTGGAAGAGAATATTTTCTTCGAGCGATAAACAAGATTAAAATTACAGCGCCCGGAGTGGGCGAGCCTCGTGGATCTCGTAAATCTCGAGAAAAGCCGCGGTGAATGGCTAGTATTACGGCTAACTAATATAATAAATTTATAAAGGCCGTCTGTATTAGGCTTCCTTTTTAACTGGTATCTCTACAAGGAATATAAAATGCTACTATGGCAAAACTTATACAGATAAAACTTGTTGATTATTTTATTATCGCTTATCAACTTAAAAAAATGAGACATACACCAGACCACAAAACTGTGATACTCTATAGAGACAGAGCATAACAACGACAGGATTTTAAAGAAAGAAACTACAATAACATCTTCAAAAGTTACGAGAAAATGCACGCCTATGACATGACGGCGTATAGATGACAGTTTGTTTATTAAAAACGAAATAGCTGTTTAACTTGGAATGTTGTCGTGAATGCCCATAACAAGACTAGGTAATATGTAATCAGTTTAATAGGTACTAGGCTTTAGCACTAGGCTTTGAAGTTGAGCGTGAGGTAAAAGTGAGCGAGGTTTAAATGCCCATAACCGTCTCGTTCACTTCATTCACCGTACCTTGATGGCATTTAATAAGTATTTGTGTGTAGCTAAGCGGTTTTATGTATTGGAAACTTTCGAATTAGATATTATGTACTGTATTATCTTGAGAAGACCTACGTTTACTGTACTATGCTTTATATCGGCTGAGATGACGACTACGGTATACTTCTTAGAAACTCAATAAATAATCTACAAGGTTCCGTGAGATATGTAAGGGAGAACTTCACTTTAACCTTGAAATATACCCTATCCTCGTAAGGCCCACGTATTTTTACGACAAGTAGTAATAGCGACCCAATGTCCTAATTTTAGGCAACAGCGTTCAGGCCCAGATATTCCATGTGCAAAAATAATGTGTTATTGACCTGATACCGACTCAAAATTTTTGTGTGTTGCTAATTATCACTAAGAGCATCTGACAGGGTTCATAAAACTTAAATAACTTATGTCCTATTTTTAGGACGTTGGGTTGCAATGACAACAGAAAATCAAAATATTTTTCCGTAAGAAAGATGGTTCCGTGCTTCGGAAGGCACGTTAAGCCTTTGGATTCATATGCTGTTAATACTATCTTACTTAGGCATTGTTGTATAACCTCGTTAGAGGCCTACGAGTTAAAAAGTAGGCTCATTGAGAGCTCTGACTCCGGGGTTCATCGGGTCGTTTGTAGACTCGGTAACCCACTCAATATGATGATGAAGATGTGTTTTGTGAAGCCTGAGATCAGGTTCATAGGCAGTGTTATAAATATTCCAATTTCCGCCACTATCTTAGAATTGAGCTTCATCTAAGTTCAGCTGTTTTACTATGTGTTGACCTTGGAAACCTTAGAAAATTCAAACTTTTTAAGACCCAGCGGCCTAATTTCAGGACATAGAAATGTGGGACAGAATATTTAATTGACTATGGCATATTTTTACTAAATTTAGTCCAAATACCAATATTTATTAATTTATCTTCAAATTGCTTTCTATTTTTATCCAAAAAATAAATAGATTTTATAGAAATAAACAGATTATCTGAACTCATTTTTTTGAATCAGCCATCTTGCTCAGCTTCCAGGTCAAAATCACAGCTGTTTTTCTTTTAATATGTCAAAATATGTATTTTTTTAAAGATGCGTTCACGTACAACCCAATTTAAACCTAGTTTCGAGCTGGCGCCGAAATTCAAATTAATAATCTGACTTCAAAATTTATGTCCTAATATTAGGCCGCTGGGCCGATATTTGATGTTTATTAAATCCAGTTTGGGCCTGAAGGACTACTGAACGTATGTCCTAAAATTAGGCCGTTGGGCCTTACGAGGCTATAGTTAGCTCTATGCTTGGTACCGTTGATAGAAAAACTAATAGATAATAGAGGAAAAGTACCTCTAACAACGATAGAACCGACTATACAAACTGCACAGACGTAACTTAATCTAAATCAGAATCTGGTACTAACTAGTTAATGATTTCATTGGAAGCTCAAACATTTGCTGGCCAGCTGGGATTAACGATCTTCATGCTGGACTGACTGTACTCCAGATTTAATGAAGATCTTGTTATAGCGCTACTGGAACTTGGATCTTTGTATAGTTTCTCCTGGATGACAGCTTTGATAGTCAAAGTTTTGCATTTGACTACAGCTAGCCTCTGATAGTTCCTTGACTTGGCTTGGGTCAAATTGTTTGGCGACATTCAAAGAATGATTAGTCGCTGAGGATTAATCTTTGCAAAACTATTCAGGTAGACAGAGCTAAGCTGAGATACACTTGCATAATTGCGCAGGCAACGATAGAGCCGCAGTAGTCCAGATGTAAGAGGCGTCGACAGTATCAATGGCTCCGGTAGATAGTCAAATCCTGCCTACGGTAGAAAATTTTGCACATTTTCCTAAATCCTAACGGCTGTTTTCGCCGCCTCGGTTAACTAAAGTATTGTGCATCAAACTACCAAAAAATCAACAAAAATGCACCGCATTCTCCATTGAAATCACCTATTCTCGGCTCGTAAATCAAGTAATAACATTTCTAATTCGTTGACTGGTCATAATAAGAATTCCATTCGGAAAACAAGCGCCATATTTGCAGCACGAGAAGCTATATATCTCAGGAATGCAGCATCAGGACGTTTAGTTCCATAAAGAACATTCCTGGCAGACGTTATTGTGCTAGAATGGCTAGACGTTATCGAAGAAATCTGACGGTCGAGACATATAAGACTCCTACCACGAATTTTTAGAAAGGAAGGGAAAACTGGTTGTTCGATAGAATAATAAGTACGTCTATTAGGGTATTAAATTATTAAATGAACAAGGATAACTCATAGTTATTATTTTATATAAGCCTCGACTTAAATTAACAAGGTTAGTCGTTAAAATAATAAATACGTCTATTAGGGTGATATGCAAAGAGCTCGCTGAGGTTAAGTTAGGCCTACGTATGCCAAAATTAGTCTTTTTTAAAACGCTGTTGTAGTAGCCTATAGAATAGAGGTCTCGAGCTACTTCCCTACCTAAGTCAAAGTCAGATATTAAAATGTTTGAATTTAGCTATGGGCAAGTTTGAGATCATTTAGTAACTAGCACGTAAGTTTGTAATGTAGCAATAGCTACATTAATAATAATCACACACACACGTCATTCTGGTTTATTGATATTAGTTATCGGAATATCTGATAAATGCCAAAGATAAGGTGTACGATACAAATAGGAAGCGAGTAAAAAACATTTCACAAACACAAAACGATACAAATTCCAGTGATGATAAGTAGACCGCAGGCTAGACATCTTGACGCGGGAGGAGAATACACGAAACTTGGCAAAAACTCAAATCTTAAAGGATCTCTACCGCGTATTTCACGTTTAAACATGAATGCACCTCCACCCTAACTTGCACGGGGTGCAGTATACTCGACAGGCGGGTCCAGGGCGTTGCTCCTAGCAAGTTGGCAAGCTTATACAACCCGTATATTGCAAGACCGGACGGAGCGAGTTTTTGCGCAATACGACTCTTATGAGAACCTTTATTTATAATGACATTATTTAAACTGGGTCCCGTGTTATTCGATTATGTTACTCATATTCGTAGGAATATTTAAACTACCTATACCCTAGCTTATGTACTAAATGAGCAGAAAAATAACAGGGTCTTTGGAGTGAGATGAGTAATCCCCGTTGCAATTTAAAATATAATTTCTTTGCTTTGAAAGACACAAACGTAAACTTAAATATTTTTGAATGGTTGAAACTCTTTTCAGTGATGGGTCGATGCACAAAGTGACTAGTATTGTGGTGGTCTCCACCTTATTAATGGTCTGACTCTCGTCTGACTGATGATACCTGTCGTCATGGTGACAGGATCCCACTGGATGAGTCTTGTGTTGACTTGACTATTGAAAATTGCCTGTCTATAATTTCTAGGCATGTCTATGCTAAATTTTTGTGATCAAATATCCACAAATTTATATCAGTCAATGATCACTCACCAGTCTGTCCATAAGCGAATATACAGGCGTTGTAGCCGTCGAAGGCATTGTCCAGGATGTCTGTACCCAGGCATTCGAAGACTGTCTTCTGCGAGGCGAAGTTCGGTAACCCTGGGTCCAGCGAGTAGAAACAGTGGTCGAACGCGAACGTCTTTGGTTGTTTTCTGTGGACAAAGAGATGTGGAACTTTAGTTTTAGAATTATGGCACTTAGATTTAGATAATCTTATTCAAATAATTCACAACAACAGTACCTACACGACCCTCATTGCTAGAATAGGTCACCTCCAGGCGGGTGCATTGACTGCGATTTTGGCCGACTGCATCGTAAGATATAACCTTATCACACAAGAGGTGTACGAGCGGATACGGAGCAAACTTTTCGTACAAATACCGCCGGTATTTACGCCATTGTACCACGTAAAAATATAGAAACCATAAGGTTCATTGTGTGATTTCTTCTCAATTTTATTGCGGTTAACTTCTGGTAAAAAACTGGAATTACAGTTACAAACAAAATTCCATTGACACCGTTCCGCGTTTCTCCGCAAACAAGTTAAAACACTTAAAAGTTGGTGTGTCCAGCCAGTGAACCCACTCGTCCCAGTTCCGCAACTTCTGGGACTACTGGACGAGTAATGTCAGGACTTGTTCCTACTTCAACTGAGTTACCAAAACATTGGTAATGCCGACGAGAATAGCCAGAATCAGATGTTACAGAAAAACAATACTAGAGAGTAAACAAAAAGGAATCTAGACACACGGCAGTGTGTCCGCCAAGTTCGAGCAAAAAAAGCGACACACCGGCCGTGGGTTATATTACACGAACCATTTCGGGCCAAGTTCGACCCACCTATAACTCAAAATCTATTTTATCTACGCATATGAAATTTCTAGTATCTGTCGAGATCTACTTACTTATCTAAAATACAAAATTTCATTAATGTACCTATTGTAGGTCTTGAGATATTGACGTCAGAAAATCGCTATTTTTACTATACACTCACTGACTGACTGACTCACTCACTCATCAAAAACCTAGACCACTTCCAATGGTCGTATTGACTTGAAATTTGGCATGGAGGTAGGTCTTTAGGTCAAGGTAAAGGAAAAAATCTGAAAATGGCCAAGTGTGAGTCGGTTTTAAAAATAATGAAGGTATAAATTCATACCCCTAAGGAACTAAAACAAAAAATTTATCTATATCTTCCAATCGTCGTACCGACCTAAAATTCGTTACGAAGGTTTGTATTTAGTCAAAGTATAAATGAGATATTTCCTTACCTAACTTAATCATAAGAAAAAAAGAAAATAAACCTTACAAAAATAAATGAAATCCCACCCAAAACATAAATGTGAAAGGCTGCCAAGTTCGATAATATTGGAATGCTTCGCCTATAAAAGAAGTGAGATCTAAATAAGTACCAAGTTCCATACACTGACCTCAGTTAAAAATAGTTACAGGAATGCACACAAAAATTTATCTATATCTTCCAATCATCGTACCGACCTCAAAATCGTTACGAAGGTTTGTATTTAGTCAAAGTATAAATGAGATATTTCCTTACCTAACTTAATCATAAGAAAAAAAGAAAATAAACCTTACAAAAATAAATGAAATCCACCCAAAACATAAATGTGAAGGCTGCCAAGTTCGATAATATTGGAATGCTTCGCCTATAAAGAAGTGAGATCTAAATAAGTACCAAGTTCCATACACAGACCTCAGTTAAAAATAGTTACAGGAATGCACACTTGATTTTCCGCAGTTTGGAAAGTAGATTCTTATTTCCAAACTGCGAAAAATCAAGTGTGCATTCCTGTAACTATTTTTAACTGAGGTCTGTGTATGGAACTTGGTACTTATTTAGATCTCACTTCTTTTATAGGCGAAGCATTCCAATATTATCGAACTTGGCAGCCTTTCACATTTATGTTTTGGGTGGGATCAATATTTCACAAGGAATACTCTGCCCATTCCCTGGATTTATATTTCCATCGTCCACAGGTGGAAAGGGGTGATGCTGTTTTGATCCAGTACGACACGGCCGCGTAACATTATACTATATAAAAATACGCCGGCACCACACGACAATAACATTTTACCACATGAAAATGTAGAAACCAATTATGATTCACCGTATGATTTTCTCAATTTTATTGTGGTTTACTTCTAGTAAAAAATACTTAAAAATTGTTATGTCCAGTGAACCCACTCGTTCCACTTCCGCAACTTCTGGGACTACTGGACGAGTAATGTCTGGACTTGTTCCTACTTCAATTGAGTTTCCAAAACATTGGTAATGCCGCCGAGAATAGCCAGAGTAACAAGATATTGGGTGTTAGAGATAAGCAGTACGGGAAGATATAATAAAACCTAAACGAACTTTATTTGCAAAGTTTATGCAGGTAAGTAAGGCCGTGCGTGCACTCAGGGTGTTTCGTAAAAGGCGGCATAGAATTTTAGACCATGGCTGAATATCTGTCGACTATGGTCAACCGCATGGTGGCGGTGATACCACCTACAATAGCAATCCCAAAGCAGGTTGACGTCAGGCAGGCCGATCATAAAATATTGGCAAATCCTTTTGCTTCATAAGTTGCTTTTACGTTTTGATTCATATGTTGTGCCGATTCCAACTGATTTGGGACAGAAAGCACTGGGGCACGCAGATGATGAAGCAGGCAAGTAACGAAGTTTGAAATTGCTAACCTCAGTTATTTCTGTTCTCATTGCCACTTTTTCGATAGTGGTAACCTAAAGGTTTGATTTTTATGTTTTAAACGTCCTAACATTAAAAAATTGGTCAATTTACCTGACACAACTTTAAAAACATACTCACAGTCACACACACATATCACGCCTGAAAGAGAAAAGACTCTGTATTCAAATTGCCTACTCAAACTTGGGAACACAGGCATTAGACGGAAAAGCTACTTCGAAGTTCCTAAATTAGGCTAGACCTAGTTAGATCTCGTTTTGAAAGTTAATGTCCATTTTATTCCTTTCCTTTTATCATCATTCATTTCAGTTCTAGCTAACAGCTTTCATTTCGTAGCCACTTTACTACGACAGCTACGACGTAGCAACAATTCTACGTAAACTTGTATGAGACACAAAGACCAAATTCAACAAATTCATATTTTGTTCCTGAGTCACACACTACACCGTTAAGATCATAATAGTACACAGTGTAAGTGAATCTTACATGCACCGAACATATAACGCAACGGTTCCAATGACAAGGTATGACAGCCGAAATCGATGCGAAAATGTGTGCCACGACATCGCTTTTGTGGGATTGCGTAAACTGCTTTCTTCAGACAACCGAATCCGGCAAAACACCGGAAAAACATAAGGTGTGTGTGAAAACTATCAGAGTTGAGTTTAATTAGAGCGCCCTAATGGAAGTAACTTTTAATTAATAGTGCGTGGCCCCACACGACCGGTCCGTAGGGGCTTGTTTTCACTTATCTGACATCTGTGGTTATAAATTGTAAATTAATTCATTTGTGAATTGCAAAATGCTCATGTAAAAACAGCTTAATCAGTAAAGTAGGTAGTTTAGTTTAGTAAGTACATTGTTTTTCATGTTACCGTCGGCTCGGAATAAAGTTTTAAACGTAAAGCTGGTAAAAGAACTTAGAATATCATAGACGTAGAACGTACTCTTGAAAACTAACGCAAATGATGTCCAGATGGGTTAATTCCGAGCGTATCAAATCAAACCTGCCATGTACAAGTACTAATACGATAAAGAGAAGGTAGATGTACATTTACGAGTACTGCAGCGTTTCAATTGAATGCAATATCTCACATTGCGCTCGCCATTCCACCTGCCAAGGTGAGCATGGCAACACCCTCCCAATAAGAGGATCTAGACTTTTCATAATTAGACTTTTGTGGCTATAAAAGTTACCTATATTGTCTAGTTTCTCATCTCCCCTTCCCCTTTGTTTTCTCTCTGAAAGTGTCAACAAGAACCACATAAAACGCTGCCTCACACTAGCGAAGGGTGCTAGTTAGTTGGTGCTATTATTTTTCCGCCTCTCTTCCGTCACTGTGACGTAAACTTCCGGCTCTTTTCCGTCACTAAACTCCATTATGACGTAACACAAGTGTGACGCCAGTCAGGGTTCGTTAACGCTGGCCCGCGGTCATCAAGCGACACAACGGACCTAAGTTTAAGAGCCACTGGACAGTTTTTCATGAGATGCAATTTTAGTTAAAATCTTTTCAGGACTCAAATCAATATAGACAGCCGATGTGCGCAGGGCGCAGTGGTTAGTACGAATGCCTGCGACGCTGTTCTCAGTCTGGTTAAAATATTGCAGGCCGAACCACCTGATTGTCCGAAAATCAAGATGATTCCATGCTACGGATGGGCTCATTAAGCCGTAGGTTCCGGTTGCTGTTTATGATCATTTAGACGGCGGTCGTTATGTATTAGCACAGGACCGTGAGGTGTGGCGCAATAAAGAATAGCCCTATACCCACCCTACAGCAGGTGTATGTGGGCTGATGATGCAGATGATGATAATGAATTTCAGACCGTAGAAAAACGTGACTAGCTTGTCTCTGATTCGGTAAAAAAAAAGTGTGCTGTCCTGTAAAATTTCGTTGATTAAATCCATTGTTCGAAAGCCAACGCGAAAGGCCCGTTCGTTGCCAAAAATAGAATAACTTCGGCAAATTTACAATCCCAGTTAGTTCGGCTTTTGGCTCTGTCTTCGTGCGATTGAAATATTCGCGTAGTTTGTTTTAACGTGTTCATTGAACTTCTGTCTGTGTTGAAAATAGGCATTTATGTAAACTATAAATTTATGCGTAAATTAGATGAACTGAAACAATATCATGGCAACGAGGTTGTAAGTGTTAAGTGTCTTAAACCATCGGTCTTGGTTGCTGTCTATGAATAATTGATTTATTTACTATATTTTAGATGACGACTCCTTGATTCTTTACCTTTACACAACCATGTCAAAGGCCTCATGAGGCTAGTAGTCATCTAGTTAGTACCTTTACCAGACCCCAAGACAGGTGACTCAGCATCGCACACAAAATGAATGATGTCTATCAAAAATACTTGCAAGTACAAGTACCTACTCTTCTTTTCTGTTTTTTTTCTGTTCCACACCGAGTGAAAATGCTTTTACGTTTCATGCAGTTTTCACAGCAATGAGATTTGTTCATTGTTTATTTACTGTGTTGTTTCTACGTCTGTTTGCGGAGTTTGTGTCGTCAACCAGATCCAAGTAGTTTATTAAGATGAAAAATATATAAATATAATATTCATAAGATGAAAAGACGAATGAAATAAATATAGATACCCCAATTCTACCTATCGGAGTCGTAAAAATCAACTAAGAGACAATCCTCCAGTGAACGGGCAGCAGCGTTCCTTGTAAATTCACCATCTTGAACTGCGCTCGCTAATCCGCATGCCAATCGTGGTGAGTATGGCAGGCAATACCTTCCGATAGGGGGAGGCCGATGTCCAGCAGTGGACTGTTGTGGCTGTTATGGTTATAGTTAACAGAAATAAAGAAACCAAAAACTACCGCTCGTCTTCTTAGTTTGTTTCTTTTTCTATAAAATAACATTGGAATTCACAAAGAAAAGGTTAAGAACTTTCTATTTGAATACCTATTTAAATATTTTAACGCAGTTACGCAGAAAACTTTTAAAACGAACAATAACGGCAAAAAGTGTTCGGCATTCAGATTTTTTTAAACCAATATTTCCAGTCACAGAAATTTTGGCGCTCCATATTTTTTACCGCAGGCGTACCTAAAAGCTTAAATTGTGCTGGCAAAAATAAAATTGATATAAACGCCTAATTTCCACCCGAAAAAATCCCGTTTCATTTCATCAGAGTATTATATAGTCCTCTGAAGAGCCATTCAAACTTCGCTTACATAAAAATGGTAATCCTATTCCATCGAGCGATTCTGAGTAAATACCCCTAAAACAATGTACTTAAGTACGAATACAAACGATTCAACGGATACTTATGTACATGACGTATGAGAACCATTTCCCAATATAATGAGGATTTTGATAGCTTAGTGATTGTTGATGTTGTGTAATTTGTTTAGAGAAGGTAATAACAACAGATTTAAAATTAAAATTCCACCATTCACATACAATACAACTGGAGTATATGCTGGTCTCGGGAAAAGAGTCGCAACGTTGGTATTTTATATTGTTTAGCTTGCAGTGCAAATAGGTATTGTGTCAATTGATCAGCAATAACAAAAATATCTTACAAATACGGAATTTCATTCTAGCTTACGTCCCAAAAGCACCATCCAAACCTATCGCTTACAAAAATAATGGTAATTCAATTCCATCGAGCGATTCCAGGCTGTTTCATTTCAGGTAAGTAGATTCTTTCGGAAAATATGCGTGTGTCGAACGTGATCCAAACGCTTATGCGGATGTAATAGAGAAAAAGTTGTTTTTGTGTAATCTACTTACTAAATTTTTTGAGCATGTATTATGGACTATTTGTATTTGGATTATTTTTGATAGTCAGAGGCACTACCTGCTCATCGAACTTACGCGGATTGTCAATATTTATTTTTGTACAGCTTTCGCGAATCGACATATCTACTTTACATTGTTGTTTTGTGTAAAGAACGCGAATTAGTAAAGAATAGTAAACAATTCATAAATTAAAAGATCTCGTGGCACGCATTTTAGCCAGGCTGAATCACTTGACGGGGCGTAAACACTTCCATTCAATGATGGATCAGTATCTAATGATTATGTTACAACTTCAGTTTCAAGCTGAACTTGTCAATCAATAAGAGCAAGTGTAGAGGGCAAATTTATTATTTACTGGTCGTTGAAAAGACAAGATTAAAGGAAAAGGAAGCGATGACCGCACCCCGGAAGAGCCATGCTTGCGTACTGTTGGCTACTGGCCAGCTGATATCCATAATGTGGCCTGAGAGACATCGGATCATGGCGCTACGAGAAATATGTGTGCTTAGCTCGACTAGAACAAAGTAAAAGAACGTATGGAACAATAAAGTTATTAGGAAGGTTTTCATACTTTACTGGTAGTTTAAAAGAATAAAGGAAAAGGAAGCGGTGACCGCACCCCGGAAGAGCCATGTTTGCGTATTGTTGGCTACTGGCCAGCTGATATCCATAATGTGGCCAGAGAGAGAAATCGGATCATGGTGCTACGAGAAATATGTCTGCAAAGCTTAGCTTGACTAGAATATAGTGTAAGAACGTAGGGAACAATAAAGTTATTAGGAAGGTTTTTATACTTTACTGGTAGTATACAAGAATGAAGGAAAAGGAAGCGTTGACCGCTCCCCGGAAGAGCCATGTTTGTGTAGTGTTGGCTACTGGCCAGCTGACATCCATAATGTGGCCTGAGAGACACCGGATTATGGTGCTACGAGAAAAGTGTCTGCAAAGCTTAGGTTGACTAGAACCAAGTTAAAGAACGTATGGGACAATAAAGTTATTAGAAAGGTTTTTATACTTTACTGGTGGTATACAAGAATAAAGGAAAAGGAAGCTGTGACCGCACCCCGGAAGAGCCATGTTTGCGTAGCGTTGGCTACTGGCCAGCTGACATCCATAATGTGGCCTGAGAGACATCGGATCATGGTGCTACGAGAAATATGTCTGCAAAGCTTAGCTTGACTAGAACAAAGTAAAAGAACGTATGGAACAATAAAGTTATTAGGAAGGTTTTTATACTTTGCTGGTAGTACACAAGAATAAGGGAAAAGGAAGCGGTGACCGCACCCCGAAAGACCCATGTTTGTGTAGTATTGGCTACTGGCCAGCTGACATTTATTATGTAGCCTCAGAGGCTGTCTACATCGCCGACATCGGATTATGGTACTAAGAGAAATGTGGGCGTAAAGTAAAAAGGAACAGGAAAAGAATTTGAAGCGCGATAAAGTCTGTTACTAGAAAGGGGTGGCCCCAGCATTACTCGGTTTCTTATACCGGTGTAAAATTGCGAGAACGGAGTCCACAACCGAGTTTCGATGCACAGTAATTTGACAAAACTCTACTTCGACAACACGCAGTTTTGACTAAATATGTGATTGATAAGAGCTCTCATAGTCGTTAAGATTTTGCAGTCAGAGTATATTTTAGTAGTAGTTAAGATACAAAACTTTAGCAAAAAGTAAATGTTTAAAAAATTTGAGCTGAAAAATAATAACGATACGAAAAGTATACTTGCAGCAACGTCGCAAAAAACCAAATACGCAATATCATAAGCTAACTGCGCGCCAGGAAACGACAAGACATTTGATATTGCAGCTTCTGGAGGAAAACTTTGAGCTAACAGGATATTTGATATGGCAACATTTTAGAAGCTCTGCCTGATATTTTACCAGTAATGGATGGCGCACGATATTAAATTCTTGGTTTACAGCTTTGACACTGACGAGGGTACAAACTGTAAATGAAAATATTTTTAAATATATGTATTTGACATCAAAAATTGTGCTTATTGTATTTTATTTCAACTTATGTGAAAGGTTTCGTCCAAAATTATTCGTTATTTTTCAGGCACAAAGTCAAAATTGTAGGTAAGCGAATCACGAGATTAAGGTGGAGATGGGCAGGACATTTGGCTAGGAGACAGGACGGACGGTGGACCAAAGCAGTCACGGAGTGGTGGCCAAGAGGAGCAAAAAGACTAAGGCCAGACCATCAATCCGGTGGTCTGATGAAATCATGAAATTGACCGCGTCTACGGGTATCCTGTTAGTTAACTCGTAGCAAAACAAAGCTGAAAATTCATAGACTCTCAAACGATTCCATGTTTATTTATAAGCCCCGGGGACCGGAACTGATTCGCCAATTTCGTCGTTGTTTAAAATTTGTTTCATTCTCCGCTTTAACATTTTTAGCTACACTTTTGATAAACCCAGGTATTCTTATATGAGTAGAACCACGCGTGTATTATTCATTATTACCTGGTAGATACAGATTAAAGAGCACTTAATACAAATTGTGCCTACCTTACGTAAGAAGAACTAACTATAAGTCAAATAATGTAGTAGCATGTCATGAAATAAATGCGAAAACAATGTAGTTAGAATTCATACGTTATCTAATTATCACTAAGAAATGTGAAGACGAAATTCGAAGAACCTACCTAATACTTAACGTTATCTACGTAGGTAGTTAATAAACGATTTTCATTTAGTAAAATTACTATCGACTTTGCGAAACTAAATCTATTGCCAGGTATTTACTTCCCATTTTCTCTTACTAGGCACTTTATTGCAATGTGGCTCTAAATTCAAGAATCATTAGGATATACTACTGTTCAAATGGGCGGTACTGCGTTCTATCTTCATTACAATGACACTAGGAGCAGTTTGCTAGAAGCTATTCTGTACTAAGGAGTTTTATGCGACCACCTACTTCGCTTTCAATGGTTATTAGAAGCAACGGAAGCATATTTTTGATGCCAGCGTGAATTTATGAAGGACTTAATAGTAAGTAATTTCTAATATGAAATTACAGTACAAAACAATTTAAATGATATAGGTACATGAGCCATGAGATTTTTTTGGCTGTAAACAGGTAACAAAAAAATTAAATAGTTTCTTCTAAGCGTTTGAAATTCATGTTCACTTAATATACTTTGAAAAAAAACTAAATAAACGAAACTAATCAAAACATCCTACCAGAATATCGAATAAATACCTTTCTATTATAACTTTACTTGAGTCATCATAACATGATAAGAAAACTTCAGAAAAAGTTGTGTATCTTTCCCCTAAACATACACAAAGAAAGGCAGTCAACTTTCAGGCTTCAGCGCCAAACATGAAACTTTCTGTATTACCTTCCACCTAATAAAATAATGGCGAGGAGTCGTGTAGTGTGTGGGACCTAATCTAAACTTATGGGTCAACATATTTATTAAAGTAATTTAGAAAGCCACTCTCCTTTTTTCGGCGAAACAGGGCAATATTTCAAAGGCATATTTTTATTCAAATGCATAAATAAGTCAAATGAATCTAAATTCAAATGGTTTAGTGAATATATTTCAACTAAACACCCATGAAACTGAGCTACTTTTCCTTAGAAACTTAAGTCCAAATATGAAACAAAATATTTTGTACTCATCAAGAAAATTACTCTAGCTCTGATATATTTAGCTCGGGTATAAGTCCAAATTTTGATCAAAAAACAAAAATGGTCATTACGTTTTTCGTATGTTGTCCTATATTCCTTGGGCAAGTTGTTAATTTTCGTGGACTGGATAATAAACAACTTGAAGATTTTAAGTTTTTTAACGTGTATTTGTACTTAAGGTTTTTCTTGGCCCATTACTTCTCCGCGTAATAACAGCAAAGCGCCGTGTGGACCACCTAATCTAAACTTATGGGCCAACATATCTCTCGAAGTAATTTCGGGTGACACCCTACTCGCTGGGTGAAATGGGCTAATGTAGGTTTACTTACACCACATTATTTGTAATTTATTTCATGAAAACTTTTTGTACACGTTCATTTATCTAATCGGAGTGCTCGTAGGCGAGTGGTCAGCCCCTTGTCTCCATTTCAACCGAAATTCATTCGAAATTGTAACATAAATAATTATGAAATTTTATTTCAATCGCATGTAATCTTTTCTAAATCAGTAAAAAATCTGGAGTGATCCGTGAAAGTAGTTGGAAGGTTTTCAAAGTTCCATTTATTACAAACCAGTATTTTTGATACAAACATAATTAATTGTTTAGTTAGAACTTCTTGAATTGAAAAGCATTAGTACTCGAGCTTTTCACATCGGCAATTTTCATTCCAAGAAATCCGTGAATACTGAATATACTTATTTCACGTTTCGAAGCGGCCATGTTTTCTGCTTAGCGTCCGCGAAACGGTTTCAGCGGATTCAGAATTGGTAGAATCAAGTACGTATCCACAACTTAAGATTGCTTTTATTTAAGTAGTTTATTCGCTGAACAGAACAGATTATAAGAACGCAACACAAGCATTGTTGTATAATTTTAATTCAAATGACCGCAACAAACAAACAATCGATTTATTCATACCCTAGCCAAAACTGGAATATCTTTCTTTATTTGTTCAGACAATAAAGTACCTATCATCAGTCATAATTAAGTTGATAACTTGGTACAAAACAAAATAAGATTTCTGCAGTGTTTAGTGTGTCGTCAAAGTTAATGGATATTTTATTGCGACCATCAACAGGGAGGAGCCTCAATAACGCGTAACGACCTAAAACACTTCCCTTAGGAATCACCTTGGCAAATTGATTATGATTAATCAACATCTGTGTCCCATCCCAGTATTATTACCAATCGGTATGGAAAATCTGTGGCCTACTTGTTTGGGATTTGAGGATCTGGTGATGAACAGCTTGCTGTATAGGCCCAAATTATTATTAAGCTTATTGTTTTGGTGAACAAACTCTATCTGTTAGGTACACAGATCAGACTTAAACTATTTTTAGTCGGTATTTGAAAGCATGAAGGCCTATCCTAATTTTAGACCCCACAATTATGTCTTGTATAGACAGCTGCTATTTAGGTACAACGTTATCGTCTGGAAACTTTTGATTCAAACATGAAATGCCTTTTAGTTACTTAAAATAGTACAAACTTTGGTGTTTTTTAGGGTTTCGTAGTCTACTAGAAACCCTTATAGTTTCGTCAAGTCTGTCTGTCTGTCTGTATGCCGCGCCCTCATATCTTCGTCAGTTTTAGAGCTATCGACATGAAATTTGGTGAGAAGATAGACCGTGTTGACCCAAATATAGAAATGTTAAGAATAAATAATATTAAATGTTTTTTGGACCCCCTCCAATACAAGTGAAAGGGGGCCAAAAATCTTCTGTAATATTGAGTAGGATATCGTTGAATAGGTCAAACAAAGTCACTAAAATGTTTCTGTCACGAGATATTTGCTTTTAAAAAGAGCGTTTTTGACCCATAATTTGTTCCAGCTGTGACTTCTACAGTATAAACGCTAAAAATTTGAAATAAATATGGAATATAGCTTACAATCTGAAGTTACAATGAAAACTATAACGGATATTGTACCCTTAAAGGTTTCTGAAAAATTGAGTTTTTCTATTTGCGGTTGGTCATCATACTGCTGCTAACAAACCAGCAACAAAATTAAGTTTGTAATTCTGAAAAACCTGATATTTAAACGTTGACTACGAAACCCTATTTGTGGGCGTGTCTGACACGCTCTTGGCCGGTTTTTTTTTAAATCATATTTTACCTAGACGCTTATCTACTTGTTTACGAGTACTTTATTCGGAAATACAATCTAAACACGCAAACAAAATTGATATCTTTTTGGACGTAGCATAACTCATTTATTTACTTCCTCGAACGAGGAAAAACACGAAAAACAAAAGATGATATATGAGAAAAAATATGCGATAAAGAAAGCAAGTTTAAAAATACAGCTAAGAAACAAAATTCACTTTGTGATAAGGTCAATCTATATCCAGATTTTCTTTACGAACTAGGTAGTTACAGAAACTTTCGTGTAAGATTTATGATCAATCATAATTGATTCAGTAGTTTCTGATAAAGTTTTCGCTTTTGTCAAAACTTGTCTGCATAGAAATGGCAGGAAAACATGACTCACTGTGTTATTTCACAGGAACTCTCCAATCCCCTGATTAGCATTCGATGGCAGTGCCGAACTTAGTTCGCCAACTTGGGATCGAATTCGCCCAGTTCGTAGTTAAGTCTATATTTTAGATAAAAGTGGAATACCTAATTTAGAAGCTAGTGTTCCGTCCCATCAATATTATTAGAGATCACCAAATGATGAAAAAAGTAATAAGTTAGAAGATGATTTTCTGAATTACAAAGGTATAGGCTGGAAGAGAACCCTTATTAAGATAAGCCCGAACTGCCCAAATTTGGGTCTTTAGGTATATTTTCTATCCGTTACCGTTACTATAAATGTGTTTTGGTACAATAAAGTTACAAACATATGATATTTTTTTCCGCCTCTCCGCTAACCTTGTGAGACAGGTCAGAGCAACGATTGTCTTATTTATTTTGTCATTCTGCTGTTCCACCGCAACACAACTGCCATTTTATGACTACTGTTAACTTTTAGTGAAATAGGCCACAATCGAAACAGTCCTATCAAACCGCGGAATACGACCCTGTACTATGAAAACGTGAAGCAGACATAACTTAGCCCTTTAAAGGTGCGCACTAAACTTTAAACACTTCGAGGAACAGATAAGACTTAACGGCACCTCCTCACAATTGAACCCCTTTATTGACCCTTCGAGCACGGAACTCTAAAAAGTAATACGAGCCCCGAGTATTAACCTGTCGTGGGAAGTTATGACAACAAGTAATATCGTCCTGGCGTGAAGATTACCATGTCTGGGCCCGGATCAAGGTGTATGTATAAGTAGCTTTATATGCTAGTAGGATCGAATATGTTTTATGAAGGATGTATTTGAATCGCGTGTATTTGGTACCACTCTTTGGAAAACACTTTAGTAAGAGTATCATCAACTTTTACGTAAATATTGTCTATTACTATTTGATTCGTTGGAACTGTAGAGAAATAAGTTAATAATATTTTAATGTTAAAGATTCTCAGTTTTGTATACCTACTTCTTCTTCTTCATCGAATCGATGCTGGTAAATTTATTCGTAAAAAACCTTGGACCAATGCTTGGCCACGGCGCTTTAAACATCCCTAGGTAGGTATACCTACCTACTGCTAGTGGTAATGGTAAGGCGAGACCACAAGAATATCGCAATGCAAATCACAAAAAAGCCTTTTGTGGGTACGACTCGGCTCGTTAGCCTAAATAAACTGCAAGCGCCTCGAAGATCAATAGGGACTTTCTAATGCGCCTGACCCGGTGCGCTTACGCAGCCGTGACGCTGCGTCAACGACCACAAAGCCTATTAGACGACACACTAAAGGCGAATACTTTTTTGGCTAGCAAGCAGTGATGAGTGACATTTTCGCAAAGGTAGGCCGGAACAAAAAATTTACTTAATGAAATTAGATTGCTGTGAGAGTACAATGGATTTTTTAAATTTCTGAATGGGAAGCCGATCGGAATCGCCACTGATGGCTAGATATTTATTTATGTCATTTATTTTTTAATAAATAAGCCCTTCTACAAAAATTGTTTACCTAAAGATACGGGGTATCTTTAGGTAAGGTACCTACCTGTCTTGTGCTTTGGGCAGTCAAAGTTGATGTTTGAGTTGACACGACCACTGGCCAATCAGCATGCACGCTTTACCCTGCACCCGCGCTTCTAAACAGAACTTGTCGTTGTTTGCTTGGAGAAATGGAAACATTAGGCGTCTAGTGGGTTGGGTGGTCATTGCGTCGTCGGACCACAATCGGACGTCTTTTTGTCAACGTGCATCCTCTTTACGCTGTGTTCACAGCGGTTTCCGGCGAAATATGATATATTGATGTCAAAACGTTTGACCGCAGGTAAAAGGTAATTGAGTAACTTAAGTATAATGTGACTCGGATACGGTCGGGTACATTTTAGTGGGTAGAGAAGACTCGATCGAACTAACACGTACTGTCTGCGCGCGATCTGGTGGCAGCCACATGTCATACTCGTATACGGTTTCCGCTTTCGAATGCCATAGATCGCGCGCGGATTTTACTCAAATTGGACCTTTTGAATCCGGAAATTCTTCTTATGTCTTGTGTAGGTACATTTTTATCTATCAAGTTTTAGCAATTCGATAAAAAGTAATGGAAGGTACTTGAATAGACTTATTTTTCCTCAGCTTCTTATTTTATTAGTAAATCACCAAAATTTTGTACATTACCATTACGAGCCGTAAGAAAAGTAAAACACTGAAAACATTTCAAAGAATTTCCTTATAAATTACGAATTATTGAAGTAACTTTCTTCCTTTAATATTTGGGAATCCTTCGTATTCAGGATTCCAGCGCTGATGAACGTATCGGCTAAGTTGGACAGGGATTAAGATGGATGCTTCCACTTAAGAGGTGTCTGCAGACGACCGCTCCGACTGTCGGCACAAAATAAGCGTAAAAATTTTATTTGGACTGTTTCTAAGTTTTATTTTGATGGCTCTCATTTGACTCACGTAGTATAAGAGGATATCTTCACAGATAAGACGTGCGACGCGATACGTAAAATAATATCTGTCAGGCAAGAGATCTTCGATCAGCTATCTATCATCGATGCGACGCGCCTCTCACGTGTGTAGCTATATTTTTTTATGGATACGATTTGTCGCAAGTCTCACGTCACGATTTAGCGGCTAAGAAGAGAGCCGTTTCTGTTTCGGACTGTCTCTTTGAACACCGTTTGTGTGCTTGATAGAAACCAATCGATCTGTTTACACCTGCCAAAAGACGGACGAAAAAAAAACGGTCGTCTGTAGGAACTCTAACTGTTCCAAACATTCGAGAAGCTGGGGTCAAGTAGTATTTCTATTAAAACCTTGGAAGCTGGGTTGCTTTCTGCGCAGTTTGCCTTGGAAATGTCAAGTTATTTTCATTAGTTTGAATTGAAACCTAGGAATGAGACACGATCTATTGAGGAACGTAGTCTAAACTCTTGGCAATTGTGAATTATAATAGCATTAAAACAAATAAATGAGAAATTCTTTCCACACCCTAAATACGGGCCTTAGGCACAACTGATTATGTAGGTAAAGTTAGTATGAACCTGAAAGACTTGAAAGAACTTTCTTATATTCTGTGCTGGTTCATTTCATGCAAGTTCAAACGTTCGTACTTATACAACAGGATTTAAGGCTCCAAATTACGGTTTTACTTTCAAAAACCACAACACTTTCTCTAAAAACAATACAGACATGGCCAGTCATAAGATTTAATCTCAAGAACCGCAACATAATTTTGAGATGTCATCAAAATAGCTACCTACTTCAAAGCGTGTGCGTGCGACACTTTCCCTTTTACCCAAGTTAACCTACATGATGAGGGTTATGTTTTCGATACGATGATGTGTGAGTACTTGGCTCAACATTTTGTAGTCTCCTTCTCATGTATTTAATCTAGATTGACATGAAAAGGACCTACAATTTGACACAATACTTTTAGCCGATAAAGAGAAACTAAAGTTATATTTTGGGAAAAATCGATACGCGACAGTACAAACTGTTTATGTATCTCGTATTTGAGGTCATCCATTATCATTATCTCATTGGCAAAGAGCAACGGCCGATAATAAAAGAACGTATGTTACTTTGACCATGTAGATTATTTATTATTTCATAGTGTTATTATAAAGACACTTAACAATCACTTTCATATGTAGATTATAAACACGAAGAACTCGGTAATTAATAGATTTTACAGGTTGATGAAAAAAGAATAATATAAGAAATGCAAAATAGCTGGAAAAATCCCTTCGTTTCATGTTATCAGCATTGGCAGAAATATAAATAAATAACGGTTTATCAAGTCGGGCGATAAGATTAATAATAAATATGAATCACCAAGAAACGCGGACAACAAGAAAATAAATGCTATGCCTTTCCTCATTTATCTGACCAACAAACAAACAAAACGGCAATAATAAAAACAATACAGTGAAATTATTGAAATGCTTTTTCTCAAAACAAACTATAAAACTAAACAGTTTTCAAGGAACATACTTACATCAAAATTTTAACATTTGTACCTGTCATACGGAATGGTTAAAATATCCAGATATTTTACAATACACTTTTCTTTTCAATTTATTCTGCTTCCACGCAGAAAGCGGTTTTGTCCCAATACCTTTTGAGAAGAACGCAGAAAGTTTTCTGACATCCTGTAATAATTGTGTTAACGTCTTGTACAAAAGTGGGAAATTTCTAATGGGAGATAGCAAAGTCGAGTAGTAAAACTTGGTTTTTCTCGCAAATATAGCCAGCTTCAACGGGATTAAATATATATCGACGTACATAAATGACACATCAAATACAGAAAGTCGGGGACTATGAACGTGATCTAAGATATTTGATTCTGATGAATATGAAAGTAAATAAATTGTATTAATAGAGTGTAGGCGAGCCATCGCAAAGCCTAGCTGCCTTAAAGCTAGTCTTCCTCAGCATCGTCAAGTTTAATGTCCGTCTGTCTGCCCACAAGTCTCCATGATGTCACCGCCTCAAGTGATTTTTAAAGGTTCGCAACTGGCAGAGGTGTCAGCAAGCGTCTGCTATCTAGCTATCTAGCGTGGGCGACATTTCGTCTGGGAATGATTTCGCGGACGGTGAGCAGGGTAAACAAGGCTCAGGGGCCGTGTTTACCCGCCTCGAGGGGGAAGCTGTGACGTCACGTAGGCTGGGGGGCTCGGGGGCTGTCCAACGATACTCTGATTGAACCGCCACCGAACTGACGAGAACTAGAGGATTTGTAACACGAATTCCCTTTTAGCCGAACTAATTTTTAATGCTATTTCTTTCGGGAACGGCAGATCCATTACCAAGTTTTACTTTATACTTGCAGAGTTTTAAAAATAGATTCATATTTAATCCTGTTACTTTCAGTTACACGCTCTACATTACGTGGAAATTGATATTCGTAGCTGGCTGAAGCTTTTATCGGGTTATAAATTGCTCTGTGTCATGACTAAGCCGCACACAAAGGGCGTATGTTAGCCTGCTTTGAATTCAGGTTTTAGGCTCCATTGTAAGGTATATCCTGTGAGCCTGATGCGCAAGGTCTTACTTACTCGTGTGAATAGGGAAAAGGCATGACCTAAATTCATTCTCCGTTGTAAGTAGAGTGCTATGGCAATTTACGTGCGTGTTTGCTTCCGTAAGCGTGTTTGTCTTTAAAATTAATTTCTCTTACAAAGCAAATTAATGAACAACATGTTGTGGGATATCTTAGAAGAAACTTACAACACTTCAGCTGTGGAGTTGAGTTGATCGTCCTTGACACAGTTTTGTTGTCAGTTTTCCCTCAGTTCACAACTTGATATTGGCGTTGTTTGTTTTGAACCAGAACAATCAGATACGTAACAACTCACAAGGATAATATCCCTTTGTATTCTCAAACGTTCTCATTAGCAGCCAAACCCAGCGTAATAGTAGCACGTGCCTAAGCTGTCTGTTTTTAGAAGGATTAGGACACAACCGCAGGGTTTAAGTCAACCCCAACCCTCTTCAACAGATCTTGAAGGGTAGTTAACCAGGTAAACCGATTTGCTGCCGAGCCTTTAACCACAAGAAAACATCTCATTCTGATGGGAAAGCGGTAGCAGCGGTTTAACCGCAGGGTGGACCTAGAGTTAATTGCCCTTGTATTTTCATAATCCTTCCTCAGCAGCTGAACTTGAATACCTATGTTCATTGTTCCGTACTTTTAGGTTTTACCTGTAAACTGTTCATTGTATTACAAAATAAAATAAATAAAATAAAAATGTGCCAAAGCTGTCTATTTATAGAATCGTTACGACTTATCACAACCTTCAGCCTTCTCTAACCGACAGAAAGGAAGTGAACCGATTTTCTGTAAAGCCTTTTTACCATGAGAAAATATCTCATTCCACGGGAAACCCGGTAGTAGCAAGCAACGGGTGAAACTTGCTCTTGATAAATGTGACTTGTATTCTTTCTTATAATCTTTCAGACAGAAGTTATCCACGGTGGTCCAAGGAGTGACGTCTTAACGTCTATACCGGGAGTAACGGAAAGGGGAAAGTTGTTCAGTTTCATGAGTACCTTGACCTACTTTAGGCTTGTTATACACTCTCTGTTACTCCCGATAGATAAAATATAAACCCCTTATACTGTGATGTATCCGAATCACTCCCATGGATGTTCCTCGATCTTTTGTAGTTCCCGAGTTTTTCGAATTTTTAAGTTGTATAGAAAAGGGGGGAAACGGATACCTCTTAGTATAAGGAATTTACATTTTTTGGACGTAATTCCATTGGAAGTCCTGTATATTATGTGACAGTAGCGAAACCTAAACGAATAGGTGTATATGCCCAAGCTGTCTATATTTAGAAGCAGTAAGGACTTAAACCCAGCCCCCAGCCCTCTTCAAACGCCCTTGAAGGGAAGCGAACCAGCTAAACCGATTTGCGACCGAGGCTTCCGAATCCTATTACCCTCCGGCATCTTCAATGGAACTTAAATAATAACCTAGTTATATTTTATTGCTGCGTTTGAAAATACTGAAAGGTCAATTGATATTAGATTTTCTGCTTAGTAAACCTTTTATTGGAAATCTTTATCTGGCAAGAATTGCGCTATGCTACACATACACTTAGTATACCAACCTAAACATAGTCACAAAGAATAATTTACAAGACAAATTACTATAAGTATCGGGTCGTTTGTGGACATCTTGGATATCTTCATTCTTCTTCTGTCGTGTGGGACACCAAGTCGACCAGATGAACCCTGGTTCCGGTTTCCTACATGACAAGGAAGCGAGTAAGTATATTCTTCTTTTAGTATCGTGTGGGATACGGAATCGTCGAAAAACTCGATAAGCCCTGGTCTCAAAGTTTTATAACAGAGTGTATTTATAAATACACGTTTCACGGTTTATTTAAATAGTGAATCAATCTGATAGTTTAATGGACTCATAATATAATTAGTGCGCTATGAAAACGTTCCATTATTTTAAAAGCAACGAATATGAAACTGAAAAGGTAAATTCAATTCAGCGTAAAAACAGTCTGAATAAATGGAAAGTTTAAAGTTTTATCTACTTTCATAATTAAACCTGACTGACACATGCAATGGTATAATTATAAGAAATACTTTAGATTAGATAAACATAGTATCGCCAGAAATATGTTATCATCGTCATCAATATCATCATACATAATAATATCATTATGACTACACTGATACATGAATTCACGAACTCATCAATGTACTTTTTAGGTTGGTGTAGATAGTGAAAACAAAACTAGATATAGGTAGGTACTTGAAGTTCCGAAAAAAAAAATTCTTTAGCTCTCTCTCTTAGTTTTAGATATTAATTCTTTGTTACCTGAATAACATAAGTACTTTTCATGCAGCAGTTAGAAATGGGACCACGATAAGTTGTCTTTCTATACTTACTTTATCTAGTACTGTTTTTCTACAAGAACTACAAAAAAAAACCCTAGAGAACAACAAAGGAATTCACCGGAAAGTCTCCCTGGCAGATCTGATCCCGTAATTTGCCGTCGTTGTGATGGATGGAATATATTGGTACACTGGCAACCTTAGGTTGGTCAACGAGTACTGACTATTTTAAAGACCAACATATACTGGTTCTTAATACGGTTATGAACAAAAATCAGTATAGTTTGACCTCTACAACAACCCAGAGCACCAAAAAGCCTGCCTGGCAGGTTGATCCCGTAATTTGCCGTCGTTGTGATGGATCACTTCATGATCCCGGTGTAATTACGCCCGTCGCGACATGCCGCACTGAATATATTGGTACAATTGATGTTTACTTGTACCCTCAGGATGCCATTATGTCAAGAAGTACGTTTAATTTAATTCCAGACAGGTCGTAGATACAATACAGTACTCTCTACGTGTTCCTATTAAGGTATGTGAAAAATGCTTTGAAGGTTTTGCGATGCCAATTTACATCACTAGATGCCATGTTACATCTTCTGAAAGTTCTATACTCCCGATAAAGGCTAAGAAGCCAGCACATCAATTTACTGACTACCCTGTATAAAGACAATACTCTGGTCTGAAATTAAAATGGACCGTTTTTCATAAAAAACACACCACATGAACGTCTGCATAAATGGACGCAAAGAAAAAACCCTTGTTTTTACTTTTCCACACATATTTTTATAATTATAAAGCCATGCTTGCGGACTGCGCACTTAGTGTGGAAATGGCTGGGTATGGTCGAGTAATATTACGCTGAATGTAAACTTTTTACTGTAAAATCCAATTTCGCTGCCCGAAACAGTAATGTGGCAGTTTTCAGTTGAAAATAAAACCGCAAGGAGCTAAATGTACGTAGGAAAAGTAAATGTATTTAAATGTAGGTAGTTAGGGACTGCTAATTGAAAAGCGTGAGGTCGTTCATGCCAGCCATTGTTGGTTTCCTCTCTCATTTATTTTTGGTCTCATTAGAACTGCTGCGTTTATCAAAATGTCTATTCAAACCTTAAACACTTAATTGAGTTTAGGAAATACTTGCAGTTTAACAAATACTTACTAGTTAAACATTGTTTGCAAAGAAACAATATTACCTACTGAAGTAGATAACAAGAAGTTAATTTATCACGCAACGACCGTAATACCAAACAAGTGAAAACAAAATTTAAAGGTGATATTAAAGGGGTTTTTCAATTTCGTCTGATATAAAAAGTATATCATTTTAAAGCTTAGTTGAAATGTTACTAAAGCATATATTTAATTTTATTTAAAAAACCTCCATTTTTTAATATTTAATAAAAACAAATTGTGGTACTAAAAATGAAATGAAATGAAACGAACATGCATTTTTGTTGCATTGCCATCGAAATAATATGAAACCTTCTTAGATGACGGCATAGTATCTATAAAACCTTTATGAATTATGGCAGAAGTATCAATGTTAAAAAGTAAACTGTCATTCATATCTGTCATTAAACCAAAACAAACACAAACATTGTATTTCATTGTTTATAAATAGGTATATTTTAATGCCCTAGAACATTTTTACACTTATCTATGCATCTAATATTATTTAATACCTAAATTGTATTCAAATAGGACTTCATTCGCACATTCTGTATACAGGATTGTACTGATTTAGAGGCAAAAACACAAGAAATCATGTTATTCGATAAAAAGCACAATAAATCACTAAAAACCTACTGATGTAATTATTATTGACGATGCCCTGGTCTGCAGGTAACGGTAAAATATGTAATAAACTATAAAAATCGCACAAAATAAGTAAAATAATTATCAAAGCTCAAAGTAAACAAATCAATTGTCAAACATATTACTTGACAACCGAGGGATATTTTTTTGCATCTAAAGAGTTTTTTTAATGAGGTTGCATGTGTAGAGTAGGTAGAAAAATTAAAGGCTCCCGCAGACAGGACGCGTCGCCTTGTGTCGCGTCACGTCGCGTAGCGTGTATTTCTACGCAGGCGCGCAGACCCTGCCACACCGGCAAGCATACGCAGCGCATGCCCTTACTTCAAGCAGTGCAGGTCCTCGCATTGATAGTCCCAGCGACGCAGAGCACGCCCTTAAAGCTAACGCAGACCGAACGTAGCACGCGTGCGTGCGTGCAGTAATGGAATGGTCAGATGACAGACGTACGCACCCAACGCAACACCTGGGCCCCAAGTCTGCTAATTTTTAGCCATTGTAATGCCAGCGACACACAACTGTCATTCTATTGCCACTGTGATTTTCCATTAAAAACTGTTAGCAGACTACGAAATGACCAAAACCATGCACTTCTGGGCAGGTTTTTGGGGGGTTTTCCTGTCCAGGGGGTCCGGCTAATTATAAGCATGTAACTTTTTTGTTTTATGTTATCTGAATTTAATTCTATTTACATGCCGTGTGGTTAGCCTGGCCAGCCCCGAGGCAGTGCCTTTATTTTTATTTTTATTTTTTTATCCCGCCCGAGCCGCGTCTACACTAGGACCGCAAAATTGTTATAAGAAAAAGAAAATTGTGTCATTCAATTTTCTTTTTTTTACAATGACTTATCATTATTTTGTAATGACTATCAATAAGTGATATTTTTTGTATCCAACATTGAATAAATATATTTCATTTCATTTCATTTCATTTCATGCAACTGACAAGCCATCGACATCCAAGTGAAACGATTTTCATTTAGCAGACTTGGGGCCCTGTCATCTCTATATTATTTACTGCACGAAAGCACCCGCGCTGCACTCCGTCTGCGTTAAGGCTCCCGCATACCGGATACGGCACGCAATGCAATTAAAATAAGAAGTCCAGAAAATGACGCGTATATGCCCACTTAATACAGCTCCATACATTACAACCGTTGCATGCGTCTGCGTCTACGCGACGTAGCATTGGTCTGCTGGAGCCTTAATTAAAGGGTTTCTGGCTCGGATACGAGCTCTTTTAGCGGTGCCAAACTGAGATTTTACCATAGTGTTGCCAGCATTATCATTATGATTACCACTTCACTTATTTAAAACTTATTTTAATAAAAAACGGGGATAATTTTCTAAAATATACCTTAGGAGTTTTGCTTTATTAATTATGTACTTTAAACCTGTATAACTCTCACTTCAGTCGAAATTCTCCGCCCGCGTTTCACACATTTTCCGGATGTCTCTTTTGAAAAATACCCACGACGACAGTTTACTATTGTTCGCGTAACACTTAGCTAAGAACATTCCCATTCTTCAATCACTGAAAACCGCATCAAAATCAGACCAGTTGTTTTCGAGATAATTGGTAACATTAGTTTGCACAAACAAATGTTTACTGCAGCGCCCTCTGGTGAGTTGTTCAAGTAATACCTATCTAAGAACATGCACTAAAAAAATATAAATACATCACTGAAAACTTCATCAAAATCGGACCAGTGGTTTGGGAGATATTTGGTAACATAGGTTTGCACACACACACAAACACACATTCTCTCACCCCAAACGCATATACCGATATCCTACTTGCCAAGCCATGCGAAAAACATGGTGCTCGTATGTGCCTTTTGACTATCATACTACCTTAACTCTACGCAAAAATGCAGAACAATCCGAAGCCAAAACAACATTTCTATTGATATATCCGCAGTGGCAATATTTTATTCCTTTTCCTGGACCTTTTCAGTTATGTTTTTGGGACACCAGGTGAAACAGTTACCTTGAAAAGATGAATGGCACAATGCGGACGATTTCCTTTGTTTTAGATTTAGATGGTTATACATTTTGATGTCAAATGTGGCCGCCTTTCTATCCGTAGGTCGTTAAAAGCTTAAAAACAGATAATAAAAAGGCAACAGCGTTCCCTTGGAATGCAACACATTATCACTGCGTGACCCGGCTGGGGGAATGATGGGAAATAGTACGGTGGCAATGATGGCAAATAGCCTCTTCCAAAAGGGGGAGGACCACGGAGACCATGATTATCAGTGGACGGTTGTGATACAAAGACAAATAGTATATGCAGTATTCCTTTTATTTTATAAAACTTCGATACTCTGTTTATACAATACTAGCTGGTACCCGCGAACTTCGTTTCGTTTCATTCCTTACACCTTTGCAAAATTCTTATTTCCACACCAGCATCCTGAAAATTATACTCTGGCTATTCATCACGCTAATGTTGTTGGTACTACATTTCTCAAACCATAATCGCATTGCAGATGCGTTCCATCATACTGAACAACTTTTGCTTTAGGGCCATTTGAATATCTCCTATAATTTATCTGGGCTCCTGTTGGTGCACCTGGTGATCTACATCAGGTACTACAAACCTTCGATGTCTATTCACCAGCTGAAGTGTCCCTTCAAGCTGAACAATTTTTGCTTTGAAGTCATATCAGTATCTCCTATTGTTTATCTGGGCTCCTGTTAGTGCACTTGATGGTTTACAAGAGGTACTCCAAACCTTCGATGTCTTCACGCCAGCAGAAGCGTCCCATCAGGCTGAACAACTTTTGTTTTCGAGTCATATCTGTATCTCCTATAGTTTACCTGGGCTCCTGTTGATGCACCTGATGGTCTACCTACAACAGATACTCCAAACCTTCGTTGTCTATTCGCCAGCAGAAGCGTCCCATCAAGCTGAACAACTTTTGCTTTGGATTCATATATGAATCTCTTAAAGTTAGGCTGGGCTCCTGTTGGTGCTCCTGATGGTCTACCTACAACAGATACTCCAAACCGTCGTTGTCTATTCGCCAGCAGAAGCGTCCCATCAAGCTGAACAACTTTTGCTTTGGATTCATATGTGAATCTCTTATAGTTAGGCTGGGCTCCTGTTGGTGCACCTGGTGGTCTACATGTGGTACTCCAAACCTTCGATGTTTTTTCACCAGCAGAAGTGTCCTATCAAGCAGAACAACTTTTACTTTGAAGTCATATCTGTATCTCCTATAGCCTTACCTAACCTTAGCTGGGCTGCTGGTGGTGATTCTGATGGTCTACGTCAGGTACTCCAGACCCTCAAGTGGAAGCAAAAGTTGCCTATGTCCGTTCTTGGTGTATGAGCAATCTCTGTGCCAAATTTCATCAAAATCGGTTCAGTGGTTTAGGCGTGAAAGCGTAGCAGACAGAGTTACTTTCGAATTTATAATATTAGTATGGAAGTATGGATTAAAACTAGCAACGAAATAATGTAGAGATAGAGATGTGAATCTATTTTCATTCATGACTTTGAAACAAAACTGCGAATTATTTTTATTTTCGCACGGACTTGTGCGATCACGAAGCATCTATTTTTCATGCTAGTCTAGACTCATCATGTCATTTTGTTTGCATTCCTAGACTATGTGGCATTTCGAAGAATGCATTCAATAATGAAAATTCATCACTTGTATTGGTGCCTTTGACGAAACTTGCAGTGAATCGTAGTTATAACTTTAATTTTGTATATTTAAGTGTTGTTGTAAAGTTCAAGTTAATACACACGTAAATCTAAATTATAAAATTATTGAGAAAATAAAAATGAAAGAGTTTATCTGATATATATTGAATTAGTACGAGTTAAGGAATGTTTGTTTTGCTTGTGTTACCTTATGTCCCATCATGAGTGAATAGTAAAGCGAAAAATTGACTTTACCTCGTTGAGAAATACAGAGAATAACTCTGACACCAGAATGTTTACTATTTTGTAGAAATTTTTCCACAATATAGTAATTTTTTTGAACACTTGGTGTTTTAATCAAACACTAGATAGAAACCAGAGTTCACTCGAAAAGAAGAAGACAAGAAATAAAGCGCTTAGCACACTGAGTAGCCAACTTATTAATAGTAACAAAAACAATTCACTACAAGATATGGGTATCCTGCATTGAGGCATAGGTATATGCCATACTCGTCTCATCACGCTACGCATGAGGGTTTGCTAACGCCCGCCCTGCTCTATGTTGCATTCACAGGGAATAGATAGTACTGCCCAGTCTGTGGATGGATTTATGGAGCAGCTGTTGTAGTGTGGTTGTAGTATTGTTCTAATGAGGCAGCAAACTGAAGAACTAACGGCGCAACTCTCGAGTGATTGGTTGAAAAGGTGTAAATTTTAAAGTTTAGTTATTTTTAATTTGGTTGTCGTTCCGTCATTTATTGCGGCTGCCGCCTTCTGCATTAAGTTTTGTTGTTTTGAGTTTTCCTTCCCATTCGGCACTAAACGAAAAGCTTGCTTCAAAGTATCATTGATTCCCCCTAATTTTCTAGTAAACAGTCTCAAATGCTTCAAGTGCGTCGTCGGTAATTAGACTTTGCTTCAAGTTACTCAGACACACGCACACTTGACAAGTGACAACTTAATTGCTACCTTAAACGAAGATAGCGGGGTGGAAACGAAAATTGAGTTGGTGGTGAACCTGCCACCAAAATATTCCAATTGTTTTATAATTGGTGTGTAAATTAGTTGCGTGCATAGAATGTAAACAAGCTTTACATTTTATTTTGTTACATGGAATCGTTTTGATTCTAAACCCAATATGGAACCTAGTAAAGTAGGTGCCGATAAAGTAACAAGCGATGAAGCCTACCTATATCACAAATTAGGGAGACAGCTCGCTGGGTGCCTTTAAAAAATGGCTCACTCAGTCCTAGCGATGCTTTTGACGCTTACCGACTTTAACTGGAAATAACTGGAAACTCCTAAGAACACAAGGTAACTAAGAAAATGGTTGTCACGAACAAACTTTATATTTGTTGGATTTAAAGTTGGCCCAGAATCATGGCGTTCTTGTATCTGATTTTGCTGCCTCTATATTCTTATACTTTGAGATTTTTGACAGTAGCAACCCTGGCTATGTAACAAGTGGCAATCACAAAAATCCTTGCAAAAATCCTAAATAGGGTCGAGTGAACCTTTTGTAAACTCTATTTTGTGCCTATATCGTTGTGTGTTTTTATTACATTGACTACAATTTAGGAAGATAGAGGGACGCGCCTTTGTTTTGCTACGTAAATTGATGTTTACGGTCACTGATGGGAAATAATGTACTGTTATTATAATACAAGGGCTGCGCTGGTAACAAAATCTCAACTTTGGATGGATAATATTGTTAGTTTTGCATCCATAATTTTGTTCCTTATCACCAGCCGCCGGTTCTAGGTAAGTTTTCGCTATCGGCCACAAGTAAAATTTCACCCAGTAAGGCTGTTCAATGACACAGAATAAAATTAGGGGAGTTAGAGACGCGCCTTTGTTTTGCTACGTAAATTGGTGTATACGGTCACTGATGGAAAATAATGTACTGTAGGTATAATATAGGTTGGTAACAAAACCTCTACTCTACTGGATAACATTGTTAAAGTTTTGCGTCCATAATTATTTCCACGAAAATTATAAAATTAGGTACTTATACTTATCTATAACACCTTTAACTAAATCAAAAATATCTAGTCTGGACTAGCTTCTTTTGTTAAAGAGGCAAGGGCAATGACCTTTGGTATGCATAAAAGGCGTGGGTTGATTGGTCCAATGATGACCTAATGAATCAACCGAACGTGTGCAACGCCTATTAAGGTTAGAGGAAAAGATTGGAGACTGATCAAGACTAAATTATAGATTAGTGTTTAGATTATTGGAGAGAATGCCATAAGAGGAGCTTTGTACGAATTTGTGATTTCATGAATATTTGTCATCGGTCACCAATCAACTTTTTTCTTCGTCATGAGTCATCATGAATTCGAATCTTTGCACTTTTCAAATGTAAACTATGAGTCATTGTACCAGTGTAAATACATGAAAACAATGGTACGTAAAGTAACCGGAACCCGGTAGAAAACTTTTCTCACGGTAGAAATAACAGACGATAAATATTTTATATCAAAACAGACCAATGTGATTCATAAGTCTCTTTTCGCTTGAACTTGAAGACATACCTGAAACAATAAGAAATGATTATGTTAGTTTTATTGACACAAATCATAGAAACTTACTTTGTATAAAAACAGAAGAAAATATACTGCAATTTTACGTACAACAAAAATCTGAAAAGCATCCGAATACAGCCATAAAATCGAGCCTTTTAGAACGTAAACATTAACAACTCATTTCTCATTTTAATAACGCTGCAATTTTTAAACAAGTTTCAGTTTTCAAAGCAAAAAGCGGAACAAACTGAAATAATGCTGAGTGGGCACTACTAACTGGTTCGTATTCTTATACGTGACTCAAGCACTGGTCTAGCCTTAAAAATAGTTTTAAGTTGAGAATTGATTCTAGAACGTCACATAGAACGAGATTCAATTATCAAAACTCTCCAGAGTAATGTCTTATTCCAGGACGATTTTTAAGTAACAATCACAACACAAGCACAGATTTTGACAGATTCGATCATCGTTTACGTAAGTCAGGTCGATTCATGACTTGAGTAGAGAAATTATAAGCTTTTTAGGTTATGTGGACATGTTGTTTGGAATTCGGCGGACGTGATTATGTAGAAAAATGGATGTTGTACATCAATATGTGCATTTGTGGTTAGGATGAATAATGTGAAAGATGATTCTGCGCTTCGGAGGGCACGTTAAGTAGTCTTTCACAGTTGCTGCGGTCGTTAAACAGTCATGTTAGAGGGTTACTACCAGTGCAGAATTTTACTAGTACTAGGCTACCACATGGCTACCAATAGTTGTCGGTTTTGGCTTGTTTGGATAGAAAATGATTCCGCACTTCGGAGGGCACGCTAAGTAGTCGGTCACAGGTGCTGCGGTCGTTACACGGCCATGTTAGAAGCTTACAACCAGTGCATAATTTTACTAGTACTAGACTACCAATAGTTGTTGGATTTCGGCTTGTTTGAATAGAAAAATGATTCCGCGCGTCGGAGGGCACGTTAAGTAGTTGGTCACAGTTGCTGCGGTCGTTACACAGCCATGTTAGAGGCTTACTACCAACGCAGAATATAAATAGTAGGTAGGTATAAAGGTACTAGCCTAGGCTTAGCCTAGTAGGCTACCAGTAGTAGAGGTCTTTCAGCTTGTCCGAATAGAAATATGGTTCTGTGCTTTGGAAGGCACGTCAAGCCGTCGGTGTCGTTCGTTATACAACCTGACATTGAGGCCTGTTAGGTAATTATTGTGGCCAGTTGAATATCTCTGACACCAGGTTCAACGAGTCGTTTGAAAAATCGGTGTCCCAAGGCAACAAGCGGTTTACTTACTTGTTAGGGGCTGATAGGTACCTTTTATCTATACTATTATTAGAGGTATATTGTGTTCTGATACCTCACAGATTGTGTGAAAATAAAGCAAAGTAAACAAAGATAATATTTCACATTAAAAATATGTATTCATTCATGCATTGTTTTAGAAAAATAACATTTATAGACCACATTACAAAATAAATTACAACTTTAATATATTTATTACATATATTTAGGAAAATCATGTAAGGAAGACAATAAACATAATACATGCACAATTCATCACAAGGATGGACAATAGGTCCAATTGATTCCAAATCGAGTCCGAAATCAACTAATAGTAGTGGATGTTTGGGCTGCAGCCCGCGAAAAAGAATTTACTTGTCCACATACCTACATACATACATACATACTCTCGAAAAACATAACCCTCCTTCTGAGGCAGTCGGGTAATGACCGCAGTCGGGTTTTTGTTTTTTAATAGGTAAGTACATCAGCTTGTTCTTCTCTTTGGATCAGCGGTAATGAATGATCCCATACTGATATATACCATATTGATATAAACCATAATGATAACAGTTTTTGATCCTAGAGGGTGGCAATGACAATTGACTTTTATTTGGCCTTATACAGGTCCTCTTTTGTACTATTTAAAATACTATAATATTGAGTATATTAGTTTCTTTGTTTGTATAAGATGTGATCAATTATATTTTATTTACTTACTCATAAAATTGGAGTTGAATGCATCTGATATTTCTATCACGAGAGCAGGTGCATTTTCTTCCATATCTGTACCAATATCATCATTTGGACCTCCATCAACTGTGGGCATTCTAGAATGCCTTCCTTCGGTATCATGAATAATTTTCAAGTTCTCCAGATGCAGCAAAACATATCTCCTGTAGCCTGTGAAATACATAATATCTATGAATATTTTATAGAGATTACTAATATTTGAATATTTGAAAACAAGAAATAGAGAGTGTTTACATGTATATTTTGGTCGGTTTTCATTTCTTTTGCTCAGTTTGCAATAAAATAACTAAACATATCATTGTATGCACATGCATGCATTATTCATCACTTGTAAAATCATTTTCTAGATACATACACGCCTATATCCCTTGTGGGGTAGGCAGAGTGTAAACGGCTGTAAAAATGGCTATTTGCACCACATCAGACAAAAGTTTGAGATGTTCAGGAGACTGTGTATCAGCAAAGCAACAGGTTGTCAGCCTGTCGCCTAAACTTTCAATACAAATCGAATCTCAAATCCCTTAGTCGCTTCTTATGACGCCCACAAAGATATGGGGTGTTGCCATTCTAAGCGGGCATAGTAAGTATATGGTCAGAGTATACTTTTCGGGGCGGGAACCGGGGGAGTTGGAGTATAGCCTTCGGGGCCCTATGAAACGTCAAGAAAAAATAAAAAAAAAATTTGGAAAAAAAATATTTTTTTGAACCGAGTTTGGACTTAGACAAATTCAGACCAAAATTTTTTTTTTAGAATTTCGTGTTTTTTTCTTTTTTATCGTGTAGAGGGGCCTAAAACAAACACTTTTTGTCCTAAACAATTTTGGGCTAGACCTACCTAGGCCGAGATATAGGCCCTCAAAGTTCTAGATCCATCGAAATTTTTCTAAGTGTTTTGTACTGAAAGTTAGGGACTTAGAAAAATTTCGACGAAAATTTTATTTTTCCTATGTCGTGTTTTTTTCATTTTTATCGTGTAGAGGGGCCTAAAACAAACACTTTTTGTCCTAAGCAATTTTGGGCTTGGACCTACCTAGCCCGAGATACAGGCCCTCAATGTTCTAGATCCGTCGAAATTTTTCTAAGTGTTTTACCTTACATTTGTACTGAGAGTAAGGACTTGCAAACATTTTGAAGAAAATATTATTTACATTTTTATCGTGTAGAGGGTTCATCGAATCGTAAGGGTTCATCGGGTCGTAAGGGTTCATCGGGTCGCAACTTTGACAGTGACTTTGACAGTGAATTTCACAGGGATTTTGATAGTGACTTTGACAGTGGCTTTGATAGTGACTTTGACAGTGACCTTGATACTGGCAAAGCCACTGTTAATGTCACTGTCGAAGTCACCGTCAAAGTAACTGTCAAAGTCACTGTCAAAGACACTATCAAAGTCACTGTCAAAGTCACTGTCAAAATCCCTGTGAAATTCACTGTCAAAGTCACTGTCAAAGCCACTGTCAAAGTTGCAACCCGATAAACCCTTACGACCCGATGAACCCTTACGATTCGATGAACCCTCTACACGATAAAAATGAAAATAATACTTTCTTCAAAATTTTTGCAAGTCCTTACTCTCAGTACAAATGTAAAAAACACTAAGAAAAATTTCGACGGATCTAGAACATTGAGGGTCTGTATCTCGGCCTAGGTAGGTCCAAGCCCAAAATTGTTTAGGACAAAAAGTGTTTGTTATAGGCCCCTCGACACGATAAAAATGAAAAAAAAACACGATATTGGAAAAAAAAAATTTCGTCGAATTTTTTCTAAGTCCCTAACTTTCAGTACAAAACACTTAGAAAAATTTCGATGGATCTAGAACTTTGAGGGCCTATATCTCGGCCTAGATAGGTCCTAGCCCAAAATTGCTTAGGAAAAAAGTATTTGTTTTAGGCCCCTCTACACGATAAAAAAGAAAAAAACACGAAATTGGAAAAAAAAAAATTTGGGCAAAATTTTTCTAAGTCTTTTCCCATAGCGTCCCGAAGGGTATACTCCAACATTTTAAAATAATTGTAAAAGTTATTTACTTACCAAGGTAATCACAGTCTAATGCCCGGTATTTCTACCAGGAGAGCTGGCGCTATCTCTGCAACATCGGGGTTAATGTTTGCATCCAAACATGGGCCTCCGCCACCCGTTGCTAACCTATACTGGCAACTTTCGCTCCAGCACTCAAAAAATTACTAACAAGAAGGGTTGGAATGAACTTAGGGGGCTACCAAAATGTTTCTAGGTACTAGAGTGAACCACAATGTTGCGACAATGCTGTATTGAGAAGATACCTAATATCAGTGTCACAAATGTGATACATAACATGAGATAAGTGAAACCCATGTTAAAATCTTGTGAAGGCCCTATGCACCACTGGTAATACCATGGTAAAATCATTGCGAGACTGACTTCAGAAAACCAAGAGAAAACGAATATGAATCCATGAAGTACATACCTGTGTAGTAAAATTCTTTTTCATACACCATACACACTCTTTAACACGATAATTATCGATAATAATGCGAATTCTAACTAAAAATGTAACAAATACGGTTCGCGGTATTTATTTCCTACCTACTTTTGACAGTACGGAGCACAGATCACTGTACGGAGCACAGAAAAACGTTCCGGTTCACATAAAATTAGTGTAAAAGTGGAACGGAAAAACAATTTAAGTCGTAAATGACTGCGTAAAACGGAATATTTTGTCAATCAAGCCAAAAATGGCAATGAAAACAAACTTATTGCACAGATTATAAAAATAAATCAGTAATATGGCGGCAAAATTTGAACTTGAGATTATATTCAGCAGAGTGGATCTTATATTGCGTTCTGGAATAAGAGGACTGCTTAAGTAATGAAAAGGATGTAAACATAGATTCACGTGAACTGCACTCTAACGTGATCTGAGTCACGTATAAGAATACGAACCTCATCAGACGCGGCGGCTCATAGAAAAACTTGTGTACCGGAAAACTGGTTTCAAACTAGATTTAAATTGTTGGTAGTGTAAGTTGTTTCGTTGGGTAAATACAACATAGTATACAGCATATACCACACGAGCAATATGTCACGTTCCTCAAAACAACTTTAACTATTTCTATTAAATTCGGAGCGTTCGGTGGTTGCGGTCAAAATCGAGTTTCGACTTAGCTAAAGCCGTGTGGTAGCGGCTAAGAATTGTGCCACACCTAGTCCATTCAGGGAGTTTTGTAAAAGGCAACATATAGTCTAAGGCTGATTTTCTGTCATCTATGGTCAACCACATGTTGCCGGTCTTACCACTTATAATAGCATTCCCAAATCGGAAGGTCATAAAACATAACTTTGCTACATGATTTTTTTTCTCTGAAAGATATTGCACCTACCTAGGTAGGTACTCAAACAGAAAAACAAATATCGAATAAAAATCCCTTTTCACGCGAAATAATGTTTCTCAGAGAATAAGATGTCCTTCGCATTTGCCTACCCCATTCGTAAGTTCCGAAAAATACAATTCTTTCACACTTGCCTGTCAAATTAAATTCCGCACACATAAATCATGTCAATTCTAAGGTTCGTATTCTTATACGTGACTCAGATCACGTTAGAGTGCAGTTCACGTGAATCTATGTTTACATCCTTTTCATTACTTAAGCAGTCCTCTTATTCCAGAACGCAATATAAGATCCACTCTGCTGAATATAATCTCAAGTTCAAATTTTGCCGCCATATTACTGATTTATTTTTATAATCTGTGCAATAAGTTTGTTTTCATTGCCATTTTTGGCTTGATTGACAAAATATTCCGTTTTACGCAGTCATTTACGACTTAAATTGTTTTTCCGTTCCACTTTTACACTAATTTTATGTGAACCGGAACGTTTTTCTGTGCTCCGTACAGTGATCTGTGCTCCGTACTGTCAAAAGTAGGTAGGAAATAAATACCGCGAACCGTATTTGTTACATTTTAGTTAGAATTCGCATTATTATCGATAATTATCGTGTTAAAGAGTGTGTATGGTGTATGAAAAAGAATTTTACTACACAGGTATGTACTTCATGGATTCATATTCGTTTTCTTGGTTTTCTGAAGTCAGTCTCGCAATGATTTTACCATGGTATTACCAGTGGTGCATAGGGCCTTCACAAGATTTTAACATGGGTTTCACTTATCTCATGTTATGTATCACATTTGTGACACTGATATTAGGTATCTTCTCAATACAGCATTGTCGCAACATTGTGGTTCACTCTAGTACCTAGAAACATTTTGTAGCCCCTAAGTTCATTCCAACCCTTCTTGTTAGTAATTTTTTGTGTATTTTCAGGAAAAACACCTGGTCTTACACAATCTCAAGGGAAACAAAAATATTTTAGATAATAAAAATACCGAAAAGGCTACTGAGAACTTGAAAAAGCAGTGCTGGAGCGAAAGTTGCCAGTATAGGTTAGCAACGGGTGGCGGAGGCCCATGTTTGGATGCAAACATTAACCCCGATGTTGCAGAGATAGCGCCAGCTCTCCTGGTAGAAATACGGGGCATTAGACTGTGATTACCTTGGTAAGTAAATAACTTTACAATTATTTTAAAATGTTGGAGTATACCCTTCGGGACGCTATGGAAAAGACTTAAAAATTTTGCCCAAAATTTTTTTCCAATTTCGTGTTTTTTCTTTATCGTGTAGAGGGCCTAAAACAAATACTTTTGTCCTAAGCAATTTGGGCTAGGACCTATCTAGGCCGAGATATAGGCCCTCAAAGTTCTAGATCCATCGAAATTTTTCTAAGTGTTTTGTACTGAAAGTTAGGGACTTAGAAAAAATTCGACGAAATTTTTTTTTTCCAATATCGTGTTTTTTTTTCATTTTTATCGTGTCGAGGGGCCTATAACAAACACTTTTTGTACTAAACAATTTTGGGCTTGGACCTACCTAGGCCGAGATACAGACCCTCAATGTTCTAGATCCGTCGAAATTTTTCTTAGTGTTTTTTACATTTGTACTGAGAGTAAGGACTTGCAAAAATTTTGAAGAAAGTATTATTTTCATTTTTATCGTGTAGAGGGTTCATCGAATCGTAAGGGTTCATCGGGTCGTAAGGGTTTATCGGGTTGCAACTTTGACAGTGGCTTTGACAGTGACTTTGACAGTGAATTTCACAGGGATTTTGACAGTGACTTTGACAGTGACTTTGATAGTGTCTTTGACAGTGACTTTGACAGTTACTTTGACGGTGACTTCGACAGTGACATTGACAGTGGCTTTGCCAGTATCAAGGTCACTGTCAAAGTCACTATCAAAGCCACTGTCAAAGTCACTATCAAAATCCCTGTGAAATTCACTGTCAAAGTCACTGTCAAAGCCACTGTCAAAGTTGCGACCCGATGAACCCTTACGACCCGATGAACCCTTACGATTCGATGAACCCTCTACACGATAAAAATGTAAATAATATTTTCTTCAAAATGTTTGCAAGTCCTTACTCTCAGTACAAATGTAAAAAACACTTAGAAAAATTTCGACGGATCTAGAACATTGAGGGCCTGTATCTCGGGCTAGGTAGGTCCAAGCCCAAAATTGCTTAGGACAAAAAGTGTTTGTTTTAGGCCCCTCTACACGATAAAAATGAAAAAAACACGACATAGGAAAAATAAAATTTCGTCGAATTAATTCTAAGACCCTAACTTTCAGTACAAAACACTTAGAAAAATATCGATGGATCTAGAACTTTGAGGGCCTATATCTCGGCCTAGGTAGGTCCTAGCCCAAAATTGTTTAGGACAAAAGTGTTTGTTTTAGGCCCTCTACACGATAAAAAGAAAAACACGAAATTCTAAAAAAATTTTGGTCTGAATTTGTCTAAGTCCAAACTCGGTTCAAAAATATTTTTTCCAAATTTTTTTTATTTTTCTTGACGTTTCATAGGGCCCGAAGGCTATACTCCAACTCCCCGGTTCCCGCCCTGAAAAGTATACTCTGACCATATACTTACTATGCCCGCTTAGAATGGCAACACCCCATATCTTTCCTGTGGGCGTCATAAGAAGCGACTAAGGGATTTGAGATTCGATTTGTATTGAAAGTTTAGGCGACAGGCTGACAACCTGTTGCTTTGCTGATACACAGTCTCCTGAACATCTCAAACTTTTGTCTGATGTGGTGCAAATAGCCATTTTACAGCCGTTTACACTCTGCCTACCCCACAAGGGATATAGGCGTGTATGTATCTAGAAAATGATTTTACAAGTGATGAATAATGCATGCATGTGCATACAATGATATGTTTAGTTATTTTATTGCAAACTGAGCAAAAAGAAATGAAAACCGACCAAAAATATACATGTAAACACTCTCTATTTCTTGTTTTCAAATATTCAAATATTAGTAATCTCTATAAAATATTCATAGATATTATGTATTTCACAGGCTACAGGAGATATGTTTTGCTGCATCTGGAGAACTTGAAAATTATTCATGATACTGAAGGAAGGCATTCTAGAATGCCCACAGTTGATGGAGGTCCAAATGATGATATTGGTACAGATATGGAAGAAAATGCACCTGCTCGTGATAGAAATATCAGATGCATTCAACTCCAATTTTATGAGTAAGTAAATAAAATATAATTGATCACATCTTATACAAACAAAGAAACTAATATACTCAATATTATAGTATTTTAAATAGTACAAAGAGGACCTGTATAAGGCCAAATAAAAGTCAATTGTCATTGCCACCCTCTAGGATCAAAACTGTTATCATTATGGTTTATATCAATATGGTATATATCAGTATGGGATCATTCATTACCGCTGATCCAAAGAGAAGAACAAGCTGATGTACTTACCTATTAAAAACAAAACCCGACTGCGGTCATTACCCGACTGCCTCAGAAGGAGGGTTATGTTTTTCGAGTATGTATGTATGTAAGTATGTATGTATGTGGACAAGAAAATTCTTTTCATGGGCTACAGCCCAAAGGGATAGTTGATTTTAACATTATGAGGTGTCGTCAGATTCGTCTCAGCAGCGCGAGTGACACTGGCTATATTAAAAAAAATATAGATTCAAGATGGCAGATTTTTTCAGCAAAATACTACTTTAAAATTGCCGCAGTCGGATTTTTTGTGTTTTAATACATCAGCTTGTTCTGTCGTACTTACTAAGTACATTCTGAGTATTTTCAGTATTTTAACGGCACAATTGAATAAATAAAACAAATTAATGAATTATATATCTTTGTTACAGAAAATCATACAGGAATAACATCACTATCTGCCTCTGAAGAAAAAGATCCACTACTATTAGTTGATTTCGGACTCGATTTGGAATCAATTGGACCTATTGTCCATCCTTGTGATGAATTGTGCATGTATTATGTTTATTGTCTTCCTTACATGATTTTCCTAAATATATGTAATAAATATATTAAAGTTGTAATTTATTTTGTAATGTGGTCTATAAATGTTATTTTTCTAAAACAATGCATGAATGAATACATATTTTTAATGTGAAATATTATCTTTGTTTACTTTGCTTTATTTTCACACAATCTGTGAGGTATCAGAACACAATATACCTCTAATAATAGTATAGATAAAAGGTACCTATCAGCCCCTAACAAGTAAGTAAACCGCTTGTTGCCTTGGGACACCGATTTTTCAAACGACTCGTTGAACCTGGTGTCAGAGATATTCAACTGGCCACAATAATTACCTAACAGGCCTCAATGTCAGGTTGTATAACGAACGACACCGACGGCTTGACGCCTTCCAAAGCACAGAACCATATTTCTATTCGGACAAGCTGAAAGACCTCTACTACTGGTAGCCTACTAGGCTAAGCCTAGGCTAGTACCTTATACCTACCTACTATTTATATTCTGCGTTGGTAGTAAGCCTCTAACATGGCTGTGTAACGACCGCAGCAACTGTGACCAACTACTTAACGTGCCCTCCGACGCGCGGAATCATTTTTCTATTCAAACAAGCCGAAATCCAACAACTATTGGTAGTCTAGTACTAGTAAAATTATGCACTGGTTGTAAGCTTCTAACATGGCCGTGTAACGACCGCAGCACCTGTGACCGACTACTTAGCGTGCCCTCCGAAGTGCGGAATCATTTTTCTATCCAAACAAGCCAAAAACCGACAACTATTGGTAGCCATGTGGTAGCCTAGTACTAGTAAAATTCTGCACTGGTAATAACCCTCTAACATGACTGTTTAACGACCGCAGCAACTGTGAAAGACTACTTAACGTGCCCTCCGAAGCGCAGAATCATCTTTCACATTATTCATCCTAACCACAAATGCACATATTGATGTACAACATCCATTTTTCTACATAATCACGTCCGCCGAATTCCAAACAACATGTCCACATAACCTAAAAAGCTTATAATTTCTCTACTCAAGTCATGAATCGACCTGACTTACGTAAACGATGATCGAATCTGTCAAAATCTGTGCTTGTGTTGTGACAAAAAAAGACTTTGCTTTCTTTTCAAACAAGTTGTATTTAATAGAAAATGTCAAACAAGTTATTTTTTTTGCATTTCCCTATAGCCAAAAAATGACTAACTTAGAAAATAATACTCGACATTGGTGTAACAAGTACTTACATACTTTGACATGTCGCAATCCTGACAAATTTCATTTTATTGACACCAATATTTATATTGGAAAATATTTCAATGTTACAAAGGATAGATATTATCTATCTAAAGTTTATAAACGACAGATAGCAGAGATACTATCTTATTATTTTAATAATTCAGCCAATTTGTTGGCTAATCAGACAACTGCTTTTATTGAGCAGAATATCAATACGAACCTTATTACCTTGGAATCGGTTCCAAGTACTTTAAATTAGTGCCTAAGACAACAGAGAGTTACTCTGGCAGTACTTCGACATCTCCTACTAACCTAAGTCAGACTATCTTGCAAAAACAAATTTTGAAAAATAATAATAATAAAAAATGTACGCACAATAATAAAATTCGAAATAGCCATGTTTTAAAAATTGTACACCAAAACATCGAGGGCATGTTAAGCAAGGAATTAGAAATTGAGCTTTTCATGAATTGCAATAATATTGATATTCTTTGTGTGACTGAGCATTGGCTCAGAGATTACCAGCTCATGTTCAGTTTTAATAATCACCAAGTAGCAAGTTCGTTCAACAGATCTACGGCAATACGCGGCGGCTCGTTAATATTACTTAAAAATGAGTTTAAATATAAAGAACGCACTGATATCGTTAGCTTGTCTGTTGAGCGAACTATCGAAATAGCCTGCGTAGAACTTGAGCATATTGTTATTATGAGCGTATACAGCCCACCAGATGCTAAATATGATTCCTTCGAAAAAGTTATGGAGGTTGCCTTATATAAAGCAACAAAATCTAATAAAGGAATTATTGTTTGTGGAGATTTCAATGTCAATATTCTTGAAAATCTAGTATTAGTAAGAGGTTTCAATCATTATTTTTATGTTACAACCTCGTACATCTTATTTCGGTGCCTACGAGGATCACGGCTACTTCAGCCAGGTGCATAGATAATATTTTTACAAATATTAAACCCGCAGACGCGTCTATCATATATAATTAAGCTCTGACCATACTGGTCAGCTAGCTACGTTCAAAATAAACATTGAGAAGGCACCTAAACAAGATATTACGTGTGTGCCGGTAAACGAAAGTAGGCTAAATCGGTTTAGAGAAAATATCATAGAAAACTACCCGAATTACAATATGATGTAAATCCAAATAATTTATATAACTCAGTATTCAGCCTTGCCAAAACAGAATATGACAATGTATTTAAATCTAAAAATTAAAGTTAACACAAAATTATTATTTAGTGATTGGGCGACGGTAGGAATTCATAAAAGCAGGGAAAAATTGTACGATCTGTATGATGAAAGGTCATATAATAAATCAAAAGCTTTTGCTGATTATGTTAAACGTTATTCTAAAACTTTTAAACAAGTTTGTTCTGTAGCAAAATCTAACTTCATTAAAAATAATATTAAAAACAGCACGAATATAACAAAAACTACTTGAAATTTGTAAATAACGAAACTGGGAAATCTAAACGTCGTAACGAAAATTTTAAACTCATGATAAATGATGAAATAAAAACACCAATTCGGAAGTAGCTCAGGCTTTTGAAAACTTTTTACTGATATTCCAGTTTCGACTACCAAATCGTTAAACTCTTGTCCTGATCTCGCTGAATCAGTACTGAAGGAAAATGTAAGCCATTGTGATAAATATTTTAGATTTTGTCACATTAGTGACGTTGAAATTATAAAAATATTTAAAACTTTACAAATGAAAAAGACTTCAGATCTTCACGGCCTCTCTGTCAAAATTATAAGTTCTATAATCGATTGTATTGCTCCATGTCTAGCATTTATTTTTAATCAATGTGTTGACAGTGGCGAGTTTCCTGACTTGATGAAGCATAGCAAAGTTATCCCGCTGTTTAAAGCCGGTAGTACAACTGACCCCACTAATTTTAGACCTATATCAATATTACCCACACTCAGTAAAATTTTTGAAAAATTATCCTAATTCAATTGCAAGGTCATTTTTATCGTAATAACATAATGCACTTACAGCAATTTGGTTTCACACGGGTCGTTCTACTACTCATGCAGGTCTTGACCTCATCAACCATATAATGGATGCCTGGGAGGAATCTCATGACGCCATAGGTGTATTTTGTGATTTGTCCAAGGCATTTGATTGTGTCCATCATGAAACTCTAGTCAGAAAGCTATGTCATTACGGCATAAAGGACCAGGCTCTAAGCCTTTGGAATCATATCTGAATAATAGAATCCAAAAGGTTGATATCAATGGTGAAAGATCATCTGGATCTAATTTAACCATGGGCGTTCCACAAGGTTCGATTCTTGGTCCTTTCCTGTTTCTTGTATACATTAATGATCTACCGTATCTTGTTAAAGACAAATATGATATAGTATTGTTCGCCGACGATACCTCATTGCTTTTAAAGTAAAGAGGCATCAACTCGACTATGACGACGTGAACAATACTATAATCGATGTAGTAAAATGGTTTACAGTAAATAATCTCCTATTAAATGAAAAGAAAACTAAATGTATAAAATTTGCATTGCCAAATGTTAAACCGAGCACTACAATTATTAAGGTAAAGGATGAACAGTTGAACCTTGCAGATTCAACAGTATTTTTAGGTATAACTTTGGACGCCACGCTCCAATGGGGCCTCATATTGAGAAATTGTCGAAGAGACTGAGTTCAGCAGCATACGCAGTTAAAAAAATAAGATATCTCACGGATGTAGATACTGCTAGACTAGTTTACTTTAGTTACTTCCATAGCTTAATGTCTTATGGCTTATTATTGTGGGGCCACGCTGCGGATGTAAAGAACATTTTTGTTCTGCAGAAACGGGCTGTTCGTGCAATTTATAAATTAGGGCCTCGTGTCTCCTTAAGGAAAAATTTAAAGAAATCAATATATTAACATTTGTGTCACAATATATATACGAAAATTTGATTTACGTCAAATCTAATATTAATACTTTTGAGAAAAATTGTGATATACATAATTTCAACACTAGAAATAAGGACAAACTTGTAGCACACAAGAGCAGGCTTAGTAAAGTAAGCAAATCCTTTAAGGGAAATTGTATACGCTTATAATAAGCTTCCAAAAAATATCCAAGATTTACCCTTAAATAAATTTAAAGAAGTAATAAAACATAAATTGTGCAAGAAAGGCTATTATGAAATATCCGATTATATGCAAGATAAATCTTCATGGGAGTAGTTTTACATGTTTGTTTATATACAGTATTTTTTTAAGACGATACAGTTAGAATATTCTACTGTAATTTTTATTTTATTTTTACTTATTTTTAATTTTGTGTTGAGCCGTTTTTCGGCTATTACTATTCTTGTTTTTTTCAATCTTAGCTAGGGTAGCTTAGGGCCTACAAAGATTGTAATCTTTAGAATAGGAGCACTTCTGGGCAGGTTTTTGGGGGGTTTTCCTGTCCAGGAGGTCCGACTAACTATACACATGTAACACCTTTTTAAAATCTTGATCGAATTTAGTTTCGCTTACTGGTCGTTAAGGCATAAAGTTACATGACGTGTGGTTAGCCTGGCCAGCCCCGAGGCAGTGCCTTTATTTTTATTTTTTTATCCCGCCCGAGCCGCGTTTATAGTAGGAATAAAAATTGTTATAAAAAAGAGAAAATTGTGCTTTGCAAATTTCTCTTTTTTACAATGCCTAATCCATTTCTGCGTAATGTAATGACTATCAATAAGTGATATTTTAATATCCTATTTTGAATAAAAAACTTTCACTTTCACTTTCATTGTTACTTAAAAATCGTCCTGGAATAAGACATTACTCTGGAGAGTTTTGATAATTGAATCTCGTTCTATGTGACGTTCTAGAATCAATTCTCAACTTAAAACTATTTTTAAGGCTAGACCAGTGCTTGAGTCACGTATAAGAATACGAACCTAAGACAGAGTGTACTGCTTCAAGCTTCCGAATGATATGTGACAAGTTCAGAAGTGTATGAACGAAAGTAGCAATAAAAGTAATAAAGAATATTCTGTCTCTCTGTACGAATGTCAAGTCAGCTTATTATTATTATTTGTCATGTCTTCTAATTCTTATTCTACGGCATACTCTGGATTATGTTCAAAGTTTGATTAAATCGTTGCAACATAAAGATGTATACCTAGCATACAAAATGTAAAGTTCCTACATTCTTATACAGTAAGTTGCTTTTCAGAAAGATTGTGTATAATTATAGTTGCTGTCACCTAAAATTGTAATACACGTGAATCCCTCGAGTTTTTTAGTCGCCTTTTACAACGCATGCGGGAAAGAAATGGGAAGATACTATTCTAAGCCGATATCACACTTTATTTGTAAGGGACAGAAATATAAACTCCTAGTTATTATTATCAATACGCAAATCGAATCGGTCGCCGTAGAGACGGACACAAACAGAATGACGTAGTACGGGCGAGTAACTATTATCGATCCTAGTATATCCGTATAGCAGTGAGTGTACTAGCCACCCCGCCCTCAACGTCACTCGATCGATCTTTATCAGGACACAGAATAAGAAAGGAGCAGTAAGTCCTACTCACAGAGCAATAAGGAGTCTCTTTGGCTCGAGGTAGTCTTCTATTCGGTACATAAACCAGGCTGGGGAAGTCTGCGCCTATTTCTTTTTCATGGCAGAAGGGATCAAAAACCAGCCATTGAAATTACTAGGGTGAATGTAACTGGGTTCTTAGGCAGCCTAAGAAAGTACTTATGTCTAAGAACTCAGTCACTCGATCGGTCTTTATCAGGACACAGAATAAGAAAGGAGCAGTAAGCCCTACTCACAGAGCAGTAAGGAGTCTCATTGGCTCGGGGTAGTCTTCTATTCGGTGCATAAACCAGACTGGGGAAGTCTTTCGCCTATTTCTTCTTCATGGCAGAAGGGATCGTGTACTAGCAATTGAAATTACTGAGGTGAATGTAACTGAGTTCTTAGCCAGCCTAAGAAAGTACCTATGTCTAAGAACTCAGTCACTCGATCGATCTTTATCAGGACACAGGATAAGAAAGGAGCAGTAAGTCCTACTTACAGAGCAGTAAGGAGTCTCATTGGCTCGAGGTAGTCTTCTATTTGGTACATAAACCAGACTGGGGAAGTCTGCGCCTATTTCTTCTTCGTGTCAGAAAGAATCGTGAACCAGCCATTGAAATTACTACGGTGAATGTAAGTAAATGGGTTTTGAGACATGCTTTCTTAGGCACCTATGAAATTTAATTCGTATTTGCCAGAGGCTCGGGGCTGGTACACATCAAGTGCCTTTTGATATATCTGCCGTATCATGGGTGTGCGAGGGTCTCTAGTGAGAAAGATTTTGTGTCAACAGACAGTACGGCGTTTTTGAGAGAAAATGGGCCTAAACCCTGCAATGGGTGAATGTTGATGCAATACTGCTTATTTATTGTTCTACGGCATGACTACGTATTCTTATAAGAATCCCAAGTGCGTGCACAAGTTACTATTCCTACTGGCAGCAAGCCAGTTTTAGTAGCGTTAAGAAATCATACTGAATACTAGTAACATGCCAACTTGGAATGTATTTTCTATTGTATTAGCGGACTTCCTGACCTATTTGTACTAGCCGTAGACGTAAGTTATTATAATCTAAATAATGCCCCTTGCAAAGCTTGAATACATTTACGTCGTAGAGTCTTAAAGGCAAATGCTTTAAATAGCTCACTTTCAAACAAGGCATCTCCATATTTATGACGGAGTTCGTAATTTATGACGACGTCGAGAAGTCATTAATAAACTGGAGAGTTTACAACTTGGGCAGGTGCTTTACAGGAAATAATAACTTTAAAATTAATACTTCAATATCGCTCTTTTCACTTGAAAATAATCGAGATAAATGTTTCGAAATCGTTTAATCAAAAAGTCCTCCGAAACCGAATTGAGTGATTGTTTCTGAATATTTGCCTACAAATTGAAAATTGATTTTGAGATCAAACAAATGCTACACGTGTTTTCCCTTTTTCTACCTACATAACGTAATGTAATCACCTACCCTTCGTTTGGTTTCATCTCAATCTGGCAGTGCATATAGGCACCTTTCCAGAAGGAGTTGTAGGGCACCTCGCCTACTAAATAATAGCCTAACCACAATAATGTATTTAAAAAAAAGGTACATATTGCCCTCGTGCTTCGCTTGGTTCCTCCCAGACACGTAAAGGGCCAGTCTACCCTAAAAGAATCGACCCAAAAATGTGAGGAGAGTATAAGAATGAGCAAATGTTCATGTTTGAATAAGCAACAGTGGCGAAGGGTTCATACATGCCGATTGCCATCGGGTTTCCTTTCAGAAATTTAGGTATAAATCTATACTCTTACTCTGACCCTCACATCAATCTACTTTCATTTAGTACATTTTCATAGACCGGCCTACCTTCGTTAAAATGTCACTCTTCGCCCCTGATAAGCAAGCTGAAGAAGACAAGTTTTGTGTACAAAGGCAGGCCGACAATATCAATTGTGATATAGAATCGCGAGATAGGTACTCCAAAGAACAATGGCGTTCCAAATAGCTTTCTGTTAATTGCCCCAAATTACCCGCAAGGCTGCGAACACTTTGGCTGCTTTATTTCATCCAAAGGTCAGAGAGGTGAGGTCGTTTGCATAGATATTTGAAGGAAATTGCTATCAATCATGTCTTTATTACAATTTCGTAATACTTATTCGTAGATTCAAACATTTTCAGGTACAGTAAATACCTAAGGAGGTATTCCCTATCTTCCACTCCAGCAAAAAAGCGTGATTTATGTATGTATTTAAGACAGTATTCACCGTTGGAAGGAGAAGACGAACGTACCTGAGAAAAATCGGGGACGTTTTAAAGAAAGGCCAGGTCAAGAGTACCCTAACTAAACTGACGAGCGTACATGAAAAGATTGATGAATATTGAAGAAGCGAAAGAGGTGTGTCAGGATCGTAGCAAGTGAAAGAATGTAGACTCTGCCTACCCCTCCGAGAAAGAGGCGTGTATTCATCGAAATAAAATTGTAAAAGATAATATTTAGCTGTTATATTTAGTTCTTTTCTATTTTGACACAATTCTTGTATACGTATTTTACAATAGCTACCGCTACGGTATGACTACCGGCCTACCTAAAAGTTTGTAACTAAACCAATAAACATCTCGTAACATGTAGGTAGGTGACACAATCAATATAAATGATACCCGCCGCTCTCATTTTTGTTACGTGAGAGGTGTCTAAATACTATAGCTATTTTGGAACAAAATGTTTTAACTTCTACGGCTTCACTTAGAAATCTCTGACGACAAACAGCGTGTAGTGTACCAACAAAATTATTATATAGATACCTTGGATTAAAACAGCTAGGTGTACGGTTTCCGTTCAAGTTTAAAGAGTAACGAAAGTAAGTAGAAACTCTCGAAACAGGACAACAGGAGTTTGGTAGCGATTAAGATCATTCCGAGTCAAACACTTTGGGCATCTAAGAGTTACTATGGCGATAAGTAAGTATTAACCGGAGCCGAGATTGACACGTTAGTTCAAAGGTAATTTAATGAGTGCGTAGGTACAAGCTATAACCTGCTAAGTAGTAGTTGAGCACTCATAAAGTAACCTTTTATAAGGCGTCTCATACCAAGCACAGCTCCGTTTAAACACTTAATCGTAATAAGTCAACGATGTACTTAGATAAAGTAGTAGCTACGCACTCATACTTTTTAAGAAAACTACGAAACAGAATAAGAGATTCTTAAAATAACATCGAATTTTCCCAATAAATCCGTACAGGTACACCGACGGAAAACGAAAACATCTTAAACAAACTTTAAAAGCATTAAAGTCTATTTAAAGTTAGTTTTATAAACTCCTGTACGTTGATAGCGCACTTGCTTGGAACTTATGTGATTTGAGTCGGAGTGAAGTGTCGTAAAATATTTTATGTTCCTGTAAAGACTGTTTTGAGTCACCGTGTAGGTGTTTAAGGAAGCTTATGGGTAAGAAAATAAAAATACATTTTGTTTTCATAATGTTATTGTTTCCGTACTTTCTGTAAAACTGTTTTACCTATAGGTTGTGCTTCTGCAAAATCAATTGTTTAACATTTTAAAACCACCGAATAAAACCAAAGTGTGGTCTCCAAAAATAAAAATCTGTCTCAAGGAATCAAGAAGCAATTTAAAATTTATCTATAGCGGTGCTTGGTAAACAAAAGTATCAAATTCAAAATGGCGGCCAATCAGCTACGAGCACGTAGCACCGCCAGGGGTCGGCCTAAACTAATTCCGGTCTGATCCCCAAGCGATCGGCCAATGAGTGCACCAAAATTACTTGTAATGCTTATTTTTGAGGTCCCTTTTCGGAATAAAATGAGAAATAAAATTAGATTTTGTTCTCTATTTACGAGAAGCTGCTACGGCTACGTAGCGACCGTAGCCACATTTTCATCATGCGTATGCTACGAATCTCTTGAATAGCTAAAAATTAGAAGCACGCAAGTAGGTATGGCGTGGAAGTACCAAGGTTTAGTAACAAAAATATTATCAAGAACCATCTAGAAAAAAGAAGCACGTTCGTGACACTAGCACTAAACAATTTTAACAGGTTTTCGTTTCCCTAAGTTTGCGTATATTCAATCAAAACAAACTTGGAAAACTTCGCAATCACAACACGCATGGCATGTTACAAAGATCATTGACAACACGACGGGGGTCTGACTAAACTAATTTCGATGAAATCCCGCGGGATGATCACCTAATGCGTAGCTCGGAAATTACATCGGCGGTAATTTATCTTTTGCAATTACGTGTTTATCTTCCTGATACAAAATTTAATAACTTTTACCCGAATGCCTCAAAAGGAGGGTTATCTTTATCAAGAGTAGGTTTGTATGTATGTGGGTACGTACGTATGCATGGTGACATTTTTTTCTCGGACTACAGCCCCGGCTGGGTGGATATGGTGTTGTTAAATTCCTGTCAGCAGCGCGAGTGACACTGGCTACATTAAAATGTGATAAATTCAAAATAGCGGATTTTAAACATAAAGGGCCTTACCACAAAAAAGTTAGACGCGAGTCGAACGCGTGTTTAAAATAAAACTTCATACAAAAAAAAACGCTAGTCACGCGTTGAACGCTGGTCTATCTTTTTTGTGGTAAGGCCCATAACTTTGAAATTGCCACAGTCGGTTATTATTTTTAATAATAATTCTCCTAGCATTTGCATTTCTCGCCTCTACATGCAAAAGGAAGCAAAAGCAAAAATCGCAGATTCTCCTACGTGTTTTTAAGAAATAAAAATACCGCTCTACCCACAGGTTGCGGGCTTTGTAAGCAAATAAGAATCCTCCCACACAATTCTAGTTCCAGCGTTCTACTCGGCAAGAATTTAAACCGCACTCGACGAAATGCGAGGCGTCGCCGCGAAAATAGCTGGAGGTGTTGAAGGGGTTCATTCTTGAGATGTGTACTGTGGTCTAGAGATTACGTCGGTTTCTGAACTTTGCGGGGCGTTGACAATGGGTAGGAAAACTTAAAGCTTATTATAGATAGCAGCAGACGCAATAGTGCCTTAACGATACTTGATACATTTTCGACCAATCACAGAAAAAAAGCACACTCGTGAGTCGCACCATTAGTTCTCCAGTTATTTACCTCATTCACTTCTATAGTTTATAGTTCGAATCACTTTTTTTACTTGAATTGAATAGAAAACCTGGCTAACAAAGCCCTATATAAAACTACAAGTCTACAGGTAAGACATTTATTTCATTGCGGTTTAAGACTATCGTTTAGTGACATGGCTCGCGCGAAATGCGTTTTCCACATTTTATGTGCTATCTCGACTCCGGCGCGGGAAGCACCCACACATACAAAACCTTACGCACACATCAACGCGCGCCGGACGGCCGCCGCCGCCGCCGCGACTGCGCCATGCGCCAGCGCCAGCGGAACATTCATTACGATTTGAATGTTTACTACCTGAAGTCCTGAACTAATTGATCCTAGAATTCCACGAAACCGACCAAAACTAATCCAATAATAAAATTATATATTTTATTCTGTTCAAGTAATTACTTTATTAATCGTTTAATTCATTCATTACACTGAAAATAGAAAAAATATACTTAGTTTTTTTTTTAATAAACTTAAATAATGAAATATCACACCATAACATAGAAATACAATAATACAATATCATACGTCAATTTGCCTGCCAAGCGTGTTGAGTATCGCAAATACCCCCTTATAGGGAAGGGAGATGCCCAATTCCGAAGTAGACTGTCGTGGCTGTTGTAGTTGTAGTAGATAGATACATAAAAATGTACAATATACACGAATAGTTGGTAAGACCGAGGGGTGTTGGATCATTTTTGTCATTTTGCTTCGTAACACAAAATTCTATAAAGATAATTCGAATTTCGCTACACCAATAGATATCTTTCATAAGCTTTCAAATGATATACACTTTAGAAGTGTATAATAAAAACTCAACTTTAGTTGAGCAAGTCATTTTGATCCAACACCCCTCATTTAACGAGGATTGCTGGATCAGGTACAGAGGGGTGTTCGATCATTTTCATGGACCAGATTTTCCGATGACATATCATCACTTCACCACGTCTGTCACATTTTTGAAGGCCATCGCAGAAAATTCGTGTATTACTATAGTGACAGGTTGTTAGCCTGTCGCCCAAATTTGTAATACATGAAACCCTTGGAGTCCCTTAGTCGCCTCCTACGACACCCGCGGGAAAGCATATTCTAAGCATAATAATAAAAAAATATATTAATAATAATATAATATACGATATTTTAACGTACACATTCATAACCCCCCACTAGTACTCCCTGTCACGAGGTAATAGTCCGAGCGGCGACTGGTCTCATCCATACCTCACAAAAGAATAGAATAATTTAGCTATGTACGGGTAGAGGAGCTCGAGTACTTCGGATTGGTCGTGGTCTGCCGCGGCGCAGCTTGGCACGTTTGGCGGAGTAGCTAAAAGTTTGCCCTCTGAAAAAAGTTAAAAATATCTCATCGAAGAATAGAATGAAAATATATCGTACCGATAGCCTGTTTGAGTCTGCCTACATATATACTGGTCTGCCTGGCCACAGCCTGGCAGTTTTCCCGGTCCGACCACTTTTACTTTTTTTAGTAAAAATTTTATCTCTTCGAATAAAAGAATAAAATATGTCGTACCGATAGCTTGCTTAAGTCTGCCTAGAAAAATACTGGTCTGCCTGACCACAGCCTGGCAGTTTTCCAGATACGACCACTTTTACTTTTTTTTGAGAAATTTTTATTTCTTCGAATAACAGAATGAAACTAAGTTGTAATAATAGTTTATTTAAAGCTGAACACATATCCCTTGGTCTGCCTGAGCTCAGTCCGGTAGTTTCTCCGATGCGATCACTTTTCACTCTCAGTAAATTTTAATTTTAAAGGACCCTGACTTTGTTTATTAGGGAGTGGGCCTGGCCAATAAAATGAAAATTTGTCAGTGTATAGAAGTGAGATTTACAGAGCTGTAATCTCTCAATGTCCAGATGAAGAAAATGTTTTCCCAAGTATTGTATTTTATAATTACTACGAATACGTCTGAAGTTGAAGATTCTTGAAATTAACATACTTATTCTTCATCTAGACATTGAGAGATTACAGCTCTGTAAATCTCACTTCTATACACCGACAATTTTCATTTTATTGACGGCCCACTCCTAATAAACAAAGTCAGGTCCTTAAAATTGAAATTTACTGAGAGTGAAAAGTGATTACGGACAATCAGGCAGACCAGTATGTGTTCAATAAACTATTATTACAACTTAGTTTCATTCTGTTATTCGAAGAAATAAAAATTTCTCAAAAAAAAGTAAAAGTGGTCGGACCGAGAAAACTGCCAGGCTGTGGCCAGGCAGACCAGTATATATGTAGGCAGACTCAAGCAGGCTATCGGTACGATATATTTTCATTCTATTCTTCGATGAGATATTTTTAACTTTTTTCAGAAGGCAAACTTTTAGCTACTCCGCCAAACGTGCCAAGCTGCGCCGCGGCAGACCACGACCAATCCGAAGTACTCGAGCTCCTCTACCCGTACATAGCTAAATTATTCTATTCTTTTGTGAGGTATGGATGAGACCAGTCGCCGCTCGGACTATAACGGGGTGGACACAAGTGCACAGAAACATCGCAAAGAACAACTTTACGCGGGAACAGAACAGATACCTACTTAGTTTCATACTGATCGTTATTATTTTTGTCGATATTATCTCAAAATCCCAACTCTATTATCGTATGTATCGATGTTACTATCGTACATCCCTAATGTACGTTTACTTACCGTAACCCGCCCCCCATCCCGATTGTGCGATAGGGACAGTTGCAGGCTTCCTGAGAAATTCTCTCGAAAACAGTGCAAAATCGAGGTACGGGCGTTAACGTTTTACTACCCCTAAACTTCCACCGAATTCTATAATTTTGGTCTTAATCGCTTAGGTATGAATTGAACTAGGTTTGTACGTTTAGTTTTTAACCAAATTCTATATAGTTTTATAATTATACGTGCTCAAACATGAACAACTTTCATAACCGAAAAAGTGTACTTTGGGACCTTATTATTTCGGAAAGTATTAATAATATCAAAAAAAGAAAAACGTATAAACCTAGTTTTTGTTGGTCTCAATAAAATATCAAAAAATCAAATCCATTGGTTACCGGTAAATATGATAAAAACGTTAACGCTTTTTGTATGAAAATTTACATCTAAACGATCCTCTTAATAACAGGGTCGTAATGACTAATCGGCTCCGCAATGCATATTTAACTTTGCCAATAAACCTATTATCTGTAGTTTGATAAAATTGGGCACGTTTTTAATCCAACTAAAACTCGCACGTTACAAATCCCACTAAAACTCGTGACGCCAAAATGCCCGGGAATAAAATGAAAGCAGCTTTTGGATGAGCATATCTTTTCTTACCAAAGCAAGACACAAAAGTATTGAAGGCAACAACAACTACTGTATAGTTAGAAAAAAAAATACACGGTAAAGCGAAAGAGGAACGATGGGAATAAACCACGAAAAAAGAAACCACTACCCTCTTTGGAAATGACTGGTAGATGGTTGTATAATGTTGTAAACGCGACACGCAAGGGCGCGCCCTGGCTGAGCGGTGACTTCACCTCCGCGGTCAAAGGGGGGAGGAATGCTTTGTCATTTTCACTGTAATTCGTTCCTTGCCCCCTGAAAATGATGTTTGGGTTCGGATACACGCTTTTAGTGGAGAAAAAATGTTTGAAGAGAGATATTTTCTGCGAAATTCAAAACCTTTGAACGCAATCGTGACAATTATGATTCTTTCAAACACAACGCGTATTTGCCCCTGGTTTGTGTTTCTAGTACATGCAGTGACATAAATCCTTATCCAACGTCGATGTCTGGAATTTCCAGAGACGTGTAATATTTTACCTTCGCCTTTTCTCGCCTTATTTCAGCGACTCAGACAGGTAGAAGTGCGACCCAAATCGAAAACGTGATGCCGAGTGTTCTTTTTCCGCATAGGTACTTTTCCAGTTTTAGGTCACCGAATGACCTGCTTTCAGAACTCAAAATCTCAAGAGATCAACGTGAGACATGAGACATACAACACTTATTTGTTATCTTACGAAGGATATTTTCGTTCTGTATAAGTAAACTGGTCAAAGCGCAACCTAAAGGTAGTCAGTTCCATAACCAACGTATCCAACCAAGGTTGCTTCAAAATGTGTTACAAATTGTTAGGGGAGTATGCAAAACTGTCCGGCTTCTTGGTAAACTGTCTCGTATTCACTATTCGGTTCGCTGATTGTCGTAATAACAACGTAGCATAGGTAGCCCTTACGCAGAATATCGACAAGGATATCCTTTTAAGGCGTTCCGTTTTCCATACAAAAGTTCAATGGAGTTATGTCTGTAAAGGAGACAAAAATCTGATTAAAAAACTTGATTAGGAGTCCCGTGGGTATATAACATTTTCGCAGAACACTAAAACGAATTTTTAAATCATCAAATTTTTTCGTAAAAACCGATTCGCTACTTTCCGAAAATAGATGGAGCTACTGCTGCAATAAATACGTTTAATTTTATTGTGCAGAAAATACTGATTATCTTTTAACCATAAGTAGTTTTGCGACAATTTTACGTGTGCCTTCATCATTTCACATGAACGTTTTTTTCAAAAAAAACTCTGCAGCTCATGTGTAACTCGACTGAAGTGCAGGTTATTCGTTTGTATGACGTAACGATTCACCTTAAGTCAAGATACCTCCCAGATCTACATACGTACGACACAAATGAACTCCAATTCAAGCCCTTTAAATAAAGCAATTGCAATCAATATTGTAAATCAGCTCCAGTGAACCGGTTTCAGCAGGTTGAATAACCGTGTCGACTGCGATCGATCCAGTACGCCAAACGACCACCGAATGACTCATAACATAACATAATCGTAACATGTCCAATAAAATGTCCATCCCGATAGACAGAAAATAACCACCATAAACTAAGAGCTAGTGACCAAATTTCTAAGTCATTTAAGTCTGGCAGACGAGTGTTTGCGTTTATTAACGAGTAACATTGCGAGTTATGAGCAACTGAAAAATTTTGGGGATATAAAGTGGCTTTACATTTTATCGCTGACTGGTAAGAGTTTAACAACTAAATACGATTCCAGCAAGAATTTTACGTATTTACTTACATGTAAATAAAATATTGTCTGGCACATTAGCTTTCTACAAAATTTTATTACCTTCTGTGGCTGTCTGCTACTAAAGGAAACCACTCTCGGCTGCCAGAGTTTGACCTAAGTAGTCCATATTAAGCCCAGATTCAAAGATTTTCATTTTCTTTACAAAATGTTTTTAGTATTTAGTCACTAGCTCTTAGCTTATTCCGATAGATAGTAAATAGCCACTAGCGTTATTACAAGCCAGACTGTGTTACTGGGTGCGGACACCTAATGAAATTCAAACACGCAACCTGACGGCACGTGACAGATTACAAATGAGCCGCGACATTATGGAATCTGTTTACAAAGGTAGCTATACTATTCGTGTTTACTAATCGGACACAGGTCATTCTACGATGGTTTTACGAATTTTCGCTGTGCCGAACTGCGCAGTTTGAAATTGGCGTTCCGTAAAAGGGCTTTGCAGATGAATGCGTACAAAGCGTTTTTCAGCGCGACCAAAGGGAATTCATTTCTTTTCTAACTCCTAAATGAATTTCAGTCCTGGCTTTGTAACGTGTGAAGGACAGCTCCAAATCCAATTTCAAAAATTGTGACTGTATTTCGGCGAAAAGTTGACAAGTTCGTTTACGAAGAATGTTTTTTCTTGAGACAAGTTTATTAACAGACGTAGTGCGGAAACAAGAGAACCGACCACAGAGCAAATAAGATCTTTTGTCTTGCCATAAAAAGCTGGCAATAAACCATCGGCGAATATCGGAAACTATCGGTCGTACACAAGAACTGAGCAACAGCAAAAGTGTCAGTGCCACAGTTTTGAGATATAGTAAAGAGCAGTAAGTTATCTTAGTGCATATCCGTCATAAGCTAGTCCATCGTATCACTTTGTGAGATTGTTTACAGTGTGGTTAGGACAATATCTATCTACAGGCCACAGGAACCACACCTCATTGATATGCCTAAAATGATCGTTCAGCGGTTCGGAGGGTATGTTAGGCAGTCGTTGTTACAAAACCCTACCACTGGTCTATTAGAATTAGGATGGTGGCACCAGAGTCGACTGAGTGCGCCACCGCCGCAAACCACGACTTTCAAGTTATGTATTAAGAGTAATGCCAATTTCGATCGGATATTATCAAAACATTCAACTCTTCCTATACATCCTACTGTGAGGGCAATAGTTCCAAAAGTTCTTCCGACACAGGAACTAACTAGATCGAAGCGGATCCACCCGGATTTACCGACGACCGGAAAAAATACTCTGCAAAATAACACATCTCCCCGACACGAGGTTGCCACCAACTTTTTTATTTTATTTTAGGGTTCTGTTCTGACTAGCGCTTCCACTGAAAGGAAAAATCGAGTACGAATCTTTTGAGTTGATTGCAAAAGTTTTGCCTAGTTTTGGATGTAGCGGAGTAAGCGAAATCACAGTTTTGATTGGAAGGATTTAAAACTCTGTTTTTCTTCTTTGCATGGTTTATTTCCTATTTTAGGTTTACAGTCCAAATTAGACAATATCGGGAGTTTACTGGTTTGTACAATTTGAATGAACAGATTTGTATCAGTAAACCCTCAATAGCTGTGTCATCTCGCGATCACTTCAGAAGTGACAAATTACCATGATTGTTTCTTTATGACGCAAAAATGATTTCAAAGAAGATAACACTAAAACCGCTCATCGTTTAGGCCAAACTCTCACTTATCCGCTGTTTTATTTTTTATGTCATTGCTTTGGGGAGGCAGCGGCCAGACTGTGTGGGCTGCACTAAATAAATAAGTAGCATTCTGCTCTGAACAAGAATGAAGCGACCTTCACCGTGTGGGGCGAGAATAAACCCGCTTTTATTTAGCAGACCTACCCACCACAAAGTCCCTAAGTATTGGCGGCCGCCCAATACAGAGAGACGGCTTCAACGAAACGTCATTACGCTCACACACACATCTACACGCCGTCGTTAACGCGCGATCTCGAACCGTTTCGAACCGGCTAGAAGCGAGTGTCAACAGCGTTCAGTGCTGACGGACGGCAAAATTAGGTACACGCAAGTGCAAATATTTTCGTATAGTGTAAGTTTGATATAATGTTTGTAATGTACCTAAGTATATTTAACCCAGATACCGCAAAAAAAAGGTAGCAACTCTAGAGTGTAGGTATAAATGGTCGGAAAAAGAGGCGAGCTATCCTTCTGTAAAGTCTCTATTTTGTGTTGTACCCACATCCTTTGAATTTCTCCGTATAATGAAAGGGCTGTGGCATGGAACTAAAAGATTATGAAGCCCCGGGTTTGTTTGTGTAAATTATAATTAAGTTGCGGCTGCGTTCTTGAGCGGCCATTTTTGTGCGAGTATGTTCTAAGAACGCAAATCCTATTAAAGCGGTACCATATGGCAGCCGAAATTCGATTTCAAGGGATTTTCATACCCCATTTCGTTGGTCAATTCCCTGAAATAGCAAACACTCATGAATGTACTAAAATTCCGCTTATATGGGTATAGTATACGTAATGTAGAGACACATCTATGTAATTTGAATATCTTTTAACACATGAGTACCGTGCCTTGGTAGGTAGTGCCTATCGATTCACCAAAAGAAAGACCACAACAAAACACACATGAATGAATATAAGAGACATAACTTCCTTGCAAACGTCAGAAAATCAAGTCTAGTATAGGCAGTTCTCTGGACCCTCGCTTAGCATATGAATTACTAAAGTAGGCATTGAAGGTATGTTTGTGTCAGGCTCCATTTAGCAAGCTGAATGCGAAATGAAATGAGCTCCAGTGGGTAAACAGAATTTTATTTACCAAGGGAGGACGTTTTCAATCCTCATCTGTTGATAACGCCCTCGGGGAAATCATTGTCGAATGCGAGTTTGAAAGGAAAATAATTCAAGCGTTCACATTTCTCGTGACATTGTGAGAAACTTCGCGAAAATAGATCATTTAACTTGTTCAGCCTTTCAGGGTTGTTAATGAAATGGTTTCGTCGTTGGCTGAAAAGAGTTGGATAAGAAATCTTTGTGGGGAAACAAAGGGAGCGAAAACAAATAGAGGTGGCCATTGACGGAAAGGAAGCGGTCCCGCGGGCCGTACCAGGCGCCTCCGCTCTCTTAGCACTTGGAAATTTCATTTGGCTGTGTACGTGCCGCAGCGGAGTAATGCTTCCTTTCGGAGGGTCCGCGATTCAGCCGAGAACTCTTTCAAACTTATTCAGACGCGGCCAATAGCCGAGCTCGTTGCTCCGGAATTGAAATTAGGCCCGTTCGGCACTGACGCACTCAACATTCGTAAATAGGAAGAGTGTTTTTTGCGATTCAATCGACGGTAGGGACGCAGTTTTGTAAGGATGAAGTCAGTGCCATAATAGCCCTGTAAGTTAGCCGATAAATACTTCGGATTGTCATACCGGTACCAAATTTTAGTATGTTAATAAACATGACATAAGCTCTAGAAAACCGCCGGGAGACAAGCTGATGAGGGCCTGTCTCCCGCAGAAATGAAGTCATCAAGATGGCGGCCGCCGCATTTAGAAAACTGCAAATTGTTTGAAAACTATAAGTTGCATTGTCATGTGCATGGTATCAAATGAAAGCTAATTAATTGTTCTACATATTTGTCTTGAACTACGACAAGGTACATAGCATGATTTTGAAATTAAAAGACTTTATGTAAAAAAAAAAACAGCAAATCGTTTATTTGTGTGGCTATAGAATTCAAAATATTCATTTTTAAGAAAAGTGACATAGAAGAAAAGTAACGCTCAATGCAATAGCTATAAAAATCTAAAAGCACTTTATTGTTCGAATAAAGAGACCTTAAGTTGCACTGATTTGAGTACAACGCTGTCTCTTTCCGCGCCACTTCTATTTGTTGTATATGCACGTGTGTGGTGTCAAATGAAAGGTAATTAATTGTTCTGCATTATTCTTCTGAAGCACAACCAGGTACATAGCATGGTTACAACAATTAAAAAACTTTAAAAGCTATTTTTTGTCGGGTTATAGAAACTAAAATAATACTTACTTACTCCGCTGGCTCAGCGACCCGAAGTGGATCTTGACCTCCGATGCAACTGCACGCCACACTTCCCTGTTCTGCGCAGTTTGCTTCCAATCAGGCTTTTGGAGTGTAGGTCCTTCAAAATTCCGACAGTCCAGCAAAATCTAGGTCTTCCGACAGGAACTCCGATACAGGTTTGAGGGTTTGGAGGTCTAAAAATGCATTGAAAAAGGCTGGGAAATTTCCGAACCCGAGACACGTTCTCTCTCTCTTCGTATGGGACACCGACTCGTTTAACGACCCGATGAGACTCATTAAAGAGGTGAGACTAAGATCTTATGGAGAAAGAAACGACACTCAAAGAGAACATGGTAGACACAATGATGCGAAACAGGTGTAGAAGAAAGGAGAAATCACAAAATCCTAGCGGAACAAGATAAAGAGTTGTACGATAAAGTGCACACAAGATGCAAGAATACTATAAGAAATGCGAAAAAACACCACCTAAAACGCAAAATTGGAGAAATAAAGACACTAATTAGATCAAGTGAAATTCGCAAATTTTCAGGAAATAAGATTTCGTCAGTCCAACGATATCTATACGTAGGTTGTCCGACACGACACGCTTGCCCGTCGGCCGACCCCTTCCATCTCGACGTGGCCAAGCCAGCCAGCGCAGCCTATCGGCTTCACTCTCCCCGATGGTATTGGGCGATGATTTTCTCTATCTCCCTTTTTTTCTATTTCTAAAAGTGTCATGCTCATTCTGAGTTGGTCTCAAGATTTTCCGTAGTGTTTTCCTATATTAAGAGCTTTTCTTCCTCCGTCAAGGATAACGTCCATGTTTGGCATCCGTACATTATTAGACCTTAAGGTAAGGTCATATATGACGGTCTTGTAAATACGAACCCTTGTTATCCTGCAAGTTTCGATGTCAACACATTGTGCAGGGCTGCTGAGTACCTTGGGGTATTCTGGACGCGAATGTTGATTTCGTCGTACTTAAATTTGTTCACCCCTTTGTAGGAGGTGTCATTGGCTATAAGGTTTTTCTCTTAGTCTTGGCGCTCTTGAATCTTCTCATGTGGAGGTACTCTGTCTTGTCATGGGTTACCGTGGGACTTACTTTTCTTCCTTCTTCCTCCAGTGTACTGGCCATTGCTCTCACGTCTGCAGCACTTCTACCTATTAGGGCCAGGTCGTCGGCATAACCTATTATTTTATGCATTCCGTTTAACTCCACTCCATCAACGAACTTTTTGGACCACGTGTTTGAGCATCAAGTTAAACAACATAGGTGATAGCGCGTCTCCTTGTTTGAGCCCTGTGTCCACTTCAAAAGCATCCGAGAGACAAGAAGACAGTACTTTGTAGGCAGTCGGGAGTAGCGCGATAGGTACCTACCATTATAGTTGGAGAATTTATTTCAAGAGCTTCTTTTGTGAATCGGGCAAATAACTCCCATATTCCACTCTTTTTGCAGATTTTCTTCCTTCTAGAGTAACAATATTCTCATTTGCGACTGTAGTGCTCCTCTGCCATACTTCCACAGTTCTACCGGCATGTCGTCAATCCCTGGACATTTGTTGTTCTTCAGGTGCATAATAGCTTTCCGCTTCACATATATCTCGCTAATTTAGACTGAAAACTATCAGCGAGCAATTTAGCAGGGCCTTACAATATTTGTACCGTTCAGTTTTCAGCTTCTCCGGGTCAGAAACGAGGTATCCTTCGTCATTTTCAAGAAACTGAGCGACGGGCTGGTATCTTTTCTTGACCAATCTTATTTCCTGATAAAATTTACGAATTTCACTTGATCTGATTGGTGTCTTTATTTCTCCAACTTTGCGTTCTAGGAAGTGACCTTTTGCATTTCTTATTGTATTCTTGCATCTTGTGTGCAATTTATCGTTTTTATCCTGCCACTAACTTGTTCCGCTTCTTTATTCTACATCTATTTCGCATCATTGTGTCCACCATTTTCTCTTTCAGTGTAGTTTCTTTCACCCTAAGATCTTAAGTCTCACCTCTTTAGTGTGTCTCGCTCGGGTTCGGAAATTTCCCAGCCTTTTTCAATGCATTTTTAGACCTCCAAACCCTCAAACCTGTATCGGAGTTCCTGTCGGAAGACCTAGATTTTGCTGGACTGTCGGAATTTTGAAGGACCTACTCTCCAAAAGCCTGATTGGAAGCAAACTGCGCAGAACAGGGAAGTGTGGCGTGCAGTTGCATCGGAGGCCAAGATCCACTTCGGGTCGCTGAGCCAGCGGAGTAAGTAAGTATTATTTTAGTTTCTATAACCCGACAAGTTTTTTAATTGTTGTAACCATGCTATGTACCTGGTTGTGCTTCAGAAGAATATGCAGAACAATTAATTACCTTTCATTTGACACCACACACGTGCATATACAACAAATAGAAGTGGCGCGGAAAGAGACAGCGTTGTACTCAAATCAGTGTAACTTAAGGTCTCTTTATTCGAACAATAAAGTGCTTTTAGATTTTTATAGCTATTGCATTGAGCGTTACTTTTCTTCTATGTCACTTTTCTTAAAAATGAATATTTTGAATTCTATAGCCACACAAATAAACTATTTGCTGTTTTTTTTTTACATAAAGTCTTTTAATTTCAAAATCATGCTATGTACCTTGTCGTAGTTCAAGACAAATATTATGTAGAACAATTAATTAGCTTTCATTTGATACCATGCACATGACAATGCAACTTATAGTTTTCAAACAATTTGCAGTTTTCTAAATGCGGCGGCCGCCATCTTGATGACGTCATTTCTGCGGGAGACAGGCCCTCATCAGCTTGTCTCCCGGCGGTTTTCTAGAGCTTATGTCATGTTTATTAACATACTAAAATTTGGTACCGGTATGACGATCCGAAGTATTTTGACTAAATTCGGGATTAACTCACGCCGCTATAACGCCTTGATGTGCTCTTGATTTCCGAACTATTCAAATAAGGCAAGATCTGAGCAGCAGCCAAATACAATAAGGCAAAGGAGATATCAATTATCAGCTGAAAAAAGTTCCAATAAAAATCTGTTTAGTCTGAATTGACCCGCACACCCCAGCCTTGAAAAGAGTTATCGCGATCTGGTTACGCAAACCCACAATGGGATGTCTGTTCTCCTATCTGGGGCGTATTATGCTTAAGACAATAGTCCCTTGTGGAGACCAGGGCATTGATGCCGGGCGTGACCTTGAGAATCTGTGGCAAACCGGCAGATGTGAGTGTGCCCTGGAGAACAATAAGTTTGTTGCCTTTGTTGCGGCACGTTCCGTGCAGATCGACCGCGTGCGTCATACTACGGATAAATTCGTCATAGCATACAAGCTACTCGTATAAGGGGGTGTCTATAAATTACGTGCGACGTATAGAGGGAGGGGTTAGGACTGGATATCTAGAAACTTAAAAATCCATGAAACAGAATATCATGCAATTTCTACTTTTGCAAATATTACCAAAATTGGGATGAATTAAGTCAAAAAATGCCTGAAACATTGCAAAATTTGGTAGTTTTACCAAACTACGATCTAAATGTGCTTTGCACTTGATATCCCAGGTTAGTTCTACGAGTACTAAAGAAAAAAAACCGGCCAAGAGCGTGTCAGACACGCCCACAAATAGGGTTTCGTAGTCAACGTTTAAATATCAGGTTTTTCAGCATTACAAACTTAATTTTGTTGCTGGTTTGTTAGCAGCAGTATGATGACCAACCGCAAATAGAAAAACTCAATTTTTTCTGAAACCTTTAAGGGTACGATATCCGTTATAGTTTTCATTGTAACTTCAGATTGTAAGCTATATTCCATATTTATTTAAAATTTTTAGCGTTTATACTTTAGAAGTTACAGCTGGAACAAATTATGGGTCAAAAACGCCCTTTTTAAAAGCAAATATCTCGTGACAGAAACATTTTAGAGAATTTGTTTTAAAGAAACCTTACCTTAATTTTAAAAGACCTATTCAACGATACCCTATTCAATATTACAGAAGAAAAAAATTTTTTTTGCCCCCCTTTCACTTATATAGGAGGGGGTCCAAAAAACATTATAAATATTTTTTTCTTAACAGACAGACAGACAGACAGACAGACAGACAGACAGACAGACAGACAGACAGACAGACAGACAGACAGACAGACAGACAGACAGACAGACAGACAGACAGACAGACAGACAGACAGACAGACAGACAGACAGACAGACAGACAGACAGACAGACAGACAGACAGACAGAGACAGACAGACAGACAGACAGACAGACAGACAGACAGACAGACAGACAGACAGACAGACAGACAGACAGACAGACAGACAGACAGACAGACAGACAGACAGACAGACAGACGACAGACAGACAGACAGACAGACAGACAGACAGACAGACAGACAGACAGACAGACAGACAGACAGACAGACAGACGAGACAGACAGACAGACAGACAGACAGACAGACAGACAGACAGACAGACAGACAGACAGACAGACAGACAGACAGACAGACAGACAGACAGACAGACAGACAGACAGACAGACAGACAGACAGACAGACAGACAGACAGACAGACAGACAGACAGACAGACAGACAGACAGACAGACAGACAGACAGACAGACAGACAGACAGACAGACAGACAGACAGACAGACAGACAGACAGACAGACAGACAGACAGACAGACAGACAGACAGACAGACAGACAGACAGACAGACAGACAGACAGACAGACAGACATGACGAAACTATAAGGGTTTCTAGTAGACTACGAAACCATAAAAAACTAGGTAACCTGGTTAATTTAAAGTAAGATATTTCAAACCCTTTCCCAAAAATTATTTGATGGAACGTTTCAGTCGAAAAAATTTATACGTAACCTAACAGATATCAGCCAAAACAACTTATGTATTTCATTGAACCCCCTACCCCCTAGTCAACGGCAAAGCAATACCTACGGCATCGCAAATTTAACATGAGATTTGAGGGACAGAAACGAACAGTTTAGCGACTTCCTACAATATATCACAGAAAAGCGTACGTAGTTTATAGACGTCGCTTATTCTGTACGAATAGCAACGACCCAGCTATGTTTACACGCGAGGTCAACGGCAAAGCAACACGGCATTGCAAATTTTACTTCCATTCTGAACGCGACGGAAATGGAAGCGCGAGCTTGAAGGATTTAGTTCCATTGTTACACAAGTTTAAGTAAGTAGGATTTGGTTAAGGAGCTTATATGGTAGCACACCTAAAGTCAGACTGACGTAGCTAAGTAAACACAAAGGAAGCGTGTACTGTAAGTAGGCGCAGTATTTCGCTGCACGCGATCGTAAAACGTGCGAGCAGAACGAAGATTTTGAAATATGGTTCCTGCTCAAACCTTCTATGATTGACTACCGAGCGGCTCGTTAACGGTTTCACCCGCTGTAACTAAATTTCCTGCGGGAAAAGGGCATTTTTCCAGCATGTGTTATACATAGAACCTTAATCTTGAATCAATCAATTTATTACAAAAAACCGCACTGTAATCCGTTGCATGGTTTAGAAAGAGTTAGCGAATGACACGTAAGAGACAGTAAGCAAATTGCGACTACATTTTATACTACGTTTTGATCCTGAGTTTAGTGAGATATTGCACTTACTTTAGAACGATACATTACTGTGCTAGATTATGAAAAGCCATAGCAAAGTACGGTACATTTTATCTAATCTACCCTCAATTTATAAATGTAGAGTAGAGCCTTCAAAGCGTCACGGTTAAAGATATCTAGGCGTTGATGATGCTGTCGTTCTAAATCTGAATCTTCTTGATCTGAATACTTGTCACGTCATATTCACGTCCTAGGTGAATTCCATCAAGCTCGGAATCTTGAATTTAGGGATGTGCCAGATTTTCGTATCCGCAAAGACAGAATTTCCAAGAATGCATGGATTATCTTTTAGCTCCGCACAATCGCTATGGTTCATATTTTAGGAATACTTTCTGAACAATTTGTAACAGTTTAATATTGTTGAAACTGCTTATTTTATATCTGACTTAAAAAAATACTAACATTTTCTAGATCGTTACATCCCTACGGAAGCATCAGAAATGCCACCCAGATAAAATCACCTTTCCCGCTTTCTATTTAGGTGCGAGCGCGAATAAGGCAGGATCGCTGACTGAGACTTGCTTTTACAAAACGTGAACGTAGATTTACGCTAAATTCGTATCAAAAAAGCTTTTGGAGTTGTAAGAATTACGGGTAGCCGTTGGATCCAGAATTGTAGGGAAGGAAACCGTTTTGTTAGAGCACAAAATCATGTAGCAAAAGGAAAATTGGTAATGTTTTATAACTAGCCGGCTTCCTGACGTCAACCCTCTTTGAGAATGCTGTTGTAGGTGGTATCACCGCCTCCATGCGTTTGACCATAGTCGATAGATATTCAGCCGAGGTCAGAAACCCTACGTCGCCTTTTACGAAACACCCTGAGTGGACTAGAGTTTTCAGTATCCTTAGGGGTGAACTTTTCCTGATTCTTGATGATGAATGCCTAATAGGAAGAGTTTAGTGAGATATTGCACTTACTTTAGAACGATACATTACTGTGCTAGATTATGAAAAGCCATAGCAAAGTACGGTACATTTTATCTAATCTACCCTCAATTTATAAATGTAGAGTAGAGCCTTCAAAGCGTCACGGTTAAAGATATCTAGGCGTTGATGATGCTGTCGTTCTAAATCTGAATCTTCTTGATCTGAATACTTGTCACGTCATATTCACGTCCTAGGTGAATTCCATCAAGCTCGGAATCTTGAATTTAGGGATGTGCCAGATTTTCGTATCCGCAAAGACAGAATTTCCAAGAATGCATGGATTATCTTTTAGCTCCGCACAATCGCTATGGTTCATATTTTAGGAATACTTTCTGAACAATTTGTAACAGTTTAATATTGTTGAAACTGCTTATTTTATATCTGACTTAAAAAAATACTAACATTTTCTAGATCGTTACATCCCTACGGAAGCATCAGAAATGCCACCCAGATAAAATCACCTTTCCCGCTTTCTATTTAGGTGCGAGCGCGAATAAGGCAGGATCGCTGACTGAGACTTGCTTTTACAAAACGTGAACGTAGATTTACGCTAAATTCGTATCAAAAAAGCTTTTGGAGTTGTAAGAATTACGGGTAGCCGTTGGATCCAGAATTGTAGGGAAGGAAACCGTTTTGTTAGAGCACAAAATCATGTAGCAAAAGGAAAATTGGTAATGTTTTATAACTAGCCGGCTTCCTGACGTCAACCCTCTTTGAGAATGCTGTTGTAGGTGGTATCACCGCCTCCATGCGTTTGACCATAGTCGATAGATATTCAGCCGAGGTCAGAAACCCTACGTCGCCTTTTACGAAACACCCTGAGTGGACTAGAGTTTTCAGTATCCTTAGGGGTGAACTTTTCCTGATTCTTGATGATGAATGCCTAATAGGAAGAACGGTTTTACGAATTTAGTAGAATCGGGCCCGAGTTGAGTCAGCAACCGCGTAGGCAGACTCGTTAGTACAGATCTATTTTAAGACCCGGTTTAGGTGTCAATATGGGGCTTCACAATAATGAGCCAACCAACACTCGTATAACGACACCTTTTTTGCAAACATATACTGATCCGAACTTTAGGTAGGAATATGGAATGCTTACAAGTTTAAAAGCCACAATGAATCTAGTTTATTTATAAGATGACAATAGAATGATCACTAGTGCTATAGTACCGAAATGCGGAAATATACAGGGTGTAAGTGACGGTGTACCGAAAAAATTGCAGACAGAATCAGACCATGAAACTGAACAACTTTTACTATGGATCCAATGTTGGTAAACAAGAACAAAAATTCGACCTCCTATAAAAATTTTGATCAGCTGACTGACTTTGTATCGGAAACCAAAAATTCTTTTTCTATTACCACCGTCCTTTCATAAAGTTGTTCTCTTTCATGGTCTGAGCACGCCTGCAAAGTTTTCGTTACACCGTCCTTTACACCTCTTATTTACATTTAATTTGAATACTAAATAGTTTCCCTGTCTTGAAGCTTGCGTGTTCCACTGTACTTAGGTAAAGCCCTGTATGCAAATTTCTTGCCACGTTGCTTGCAAGAGCCTGCAAGCTTTGGTGCATTGCATAGTGTAGTGTAGCAATAGCAGCTTTAGGTGTCGCTTCTAGAAACACGGCAAGGCTCGTCACAAGTTTCATTAGTGAAAGATAATTCTAATAATACGTATACGGTATTAAAGTATTATTATTATTGGCGGCGCAGGTCCAGGGCAGCCCTGCGTTTTCCATAATTCCTAGGCAACGCAGTGTGTGTGGAGAGCGTGCAAAAAGCCATGGCGCTCCCGTATCGGCTTATACAGCCATGAAAAATCTTGCCTCAGACACTGAATAAATCGTCTGACACAGACGAAAGAGGCCAATGGTAATGATTATTGGCCGTATGGTGCCAGCTTAGAATAGCATCATCCCATATCTTTCCTGCGGGTGTCGTAAGAAGCGACTAAGGGATTTGAGAGTTCAAGTATATTGCAATTTTAGGCGACAGGCTGACAACCTGTCTCTATGGTGATCTGTTTCTCGTAAGCCAAATATGCTATGCTCAATAATTTAGCACTGCAACTACATCTAATCTCACATTCTCTTACAAAGCGCGTATTGGGTTGCGAGTGCGAATACCCGTATCCCAGACGCTGACGTTGCACACCCGAAATGCCGGATTCTATAGGGACTTCTAACAATCTTTATGAAATACGATGCGAAACAATCCTTCAGTATTTCTCATTTTGTACCCGGTCTATTTGATCTTTAATTATATTCTTTATTGTGCTTAAATTTACAATGAGATTTAAAACTTAAACATAGTTCACAAAGGTGAGCTTATCTCTATTAAGAGATCTCTTCCAGCCAACCTGTACAGCTGATTGCGAGTTTACATAATTACGGGGACAAGATGCACAAAGAAAACAAACTAATAAGTAGTGAAATAAATAAAACGCAATACTATTACTATATACTAAATCATAATATATAAATACATACATACATATATATATATATATATACTATACATACAACAATATACTATGGAAGTTGAGAGAGATAGTGCTCTTTCAACCTTTTTTTGAAAGTGGATATAGAGGGACAGTCTTGGACTGTCTTCGGAAGCTGGTTCCAAAGTTGTGTAGCTCGAACAGAAAAGGAATTAAACAGAAATTTGGTATTGGCTCTAGGGCACTCAAGTACCTTAGTGATACATGCGCGCCTAGGCCGGGGATCAGGAGGCAAGAAGTGAAAACGGGATCGGAGATACTCGGGAGTGGACGGGTTATTCAGGATATTATAGAGGACAGACAGGATGTGCACATCACGACGAAGGCGGATAGGGAGCCATTTTAATTGAGCACGAAATTCGGAGACGTGATCATATTTTCGGAGTCCGAAAATAAATCGAATCGCTAGATTTTGTAGGCGCTCAAGTTTATTAAGCAGCTCCTCAGTCACATCCAAGTAACACACATCAGCATAATCAAGAGTAGGGAGGAGAAGTGCTTGAGCAAGCATGACTTTAGTTTGAAAGGGAAGGAACGTCTGGAGCCGTTTGAGAGAATGAAAAGAATAATGCATGCGCCTGCTAACTTCATTAACCTGCGATGCCCAAGACAAATCCGAGTCAAATATAATTCCCAGGTTTTTTGCTTTGTTCGTATATGGGATACAAACATCATTGTAAAAGATTTTGAGAGCGTCGGTAACTATGAGCTTGCTACGAAGTCTGCTACTGCCAATTATCATAGCCTGAGACTTACTGGGGTTGACCAATAAACCAAAGTTTTTTGCCCACGTCTGTATAGCCAAAAGATCTGAGTTAATGGCATTAACTGCTTCAGAGACTTCAGAAATAGAAAAATGCCTATATATTTGTAAATCATCTGCATACAGATGGAAGGGAGAAGAAATGACTCGAGAAATATTATTAATGAAAATAGAAAAAAGTAAAGGAGAGTGAACGCCGCCTTGTGGAACACCAGCAGTGAGATCCAACCAGTCCGATGTTGCATCGTCTGTTTTCACACTCTGCTGGCGACCATGAAGGTATGACTGAAACCACTCGACCACAGAAGGAGCAATGTTAAGAGAGCGCAGGGAACCAAGGAGGATGTCGAAGTCCACCGAGTTGAATGCGTTACTGAAGTCAAGCAGAGTCATAACAGTGAGCTGAGTGTTATCCATCGCCTGGCGAATATCCTCTGTGACATTCAGTAACGCACTAACTGTACTATGAGAGGGACGGAAACCGGACTGGAAAGGACAGAGTAGGTTATTGCAGGTAAGATACGTGTAGAGTTGTTTGTGAACAACACTTTCCAGCACTTTCGAAAGTACAGGAAGGATAGAGATGGGACGGTATTGGGAAAGGGAAGTTGGATTGGAATCTTTCTTGTTTACTCAAGCACAGCAATGGGTTGAAAGTCGCAATATCCGTATTCCAGACGCTGACGTTGCACACCCGAAATACCGGTTCCTATAAATATATTTAGCAATCTTCAGGAATTGTGATGCAAAACAATTCTTCAGTACTTCCCGTTTCGTACCAAATTCATTTCAATGTCGCTTTTTCATTTCAACTTGTTTACTCTAGCAAAGAAAGCCATGGGATGCACTTATAACAGCCCAGACGCCGAAGTTCCACACGCAAAATACCGGTTCCTATAAATATTCATATTTTTTAGTAATCTTCAGGAATTGTGATGGAAAACAACCCTTCACTACTTCTCGTTTTGTACCACATCCATTTCCATTTCGCCTTTTCATTTCAACTTGTTTACTCTAGCAAAGAAAGCAATGGTTTGCAATTGCAATATCCTAGACGCTGACTTTGCACAGAAATAACAGCTCCTAAGCAAGTTCTGTGAATAGTTTCGAGTTTCGAGATTTCGACGAAGTTGCAGTTTGCCTTTGCAGTCGCAGAGTTATGTTGATTTGAATTCGAGCCACTGAGTAAGTTAGTTTGGGAGTGAGTATTGTGGGTGTAGTTTCACTTCCGATGTATTTAATTAAAGGACGTTGTGTAAAGTACACTTTGAAAAGATCCTTAGAGCTTTATCACTTTAACGTAGGGCGAATTCGCGACGTTTCGTAGCGTTCGTGAAGAATTCGCTGCGCATCCTCCGGGCGTCCGCCCCGCTCCGCATCAAACCACTGGTGTGATAAGGCTCTTATGTATTTGATAAAGTAAGTATTGTAAAATTGTTAACGCCATCTATCCTGGTAAAAATGTCTTAGTACCGATTAGAGGTTTTAAACTTTAAGAATATCTAACGTACTCTTTGGCGCCGAAAAGGCTTTAGGCTGAAAATATTTCAGGGAAAGTTGTAATTGCTTTTTGGAAATTTACCAAAGTTATAGGAACTTAATTTTATGGAAATGTCCGGAATTCCTGTGATTCCTTCCAGTTCCAAGATATTTAGAAAGTTTGGTTTTACTAATGCTACTAGAATATTTAGTCGCCTTTCGTATAGCGACTTAATGGCGAAAACGGAAAATCGTGTCTTATGGCGTACCCTGTGGGAGAGATAGGTCCAGCAATGGCCAGTCCATTATGTCCATATAGGCGTGATTTCACGATAACAAATTCCTTTTTCTTTATAAAATAAAGCAAAAAATTTTAACCTTTCCTCATACGAATCATCCCAGTAACTGAAAGAAAGTGCACTAAAATATCGGATGAGGTATATTTTATTTGAATTTAGAACCGTTTTACCGCATTCCCACCACGTACACACGTACAAATCCAATATCGTTATTTGAAGCCAAGGGTTCCGCCAGTTAACATTTCGACGGGAATTAAGTTCATGTAAGAATCATGGGGTGGTTCGAAATTCGAAGCATGTACCGGCAACTTGTAAAAAAAGAAATAAAAAAGTTGGCAGCATCTTATTTTACTTTTAAAACCGCTTTGAGACCTTTGTCCCTTTTTATTATGGGACCGATTTAAGTATTTAAGGGATCCGTCTCGTCTAACTTAAATATTTAGTAGGTAATGTTTAGTAGGCTGGCATATTAAAAGGTTAGTACTATTTATTTATTTTAGTTATTATTTACGGGCTGCTCGGAAAAATAATAAGTCTGTGGTGCTAAAATTATATGCACTGCCAGGACATAACAGATGATGATGATCTCTCCGGCCGGTTTCGGCCATGGCGACCACTTCTACTCCTGATCAAGTCGGCGCTGATGCGCTTGCAGGTGGCTGTTGTAGCCGATTTTGGCAGTAAACTCCCGTGCACAGTGTGGGTGGGCACGTGAGTTTTCCATTGATATAACAGAAGTAGTTAGGTAAGTAGTAAAGTTATAGTACCATTCTTCTTCTTAGTACGTCTGAATTGTCATACAAATGAATTTTGGGGGTACCGACGCGTGTTATAGTTTAGGCTGGCCATGGTGACTAATCTTTAGGCTTTTCTTTAGCTATGTCGAACCGAGGGAATTCCCGCACACGCGTGGAAACTCTCACTTACAGATTCATACCTATCATCTGTAGGTACCTTGTAGCTAAATTAGCAAGAGAACTTGTATAAAATTAGTTTTATTTACATGGGTATGTTTTGTTCATTATTCCTTTCTCAGCTTTATCAAATGGACTTGCCATTTCAATCTTCCTAATAACTTGACACCACGATTCCTTCCCCCGCGTCTGGATATCTGGAACCGCAATAAATGTCCCAGTATTTCCATTCCCTCTTATTCCCATATATTTGATCCGGCTCGACCGCAGGTGGGCGCGACTCGGGAAGGATTTAGCAATCACCTTTTCACAGTGAAACCGCCATTTTATTATGAACCTCGATTTGTAAGGATTATGTATAGAATGGAGTGTCTTTTTATATTGGTCGTGTAATACACGTATCAAGATCCAGGTGCTCAAAGGACAGTTACCCATTAGGTAGCACGACTTATGGTTGCAAGCTACCGAATTAGGTGGAGCTAATTTTGTGAAGGAGAGTGTAGTTTTTGAGGGTCTTTGTAGTTTGGTTGCATTTCGCAAGAAGCTCGGCCGCCCACGTGGAGGCTTGCTTGATTCACCAGTCCGGGTGGGTCTGGTATGTTTGTTTGTAAATTATCATGTAGTGTTAGAGACAAGAAATGTTCCAGAATGAACCCTACGAATAACTAGAAAAAAACATGCAAAAGCCATCGCAGACTGGTCAAATTAAAATGTACTGGGATTTTATGTCCAATTTAAGTCAGTATACAGACTCAATAAGGAACCTTAGACGCCGTATAATAAATTAACGGCCCGTTAGCTGTTTCACCAGCTGCAACTTATTTTACCGCGGGAAAAAGACATTTTACCGGCATGTGTTAAACTTACATATAAACCTTATCCTCTTGAAACGCTTTATCTTTTACAAAAATCCGCATTAAAATCCGTCGCATGGCTCAAAAAGAGTTAGCGATTTCCACGACAGACAGACAGAGACACGCAAAAAATGCCTTCTTTTTATAATATGTAGCATTGTTTTTCTGTGCATTTTACTTGTATGGTTCTCTCTAAAACATTCTCTTGCTCTTACCATATGTGGTATTGTATAATTCTTTCTTTTTCCTATTTGTCATTTGAATTATGTGGCCTTCCGGCTTTCCTATCCCAAGAATCCACGGGAAATGCCTTTATGTACATAAATAGGGATACTTACGTTACCTTCAAGGAAGTATTATGTTCTTACTACATTTCTGCTGCCTATAGGAAATGCCTCTACAGCTTTGAAATCAGCTCGAATTACCTGTAACAAAAAATATGAAATAAGTTGTAATAAGAAATGATATTTTAATTTGGAACAACAATCCGTGTGATTCCTAAACTTACATGGCATCACCCCTTTTTTTTCTGCGGCGAAAGGTAAATTACAAAGGACGGACTCAAAGATTTCTTTCATGCATTGTACACACATCAACAAAGTCTAAGGATATTAATTTATAACTTGTTACTATACGCACGCATTGATGCATATTATTTCGGACAGTAGGTTAGGTTGCCGGTGTGATGCCGGCTTAGAATGTCATCATCCCGTATCTTTCCCGTGGGTGTCGTAAGAGGCGACTAAGGGATAAATTCATCTAGGGGTTCAATCCCTGGATGAATTTCGCAATCGCATTGCAACATCTTGCATTGCGCTCACCAACCCGCCTGCCAAGCGCGGTGAGTATGGCAAATACCCCCCTGCTAGGGAATGGCTCATGTTTAGCAGTGGACTTTATTGTGGCTGTTATAGTAGTAGTAGTAGTTTAAGTGGGTAACTACTCTCAAAATTTTCTCAAAAGATCGTTTTTCTATGGGCTTTACCACTTCTGCCTGCCCCGCCAGGGCTATAGGCGTGTGTTAAATAAACTGATTACTGAGCAACATTCATTGATGAAAATGCAACCAGTCCGACACAGTTGCAGTCCAATTATATCGAGACAGATAGTGCAATCACAGTGTTCATTACCCGTATAATTATTAATTATCAACAACCAACCATCATTAACAGGATTATTCTACAGCGTCACTAGGTATAGCTCTCGTACGCCTTTACACTAAAGAGTTGATCTTTTTGTTTGATATGCAAACATGACCTAACTTCATACATTTCTAAGAGGACAGCTGTAAAGCTGACTTTTTTGGGCGAACGAATACGTATTTTGTTAACGGCTCTGGTTGTAAGTATTCGATACTTTTAACAACGAAAAAAGTATACATTAGAAAAAGATCACCCACCACTTCCAGTTCCTCAATTTAAGATTTGGGTGGGATGAAACCTAAGTAAAGTAAACTCAAAAAATTCAAACTCATTTAGAAACAATGAACGGAATTTGAATATAGCTTCTCAACTGCACAAAGTAAGACTTAAATACTAACTTTATGAAATAGAAAAACTTAAACAATAGAGGTTAGTAGAATAGCCCCACTAAGTGTGCATTACAGTACAGTTATTAAGCTTAAGATAACCGTTAGTGCTTAAACTGCCGTGAAGTAGAGTTTAGTTAACTAGTTTTTTAACCGAGCAAAAACTGGTTTCTATGCACGCGGCAAAGCAAGGATAAGGCATATTTAGACCTACAATTTAGCTACATAACGGTTTCAAATTAAATATTTTTGGCTCAGCAAAGGCGGAAAGGCGATATTTGGCGAGGTTATCAGTTTTGAACCATATTTTTTGGTTTCGTGAATTGAGTAGTTATAGCATACCTACAGCGACCTGTCTCAGCGGTGTTACGCGCTGCAACTCATTTTTCCGCGGGAAAAAGACTACGTTTTCTCGGCATGTGTTATACATATATAGTCGAATTTCTAATTGTATTCACTGATTTGACGTTTGGTGGGTTGCCGCTTTATTGGGAAAAATAAATAGTGATGTGCTAAAAGATTAAATTGAATCACTCACCTAGTGACATAGTTCATAGTTAATAAGTCACTAAATGTTTTTGGTTACAATATTAGTACAATAATTTTAAGCACGTGTTCTTCTCGCAATACTGAATAACAATTATTAGAAACTTTTCTGCAAAATATGAAAATAAAATAGTTGGGTCTCCCGTAATAAGTGACACACTTTTTCAAAATTTTTATATTAGGAGTATGAAAATTTTGTAGGAAATTAAAAAATAAATGTGAGTGACCTGAGTATGAGGTTTGAATGAATCAGCTCACCTGAACTTAAAAATCGAAGTGAAGTACGTCACTAGTGATATGGAGGTGGTATCATTATTTTGTTGGCATCTGTCATTTTAGTGAATACAATTAAAAATTCGACTTTAGGTACTAAACTTTCCTCTTGAATCACTCTATCTATTACAAAACCACATCAAAATGTGTTGCTTGGTAAGGAGTTAGCAAATTCCACGAGAGACAGATGTATGATGTTATGCAAATACTTCGCAAACTTCAGCCTTTGTTGAATGTCTTTACTCAAAACCCTAAGAAAATAAAAGCAGCGTCAGCGTCTCAAAAGACCGTTAGTATAACGACCTTTTTATCAGAAAGGAACGGTACCTAGGTCATCGTCCTTCACTGCAACTTATAAAACCTGTAACCACAATTTCTTCGAATAACCACAGTACTTACTTAGGTATAATGTAGAATGTAGATATACCAGGTGTAGGTAAGACAGGTGCAAAACAAGTCATGTGCTATCTTATCTGTATCGATATCTTACGTTCCAGCAACCTTGGGCGCGGTTAATGAAAATGTATGAGGTGTAGTGAGTAAACCCATTGAATTGTTTCATTCATTCCAAACGAGGCATTCAACGCATATTATCTCTTGTAAGTGCAGTCGCCATATAAAGGTATTGCTGACTCGGAAATAAGTACCTGCTGCGATTGGCTTGTTAATTTTTATTGGGGACAGCAAAAGAGACTAGACTAGGTATACGCTAAAATGAAATGGTGGCTTATGCTTGCCAAGCATTTTCGGGTTAATTCTAGGTAGGTAGATACCAGTAAGTAGATAGCTCTTTTCAAACATCCATTCTAATTTAAAAATACCTTCTAGTGATAAAAAATAAGTACCTACCATATAAAGTAATATCCATAGTCAATGAGAACACATCGGAAATGTCCGACAAAAAGTTGTGATAGCCAGCACTCATTGACATTTGCATACCTACTGAAAAATAAAGCTGCAGTTTCACGCCAGCAAATGGTTGAAATTGCAGCATTCCTTTTTTAAATCTCTGCTCATAAATTATTTCGGACCGGTGCAATAAACGACCACCGCGGATTCTGTAGTTTATTTTATTTACAAGGAATATTGAAATTAATGTGTGTATTGCTGTGGACAGTTCGTTGGGAACTCTCCACAAAGTGTCCACGAATAACGACAGGAAATTGGTCTGTAGGTATGCATATGTGCTAACCAGATCACAGCCGGCGAAAACGAAATAAAGCGACTGCTCTCTTATTTAGAACCACGACAAAAAAAAGGATCAAATCAAATCGGTTGGTTCAAAATTATACCACAACCATAACCGCCACAATAGTCTTCTGCTGGACATGGATTTTCCCCTATCGGAGGGTATAGCCATACTCACCACGATTGGCAGGCGAATTGGCGAGCGCAGTACAAGATGTCGTATCAACAAGCAAAGATGCTGCCTATTTCCTGGATGAATATGGCTTCTTTTTACGAAACCCACAGATAGAATTGGGGTGATGCTATTCTGAACCGGCAATACACGTCAAAATTTAAATGGATGCGAATAAACAGTCTGTTTAGTGAGCAGTGAAATTTCAATATAAACAAATCAACAAACAATGGAGATGCATACGGTTATTTGGATAATATGTTTAAACTAAATAAACATTTGATTTGATGACCAATCGTGAAATGACCAAAGTGGAAACTGATTGATGAGTCACATATACAAAATTAAGTGATTATCGGGAGCCATGCCGTGTGATGCCGGCTTAGAATAGCATCACCCTATTTCTTTTCTGTGGGTGTCGTAAGAAGCGACTAAAGGACTCGAGGGTTTCATGTGTATTGCAATTTTAGGCGACAGGCTGACAACCTGTCACTATAGCGATGCCCGACAATAGCTAAAACGGCCGTCAAATACCTACTTGTCAGACGTGGCGATAACGACCGTATTTTTACGGCCATTGTCTATGGAAATCGTGCGACGTCACGACAGCTCTGCCTACCCCGCAAGGGATAAAGGCGTGGTTTATGTATGTGTATGTATGTATACCTACCTGAGCGTAGGTTGTTCAGGTAGTTACTACGGTATCCGGGTATGTTTACGTCGGTAGCGAAACTCAATCGCTTGACAATGTGTACCAACCAAACAGAACACCGCGTAACGTAACGCACCGGTTCCGCTCAGGTTTGAATAGGGCAGTATACTTATGATGCTTAGGGAGGTTTCCCTACGTATTCTCGATATTTAGTTTAAAGTCACTTCTCTGCAAGGTAGGTACCTAACCTACCAAGTCCCTTTACGTAGTTTGTACTTTTGTTATTTTTGATATGATACTTACCGAGCTGCCTAAAGACAAGGACATTTTACAATGACAAGCATATTAATTTACAGAAGTATAAAGTAACCAGTAGGTAATCGATGGCAAAGGCTGTTAGGCTGTCCATAAACAAGGTTGTGACAATGACAAGGCCGACTCGACTGCGAGTGACGCGCGGTACAGAATTCCACACAAAAACAACATTCATGTTAGAAAATCTAGAATGTTCTTTGTGGCAGAACTACAGATAAATACAACGCAGATAATTTGCTTTGTATGTCTCTAGCTAGACTATTAATACTCCTACTACAGCCACAACAATCACTACGCTTGACAGGCGGATTGGTGAGCGCAGTGCTAGGTGTTGTACCTAGATATTCACAGGGAACGCTGCAGTCCATTCCCTGGATCCAACCCTTAGCCGCCGCTTTTACGACGCCCACCACAGGTAGAGATGGGGTGATGCCATTCTAAGCCGTCTCCGCATGGTTAACTAGCAAGACGATTGTAAGGAATTTGATGATTTCTGATCTAAGGAAGTTATTAAGTTATTTTATTCCTAAAATACCGATAACAGAATCTTTGCGTACCAGAAAATTCTACCTAATTTTTTTGAGGCAATAAAATCTGATATTCTTATGACACTTAATATGATAGGTATTTTAGCAACCCGAAAAAGTATTAGGTATATAAAATGAGTTTAATAAAGAGAAGCCATAAAAATGTAAGTTCTTACAAGCCATATTGCTGCCGAGCTGTTATGAAAGTAATTAGGAAAGTTAGGTAATAAACGTGATATCTAAATAACCTAGGTGGATATTATAGAACAAGAAAAAAAATGTTAATGGCAAGTTGTATGCTATTACATTTTAGAAAATCTTTGCTCTACAATACAAAATACAACATTTTTTGTTTCGCTAACTAAACTAACTAGGTACCTACTTACAAGTAGGTTCTACCAGCAGCACCTCAATCTATTAATTCTTGGCAAGTTTATGAAGGAAGGAAAATTATAATGTTGATCAGTACTATCGACAGCAAATCCACCTTCCCATTTAATGACACAACTAATAAGTATGTTTATTTTTCCACAGAAATACTAAGAAAAACCGGTAAAGGTTGATTAGATCCCTTAAATGAGTAGGTGGATTTGCTGGCGATAGTACCTTCAGCATATCGGGGAAGGTCGCTTATAGATGAGTGATATAGGCACCAACTTACACTGTTTGATTCCGAAGCTGATCTTAGCGCAGTGGAAGCAAATTAAAGTTATCTTAAAATCTAAAACTAAATGGTCGATCAGCCTCGGAACAACATTTGACTACGATTCGTAGTGCTCTTTACTATAGCTAAATAAAATAAATTTAATGAGAGAATTTTGTTCCGGAAAGTTTCCGGCCGAGAAATTCTTGTGTCCAAAATCTACTTAAACAGGGCCCAGCAACAATTGCTTACCGAGCGAACGATGACGCCGTCGTTTCCTTGTAAGTCTAGTTTTTGACAGGAAAAATAGGTATCAGGTTTGAGGAAGACTTTTGGATTGGGACTTAGGTACTAGACTTACTGTACCCGGGCACCAGCTCGCGTGGTACTCCGTCCAACAAGTTTCACAAGCACTTGAGTACTATTGTTCATAGTTCGACATCAAATAATGTTTAACACACAGTAACAAAGATTTCTCCCGCACACCACTGCTCGCGACAGCAACACGTTTTACTGTACAATACGCGAACCAAAGGACACTGGACGCGCGGGTGACTAAAAGTAAGGTTATTTTTTCCGACGGCCGCGTGGTTATCGAACCGACTGACAATCAAAGCGCCGGAACCAAATACACTTGGTTCTCTTCCCCACCGAACAGGGAAAACCACACGAGAACACCGAAAGCACACTAAATTACACCATTTATAATTACAATTCGCATCAACCAAGCGAGCGACGGCAGAGGACGTGAATGACAGGGCAGTGTTGCCAGCACCGCGCGCCCATTTTATACGAAAACTAAACATACACATATTTATACACAAGCGCGACCTTCCCCGTTCGCGCTTATCTCTTGCCGACACGAGCTATGTACTCATACTGACTTCCGATATTGTACAGATAAACCTTATCTACTAGTTTACAGACGAACACACATGAGTCAAGTTTTGAAGTACTGTGTTTATAGCAAAACTGTTTGTTGTGGTTCTGTTTATAGCCTGAGGCTGTAGTCTCTTCTGCTTAGTCAATGACTATTAGAGGTTATTATTTTAGTGGCTACTTTACCTTAGACAATAGAGAAATAAAATCTGAGTATCACTGTGCACAATATTTAGTGGGTAACTGCAAAAATTATAACTGCAAGCCTGGTTAGGTCATAACATTAATTCGTAAAACAGTTATAGAATGAGGAAAATATGCGAAGGTATGAAATTGAGGTCAAAGAACAGTAGATTGAGGACTATTTCTTATCATCTTATTTCGGTCTCATTGTATTTTATTTAACTTATGCCTGTATTATCCCACTATTAGCCAAAGGCCTTCCCTTCTCCAAAATTATCCCGGCCCTTAGCAGAAGAAAATCAAGCAAGCCAAACCAATTACGTAATACTATTTTCTTTACTTTAGAATAATGTAGTCAAACTTTATTATTCAAAACCTAGCGTCAGGTTAAAGACCGCTGTAAGATAAGATTAAGACTACATTTAAATATAGTCTTATTTATACAGTAAGTATAATAGATTTAATAATATCTTAGCAAGCCTTCTATTATGAATACAGTTTTACATAGCAATAAGATAATATCTTTGCTTTCATCCTTTTGTGCGATTGCTTTATGCATTATGACTGGCTTAAAGACTGCTACTTAGTTTAGCTGGGCCAATGTGCCTCTAATAAAAAGGAGAGATAAAGGTCGTTTTACTAAGTCTTTACGACTAGAATAACTAAGAAGTTTCCATGATGGATGTTGGAAGATGAGTTAAACAGCAGGCTACCTGAATATTCATGAAACAGGTTTTCAAGACCATAATTATAATATAAGATCCAAAACGTTCTTATTTAGATACCTACCTATCTTATCTATACCTATAAAACGAATAGATATTCTTCAAAAAAATATTAAGACAGACTTTTCACCGAACTATACAGCGAAGTACAGGATACCATTATCGTATGGTAAACCTGTAGGTATAGGCTTGATCTGTTTCAGAGAACCGCAGACCATCATCCCTTCACCCTAATCCTTGACTGTCAGTGAGCCCAGCCTTGCCCTTCTCGCTCCGATTGCTACCAATCGAGGTTGGGTTAAGCATATACCTAATTCCATTCGAAGTTAATTACGACCGTATTCCAAATAACAAATATGGCACAATCAAATTATTTTCGTCCTTTTTAATAATTTAGGATCGTCATAGTATTAGTGCTACCGCGCAAAGTACTTCGGAAACCCGAAGTCAATCCCTGAGGCACTCAGTGATTTGGTAGGGTTGCTGAGCTTCCTCGGGGAACTAGGATGGCTAGAGTAGTGAGCGCAAAATAGGCACGTACGTGTAGACGTCGGGTTACACACAACAGCCCGAATACCTAACTATTATTACCCTTACGATTAATATCTGTGTTGTTTGCCTTTCCGGCTTTAGTGTAGTTTGCGTGCTGCAAGTGTCCAGACAGCTCCAAGAAGACGTCTCATGAATATTCAACGAGAATCTCCATCATACAACTAACTAACAGCAGTGTCTGTAAACTTGTTGATGGTGGATGATGTAGGTAGTATAGATAGTTTGGTATGGAGGTGACGCTTAAATGAGAAATGTTAATATCTGTGTAACAAGACAAGAGTGTAAAGAAAAGCAATGATTAATTTTGTGTGGAGCACCGGGACTACGCGGTAAACCAAAGGTTAGGAAATCTAAAGGCTGCCATCTTAGTATGGAATAAAACAAAAATCGATGACAAACAACTTCTCTCTCAACGAAAGTAAACAGATCCGTATTAGATCACCAAACGTGTGCACGATATAAAACATTCAATGCTGTTTCACATATCAAATGCGCCATACGTTTAACGGGGCGATACATCTAGCACGCCGGACCGGTAAATCAATGTCGCTGGCGCCCCCTGGGAGTTGGCTGCAGTACCAAAAGTTGGAAGTGTGATCTTCGGAATCTAGGAGATAGACTGGGTTATTGATAGTTTTCCATGGACAGGGGTGCAATCAGCTTTTGGCTGTAGATAGAGATGCTTTCGAGTTCGACTTAGAGTAACATGTACCTTACCTACCTATCAACGCTTCTTCTTTTCGAGTGGGACACCGAATCATCCAACGCTTATGAACTTAGAATACATAATGACCGTCTTGTACACAACAAAACAATACAAAAGACATTATACAAAGAATGAGATCATATCTAACTGACAAGATCACCGAAGACACTTGAATACGTCTTGATGTTATTAACTTTATGATGTTCGTGTTGCCGCTACGAACATAGGATATGAAAAATTAGGCACTTCGATAGGTAGGGTAAGTAGGTAAGTAGATTAAGTAGGAATCAAATTATGTACATAGATAAAATACTTAAACAAAACAAGACATTCTACTGTCCCGTTCGTCTAAATTAGTACCGAGAAGTTGTAAATGATATATGGAGAAACCCCATAACATAATTCCTTAATCCATGTCTGGCTTGTTATTGATAGTTTTAGAGGTCTCCATGAGAGACATTGACAGATGGCCACACTAAGGAGATGGTGTCGAATTATTCATGAGAAAAAATGGTAAATTGGCCCCTTCGAGATAGAAAAGTTCCGCCCCAGACTCCACACACCTACCTCCTTCAAAATTCATGAGGTTTAGATAAGATTGAAGGAATATTGAAAGCAGATCTGATATTGTGAATTAATGACAGGCTATAAGGAAAATTAGAGCTTATGTAGTTTATGATTGAATAAAATAAACAATGTTATTGATACTAGGTATATTCAAAGTTATTGATACTAAATTCAGCCGGCGAATGGATAAAGATAGAGTTACCTTATTATGCTAACCCACTTTCTTCGGAAAGCTAGGAGTAGAATAGCTTTAGCTTAGTATTAAGTATTGGAATTTGTTTGGTTTTATCTAGATTTGCATGTAGACTAGTTATATCTAGGAAGGTAGAATATTAGTAGTTAGGTTTATACCTTAAGCTGTATACCTAAGTAGGTACCTACTACTTACTTAAATAGATGTCGTGCTTCGGACAATTCAGACTAAGTATATTGTTTTGTTTTACGGTTTTTTAACACGAGGATAAATCCATTACTTATTGTTGCAACAATTAAATATCTTCGTGTCTTTAGACACGATGTTTAAATATCTCAAGCCACAAGTGAAAACTAACGAAACGAGTCAGGTGAAAACATGACATTGATACAATATGTCATTAGACTTTTTTACTAGACTATATCCAATCTACTGGCCTCATTAAAATATCCATAAAATATGCTCTAAGCCACAGTGCTCTAAGCAAACAGCTGATCCTTATCTGTTATAGACAGGAGAAAGTTCTAAGACCATACCGCCTTGTATTCAGTACGCATTGTCACAATATACCTAGAGAGTCTACAGAAGGATCACTCGACCCTATTTAGGATTTTCGCGATTATCACTATGTTCTTCTGAGATTCCAGTAATCTGGTTAAATTAAGTAAGCATCAAATTCGTCGCCAGTACCGAGTGAGCCATCTGTAAAGGCGTCCCTAATTTGTGGATTCGTCGTCAAGTGGCAGTAAAAACGTCGAACCCAATCAGTAGGCAGACGATTCTAAGAACGAAACGGAGAAATCTGTCAACAACAACACGATTCGTTCGTTTACATTTGAGATAAAAATAACATCGCGGGCACGTAGATGCGTAAACAGAGCTGGATAACCAACACAAACACTTTCATCGTTCGTAATCTCACGCATCAGGCCACATACAAGTGGAGGTGCAATGAGCTCACATTTCTTTTATCTACGAGTGGGTGGGCGTGCGTTTGAATAATGCAAACTGCAATCCAAGACTATCGATTGCAACTTTTTTATTGCATATTCTATGGGAAGTTGGAACTTGACTTTCGATTTCATTCCGTTAAAGACTATATGGTGATAATGGAAGTATTTCATTGCACACGCATCGTACAACATACCTAGAAGTTGCGGTGCAATTAGCTCAGGGGCTATCTTTACAGATGAGATGTGCGACCCCAGACGTAAGATGACATCTGTCAGACAAGGTCATCTTCAGTCGTCATAAATGCCAAGCTCGTCTCACATGTGTAGCTAGCTTTCTTTCTCTTCTGTTTCATACATTTTATATGAAAACGGGTTCAGGCGTCGCGATATAGCACGTCTTCAGTCTGACGCCTGATGTCTTACGTGCACTCTGTGTAGCTTGAGCCTTATATGGAAACGGTTTTAAGCGTCGCAATATCGCACGTCTCCGTCTTGCCTGTGGAGTTAACGCCTCACATTTATTTTATCTATGAGTGGGAGGGTATGCGTTTGAATAATGCAAACTATGCAATCCAGCGAGTATCGTTTGCAACTACATATTTTTTGTATTCTATTCTATGGGAAGTCACATGATTATATTAGACTTTCGTTTTCTTATGTTGGTAACACATAGTAAGTAGACTCATAACATAAGTAACAATGGATGCATTTTTTAGCACTTGAAATTACGAACACGTTCCAAGGAAAGGAAATGTTAAATGGATTATAAGAACTGCTATAAAATAAATATAATGAATGTATTGTGTGTGTGTGTGTGTGTAGCATATTGCAGTATTACCTCTGACGAACATGAGTCACAGGATATAGGAAATTGATAGATGCATGCAATGCAGACGATATTCGAACACACAAACACAAAGGATGTTCAATGAGAGACGGAACATGTCGTTAGATATATTTGATCACAAATGAACAGAAAGTTCAAAGAAAGAAAATAAGTTAAGTTTTTAGATCCACATTAATTCACGCGCTCTTCATAGTTTTTGAATTCGTTTATTTCACAATACCAATTTTTCATGACGTCAATACAACTGAAACAAAAACAAACAAAAACCCCACCCCATGACATTCCCGGCGCAAAGATGCCCATCACACTCGCCGCTTTACTACGTTGAATGGCAATGGACAGCCTCTATACCTTAGGCCTCATACGTCTGTGACAGATGATTTATACAGAGTCTGAGGCAAGGTTTTTATCCGCGTAATATCTATAATAATTACTATTAACGGCAAAGAAGGCTGAATAGAGAAAAGCATTGTTCATAAACCTATACACAGATTAAAAATACAACTGCAAAGGGCAACATGAATGAATAATGAAGTTCTAAAGTCGACCGTATCTATACATACATATAATAAAGTTGTAGAGGGTCGAAAGTCTGTACATAGAAGATTTTCAAAAAAAAAGTGTTTGGTGATACTTTAAATTGATAACAGAACACGTTTCAGCAATTTTTTCATTTTTTTTCTGTTTGTCTGTTTATCTGTTTATCTGTTTCTCTGTTTATCTGTTTGTATGAGGAAGCATCACGCAAAAACGACTGAACCGATTTTGATGCAAATTATACCAAAATGTCAGGAAAGTTACCGACCAGGTTATAGGCTAAAAAAAATCCACCCCTAAAAGGGGGGGTTGCCACTATACTCGAAGTAAGTTTGCACGTAAATCGATATCGCGTTGCGTGCGGTAAAGGAATAAGTATTAGATGTAAAAAAATACTACTCAAATTATTTTTAGGGGTGAACAGTCCATGAAACTGAACAACTTTCCCCAAGGAACATAGGTCGAATAATGAAAAAATAATTGACCCTCCCTACAAATTTAACTCGATCGGCTATGGGCTGGAGCGTTTTGTATGGGAGGTCCAATTATTTTTTCGTGCAGTACGTAAAAAAAAATAACTGCAAATATTTTAACGAGTAAACCAGTTTATAAAACTGAACAACTTTTCCTAAGAAACATAGGTCAAAATACGAAAAAAAATGGCCCTCCCACACAAACTGACGGGGCCGACCAGAACATTTTGTATAGAAGGTCCAATTTTTTTTTCATATTTCTACCTACCTATGTTCCCTGGGGAAAGTTGTTCAGTTTCATGGGCTGGTTGACTCCTTAGAATATTAATTGCAGTTAATTTTTTACTCCTCATATTTTGAACGATGTTCCTTGGGGAAAGTTGTTTTCATCCTTTCTATTCGAAAAGAACGCGCAGCAAAGTTCTACTTTCGCACTACTCTCTATATCCGCACTTTTTAGGGTTTCGTAGTCTACTAGAAACCCTTATAGTTTCGTCAAGTCTGTCTGTCTGTCTGTCTGTATGCCGCGCCCTCATAACTCCGTCAGTTTTGGAGCTATCGACATGAAATTTGGTGTGAAGATAAATCGTGTTGACCCAAATTTAGAAATATTGAGAAAAAATATTTTAAATATTCCCATACAAGTGAAAGGGGGGCAAAAAAATTTTTTTCTCGTGTAATATTGAGTAGGGTATCGTTGAATAGGTCTTTTAAAACTAAAGTGAGGTTTCTTTGAAACAAAGTCACTAAAATGTTTCTGTCACGAGATATTTGCTTTTAAAAAGGGCGTTTTTGACCCATAATTTGTTCCAGCTGTAACTTCTAAAGTATAAACGCTAAAAAATTGAAATAAATATGGAATATAGCTTACAATCTGAAATTACAATGAAAACTATAACGAATATTGTACCCTTAAAGGTTTCAGAAAAAAATCAGTTTTTCTATTTGCGGTTGGTCATCATACTGCTGCTATCAAACCAGCAACAAATTTAAGTTTGTAACGCCAAAAGACCTGATATTTGAACGTTGACTACGAAACCCTATTTGTGAGCGCGTCTGACACGCTCTTGGCCGCTTTTTAAATAAAGAACTCAACAAGTTCGAATAAAACTACTTTGAATTTAGAACGTCTTGATCCGTGATGTTCAGTCAGGGCCAAAGAAATGGAACGCAAATATTGTTCGAATAAAGGATGTATGGGACGACGGCCCATAGTCACGCCGCCCCGACACGGAACTAAAAAAAAAGATACCTACGTGCGAATTACAGTCCGTAATTTGAGCAAAAATTACACTATTGATAGAATTTTATTGTGAAAGTATAACATAGCATTAAAATAAGTATAAGGCGCCTTTTATTTTCTCATTGAGGGTGATGAAAAGTAGAGTGAATTACTCGGGCGCAAAATATATTTTGGCTCGGGCGATGTACTTTGAATCCCTCGCTGCGTTCAGGATTCTACTCTAGAATCCTTTACTTCGCTCTGGATTCAAAAAAGCACCCTCGCCTTAAAAGTATTATTTTGCGCCCTCATGATGCAACCCACCTACTATTGTTGTATATTTACGAACCGCAAATTGACACGATCTATCTTTACATCAAAGATGTCGATCGATCCAAAGCTGACGAAGTTATGAGGGCGGGCATACAGATAGTTTGTGTCTTAAATGGGTAGGTTGATTTGCTGGCACTTTATACATCTATACATGTATTAAAACTGTATCAGGTCGGTGTCAAGTACCCCTGCAATAGTTAACAAAAGGGCTTTTCGATAGCGAGTCTCAGAAACCTGCAGCGACATCTATAGTAGGAACTAAGTACATAAACAGCTACAAAATCTGTACAACTTGATGGGCCGCTTCTGCAGGCCTATCACTTTTTGTAGGTAACTAAATTTAAAAAAGTAGGTATAGTACCTACCTGCACAACTTTTTAATAAGAAAACAAATACAGAAGTGAAATAAGTAAGTAGAAGAAATAGAAAGAAACAAGCATCCATCGAAATGCGTCAAGCTGGGTTTGCTCCTTCACATAAAAATAATAAAGAAACACCGGCATTGATACCTACTGTAGCCAACTACCAATATCAAGGTGTGACTCTTGCGCTCAGCGTTTGTAACAGGAGGGATCGAGTGGGCTTTCCCCTTCAAAGACAGATAGCCAACACACATCGGCGGTAGTCTGGGGTTTCTCCAGGTTATTCCATCATCATCATCATCACCATCATTATCTGCCTGCCCTAATCGTACCAATCACGCATAAAATACTAACCATGAGATAAACATCGAAAATGAGAACGTACCATTATGCGTAAAAAAGGCATAAAAATCATGTTAGTTGTAAGGGAGCCGCAATGGCAACAGAAAAACAACATCTGTAATTTAAATTTAAAAGTTTAACTGTCTTACTGTCGCGGTTTATGAGATATAAACCTGGTTATAGACAGACGTGATGCGAAGTCTTAGTAATAGGGTACACTTTAGGTACGGAACCCTAAAAATAATGGGCGGGTAATGAAATAAGTAAACAATTAATATCAATATCGCACTACCTATTTTTGAAAATGTTGTCAGTTAGTGTGTATGACCAGGCTCACAAAAAAAGAAGACCTAACTGACTCGACAACCCCAGAAAGAACGTTATGGCACCAAAAAATAGGAGAGCCAGCACCACCCAAAGTGGGAAGGTGGCAAGGAAGAAGAGTTCAAACTGTCTGTGTGGTATAATTGTGCATGATTCAATCAAAATTAAGCGATGTTTTTAGGTGTTTGGTAGGGTGGAAGATAAATGTGCTGATCATATTTGATGATTAGTGAGAACCATTATCAGCAATGGAGGTACTGTCTGTCTACCTACGTGACGGAACACCAGGGAGTCGGCAAAATTTTAAAGGGCGCCACACACCGGGCCCGTATGCGTGACGTGCACGTCATCACGCGCATAGAGATGACGTTGTATCATCTGGGATTGTATGAGGCACCGCACACCGCACTACTCGCGTGATTATGTGCACGCATACGCAGGCAGGCCTCTCATACAATCCCATACGATACAACGCCATCTCTACGCGCGTGATGACGTGCACGTCACGCATACGCGCCCGGTGTGTGGCGCCCCTCGAAAATTTCTGTATTGAAAAAGTTGTTTAGCATGGCATGATGTGCCGCTTCTTTTGGCTCAAAAACTTCTTTGGCGAAACGAAGTTCGCGGGCACCAGCTAGTAGCACAATACCACGCGATTGGCAGTGTGGCGGCATTGAAAAGCATCGAGCCACGTTTAGTTCTGCCCGAGATTGTGAATAGAACTGTAACATGGTTAGGTAACCTACTAGGTAGGTATGTATAGTAACGTAGCCTTTATTGAACTTTACTTACTTACGTGCATAAATTGCGCAGATAAAGAATGGATTCCAAATTGGCTACATTATTGCTTGCCTCTCGATATTACCTATATGAGATATGAGCAGGATAACATCAATAATGTTTCAATCCGGGTTCCATTCTTTATCTGCGCAAGTTATATGCACCTTGAAAGGTAAACAAACAGCATGATAAAAAAACTGCTTGATTAAACTTGTGTAGAGGAGGTAGGTAATGTGCACTTACGTTAGGTACGCTAACATCATTTTAAATACGATGTTTCTTGCTTTGTAGAGTTAAAGAACCTAACTTATCAAACTGGGTAAATTGATTGACATGCTTTCGCAGTCAAATCTGACCAATTCCCTAATATTTTAATCTGACAACACTAGCGTAAATTGCGTGTGACATAGCGGGAATAGACATGTAACGATTCACTCTAACCGCTATACCATTGTTTAACAATAGCTACTGTTAACTGTTAATAACATAATAACAATAACACAGTAATTAACACATTACACACACCTAGTTTAGTTATGGAACGGTAGATACCAAGTTTAATTAGTTCGTTGACGGAAATCTTGACAGAAAGTTGCGGTACAGTGTTTAGAAGAAAGATAAACTAGATAATGTACTGTGTTTTAAATGGCCGGAAACGGTTGAAAAGTTGGGGTTGCCTTCTACTTACTTCAGTGGTATGAGGTAAATAATTGTATTGTATTCTTTATTTGCCGTGTGATGCCGGCTTAGAATAGAATAGCATCACCCCAAGGGCAAGCAAGGGATAATCATCCAGAGACTGAGGCAGCAGCGTTTCCTGTAAATGTAACATCTCGCAAATCCGCCTGTCAAGCGTGGTGAGTATAGCAATACCCATATGGAGCCCATATCCAGGCAGTGGACTTTTATGGCTGTTGAGGTCAAAGTATTCTTTTATTCCCAGATCCAAATTGGCAGTGGACGAAAGGAGCACGACTCAGCAGCAAAGCAACGCACAAGTGACGTCGTGGTAGAGCTTAACATCACAGCGGGAGCAGCCGATGACAGCTGATTGCAGTGCTCGTTACGCTGAGATAAGATGCAATTCGTATACCTACTGCTTATCAGGAGGTATCCGACATTTTCACGTGTAAGCGTGTCTGCTAGAGCGGTCGACTTAGTGGTGTCTGTAGCAAATTATTCCGCCGGTAAATTACCCATTTAAGTAGCCACGTAACTTTTCGACTCACTTACGAAAAAAGTTACCCAACTCAAGAAAATTACGGAAGCGTCTTTCAGGCTGTCAATAAAATGGACTCGACATTCGCATTAGATTCGGTCTAGGCGCCGGCAGCGCAATATATTACGGCGGAATGGTGTCCAAATAAAGCTGAGATTTTCGCTCATACGAGTCATAAATAGAAATGGCCTCCTAGCATTGGCGGAGAAAGCTAAGCGTGGCACTCACAGTGATGAGGATTGCAGGTGATATAGCGTTCACAACAAAGAGGATTGGGGATCTAAAGAAGTTCAAATCTTGACCTTTTTTGCTGTGAGCAAACTTGTAAATCATTTTTTGGTTTGTCGTATATGTTTTTAATTTGAGGTATCACTTATCTACCAGCTTGAAAACTAGTGCACCTAGGTATGTTAATTGTAACCAAAAAGTAGGTAGGTATCTAACTTATGCTGATGATAAAGTAACGTAGTTAGGTACATCTACCTACCTAGTCTAGGTTTAGTATAGTATATGGATCAAAGATATGGATGGCATAACGCATTTGTAACGCATCTAATAAATCAAATGTGTGAGAGATGAGACAATATGCTTTTACTTACGTACCCCGATTTACAACCTGCTGCCAAATATCGCCATCAGTGGTATCACCTTTTCATGTTAAAACCAGAAGCCAGTAGGTGAATGAATAGGTAGTTGTAATCCGAGAAATTCCGACGTAGCTCCCTGGTCCCGCACCCTAATAAATTATTCTCGCCCGTGACCTTAATGAATAGTTAAAGCCAGGCTGGGAGAAATCCAGCTTTATTCGGATGTTTAGCAGGAATTGTGTTCATTTCGTTTATGTTTTAGAGGTGTAGTATGTATCTACAGGTAATACACGGCAATATACTTGAGTTTACCACCAAGTGGGAGAAGGGGCGCTATACAACTGTTATACGGCAAAGAATGTAACGAGTGACCGCCAGAACCATAACCAGGTTGATCCCAAGATAATTTGACGAACATACTGTTATTTATCTAATATAAATGATGATATGAATAAGACGAGTTGACAAACAGATAATGACTAATTTAGTATTTACATCATGCTGTCAAATATCGCCATCAGTGGTGTCGCCTTATTTCATGTTAAAACCAGAAGCCAGTAGGTGAATGAATATGTAGTTCTAATCCGCGAAATTCCGACGAAGCTCCCTGGTCCCGCACCCTAATAAATTATTCGCGCTCGTGACCTTAATGAATAGTTAAAGCCAGGCTGGGAGAAATCCAGCTTTATTCGGATGTTTAGCAGGATTGTGTCCATTTTGTTCGTGTTTCGTAGGTAGGTATTTTTATACAGGTGCATAGATTGGTCGCACGCACGATAATTCGACGATTCTACTAATATTAAGAATCGCCAATAGTAGTAAAGCCTATTTTTTCTTATAGGCATACCTGACTAGAATAAATTTTAAGAATTATAATAACTTTTATTGAATTAAAAATATTTTCATTCGTTTCGACTACCCCTGTGTGGCTTATTCATAATGTGACTGTAGGTACCACGATTTACAAATATCGCCATTAGTAGTATCGCCTTATTTCATGTTTAAACCAGAAGCCAGTAGGTGAATGAATAGGTAGTTGTAATCCGCGAAATTCCGACGAAGCTCCCTGGTCCCGCACCCTAATAAATTATTCTCACTCGTGACCTTAATGAATAGTTAAAGCCAGGCTGGGAGAAATCCAGCTTTATTCGGATGTTTGGCAGGAATTGTGTTCATTTCGTTTATGTTTTAGAGGTGCAATATACACTCGGCTTCAAAAAAATCGCACCTTTTAAGAAATCTATTTCAAACATCTTTCAATCGTATTTGTATTATGAAATATTGGTAATGTTCGGTATCATTTGAAAGGTAAGGAAACAGAGAATGCAAAAACAATAATTCATTCAATGTTTTTTATTGGAACTGAGGAAAAATTACAAAACAATAAAAATCCTTACAAACCCTAATGAAATCTGATTAATTTTTCAGAACAAAGTTGCTTAAAACTAACCTAAAACCTAGTGTTACCCCCCTAGCCCTAATGACGTCTTCCATGCGCTCCCTCATGGATCGCACCAACTTTAGGACCTCTCCTGAGGCATACTGTCCTATTCCTCAATAACGGCGTCTTGGAGCTCCTGAAGAGTCGCGGGAGCGGGATCACGGGATCTAACCTTGCGTTTCAGCTGGTCCCAGAGGTGCTCTATCGGGTTCAGATCTGGACTTTTCGCTGGCCACTGCATGACAGGGATCCCAACCTCTTGAAGGTAGCCTTGCACAACACCAGCAGTGTGCGCGCGAGCGTTATCGTGCATTAATGTGAACCCGTCGCCAATAAATCCAGCATAGGGGACCACATGTTCTTCCAGGATCTCTGTGATGTACCGGTGAGCAGTCATCGACCCTTGCCCGCGAGCACCGCCGGTCCGAGAGACGCAAGAAATTTCAGTTTTGCCATCGGCAGATATGCCGCCCCAGAACATGCAGGAACCGCCCCCGTATTCTACCGTTTCTTGGATGCAGGCTTGGGCAAAACGTTCCCATTGTCTTCTGTATACTCTTTTGCGTCTATCGTTGCAGAAAAGGCACACTCTCGTTTCGTCTGAGAAGAGAACAGTTCTCCATTGGTCCAGGGTCCAATTAACGTGGGCGCGAGCAAATTGCAAGCGTGCTCGCCGATGCGCTGCGGTTAATTTTGGACCCGAAGCAGGTCTTCTAGCCACAATATTTCTCTCCTTTAGTCTTCTTCTAACTGTAGAGACACTCACGGCCCTTCTACGAACTGCTTGAAGCTGCTGTTGCAACTCAACAGCATTAGAGAACCGATTTCTCAAAGATTTCGATACGACGAATCGGTCATCTTTCGCAGAAGTGCAGCGATTTCTACCAGACCCACGCCTTCGGACAAAGCCACCGGTCTGCAGGAACCGCTGGTACACTCTTCGAACAGAGAAGCGACTCAAGTGCAATTGCCGAGCAACATCACACTGACGTAGTCCTGATTGCAGTAGTGCGATAACTTGGGCAGCTTCAGCAGCTGTAGTGTCCATCTTCAAGGACGTTTTTCTGATGAAAGATATTCTTCTGTGTCTTCTTCGACTGTTGGTAGCAAATTTATCCCCCAATAAGCTGTATCGACTCTTTTATACCCAAAAAACAAAACAATACAAACAAAATTTGAAGAGGAGAATCAGTTCCATTGTCATTTACAGTGACGTGAAGTGTCAAGCTTTTTCTTTATTCAAATGAAATGGATATTTTATTAAAGAGTTTTTATAGGGCTCTCAAATGATACCAATATTGCTACTAGTAGTGGGAAAAACTACTCTTTAAGAAGAGAAGAACGATTCGAATCTTTCTGACGTGAAGATGTACATCACTCTTTTCGTTCAGTAACTCTTTGCGTTCTTTGAAAGATTTGAGTTTTAAGGATGTGTTTAGCTCGTAGAAGCTATAGAATGTGTAAAATAAAAATATGATCTAGTGATTCAGTAACCAGACGATGTAAAACAAAGGTTATATTGTTTGAGTTATTGAAGAATAGCCAATTTTTCCTTCATACTAGACAGGCTTAGGACTGTCAACCTAGATAGACTGATATTGCGTGTATTAAAGTCTAGTACCTAATACAATAATATGAGTGGGAAGTATCTTTGTGTAGTTTTGAACAAAAAGAACTGAACAAAAAGCGCATTTTATTTAGTCAAAAACACGAAAATTGCAGTAAAAAGTCGCAGGTTAAGATGACACTCACACCCACGCGATCAATTTATTACTAAAATAAAACAAAATTTAAGAAAATCATTCAATTACATTAAAGTATCTAGATACTTCCCAAAAGAATAGTTTAAGAAAACTGCAAGTAAATTTTTTCCATAATCGAACGTAATTTTATTTAATCGTATGGCATCATTAATTAACAATAGGCGATTACAAATTAAGATTGTCTACGTAAACTTTTCCGCTAGAATAGCGCGTCCTTGGCGCGACGCTTCAAAAAATATAGCTGTCCTACTCTCTCATGCGAAAGTTACGTATATGCATCTGTCTGTAGTCTTCATCTCGCTCGGAGGCTCGCGGGCGACGCTCGAAGGCAAAGAACGAAATGAACGAAAGAACGCATGCAGACTGCACTGAACGCATGAGCGAGTGACTTTTTTAGAGGGAGTGCGTTCTTTTCATTCACTCGCTCGCGAGTTACCCACGTCTAATTGCTACGAATAACTGCTTGTCTTAAGGACGTGCGATTTTTTTGAAGTCGAGTGTAGTATGTTTTTACAGGTAATGCGAACTATAGTTGTGACGGCTACTTGCTGCATTCGCTGCTGTATTGCAGTTGTATGGCGCTCCCTTTTTCACTTGTGTTTACCAAGTGCAGAGAGTGACCGCCTCAACCATAACCAGGTTGATCCCAAGTTAATTTGACGAACATACTGATATTTATCTAATATCAATCATGATATGAATAACACGAGTTGACATACAGGTACTTACTAATTTCGAAAGAAGCATTATGTCTTGTACCCATAGCTTGTACCTCCCTACTCTCTTTTACTTCAGTAAAGGTAAACAGTTTTCGTGGAAACAAAACTTTACTAAAGAGAATGATGAATAGGCATTTTCGTTATAGTGACATCTGAAATAGGTCTCCAATCTATCTAGTAGGTTTATATACTGTCTGTTTTGGGACTATATAGAAGTTAATAAAATATATTGGCATTGGAAACAAAACGAGCACAAAATACGTATTTGTTCGTTTACGATTCGGATCAAATTGTGTATATTTAGAAATAAACTGTCCTGTGTATTGGAGCGTAAAACGAAATTATTCAGTATGTATCTAAGTAGATCCTTTAATTTAATACAAGGACTTTTTTGGATATGACAAAATAATAAAATTACTTTTCTGCGGGAAAATCCCTGCCAAGGCAACCGGTAGCAACAAGTCCAACTTATTGATAACGAAATTAAAGATAGGTAGGTAGAGACACTCCCTAAGGATACTCGCTTTATCTAGGACGGTAGATTTTATTTTCATTCTGATAAGTACCTAACATCTACGACACCCAGGGGCTCGACCAGCTACTCCATCAAGAGTCAATTCAGTCAAGACCGCAAGATAACAAACAGCGTGGCTCACGGAGACATTGCTTACATTTGCATAACGATTAGTGACTCAGTCGCGCCTAGGAAATCACAGACAAGAGCTAATCGAACTATTGCCTGTACCATAGATATTAATCTATCGCATCCAGCTGCTAGACTAGCTACTACAGCTAGAGTCAATTCAGTCCAGAGCGCAAGATTACAAACAGCGTGGCTCACGGAGATATTGCTTACATTTGCACAATGATTAGTGACTCAGTCGCGCCTAGGAAATCACATGCAAGAGCTAATCGAACTATTGCCTGTACTGTATATATTAATCTATGAAATGACGTCCAGGTGCTGGACTAGCTACTAAAGCTAGAGTCAATTCAGTCAAGAGAGCAAGATAACAAACAGCGTGGCTCACGGAGATATTGCTTACATTTGCATAACGATTAGTGACTCAGTCGCGCCTAGGAAATCACAGGCAAGAGCTAATCGACTATTGCCTGTATCATAGATATTAATCTATAACATCCAGGTGCTAGACTAGCTACTACAGCTAGACTCTAGAGTCATTTCAGTCAAGAGCGCAAGATAACAAACAGCGTGGCTCACGGAGATATTGCTTACATTTGCATAACGATTAGTGACTCAGTCGTGCCTAGGAAATCACAGGCAAGAGCTAATCTAACTATTGCCTGTACCATAGATATTAATCTATGACATCCAGGTGCTGGACTAGCTACTTATAGCTAGATTCAATTCAGTCAAGAGCAAGATTACAGACAGCGTGGCTCACGGAGATATTGCTTACATTTGCATAGCGATTAGTGACTCAGTCGCGCCTAGGGAATCGCCGAGAAGAGCTATTCGAACTATTGCCTGTATCATAATAGCTATTAATCTATGATATACAAGTGCTAGACTAGCTTAGCTACTATAGCTAGAGTCAATTCAAGAGCGCAAGATAACAAACAGCGTGGCTCACGGATATATTGCTTACATTTGCATAACGATTAGTGACTCAGTCGCGCCTAGGAAATCACAGACAAGAGCTAACCAAAATACTGCCTGTACCATAGATATTAATTATGACATACAGATGCTAGACTAGCTACTACAGCTAGAGTCAATTCAGTCAAGAGCGCAAGATAACAAACAGCGTGGCTCACGGAGATATTGCTTACATTTGCATAGCGATTAGTGACTCAGTCGCGCCTAGGGAATCGCCGAGAAGAGCTATTCGAACTATTGCCTGTACCATAATAGCTATTAATCTATGATATACAAGTGCTAGACTAGCTTAGCTACTATAGCTAGAGTCAATTCAAGAGCGCAAGATAACAAACAGCGTGGCTCACGGATATATTGCTTACATTTGCATAACGATTAGTGACTCAGTCGCGCCTAGGAAATCACAGGCAAGAGCTAATTGAACTATTGTATCGTAAAGGGTTTCCATTGTTAAAGAAAGGTAGAGGTGGTCCCTACTCAGGTACTTTATTTTGGACGATAGATTTAGATAGATTACATCAATTCTTGTTAATGCTAAAATGAAAAACATTTCGGAAAACCACATGTCATCGATTAAACACTACCTTATGACTACCGATGACACACGCTTTTATTAGTGCTAAGTGCCTCTACCTATACCTATATACTATACATATAGCTACTATAGCTACGCGATGGTAGACAGATATAAAGCGCGCGTCTGGTGTCGCGTGACACAGGTAGCTAACCAGATCGATACCAACATTGGCTAAAGGCGAAACAAGCAACTAGCTATCTTAGGTACTTATTGAATCAGACATAACTAGATAGCATACGTACCAATTGAACTTTTAAAACAAAGAGAAGCAAGTTATCAGTGTTTATCGAAAAGTAAAGGTTGATATTGAGACCGAACCTCAAGTCAAATCAGCAGACGATGAGTTACTCGTAGTAACGTCTCGTCACTTACCTTCGCACATTTTGATAACGTGTACCTTAATCTATCACCGTTGGTGCCTAAAGTCAATTTCCATAAAAATCCGATACATTCACCGCGCATTTGAAGCACGAACCCTCGAGCTACGATAAAGTGGTGCCAAAAATATTATTTATTTCTTGCTCAACCACCACCCAAAGAAAGCAATCCCCGAAGGCTATATCTTCGGCAAAAATAAGGCAATTATTTCGATTATTTTCGCTGGGCAGGCCTAAGAAAACACGCTTAATGGCGATCTTCACGGTAATGGCAAAGGAAAATAGCCTATTTTGCCACAAAAAGATGTTGTAAAACGGGAATGTAATTAGAGGTTTTTCATGAGCTAGCTTTGACATTTACGGTAGAGGATTTCCGCGGAGATTTTGAATTAACAATAGCTTTCCACCATCTCTCCACAAGTAAAGCTGCCTTCAAAATATATTTATAAATTATCTAGTTAGTAAAATATACAGAGATAATATTAGTCATAGAACAATGAATCATTGTAAACCACAAGGGTGGAATACAAATGAGCTTACCTTTCCGATTTATAGTGCCAAGCCAACTAATCGAGACGTATTATCGAAATATACCTTTGACTTTGTTTTCACTGGTGAATTTTAAACACTGTTTAATATCCATTGCTCCTGCGGCTAGCAAAGTTTCTGTAATTCTCACATGATTCTAACGACCCCTCAGTTTTAAGAACCGCGTTACGCCGAAACAACGCGACAGCAACAAAATGCCACTGCATCTAGAAATTAGAGCACTGTAACCAGACTAACTGTTTCAAAATCTCCCCTTTCTGTAAGCGTCAAAGCAGCAATGAAAATCGAGTAAAATGTTCACCAATAAACACAAGCCTATTAGGATTATACGAACGATCGGAACCGTTTCCATCGGTTTTGCGCCAAACTAAACTTTATTGCTTTCTGACATCGAGGCTTTCTGATACGAAATTGTGTTGTGGTCGCGCAAATGCGATACTAAATTTCAACCCTTCTGGGAGCTTTGGCATGGTGATTGCGGCTATTTGTCATTTAGGAATAATAAAATAAAGGTTACATTCTATTTGGGACGGAATCGCATTCCCAGGGTATTTGAATTTTCATCGAGCAAAAGTAGAAATGCCAAAATTTGTCCAGGTAGGATGAAATACAGGCTAGAAAAGAAAGAGAGGTTATCTCAGTTATGCAAAAACCGTGTTTTGAAGTAGATACTTTAATACAAATTAGTAGGCATTTAGTGTGCAAAAGTTATACCTGTAATCCTAATTATACAGGTTATTATTTCGCAAGGTTCTGCCCTATTCCTGAATTTCTAGCCGTATGAAGCATGTATTTAATCAAGCCGAACTTCGCTCGTTCACATTTAATTACAGTATCGTTCACCTCAAAATTCCCAGACGCGCCACTAGAATTTAAAGTAAAGTACAAATTTAGTTGCTCAAGAGGCCGGTAGCGCCTATATACCTTAGTAAAAATTTGTAGGCCCTAAATCACTAGACGTATGAAACATGTATTTAATCAAGCTGAACTTCGACCAACTTTGAACCAACTTAAGCCTCGTTCACATTTAATTACAGCATCGTTCACCTCAAAATTCCCCGACGCGCCACTAGAATTTAAAGACAAGTACACATTTAGTTGCTCAAGAGGCCGGTAGCGACTAACTAATTGCTTTCGCGAGATAGTAAAGAGAACGTGAGCGTAATATAGACGCGCCAACAGCTGACTTTATGTTGCGATTACGTTGGTTCAGTGTGATATTGGATTTTAAAACGATTTATGCATTCTGGGGATAGGTTATGTGTGTATTAGTTGGTAAACATAATATCTGGTGAAGATGAAGAAGTGTAGATATTCGAGTTGTACCTACAGTGAGTCCGGTCGTCGACTGTACAAACTTTTTGGGTGCGTTCGACCCCGAAAACACGATTCAACTGAAACTAACAAACTTTTCTCGGTAACTATTTCCATAAAAATTAATGATATCTCTTACGGAACTTTTTGTTGCTTAAGTAATTTTGTTTCAGAGGGCCAAACATTTTTCGTATTAAGACAAAAGTAATTAAAAAACGTTGTTCCGTTTCAGTCTTTCTAGAGCACGCCTAAAATTTTGCGCAGGTACAGGAAACACTGCACAATGTTCAACAAGATCTGAATAGGTATCACCTCTTTTGATCTAGCCGTAGCAGAGTAGAGGGATGTATCATTCAGTGCAAAATGAGGTCGTGCACAAAGAGATTGTTAGGCTCCCGGGGAAATCACGGCGGTAAGACGCCCTAAGACTCGCTCCGGAAAATGCAGCCCGGGTAAAGATGAAGATTGAAGTACTGTAGCTATACGCGCTATTTTTATAGCTAGTAATACTGAAAATAAATATGTACTACTATAGCTATGAATATGCGCTACTTTCACCTATAGGGAGGTGTGCTGATAAGATGCAAAATAAAAACCCTCTATTGAGTGAGAAAATTAACAATTGACTTCTATAAGTGGAGAATCGGTTATCAGGGTCGCAAACCTACAACTAATTAGGTATTTACTAAGTTTAGAATAAAAAACAAAAAGCATCAGCATATTGCATAAAAATATGAAGACTGAGATAGCTAACTTTACATATAAAGTTAACGTAGCGTCAAAATTAGTCCCTTGTTTCCTCCATAGGAAAACAAGGTAATTCCACGTACGAATATTTGATAGGTAAGGTTAATAAATTCCAGGATAATTTAATTTTAGGGCAAATTACCCTTTGAAAGCAAGATTACATCACCCCATAAATATAACAGACGGTAGGTAGGTAATAAAGACTCAAAATAGTAAAAACAGTGCTCTTACCGCGATTAGATTTTTATTTGAAGTGTCCGCAATTTTTTACTTTTTTGAGTCATTTTGTGTGAAAGTTTAAGACAGAGGGTAGGTAGTTAAGCTTTCTACATTAAGAAAAAAATCAACCGTAGAGAAAAACATTTGCGTACATTCTAGCTATTGTACAGAATTAGGCTCAGGCTGCCTATCTAAACAAATTAAGCTTCTTAGGCCTGTAAGCCTTCTTATCTGTTTACACTTTTAAAGAAAGACTGACAGTAAAGGTAAAGGTCAAGAACCATTTACTAATTTCTTTGAAATTCCGCCTGTTTATCCGTATAAGGAGGATAATCTTCGCTACTTAGCTTCACAAGATTTGCCTTTGTCCATCTTCTTATAAGCCAATAAAATGTTTTGCGGCAACCATTTGTTGGAGCCCATTATGTTTTTACCATGAGATTCTGTAGCTACTTAAGCACTTATCAAATAAAGAGCAAGAAGTCGTCGATGTAAGAAAAGTTTAGGAAAACTATCGCACTTCTAGGTGTTTGTATTGTAATCTGATTAGGGCTGCTTTAGGAGGCTCCAATTTGCGTCTAGCTAATGCGTCTGAAACTATATAAGAATTCTAAGTCATGCCAAAATACGAAACACGAACTTCACGCTCACTAAACTAATAAAAATAATGTGAAATTCTGCATTGTCTTCATAATAATAACGTACAGCTCATCAATCAATCAATAGCAGTATCGATTTCTACCTGATAACAGCGTGTGAATCATCATATAGGTACAAAACTAGGTTGCAGAGTAATCGATAAAACTATTGGCAAATAATACACTAATAGTCACTTAGGCCTGAACCTACCAACACGTTAAACTGCGAATGAAGCGAGAAACTAAGGTTTATATACTACAGCCTGGAAGTTTACTAGTAACCGACAGGAACTGAAAACTGAAGATACGACTGGAGACAATGAACATCTTTTTAGAGGGATCATGAAACGAAATAGAAAAGAATTTGACATCCCATCGTAGCTCTTTCTGTATTTCGTTCCTAAGTATTTTTTTTAACAGCACAGCTTTAAATTTCAGTATCGGACACGTAATTTTTGACGTGTAATCTACGATCTAATTTTGGCGGGCTCGGCCCTTATTCCTCCGTAGTTTTTGTTCGGTTCACGCAACGTTGACCACGTAAATCTATGTTTACGAACTTGTTTTTGTACAATTGTTCGGTGTCTGCGTGAATTGGAGCACGCGGGAGAAACGGACAGTCTTATTGATTTCTAAACGCGTAGGAGGCGCGACAAAAACATACTAGCCGGTACTGCCCACGAAGGAGAGAATGCTAGTGAAATCACATGTTTTGATTATATTATAGACTGCATTTGTAAATGCAATTATATCTGGCAATTGGATAGTTCCAAGAAATATTTCGACCTTAGCTCGAAAAAACTGGCCACGATATGCGAAGTATTTCTTGTCAGTTGTGACTGAAACTTGCACCATAACAACTGTAATTTTCTTTTCATTTCAAACCATGTTATTTTGCTGTCGTAGGAAAACAGTCACGTGCCATCAGAAATCGATAAAGAATTTAATAAAGGCAAGTAACTATAACGCATTTGGGTCAATCGATATGACAGTAGCGTCGCGTGTCCGACACGACAGTGGCTGGCCTGGCTCTTTAAGTATTCAACTGGCGAATGAATCAGCTGGCTTTGATTGTTGGCTAACAAGTTTACATTTGTGGGATTCCGCGATTGTGTTGAAAAGAAATGCAAATCATGCAGTGCGGTTTTCTTGCAATATATCGCATTGCATGCCGGTTTAGAATAATACCTATCAATCAATCCATTTCTACAAGCGTGAATCGTGGAAGGAGATAGGTATAAATCCAGGTAATGGGCAGTAGGGTTACCTGTGAAATACAAACTACTTACAAAGAGCTTAGGCGGTACACCAGCCGATGACGCAAAACGTAGCAAGTAGCAAGTGGAATAAACCTTTTTATATGAATTAATAAAAATAGGAATTTGCATACAAAAAGAGGCCATTGCATTGCAGCACCAGAAGTGCTACAATTTCAAGGCTTCATGTGGAATTGAAAATTACCGTATAGACGATAAAACTATTATTTATTCTAAGATTGTGATCAGCAAAGCACTTAGACCGTGCCAAGTTTATAACCTTGACTCGTAATGTTTTGTAAATTACACGTTTTAGAAAGTACCCTGCCTAATTATGTTTAATATATTCACAAATAATGATAAAAAGGAATAACTTTATAACTATTGAAAAAGATTTACAACTAAAACTGACGAATGTGTAGTTACAAAAAAGGTAAACACCATATCATAACCGAATGTAATTAATACCTGTGGAAAAATAATATAAGGCGCTACCTCCACAGATGAGCCGTGAGACGCGTGAAGTAAGATGACAACTTTACTGTGGCGAAGGCGCGCGTCTTACGGATGTAGTTTCCTGTTTCATACATTTTATATGGAACCGTTTTCTAGCATCGCGTATTCGCGATGTCTCACGTCTTACGTACCTATACCCTATACAGATGGGGCCTAATCCTCATAAAAGCGAGGGAAAGTTTCCAATTAAAATGATAAACTATTTCAGACACAAATTACTCTTTCAAAGGGCCACTCATTTTTCGCTTCAGGTGCCAAGATGTCAATTAGCTTTGAAAGCAATTATAAGAAGTCTAGTCTAAAGCAAATTATAAAGCTAATATTCTGTTGCCGAAGGTTGTGTTCATGAAGCCTTTTGAACTTGTAGCGAAACTTGTAGACGTCCACTGCAGTTTCCACACTGCAGACGAACTTGAAGGAACGTAGGCGAATTCCCAACAAGACGTCAACTCGGAAGTTCTAACAACGCACCATTGTAGCGAGAATAAGATTTTCATTCTGCTATTCAGCGATACCGTGAATGCCAGTTTGGTGGGTTTAAAAGTCATTCTGTTGGCGGTAGTTTACACTTTGACTTGTACACTGCAGGAACGTAGGCGAATTTCCAACAAAACGTCAACTCGGAAGTTCTAACAACGCACCATTTTAGTGAGAATAAGATTTTCATTCTGCTATTCAGCGATACCGTGAATGCCAGTTTGGTGGGTTTAAAAGGCATTCTGTTGGCTTGTGCGGTAGTTTACACTTTGCAGGACTGCAAAAGTATTTTCCGATATTCTTCTTCTTCGAGTGGAACACCAAGTCGTCCTTATTTTCCGATACCAATGATATTAGATACATATTTTTTAAGGCGCTCGAAATTTTCTTTACTAAAAACGGCTTTTGTTAAATTTAGTTACAGAACCGCAAAATGGTGAAACACGTATAAAAGGACGTCTAGATTTATGAGATTTTAAATCCGCATAACCCATTCTTTTCGCGGGCAAAGCAGTTTATTCACCGTACAACTAATGAAATGCAAATCCTAGCCTTTCAGCGCAGAATATAAAAGGTGTTAAAAATTAACTGCAAATATTTTAAGCGGTGAATGAGTCTATGAAAATGAACAACTTACTACTCAAGGAACAAAGGTAAAGAAATAAGAAAAAAAATGTGGTCCTCTTATAAACAACGTGTTGACCAGCCAGTTTGTATGGACGCCGGGCGGTTTATTTTTCATATTTCAACCTTTGTTGCTAGAGGAAAGTTGTTCAGTTTCATAGACTGTTCACTGCTTAAAATATTGACTGTTACCTTATTTTACATCCTGTATAACTGTAATGTAATGTATTAACTAAAAAACCCTGATCGTGGAGTTCTAGGTTGGTTAGACACGCTAAACCAGGCCAGGGTTAGCACTCAGGGTTATTTAGTCCTTGTAAAACGATAGAGCAATATGACAAAGAACTTGGAAACGAATTCTTGCTCGTTCTGCCATTGTATAGCTGTTTGTTTTATATTTTAAGATAAATTGTAAAATAAATTGAAATTTATGAAAGCTAAATTCGTCTTTCAGAGACAAAGAATTATGAAAATTTAGATATTAGGTACGGGACTATAATTTCTCAATAATTAAACAAAGTTAATTAAGCGTATTTTCAGGCACGCGTAGTTATGCGCAGACTTGAATAATAAAATTCGGGCAAAGTAATTAGTCGGTAGATAAGTATAAGTATATTCTACTGACAACTCTTCCCCCTCTGACCTTTATCAGAACAGAATCACATCAACAAGGCTTTAGCGAACTTTTTATACTCTAAATGCCATATCTTGAAGTGCCAGCGTTTATCGTTTGGGTGTAGACAACAGCCCCCAGCCCCCAGCTCTTCAAATAAATATTTCTTCATTAAAATTTCCGGGCAGTTAATTTCTTCCCTGGCTTGTACAATTATCCGTCTGTGGGGCTATTCGTAATTAAAAACGAGGCCACCAAAAGGCGATAAGCGGGCCTGCTTCTGCTGGCTCTAAAATTCTCGCAAAACCGACATCTTTATTAATTACGCTTGGGAGAAAATCTAGCATCTCTGTCTGTTTTAATTAATTTTGGGAGTTATTATAAGATGGTGCCTAAAAAGAAGGAAGATGACGGGCTGATAAAAAGCGGTCATTAGTACTGAGAAGCGTTTTCCACAATATCTCTAAAGAAGTCTTTTTTAATTAGCTTTCTTTACACTTACCTCGTAGGTAAGCATTACGCTTTACGCGCATCGTTTTTGCTAAATTCACACTAAAATGATTCTCATTGATTCTAAAAATTGTTTAAAATCACTAGAAGCGGTTTGAAAAAATTATAAATATCGCCGTGTTTTATTTTTTTGTATATTTAGCAAATACGAGTCGCATAAAGCGGGATATGCTTGTTAATTTGTTATTATTACATTCAGTACATATTTTTTCCAGGATATATCTTAAACGTACAAACGGTCTCACTCAATAATCAAACGAAAACCGCATTACATTTATCAATTTTCTCTTTTGCCTACAATACAATACAGCACGCGCCGGCGAGTTGCGCAAGCGCAGCGCCGACTGCCGACTGCCGAGGTAACGCGCCAATCAGAGCATCTCAACCACTAACGCTGCTAATTTGGCAACGCGTTCGATAACACCGATTGGAAGGTTAACCGTTTACTTCCTTTTTATTTATATTTTTATTAGTTGCATAACAACAATGATTTTTCCATTTTTTTTAATCTCTGTTATATCCCTTTTGGTCGCTGAAATTTCTGCTTGGTCGTTGTCTTTATTTTTGAGAAATTTTCTTTGAGACGAAAGAGAAATTGATGTCGTTTAGATCATATAAACGAGAAGGTTCATATATTTTCTAAGAGCGAGACGAGACGAGTCATAAACACTAATAAGGACAAGATAGGTAACTTATTTAGGTGCACTTTTCTAAACAGAGAACTGAACAAAGGACCCCGCACGATTTGTTCGACAAGGGCCGTCCGGTCGAATTGGCTGAAATTTTGGGGAAAGATAGTACGTAATGCTCTAACCAAAATGTAAAAAAATCTGCGAGCGGAAATGACCAGTTTTTGAGATATAGCTATTTTAATGTTGAAGTCACTAAACATACTTTGATGTAAAAACGTAACTCATTAAGGCAAATGTCATAGTCTTACTTATTTTTTATGTTCATCTGTATAAAACCAACCCACGAGGTAATTATTTTAATCGGAAAAGTGCCTGTTTCGGGTATATTACACATAATATATCAGCAAGGCAAGCTAGATCGCCTAAGCTGTACGAGATACAGCAATGGCTCCAAAGCAAAGGACACAAGGAGTCTGGAGTGGACCACCAGGACCTCATCTTAACTATAAGAGATACGGAAATGATTCCATACCAAAAGTTATGCTAACACTTTGGCTAATTCAACTGGGTGAATAAGGCATTCAAATCACAGCTAACTCCTTATTCAACCATAAATCTAATTCTTTAGTTAGGCATTTCACGGAATGGAATGAACTGTAGAACGTTGTGTTCAACCTCTTAGGTAACGAACGTTTAGTGGTGTGGTTGAACAGCGCCGCTTGATTAAAGAGCAATCTGTGCACTTGAACAGCGTTTTTGACTAGTTGGCCGCAACATATTCATAACTAGAACTGTTACTTACCCGCTTCCCCGTAGGAATAGGATCATTTCACGTTCTACACCAGGATTTCCAGACTCTCGATATCAAAGTGTCAGCAAAAACGGCTTAACATGTTGAACAACTTTTGCTATGAAAGCATTTCCGTACCTTTTATTGTTAAGATGAGGTACTGGTGATCTACATCACGTATTTCAGTACCACGACGTTAATCTGTTAGCAGAAGCGGTCCATCATGCTAAACAGCTTTTGCTATGGAGGCATTTTTGTATATTTTATGGTTTAGATGGAGTCCTGGTGGTCTACTCCAGACTCTTAGTGGCATGTGCCAGCAGAAGCGGCCTATCATGCTAAACAACTCTTGCTTTGGATTGGAACCATTGCTGTATCTCGTATATCTTAGGCGATCTAGCTTGCCTTGTTGATGTATTATGTATAAAATACCCGGAAAAAACACTTTTCCAATTGAAATAATTACCTTGTATGTTGGTTTTATACAGATGAACGTAAAAAATAAGTAAGAATATGACATTTGCCTTAATGAGTTACGTTTTTACATCAAAGTATGTTTAGTGACTTCAACATTAAAAGAGCTATATCTCAAAAACTGGTCATTTCCGCTCGCAGATTTTTTTACATTTTGGCGAGAGCATTACGTACTATCTTTCCCCAAAATTTCAGCCAATTTGACCGGACGGCCCTTGTCGAACAAATCGTGCGGGGTCCTTTCCATAGGTAAGTAAGTATGGTCGTTTCATGGTTTGTCGAATAAAACCGCATGGTCTAGTTATTTTACACTTTGCCATGCGCGAGTCCCCCTTTTTTCACTTAATCCACACTTTTTTTTAAACCTGACTTCTCAGCGACAGGTTTCTTCTCCATGATTGTCATAATGGCATAATCGCATTACAATTTAAATAAAACATGTTTTTAACAGGGCGCGGTGAGGGTCCCCTAATATTTTACACAACCCTAGCTTAAGTAGCTATAGCTACTGTATTCATAGTTCAGACCCCAAAGACTCCAATACTAAAGTTAACCCTTAGTCGGGCTGTGATCTTGTCAATATGAACCTTAACTCCCCACAAAAGATGTCAAAACCTATTAAAATTGGCATACTACACATCTGGGTCAAAATAGAACCAAAAGGGGTGTTTAGTTTAGCCACGTGCCAATAATTAGCACGTGTCGTTGTGTTGTCCACAGAGTCACAGATAAACCTAATTAGAGCACGGACGACGTACACAAATTACACAGCAGTGCAGGTAAATCGTATTTACTAAATAGAGGTAAATGTGTAGCTGGTTTGACTGTGAATAGGCATTTAGTTGGTAGCAAGCTGATCGTTCCGTTGATTTATTCTATGTTTATAGTGCTTGAGTGTGCGTAATAGCATGTAATAGTTGAAATGTGGATGCTAGTAGTTGACGCTTTCAGCACTAAGAAATAGCTAAATTATGAGGTCAGCAAAATCTAGATTTTAGATCTCATTATTCTAGAATACATAAGCGATCCATCAGTTTAGATATGTACAGTCACTCCCGCTCACTCATGAACAATCCAAAATTTAAGGTTTCGATTTTTTTTCAGACTGTAATATTTTACAGCAATAATTGTTACATTTCTAGATGCAGAAACATTTATTGAATCGTACAACACACTATTCTACACATAGAAGAATTATTACGAGCGCTCGCTCACACCTATAACCAAGAACTCCAGAAAAATCTAAGAAAGATTTATTTCAAACTGGCTTAAAAGAAGTTACATAAAATACTAAATCCAACTGCACTATAAATATTCCAACAATGACATGAGTTCGAGAATAATTGCACAAGTAGGTCAATGGATGCATTTAATTCACCTAGTGATCATAAAAAGCATTACATACAAGCATTTACGTGATCGCATTTTATTACGCTACAGTATACAAAGGTTAGTGTGATCAGAAGAGTTCTGAAGTTGTTTCAACCTATGCTACGAGAAAATACTTTATTTTCTATCGTTTTCTTACTAAATAAATTTAATGTAAGACAAATAAGTAGGTATAGGGATACAGCGCAAATAAAACCATACACATTATTAAAGTTGACTACGTCCATGAAACCGAAAAACTGTTGTTCTAGATCTATCTAGACAAAATTTGGATGAAAACGAGTACGTTTCTAACTTAACGTTTTGCGCTATAACTCTAAATAGCAGCTTCGTACAACATCAAAACTCTTCTACATAGGAAATAACTAGATGAAAAGGAAGCGATAAATGTAATGAGTTGCTGCATACGCGATGGCCTCTACCGTCTACGCGATCCTTCCTATTCTTTATGCTCGACTCAGCTGGAAACTAGGGCAAGGATGAGGACTCAAGGAAGCACCTACAGCTGCAGGCTACGGAATAAAACTGATTAGGAACACGGCATTCGCAAGGTTAATGCTGTCAAAAGTAAGGGTATTTTTCCAGATCTGGAAACATTCAAATCCAAAAACAAGGGAATAATATTAAAAATGCAGGCATTTTTCAGAGGTCATTAGCATTTTATAGAATATAGAAGAGATGAAGCAGATGTATAAAAACATAAACCCGACTGCGGCAATTTCAAAGTTATATTTTGCGTTTAGAATCCATATTTCCGAATTTATAAAATTTTAATACAATGTCATTCGGGATGCTGAGACAAATCTTGCGACACATAAAAAAATCATTTCTTGTCAACATACCTACATACATATTACATACCTACATACATACTCTAGAAAAACATAAACCTCCTTCTGCGGCAGTCGGGTAAAAATAGAATCTAATATTACCTTGTTTTTGGATTTTAGTCTTCAGACACATCCTTACCATTGACAGAGCCATTGTCAAGCGGATCCCGATCAGAAAAGGTGTTAGGAAAATACGATACAAAAGGAGTTAAAAGGATGGAAACTCAGACAAGAATGAAAAATAAATTTGCCAATTACCTTCTTCAATGATCAAAGGAGAAACTGTTTTAACAGTAAATTGACTATTCCGAGCTCTTAGATAAAATTACGTTCGAGCCGTTTATTTCTCATTCAGGTCCAGACTAATTTATTTTAAGATGTTCTTGGAAAGAAAAGAGGAAAAGGTGAGGGAACTATCTTAAGCTTTATGTAACATTCAAGAAAAAGGTTGGAGTCTTGGAATACATGATGTAATGGACTTTGGACTAAAAGCTGTAAGAAAACAGTACCTTTCTTTCTCGTGTGATGACTGCGGATACTGCAGTATCGTCTGCTGACTTTCCATTTCGACGACGCATTGTGTCCCGAGCTCGAGTTCTGCGAAAGAATAAAACAATATAAACAAAAGGTTTCATCATAATTGAAAGCAAATCTTCGTAATCAAATTTGGTAAACATTTTGTCTTTATAATCCTTGGGGTATTGCGCCTTTGTTGTCCTCAAAAAGGTAGATTTTGTCGTGATTTTAAGTTACGATCGGCGGCAGAAGAAATTCAATTAAAAGTCAGGCTTAAGAGGCTACTATACCGAGCTGAAAGATCGTGAGCTGTCAGTTGATCAAAATATTTCTATCTCATTTATGCATCCCACCCATCCCGCAGCCGTAAAAGAGACAGTTATAGCTCGCTACCGGAAAATTTGCGTTCTGGGTTTACCAGGTTCCCCGTTCGAAATCGCCACCAAATTTGTTGATAGTGGCATTATTTTGCTGCCAATAAAATATTCTATGCCCGTATCATTTGTTTTGCTGAAATAATTGTCATATTTAGAAGATACCAAGGCGTAAACTTGGTGATCATTTTAGAGGATTTTGCCACGGCCATATCTTTTTTAAAATGCATTATTACAACCAGAAAAAGAATATGGAGCATAGATCTAGTCCAGAAGAGTTACCGTGCCAAAAATTGAGTCGATCAGTTGCGAATTGGCAGAGGGATACGTTGAAAGCGTTTGTATGAAAAATAATGACTATAGATCCCTCTTAAGGCTCGTAAATATAGATTTTGGCAGCGGTTGCTAAATATCACTCAGTGGAGTGGAAGTAAGTAAAGAGATTGGCCGACTTAAGCGCTATCTAGACACATAAGACGTGAGACGTAAGCCTTAAGATGGCAACTTTATGACAAGTAGGTAGTTGTCAGCTGTCTGCTATGAAACGCGCGTCTCACCTGTGGAGACGGAGACTCTTCTGTTTTATAACGTACATTTTATATAGAAACTGTTTCGAGCGTCGCGATGTCTCACGTGTCATATCTTACGTCTTATGTGTGAAGAAAAGTAGAGATTGACTGACTGATGTTTCGCTGGTTAATAGCGCGAGCGTAATATCATATCTCTTGCGGAGTCACCATTTGAATAAGTACAATAAATGTTTATGCATCTAGAGCACGTAACTCGGTTACATCAGGAAGTGCATAACTCTAGTCAAATAAACATGCGGCTGCATAATGTCTGTTCTCTGCAACATTCGACGATGAGGGCAGCTTTGAGGAATGGCTTTATTGAAATTAGATTGAGCTCTCTGGCTTTTACATGCAAATCTGGGGCAAATGTATTCAGTGCAGAAATCATGTTTTGTTGAGACTGTTGAAGAGGAAGAAGGCCCAATCGGAGTAGGTAAACAACATTTATTTAATAGCGATTTAAAAAAACAGAAGTGTACTGAGTTTGGAAAATTTAGCTGAACAAAAAGAAACGATTCACCTATTTATAAGTAGGCAGATCTCCAGAGAAATAGAAGTAGTTATCCAGAACTGGTAGCAATGAAGAAGAACATTCAGATGAAAAGTAAATGACCGATTTTTACAGCCGTTCAGGCTCTGCCTACCCCACAAAGGATATATACTGTGATATATGCATGTATGTAAGAACAACAGTAATTTTTCTGGATCCCACGTCTACCGGAAAACATAACTAACATCCTTAACCGTCTAAATTGAGTTAACACACATTTTTATCTAACCGCGTACACTGCAAATACATTGCATTTCCTCTGCCCCATTATCCACGTAACACATGCATTCACCTAGTTTTACCGTAACAGTAATACGCGGGTTGTCGTGGGTATATGATCCGTGCAGTCTATAGCTACACTTCATGGTCATCATGTGGAACGAAATGAATGCTGTTCGGGTGTAACACTTGTAATTTCAATGACATAAATTACCCATGGTAATTTTGATTCTGTAATGTGGAGTATTAAATAACATGACCTACAAAAATACTTGCCAAGTCAGATTGCATTCGAGCAATGGTTGATGGTCAAAATAAGATGAAGTATGTACTTGTACCTACTACAAAAACTGCTTGCTTTAGTCATCAATACATATCATAAAATGAAGTCGCTTTTCGCGTTTCAGACGTGGAATTCGCTAATTTCTCCTAAACCACCAAATAAACGGATTTTGATGCTCTTTTTTGGCATAGATAGAGTGATTCAATTTCATTATGTTTCATAAGTATAACACATGTCGGGAAAATGCCTCTTTCCTGCGGGAAAATGAGTTGCAGCGGGTGAAACGCCACATAACAATCACCAGTCATTTCAAATATGTTAATCAGTCAGTAGGTATATTCTACACGTTAACGAGGCAAAGAAATGTTTGCTTTATCAGATAGACATTTAAACTAACCAAAATACTTGAAGCCAACGAGGCATGAAGGTGAGCATGAGTAGTTAATTATAGCAAGCAGAGCGAGGAACTAAATTTTACAAATACCCGAAAGCCCATTTAAATATAATGAGTAATTACTATTGAAATGAAATGAAATGCAAATGAAAAAAAAAATCTAGCGTGTAGATTTTTCTTATACATATTTACGCATGCCCTTAAAATATTTGCAGTGAATTTGATAGAACCTTATATAAAGCATACTACCAAATGAGAAGGATACACGATTTTTCTGAATAGCTCTGAAATTTTTGTCAGATGTAGCGAAAGCAACCGTATTTTTACGGTCGTCAACGCTCGAATCGTAGTCCAGTGTTGTACACTTATTTTCAGCCACACAAGGTCCGCTGCTGTTGGGAAAGGGCATCCCGCACTTATAAAATATACTTGTTTATCTTACTACTAAGAAAAATGTTATATAATACTAGCTGTTACCCGCGGCTTCGCCCGCGTACTCGTAGGGATTTATTAATTAGTTGCGTATTCAAACGACACATCATAAGGCAAACAACTGAGAGGGCACTAAAATCACTATTCACTGATATGCAGACGATATTACGTTGAAATGGTTCAATTCAATACAATTCAATTTATCCACTTCCTTATACAGGGTGGGTGGACCATAGAGTGACGTCAATAAAAAGAAATTAGATTCCTCACATCTTGGGGTATTCGAAAATACCCCATGTATGTACCGCGATTATTTTTAGTTTCCGAGTCATTCAACTTTTAAAGTTCTTGGTCTTGTTCCTGGTCCAGGCCCTATTTTCGGTCTCGGTCTCGGTTTTATTTCTGGTCCTGGTCTTGGTCTCGGTCTCGGTGCTGGTCCTGGTCTCGGTCTCGGCCTCAGTCTCGGTCTCGTACTCGTCTCATTTTCGGTCTCAGTCTCAGTTCTGGTCGTAGTCTAGGTCTCGGTCCCGGTCTCGGTCTCGGCCTCGGTTTCGGTATCGGTCTCAGTTCTGGTCCTGGTGTAGGCCTCGGCCTCGGTCCCGGTCCCGGTGTCGGTCTCGGCCTCGGTTTCGTTCTAAGTTTCGTTCTCGGTCTCAGTTCTGGTTCTGGTCTAGGTCTCGTTCTCAGTCCCGGTCTCGGTTTTGGCCTCGGTTTCGGTCTCAGTGTCGGTCTCGGTCTCAGTTCTGGTTTTGGTCTTGGTCTCGGTCTCAGTCCCGGTCTTGGTCTCGGTCTCAGTCCCGGTCCCGGTCTCAGTTTCGTTCTCGGTCTCAGTTCTGGTTCTGGTCTAGGTCTCGGTCTCAGTCCCGGTCCCGGTCTCGGTCTCGGTCTCGGTCTTGGTCTCGGCCTCGGTTTCAGTCCCGGTCTCAGTTCTGGTTCTGGTCAAGGTCTCGGTCTCAGTCCCGGTCCTAGTTTCAGTTTCGGTCTTGGTCTCAGTGTTAGTCCTGTCTAGGTCTCGGTCTCAGTCCCGGTCCCGGTCTCAATTTCGGTCTCAGTTTCATTCACAGTCTTGGCCTTGTCTCGATCTCGGTCTCGTTCTTCGCTTAAGGGCCGGTCTCCGTCACGGTCTCGGTCTTCGGTCGTATACTATCATTCGTACATGTCTCGGTATTGGTCACGGTCTCCGTCCTGGTCTTGGTCAAGGCCTCGGTCCTGGTCTTAGATTTGGTCTCCTTTTCCCCATGCCACTATACCTCTCCCTCTCCCTCTCCCTGTTTTACCCCTTAAGGGGTTGAATTTCGAAAAATCCTTTATTAGTGAATGCCTACGTTGTTTAAAAAATACGCTTGCAAAATTTCAAGCTTCTAGCCCTAAGGGTTTGGCCTTTTCAGCATTGCATAACTTTCATCCGCTATTTTGACACCCCGGGGTATGATTTTTGAAAACTTTTGAATATAATGATATCTACTATACATCACAAATAAGTGTGCCAAATTTCAAATCTCTGGCTCTAAGGGTCCGGTCGGCACGTTAATATAAAACTTCCATCCGCCTTTTAACCCCCTTAGGGGTTGAATTTTGGAAAACGCCAAAACACGTCTTAAATTAATTTCAAAGATCTTCCATAGTACGAAATTTCAGCCAAATAATTATCAAAAGAATAAAAAGTTCCATACAATATTTCATCTACTGTTTTACCCCTTTAGGGCTAGAATTTCAAAAAATCCTTTCTTAGTGGATACCTACGTTATCTAAAAAATACGCATGCAAAATTTCAAGCTTCTAGCCCTAAGGGTTTGACCTTTACAGCATTGCATAAATTTCATCCCCTATTTTGACACCCCGGGCAGGCCTGGCGCACTCCGCGGCGTAGGTATAGAGTTGCAAGTACATGCGGCGACCTCCGCGCGGGGGATAATCAGTTGGTTGCCGCGCGCCGCACGTTACGCGCGCGCTGCGATGCCGTTCGCATTTCTTCACGAGATTTATTTTATTTTATCAATTCTGTATTAAGTAACTCACCTTCCTGCCTCATTCGTAAATTTTGTATGATAATGCAATTTTAATATTTTTTCTAATATTTGTGCTTTTGATTTTCTTTCAATATCCTAACGTTTAACAAAACATTTTATTTATGTTTTACTTGGGTGTAGAAATGTACTCAAGTACACTTTTCGTAGGTACCTACTTTCATATAAATCTCGAAATTCGCATCCCTAAAAACCGCGCTGGCTGTGACCTTCAAAGGTGGTCTGTGGCAGATGAACTTTCGCGCGCAGTAATTCGGCTCATTTTTGCTTGCGCGCGCGATCAGTAGGCTAATATAGGGTGTTCGGCAGAACGTTGAACATACGGAAAAGGGTGTTAATACTCGTGATTCTGAACAACTTTTACTATGGCGCTACCTGCGAATTCGCAAAAAAATATTTGAATTTTCCATAGAAAAATTCATACCTAGTCGGCAAAGATGTATGGAACACCTAAAATTTTTTATGCTAATTCGCATGTGGCCTCATAGTAAAAGTTGTTCAGAATCATGATTAGAAACACTCTTTTTCGTATGTCCAACGTTCTGCCTAACACCCTGTATAAAAGTAGGTATCCAAATCCGGCGCGAAGGAAATTGAACTTTATTATCGCGCATAAAGATTTATATTCGTTGAATTACTGTGGCGGAGTGCGTCTTCTGTACCTGTACTATTATGTATTCTGTGCCCCGGGGTATGATTTTTAAAAACTTTTGTATATAATGATCTTCCACAGTACGAAATTTCAGCCAAATATATCAAAAGAATAAAAAGTTCCATACAAACTTTCATCCCCTGTTTTACCACTTTAGGGGTTGAATTTCGAAAAATCCTTTCTTAGTGGATGCCTACGTTGTTTCAAGAATACGCATGCCAAATTTCACGCTTCTAGCTCTAAAGGTTTAGCCTGTGCGTTGATCTATGACCTATCCCCTTTGCCTTTTATATAAATAGATTACTACTACAGTGCTATGGGCTTGTCAGGTGGCTGACCAAGACAAATGTTATATTTGCAACCCTATTTACTCCCATTTGCACCACCTGTGTGAGCTGTTCTAGTAGGTAATGAAATTACAAAATAACATAAGAAAGCTGTGTTATTTATAAGTATATCCTATGATATGACTTTCGAACATCAAACATAAAAAGTCAAGTCAAACATAGTCAAGGACCAGTCGGGTCCGCTTTTTGTCTAGCCAGACTCGAATTTCGTCCCAACGTGGGAGGCGGGAATGCTAATCGTTAGTAATTGGTTTTCGTGGAGCTATGCGCCGGACTAAACGTTTTATAATACTGTTATCTGTTAAATGCCCCTATACATTTGTCTATGGAGCATTCTTATCTAGCCGTTTTATATGAACTATTCCTTAACCTTCGTCTGGAAGGCATTTACGCAGAGAAAATTCGCACCTTTATTCTTCAATCAATACATATTATAAAATGAAGTCGCTTTTTGCGTTTCTCTGTCTGTCTGACTGCCGTGGAACTCTCTAAGTCCTCCTAAACTACGAACTTGAATTTGATGCGGCTTTTAGTATTAGATAGAGTGATTTAAGAGGAAGGTTTTTATGTATAACACATGCCGGGGAAATGCTTCTACCCGCGGGAAAATTTGTTGCAGCCGGTGAAATCGCTAAGGGGCCGCTAGTTACGAATGAGAACATTCTTACGGTTGAAGAATTTTTTGAAACCGATCAGCAGTTTGGGATATTATTGAATACATATATACTCGTAAGCTATACTATTATCAAAATGTCGTCCTCGTCGAAAGCGGTAAAACAAGTTTTGACATAATTTTCAATGATGAATATAAGTATGAGCGTCATTTTGGGTGCCGAGTTATAACTAGGTACCTATAGCTAGACCATACAGTAACCCTAGTAGAGTGAGTCAACGTCGAGGTCGGCCGATGCGCGCTCGTCTTTCAAATCCGGTTTCACTGGCTACATTTCTAGAGCCAGCGGCACTTGAACCACGATATGATCTCGTCAGGGACATTGTCAGATCTAATATTCCGGGTGCTAAGTTGTAACTAGCTATATCTAGACCATAAAGTATCCCTAGTACAGTGAGTTAACGTCACTAGAGCTAGGTAGCCATTTCTATTTCTAGGCACCTGCACACGATATGATCTTGTCTGAGGCATTGTCAGATCAGATACTCGCTCACACAATAAGCAGTGCTCTTAGATGCAATACTTCATGACATGATAACAGAGTCGGGATAGTTAGAACCATGTATTTTCATGATTAAAAAAGATCAGAAAAAGTATTGTTTTTGTAACCCCTATACAGAATATCAGAGCATTGCGTTCGCCTGCTCATAACGTTACCTTCGTGACGCCTGTTTATTTTATTAAGATGCGCCGATGGTGGAAGCGCTATCTACCTACAAATAGACAAAATGAACTTCTGACTAAATCGTTCAGTACACAACACGAGATGTATTTCATAAAAAAGTGGAATTGAGTGACCAGACGTTACACACACTGTACTAACTACGTTTACGTATGTACTCTGCTTTTGTCCGAAACTGGGCCACCTGACCACAGCTTTTGAATTTACCAACATTTTGGGCAAAAGGAAGAAAATCTTGTTATGTTTCATAAGCTCTAAATCAATAAACAATCGTGAATTGTTAAAGTTATTTACACAAGAAAGAAGCGTAACAAATAAATCGATCAACAAATCTTATGTATATGCAATTGTACAATTGCGTGTGCAGATAACCGTTTCTACCAGTAAACCTTCGAAATAGTCATGGATCATACATAACAGTGAAAATCAAAGAAATAAGCTTTAAGTAACTGTCCTCTTGTTACAAGGCATACTTAACGGCTGAAAGTAAGTCCAGTAGAGTAGATCAATTGTTTGAATACAATACAATAAAGTTATATAACTTCCAAAGGAAAAAATCGTAGCTATCGCTCTCAATCTGTCAATTACCGATACTAAATAACAGGGTAAAGAACCTTTGTAGTGTTATCTATGAGGTTTTCCGTCTGCGTTACACAATTGGTAAAGAAAAGAAACAATGATTAGGTGATAAAAGTGATTGCATCTGTCGTAACTTTTGACGGTTTGAAGCTATTTCAGAAAATTACGTGCAGAGAAAATCGGTTGCTTCCTGCTTTAGTTCCAGGTTAAAAAAAAATGGTTAATAGGTAAAATAAGATCTGTTTCCAAGTAAAAACAGGCAAAAATAACTGAGAAACAAGCTTTGTAAAATATATGCGGATTTCTTAAACTTTGGCAAATTTTAACTCATTTATGATTTTTATTACAAATTATGGAAGTCATCATTATCTTGCCTTATCCCAATTACTTGGGGTCAGCGCAACACGTTTTGTTGAACACAAAGTCGTGTTGCAAAGGATTTGGCTTAATTTTACGACCGGCCGCCTACCAGACGTCAACCCTCCTTGGGAACGCTTTTGTGGTGGATTAACCGCCACCATACAGTTGGCCCTGGCTGTTTGGGTTTATCCCTTGGTCGCCTCTTACGACCCTCACGTTAAAAGAGCGGGTGGTGCTATTCTACTCTGCCGGCACCACACGGCTAGTCAGATAAGTAGTGAGAGTTCATGTAGGAAATGAGAATTTTACAAATATAGCATATCTTCAGTTACTTACACAATTGCGTAAGTAAATAGGAAGGTATGTTACGAAAAGAAAACTAGAGCAGCTCTTTAAGGCGGAACGTCACATAGCATGACGAATGCAGGCGAGCGAATCGTGCGTTTTCGTGTTCTTGTTCGGATTTAGCTAAATAACAAGAAAACGTGATCGTAACGCCTGAAAAGGGATTATGCTCACAGTAATGTGGTCTTTGGTTTTCACACAAACATGTTGATTCCTTGGTTAGTTTACTGTTGGACCATAAAACATGTAAGTACTACCTAATTCACAGAAGAACGGGTATATAGTGGGAGTGAAATAGCTTGATATAAGAGCCTTAGTGCGAGTGAGAAAGCGTGACCTCCGGCCGCCATTTATAATCCCTTTCTTCTGTGAATCAGGCAGTAGCAAAATACCTGTTCAAATAGCTATTTGTATATTTTCAGATCAGATCCCAATTTCATTCAAGATTCTTATCTAGTCTGTAAGATAGATAAGAATCCTGTTTTATTTAAGTTTACAACTGCTATTACAGCGATGGCTCTTAATACTATATAGAAGATCAATGGCATGTAATAACTACATATGGATCTGTATGTAATATGCTAGTAAATGATGGATGATGATAGAAAACATTAAATATATGAGAGTACCTTTGCAGATGATTGATCACCATTTTAACAAGTATTAGAAATCCAAAGGCTTTTTCATTTTAAAGAAGAGTTAAATCCGGAATTTGAATTTATAGCATAAAAATATAAATTATTTACTGGAAGTATTTTGTTTTTAATTACTATATTACATACTGCCAAACTGATAGCAGGAAAAACTAAAGAACAAGTTAAATAACTTACAAATAGTAGTATAGGTCATGCTTATAAATAGAAACTTGTTCAAGAAGTCTTTAATTGTAATGACTACGAGTGCATACAATTTTTATAGTTGCCTTGCATGATTTTAAAACATAAATGTTACAGAATTAATGCACTATTTTAGGCAAGCAATTTATGTGTGTTAGTCGTCCTTTATTAGAAATGTTAAATTACTATTTATTTACCTTACCTTTACCTTTAGGCTGTTTTTCCACTACTCCGATCCGACATCGGATGTCGGAAGTAGCCTTCCGATAAATATCGAAAAGTCGGACAACGCTTTTCCACCTATCCGATAAAAATCGGACAGTAAATTCTCATTATCTCGACGGACTTGGACTCGAACGGACGACATGGTAGAATGAACAATTGTGTTAGAACTTGTAAAACATATTTATTTCTACACATACATACATACATCACGCCTTTATCCCTTGCGGGGTAGGCTACCTTTAAACATTTTAGGTGATGACAGCTGTCAAACTAAAAACTCGTTTTCCTCGGAAACCATGCATGCTAGATTATCAGTGTCTTAGTAAAAGTGTAATATCTTGACAAGACGTACATTATATGTGACATGTGTCATACTGGAAACTTATTTTCTCGGGAATAATGCATGCTACTAGTCTATCACTTTGTTTGGGAAAGTTATAGGCCTTAGCGAGATCTTCATTTAAAGTGACAGCTGTCAAACTAAAAAGTTATTTATCTCGGCAATTATGCGTGCTAAATTATCAGTTTGTTTGGGAAGTTGTAGGCCTTGATGAAATCTATATTTAAAATGACGCCTGTCAAATTAAAAACTTATTTATCTCTGCAATTATGAGTGCTAGACTATCAGCATGCCTTATTTCCGAGATAATTAAGTTTTTAATTTGACAGCTGTCACAAGTATAGATCTCATTAAAACCTACATCTTTCCTAAGCAATTTAAAGTCTACCATGCATAATTTCTGAGATAAACGAGAATTTCTTTTGACAGCTGTCATCTGAAATGTAGATCTCGTTAAGGCATAAAACTTTCCCAAACAAACTGGAAACTTAGCACGCATAATTGCCGAGATAAATGATTTTAGTTTGACAGATGTCACTTTAAATGAAGATCTCGTCAAGGCCTACAACTTTCCTGAAGAAAGTGATAGTCGAGCATGCATAATTTCCGAGAAAATTAAGTTTTTAGTTTGACAACTGTCACCTAAAATGTCAGTCTCGTCAAGATAGTAAACTTTTTCTAAGACACCGATGGCCTGACTTGCATAGTTTCCGAGATAAACGAGATTTTAGTTTGACAGCTGTCACCTTAAATGTAGGTCTCGCTAAGCCCTGTAAATTTCCTAAATAAACTGATAACTCAGCACGCATAATTGCTGAGATAAATTACTTTAGATGCCTAGGCAGATGCCAGAGCCATGGGTGACATAAGTAACTGGTAAAGCCGGATCGGAAACAGGTAATGCAAAAGCCTGCATAGTTTTTGTACGTCTGTCACATCGGACCGATAAAATACCATTCCGATTTGGAAAATTATCGGTTCGATAAAAGCCGGATGTCGGTGTAGTGGAAAAGCGAGTATAGTAGTTTAATAGATTTCTAAATCGGATCGACAATTATCGTGTATCGGATCGGAGTAGTGGAAAAACAGCCTTACAGCCACAACAGTCCACTGCCGGACATTACCATTTAAACTAGCTATAATAATATCAAATAACTAGCTTAATAGATTTATAAATATACAATACATCTTGTATTATCAAATGACCTAAGACCAACGCCTTAGGCCAGGGATGGGGAAATACATTTTGGAAAGGGCCATATCAAAGAATCACAACTTGTAAGCGGGCCAAATAAGTTTATTAATTAGGTACTAAAAAAAAGTACAAGAAATTAAGTTTGTTTTGATGTGATTGGTCGATGAGATAAATGAAATTTTTACTGTTCGTCTACAAGCACGTCAAAATTTGGCTACAAATACTTGATGTAACTTTTAAAATACACTCAAGCTGTTCATCAGTCAATTTGTTCTTCAGTTTGTTCTTACGCAGCTTCATTGTGGAAAACACTTGCTCACAGTTATATTGAAGATCCAAACATAGGAATGATTTACTGAGCATGTTTTCTTAAATTGAGAAACTTACATTTTGACAATGACTTGTAAAATTAAATTTTTGTTGAATTGTTGTACCTACATTTGTTTCAACGTGTCATCAGTATCACACTGAAGCTCAATAATTTCAAGCTGATATTTTGCTGCTACATCTTCGCAATTAACTGCGAATGGGGAAGACAACAATCGCAAATAAGTTTCTATCTTTTTGAAATCCTCAAATCCCTATGGTTGAATTGATTTAAGCTATTTAGTTGGCAAACGAAAAAGTTTATTTTGTCCGGTGTCAGTTCGGCGACTGTTTGTAGCTTTGAAAAATATGAAAAATTCTTTTGTGATATTTGTGTAGCAAACAATTTTAATTTTTACGTGATTATTTGAACTTGAGGGCCAAACTTAATAAAAATCAGTCAGTGGCCGCGGGCCGGATGAAATCACTCCGCGGGCCGGATTTGGCCCGCGGGCCGCCATTTCCCCATCCCTGCCTTAGGCATATTGTGCATTGCTTTTGAGCCGATGTTTGTTGAAATTGTTTTAAGTCTTATTTTATTTTAATATCAACAAATATGTTAGTCAACAAAAGTTGTATTATTATTATTTTATTAGTACCTATAGGCTTAAAGTTTTTTTTTACTCCAATTACTTTACTCCTACATTTTACCTATTTCCTGAAAATTTGGAATATTATAGCTTATTTTGAGGAGTACTGGAGCTTGTCAATGAGAAGAAGGTATATATTACTTTGAATTTCTAACTCAATAATTCTAACAAATAATATTTTTTTATCGAATAGTACCTATTTCACCTATTTCAGGTATAAAAAACATCTATCATTGAAAGATAATTTCACAACTCATGAACAAGGTCAAATCAACTTAGGTATGAATGATATTCTATAAATATTAGTAAGAATACTTCTGATTAGCATAGGTAAGATGTTATACTCGTAATAAATAACTGATAGCCAACTAATTTATTTTTGTGTCTTATCTAGTCGAAACAGGAAAAACCCATTGCTGAATAAATTTTAGTTAATATTAAGAATATTTACAAGTTATTACAATTTCCAAATTTGATTTTGAATAACATGAATATTGTATAGCAATGATTCTATTTACAAACACTAATGCAGTCAATGAAAAGCAGCGATGATAAAAAATGCACATTTCACAAGATAGGTACAGCACACCTATAGGATTCTTTGTAAATAAAATAATTACAAGCAGACAAGTGAGTACAAAAAAGTGTGTACCCAGGACATGAAAAAGAAAAAAGAAATATCTACTATCTACAAGGCACTTCCGAAATATACAAAGGGGCAAAACAAGAGTCATGGAAATGCACTACTTATACAAAAACTATCAATATTGCTATCAAACAATACAAAGCAATGCGTAGATAAACTAGAACATACGTAGGCACCTGCAAGATAGCAAATTCTTTATTATATCCAATGAAACCAGCTTACCTCGCCTGTTAAATGGTCGAACACGAACAGCTACTTTTATCTTATCCGAGGCCATTTTGACACTTATATTACACAAATACGATTAAAACACAACACTATGCACATCAAAGTATGAAAGATTATTGCACATTATTCACCCATATTCTAAAACAACAAAATTCATTATTTCACGTTTTATTCACGACGTTCCCGAATTGACACTGGCCGCCATGTTGTTTTTCCAGATTGTTGTTGTTGTTTTAAAAATTCATCCATCAGGATAGGCAATGGTACTAGCCATACAGCCTAGTCTTTTATTAGTTCTTTCTGTTATCTTTTCAAAAATAAGGCAATAAATGCCAATTCTTCTATAGTTCATTTCTTATTTCCAATAAAAACAAGGCAAAAATGCCATTTCTTCTATATATTCTTGTGTAATTTTCAGGTTCATAAAATTCCATGTCCGGGTTAAATCCATGTCAAAGCTCTCCAACCGTGGAGATAATAAAGTCAAATATTGGATTAAAAGTGGCAGGGTTCGATAGAAGTTCTTGAAGCGAAGGCGGGATACTGTCTTTGTAAATATCTTGCAGCTTGTCAATTAATAAAATTCGGTTAATATTTAAAGCAGGACAGTTGAAAAATATATGTTCCAGCGTTTGATTTTCATTTAGAGAGCAATCTGTACATAAAGGTGAGTTAATAATTTTCATGCGGTGTAGATGGGCTTTAAATTTACAATGACCAAATCGTAACCTGCATATTTGTGTGAAGAATCTTCTTTTATAAAGGTATTATTCTTAGCGAACCAGGGTTTCTCTCCCAGATTCTTATTGATTGCAGCATACCATGCACCTTTTTCTTGTATTATAATTTGATGTTGATTTATCCAGCTTTGTCTAATTTCCTCTTGAATCAATGGGATTAAATCTCTCCATGGAAGTGACATTCTTCTGGGTTGTCCAATTAAGCTATTGTTTATTGTTCTGGCAAGGTAGTCAGCTGTTTCATTACCTGACACACCTTTATGTGCTGGAGACCATAAAAATTCAACTGAAACATTGGCGTTGTATAGTGTTTGCCACAGCTGTTTAATTTTATAAATAATATAATTTGTACTCAGAGTGTTATTCTTTAAAGCTGATAAAACTGACATACTGTCACTAATAATAAGCCATTTAGGGAAAGAGTGATTTAAATTGTTTATATATTCTAAAGCGGCTTGAATTGCTGCAGCTTCTGCCGTAAATATACTGCAGGTTTTTGGAAGTTTATATCCATTTCCTGTCTTCAAGGCACTGTGATAGTATGCAAGAGAGACACCAGTATCAGTTTTTGAGCCATCAGTGTAAATATGCTGGTATTGTTTCCATAATGATAGTTTCTCATATAGCTCTTCTCTAGTTCTAATGGAGTTATCTATAACTATATTCATATTGCAAAATTTGCTTTCAAAAGCTCCTTCGTAACATGCCAACTTGTCAGATTTGTGAATGTTATGCCTTTCATTATAAACTTTTATTTCAGAATAATCAAGCAGAATAAAGGGGAATTTAATTGAAGTAGATGCAGAGGCCAAAGTTTGATTTTCAGCGATTTTCTCTAATAAGGAATGGTGAGTAAAAGAAAATAATTTCAGTAGAAATCTAAATTTGAGATATTTAAATCTTAACATCAATGGAGGTATATTGCATTCAACTTGCATAGAAACAATAGGTGTTGTTTTCATTGCACCTGTTATTAAACGTAAATTTTTATTCTGTAATGTTTCTAACTTTTTAACCAAAATAGGATTGGAAGCATAACAAAGAAAACTATATTCAAAGTGGGAACGTACCACAGACTTATATAACATAAGTAAAACTTTAGGATCAGCCCCCCATGATGTTCTAGCGAGGGATTTAAGAATATTAAAAGCTCTAGAAGCTCTATCTGACACATAACTTACATGCTTATTCCATGATAAATTTCTAGTAAAAATTACTCCAAGAAATTTTGCTTCATCTACTACTGGCAATAAGCTACCATCATAATATATATGAGATATTAAAAGTCTAGATCTACTAAAGATCACAACTTTAGTTTTCTCTAGACTAACACTTAAATGTAAATAATCAAAGTATGTTTTTAATCTTTCTAATGCTAAATTTAATTTGATTTCTGTTGCTTGCATGTTAGACCCAATACAATATATAGCTAAATCATCAGCAAATTGTAAATTTCTTACTTCGGTACCCAGTATACTATTTAATTTATTAATATACAAGATGAACAGCAAAGGACTTAAAATTCCACCTTGACAAACACCTAAATATGACGATTGTGGTCCATATAAATTATTTTTAAACTTGACATATACTTGCCTACCATTTAAAAAGTTGAATATCCAACTAATTAATTTTCCAGGTAAACCTAACAACTGTAACTCCGCAGCAAGCACATGGTGATTAACATTATTGAAGGCTCCAACAATATCAAAGAAGACACAAACAACAAATTTATTAAATGAGAAGGAATGATGAATGTCAAGAAAGAGATTATTCAAACTTTCGATTGCAGAGTGACCACGTCTAAAACCAAACTGATTTGGAGGTAATAACTTATTAGATTCAATAAAAAATTCCAGTCTTTGTTTTAGTATTTGTTCAAAAACTTTACCTATACAGGATGTTAATGCTATAGGTCGATAAGAATTACAATTATCCGCATCTTTACCAGGTTTCAAAACTGGAATTAAACAATCAACCTTCCATTCAGTGGGAATTATGTCATTAGACCAAAGAAAGTTAAATATGTCCAAAATCATTTTTACTTGACAATGAAAGATTTTTAATAACTTATATGGAATATGATCTAAACCAAAAACAGTATCTCTTCTAGAGCTAAGTGCACTAATAAATTCATTTAAAGTAAAAGGTGTAATTAAATAATCATTACCACCAGCGACTGGAGAGTTAACAGTAGTAGTGACAATATTTGGAGAAACGGTTGTGTACTTATTTAAAAATGCTGGTATCCAATCTGTGTTAGAAGACCGTATCACATTACATTCAGAAAAGATTTATTAAACATGCGCATTGTTTTCCATATTACAGACAGAGGTGTTTGCCGGTTAAATGTTTCACACAAAGCCATCCATGAAGCTTCTCTTCCCTTTTAATGGTAAGTTTTTAATAGCTTGTTGTTTTTAAAATAGATATAATTTTCTAATGTTGGGTCATTTTTAAATTGAATGTAAGCAGCTTTAGAATTATTTACTGCTAAAGTGCAGGCATTATTCCACCAAGGCAAACATGGTCTTTTCCTACGTGTTAAATTTGGCTGCACTGAATTATTTCTGGTTGTGGGATTAGCCTCAAATGCACAATTTAGTAGTAAAGAGCAGAGATTAGAATAGGATTCCTGGGGTCGTTCAAAGTCAAAGTTAAAAGTAGTTAATTTGTCACTAACTATTTCTTGATATTTTTCCAATCGACATTAGAAAAATTTGGACGGATGTAATTTCCTTGATTTAAATTGGAATTGTTAATTCTATTTACAGAACCAAGGATACTAGTAACAGTGGGAAGATGATAACTCCCATTGGATCATCATGAACTGACCAGCTACAACGTAATGATAATGAGGAAGAAACGAGAGTAAGATCCAATGCATTTGGTTTCCACACATGTGAACCCACAGTAGTTGCTTGGCCGTCATTAAGGAGGCATAAATTATTATCATCAATCACATCTTGCAAAATTATACCACGCGCATCAGTTGACGTGCAACCCCACGACTGTGTGCATTGAAATCCCCAGCCATAATAAGAGGCCCCGGTACAGATTTAATCAAACTATCAAGACGGGAATAAGTAAAGTTGGAAGGAGAAGCCAACGTGGGACTATAGAAACTAATTATTGTAATAATTTCATTGTTGAAATGTAACTGAACTGCCAAATTTTGTAATGAGTTATCAGAATGTGTGTTTAACAAATTGTAACGCAAATTATTTTGTATTAATATAGCAACACCATTGTGTTTAGTACCTATGTCTAATCTTTCTATGTTAAAACCTTTAATTTTAATTTTTTTCCCTGGTTTTAACCAGGTTTCAGAAATAAGTGCTACATGAATATTATTATTATATAAAAAATAAGTAAAAGCATGTAAATTACTAGACAAACTTTGAGCATTCCATTGAACAATATTTAACTGATCCATAAATTAGAATTTACTTAGTTTTATGGTCTGTGGTTTTATTGATACTGAATGAATCAAGTAAAGCGCTTTTTATACTTTGAGTAGAGATTGGGATGGGATTTTCAGCATCTTTACTAGCGGAAATAATTTTTATAATTGAAGAAATCAGAAGATTCATGAATTGTTCCGATTTAAACAATTGTTGAACTGGGTCTACTTTACTTTTTAGTGGGGAAGTTTTGTTATTAAAAACTTCAGAATACGAGGCCCTGCGCATCTGAACTTTTATCTCCTCTGCTTTTTGAATTTTCACTGGGCATGATTTGGCAATTGCAACATGTTTTCCTTTGCAGTGAACACAGACTGCTTCTTCTGGCCGTTTTACGCAATCTTTATAATTGTGAGAATCACCGCAGATTGAGCACCTCTGGGCGTTTTTACAGAATTTACCAATGTGCCCAAAGCGCAGGCATCGCAGGCATTGGCTCACAGGAGGCGTGTATGGCCTTACTTCGAAATACCAGCTGTTAATATCCACATAATCAGGAAGTACTGCACTAGCGAAAGTTATCGATACCGCTTGTGTTGGTACCAAGCAGGAGTTACCTTCGTCGTCTTTGGAACGTCGCATGAATCGGCGTACAGATACAACATTTCTGCAACTAGAAATTCCATCATATATTTTTTGTTGCTCATGTATGTTGGAACGTTTGTTATTACCCTGTCACTTCCGTTAATCTTGCTGGAATAGTCGCCCTCAACTTTAGCTCTTTTTGAGACTTGAGATTATTAAGAGCTGCATTTGCTAACCCTGGTCGCTCAAATATAACCGCTATTTTATAACGATTGATTCTTTTCAATTGCTTGATACCTTTGTTACTAAGCTTCAATGCGCTTCCCAAGCCCATCAAGTCTCTCTCACCTATCGGCGTCTTGTCGTCCGCGCTCTCGTAAATTACTATATATTCGAACTCACCGCCATCCTCCGGATACTGACGAATGTAGTTTTCAGTTTTGTATGGCTTGTATTTGTCTACATCGTCGTCGCCCGCATCATCGCTCATAGCGGGGTCCTCTCCTTCGCTTACCTCTCCGCCATCGTTTCCCTTTTTACGTTTGCCTTTGCGACCCATGGCTGGGCAGCAAAGCTGTGTTGCTTTTTTATTGCACTATTAGAATATAAGTTACTAGTAGTTTTTTTTCTTCGGTTGGCGGGAAAACGCGATATACGGAAAAAATTTCAGCAATTCGTTTTTATTATTATTTTGTAGATATTAGGATAATTTGTTGTTTTAGTTTGTGTATATATAGTGTACAGTTATTTTTGCATCGATTAGGGTAAGTCTTTGTAACTTTTTTGCGCCAAATTGGCGAAAATGGACCCTCCATAGCGAGGAGTCCGAATCCATACAAGGCCACCAGAGGTGCCTCCGCCTCCTCCGCCTGCATCACTTGATCTTTTAGTTGCGGCCGCCAAAAAGATTGAAAACTCTGATGAAAATCGCGGACGTGGATTATCTACCTCGTCGATTAAGTCGTTCAAAAATAAAAAAACCAACAGAAATCCGAAGTACGTATTGGTAGACCCTAAACAAGTTCTAGTAAAAGACAGTAAGAATATTTCAGTACAAAAACAGGTTATTGACAATCCTACCCCAATGGACCAAGAACAAATTGTTGATAAAAATCAACCCCACCACCCAACTACTGAAAAAGAGCTTAACTCCAAAAACAGTGTTTTTAGAACGCTGTATGATCCGAAAGACCCAGGCCCGTACATTGTTCATGTACAATTTGCAGAGGAAAACGGTAAGACGGGGGCAACTTTGCACCCTTTGGACTTTTCATACTTTTTGTACCAGAACGGAATGAAAAACATAATAGAGAACGGAGTGAAGCGGATAGGCCGCAACCGTTTATCAATTTCATTCGGTTCCTGGAAAGAGGCAAATCTTTTCGTTCTGAACGAGGTCCTTGCTGCACAAAAAAAAAGTATCAGGCTGCAATCCCAACTTTCAATTTGTGCCGTATGGGCATTGTCAAAGGTGTTCCAGAGAGCTGGAGTCAGGAAGAGGTAATGGAAAATATCAGAGTCCCTGAGGGCTACGGCAAGATTTTACGTTGTCGTCGTATGAACAGAAAAACCGTTTCTGCTTCAGGCGTTGTTGAATGGGTGCCAACGCAAACTGTCACTTTGACTTTTGATGGACAGCGACTCCCTGGCAGGGTTTTCGCGTTTTATTCGGCTCTTCCCGTCCAAAATTACATACTACCGACAATACAATGCCATCGCTGTTGTAGATTTGGTCATACAAAGGATAAGTGCCGTAGTAAGCCCAGATGTTCCAAATGTGGCGAAGAACATGACGCTGCTACTTGTAGAGTGACAGTATTCTCATGTGTGAATTGTACTGGTGATCACCAAGCCACTTCAAAAATTTGTCCCGAATTTTTAAGACAGGTAGATATAAAAAAATATATGTCCGAAAATAATGAGTCATATCTTGAGGCGTCAAAAATAATTCCTAACTCCAAACCATTATTTTCAGAAGTTGTTGGCAGGGCCTCTCCTCCAAATTCTTCTGTTTCTGTGGAGTCCACTGAAAACAGAAAAGTTTGGAATAAAAAAACTGTCACACTTCCTCCAAAAATTAAAAAAACCGGTAATCCAAGGCTATGACCAGAAATCACATAAGGATTTAATCAATTCATTCAAAGAGCCTATTCCAGCAGATGGTTGTGGCTTCAGAACACCAGACCAAACACCAGGTGATAAAGAAACTGATTCTCAGGCCTGCTCGTTACAGGATCTGCTATCGCAATTAGTTAATATTGTTCTTAATTCTTCTTTACCGTACAACGTTGCCCTATCACTTATTAACTCCATCTCAGTTACCATTCTTGATCTAAATCATGGATTGTCTCATCCAGTGGAACCCCAGAAGCATTCGATCTAAACAATCTGAACTATTTTTTCTTATAAACAAGTATAAACCGTCCATCCTGGCCATTTCTGAGACTTGGTTGGGACCTGGATCCCTGTATAGGGTTCCAGGTTTCAACATTCTCAGGTCTGACCGGAGGGATGGATATGGAGGAGCTGCTCTTCTTATAAAACAAAATTATTTTTTAAACAAATAAATCTACCTGTTCATACTAATGATAATTTAGATGTAGTGGCTGCAACAGTGGCTGGTATTACTTATGTGTCGGTGTATATATCTGAAAAAGACATAACAGTAGTTCCTATATTAAAAAATATTATTGAAGGTTTACAATCTCCTATTGTCATACTGGGGGACCTAAATGCCCACCATTCTTCATGGGGGGCACCTCGGGATGACATTTTTGGAATTCGTATTGCTGATATGTTAGATGATTTAAATCTTGGTGTATTAAATACCGGGTGTCCAACTCGTCGACCTGTACCGGGTCAGGCTCGTAGTTATGTTGATCTTTCCATTTGTTCTCCTAGTCTACTGTCGGTTATTACATGGGAAATTTTAAATTTGTCATATGGCAGTGATCATTATCCAATCATTCTGAGGTATCCGAAATCGAACAAAAGTTGTGTGCAACCTCTACCTCCTTTATTAAAATATAAATTACCCGATAAATGTAGTACTTTGTGGGATACTTTTTCTACGTCGTTGGCTGATGGAATGAGTGAGGTTTCCGCTGTTTCTGTTACAGTTACTAATGTTCTTGAAAATTACGACCATCTAACTTCAAAAATTAAGTGTGCAGCTGATAACAGTTTTGAATCTAAAAATGTTACTGGTAATAATAAGATTGCTTCACCGCCATGGTGGGACTAGCAATGCACAGAAGCTGTAAAAAAACGAAATGACATGGAGTTGCTCGTACATGATTATGTTGACTTATCCACTTTTAATCAGTTTAGGAATAATGAAGCAGCTACTAAACGTCTTTTGCATAAGAAGAAGCGTAAGGGGTGGAAGAGTTTTTGTGGATCTATTTCGCCGAGCACTCCTCTAACAGTAGTTTGGAGTAGTGTTCGTCGGTATAGGGCATCCCTGAAGGCTCGATCTGTCTCTTCCTTCTCTTTGGATTGGGTTTCATCATTTTTCCGTTCCCTCGCACCTGATTTTGTGCCATCATTACATCATATGCCTTTTACTTATAAATCTTCGAATTTTGGATACTTAAATCAAGCATTTGATTTGCAGGAATTAAATTGGGTCTTGAAAAGAGTATCTGATTCAGCACCTGGGGCCGATGGTATTCCGTATTCCTTTATTGTTAATTCATCTATTTGTACTAAACTGTTTTTCCTGGACATTGTCAACACCGTTGTTGAGACAGGAGTTATTCCTTCAACCTGGAAACATCAACTGATAATCCCACTGTTGAAACCAAATAAAGATCCTCAATTCCCATCTTCATATAGACCTGTTGCGTTGGCTTCTGCGCTTAGCAAATTGACGGAACACCTTATCAAAAATAGACTTGAATGGCACTTGGAACACAATAATTTACTATCCACTTCTCAATATGGGTTTAGAAAAGGTAAAAGTGTAATAGATAACCATTCAATTTTAACAACGGATGTACAGTTGGCTTTCACAAAAAACGAAATCGTGGCGGCAGCTTTTTTGGATGTTAGCTCAGCGTATGATAATGTTGATTTAATTACATTGAAACAAAAATTAACTGCAATTAATTTCCCTCTAAAGTTTGTTAACTTCCTGTTTAATTTGTACATGGGCAGAACGCTCTCGATTCGTATGCCTGGTGTGGGTGAAGATTTAAGAACAGTTTGGAAAGGGGTTCCTCAGGGCTCTGTGTTGAGCCCATTACTATATGATGTGTACACTAGGGACTTAGACAGGTCAATCATTGGAAGTAATGTATTACAGTATGCAGATGATCTCCTTATATATTCGAGTCATAAATCTACAGACGAGGCGGTTGCTACTTTGCAATCTGACCTAAATCGCCTACAGTTATGGATGGTCAAACACAATTTGTCTTTATCTCCACTGAAGTGTTCAGTTATGGTCTTTACCCGTAAGAGATCCGTCCCTATAGTTAACATTACAATTGATGACATAGCTATTCCCACAGAAACTGAAGTAATGTTTCTGGGTAAAAAATTCGATTCCAAATTAAACGGTGTTGCTCATGTGAACTACTTAGTGGGAAAATGTGAAAAACGAATTTCTGTTTTGAGAGCCTTGACGGGTGTATGGTGGGGAGCCCACCCATCATCTCTAAGATTGGTTTACAATGCATTAATCAGAAGTATTCTGGACTTTGGTACCTTTTTACTTGCTCCAGCAAATAAAGGGGCTTTGAAGAAGTTGGACTTGATCCAGTCTAAGAGTCTCCGCTTGGTCATTGGTGCTATGAAATCAACTCCAATAAATGCAATGCAAGTTGAATGTTGTGATCCTCCGCTACATTTAAGAAGACAGTTCTTATCGGATAATTATATTTTTAAAATTAGTCAATTTTCAGATCATCCCCTTATACCAAAAATCCAATTATTAAAAAGTTACATAGAGTCCAATAATCGTTATTGGGCACATAAAGAGGTCCCCAACATAATAAATAGCTACGAAAATCTATCTGAATATAGGGATTCAGTAAAAACATTTAATTGTCATCCGCTTTTTCATGTAGAGTATGATGTTGTCGTCTATTCACCCAACATTCGTTTAGATGTTGGTGTTGCGAAGGAATCTTTAGTTGCAAATTCTCTTGTGAATCAATTTGTTCAAACTAACTTTTCTGATGCTCAGGTGTTTTACACGGATGCATCAAAAACTCTTCAACCTGTCATGGGTGAAGGGGTTGGTGCTGCATTCGTGCATAACAACACGGGTTACTTTAAACTTTTCAAGTACCCATCTGTGGTGACAAATTACACTGCTGAGGCTTTGGCTATTCTAGAATGTGTAAATTACATTATTTTGAGAGCGTACAATAATTCGTTGATTTTGTCTGATTCGTTAAGTTGTCTTCAGTCCCTGGCAAATCCTTTGATCAAAAATTCAGTTTCCCCTGTTATGCTTGAAATCAAGAGTAAGTTGCTAATTTGTGACAATCGAAATCTAAAGGTTACGTTGGCTTGGATCCCTGGTCACTCAGGGGTACAAGGTAATGAAACTGCGGATAGATTGGCCAAATTAGCAGCTTCTCAAGGAAACAGCGACAACAAGTCAGTCTTTGTCCAGGATTTACTTCCGTCCGCCAGAGAGTTTCTTTTTCAAAATTGGAAAGATAAGTGGTCGAATCCTGAAAAAGGTAAATTTTACAAAAACTTGCAGCCTACCATTCAAAGGCGTCCGTGGTTTTCAAAATATATTGTTCATAAAAAACTTGCGTCGGTCATTTCGCGAATGCGGCTGGGCCATTGTTGCACCCCAATGCATTTGGCTAAATTGGGAATTAATGACAATGGCGAATGTCAATGTGGCTTGGGTAATGGGGACATTACCCATATTTTGTTCATATGTAGTAAATATGATTCTTTGAGTTTGTATAATATTTTAATTGAGCACAAAGCGCCTCTACCTGTAAATACTTCTTGTATATTAAGCTTAACTAATAAGGTGTACATAAAATGTCTGTGTATATATTTGAGTTTCCACGATATATGTATTTAATTTAGTTTCTACTGGACGCTGGCAGGAATGTCCCCAAACAGGGTTGACGATTGCCAAATTAAAAAAAAAAAAAAAAAGTTACTAGTAATTAAATTTACTAAGAAATTATCAATTTATTCTGCAAAAAGCAATTTTAAAATTTTCTTTGTAAAATTTTCACCCTCTTGATTCAAATTCCCGCCAAAGAATCTCTTTTTCCAGATCGGAATCGTTACTGCTGGAACTAGAGCTGGCCAAAAAACGGTAAATCGAACCGGGTTTTAACCTAATTTGGAAAACCTAATGAAATGGAGAAAAAAATGAGAAAACCAAACGAATGTAAAAGATAACTTTCTTGTCATGTTGCGTTGAAATTCTTTGTGAAATCTTGCATTACATTGTTGAAAATCGTTAATTTCCTGACCATGTCCGATTTCTACCATTTGTGGAAAATATATTTTAATGGCAACATTATTATACACGTTCTGATCTACGCTGTATCTGTATGCAAGGTTATATCACGAATTTTAATAAATAGCTTTTATTATTTTATCAACTATGTCTTTTTAACAAAATGATTTCCATCAGCACTTTGATCCAACTTGTGTCAATCGGAGAAACGATTCCAGGACTGGATAACTTCTAAACTAGTTTCATAGTTTTGCTTGAAATGGGACGTAATGCCGGTTTATGACAGCAGCTGTTGTGACGTGCGACGTGCCAAACAAAATGACAAGTAAAAATTCCAACCAAAATATTTCGGGTGCATTGTTTTGTTTCTCAACATTTTGTAATTGAAGAGCTTTTAACGGTATTACCTTGGTTTTACAAAGTAGAAATTAGTGCTTTTATGTAGTAAACAGGGCGCTGCGAGAATAACACGGAAAAATGTCTTCAGATCCCATGTTTGGTTGGGACCTTACTTTCAAAACGGTCGAGAAGGATGTGAATAGAAAAGCAGATGTTCTGATTGCTTTTATTCACTGGAATATGACTAAGAGAGGATTCCGAACCATTGGGATCGGCGACGAAGTGAGTATTGTTGTTCAAAATCCAGGAAACCTATCATATTTCCTTGTAATGGACAACTTTGTAGAAGCCATTTTTTTAGATAGATTCACTAACCCACCTACATTCTCCAATAAGCATGTGAATATCTTTTCAGAGGACTGTTACTGGTGAAGAAGAAAAGAGTGAGCTTCTACCAACAGGATGGAATGACAAAGAAAATTATACTTTGAGATACTTACTGGATGACAAGTTGTATATCCTACATGGCCTTAACACTGATGGAAATCTAATAGTTAACCTAATGGTAGGCATTAAAAGTTCTAAGAGTCAAACTCTTGTCAGCGGGGATACTTCCAATCTTACCTCTTTTTCTATTTGTGCCTTTCCTTAATTTAGTTTGTGCATTAACATGTTTACATTAATTTTTAAGTAGCCTTACATAGAATTTATACCTTTTGTCCACAAAACTCGTCAGTTTTGTTCTTCTTCTTCTTATTAGTTGAGATAAACAAAGTAACAAAAAATATTTTGATTAGTATGAGGGCACTTTATACATGCCTTTATGCTTACTTATGTTGTAATCTTTCCTCAGTTCTTTATTTTAGTGGAATCTATTCCAGTGATTTTTTGCAATTTCATTGTTATTGTTATTAATTTTCTCCTTTCCATTACAGAAAGCTTCTGACCTTGCAGTCTCAAACATCGCATTGAAAGTTGATGACTCGGTAAAAGCTACAAGTGGATCGATTGAAAAGATGATACCGAACCACAAGGATGTTATGTTCAGCGTCAAGAGAGATTTGATAGACTCCGTCACCGAGCGAACTACAAACACTACTGAAACACAAACTTCTCGAAGTACGTTAATAAATGCTTATATTTGATTGATTCTTCTATGTGCAGTTAAATAAACTTTTCCAAATTACTTGTTTACTTCTTGTAATTTCAATATACTAGATTGCAGGCAAAATTGCATTTTGAAATACAAAATCTAAATTATGTTTTCATGTGTTGTTGCAGCCCCATCCAACAGAGGTGGTCCAGATGATCCATTAAGGGTACCATCATCCAGACCTCTTCCTGGTGTGAACCCTGAAACTCCTAACTTATGGTAATGATATAATTAGGGACGGACACTAGTAAAAATTTGTCTCACAATCCCAACATAACACATAAATGAATGGTATACAAGCTTAGTAGTTAAAGCTGGGTTAGGAAAAGTTTTGATTTATTTTCAAGGGGTGAAAACCTATCAATAAAACTGAACAATGTTACAAGCCAGTCATGTTGTTTTGAAATTTTGAATTATTGTTATGTAAGTTTTTGCTTTTCAACCTAAATTCCTATTGGGAAATTCGGAAAAAAAAGTAATTGAACTGGCTCACCTTGTTAAAAGTATGCAGTACAAATATAATCATCATAACATGCTTTATTTTGCATTGCCCAACTTTAAATTGTAATGTTATCTATCTGAGCTGTATACGAAGACTTCTGATGAAAATAATTTCCTACTGGTAATTTCCAGGGACTTGCCACCAGCAGGCCTGCCAAACATCGGGCGATCAGACTTGGATCCTTTTGCGCCAGCCGGTGGTGCCGGAGGAGGCATGATATTCAACCCATTCGCACCTCGCCGGGATATAGAGAATCCTGGACTGGGGATCCCTGGAGGATTGCCTAGGTTTGTACTGATGTTATTTTACTTGTGGTGACAAACATGAATAAGAAGTTATTTTCCAAAAGAAAAGATTATTATAATTTCTGAAACATACAGCAGTCACAATTTTTCACCTGAGTAACTAAAAACTTACTTTTTTTTAACGACTTTCCTTCTGGTAATGCATGCACAATTTATTGAAATCTTTGGCTAACATGCCTTGTGTTATAATTTATAATACTTTTGGAATATTGACATGGACCACCAAGCTTGCGAGCTATTTCCTCCCCATTCTTCTTAAAAGGGCAGTAATTGGGATGAGGGCAGGAAGATGATGATGATCTTCTTAAAAACTGATCCACACTTCTTCATTTCAGAGGAGCGGTGCCGCCCGGCGCGCGCTTCGACCCGTTTGCACCGCCGGGCGCCGGACCCATGCCGGGCAGGAGGCAGCCCCCGCCCGATGCAGACCATCTGCCGCCTCCAGGCTTCAACGATGACATGTTCATGTAGACTGCTATGTTTATAAGCTAGATTTTACTAGTGATCGAAACTGAAAACTGAGGATGGGCTGAAGACAAGGATTTTGCTGTACAAATATATATCGACAACAACGTCGTCTGCTGGTGCTGTGCGTCACATGCGCTCCCAAATATATCTTCTAGTTTTCAGTATCGGTCGCTAGTAAAAATTATCCTTTGACAGTATGACTGACTATCCTGCGTTTTCCTACGCTGGGGTTTTCCCTGGCTTGGGAGCTATTTTATTAGTGAAACGCAGGTCAGTTAAATACTTTCCACGGATATTATTATCAAGTCTGTTATTATCTAATTAGGGGAACATGGTATTTACTGAATTAAAGCAGTTTCGTTTGCATAACATTGTATTTTTAATCAATCTTCTGTACCTCTACAGTTCTATAGAATAGGACAAGGGTACAAGCATAGGTACAAGTGAACTCTGTGAGAAACCATCACTGTCTTGTGATGTGATGTCTTTTACCGTAAATTCAACAACGATCACTAAAGATGAAGACCAAAGTTCTACAGAATTCAAGCCTATGTTGCTTACTTTACTCTGTGCAATATGTGGCTATCCAGCAGAGCCCGATTTTGGTATCATCATCATTTATATGAATGAGCGGCATTTCAATAATCTATTCTTAAATCCCTTGGGATTTACATTTTGCCCTAAATTTTGGTGATTGTACAGACCAAGCGGAACAGTAGCATTAGTGCAAAATGTTATGGTAGATTTTTAGTAGAGAGGATAGCAACTTTGATCCTAATTTTCTCTAATGGCAACACCAAACTTCAGTCCTTTAGGGACATATATATAAGTGATCTGGGCTTCAGTCTAGTGATTTTTTTGTGCGGAGCACACGTTTTTTGCGTGTGTGGTAATTTCTCTTGGCTGCCCACGGCTGCATCCGTTCAATTTTGATTCAATGTGTATGGCTGTGGAGGTAAGTGCATCTTCTAACTTACATTTCATTTATATTGTTGCTAGTTTGTATGAAACCAGGTTGTGAGGTCGTGCCCTCCCAGCGTAGGTACGTCACCACCAAGCGTTGCGATGGAGCGACTTCGTGTGGAGTTAAATTCACATTTTCCTCCCTACTTCTGCTGCTTGTTTTATAAACGGAGTGGTATGCTTTGGGGCGTATTTATAAACATATATCGTAATTGATATGTGCATACCTTGTAACCATGCAAGTATCGCCACATATCTGGACGATCTCACTTTCGAATCGTTTAGACTATTGTTCGACGAAATTCTCTCCCTTGGAGGCTCACGGTCGATAAAATAGGCGTTGTTTTGTATTTTAAACACATTGAGGCATTTATAATTCACGTTCTTCTAACCTTAGATTTACCTCCCATCCAATGTGGGTGGGACAATAGGTAATTCGTACCTACATAACATAAATGTTGCTTACTCTTGCGAAGTATACTTGAAGCCAATGTAGGTATGTCACAGAAAAAATCAGTTGGAATTGCTGCACCTTATGCAATTTGGTAGCAAGTAGGTACCTAGGTATTTCACAATATTTTCATGCTAAACTGAAATGTCAAAAGTTCATGATCATTTATTGATCATTCAGGGTGGGATGTTTTGTACAAACAATCAACAGTCATTACAATCTTACTTTTAATTTGTATTGAATTAAAACAACTTGTATGTTATTGTATGGCATGTTTTATCAAGAAGGTTGCTGGGTCACCTGTTTATAAAACTTACATTGTGCTTGTTATGGTGACTGGCTGGTTCATAAACATTGCTGTCAGGTGGCTCCACAGCAATAATCACCATTGTTTTAATTACAATGCCAAGCAAAATGTAAAGAAACTTGGGTCTTTCTTCAGCTTGAATTTGCTATCAACAGTTAAATCAGACACAGTCCTAATACAATAACTAATTGATTTAAATTGTACCTAATCACTGACAAACACATTTACAATTAAACCACTTTGAAGTTTTAGTTTGTATGATCCTGCACCTTCATTCATAGTAAATCATAGGTATACAGGTAAAAATTCATCATCATAATTTTATCCTTTATCAGCTAACTACAGGGCCCGAATCTCTTTGTGCCATAGATTCCTATTCTGAGATAGCCTTGCAGTCTCTTGTCAGTCTCAAGGAAATGAAATCTGAAAGGAGGGCCTTGCACCTACATGTTTGACTTAAAATAATAATAATGCCAACAGGCAGGGTAATTTTTTTCTACATCATTCTATGGTGCCCTTTTCTGACTACCTGCTATAAGATTAAACATATCCCTTGTTCAAAACAACTTTTTGTAGCAAAAGTTTGTTATGGTGACCCCAGTTTGAAGGATGCAGCTGGTTTTATTGACCATTGCTAGAAAATACTTCTTGAAGTTGATTTGTGTCCATACAGACTTCCTTATTTCAGTTCAACTAACTATTCATTATCTTACTTTTTAGGTATTTAATTTACCTACATAGTAGGTAGACTGTTCATCAAATCACATACCTATCAAAAATGTTTGATTATTTTTACATCAACTGAAATGAAAAAGCATACTATTAACCATGTAACATGGGCCATTATAAAACTGCATAATTGATAGGTATGCACTCCTAGTATTGACGTCATCATCTGTCGCAAACACGTGCCGTGCAAGGATCAATCAATACCTAGGTATCCTGTACTGCCTACTACCTAGTCAGATACTACGTCATAAATTGCGTAAAAACATTTTATTGGGTAGTAACAGCAATAATGGTTGACTCATGCATGAAGAATGACGTTGCTACGAAACTGCTGATAAGGTATTAGAAATAGGGAAATAGGTAGGCTGTCGCAAAAATAAATGTTTTCGTCCTCGACCATTCTTGTTGATTCGATAACGTCGGTAGTGATACACCTGATTTATTAATCTGTCTCTTTTTTAAAATCTATTCTCTGAGATAGGTCTTCTCTAGTCGTAGATCTTTTAAGTAAATAATACCAAAACCGCCACGAGTCAGACTCATTAATTACAATCCAGTGCAATCCAGTTTAAGTGCAATGCCCTACTCATAAGGAATCCTGAATGGGGCAATGCCGTGTCTATTAATAGACCAGAAACGGGTACCCTAAGACAACCTGGAGGGGCATCGACCCGTCCTTGGCGCGCGTCTCTTGACCTGCGGCTGCGCATGCCCAGCCCAGCCGTGCCGTTACCCCGGCCTATCACGGAACGAGGATCTATAAGCCGCCATCTTTGAAATTCGGATACAAATATTAGCGCGCGCGAAACTGACGTCAGCCAGTGGCCGTTTGCGATGTTAAATGTAGAGCAATTTATGTCAATTTTGTTATTGTAGCTTTTACTTCAAAAACAACCGAACTGCGTCGTATTTTTCCATGTAATAAAACTGCTCTTTACAATGTTCTTCTGGGATAGTTTTCTCGCAAAGCTATTTCTCAACGTCGAGCTACAGGACACTAATCTTCCTTGCTGAGTTTTTTTAAGGGCTGGCATGGCATACTGATAGACCCTTTGTGTTGAACTTTCTTAATTCCCTATATTGCCTCGTCTATTGTGGCTTCCATTTATCACAAGGGCTTCTGCTGACTTTGTTGTGTCTGTATTGTACCTACTTAACTTAGGCTCATGCCTAGTGGCTAATACTAGTAAGCTGTAATTACTTTCATTTTGCTAGCGAAACAAAATACATATCTACTAGGATTAACTGTGGTTCGGGCTGGAATAAGCTAGCGTTTTTATAGCAAATAAGTAAAAGAAAGACCTATTAATTAGCAGGTAGGAAACGTGTTATATACGTATATCTCTCCATCGGGATTTTGGCGAAAACTGGTTTTTACTGGTACGCCCAGTCGCGTTTAGATTAAACTGATTTGGTTTAGGCGAATCTGGTTTGATTGATAACATAGGTTGGCAACGTTAAACCTACAATGTTATTCATTTTCTAAATATAACAGCACATGAATTTTTAAACACGTTTACAGCCTAAAGTCCTTTTATTAGTCAGCGCGTCAGTAGGGTATTTCCGGTCGGGCTAAAATCGTATCAAATGCGTCGCGATCGGCCTGATGGTTCCATTAATGCGAGCCGCGGTCTTTATAATAAAAAGAGCTCTGGTTATTCAGCAAGGGCTGAGGTTGTTGACCCCAGCTCCTTGGTGCGAGTTTTGTTCGTAAGGGCGACGCACTCTCCTTGCCTCTGGCTATGCGAACCTGTGGCACGCATGTTCGGTCGGACATACGAAGAATACAGATGAGAATTTTTGGGGGATAATTTGTTTTTTGGGACACACGACGCTATTTCGATATTGGATCGGCGATAAGAATAGAGTTATTTATAGAACGTGTATACCTGTGTGAACTGGCCATATCTTCAAATTTAGTAACGTTCTTGATCCAGCAGTATTCCTTTGGAAATAGCATTTTCATTTTTCTCATCAATTTTGGCTTTCCTTGGCATATTCCTTAGGGAAGTAGAGCCCTAGCGTACCATAGCATGACTCAACATTAGCGTTGCCAGCTAGAAACCCCTTTTGACCTTAATTCTGTCTGACGATAGCGGTGTTTTATAGTACCCATTTTTCGACATCCTTTCGCTTTTCCTGCCTCTCTCACTAAATCCACATTAGTTCTGTCACGTTGAGGAATGTTTCTTGTGTAAACAGGGTTGCGTCTTCGATGTTTTTCTATGTTACGTTGAACTTTGTTCCTATAACATTTTTCTCTTTGTTTGTTTCGTAGAATAAAGTACAGGCAATACATATTATGCCACGTAGATCGTCAATAGAACTTTGCACCTTTCCGAAATGCGCATATGTCATCCCTACCAAGCAGCAGTTGCGCGTGACTTAACAAAAGCGACGTAAATTCATAAAAACCTACAAAGCTGCAATGCATTGAATGAAAGGTGCAAGGAGGTCGGTTTGAAGCGGCTCACGATCTGGGTCAGTAAGGCATGTCGCAACCCACACGGTCAGGAGTTGCCTGTTTGGAAATAGAACGGCAATAGAAAATGTAGACAGCTCGAAAGTACGAGAATATTCTATAAATGGATATTTATGCTAGGAAAAAGATATGCCGTGATATGCGATAAAGTTAAAGGCGCATCGTTTTTCAGAAAAATTAAGACCACAATCCCTTTACAAACTTTATTAAAACACCATGCGTAAAATAAAGAGCTAAAATGATTAACTGAACTATGTAGTATGTATGTTAAACCAATGTTGTATTGTAGTTCTGCTATTTTAATAACATCAAAACTTCCTCTAAGTTGGTTGAATGTTACCTATACATTAACTACTAAATTAGTTAATCGTTAAGGTTCCATGTAAAACGTAATTATGGCCACCACAATAAAATTATAGACATAGCTAGCTACATGTTTACTCGTATTCGTATTACGTGCTTCGTTATTAATTAGCTAATTAGCACATCTCGTGTAAATAAACAGGTAGTCCGTATCATCAAGTAGCAGTCCGCCCCGCGGTTTTACCCGCTCTGCCGTGTCAAAACAACATACTGTAAAGTCCAATACAGTGTTTTGTTTCTATAAAGCCAATTCGCTATCTCTTCCCCTCCTACATGTTCCCCTAGAACATTGTTTTATGTTAAATACTATAGTTATCAAGATATTGGTATGGAAAAAACACTGTATGTCTAAAAACTTAAAGTTTATAATTGCGTAACACTGTACTCACCGTTGCAGTGTTTTGATTTGACAAAGCCACGCGCGAGCCGCAAAACTCATTTCACACTCTATGTCTATAAATTCAAGGTCTATAATTGCGACTGTGCTGTTTGGTTTTGACTAACTAGCGCACGCGCCGCGGAGGATCTCACGCTCTCTCCTATGTGTTTAGTTATATCAGGTGTAAAAAAATCAACTGCAAATATTTTAAGGGGTGAATCAGCCCATGAAACTGAACAACTTTCCCCAAGGAACATAGGTCGAAATATGAAAAAAATGGGCCTCCCATACAAAATGTACCAGCCGGCCGATTTTATTTGTATGGGAGGCCCAATTTTTTTTCTTGGGGAAAGTTGTTCAGTTTCATGGGCTGATTCACCCCTTAAAATATTTGTACTTGATTTATTTACATCCTGTATAGCTAGACCGTTGAGCTAGACAATCAGTTTGTTTGAGAAAGTTGTAGGCCTTGATGAGACCTTTATTTTATGTGACAGCTGTCAAACTAAAAACTCTTTTATCTCGGCAAATATTCATGCTATGCTAAACAATCAGTTTGTTAAGGAAAGTTGTAGTTGTAGGCCTTGATGAGACCTTTATTTTATGTTACAGCTGTCAAACTAAAAACTAGTTTATCTCGGCAATCATTCATGCTAGAAAATCAGTTTGTTTGGGAAAGTTGTAGGCCTTGATGAGACCTTTATTTTATGTTACAGCTGTCAAACTAAAAACTAGTTTATTTCGGCAATCATTCAAGCTAGACTATCAGATTGTTTGGGAAAGTTGTAGGCCTTGTTGAGACCTTTATTTTATGTGATAGCTGTTAAACTAAAAACTCGTTTATCTCGGCAATTATTCATACTAGACAATTAGTTTGTTTGGGAAAGTTGTAGGCCTTGATGAGACCTTTACTTTATGTGACAGTCGTCAAACTCGTTTATCTCGGCAATCATTCAAGCTAGACTATTAGTTTGTTCTAGAAAGTTATAGGTCTTGATGAGACCTTTACTTTATGTGACAGCTGTCAAACTAAAACTGGTTTATCTCGGCAATCATTTAAGCTAGACTATCAGATTGTTTGGAAAAGTTGTAGGTCTTGATGAGACCTTTACTTTATGTGAAAGCTGTCAAACTCGTTTATCTCGGCAATCATTCAAGCTAGACTATCAGTTTGTTCTGGAAAGTTGTAGCCCTTGATAAGACCTTTATTTTATGTGACAGCTGTCAAACTAAAATTCGTTTGTCTCGGTAACATTCAAGCTAGACTATCAGATTGTGTGGGAAAGTTGCAGGTCTTGTTGAGACCTTTATTTTGTGTGACAGCTGTCAAACTAAAAACTCGTTTATCTCGGCAATTATTCATGCTAAAATCATTTTGTTTGGGAAAGTTGTAGGTTTTGATGAGACCTTTATTTTATGTGAACAATCAAAAAAAGATCTTATAATGTACAACTTGTGTACAGGTCAGAACATAGTTAGAACCAGTGTTTCATTACCACAAATACAACCGCAGTTGGGTCAAGTCAAGTCAATACACTGCAATGTACAATACAGTGTTTTGTCCTGATAAATCGCAAAGATTTTGCTAGCTGTTGTTAAGACAAAACAGTTTTATTTAAGTATCTCTGTATGTCTTATGATTTCAGTATATTTTTTTTAATGGCTATAAAGATCTTGACACGTAAAATCTATATAATTTAATTTTATTTCCAATATCTTCCAAAATCATATAGAAACCATACAAAAACTAAAAAAAATGTTTTTGTGTCCGTTCTCCAAACTTGAAATTTGAAGTTACAGTCTAATGTTTTGACACGGCAGCGCTGCTAATCGTTTTTCCGTGGGAATGTTTCCAGCATGTATAATAAAAACCTTCCTCTTGAATTACTCTATGAAAATAACGCATCAAAATCTTAGGAGGAGCGGTGTCCATGACAAACAGAAATATGTAGAAACGCAAAAAGCGACTTCATTTTGTACTATTGTAGGTATTGATTGATGAAGTTGTATCGCAGACCTATTAAATGTTATTTTTAACTGCCTAATCCGGTCATTGAGCGATTCGCAGAATATTCTCGTTCGTCACTCGACTACTGCGAAACAACTAGCTATTTCTGAGAAATGCTACTTACTGCCTGGCAATAAAGAATAATCTAATTTACTTGTCGATTGCTCTCGATTCAGACAGGATGTTTTCTATCCTTGTTACTCTCTTTAAAGTAGAAAAAATAAAGCAGACAAAATGTCTTTCATCGAAACTATTGATTACTTGTCTGCTAAATGGAAGTTTGGCTTGCAGCACAATACACGGATAAATAATTCTGACTCAGGGTTCACCAGGCCGTTGGATGACTGATGAAGAAGTACTTTCCTTATATTTAACTTATTTTCCCACGGGAAGAAGGCATTTTAACGGCATCTACAACAGAAAACCGCATCAAAATCCTTTGCAGGGTTTAGGAGGAGTTAACGAATTCCACGACAGAGAAACGAAAAAAGCGACTTCTTTTTATACTATGTATTGAAGACGCGTAATATTAGGAAGAGCTCAACATTAATTATTCTGCTCATGCACGCTCGTAGGTTTAGGGTACTCTTGACCTGACCTTTCTTCAAGAGTTACTCATGAAAGTGACGAGAATAGCTAAAAATAACCTTAGGAAATGTCCTGTCAGGAGCACGAGGCAATTGATGTCGAAATCGCAGAGGCTCTGCGCGTGACGTCATGCGCAGTACGTCACAAGTGACGTCATCAATAGCTCTGGATGTTTCATCTCATTGGCATTAACACGGGGTCATTCAATAGTTCACGGTTTATACAGAACGAGGGTGACATGTAATCACACGTGTTCGGTTGAATTCAGCGATATTGATAACTTGCCAGTCATCGTTTACAGTTCACTCATTCCACACAGTCGTTTATCCCTTACGGAGTAGGCAGTGTGTCAACGGCCGTAATAATACGTCCTTATCGCCACGACTGACAAATATTTGAGAGCCGAATGAAATGGGAGTACGCAAACCTTTATGTTTATTCTGTACTAGCAGCCCGCCCAGCGGTTTCACCCGCTGCTACTTACCTGTTTTCCCGTAGAAATTGGATCTTTGCCCGTAGTAAAAAGTCCATTACTCCGATCGGAGGTAAATGTGCGAGCAGAAGCGGCCCATCATGCTGAATAACTTTTACTTTGAAGCCATTACCGTATCTCTTATTGTTTTATATGGGATGCTGGTGGTCTACATCAGGTACTCCAGACCCTCGTGACCATGTGCCAGCAGAAGCGGCCCGTTATGCTGAATAACTTTTACTTTGAGGCTTTAACCGTATCTCTTATAGTTTATATGGGATGCTGGTGGTCTACATCAGGTACTCCAGACCCTCGTGACCATTTGCCAGCAGAAGAGGCCCGTCATGCTGAATAACTTTTACTTTGAAGCCATTATCGTATCTCTTATAGTTTATATGGGATGCTGGTGGTCTTCATCAGGTACTCCAGGTCCTCGATGACCATGTGCCAGCAGAAGCGCCCCGTCATGGTGAACAACTTTTTCTATGAAGCCATGACCGTATCTTTTATAGTTTAGATGGGATGCTGGTGGTCTTCATCAGGTACTCGTACTCCAGATCCTCGAGGGCTGACAAAAAGTAGTCCATGTCCATCTTTACTATGCTAGTAATATCAGTGCCAAATTTCGCGAAGATCGGTAAAGCGGTTTGGCTTATTTGGGTAATATCCGCTGTATTTCCCGCTTTTCCTGCTGCTAACTGTTTTCCCGTGGAAATTAGGAATTTTCCTGTAGTAAAAAGTAGCCTATGTTACTCAGGAATGTTGTAGCTTTCTAATGGTGAAAGAATTTTCGAAATCGGTCGAGTAGTTTCGGAGTTTATCGATTACATACATACAAAAAAACAAACAAACAAAAAAACAAACAAAGTTTTCCTCTTTATTATATTAGTGTAGATGAAAAGTATTTTTGTTCACAATAGAACAACCCAAAAGTTGGAAATATTCGTGGCGTTTTGTTCCAAATAAAAGACAAAACGAGCTAATCTGTTTAAAATATCTGAGGCCCTCCGCTGCGTGACGCGTACCTGCAATGCGAGGACTCCTGAGAAGTTCACTCGTTTCATCTACAGTATAGATTCTACACCGCTTGGAGTAAAGTGAACTTCGCATGCGGACCGGTACGCACCTACCTACGGTCTGCCTGACGGCCTAAATGGCTGAATACAAGTATTTATTTAAAGCTCAGAGGGGCCTGTTGTCCCCCGCGGTATTATCGATTTATCGTGACCTACAAAACTCGATCTCGATTAAAACAGGCGACCCAACAGTGATTTATTAGTTTCGTAGCTAATCGCGAGGAAAATTGGAGCCAGAAATAGAAGCACTATCTATTCCGAACAATATAACATAGCCTTCGATTCTGTCAGCAGTTTTTCGTTGCTAATTCTTGCGGCTATTCTTGTGGAAAGAAAACAGGCAGCAAATCTTTTCATTCTCAAGCATTCTATCAGTTCTGCGTTCTCTTTTGAAGTTTGATTTCCAAATGAAAGCGAATGTTTCCGATTTTTGGGAGTATTGTGACTGGTGTCTGATCTAAAAATGATATTAAAGATTCATGGCAGCTGTCTTCTCGTGATGCCTTAAAATAGGATCACTCCATTTCTACACAAGGGTGTCGTAAATATAGCCTAGGGGATGAATTCAGGAAACCTTGCGCTACGCAGCTCACTACCTGCCAAGCGTAGTATGAAAAACACCCACGGTCCCGGGTTCAAGTCCCTCAATTTGCTCATTTTTATTTATGAAAAACAGTCTCCTGTATGTAGAAGCAGGCCTACGTCCAGTAGTGGGCTATTTTGGCTGTTAATCTTGTTGATATTGATGTACATAACAGCAGCATAGCAGGTAAAGGAAATATAAAATACCTACGTCTGAATTAAGAGCATTGTTTACTCCACAAAATTCGTGGTATCTTAGATTATTTCTAGATAAATCAATCAATTCCCGTTCGTGTTTATCTAAGGATTATCGATATCATATCTATCACAGATAATGGATGGATCCAGTTTTAGTTTCCTTTGTATTTTTATCTAATCACAACTTATTACGTCAATGGATGGATACCTTGAAATTAAGTACTGAACTACCTACTCCCTTGACACTATGAGTCAAAATCCGATTGGTGTGTGTTTGGCTGTCCGATAGTAATATAGCTTATTATAGATTCTGATCTGCCGCATTGTCATAAGATAACACACTGAGTGCGTAAACAAAATATAAAAAGATCAACCAAGAAACGTGCAATGTGCAAATGTGCATAATTTGTAATATTTACATTTATATGTCGTAACTATAACTCCAGAAGGGAAGGGTATATGATGATTACCCAAAACAAAACTAAACAGAGAATCCCTCACGTCAGGAATGTCAGGATACAAAACCAACAGCACATCGTGGGCGTATACTCGTCAAGCACCTGATTGATACTTGATGGATGGAATACTGCATGGTCAACTGCCGACTCCTGTCAGGATACTGTATCGTCACATGCTATCTCAAACCACTGCCATTGTAATGATAAACCACAGTTTACTCACCATCGCGTAGTCAGCTTTCCATCCTGGCTGTTTCGTCCTAGGAGGACTCGTCAGGCATGGTGTAACCATACGACAGCATTCACACCGCGCACCAATCACACCATGCACCGTTGAAGTCCTCTGCCAGCAGCCCTGTATGCGTACATGGATAGACCACCAGCTATTGTCACCATTCTCGTACTATTTCTGCATTTCACTAACCTTCCGCATACCAGTAACCTTCCGAGGGTAAAACGATAACAAACACTTCATGATACCCTAAAATATTCCACTAGCTTTACGAAGCTAGGGCTCCACTATAGCCTGGAGGCCCAGGTTCCTCTAAATACACCAGGATTACCATGATTCTATCGGATTACGATCGTAAGTTCGCAAAGACACAACCCAAACCACACCTCAGCCGGAACTGCCAAAATCTCCAGAAATATTCCATAGCCCATACGAATCTAGGGCTCTGCCATCGCCTGATGACCACAGATCACGAAGATTTTAGCGGATTCAAACCTAACCTCAAAACACAACCCGATTCGCACCCAAACTGGAACTGTCAAAGTTGTTTACTCAGTTTGCCGCCTTAGTTCTGTTTCTTTATTACGAACGCAGCCAACAATGAACTGTAAGAACGAACTACAACGCCTCTATAGTCAATCGGGTCTATCATGCCGTCTTTAGTCTACTGTGTGCCAATAAAGCGCACCGCCTATGTCGAATGTTGCCAGCGCTATGCGTTTCGTTTCTGCAAGCTATCGAACGGAAGGTAAATTAACAAAACGCAACTGTCAAACAATTTCACTAAATACCCACAGAGATTGATCTCTCTCCGACATATATAACACTGCGATTTTCCTTTTCTTTCAATCCAGTCAACTTGGTCTACTGTTTATTAAAAACATCGTAATCATTTTCTATTGCTTCTGACAGCCTTTCCAAAATAACGCTTCATAGGGTGTTTCTAAATCTTCTGAATTAGTCTCCACTTTTATTATGATGACGCTTTGTATCCATGAGTTACCCTTTGAAATTTTCATCCTGTATTACCAACAGGAATATTCTTGAAAGAAACGCAATACCTCGTCACGTTGGCATGTATACTATCAGTGCAGCTGAGTTCAAGTGTTATCGCCTCGGTCGACGGCGGGTCGCCCATTCATCAAACCGACGGAGATTCAATGCGATTTATGTTACAACTATGGGTTGTTCCACTGCGCTATTTACATCCTGTATTAAAGAGTAAACTCTTCAAAGAAACGCAATACCTCGTCACGTTGGCATGTATGTATACTATCAGTGCAGCTGAGTTCAAGTGTTATCGCCTCGGTCGACGGCGGGTCGCCCATTCATCAAACCGACGGAGATTCAATGCGATTTATGTTACAACTATGGGTTGTTCCACTGCGCTATTTACATCCTGTATTAAAGAGTAAACTCTTCAAAGAAACGCAATACCTCGTCACGTTGGCATGTATGTATACTATCAGTGCAGCTGAGTTCAAGTGTTATCGCCTCGGTCGACGGCGGGTCGCCCATTCATCAAACCGACGGAGATTCAATGCGATTTATGTTACAACTATGGGTTGTTCCACTGCGCTATTTACATCCTGTATTATAGAGAATATTCTTCAAAGAAACGCAATACCTCATCACGTTGGCATGTATACTATCAGTGCAGCTGAGTTCAAGTGTTATCGCCTCGGTCGACGGCGGGTCGCCCATTCATCAAACCGACGGAGGATTCAATGCGATTTATGTTACAACTATGGGTTGTTCCACTGCGCTGTTTTATTTTCCATCGCTATTTTGATATCAGTAGAGTAACGTAACTTAACTTGGTCATTCAACAAAAGCTGATCAATATCTATACCTAACCTACACACACACTAGATTAAACTTTCAATGGCTGTCTATTTTTCATACCAATTCTTTTCCTCCGTGTTCCAAATACCAGTCACAGTCACAACCTGTACTGTACTGCACTGGCGAAGGGTGACATTTTAACGAAGGTAGGCCGGAGCAGAAAAATGTACAATATGAAAATGTAGGTATTGATGTGAGAGTATGGATTTGTAAATTTCTGAAAGGGAAGCCGGTGGGAATCGGCATGAATGAACCCTTCGTCACTGCTGTACTGCTATTTGTCGTAACTCTAAACTAAGCAGATGGTTTACTGCTTGGTAGAGATACCTACCGACATAAACCCTCCCTGGCCCTGGTTCTTGCTGGTTTATGGTTATTTTCAGAACTTGCTACGCTTCACATACTCTTGACGAGCAAAGCGTAGGCCAAATATAACACCCTTAGTAAAAGGACGTTGTTGCTCATTTCATGAATTTTCCCAGCTCGATTAAATACGTTTTTCTGATTTGGAGCGCTATGGAAATACCCCTCAATCCACTCTCTAGCGCTGTCTAGTTTGCAAACTGTGTTGGAAATGTTTTATCTAGATCCAGTGCTGGAAAATACCAGTTATAGTGAAAGTTTACGAACAGGATCTGGCTGTTCTACTTCGTAAAGTGTTCCTGCCCGCCCACTTCAGCTCGTAAATTGAGCTTTAGTATTAGAAATTGTTTTACAATCCCCACTTTAATACTATCATAAAATTATAGTTCGTCATAGTTAAACGTTACTTCCTTCCATCCTTATAACTTCATTTGACTTTACTATAAAACATTCGGAATTTCTCCATAGCTCCCTAAAGTGCCATAAAAATGTTGGCGAAACTTCCCAAGTTTACGCTATAAAGGTCAGGAAGAAAGGTCAAAGTTTCAATTTACTTGTAAAATACATGTTGTTTGTGCAATTTTCTAAAGAGCCTTGGTAACGCAAACATTTTGAATTGAAGTCTGCATACTTTGGTAAAATTCTTTCCAGTATTATTTTGGGCTGCTCGCAAAGGCTCGACTTGACTATGCGGGCGCTTTAATGCCCAAAATGTGGAGGCAGAGGCCATTAAAGTTCGTAATGCGTCGAAAGGGGAGACTCGAGTCGATGACCGAGTATTGATCCCGGCAAACCGGGTCACGACACGACCCATTTCCCGCTGCAACGTTGCACTGCATCGCACGCCAGACAAACAAGGGCTTAAGGGCAGGGTTTCAGTTTCAAAGCCACTCTGTTGCTAAGCGGAATTTCCCTCAGGATTACACGCGAGAGATTGTGTCGAGATTTTCAGGATTACACACACGTCTCGGTTGATGAAGGTAGACATAATCTTACATCTAAGGTGTGAAGGCTTGTTTTGAATGAGGTTAACCGGGGACCTAGATTCACTTCAGTAACAGCTAAAACTGAATAAGCTGAAATAGGTATTTTCGAAGCTTTCAGTGTTAGAAAAAGAAGTAGGTACCTACTTGACTCAGGAGTAATGCTCTATTTTCTTGTATCAGTAACACAATCGGCTACCTACATAACTGTAAATGAAGAACATTGAGATTACATAAAATTAAGGGAAACTTAGCCTACTGCTAAACGTCACAAACAAAAATTTTAGCATTACGTGACTTGAAAACGTTAGATAATATAATGATACTCATTAAACTCGTTCAGCATTTCGTGTTTGCTCAAACTTATCTTGAGATCTGAATGTTAAAATAAAAGAAAATTATAGTAGAGTATTATGCATAGTAGTAGTACTTGTAAGTATATGGGTGGGTATAGCTCGATCGAGGACCTTTATTGCGGCTGCCAAAGCAAGCAGCTTTGCAATTTCGCGTGGAAAGCAGAGAACGATTTACATAAGTATTTACTCTATCGATTTAGGAATGTTCAATATTGCGGATAAAGGCTATTTTTATTGCTTTGTTTTGTAGATATTTATTTTGTCGAGTGTGCTATATGTTTGTAAAACCTGTTCTAAAGTTTGACAGTCTTCATGGGACATGTAGAGTAAAATCGTCGATACAGATAGAAAGCCTGTCTTGGAAAGCCTTTCAAAAGTTTGAAACTTTTACGTTCAATATTCCAAGTTCCGGTGAAACCCAATGTGCTGCCACATTTCATGAAGAAACTCCATTACATTCCGTCTTGCAAGTTGTTAAATCTAAAAATATCCCTAGATGTCGCTGTCTTGCACGGCCTTCGGCTGCTCAGATGCCACAGCACCAGACTTGGTAAATGTCACGTCAATTTGGTGAAATAACGTAACTGGTACGAAATTAGTATCCAGCATTACCATTTGTTTGCATGCAAATAGTAATTTGCTCGTAAAAATCCCTTCAATTACTTACGGTTCAGTGTTTTTTTGTCTTCGTGGCATGGACGATATTAATCTGCATATTTTTATGAAAGGTTATACTAATTTGCAATGTCATGATTGGGCGTGATCCTTTCATCCTTTTGACCTGTCAGAATATCGGATCGAGGATACAAAAAGGTTCGTTGATTGGAAATTTAAAACCACGAAAGAATTCGCAGAATTCCGCTGCTGATGTTTGCGAGGACTTGAATTATTCATGGTAGGGTAATAAGTTCGGATATCGATGGGGTGCCTTCGTGCCTTGTGGCTGGCTCGGCCTGGATTCATTTCCATGAATAGAGCTCTGAAGTGGCGCTCCTACGCATGCGAAATCAAGCGATGCCATTGGCGAATCGCGCAGTAATTCGCTCCGTGAAAGTTGATTCGCACTATCCCTACTACATAACCGCTCACTTTTCTTTTCTACCACTACTATGGATAGAGAAACTTTTGATATTTCATATTCGCAAACTGTTTTTAATTGTAATAAGCCGCAAAAATATTTGTTAATAAATTCTCAGACATATTTTATCACAACATCATCGAGATATTTCACGCCAAACGGCGCCAGGTTTGACCCGAATCGATTCGCTATCACAAAATCCGATACGTTTATTGATATCTGAAAATTCTGGACAGAATAAATTCCGTTGGTTATCTGACTTGTGAATCTAAAGTAGCCTTATCGTGCTCTACTGATTCTAGAAACAAAATTTGACTTTACAATGCAATGATAACACAAAATTTACCAACTCGTGTCTGTTACTATAGAGATAAAACCTCTGCCCGGTCCTCAAATGGCTGAAATTGTTTTAGTTTCGTGATTTCTATTCATCGTGCCTCCGAATCATTAGTTTATAATTCGTAATCTATTGTATATTCAAGCTTGACTTATTGTTCTAAATGTCTCATTCGTTGCGCACAATAAGTAGTGTGATTTGTATTGTTTCTATGACAATGAAGCTTGAAGTCCAGCAATAAGTTTATATATTGGTCTTGAATCTTGAACAATAGAATATTGGGGTGACATTGTTGGGTCACCAAATCACGTTACATACATCGAGCTGCTAGGTCCAGTTTCTGAACCCACGTTTGTCGTCGTAACTAACAATTGTTGTCCTATTTCTACGGATACACCTCACGTTGGCGTGAGCACGTGTCGTCGTCACGTGACTAGTTCGAAGGGAAACGTAGAATCACCGGATGCCTTCTTAGATCGAATCGCTGTACTTAATTGCGTAAGAATACATTACATGGGCTGTAGGTAAATAATTGTAATCAAATCAGCCAAGAAATACTCGAGTCTGCAGCTACTAAAACTCCAAAAACAGATGTTTATAAAATTATTCCTGCATTTTCATCGACTAAACCTTTACCAGTACCACCATTAGTAGTATTAGTTAACTCTTGTTTCTTATCTTCGTAAAGTTTGGTCTCTCCTAACGAAGCGGTTTCACAGTTTAAACTTGGGTTGAGAGAGAGATTCATTACGGTAACTTTTAGAGGTATACGCGAAGTCTTACAATTTACCCTGATTTCGCGGTTCTTGTCTTAATTTATGAAATTATTTACAATTTTCTTGTGAAGGGGCTGTTTGATTGTGCTTAAATCTATCAGTATCCTTCACAATGCATTTGGCAGGCAATAATCGAATCGTTTAAAAAGCATTTACTGTATTTTTACAATTATCTCTCGTGTAAACTGTATGAAAATATTTAGAAACAACTAGAGTGCATAGTTAACTTCATTCAGCATCAATAAAAGCCCTTGAATGAAACTGTGAACGATGCTTGAGCGCATCGACGGTTTGAGTGTTTGCACTTGTTTCGAAAAGCTTTTCCCGACGAGCTTTTGTCTACCGGGAAACTCTATAGTGTCGGTTAAATATTGTAATAAAAGCTACAAAAGAACGTTCAGATCATGTGATAAAAGGGGTTGAGGATTTTGCCTCGGTGTCAATACGTCCATCGTCCGGTTTCTTGTTTTTATGAAGTTTTTTCTTTATTGAATGTCTCCAAATTCAGTGCTAATTTTGGGCTATACTTTAGCTGTATTTATTCTTTATATTTTTCCTCGATCCTCTTTCCATTTACTACCTAACACAACTATGCTGTACATTTTCAGCTATACGAGTTTAGCGTGTATGTATACTTGCTTGTAAGACAACCTAATAGGAGTTTTATCGCAAGCTCAAGTTTAATGTGACTGTAACGATGATACGCAATAAAACTTGTGTGGTAAACTGTTTTAACGGCACTGTTAGTTTAGCTTACACATTTTATAAGTAGGTACTAATTCTTATTTAATTGCTGATTGTTTTTAATGACTCAAGTGTTTTTCTTTTTAGCAAAAAACATATTTTAAGATCATGAACTCATCAGCCTGTGTCCTATCTGTCCTCTATCACACTGAACCATAATTTATGTGGGAGGGATAAAATTGCAATTTTCCGTAGTTTGTGGGTGGAGCTATATTAAACCCTCAAGTTTATGGGCAGATTAACATGCGAAAGGAAGGTCGACTTTGAGGCCTCGATTAGTAAATATTTCTCTTAAAGACGAAACATGTTCGTAAAATATACCTATTAGAAATTTAAGCTATTGAAAATGCTAGTTCAGGAAGTTGAATGTGTTTAGAGGACAACCTCAAGGTAATGGAAGAACCATCGGATATCGAACCAGGAATCAATTGTCAGCGGGTGGCAACACGTTCTGTCAATTGTTGCTATTAAATGGATCGTCCTTCATTACAAAGTAGAACTCAGAGCGAAAACTTGTTTCGGAGGAAACCCGATGAACAACAGTGCCATAAAAATATTAAAGCGCTGTCTTGCGGTTTATTAAATGTATCAAAGTAAAAAATCTACTGGTAATACTCTGCAAATAGAAGTCATGATAAGCTGATAAAGCAGTATACTCCTTTATCAGACTTCACAGGTAACAATATACGTTTTTGGACGGTCAGTTGACTGTTTGAGCATTCTATGTCATATCTTATCTGATTAAAAGTATTACAGTGAATTTTCAGGGCTTTACTCTTTGTCAGCTTGCTTGTAGAATTCTCTCCAAAATGCTTATTTTTCTAAACTGTTGAGTTAAACTGACTGTACCTACAAGAGCCTGTGAGTGTGTCACTGGTCGCTGCGTGGGAGTCAGTTTCTTTACTCGAATACTTTTCTCCGCTATTTTTAGTTCAACGCCACTGGCTTCGAGCTAATCGAATCTGTTCAGACGGAAAATTGCAATTCTGCACTTCTAACTGCAGCTGGGACTCGAGATTATTACAAGCGAAGGCGGTAAGCCTGCGACAATTACCATTCTAACGTCCACAAGTGTCGTAGCAGTTATAATTTCATAAAACATCAGCATTGTTTCGTACAGTAGTCATAACTCGACGATCCCCTGAATCTTTCTTTGTTAGTTCAACTGCTCTAACAACTTCAACTGTTTAGTCTTCAGTCTTTCATAAAAGTGTTCGTCAACAGCTCTAATGGTTCACGTTGTATCTCACACTCGATGAAAAGTTTGAAACTTTAGTTACAATGTGTCGGCATGCGGGGCACGGCCGTCGCTTTTGCATTGTGAAGTTGTCATCGATGTACACTGCTGTATAAAACAGGTGAGTGCGAGGCATGTAAAAGTAAAAAGAGCAGTGGACGTGATCTGAGTATTGAGAATACGCTTGAGTCTGGCAGTGACGCCAACGCCCCCGACGGCGATGACGCCGCGGCGCCGCCGGCCAGCCGAGAACGCGCCAGTCTGTTCACGACCGCGACACGAGCAGTGTCGGGCCGCTGCGATGTAAACGCCTAACCGTCACAACTGTCTACTACGACAGCTCTTGTTGCGCGAACGTTTCTGTTACTTCCCTCGTTTACCGGTCCATTAACTTTTTGTGTTCCGAAAACTTTTCGCATCCGGATACATGTAAGTGAAGTTTCTGTGTCATCATTAACCTCAGTGTCCCGCCTTACTGACACGTTTTGAACGAAACCAGTGCCGCGAACGTGTTTCAAGTTATACCGCAGGAGTATCGGACGCCTTCTGACCTCCGTTGGTCGGATATGGTCAAATTGGGTGACCAGGTAACTGAGTGTTGCACAAGACGTCATAGGCGTTGACCGCATTGCATTCCCAATTTTAGTTTACTATTCCGTTTGAGTATCTTTTCGCCTATTCTGGAATCAACAGGTGTTACTTAAACGAGCTCGTTCACGCCACGTACGTTTGACGTAGCCGTAGCGAATGAAATTGGCACATTCACGCGCTATTTCTTATCAAAAGTCTGCTTTTTTAGAAAGCGTGTATTTATGTATGACGTCGGCGCCAGTTTAAACTATACTCGTTAGGTTCAATTGCGTCTGTTTCCCTGCCATTTATATTTCAGACGACGAGGTTCATCCGGTAATGGGGCTGAAGAGTTGACGCGACGTAAGTGCCCGGCTAATTGCTCCCGGGAAGGCAGTGCCGGCACGTTTTAATTAATATGCGTTTTCATTCGCTAAAATAATTACCGCCCATTTGGTTATCGCGGGTGTGGCCGAGCTATTAGCTCGTAAATTCATTCCAAAAGCTTTTATTCTAATCAAGTAGATTGGGACGTCCATTCATCGCTCCGTTTCGAGTGTTCGAGACGTTGTTTTATTAATGCTGAATACAAATCGGTTTTATCTATCTGGCTGGTTATGTCAATGCCAATGTCAGTCTCACGGTCATACACAACGTGTAATTGTCCAGCGATAGAGTTATTTAAATGCTCTGTGTAGTATAGTGTGCATTCGAAGTACTTCCTCTATGACAAGTCTAACTACGTAGATGATGTTTTGCCTTGAATGTTCAGTCGAGCAAACATCACCTATAGTGAGGCCATTGTTACTTATAATTCACTTTGAAATTATGTTCTACTTAGACTGATTAACTGATAATCTCGAGATAATGGATTATTACAACTACACGATAAATTATTATCGACACTTAATCATATCGGACCAAATTAGATAATTAATTAATTAAAAGATACCGTACACTTGTTCGTAGCTAAACTTTGAATACGTATAATGAATGAGATTAAAATTATAATAGCGTGACAGCTGTTCTTGGCAATAGAATTTACTTTTAAAGTTGTTTTTAGCGGTTCTCATCAAGTCATCAAAATACACAATTATTTGAAACAGCTAAGCCGTGGGTTTGTGACCCAAAACGACAAGGACCGAACTGTGAATGAAAATAACTTGATAAATATTCGTGCAAAACGAGTGCTACGGGTTGTAAAAGAAAACATGTATTTTTGAACAAAGCTGTTATAATTCATTCATTGCTTTAGGATTTAGGATCCTGGGATGGTTTTACGTTTTTTCCAAAGGCAAGCTCAAATGAATCTATTTGATGATCTTGTTTGTTTAATGATACTTAAACTTTTCAAGGATGACCTTAAGGTTATTTATCATCATAATAAATGGACAAGCAGTTAGTCTGAACCGATGTGTACCTACTTTCTTTATCGTAGAAAGCAATCTTCTACCTACATAGATAGTTCTAAATTCTGTTTTCACAGCTTCTAGCACTTACTGCCCAACAGATTTGATTTACTGATTTAAATTTCGCTAAAAGCAAGTAAACATATTTCTTATTAATAGAGAATTCTAGACTGAAATTGTTTTATTCTTGCCAACTAGCCAGACGCCCTTGAGTTGACCAACCTTGGGGTGGTATGGAACCAATTGAACAACTAATTCGGAATATCCGAATGGTTGGCAACGAAGAAAATACTTATTTATTTTCTCTTTGACCTAGAATGTTGTCGCTAGATTAGCAACAAAGTCCTCCACAGATGTTGTCAAATCCTACGAGGAATTTCCAATATCGACAAAAAGATTAGGGGACTTGTTGCTCACGTAAAAATATTGTTATTGGGTATTTTGTCAGTGTTTTTTCTTGTCACGAAAACTGTCTTCAGCTAGGTGATGGAAACTAATACCTTTACATCCTGTGCCAAGATTGCAAAAAAGAGCCTAGTATGACGCAAATCCACATAATTTCGGTTGCCAATTCAAGCCTCAAATTCGACTGTATTACTATCTGTTACAACTTCCTTATTATCTACACATTATATTGAATTTATGCTGCTCTACTGCTGCGCCATATTAATCATGCATAGTTCTCTGCCAAAATAATACCCCTGAACATTATCTTAATACTCAGGTCAACAAACTTACTCTGCTTCTAATCCATGCAGATAAGACGTAATAGCTGCACAAATATTTGTCTCCTTCGCTTATCCAATCACAAAACTTTATCCTGCGCATGCACACAAGTGCGACTTTTTGCAGAAATAGCATTGACGCCACTTGTTGATGCATTAAATGTGCAATGCTAATGTGTCGTCTGTGAATCCTCGTGAGACGGTAATTTGAGGTATATTTTAAAGAATCAGGTCAGCCGCCTAACGATTTATGGCTAAAGACGTCAGAAGCTATTTTAGGTGTTTGCAGCTGTATCTCTTTAAGCCCGGTTCACCTCCCGTGCAGATAGCATCCAACAATTTCACTTTTATTAGCCTTCTTCAAAGATCGAACAAGAACACGCTGCATCTTGTCGAACTTGTTCAAACTTTAAACGGAGTTGCAATTTAATTTAAAGTTTTAGTCACTCCAACTAAGCGTGCTTCAGGAGTCAAAGTTCCGCGAGCAGAAATTGGAGCTTGAAGACGACTTGATAGCATTGTTGGTAGCGCTTTTGTTCTCCTTTTGACCAAGGGTCCAATCTTCGTCGAGCTCAATATCGGTTGGAGTGTGCTTAGTAGTTCATTCTGTGAGCAGTCAAATGACTTAAAATTTTACGTAACCAAAACGTTTTCATTATCATATCAGTTGCGGAGTTGCTACGTGACTAAATAACAATCTGTTCGCGTAATCCCTGCAGATAAGCCCTGAGTGCATATATTTAAGTTGGATTGCTCGCAAGCAAAGTGGCTTGTCTTGCTACTCGGGCAACATTGTACGGAACACTGGAGACTAAGTGTAATATGCATTCGGAAGGTACTAGAGCTTCGCTTGTGCTGCACCCAGACCAGACTAATATTTGCATGAAACATTCTCAGTGTATTTAGGAGTGTGTATCGCGGACGGAGTAGGTAACAGAATAATGATTCAATTTAAACTAGACTCACGACTTTTGATTTATAGTCTCAAGTGGACTATAATGCTATATTTTAATTTATTTTTGTACCGATTCAAGATGGTCTGCAATCTTCTCTGATAAGGCACAATGTAAATCAAGTCAAGTTCAAAGATATAGATTAAACGGATATAAATACAATAGTCTCTTCAAGGCCTTCTGGAGGTTTCCTAGCTGTCATATGCAAGTATTCTACGCAAGACCGAGCTGCGACCTCGAGGCACAAACGGAGTACTTCTATTGTACGCTTCTTATGCATATCTAGTACCAACCACTAGTGCTCTAGATTAAAGCTATTCATAGTCCTCGATTATGCGGGTGGTCCCTTTTGAAAATTTTAAGTCTAAATGTCCATTTGCTTGCTGAAGTTACATTGATTCCTAATTAAAACAAATATTTCTATGGCCTTTAGATGTCCGTTATCTTTTCTTTGAAGTAAAAAGAACAGACAGGAATAACAGGGGAAATGTCCTTCAGAATCATGGTGTGGCTGCAGAATTAAATAACTTTTATCCATCCATAACAATATAGGTATATTTGAAAACAATTATAACTGAGTCAAGCAGGTACGCAGAATACAATGTTTTTCTTTGACCTGAATCATAATCTGCTCACGTCTAGAGGTACGTAGTAAGAGATTGCGACTAATCCTCTAGAACGTAGTAGCTCGTCAATCTACTTCATTTTATAAAGCAAAGTCTCATTTTTTACATTTAAACTTTCAACACCCTTTGCTGAATACAAAAGGTGACACGGAGAATTGGTTTGTTTGTTACACTTCAACAATTAGCAATTTGGCAACTGTCCCTAAAACAATCCTGTTACTCGGAAGGTTTAAAAGCTTTCAAGAGGCTTGTTTGGAAGTTCGCAGGTATAAGGGGGATTACAAGAACCAGTCGAGTCAGTTTTTTTTTTAAAATAAATCATGGGTATGCATTTGTCCGCAATCTCACCTGATGTTAAGTGACGATGCGGACGATGACGGAACATGCTTGTCCAGATAATGCCTATTCACTCTCGTCTTGAAACGGCCCAGGTTATAATTATAACGTTCCGGAAACAGATCCGCAGGCAGGGCAGTTTCTTGATATTACCTGTAACTTTAGCATGTTTATTGTGGTCTACCATGATACTGGTGTTGTTGTACCAGGCTTGTTAGCCACGTGTTTGCACTTGCGTGTCCACTGACATGTTTGGAGTGTATCGGATGTCTAGTCCATCACAACCCGCTGCCAACGCTATTGATAGAGCAACAACATTCGCTCGACATACTCGTGCCCTTCAATTTCAATGGACCATTGTTTTCCACTGGAAAGAGATTTGTTTTATATACAACGTCCCGTTATAGACAGCAATCTACTGGTTCCATTATTGCACGTTTAGATCTATTTGATCGTAACAGTTTGGTGTAATTTGTATGATGGGAGTGACGTGTTCTGTCGGTAGCTAGTTATTAAGCTGGTTAATGTGTGGTCGGTCGTTAGATACTAGGTTAATCTACAGAGAAGGCCAGCGCATGCATTTCATTCATCAAGGCGAAATTGAGCATTACCTGCTACTGCAGTTTAGCGAAAACTAGCTATGTTGTCGTGAGACACTCATGAGACCGATGCCTCGCAGATTCGCTCCGTGGTCCGTATGGATGGACGCAGTCTCAAACGAAACCTAGCTAGACGAGTAGCAATTTTGTCTGTTGTCAGTAATGCTAGGGATTTAATTGTTGATACGGCGAGACGGTGGTCCCCCTTGGTAGCATTACAGCTAAAGCGTTTGCGACCGTGTGGGTTTATCGACCGTGGCGTCTCGCCGGGCCCCAATCCCACCGCCTTGCATGTCTGCTGTGCTTTTGCAAACTTTTTGTTCATCTCTACGCTCAGAGCGAAGATGGCTCACCATTTTCCATTATGAAACTTTTATTTCGAAATTCTTCAGACTACATTTCGTTTGCTGTCTCGTTTGTTGGTATAATGTATTTCAGTTATTCAATTGTCTTGTTACCTTTTTATTGAATTTGTCTGGCCTCTAAATCTCTTGTCTGGGACCTTATAATGTACGTTGACCCTTTGGCTTTGCATTTAGCTGGTGCTAGTTCGCATAGATCTCGCTCAGAGGTGTTTGACCTTTTTCGTCATTTAGAAGTCATTGATCCTCGGTAGCAACTTGGCAATATACCTGTTTCACCAATTAGAATATGTAATCCATTCGACAATGATTGCGTATATTTGTTTGTCACACAGGCCTACCTAGCTAGGTATGTTTCATCGCAAATTATAATACAACATCGTAAACAAAAGTAGCTATGTGATTGAGGCATACATACGTGCAGTTCATACATACATGTTTGTATGTTTAGGGGCTAAGTCCTCTATTTTTCGTCTGCCAAGCTATTTCTGCGCATCACTGATATTTTCGGGTAATGGTAGGTAGGTGGTAATCATTTTGTGTAATGGACGAAAATAGCGGAATGGGCAATTAAATCGCATATTTGGCGGTCAAATTGTTCATTTCTGCATTGTAAGATCTATTTGGTGTTCGTTCTTTTGTGTTGATGTGAATCTCTCTCTCTCTCCATGCAAGGAACTAAACTTCGAGTTGCTATTGCTTTTTGTATATGGATGAAGGGAATGGTCAATAATGGTCATCCGGATGAACCTACAAAAAATATTTTGAACATATGTATATCTGTTGTTTCACTTGTAACATCTCATTAGCTTAGTCAGTCATTATCATGCATGATAATGACGCACGCAATTAATGTTATCATTTTAATAATTTATGTAATTAATGAAAATAAAAATAAAATTTTTTGTACCTGTTAGTCATACATCCAACAAAAAGGATGATGAAAATTTTACTATTATTTAAATCGTCGTAATACCTTTTAACACCTTGCCTTAGATTAAAATCCCTAGTGTAATTAAAAGCAGCAGGGAGATTAAATGTTTTAAAGTAAAAGGAAATTACGCCTTTTCTCTTCCTTTGCTGTGAATTATTAAAAAGTTTTAATGCGGCTTTTACCCGAGAGTACAAAGTCAAGGTTTTTTTCTCTACTTGTATTCTAAGCTATTTTATTCTATCTAGTGTTAACGCATTTATACCAGCTGAATATCATCATCATTATCAAGCATTGAAACGTCCACTGCTGGGCTTAGGCCACCCCCAGGCAACTTCATAGACCGCGATGGCATGCTATGATTGGATCCAACGACTGCCCACAAACCTTACCTACAGTTTAATGTACTGCGTGTCAATGATTCCTCAAAACTTTTTTCATTATCGAAGCGAGACGATGACTTTGGTAAAATTATGAAAGTCAAATTCTGATAAAATTTTAATAATGCTAATAATATGCTGGAATAGTTGAGACATAAAATTATTATAATTTCTTGAAGAACATGGGTAAAGTGGCGAAAGTTGTGAATTATCTGAAAAAGACATTAGAATTTCAATTTGTTTTGCAAAAGTTTCTTTATTGAAAAAACTAGCTGCGCAGTTTTGTTTTTCGAGGTTAAAGTACTTTCGTGTGTGTTAGAATTAAATTAGTTCCCCCTTGGACTCTATCCAAGATGACTCTTAAAGATAAATCCGGTAGAATTTAGTCCATTTCCAAATATTATGACTTGTAACGTTGACTATAAATGAAGATTGCCTTTTGCCAATATATGGTTGAAGTTTTGTTGCATGTTGGTTTCTTAATTGTTAAAAGTAATCTAGACACACGGCAGTGTGTCCGCCAAGTTCGAGCAAAAAAAGCGACACACCGGCCGTGGGTTATATTACACGAACCATTTCGGGCAAAGTTCGACCCACCTATAACTCAAAATCTATTTTATCTACGCATATGAAATTTCTAGTATCTGTCGAGATCTACTTACTTATCTAAAATACAAAATTTCATTAATGTACCTATTGTAGGTCTTGAGATATTCACGTCAGAAAATCGCTATTTTTACTATACACTCACTGACTGACTGACTGACTGACTCACTCACTCACTCACTCATCAAAAACCTAGACCACTTCCAATGGTCGTATTGACTTGAAATTTGGCATGGAGGTAGGTCTTTAGGTCAAGGTAAAGGAAAAAATCTGAAAATGGCCAAGTGTGAGTCGGTTTTAAAAATAATGAAGGTGTAAATTCATACCCCTAAGGAACTAAAACAAAAAATTTTCAATGGTCGTATTGACTTGAAATTTGGCATGGAGGTAGGTCTTTAGGTCAAGGTAAAGGAAAAAATCTGAAAATGGCCAAGTGTGAGTCGGTTTTAAAAATAATGAAGGTGTAAATTCATACCCCTAAGGAACTAAAACAAAAAATTTCCAATGGTCGTATTGACTTGAAATTTGGCATGGAGGTAGGTCTTTAGGTCAAGGTAAAGGAAAAATCTGAAAATGGCCAAGTGTGAGTCGGTTTTAAAAATAATGAAGGTGTAAATTCATACCCCTAAGGAACTAAAACAAAAAAATTATCTGTATCTTCCAATCGTCGTACCGACCTAAAATTCGTTACGAAGGTTTGTATTTAGTTAAAGTAAAGTATAAATGAAATATTTCCTTACCTAACTTAATCATAAGAAAAAAAGAAAATAAACATTACAAAAATAAATGAAATCCCACCCAAAACATAAATGTGAAAGGCTGCCAAGTTCGATAATATTGGAATGCTTCGCCTATAAAAGAAGTGAGATCTAAATAAGTACCAAGTTCCATACACAGACCTCAGTTAAAAATAGTTACAGGAATGCACACTTGATTTTTCGCAGTTTGGAAAGTAGAACTTATTTCCATACACAGACCTCAGTTAAAAATAGTTACAGGAATGCACACTTGATTTTTCGCAGTTTGGAAAGTAGAACTTATTTCCAAACTGCGAAAAATCAAGTGTGCATTCCTGTAACTATTTTTAACTGAGGTCTGTGTATGGAACTTGGTACTTATTTAGATCTCACTTCTTTTATAGGCGAAGCATTCCAATATTATCGAACTTGGCAGCCTTTCACATTTATGTTTTGGGTGGGATAAGTTCATTACATTACTGCTTCTGTCTGTCACTGCAAAACAGGATACCAAATACCGGAGCTGGCTATTTTTACAAACACGATAAAAACGAAGGAAATAAAGTCTGTTAGATAGAACTAGGATATTATAGTCATTATTACTGTATTCGTAAGTGACAGGCTTACCACAATTCCCACAGAACAACTACAGTTACTTCACAATAATGATTGTTTGTTCTTTCGTGGGCTGGTGGCAGGCGCAAACTAGCAGTAACTGCAAGATGACTTGATCCTCTGATTACCCTATGTGGCAATACATACAGCAACTATTTATGTGTATCTAAACACTGGCTATCAAGGCGGCAGTACGGCTTGCCAATACATGCATGAAGTGTAGATGTGTCTGTAAACAGATGACGTCGCGAGATTCCCACGCTTCAGCTCACTGCCAAGATTTCCTGCGTCGTCTTAGAACTGGGAGTGTCGCTCTCGTAATTCGTCGTCTTTACAGTTTCGCGCTAATTTCTCGCTAAATATACGAAAATCCGTTTATATTTGAGTGTTTATACTTATCCTTGAGTGGATGTTTGCCAAAAAAGATGCCAGTTTTTTGTAGGGCGTGCGATTTGTACGAAACGGTGGTTTCGTCTCTCTTCGCTGTGTTGCCGCAGCTTGTGTACTCTTGTGGTGATATTCAGATCGTTAGAAACTTGGTTATTAGTGTTTGACAACATTTAGTGTGCCTTGAAAACCTTTGTGAGCAGTGCAAACAGTGTTTATCGCTTTATGCGCATGTAAGTCGTTAATTATTATACTTGACTTCATCATCACTTTTTTAGTGTCTCCGTATTACAAATTACAAGTCATCACTTGATTAGATATCTTTCTTTTCGATGCCTGGTTTTTCAGTCGAATATCATACCTTTCTTTTGTCCTGCGTTAGGTACTAATGCTATGCTTCTATCTGTTATTAAATAATGTTGATAATGTTATGAATATCGTAATCTATTACCATCTCACAATCGTGAATCTGAATATCATATCACCACTAACTAGCCCGATAATGTAGATTTAAGTAGATGGAAAGATTCTTTAAATGTTTTTGTTTGTTTGAATGTGTAGGTAGTGTAACCGCAAAGTCGTAAAGATAAAAAATAGATAGTATCTTCTGGTGTTATGATTATTAAAATACTTTTGGTATTAAGTATTATAAAATAAACGTTATTGTAATGGATAACAACGTAGATTAGAGCAAACACGTATCGCCTACGCACTTGCTTTTCAATATTTGTTTTTCATTATTATTCATAATTATAGATTTGCTTTTATAAGTATAGTCTCGAGTTCTTTGTTTGGTTAAAGTGTGCGGTATTAAATTCCTAATAAGAATTCCACAGTATTGTTGATTTAGATGTAAGATTTATTGTGTTTTTCTTGCTTCTTCCAACAAAATTCAGGCTGAACTTTTATACAGCACGTAATTTCTTATCTTTACTATAAGTTCATCTCCAATGGTCTATGATACATACTCGTACAATCTTCTTGACTTCTTTGACCATTTAAAAACTGAAATAAAGTCAATATTTTTGATACTGTAGTTTGACTGGTATTTGCTATCTTATCAATACCACAGATCTAAGAAGTATAATTAGAAGACTGATGCAAAGTAGACCTGAGTCACGAACACGTTTTTCCTACTACTCTAATTGTGTTGTTTACTGCATATATTTACGCATTTAGATATTACGATATGATACAGTAAATATAATTCGTCATATCATATTTGCTAATAAAATAAAATATATGCAGAGGTGACCTTATTTTTGCGATATCAGAGTAGGTAGAGTCCATCTCTATCTAGTGTCTCTCTAGTCTAAAGTCTATTCTAGACGATCTAGACAGGATGAAAAAATAAAAAGTACTTGATATAATTCAAAATCACTGGCAGAGAGACGACAAGAATGTTGTTGGAGTAACCGACAATGTCGGAGCCGAGCTTTTAAATATAAGAAGAATTAAAAAACAGCTTTTTTGTGTATCACTGAGTAGCCCTTCAAAAATATGAAATTGCTCATTTTTAAAGAATGCTCTGTTCCTATGTTAAAATGAATGTCAAAATCCCACAATTAATTACTTGTTGAAGTTATTGGCTTGTTATTTAACCTTTCTCGTCGCACATTACGCTGTCATTTCTCGGCTTTAAGACCGATTGTTTTTAATTTTATTTCGCGTGAAAATTTTATCAAAATACCAACCTATTTTTAGATAGGCAAACGATTTTGTTTTCCTCGTAGGTGTTTGTTTACGCTCTTTAATAAACAAGGGAGCGTGAAATTACGTAGTAAATAAGACGAGTTAGTAGAGCTTCAAATCAATCAATATTCAGAGAAAAATAAAAGTTGGACTTGAACTTGAAAAGTCGTTGACGATTTTGGTGATCCTCGTATTACCACTCATCAACTCATGTAGTCCCTTGAAGAAATTCAACGAAACCGAATTTCTGAAGTTCGTCAGAAAGAGCCACAGACAAATGAAACCTTTTTCGCGCAGCGCTACTAGACACGCCTTTTGTCAAAATTTCATACAAGACAAGCCTGTCATTTTTGAATGTTTTTGAACGAGTTTGTCATTTGAGGCAAATTTGAGGTGATAGCTCATTTAACCGTTCCGTACGCGTCATATTTAGAAATTTTGTATGAAATTCTATGCCACTCAGGGTGCTGTGCGTACGGTTCGGAACAGAGTGCGTTCACCCTAAAGTGTTGCCACAACCGTCTTTTCAAAATACACATATCCGTCGCCAAAACCTAAATTTGGAGTGTATGAGATTGAATAAAAAAAGAGACTGAAAATGGCCCCTTTATCCCCTTGGTCCACCTCCTGGTCCACCTGGTGGACCACGGGTACCTTATTTTTTCCCTGTGGTCCAGGACAGGTGTCAGCTGTCACACAAAAAAGTGGTTTATATCGGAAACTATGCATGCTAGACTATTAGTTTCTGTGGAAAATTTGTAGGCCTTAACAAGATCTACATGACAGGTGTCAGCTGTCATACTAAAAAGGCGTTTAAATCAGAAACTATGCGTGCTAGACTATTAGTTTCTTTGGGAAAGTTGTATGCCTTAACGAGATCTACATGACAGGTGTCAGCTATCAAACTAAAAAGTCGTTTATATCGGAAACTATGCGTGCTAGACTATTCGTTTCTTTGGGAAAGTTGTAGGCCTTAACGAGATCTACATGACAGGTGTCAGCTGTTACACTAAAAAGTCGTTCCAGAGAATGGGCAGCAAAATTTTCTGTGAATACATCACCTTGAACTGCGCTTGCCAATCCGCCTGCCAAGCGTAGTGAGTATGGCAAATACCCCCCTAATAAGGGAATGTCTAGCAGTGGACTGTTGCGGCTGTTATATTTATTGTATCATAAGTATTAGAGTAAGGGTGATTTACAAACAAAATGGTAAAATTACAAATAACACGTGGGAGTCAAAAAAGGACGTCAAGTTCGAGAAATATAAGCTGGTGGCAACACTGGGAATGGCAATTCGGTAAACCAAATTGGCAGGCTATATTGCTCAAAAGGCGTCTCTATCGGGGACCGCGAATGACGTTTTGGTTCTCTGTGGAAAGAGCTTATATTATTTTCAAAGTTTTCTCTTAGCTTAGATACCTACCTACCTGCCTACCTTAACAGTCACAACTTAGTCCATCCACTTAGATAACACTATCAAATCATGTCGCTACATGACCAGTAGGCAGTTGTTACAAAGTATTTCCGCTAGTTAACCTTTCACGTTTATGTGCAACGGAAAATTGTTATCGTCTTACATAACGGGCACATTAATTGATACTAATAACTTTTATTACCTAGTTGTTAGTTTACACACACATAGGTACTATTCCTAATTGTTATGACAAGTTAACATAACCACAAATTAGGTAGTGGCGTCGACATTTTAATTAGAAACAGTTTTTGTCATTCGAATTAAATTATTCTGAATGGGTTTAATAGTTAGATATCTTAAGAGTATATACCGGGAGTAACGGAAAGGGTATAACAAGCCGAAAGGAGGTCAAGGTACTCATGAAACTGAACAACTTTCCCCATGGAACATGGGTCGAAATATGAAAAAAAAATTTGGACCTCCCATACAAAATCGCCGATCAGCTAATTGATTTACTATGGGAGGTCCAAATTTTTTTTCATATTTCAACCCATGTTCCATGGGGAAAGTTGTTCAGTTTCATGAGTACCTTGACCTCCTTTAGGCTTGTTATACCCTTTCCGTTACTCCCGGTATAAGCAAGCTATAAAGAGTTAGAACGGTTTGCAGTAGACTTCACACTACCTTTCTGTCTATCAGTCGCAAAACGCCTGTGATAGCACTATCGAAAGTACGAACCTCTATAACTTCTCATACATTTGACGTCTGTATCTAGGGAGCAACTGCTTACGCTTTCACAGTACGCCGCGCGGCCCTACGCGTGCTTACGCGCACTGTATAGCTTGCTTATACATACTCTAAGTTAGATATACAAATAGGAGCATTAAACTAAATGTGGTACGGTACATAAATGCGCTACCTTGAATACCGTCTTATTGTTGTCATCAATTTCAACTTGCAAGACGTCCACTGTTGATCATATGCTTCCGGTCTCATTGAATTTCAGAGCGGTCGATCTGAAATACCCACTTTAGATCGAGGCAAGATGATATTGAGGCACAATGTGTGTGATGGTTAGAACACACGAGTACCATTGTCCATAGTCCGCTATTTGAACAACGTTGTGTCTGATCTGGGGAAAGAGACAGTTGGATAGTTTTATCAGTTTTCGTATTCCGCTAAAATTTGAGTCATAGTGTGATGTAATAGCAATAGAATAGCAGTATTGTCTCGCTGAAAAATAAAGAGAATTGCGACAAGCGTTGTTGTGTCCGAGGTCCGTGTGGTTCTAAGTTGTCATATAACCAATGATCTTATATTTTACGAGATATAAACTATTTTCTTTATAATAACCTTAATTTTTGTATTGTTCCAGCTGGAAATCCCTTCTGTGGCGCCATTGATGGAGTTCCGCTTGGACAGCGCGGAGTACTGCCAGGCCCAACACAAATAAACGCGAGGCGGCGTAAGGGCCAGCGCACACCGATGCTGTGGCGAGTAGCCACCGCGGCTCACACCCACCCATAGGTACGCTAATAAACGCTAAACTGAATGCAAATAAACGCTAAACTAAACACAAATAAACGCCAGGCCCAACACAAATAAACGCGAGGCGGCATAAGGGCAAGCGCACACCGATGCTGTGGCGAGTAGCCACCGCGGCTCACACCCACCCATAGGTAGGTACGCAAATAAACGCCAAGCTAAACACTAATAAACGCCAGGCTCAACTTAAATAAAAGCTTGACTAAGCACATATATATAAACGCCAGGCCCAAAATAAATAAACGCGAGGCGGCGTAAGGGCCAGCGCACACCGATGCTGTGGCGAGTAGCCACCGCGGCTCACACCCACCCATAGGTACGCAAATAAACGCTAAGCTAAACACAAATGAACGCCAGGCTCAACTCAAATAAACGCTAGGCTAAACACAAATAAACGCCAGTCACAAAACAAAAAATGCCAGGCCCAACATAAAAAGGGATATAAATATGAGGCGGCGTAAGGGCCATCGATATCATGAGGCGAGTAGCCACCGCGGCTCACACCCACCCATAGGTACGCAAATCAACGCTGATTTAAACACAAATAAACACCAGCTCAACTTAAATAAACGCTAGGCTAAACACATATAAACGCCAGACCCAACACAAATAAACGCGAGGCGGCGTAAGGGCCAGCGCACACCGATGCTGTGGCGAGTAGCCACCGCGGCTCACACCCACCCATAGGTACGCAAATAAACGCTAAACTAAACACAAATCGACGCCAAACTCAACACGAATAAACGCCAGTCTCAAAACAAATAAATGCCAGGTCCAACACAAATAAACGCGAGGCGGTGTAAGGATCAGCGAACACCGATGCTGTGGCGAGTAGCTACCGCGGCTCACTTTTACCCACAAGTACGCAAATAAACGCTAAGCTAAACACAAATTGACACCAAACTCAACACGAATGATCGCCATCAAAACAAAATAATCGATATCAAAACAAAATAAATGCCAGGACCAACACAAAAGGGGAAATAAACACGAGGCGGCGTAAAGGCCAGCGACATCATGAGGAGAGTAGCCACCGCGGCTCACACCCAACCACATAGGTACGCAAGTAAATGATTAGTTAAACACAAATAAACGCCAAGCCCAACAAAACTTAACGCCATGCTCATCTCATAACGAATAAACGCCTAGCTCTGTGACGAGTTTTATTAAGTTAAGGTTAAGGTGCTTTATCGGGTCGTTGAACGACTCTGTGTCCCACACGAAAAAGAAAGAAAAGGTGCTTCTTCTTCTCGTGCTGGTGCTGACTTGTACATTCTGAGATTTCTAAATTATTTACACAAGTGCGATTAAAGTTACTCATAACATACGTTACCTGTTGGGATATCTTCTATTGATACAAACCTCGCATTCCCACACTAGATTTATAAATTCTATCTATGTTTGTATATTAAATATTTACCTCAGCATTAGAAATGCCAAGTGAAATGACATTCAAGATAAAGAAAGTATCTGCAATGTTATCTATCAGACGTTATCGTGCCTGACCACGGCAAAGTGCAATCAAAGATAGCTCTATTGACTCTTTACGTATAAATAAATAGATACATATTTGCTGGGATGGGTGTTTACTGTACCTGTTATCGTTGGTATAAAGTTATATCGAATTGTGACCATCTATTCAGTTGATATCGTCGCCACTGTAGCTGTCATTGCTACAATCGCTGTCAGTGTCCCGTATAAAATACATAGCTAAAAGTTAGTTCCATATTTCGCCGACTGCATAGATATGTTGGTCGAATCGGCAGGCGTTAACGAGTGACGCGACTTTGGCATCGACTCGCAGAATTCGCGATCGCTCACATGACCACAAATTCACTATCCATCTCTATTTTTATCAACCCATTTTTTATCCCCACTTCAGTCGTTACACTGTCTCTGACGCAAACACACTTTCAAAATGTCTGCCCGAATAACAAACATATTTTGTTGTTTTGTTATACCTACTGTTTTTCTGTTTCAGTTACCATAAATTCGGACCCGATCAATTGGAGCATATCAAGTCGCCGAAGTTCGGAGTGAACGCCAAAACTTATGTTTTTCGCATAATTTTCTTTTTCCATTCCACATTAAGAACTTTTGTTTTGCCGTCTCCGTATGTGCACAAGTGGTTGAAAGCGACATCCATGCGGGTGGTTCAAATTATATAATTGGACCCTTTCTAAACTAAAGTAACGAAACTGCCGTGTGTTGTGTGGAAATAGAGTGACAGTTTGTCTGTTGGACTGTGAGGGAGTGTAGTGGTGCCATCTAGTGTTGACTGGTGTTGCGCGAACGAGCAAGGAAACCGCCATCATGAAGCAGAAGGACATCAGGCCGGCGCCGTCTCTCATCGAGTACAAGAACCTCAGGTTCTTGATCACCGACAGGCCTTCCGACATCACCATCCAGTCCTATCTTCAGGTTCGTTATTTACAAAAGTTTTTACTTACATATTATGTTGAAAAATAGAAAAAACAAAACAACTTCCGTACTAATTTTCACTGAGGTAAAACAACAAATAAGTACAAAATAGGGAATTTAACTTCAGACTGTACCACGGCCTACTTGGCTTTTATTTGCCTTTCGTAACAAAAAGTTTTGTATAAACGCCCCGTTCTACTTTTGAACTGGAGCGAACTCCTTCTCTTCCACTGCTTTTGGGTTGCTACGTTTTTATTAGTACTGCACGTCCAAAGCTGATTTTCTTCTACTTTTCGAGTGACACACCGAGTCGTTTAATCCTGTGGTCAGAGTTTTTTTAGAGAGATTCAAAGCTGTTACAGCATATCACTTGGCGACGTGTATGGCCGTTTTGAACCATTACGTTTTGCCGAAGCTTTCGGACCTTTTTCACTCCAAATATTTGCTACGTAATAAAAATAAAGTTGACACAGACTAGAATTAATGTCAAAAGTCTGTCATGGTCGCCCGGGGGAAAAACGTCCAAAACGTCCGCCAGTCTGCGGCGGCACTTATGATAAGGGTTAATACTCTTTGAGCTCTCAAGGCACAGTAAAAGAAACATGTATATACAGGGTGTACCGAAAACTTTGCAGGCATAATCAGATCACAAGAGCCAATAGTAGAAAACGAGAAAAAAAACCGTCCTCCCGTAAAATATTCACGATCAGCTGACAGACTTTGTATGGGAAGTAAAAAAGAAACTGGTTTTCCACTATATTATGTTCCATGGAGAAAGTTATTCAGTTTCATGGTCTGAGCACGCCTGCAAAGTTTTCGTTACACCCGTATTTCGAAGGCAAGCTATTTACCAAAATCATCCCTCTCCAGGAGTTGCGCAAGCACAACGTGTGCACGGTGGTGCGCGTGTGCGAGCCCAGCTACGACGTGGCCCCGCTCAAGGCCGAGGGCATCGAGGTGCGCGACCTGGCCTACGACGACGGCACCTTCCCACCGGCCAACGTCGTCGACGAGTGGTTCGAGATCCTGCGCGAAAAGTGAGTAGATAGTACTAGTATCAAAGTATAGATGGCGCTCAAGGCCGAGGGCGTCGAGGTCCGCGACCTGGCCTACGACGACGGCACCTTCCCACCGGCCAACGTCGTCGACGAGTGGTTCGAGATCCTGCGCGAAAAGTAAGTAGATAGTACCAGTACCAAAGTATAGATGGCGCTCAAAGCCGAGGGCATCGAAGTGCGCGACCTGGCCTACGACGACGGCACCTTCCCACCGGCCAACGTCGTCGACGAGTGGTTCGAGATCCTGCGCGAAAAGTGAGTAGATAGTACTAGTATCAAAGTATAGATGGCGCTCAAAGCCGAGGGCATCGAAATCCGCGACCTGGCCTACGGCGACGGCACCTTCCCACCGGCCAACGTCGTCGACGAGTGGTTCGAGATCCTGCGCGAAAAGTGAGTAGATAGTACCAGTACCAAAGTATAGATGACGCTCAAGGCCGAGGGCATCGAAGTCCGCGACCTGGCCTACGACGACGGCACCTTCCCACCGGCCAACGTCGTCGACGAGTGGTTCGAGATCCTGCGCGAAAAGTGAGTAGATAGTACCAGTACCAAAGTATAGATGACGCTCAAGGCCGAGGGCATCGAAGTCCGCGACCTGGCCTACGACGACGGCACCTTCCCACCGGCCAACGTCGTCGACGAGTGGTTCGAGATCCTGCGCGAAAAGTGAGTAGATAGTTACTAGTACCAAAGTATAGATGGCGCTGAAGGCCGAGGGCATCGAGGTCCGCGACCTGGCCTACGACGACGGCACCTTCCCACCGGCCAACGTCGTCGACGAGTGGTTCGAGATCCTGCGCGAAAAGTGAGTAGTACTAGTACCAAAGTATAGATGCCGCTGAAGGCCGAGGGCATAGAGGTGCGCGACCTGGCCTACGACGACGGCACCTTCCCACCGGCCAACGTCGTCTTGCCAAGACGTGGACTCCACTCGAGAACCTGCGAACTCCACTGTCTATCGATTCTACGACAGATGTGACCAGCCCACAACCACTTCAGCTTGCAGATATATTACTTTGGTCTTATAACGGACAATTTGGTTCCGGGTTGTATCCATCCATAAGCGAGATCTGAACTTTCCATAACTCTCTGAGTAACATGTAGTCAGTGGGCTAGTTTTACTGTCAGGTTCCACGTCTCAGCTCCGTGATTCATGACTAGAAGGACGCACTAATCCTAAGCCCGTCGTCTTGAGGCATTGGAGCAAGGGTGACTCCAAAATAATAATCCTAAATAGGTTATTAGATCTGTAGACGTAGTAAAACTACTTATAATGAATTATGCATCTTAGATAGGCATTTAAAAAAACAGAGCGGTATGAAAATCATCAAAATCAGCTCATGCCCGTCTTTCTGCCTAGCAACGCAAGCTATTTGCCATACTTTATCTAGAAAAAAAATATTCGACCTAAAAAATTGTGACAGCAGTGTGATGCCAACACAATCCAGTAAAATCTGGTCATAACCGCTCACAATATTTTATTCTTAGACTTTCTCGTAACATCAACGTCTCATACACCGATATCACGCTTTTGCTAGAGAAAAACATATCTGGTGACAATTTTAGTTTAAGCAGGAATACTGAATTCTGAAGTTGTAAATAATATTCGATATTTTATTGCATCCAAAGTTTTATAATGATAGAGACCAGATAGACTTTTACTACCGCTGAAAGTTTATATCTGGTAACCTTTAACGTATCAGGCCATCTAGTTATTTTTTATGACAATTAACCTAACTCCGAACGAGGAACATCCATAAACTGGAATATTTTTACGTAACACCGGTTTCACGTACAATTTATAGCTCGAGAGATTTCCTTAGGGATTTATGTAGGTAGGTAGGTTTACTACCCGGTGTAGGCAAGTTTACGTAAGTTTTAGTAGGTAACAGGTAAAACGATGTTACCTAGCGACGTAACAGGTAAAACGGGGCATAACACGACCTTGCCTATTGAAATTGAAGAGCAGGGGAGTAAAATGCCGTTTAGATAACATGTTATGAACTACTAAAGGCCTGCTACTTACCGGTACCGTTTTCACGGCTACTTTATCCGGGACCCATAAAAGTAGCCATTGTCACTCGAGAGATTGTGTAGTAAGACTTCCAGTGTAGAAAAAAAAACTGGATTTCTGGATAATTTTCCTCTATTTAAACCCCAGTTGAGTCCCGTTGTAAATGCTTCCTTTGTTAAACATACTTAAAGAATGCATGACATCATACAAAGAGCATAAATCAGTCTACGTCATAGTATCTATCTACATAGTCGGCGGTGACGCTAGGTTTCATGAATCATCAGTTATCATCGACAAAACAATGCTCTATTTGAATCAGTTTATTGGTTCCTGAATTTAATTGCTTTTACTGGAAGTTCAGTGCAAAGTCTGTTCATCCGTTAAATAAAGATTCCTGTTGAATATAACTATGGCGTTAAAGGACTGTCGAAACTGCATTTTGACTTGATTCAATTGTAGGGTCTGGGCACAAACCGTGCTCGGATACAAGACCGTAGATTAATCTTTATTTTTTCGTATTTCCAGAGCGGAGAACAAGCCTGAGGCCGCAGTGGCTGTACACTGCGTGGCAGGGCTGGGCCGCGCGCCCGTCATGGTGGCCATCGCGCTCATCGAGCTCGGCATGAAGTACGAGGAAGCCGTCGAGACCATCAGAGAGTAAGTATACACTACTCATGTTCTTCTACGCGAAAAGAATCCAGCTCTTTACACCTTTTTGATTTTGATTCGTACGGCTCCTAGGCTTATTCATATACCACGCCTTTTATGTAAAAGTCGAGTTGCCGTGTCTCGTCTTCTTGTCGAGACATTTTATTTCTATAACTTCAGTTGTAGAAGCTTATTTAGGTATATGGTTGTAGCCACGGTATTATTACGGTAATCAATTCATTTCTTTACGTAGCATATTACATATTAAGTTATTACATATTTGAGACGTAAGATTTCCCGAATTTCCTGGCGATATCATGATTTTGCGATTATCATAATTCTTACCAGATTAGCGAGGAACTGATATATGAAATACCTACATAACAATAATACATATAATTGGTTATACTTACTACTGAACATGGACACGCTATTGGATATCTTCTAGTATAAATAAATAAGGATTGACGTCTGTTCCGTGACAAGGCTGTTGCGTAATTATTTGTAAGAATTGTTTATGTTATTGTGCTAATAGAGTGGCAAACTATTATTTTTATTGATATTTCGTCTGGCGTTCAAGGTTTCTTGTATAGTAATCGTGATCTAATAATATTAACATTTTCTTAATGAAATTATGGAATTAACTTGAGCAAAATGACAAATCACAACGCTATGCCTAATTTGCGTGCGAATTTACAGAAATAAAATGTTTAGAACCAAATATATTTCAAATATCTTTAAAAATTAGTCAGGCAAGTCATTGCCAAGTTCTGCAAAGAGGTGGGCGAGGTGGGTTTAATTTTAATTATGGTGTGAAATTAAAGCACCCAAACTAATCAAAAAGTAAGTCTTTCATTAGTGTCTAAGATTTTGAAGAGGGTCTAAGCTAGTTAGTATTTATACCTAGGAAAAATATGTTGTTCCCGAGGAAAAACAGTATGCAGTGCTAGAACTTTATTAACAAAATTATTTTCCTCCTTTTCAGCCAGCGTCGCGGCGCCATCAACGCCAAGCAGCTGTCGTACCTGGAGAAGTACCGACCGAAGTCGCGCCTCAAGAAGAACGGCCACAAGAACTCCTGCTGCGTGCAGTAAAGCGCTCGCCAACCCGACCGCCAGTCGCCCGCGACAGCGAATCTAGCTCTGCTTTCACACACACACCGACACGAGGCAGCATAACACTATATTTACTAGTTTATATATGTAGTCGCCTTTTCGAAACTTTTATTTTACCTTTCTTAAAAACGGTTGTAAAACGTAAATTTCTAAATTGAGTCCTTGCCACGGTAACCGCGCTGCGCCCGCGTCGTGTTTATCTCGAGTTTTCTATGAAATATTGATTGAGCCTTATTGTAAGCCGGTGTTTGTATCACGGTGACTATCGTACTGTACCCCGTGTTTAGTGGAAGATGTTATAGCGAGCCACAATTTGTGTTCATAGTTGAAACAGTTACTCGGGTATTCGTAGCGAAGGATCATAATAAAATTTCAATATCCATAATAAACAAATGCAGTCAAATTCGAACTTAATTTATAGATTCGTTTAAATGTATTTTTATTCCTTTGTGTGGTGAAATCATGATTATATTTTCTTTTCTATATAATTTCTTTTTGTAGAGAGACATTATTATTATTATTATAATAAAATTGAGACATAATAGACGAATTGATTATGTTTCGCGAGACAATTAATTATTTTTTATGACAAAATGTGTAATTTATGATTAATTTGCTTTTTGTAACAATTATATTGTGGAGGTCACTGAACGTAGGGACTCCGGTATTCCTTATGACTTATAAGAAGCTATCGTCAAGCGAGCGTCCGTCGCGGAAGGGTCTTGAGTAAGACTAGTCGTCTTGCAAAATATGTGCACTGACCAGGATAGCTTGACCCGCTGTAACGGATCACGCTTGGCGAAGCCCACGTTCTTACGGCCGATTTACTTACAAAGAGATCTACTTAACTCGTTAAATATACTTGTTGAAGTGTAAATCAGCCTTATGACGGACATATTGTCTTTTGCAGCAATAATATCGCCTTCGCGGCTAAACTTGACTCACTAATGTTCCGATGAAAATAGTTCTTTGATATTATTTTTCTATTTCTAATTTTTATGAAGATAATCGGAGTATAATGATCGTGTAACTACGGAACAGTCACATTCATAAATAAAAATATTTGTAAGCAATATCCCTGTTTCATTATAATCAACTACACCAACGTTTACTAGGTTGTTATAGCCTAAGAACCCGCTTTACAATTACCTTCACGAAGCTAATTTATGGATGAAAGATATTTTTTATGAAATAAAATTTGCCAATAAATACTGTAAATGGGTTTTCTAAACCATATTTCAATCGTTTTTACCTTACACTGGCTTATATTTCCCGTCACAACTTTTGGGTAGATAGGTATAAACAGTAAATCGATTTACCTCTATCTGGGATCTTTATCAGCTCGGTGAAGGTCGTTTGTATGGCGGGATCTTAGGAAGGCGACTCGATGCCCTACACGACAAGAAAATTGGAATCAAACTAAAGTTTATCGTAAAAGTTACATTTATTATATTACGATTAAAAAACTTGTTCAGTATTCCTAGAATACTTTGAAAACTTTTACATGCTGAGGTAGTAAGTACAAAATATGCAGAACTAATTAACATACACGATTTTACTCAAAACATCACAGATTTTGTACGCAATGTAACAAATTATTAAATAATATTGAAAAATTGTACTCTTAGAAGATACAAACAACATTTTTGGTACATTTTATTTAGTATGAAAGAGATTACCAAAAATGGCGATAGAAATAGAAAATCTTACGCTAACATTAATCTTGTAAAGGGAGAAACATCAAATTCCTTACACTAAATTCGAAACATTTTATAACGACGTAAAACTACCTGTTTATCTTTTTATAAATAACGCTTAGAAAAACCTTACATACAAATATACCACTATGTAGTTCGTTTGGACATGAGAAACTTATAGCCCCGTCAATATCGACATAAAAATAAATAAACATTGCAAACGCGCATATAACTACGATTTTTTTATTTAGGTGCTGTCAGAGGCGAAAAAAGGGTGTATCTGGTCCAGAGGTTAAGTTTTTTTGATAGCTTGATTATATTGGACACTAGTGCTCGTTACACAATGTGCTTACGTTTATCCATAACCATAACAACCAGAACAATCCACTGCTGGACATTAGCCTCCACCTAGCGGGGGGTATTGCCATACTCATCACGCTTGGCAGGTGGATTGGCCAGCGCAGTAAAAGATGTTGCATTTACAGGGAACGCTGCTGCCCATTATCTGGAGAATTGGGGCGATGCTATTCTAGGCCGGTATCATACGGCATATAATTTATGGTCCTTACGTTTAAAAACCATATGTTATTATTTTATAATTTAATAGAAGTATAATTTTGTATTCATTAAAAGTGTTACAGTTCGCCTTTGTATATCAATGTATCTTGTTGGGTTTTAGATGTATCATTATAAGTTAAGTGTAAAATTAAAAATTAAAAAATTGCTCCACTTACGGACTAAAATACCCTAATCTATCAATATTACTTAAGACTTCTATTAACGGAACACAGATAAGATTAACGATTCTTACTAATACAGCTAACTCGTAAAACTTCTTCTTTTCGAGTGAGACTCCAGAGTCTCACAGTTTTTCAGCCAGCTGAGAAACGAACCAGCTGATGAACCCTGACAGAGTTTCTTGAAACAATTGTCTTCAAGCGATACAGAATATATTTTCCGTCTACTGACTTAAAATCTTTCCTGTAGACAATCTCATCTGAATGATGCAAACAGAAAAGAACTTGCAATGACAAAAACTCGTTAATTCTATTCATATTTTTGTTACCAATATAACTGCACCAGATACCTGCTTGCAGTGGTAAAACCATACTTTTTGATATTTAAAACAACGTACGCTTTATTATTTAGTTTAATTCAGTAAGATAAGAGATAATAAGGAATCTAGCATGTGTACGAAAATTAATAATAATACCTTATAAATAAAATAGAAGAATGGGCATTACTGTACTTACTATTTACTTAAATTAACTAATTGAAAACGGGGACTATGCCACTAGTGTTGTCAGACAGCAACCTATATTGGCAAACAAAAAGAACGTTGTGAAGCCGTCGAACAATTGAAACAAGGTAAGGTAGGGTCACGCAGCCCGGGTTGGAGCCCCGGTCGATTAATGATTTTTTTCAATTTCTTATTTCCATTTATAAGATTATAAAGATGTGGAGTCATGTCATAGCACCTGTCATGTCTAAATTGACAACAAACGGAATACTTCTTCAAATTAGGAAAAATTTGTATAATTTTCATGTTGACTTTGAAATTACGCGGTACATAATATTACAAATGCCGTCTGCCTTTGTATGTACAGGCAGGAGTTAATGATCTTAGCTTCTTTACTAATTTAGCTGCTGAAAGAGTTAAAAGAAAATCTTGCGGATTTTCTTTGCACTCTTATTACATTTGTGCAAACAACGTTACTACGTTGAATAATTAGTAGAGTTAACCGAACGAATTGGGCTATATTGTGATTGGATGCTAAGTATATTTCTTCAGCGTATAACCCATCGTCTGAGGAGACAGTTCTTAAGTCAGTGTTAACCATTCATTAGGGGTTTCTATATCACATCAATCCACCTCAAAAACACAATAAATTACTTACTGGTTTCTAAAAAGATTAATAAATCTACTTTGTATTAAAGGAATACTGGCTTTAAACTAAAACAGACATTATGAACTAAATTAATAGTAAATCAAACCAAAATTTATGAGATGTAAAGTTATTATCACCAAAATGTCCATTTTGTTTTATTTGATTGAATACATTACTTCAAAAGTGTTAAAGAAAGTAGGACTGTATGGATAAAAATACACTATTGATTTAAAAATACTAGTCATTGTGATCAATTTACTCAATTAACACTGACCTAATGCATAAAATGTCAGGCTTACATTAAGACATATTCTACAAAACTTTGAATAATTATAAAACAAAGTGTCACTAAACGCAAAATAACATAAATTTGAAAGCTAAACATAATTCTGGAATATTTTAAAAAGACACTAAACGTAAAAGTTCTATTTAGTTTGTAATGCATGTTCCAATTCTAATAAAATAATAAAAGGAAAAGTGGCACTAAGCCTAAAATGACACTTTGTTTCCAATGTTTAGTATAAATTTGTGAAGTAACATAGACATTATAATCAAAATGACGCTTTATCTTTAACTCTCAAGTTCATTTCTGAACAAAATTTAAACGTAAAACTGTCACTTTATGGATAATGACGTTATTGTAGAGAATCTCTATCGCGTCGTCAAGATAAAATAAATGTAATAGTGTAATTATACAAAATGTGACGTTTTACCTCTCAGCATATACTCGAGGTTGTTTGGCATACGCGTCACTATACAAAATATTTCACTATTACACTTAACGAAACGCCAAAATGGTAAAAAATACATACCGTCACTACTTTACCGAGACATTTGTAAGATAGCTAGAAAAATAGGTGTTTTTGCATTATATTCTTTGAAATTAACGTAATGCGATGGCGCTTTTAGTCAAAATCATGCAAATTTTGGATAGTTACACTATTGCTTTCAACGTGCGATATGTTGTAAGGTCCCTTGAGTGAGAGTAGTTAATACCCAAGTTTGCAACACTCAAAACCTTGTGCTGCCTCCACGATGCTCAATAAACTGCGAAATTTTGGCCCATATTTCAGTTTTTTATAAAAATCTACCATAACGAAGATTTTTTCAAGTACGTTTCATAAAATTTTATTAAAGATAACTAAATTTGCTACAATTTCAGCGAAACCTGAGCACACTATGTCTTTTGGTTACAAAGATACAGCAAGTCAAAGATGGGCAATTCTTCCGCAGTGCTAAGTAAGCTGTGAAATTACAGAATTTCCGATGTAACAGCTCTTGTTACATTATTTTTTTCAAAAAATCATACTATGTTGTCCGACTTGCACTTAGCCAGTTTTTAGGGTTCCGTACCCAATAGGGTAAAAAACGGGACCCTATACTAAGACTTCGCTGTCTGTTTGTCCATCCGTCTGTCACCAGGCTGTACCTATCTCATGAATCGTGATAGCTACAGAGTTGAAATTTTCGCAGATGATGCATATCAAAATCCATTCAGTAGTTTTTTCGCGTGTATCTCATGAACCGTGATAGAGTCTGGCTAGCGAGTCTTTGGACGTCAAATAATTCAAATATTTCAAATGGCAACATGGGGTCGTCCACAAATTACGTAACGCAAAAATCCCAAATTTGTGACCCCCCCCCCCCTCACGTAACGGGACCGTAACGCTTGGTCATGACCCCTCCCCCTCTCCCCTTTTCGTTACGTAACGCTTAATTTTCAGTTTATTTTTTGTGATAAAGCAATGAAACTTTTTTTTTAACCTTTTAACCGCCGCGCATATAAAAAATAAAAGTGCCCCTACCGCCGTGGTTAGTTTTCGCTCAAGGTCACTAGTGCTGTCAACTACATCCACGATAATGCTATTAATGAACGCTTGTTAGAAGAAATAATTGAATTTCCTTAATAAGAAACGATGTATTTGGAATACTACGTATTAAGTTAATACTTATAAAGGCAGACTTATGTTGTATAAATGTTAAATATACCAGAAAATATTTTTGACTATTCAATCCATTCAAGCCAAAACATCGACTTTTGGAATCCCTAATGACGGATATATGCGACTCCGGCGTTGGGACGCCGATCATTTTTATAAAGAACTAGTGATGGACTCCACAGAGTTCTAAGGCTGCCCACACATAAATGCGACGTCGCACGACGTTGCATCAGAAGAACGTTCGAAGCGAATTCGAACGTTCTTTAGACAAGAATTCGTGCGTCAAAACTAAGGCCATCATGTCATACAATCGCATAGACTAAAACTAGAGATGCCGCGAGTATTCATTTCATTTGAGGCAACAGCCGAATACTTGGCTTGTTGCAAGGGGTGTTTATATGCGTATTTGTTGCACACGAACCAGTCACCGCACCGAAGGCGCAATGAGCGCGGGGGAACTAAATTTATGTTATAACCAGGGACCGGAAGCGCTTTCCCTTTTAGGGGTTTTTACCGGGGTTTCGAAGCTTAATAATATTTTAATTTGATTAAATCGCACGGCGATATTGCTGGATATTTTATAAACTATCCCTATAAACGGAAACCTAATGAAAGGCTTTCCCAATGGGTAAGTTAAATTGTTGCAAAGCCAGAACAAAAAGCCTTTTGATCGACTGTCCCAATCCGAAAGGGAAACCCCTTCGATAGCGCTTTTTACACGAGATAATTCATGCGAGTTAGTAACGTATGCGTAGTGAATAAGAGAGAATTTAATTTAGCGAAAGCGCCGCTGGAGATCGCGACGCGCCAATATGGCAATTATTGTTATTTATTGAAAGTCGAGAATCGGTCGGGAATGTCTTCGGGGCGGAGTGAGGTAGGAGAGCGGAAACGGGAAGCGGCGCGGCGCAGGCGCATCTTTTTGTTTACCTGCGTCACACTTGTTGTTTTGCATAATCACTAATCAATCACCCGCAAATATCCATTTTCCTTCCGGAACAAAATGTTGAATTCTCACAAAGTTGAATTCTCAAAATGTTGAATCTCAAAATGTTGAACGAAATTTTTCTAAGAATGGTCTTTATCTTAGTTCTCATACACTACTATAGGATTTCCGAAAATGTTGAACATGTAATTTTTCTAAGTCTTTGACATTCATGACGTGCTCTAAATTTTAAATGACAGCTGTCAAACTTAAAACTCGTTTATCTGGGAAACTATACATGTTAGAGTATCAGTTTCTTAGAAGAAGTTGCAGGTCTTGGTAATACCTAAATTTTATGTGACAGCTGTCAAACTTGTAATTCGTTTATATCGGAAACAGTGTATGCTAGACTATAAGTTTCTTAGGGGAAGTTGTAGGTCGTGGCAAGACCTTCACTTTAAGTGACAGCTGTCAAACTTGTTGCTTATTTATCTCGGAAACTGTGCATAGTAGGCTATATGATTCTTAGTGAAAGTTGTAGGTCGTGGCAAGACTTACATTTTTAATGACAGCTGTTAAACTTGAAGCTCGTTTATCTTGGAAACTGTGCAGGGTAGACTATATGTTTCTTAGTGAAAGCTGTAGGTCGTGGCAAAACCTGCAACTATCACCAAGAAACGTATGGTCTAGCATTCATAGTTTCCGTGATAAATGACCTACAAGTTTGACAGCTGTCACTTAAAATTTAGGTCTTGCCACGACCTACAACTTCCACTAAGAAACTTATAGTCTAGTATGCACAGTTTCCAATATAAACGAGTTACAAGTTTGACAGCTGTCACTAAAAATGTAGGTCTTACTACGACCTACAACTTCCACTAAGAAACTTATAGTCTAGCATGCACAGTTTCCGAGATAAACGAGTTATAAGTTTGACAGCTGTCACTTAAAATGTAGGTCTTGTCAATACCTACAACTTCCACGAAGAAACTTATAGTCTAGCATGCACAGTTTCCGAGATAAACGAGTTATAAGTTTGACAGCTGTCACATAAAATGTAGGTCTTGCCAATACTTACAACTTTCTCTAAGAAACTGATACTCTAGCATGTATAGTTTCAAAGATAAATGAGTTTTAAGTTTGACAACTGTCATTTAAAATTTAAAGCACGTCATGAGTGTCAATGACTTAGAAAAATTACACGTTCAACATTTTCGGGAGTGAAGACTAAGATGAAGACCATTAAAATTTAGGACTTAGAAAAATTTCGTTCAACATTTTGAAATTTCAACTTTTTGAGAATTCAACATTTTGAGAATTCAACATTTTGAGAATTCAACTTTGTTAGAATTCAACATTTTGTTCCGGAAGGTCCATTTTGAATACGTCATAGCATAGTCAAGCGGGAGTAACTATTGAGGCGCGGCCGCCAATGACGACTCGGATGTAGTAACAAAATATCTCGAATGCTCATGGCGCACACTGGTTCTATTTAATAAAAAAGTGGACATTAAGGAATTTCGGGTCGAAGGTCAACGGATGTGGCTAATTATTTTTTTGTGGACAGCTGATGCAAATACAAATATCTTTTATACTCGTATATGTTGTTTTTTTCAAATATGCCTTATCTACAGAGATAAAAAATAATGAATTATTATTTGTATGGACGAAGTCATAATTTTTACTATTTCTTCCAAGATTAACACGTATTCAAAATAAAACTTAGCGCAGCTTATAGAGGGGCTAATTGCCCACAACTTTGTCATAGACACTCAATTGCGCATTTTTGCGCGTTTTGAGTTACAGGCACTTTAAATATTTTGTTACCGGATGAGCATATATATTTTTTTGTAGATAGCTGACGCAATTACAAGTCACTTTTATAAATGATGTTTTTTTCAAATATGCATTATCTACAGTGATAAAAAAATAATAAATTATTTTATGTATGGATGAAATCAGGATTTTGACTATTTCTTCCAAGATTCACACGTATTCAAAATAAAACTTAACAGCTTATAGAGGGGCTAATTCTCACAACTTTGTCATAAACACTCAACTGCGCAGTTTTGCGCGTTTTGAGTTACAGGGACTTTAAATATTTTGTCACCGGATGAGCATAATTTTTTTGTAGATAGCTGTCGTTAAGTTATGTTACGTTTTATTTTGAGTTTTATTTTGAATACGAATGAGTCTTGGAAGAAATAGTCAAAATGCTGATTTCATCCATACAATAAAATAATTCATTATTATTTTTTCACTATAGATAATGCATATTTGAAAAAAAAACATCATCTATAAAACTGACTTGTCATTGCGTCAACTATCTACAAAAAAATGCTCATCCGGTGACAAAATATTTAAAGTGCCTGTAACTCAAAACGCGCAAAAATGCGCAGTTGACTGTCTATGACAAAGTTGTGAGCAATTAGCCCCTCTACAAGCTGCACTAAGTTTTATTTTGAATACGTGTGAATCTTGGAAGAAATAGTCAAACTCTGATTTCATCCATACAAAAAATAATTCATTATTTTTTGTCACTGTAGATAAGGCATATTTGAAAAAAAAACATCATCTATAAAAGTAACTTGTCATTGCGTCAGCTATCTAAAAAAAAAAAAAAACTCATCCGGTGACAAAATGTGGGCGTCCGCGCATGAAGGGTCCAGTTGTCGGCTTTTAGTTTCCGAGATATTTGCGTTTTTATGAAGTTGGGTGAAAATATGTCATTTTGAGATTTTGAAAGAATATTATTATACAATCAATTTACTACAATTTCATGTAATGAACACTTTTAATTTTTGTTTCTAAGTATGTTTTTTTTTTTATGATAAAGTTTTGTGAAAAGGGCCCAGATGTCGGCCAGTCTTGACAAGTCGATGTTTTCATGACTGGGTTTAGGTATTTAATGTAAATACTGTTTGTACTGTTACTCTAAACTGGAGTGGACAACGTTAGGTCGACATAACGATATCTCGACAAATGACATCTCAACAGATTTCGATACACGACATATGCAATCTCGACACACGCCTTCTTGACACACAGTATATCGACACACGGTATCTTGCCACACGTTGTTTCGACATACGTTTTCTCGACACACGTTAACTCAACACGGTATTTCGACACACGTTATCTGGACACGTGTTATCTCGACACATGCGAGGTGGGGCAAGCTTCGGCAGGGTTGGAGCAAGCTTTAGTAGAGTGAGGCATGGTGAGGTAAGGTGAGGCAAGGTGTGGCTAGGTGGGGCAGGGTGAGGCAAAGTTTGGTGGGATGGGGAGAGAGGACATAAATACGAAATGATTTGGTGGTCTGGTTTATTTTGTGTTGGAGGCTGGAAACTTTTTTCATATCCCATAACTTGGTACGGGAGACTATCAGTTGCTTTGAGAAAGTTGTAGGCCTTGACAAGATTTACATTTTCGACGACAGCTGTCAAACTTTAAATTTGTTTATCTCGGTAACTATGCGCGCTAGTCTACCAGTTGCTTGGAGGAAGTTGTAGGTCTTGCCATGATCTACATTTTTAAAGATATCTGTCCAACTTTAAACACGTTTATCTCGACAACTATGCATGGTAGACTAAATGTTGCTTTAAAGAAGTTGAAGGTCTTGACGACATCCACATTTCAGATGACAGCTGTCAAACTAAAACCTCGTTAGTCTTGGGAACCATGCATGTTAAGCTATTATTTTCTTTAGGATAGTATTCCTTGACAAGATAAACGATTTAATATTTTTTTATTGTGATCATGTCATTAAAATAATCGACATAATTATGTCAATAAGTACTAAAATTGCTTGTACCATATTTTTCGACTTTACTATCAATTTTAAAGCCAATAAAGTGGTACAAGCAATTTTGATCCTTATTTACATTTGTCAAATTTGGTTATTTTAAATATAATAATTACATATTTATAGAAGAATTTCGAAAATCCGAGTCATTCTGAGTTGTGTCAATAAGGTTGAAAATCGCTTGCACCGCTTGTTTCGCTTTAAAATCAATAGTGGAGAAAAAATATGGCTTAGGCATATTTCAAAACATATTTACAATATTGGTAAAAGAAGTAAAAAGCAAGAGGCAAAAAGGCACACTTAACGCGTGTCGAGATACTTTGTGTTAATTAAACGTGTGGCGCAGTGGTTAGTATGCCTGACTGCCACGCAAAGGTTCCGGGTTCAATTCCCGGTGGGGTCACAAAGTTGATATTTATCACTTTGTGAATTTGTTCCCAGTCTGGTTAGGACATTGCAGGCTGAACCACCTGATTGTCCGCAAGTAAGATGGTTCCGTGCTTCGGATGGGCACGTTAAGCCGTCGGTCCCGGTTGCTGTCTATGATGGCGGTCGTTACACAACCATGTCAGAGGCCTGCTACTTGCAGTAGGCGGTTGAAAAACTCTGACACCAGGGTTCATCGGGTCGTTGAACGACTCGATGTCCCACACAAAAAAAAAAGAACGTGTGTCGAGTTAACGCGTGTCGAAATAACGTATATCGAGATAATGTGTGTTGAGATACTGTGTAGCAAGATACCGTGTGTCAATATACATATAAATAAAGTTGTTGTAAGTTTAAAATGATACGTAACGCTATAGTTTTTGGGATTTTAATAAATACCAAATCGCTGAACGCTAGCTAAAGTGTAGCATAAAAAAGGTCCACTTGTCGGTGTTTCATAAAATCTTATGAAATTCTATAAAATTTCGTATAATTTAATACTTTATATTTAATCTAACACTATAAAAGGCAAAAGAAAGTTCTAGGATAACATAATGGCTGTTAATATGTATCTGGTCAAAACATTAAGTACTAATCCGTGCAATAAAAGGTACCAGAAGTCGGCTTTAGTGTTTTCTGAAATCGACACGCTTGATTTTCTTACCTTGATTATTTAAATTAAAGTTATGGGCACATGATTGAATGCACATTAGTGTAATCTTTATGAAAAAATAAAGACCTATGTAACAAATAAGTAGAAATGTGTTTATTTTTAACCTAAACCTTTAAACTCAATTTTCTCGAAACCACTTTTTTCAGAGTTACAACTTTGGATGACTGTAAAAAAAATACATATTCAAAATATGGTCTTTTTTGTAGTCAGTATGATAGAGGGATTATTCTAGATTCCGAAACTGGTCTTAACTCAATACCCTACAACTGAACCCTTCATGCGCGGACGCCCACAAATATTTAAAGTGCCTGTAACTCAAAACGCGCGAAAATGCGCAGTTGAGTTTCTATGACGAAGTTGTGAGCAATTAGACCCTTTACAAGCTGCGCTAAGTTTTATCCCACCCAAAACATAAATGTGAAAGGCTGCCAAGTTCGATAATATTGGAATGCTTCGCCTATAAAAGAAGTGAGATCTAAATAAGTACCAAGTTCCATACACAGACCTCAGTTAAAAATAGTTACAGGAATGCACACTTGATTTTTCGCAGTTTGGAAATAAGAATCTACTTTCCAAACTGCGGAAAATCAAGTGTGCATTCCTGTAACTATTTTTAACTGAGGTCTGTGTATGGAACTTGGTACTTATTTAGATCTCACTTTTATAGGCGAAGCATTCCAATATTATCGAACTTGCAGCCTTTCACATTTATGTTTTGGTGGATTTCATTATTTTTGTAAGGTTTATTTTCTTTTTCTTATGATTAAGTTAGGTAAGGAAATATCTCATTTATACTTTGACTAAATACAAACCTTCGTAACGATTTTGAGGTCGGTACGATGATTGGAAGATATAGATAAATTTTTGTGTGCATTCCTGTAACTATTTTTAACTGAGGTCTGTGTATGGAACTTGGTACTTATTTAGATCTCACTTCTTTTATAGGCGAAGCATTCCAATATTATCGAACTTGGCAGCCTTTCACATTTATGTTTTGGGTGGGATTTCATTTATTTTTGTAAGGTTTATTTTCTTTTTTTCTTATGATTAAGTTAGGTAAGGAAATATCTCATTTATACTTTGACTAAATACAAACCTTCGTAACGAATTTTAGGTCGGTACGACGATTGGAAGATATAGATAAATTTTTTGTTTTAGTTCCTTAGGGGTATGAATTTATACCTTCATTATTTTAAAACCGACTCACACTTGGCCATTTTCAGATTTTTTCCTTTACCTTGACCTAAAGACCTACCTCCATGCCAAATTTCAAGTCAATACGACCATTGGAAGTGGTCTAGGTTTTTGATGAGTGAGTGAGTCAGTCAGTCAGTGAGTGTATAGTAAAAATAGCGATTTTCTGACGTCAATATCTCAAGACCTACAATAGGTACATTAATGAAATTTTGTATTTTAGATAAGTAAGTAGATCTCGACAGATACTAGAAATTTCATATGCGTAGATAAAATAGATTTTGAGTTATAGGTGGGTCGAACTTGGCCCGAAATGGTTCGTGTAATATAACCCACGGCCGGTGTGTCGCTTTTTTTGCTCGAACTTGGCGGACACACTGCCGTGTGTCTAGATTTTGAATACGTGTGAATCTTGGAAGAAATAGTCAAAATTCTGATTTCATCCATACAAAAAAATAATTCATTATTTTTTACCACTGTAGATAAGGCATATTTGAAAAAAAAACATCATCTATAAAACTGACTTGTAATTGCGTCAGCTATCTTCAAAAAAAATATTATGCTCATCCGGTGACAAAATAATTAAAGTGCCTGTAACTCAAAACGCGCAAGAATGCGCAGTTGACTGTCTATGACAAAGTTGTGAGCAATTAGCCCCTCTATAAGCTGTGTTAAGTTTTATTTTGAATACGTGTGAATCTTGGAAGAAATAGTCTTCTTCCATACAAATATTATTCCTTAATGTCCACTTTTTTATTAAATGGAACCAGTGGGCGGCGGCGGCATGCTTGAAGGCCCGGCGGTGAATGGGTTAAACAAACAACAAAAACATTTTTTTATAACTGTATTGTATGAATGCAAGCTTGCACATTGACTAAGTAATGTTTGAATGTCTAAATTTTCGGTAGATACCTCATATATTATTAAAAACAATGGACGTAGTAGCGCGAGCAACAAAACCCTTTGATGAAGTGTAAATACCAAAAGTATGGGGTTACCCTATGAAAGGCTTTGGTAAGCGCTAACCACTTCGATATGCTAGGGTTTCCCAAATTGAAAGGGAAACCCAATCATTTAGTACACATCTAAACGCGGTTACCAAACTTTGCGCTAGCCGAATGATTGGGAAACCCGTTCAAAGGGTATTGAAAATTAAACCGCTCGTCCGGTCCCTGGTTATAACTAAATACATTTTGCTAATAAGTGTGTTTTTTCATAAAACAGGTATTCGGTATTCAGCCGTATATTAAATCTCTAATTACAACCGTGCGTGCGTGCGTGCGTGAGACACGTCTACACGTCTAGGTAGAATGGAAAACATTATCTCAAAATATAAAACCATCGACAATTTTTTATCAACGTACCCTCCCTAATTGAATGCTGTTCGCGCTTATGACGTCACAGGCGGTCGGATATATACGACTCCGGCGCTGCCATTTCAGGCAATTTTCAAATGATTAGTGCTGTGCAGTGTATGGAAATATTAACCTTCTTAAAATTTTTAAACACGTTTGTTAATTCAGTTTAGCTTAGTTTTAAATAGAAAAAACGTGTTAAACAATAGTAAGTTTTGCTATGTTTTATCTACTTTGTGATTAGTAGAAATTATTTTAAAATTTTACATTAATGAATGAATATAGAAGTATTTGCCTTTTGGATGATAACTAATTATTGTCACAACACTATTGTCGGATTTATACGGCTGCGGCGGTGGAAGCGTGAAGAAAATCTGTTATTTTTTTCCTTTATTTTGCATTTATTGTCATTATCGCTAATTATGTCTGTCTAGCTAAATAGAATCAAACATAAAAATAGTCGGATATTTCCGACTGCGGCGGCAAGGGCACCGACCTGCGCAGTCGGATATATACGACTCCGGCGGTTAAAAGGTAAGCATGCATTTTTTTCTGGCGCAGACTGAATTTGAAGCTCTTTCTTTGCCAATAGTACTGAAGACGCCTCATCCGTTTGAGCTACTGCGGCTCAATCATTGTTTGCGAAATTATACAAGTGTACAGTGCAGCAAAAAAGAGTAGAAATTAAATAAAATGGAACTAAAGATTTTTCATACTAAATTGTTGCCATTCATAGTCAATGTTGCCATTTAATTTTGAAATTTCATACAAAGTGGCGCCCTCATTTTTTGTCTACTCTTTTTTGCTGGACTGTATGTATGTTTGTAGGCCAATAACGCGTGGCATTGGATCTATTTACAGGGAGAGTTTTGCAACTAATTCCCAGTAATTCTTTTTTCATTCCAGTTTTTGTTATGTAGTCTTGTTAAAACCTGCTATAAATTGTATATAAAATTTTCTTACGATTGAGCCACCGTAGCCCAGATGGAAGAGGCATCGTCAGTACTGTTTTCGATAGCCGTACGTTCAAATCCTGCCTCCAGCAGAACATTTTTGAATAATATCTAAAAAAATATATTCCTGACACTGACACTAGAAGCGATAAAAAAAATTGTTAAACAATTTGTTTGGTAATATCTGAATTACGTACTAAAACCTAAAAAATACTTGAAAACATCTTTACAAAAGCGTTACGTAACGCTTGACTCCGAGCCCCCCCTCCCCCATAGTAACGGGACCGTAACGCCCTGTCGGAACCCCCCCGTCCCCCCAAAGTGCGTTACGTAATTTGTGGACGACCCCCATGTTAACACTGAAAAACTACAATAAAACAATTTTGATACTTACTATTTTTTTGTTTTCTGCTCTTTAGTTTGTGTTTACCTTGCCTACCGGTATGTGTGTATGATGTCATACATACATACCGGTAGGCAAACATAAGGTAAACACAAACTAAAGAGCAGAAAACAAAAAAATAGTAAGTCTCAAAATTGTTTTATTGTAGTTTTTCAGTGTTAACATGTGAAAGATTTTTAAAATTGGCGCCATTTCCGTGTCCAAAGACTCGCTGGCCAGACTCTAGCAAGAGAGTTGAAATTTTCACAAGTGATGTATTTCTGTTGCCGCTATTACAAAAAATACTAAAAACCAGAATACAATAAATAGTAAGGGGGGCTCCCATACGAGAAACGTGTTTTTTTGTTGGTTTTTGTAAATAATGTTTCGGAGGCTGTTTCTCATGAACCGTGACAGTTATTATATCTTTTAAATTTTCACAGATGATGTATGTTTATTGCCGCTATAACAACAAATACAAAAAAACTGGCCAAGTGCGAGTCGTACTCGCGCACAAAGGATTCCGTACCATCATTTATAAAAATGACAGAAATATCATATCTGTTGCCCGACTCGCACTTGACTAGTTTTTGGTATTTGTTGTAATAGTGGTAATTTGGTGGTAATAGACATACATCATCTGTGAAAATTTCAACCATCTAACTATCACGGTTCACGAGAAACAGCCTTCGAAACATTATCCACAAAAACGAGCAAAAAAATCACGTTTCTTGTATGGGAGCCCCCCTTAATATTTATTGTATTCTGGTTTTTAGTATTTGTTGTTATAGCAGCAATAGACATACATCACCTGTAAAAATATCAACTCTCTAGCTATCACGGTTCATGAGATACACGCGCAAAAACTTCTGAACAAATTTTGATTTGACGTTGACATTGGCAGCACAGGGTTTTCAGTGTTGCAAACTTGGGTGTTAACTACTCTCAAGGGACCTAACAATATATAACAAAATCGTAGTTACATGCGCGTTTGCAATGTTTGATGTCGATATTGACCGGGCTATTACCAGTTTTACAGTAAAATGCAAAAATATGAATGTGTTTTGTAAGAATGATGTGATTGAATGCCCTACAACATAAAAGACCGGTTTTAGTTGAAAACAAAATCCCTTAGTGCAAAATGTCACATGCGCAGCATGTCCCTATGACTGCAAAATGAAAAACCGATAAACATGAAATGAAGCCAGTGACGAAAGTATGGTAGCCGCGGCTATTATTTCATTGTGCTGATTGGCTGCATGGTATAATAAGATACTCCGCCTGGTATTTCTTTCCGAGACTCGTGAACCACGTGACCAACACAAGACTACGTCATCATGCTTGTGGGTTACCAGAATTACCCACTCTTATGATGTTTTTTGTAAATCATTTATGATACTGTTAACTAATAAATACAATTGAAGTGTTGTTGTAAAGTTCAAGTTAATACACACGTAAATCTAAATTATAAAATTATTAAGAAATATTTTAACCCATTGTTCTGAGATTGAATTTACCCCATAACGTATTTTATTGAAATAAAGTGGCAATACTAAGTGACGTTGTCTTGTGTTTCTCTGGGAAGGAAAGACCATGTTTTATTAGACTATGATTGGCTGTTAGTTATTATTATTTTAGACGTCACATCGCATCGGAATCAAAATAAAGTGTTGATCTGAATTCTTTTTCAGAATACTGATATATTTCTACAGATCTGGGCTATAGATGCACGTAAATAACACATCGATCTTCTCACTCAATTATTTCGAACATCGATAACCTTTACTTTTAAATACCTATCAACTATAGTACATCCAAATTGCACAGACTACCAGTGCCCTATGCAACGAGCCGGTTAGCCATTATGATCCCATTATCAAACCGGATACGCAATGAATTTCTCTTGTAGAATTGTAGCCTGTAGTTTGATAAAATCGGGTAATGATTATACTGTTCATAGGCTCATACTTGTGTTGCTTTGATGTCAAACTTGCGCTTGCAGCCATCGAAGGAATATCTTGGCAAAATTTAGTGGCGAGAGTGAACACTTTTGAAAATAAATGTGGAGATATCTCTAACATCCTTCTTCACTTGAAAACACTTAAAATGTAACTTGAAACACACCGGAATTGCACAATATAAAATATAACTCATTCATAATAACACGTTACTTCTTCTTGGCAGATGTTTTAGGTTCATATTTGTGTTGCTTGCCTCCGTAGCGCGCGATGAAGGCTTTGATATCAAACTTGCGCTTGCATCCGTCGTAGGTCATGTAGCGGATCTTGCCGAAGACCGCGCGCTCCGCCCAGCCCTGGTCGTGGATGCCGCATATCGACCACATGCAGCCTGGAAGGAAACATGAGAAGATATAAAAAGCCATCGCCCCGTGGCCAAGCATTGGTCCAAGGTCTTACAGTTACCATTATCGACTCGATGATGAAGAAGAAGGATATGTATAGTTCAGATGGACTATGAATACTTCCATACCTGATGGTCCGAAATGAAGGTGAAACAACAGGACCTTTTACCATCGGTACTTCGGCACTCATCGCTTCAGCTTAAATGCTGACTAAGTGAGTATATAAACTACCTACTGGAGGCAAACAGAGCCTGGATCAAATCATGTTCGCGTGTTTATGATTTTTTTTTACATAAGCTTCACGTATTTATTGCCTTTTACTCTTGGTGCTATATAATAAAATGCGATGAAGATTAAATTAAACTTCGGGTGCGCCGCGCGTCATGCAGCTGTCAAAATTACTGGTTTGTATAGGCTTGTAGAAAATACCAGAAATTCACGCGGCACGCCACGACGTTGTCACATTGACGGCGCACTACGCCGCGTACAAGACCCGAAGTTTAATTTCGCCTTAAAGGAATGAATCCAAGGATAAGGTAGCAATAGCATTCCCTGTGAAAGACGAATGACTCACTCGCCAACCAGATACCCCTCCAATATTTGAACCCCATATCCAACAGTGGACTGATGTGGCAGTAGTAAATATAACTTTAGAATCTACAAAATACATACTTACCAACATAAATTAAATGTGAGAAAATTTAAAAATTCCGCTCTGCCAACTGAGCTACGGGTGCCTGGCGGACCCTGATGAATTTCGAAACCTCTTGTTGCTCGTCTCTAAGCGACTTTTTCAATTTATGAGAATAATAGCACTGTGAGTGCATTAAAAATCTCAATACACATACCAACATATCCACTAGGATCCCGTCCATCAATGCTGTAATGGTCATTCAGGTATATCGCGTGTTTGAGCGCGTCCTCGGGCGTCTCGGTCCACTCCAGGATCTTCTTGCACCAGTACATCCGGAGGAAGCCGTGCATCTTCCCCTCTTTCACCAGTTGTATCTGTGCGGAGTTCCACAGGTCGTCGTGGGTTTCGGCTTTGGAGAGTTGCTCGAGGGTATAGATGTGGGTGCGTTTGTCTTTTCTGGAAAATAAAGCCTCATTAGGGAACATTCCTAAATTTCCAATGAGGACGCATTTTAAACAATGTTTCGGAACAAAGTTCCCAACGAGAAAGCATCTTCATTGGGCACTTTTCGGGAACATTGTCCTACAACATTGTATAATAAACAAAGTTTAAATGGATCAGTTTATTACCAAGATTATTATAATAAAGTAAATAAATAAGACAATTATAAGCTTGATACTGGCGTCGTTCTAGTTCTTGCACTAGAAGCAGAAGCTGTACTTAGGAAGTCGAAAAATCGCTTCCTCGAAAACCCATCGCGATTCGCGCGATACCCACCAGGAGAGTACTTTTCTTGGCACCCACTTGATACTCTCCTGTCATACTTTGATTTTGTTACCCTCATGTCATGATAGATAACCCCTTCACACCCTCTTAGACCCGTTTTATAAATTGCTCTCAATCCTAAGATCGATCTTGAGAGCGATTTTGAGATGCAGTTTGTACTGCTGACATTTTTCAATATCAGTTGAGAGTAATTCATAAATACGGGCTTAACTTCTACTCGACAACCGCTCGAAACTAACTTGATGCTGTCCTAAAGAAATAAACTGATTTTTTATTATTATTAACCTGTGGTCATCCAAAGTCTTTTGCGCCCAATTGCTGGCGCCCTTGATACTGTCGTAATGCTCGCAGTAGAAGCAGAAGTTATCCGCCAGCTCGCGCCGCACGATCGCCTCTTCTAGGTATGCGTTCACACTCTCTGTGTATTTCTTTTTGTAGTTCTGGACACAGAGGGCTACTCTTTGCACTGATATTTGACCTGGAAATAGATATAAAATGACACTGTTATTTATTGTTAGGTAGTTGGAAATCTTTAATGACCTTATGGTCTTCAAAACGGCATCATAGTAATGGTCTGTTCATTGGCCTATTCTGTATAAATATCACTGCTAGTTGTTTACTTATTTGACATTTAGAACATAGTTGATTCTTTTTATATGATCAGAAGATAATACAAGGTCCAGGAAAGTTCGCATTGTTTATTGCTTTCTGGTTAATAGATGCGTCCACACTGTCCGAGGCTGCTCGGGTGCTCGCTACCTGCCGCGGCAAACGCTCGTGCGAGCATGGGCATGCGTTGCCTGGGATGAGCCACGTATTGTTTTTGTCGTTTGCCGCGCGAGGCAGTGAGGTTGCGAAAAGCCTCGCTTGGTGTGGACGCACCTATTCAGTTTTAGGTAAAGATAAACTGTAATTCCTTACCAAAATGGAACCAAGGTGACAGATTGCTCAAGGCATCCTGTGTGGGGTCATTCCTTTTCGACGCGAATATTTTGAGCCGCTTGTCGAGGAAGCTCTTCAGCATCTTCATGGCTTCATCATACCCCGGCTTGGCCCACTCCACCGGGCCCACTGACTTGTCCGCCTCTCTGCTTTCTATAGCCGCATCAAAGTCTATTGGCTGAAAAAGTAAGTATTAAAATTATTACAATACATTGAAATGCCTATTCAGAAAATGTATGAAACTTCATAAACTACATTAGATTATTTTTACCAACTTTTTAGTCAAACACTAATTAAAGTCATATAAAATTTGTTTACATTTCAATTGCGATTTATTTAGCCACAAGCAACCTGCACAGTAGTTGCACCTGTTGCTTATCATTTTCCTTTGGGAATAAGGCCTTTCCTAGCATGTATTATACATACCTATACACCTTTCTTTTAAATCAGTTAAAATTATAATACCACATCAAAATCGACTGTGAGCAGTTAGCAGTGTCTGTGGCAGTTTCCATGACAGATAAACTACAGAGAATTGGATTGTATTGATAATCTTGCTCACCTCTGGTTCAAACTTGGCTGTGTAGGGGTGTTTGATGACCGCTGGGAACTCAGTGAGGTACTCATCTAGCTTGGAGTTGATCTTATTCCTGATTGTCCTGGCTGAGTACTCCTGCTTATCTGATGCCACCCAGCATGGGACTATGTTATGGGCATCCACCTGAAAATAATTATATAGCATCTCATAAATGAAAATTTCACTGCACAATCAAATCTGAATTTTCACTGGTCATTGATTAAGTAATTTATTAAGGGGCTTTCGTATTTTCAACTATAAAATTACACTCTATGATACACTCAAACAGCGGTTTTGCAAACTATCAACAAGTATAAAGGGGCAATGAAAGAGCTACTTGAATGTGACCCAGTATTACCTGAATCAATGGAACATCTTTCTTTAGCTTCTTCTTGACTCCATCCAGCCAGCCCATGGGGGTCCTGAGTGGGTTGAAGTCACACACCACTGCTCCAATCTTGTGTTCCTCCACCCACTGTGGCAATGCATCAGCTCCGCTGCCCTCTAGGAGATGGAAGGAGATATTGAGGTTCTTGCACTCAGCCGCCACTTTTTCTAGACCTGCAAAATGAAGAAGAAATATATTTAGGTTAGATTAAACACTTCTTTGAATTAGATCTCTGAATCTAGATAAATATTATTTTATTACTAATGGTAAAAGACATAGATTCAAATCCTGCCTGCTATATAAATTTTTTAAAGTTTAAAAAAAGAAGATAAATATATTTATTCCATGGGACAACTTGGTGTCTCACATTATTAGAAATAATCTCGAGGGATAAATCATAACAAGTGAAACAAAAGGGTTGAAGAGAAGACAAAGCAACGCAATAGATACTCTACTTGATTTCTGTTGCATTTAAGTAAATAGGGAATAAGATCTTTGCTTACCTTTCAGCAAGAAATGAAACTGCCGCACTGAAGCATCTAAATATTTAGCGATAATACAGAAGCATACGTGAAGCGGCACTTCGTTCTTCAAGGCAAGCTTTTGTGCAAACAGGAAGGCCCAGTTATCTTGAACTCTGCTGTCTCGAGACATCCAATACACAATGCCCTCACAGTTGTCGGGCACCATCTGCTCCTGCGATATGATCCTCACACGATTCTTGTTAAATTTGTAGTTAGAAACAGACCCGGTATCATCTCGCAACTTCTGTATCGTGTTCATAAATTCATCAAGGCCAGTCGCAGACTCGCCGGTTTTCTGGGTGGATACTTCCACTTTAGGTTTCTTGGCTGCAGAAGCCATTTTTGAATATTTTAAAACAGTATTTCTTTCACTTTTTATTAAATATCTCGAAAAATATGCACAACTGTAAAAACGCGCCACCATTTGCAGAATTGACACTATTGACAGGACAGTTTTGATTTGACAGTATGTTTTTTAAATTTGTGCACGTGCACATATTTTTTTCTCTTACAGAAAAGGCAAGAAGGTCAAAGCCCATGCTGCTTATGAAAAATACAGGGTGTGAATGTTTATAGCTTTTTCTACGGCTTTTACATTTTACGAGTTTTAAGTGGTCTGATTTTATTGTTTTAGTGGATTTGAGTGGTTTATAAATAAATGTCTGCCGAGTTTTTTCAAAACCCTAGGTCTATAGTTTACTTATTAGTAGCAAAAGTGTAAGTCTACTTTACAATGTAGTCTAGGGATTAACTTCACAGCTATTCGGATTGGAAAATCGGTATGTATGTACTTCTTGACTTCCTGATTAAAATTAGACATGGAGCCGAGCGGGTCCCACCCCCTTAACCTTTTACCGCCCCCCTCCTTTAGAAGGCGTAACTTTTGAAAAATTGCTTGTTGGGTAGCTTTTTTGTCATATCGTGCTTAATATCACACAGCTAAATTACCCTTGCCTTAAGCCTTGGAATAAATAACTTAACGGTTAGTATTTTTATACACAACGTTTAATTTAAAATAAAAAATTTGAAAATAAGTCTAAAAGTGTTACTTTCTAACAATCTTAGGTAATCAAATCATCGATAAATGCTTGAAGAATTGTCATCCTCAGGGAGTGGAAACTTCTGTTTTAGTTTTTTACTGCAAGGATGACCGTTTATTTTCTCTAAATTGGTAATCAGGCAGCCTAAATTACAGAATGATACGAGCCCGCAAAACTCGCAGACTATCCTCTCTACTTCTTGGGGTAAACATAGCTTGGGTAGGCAGCATTCGAAGCATATGTTAAACTTATTTGGCTGAAAAATAAAATATAGGTAAATTAGTTTTAAACTAATACAGGTTGTCCCTCCTTAAGTGTTCCAAAGAATTAAATCTAGATTCTGGAGATGCTTAGCTACCAATCTGGATTAAGAATTTTGATATTCAAAAACAAATAAATTGGACACTCCATACAAAATGCTCTATCAGTCAGCATTATGAATATGGGAAGTCCATTTATTTTCAAAAATTAGAAAATACTTATTCCAGATTGGTCCAGAATCTAGGTTTCTTTCTTTAGGTCACTCAGTGTCCCACTCGAAAAGAAGAAGACCCTGTATGGCTGTATAATAATTAATCCATGGCGGCCGGGGCATAGGAAATCACGACTGTCTATGGCTTGCGAGTTGGACTCGCCCACCGAGGGTTTCGTACTAAGTTTTGTACTAGTCTACATATTTAAGTTCATCTGTGGTTTTGTAGGTTGGTAATCCTATATTTATAGTGCCGTGTGGTGTGGTGCCGGCAGAGCAGAATAGCACCACCCTCTCTCTTTCCGTGGGGGTCGTAAGAGGCGACCGAGGGATAAACCCGACCCAAACAGCCAGGGCAAGCCGTATGGTGGCGGTTAATCCACCACAAAAGCATTCCCAAGGAGGGTTGACGTCTGGTAGGTAGGTATTATGCGGCCGGTAGTAAAATTCAGCCAAATCCTTTTGCAACACGATTTTGTGTTCAACGAAACGAGTTGCGCCGACCCCAAGTAATTGGGATAAAGGCAGGAAGATGATGATATATAGCAAAAACTTTTGTCCCACACTTAAGTAGGTGACAGTCCACTTACTGATTCGCGGAAAAGCTCAGGTTTCACATACGGCCTTTTCCATGCCTTAGCCTCTGTTGCTAGAATATGTCCTATTTTATGATCCCTTATCATCAATTCCACCTCCTTCTCGACTTCATTTTTCTCAGCTGCAGTCATAGTTGGAGTGATCTCCAAATGCTTTTGTATCCTTCTATGATAAAACTGCACTATCTGTAGCAATTTCTTACGGATGTTTTCGTCTTTATACTTTGGTTTGTGAGAAGTTTTCAGGATGTCCCAAACTTCTAGGCATCGTGCTGAGGTCACCCAAATACCAACATTATGAGCGTTTTTAATATTATGTTCTTTTATGATCATCGTCCAGTGGCGATGTTTGAATCTGAGATAAAAGACATAAGTGGTTGAACTGAACAGTGAAAAGAAAACCCAAGCTTTTACAGTATTTTAATTCGGCGGGTATAGGTAGTACTTTAGACCGGTAGTGCTGTAAGTAATAAGGCAACAATAGTCGAGTATCTGATCATATTCTATACTTACTTAGTTCATGTCATGGCTAAGGGTGGTAGTGCTTGATTATAAAAAATGTCGTAGTGTTTGATCTCAAACAGATCTGCTATTTAATTGAAGACTTAACTTTGTACCTAGTAAAAGAAGCTTACCCTATTGCAGCCACAATAGTCCACTGCTGGACTTGGGCCTTCCCCGTATCGGAGGATACTCACAATGCTTTTTACTTATTTTTAATTTTGTGTTTAGCCGTTATTCGGCTATTACTATTAATGTTTTTTTTTTCAAACTTAGCTAGGATAGCTTAGGGCCTACAAAGATTGTATCTTTAGAATAGGAGCACTTCTGGGCAGGTTTTTGGGGGGTTTTCCTGTCCAGGAGGTCCGACTAACTATACGCATGTAACACCTTTTTAAAATCTTGATCGAATTTAGTTTCACTTAGGCTACTCGCCCACGTCCGATAATCGGTGTCCGTTTTTTTGTAGGAGAAAAATGGAACGTATTGATTGCAATGGTGTATGTAACGCTCACGTCCTACAAATAGTAGGTCAGAAATAAAATCGGTGAATCTCGACCGATCCGATTGTCGGCGAAAAATGGAACACTCTGAAATGTATGCGTAAACGCACACTACTCACCGACAGTCGGCCGCATGGACTTGCTAGGGAAGGGCATATCTCGAAAGTCGCATTTCTCGTACACATCAATATGCAACATCAACATATTTCAAATTATTATTTTCTAGTAAAGACTCTTTTGCAAATTCAGATTAGTTTCATAATAAAATCTTTTCAGTATCAAAACTGTAAACTTGACAAGAAGACATGAATTAAAAAGAAGAAAGGATAGGTAAGTTGAAGTGGTTAAAAACAGTTACCCGACTTCGGTAGTTTCAAAATTGTATTTTGCAATGGAAATCCGCAAGTTGAATTACATACCAAAATACATATGTCACCGTAAAATTACAAACAACGCTGGATTATAATCTATCTCGCTAAATTATAATATGTCGGAATATTGTAACCCATTCACACGTATAATTTTTCAGTAGATTACAATATAACGAACCAAAATCGTAAAACTGTGATACGATACGCAGCTCGCGTTCTGATTGGTCAAATTTGAAGTCAAGTCTCAGTCTCATGTTGCCAGCGACGCCATGTTTGTTTAACAGCTAATTGCCATCTCGTTGGTTCTCGAACATAAACTAACAGTTTTTTCTTCTGTTTTTATAACTCCGTGTTGAAAATTGCTCATATGAACTTATGAAATAAGAAAATAATCTCATAAGCATTAGTTGCTTAGGTTCGATACTTGTTAGATACCCATCGATATGGCGATCAGCTGTCAAATAAACATGGCGGCGCGATGTACATGACATTCGACCAATCAGAACGCGAGTTGACAATTTTACCATTTTTTTTTTAAATATTCTCGAAAATATTTGAGAAGATAATTTATAACTGTTTAAACCAATATTTTGAACATAATAGTATTTTAGTAAAGGAACAAAAAGGTTTTCGAAAAGGCAAAACAATTAACATGGCCATATATGACATGTTATACAAAGTCCATAACCGGATGGATAAAAGGCTACCCATGTATGCTTTGTTTAAACCAATATTTTGAACATAATAGTATTTTAGTAAAGGAACAAAAAGGTTTTCGAAAAGGCAAAACCATTAACATGGCCATATATGACATGTTATACAAAGTCCATAACCGGATGGATAAAAGGCTACCCATGTATGCTTTATTTATGGACCTTACGAAAGCATTCGATTTCGTCAATCATAAAATGCTCCTTAAAAAATTAGAATTATATGGTGTAAGAGGTAATGTTAATGACCTTATCAAGTCATACCTTAGTGGCCGATCGCAAATGACGCAAATAACTAAAATCTGCCCAAAAACTAAAACATACACTACATATTCATCAGATCTAAAACCTGTTGAGCAAGGAGTTCCACAAGGAAGTGTATTGGGCCCACTATTATTTATAATATATATTAATGACATTGTCAATTCTACTAAACATGACATGATATTATTTGCCGATGACTGCACTGTGCTTTATGATAACAAAACTGACATTAACAATAGTATTCGCAATATAATTGACTGGTTGACACATAATAACTTGCAATTAAATCTTGACAAAACCAAAATTATTAATTTTAAACAGAGAATAAGGAAAGGAGAGATAACATGTGACGTAAAGTATAATGGAGAAATAGTCGAGGAAACACATGTTACCAAATTCCTAGGATTACATATAGACTGTAATATGAGTTGGTATACTCAGACTGACAACATATGTAACAGATTGAGCCAATCTTCCTATGCGTTATACAAGCTTAGTAAAATTGTGAATCGTGAAACAGTATTAATTGCGTATCACAGCCTAGTAGGTTCCATTCTGAGGTACGGAATTATTTTTTGGGGAAATGCACCTGGCGCAAAAACAGTATTTACATCCCAAAAACGATGCATACGGTCTATCTGCAACCTGAGACGCACAGACAGCTGCAAGCAACATTTTATTGATTTAAAAATTTTGACTGTACCATCTTTATATATATATGAAGTCGCTGTATATGTATATACAAACCCCAATTTATTTCGACGCTTTGAAAGAGCTAGGCGATGCGATGTGTACCGCGCCCATCCTTGCAAAACAGCATTATTTCACAAAAGCGTGTTTGCAATGGCACCTCAAATTTATAACTGTTTACCTAAAGCCTTGCGAGACATTGATAATCTGGCAGGTTTCAAGCGCCAATTGCACCGGTTTTTGACGGAGAAAGCATTTTATTCCGTAAAGGAACTACTTAATAAATAATACCCAATATTAATTAATTAGTAATTACTCATATTGACATTTATTTTATTTTTTGACAATGATGATGACCTAACTGTGAAATTATTGTGTTTTAATAATATGACGATTTTATTTACCCTCCTATAACTTTATAATCTTTTGTTTTTATTGTACTTTCGACATTTCATCTGTATCAATGATTAAGTTTTTTTTTTTAATTTTATTTAATGTAATGGCTATTGTCTGTAGTTTATAATTATGTTGCATGAGTATTCATATGCCTTGTATGGTACATCACAGCGTTCTACCTTTGTATATTTTAACACCTTGTTCTTTTACCTGTGTTGATGAATTAATAAATGATTTATGATTTATGATTTATTTATGATTTACCGTTTTACTTCATAATATTATAATCTTTCGAAAATTGATAGGTACGTTAAATGGTGATCCGTGTGTATGTCTTACAATATTTCGACAGATTGTAATTTAGCGGGAAATATGATAATCTAGCGGTGTTTGTAATTTCACGGTGACACATACATGCATACTTTCGAGGCCGGGACGGAAGATGAGTTGCTCGAAGCTTTCGAGGGACGGGATCTCCTTGAGATGTAGTGTGAGCGATTTGAACAATGTCAAAAAAAAAATTATGTGAATTTTTGTTTTAAAAAACAAAAAAGAGGATGATTGGGGAAAAAGGGTTTTGAGGCAGTCATCTAGCTAGTCTACATATTTAAGTTCATCTGTGCAGTCATCGTGCAGCGGACCTGGTGAGTGCATCTCATATTTTTCAATTTTGCGCTAGAAATATTTTTTCGGTACATTATGCGCGTTATTTACCTATTTCATAGTGAAGATAAATGGGAAGCCTTAGATTATTTACCTATAGGTGTCGCTGCCGCTCCACTAGATACCGTCGGCATACATTTCAATGAAGCAATAAAATATGTGTTTGGATTGACTCATCAGAGTTTCTCCTAAGTCAGTCATAGTGACGGCTCTTTACGAGTCATAGGAGCCGAACATTTTCATAAAAAGTAGACAAAATCCCCCATAAAATGCGGTGATATTGTGTAAAAATAATAGCACAAATAATTGGAAGAGCGATGAACTCACATATCATTGTGTAATTTTGTAAAATCATCGGAAAATATTAGAAAACAAAAATTTATTTGGGTGTTGCCATGTACACCATTAACACCATAATCAATTATCCCATTGTTGTTATTTTTATTATGTGACTTTGTAAATATTTTTACGTGCCAATACAAACCTTTCTAAGGTTCAATGGCACCAAGAATTAAAAAAATATGTTAAATTTTTTAAATAAATAATCATAACAATACCTATCAGCAATTTTTGGCATGTAGTCCTGGGTTACAATAGTATCACTCCATGTTTATGTACCCGTGGGTATCGTAAAAGGCAACTTAGGGATAAATCTAGAGACAGGGTACGCCTTGCACTGCACTCGTTAATCCGCCTACCAGCCAAGCGTGGTGTACATGGCAAGTATTCCCTAAAAGGTGAAGAATCTTATGCAGTTATTATTATAATCATCATGTTATACAGGGTGGCGCAATAGAACGTGCATATTGCATTATCTTATTTGTCGGGGTAAACGGCGCTCGGGCGAGGGAAGCCTTGCGTGGTTGGATAGTGACATTCATGGAGTTTTAGTAGCCATGAATCACTTTGACGGAAAACATCGAGCTTTTTGTATTCCCACGTTTTACGAAAACGGTCGTTTTTACATCTCTACAAGGCGACTATATTGTTGTTAATATGGATTAAAACACATTAATGAAGTTACAAGAGCAAATTTAATTAAAATATGGATAAAGCGTTTAAAAGTGACCTGTTGCACGTTTAAACCCCCAGCAGAAGAACGTCTAAGAACGTCTAGGACGACAGACAATATTGAGAGGGTGAAGGAGTCAGTACGAAAAAAACCGCATTTGTGTGATCCGGAAGCGATCGGCGGCTTTACACTTGCCACGACGAAGTTTACAGCGAATTTCAAACTGAGATCTTAAACTGCATCCTTATAAGCTCCAGTTAACACAAGAGTTGAAAGAGACCGACTTCAGAGCAAGGTTGGCATTTCCTGAAGAAATGTTTAGTCGATTTTCCACTTTTGACAACGTCCTTTTTTCTGATGAGGCCCATTTCCAATTAAATTGTTTTGTTAACCGACAAAATTGTAGTTATTGAAGCGACGAGAATCCCAAATTCAAACATCAAAACCACTGCATAGTCCGAAAGTAATGGTATGGGCAGCAATCTCAAGCAAAGGAAATGGCGGCAATCACCCAGTCTTATTGAAAAGAGTTTTCACAAATTTCGCTTCTCGTTTAGAGGAGTGTAGCTTTCGAGAGGGCCGTCATTTAGACGATGTGGTTTTTAAAAAATAAACTCCACTTATTTACCTAATTGGCCTGTCTTTTATTTCATCTATATCTTTCGTTTTAATTTTTTACCGTATACTTAGAAAATGCACGTTCTATTGCGCCACCCTGTATTTGCTTGGTACATATTCCCTGCTGATCCTATATGCGTGACCGTTACACTGATATTATTCGCCTGAGTCGAGATGATAGTGTCAAAGATTGAGAAAGGCTATGATTGAGCGTACGAGCCTGACGTTAAGTAACGTCTCCCAGTGGGGCGATGACAATCTCGTCAGCTTCAATGCTTCAAAAACGCAGGCGTGTCTTTTCTCCGCAAAAAGGAGTCCTTTCACCTTTTCTCCTACTTTTCGGGGTACATCTGTTCCAGTGACCAACACTCTTCAACTCCTTGGCATGGAGCTGTCCTCTGACCTCAACTTCGGCACCACCATCGAGTCCAAGGCTCAAATTGCAGCTAGAAAGTTGGGCTTCCTGAATAAAGTCAAGCGGTACTTCACGCCTGAACAGCTTCTAACTCTTTATAAAGCTCAAGTCCGATCTTGCATGGAGTACTGCTGTCACCTTTGGGATGGCTCGGCTAAATACCAACTTGCTGCACTGGATTCGGTGGAACGCAGAGCCAAGAGATTAATAGGCGATAAAAAACTGGTGGCGACCAAGCTTCACAGCCTGGCTCACCGCCGCAAGGTTGCTTGCCTATCGGTCTTCTACAGATTGTACTTCGGAGAGTGTGCGCGTGAGCTGCATGAGCTCATACCACCGTCTCCTTTCTTCCATCGGACATCCAGACGCACGGCCGGCTACCATCCGTTCTTAGTTGATATACCCACATTACGCACTAAGCGCTTCAAATCATCTTTCATTATGCGCACGGCTAAAGAATGGAATTCCCTGCCTGCGTCTGTATTTCCGAGTGCATATAACCTGAATCTCTTTAAGTCTAGAGTGAATAGGCATCTTCTGGGCAAGCTCGCTCCACCGTAGATCCCATCTCTGCTCTAGGGTAAGATTGGGGTCAAGAGTAAGCCCATCATAGATAAAAAAAAAAATAGTTGGTGGAAACCAAAAAAACACACAAATATATGTTCCGATTATTTCGACGAGAGTGACTTTATCCCAATAAAAGCGGTAGGAAAAGACTGTAAGGGAGCTTTATTAGATTTTTTTCTAAATATGTACCTACTTTTGGCCCTTTAATACAAAAATTACTAAAAAATGTATCAGTTTGTAAGGGAGGTAATTTTTTTTTCTTATTTCGTGTGTTGATTAATATAATTGAGTTACTAATTATTTTCTTTGCTTAATTAATTAATTACCAGTAAAAAAACATTAGCTCCCAACTTAACCCACAGAGCATACCTACCTACAATATTTTCACATTAACTCGGGGAAGAGTTAAATATCTGGCAATCCAATTTTTTCGCGCATGCGATCTTTAAAAATTGTCATAGATAATCCTATCATTTTAAATATGCACTTGAAATTGTCAAAATTTATTCACTTCCTAATCCGTGCTTCAAACTAATTATGGCAGCCCGCAGTGCACAAATGTAAATTAATTGGATTATACACACTTCAAAATAAAGTTGCTTCAGTTTTTTGACGGCGTCTTTAGTAAGGGCTGTATCTAGTGGAGCGGCAGCGACACCTATGAATAATCTAAGTGGGAAGCGTTTTACGAAAACACGTAGTTTTGAGCTAGAGTTCGTTTGTAGATACATTATGTACGTTTTCATATAAATCAATTAGGAAAAAGATTATTAGAACAGTATTATTGGACAGAAGGCTGAATAGCATTTGATCAGATAGTAAAATAATTTCTTGTCATAAAAGTGGAGAAGCACAATATGAAGACATGAATTAAATTCCTTTAGTAATTTTTATTGAGTTCAGTTTATTTCTAAAAATATGAAATAGTTAATTTAGTTATACAAGGTTACTGGTAATTGGTCCCGATCCCGTTAAGGAGTGATAGTATATGTAATTTGCAATCGAAATCACCCCCATGTATATGGGGCAAAAGTGTACCCATTTCTAGATATTTAAGTTTTTTTTTTAAGGAATATTGGGTCTCACACATTAAAAAACTTAATAAAAAAGAAAGTACTAAATGTAAGATAACTTCTTTTCGTGTAGGACACCGGGTCGTTCAACGACACGAGGAACCCTGGTGTCAGAATTTTGTAACTCTAGCGTCTAGATAACTGATAAGTTATAGAAAAATACTCTTAATCAAAGAATATTAATGGTTTTACGAGTATCACCCAGCCTGCGTCTCAAAGAACCACAAGTAAGAAATGCTCTCTCAGCTTCTATGCAAATAATTTAGAATGTTTTCATAGTTAGGACTTATTCATAGGAAATGAACGTCGAGTTTCTTCGCCATTCAGAAGCAAAAAGTTATTATATTTTTTGGCGTGGGTTTTCAATGTGCCGGATCCGCGGATCCGCCTTTTGAAGGTGGGGGTTCCGCAAGGCTAAAAATAGCGCGAGATCCCGCGGGATTGCGAATCCCGCATTGCGGGATTGCAATCCCTAGACGTGCTACTAACAACAGTCAAAAAGACGGACGTGTGCTTTGAGTCGGTCACAAAATCGGACATAAGAATCGGAGGAAAAATCTGAGCGATTATCGGCCCTACAAAAAGTCTGACGTGGGCGAGCAGCCTAAACCTACATAATGAGTTATACTTGTTCGTTACATAGTAAAAAAACCCTGGATCGCTTTTTACGATGCCCACACGTAGAATTGGCGAGATTCTATGCTAAAAAAGAATTATTAATTTGAAAATAAACATTTTCCAAATTACCTAGCAATAACGTCCACAAGTTCCTTCAACAGTTTTCCCTGCAGCCATCTTATATAGAGCAACCGAGTGCAATCTTGCGCCAAAGTCAAGGTATCTTTATACACGTCACGTTCCGAATTCTTCCTCCTTGCCTCCTCGGACGCAGGAGGTAACTTCCACTTACTTGCTATTTTGTCCCTACTGTCTTTCATAATTTTAGTTTTAGATGCTTTTTTCTTGTCCATGAGGTTTTTAGAAGATTCTGCGAATTTGGCTGTGAATGTAGATAACATAATTAAGTAGTATGTTAAAAATGGAGTTAGTTTAGTAGCAGTGGCGAATGGTAGGTAGGGCTATAAGTACATACCAATTCCCATTGACTTTCCTAACAGAAGTTTACAAATCCAAACTCTTACATCAATCTACTTTAATTCAGCTTTTTTTCGCATCGGCCAACCTTCGTTAAAATGTCACCCTTCGCTACTGCTTGGTACGTAGGTATTTTATTTTTATTATTATTTATTATGTATCCAGTTATTTATAATAAGCTTTCATTGCAATAAGACAAAAGTAGGTATCTACTATTACTGCGTTGCTGAAAAACAGAGCCTCTCTTGTCTGCTCGCGGCGACAGTAGCATGCATGTCCCTAAGAGTGTCCCTTCGCTACTACTTGGTAGTTTTTTTTTATAATGTATCCAGTTATTTATAAAGAAATTAGGTATCTACCATTACTGCGTTGCTGAAAAACAGAACCTATCTTATCTGCTCGCGGCGACAGCAGCATGCATGTCCCTAAGAGTGTCCTTTCGCTACTACTTGGTAGGTTTTTTTAATTATGTATCCAGTTATTTATAAAGAAAGTAGGTATCTACCAGTACTGCGCTGCTGAAAAACAGAGCCCCTCTTATCTGATCGCGGCGACAGCAGCTTGTCCCTAAGAGTGTCCCTTCGCTACTACTTGGTAGTTTTTTTATTATATATCCAGTTTATAAAGTTTTCATCCTACTATCCTACTAATATTATAAAGGCGGATGTTTGTGTGTGTGTTTGTTACGACATCACGCTAAAACGGCTGATTAGATGGACATGAAATTTTGCACAAATATAGAAGAGTATCTAGAATAACACATAGGCTACTTTTACCACGTTAAAATGTCTTATTCCTACGGGATCGCGCATATTCCAATATTTATGCAAAGGTGGCGTGACTGAGCCGATTCGCGTTTTAAACGTTTTCGAGGAAAACTAACAGCGACATCTCTTGGCTAGTAATGCTTTCTTCCCGCGGAATAATAGTTTGCAGCGGGTGAAACCGCTGACGGGCAGCTAGTTGTAAATAAAGACAAAAGTGGGTATCTACCATTACTGCGCTGCTGAAACACAGAGCCTCTCTTATCTGCTCGCGGAGATAGGAGCATGTCCCTAAGAGTGTACTGAGCGAAATCAAATAAGTTTTCGTAGCGGACGTCTTCGTCGTAGCACTCGATCAGGGGATCCGCGCCGTACAACAGCAGGTTAGTTAGCTGTAAAAAATATTAATTTAATTCAGAGGAATGCCTTCTATACCTGCCTAATTAGTACATTCTGTCAGCTGGTCACCTACTGGTTTTTCATGCAATTATTGATGCTTCATATGTGTATATTTTTGAATTTTGACATGCGGAAGATTGCTACGGGGTCGTGCTCGTATCACACGTTCTATCAAAATTATCAATTCGCACATAATCTTGAGCAGAAGTAAGTGTGATACGAGTGATTACACTAGTCGTTGCGGACTTCTGTGCACGATTTCAGAAATCACCGTTTCAGGGTAGATGGAGCTTTAGATATATCGACATATACGGGGTGTTAGGGACGGTGTAACGAAAACTTTGCAGGCGTGCTCAGACCATGAAACTGAACAACTTTTACTATGGAGCCAATACAAAGTCAGTCAGCTGAGCGTGAGTTTTGTATGGGAGGTCGGAATTTCTTTTCGTTTCCCACCATTGGCTCCATAGTAAAAGTTGTTTAGTTTGATGGTCTAAGCACGCCTGCAAAGTTTTCGTTACACCGTCCCTAACACCCTGTATATTTCAAAATTGCTACGTAGATGTAGATATGTTCGAGAACTATAGTCATCAAAATTAAAAATAATCTTACTATATGAGTTTTGTCGATGCTTAAGATCTTCTTGAAGTATTCTCTGGAGAACAGCTTTACCAATATAGTTTGATGGCGCCTGTTGATGATAGCGTTAAGATTGGTTCCCGGATGTTGAATGAACGTGCTCAGAAGGGTCAAGTTCTTGTATAACCAAACTGTTTTGATCACAAAATATACTTACTATACGAGTTTTGTCGATGCTTAAGATCTTCTTGAAGTATTCTCTCGAGAACAGCTTCACCAATATGGTGTGATGGCGCTGGTTGATAGTTGGTTGGCTGGTTGAGGTTGGTTCCCGAGTGTTGAATGAACTGGCTCAGGAGGGTCAAGTTCTTGCGAACTGTTCTGATCACAAAATATACTTACTATATGAGTTTTGTCGATGCTTAAGATCTTCTTGAAGTATTCTCTCGAGAACAGCTTCACCAGTATGGTGTGATGGCGCTGGTTGATGATAGCGTTGAGGTTGGTTCCCGGGTGTTGAATGATCGGGCTCGGAAGGGTCAAATTCTTGTACAACCGAACTGTTCTGATCACGAAATATACTTACTATATAAGTTTTGTCGATGCTTAAGATCTTCTTGAAGTATTCTCTGGAGAACAGCTTCACCAATATGGTGTGATGGCGCTGGTTGATGATAGCGTTGAGGTTGGTTCCCGGGTGTTGAATGAACGGGCTCAGAAGCGTCAAGTTCTTGCTCATCGCACAGTCTATGGGTGATTGACCTTTGTACTGAGCTGTGGGATCGGCATTGTGCTGCAAGAGCAGTCGGATTTCTTCGCGCCGTATCTGAGAAGAACATAAGCAGTTATAAAAAATAACTAAGTATTCAAATAAACACATGACTTTCTTTGTTTGGTTTGATGATAAGTAAACTTCATAACGTAGGTACGAAAATACATAATTAATAAAGATACTACTGTAGGCTAAGTTAAGTATAGGTAAAGAAGTTAGGACAATTTCGAAGATAAAAGACGCATCTACATGTTCGCCAATCAATAAATATAGGGCGGATAGCTCTCCGAATGCATTCAGACCGTGAAACTGAACAATTTCTCATAAAAACACCGTAAATATTTTTGAGTTTCTAGAATGCAGTTGCCTCATCGTGATTTTGAATGGGAGGTCGAACTTTTTTTTGTCGTTTTCTCAATATTATGAAGTATTACGCACCTCTTCCTCAAACTCGTATTGACATTGTTTCTTCAGGACAACTGCATGCAGTAACGTGGGACCTTCTGTCCAGACCGGGGCTGCCTGTATTGGCTCTGGGGACGAGGGATGTGATCCGTCTGGGGCCTCTGGGATCTTCAAGCGATGGCAAGTGTCAGCGCCAAGTTCAAGCAAAGTGCTGATCATGGCCAAATTGTCATTGCTCAATTCATCCGATATGACTATGTCTAAAACGGTGTAGTCATGAAACTGAAACATCAGTATTTTCTTTAACATAAATTCTATAAAATCTATAAAGTCCTCTTGTTGCCTTTTGCTATTTATATGTACTTATATTGGAACTCGCCTCTCCTTGTGGTAGCTGGCTAAAACTACTGCCACCCAGAGTCTACTCAGGGTGTTTCGTAAAAAGTGACGTAGCGCTTTTGACCTCGGCTGAATATCTGTCTATATGTTGACTATGTTGAACCGCATGGTGGCGTTGATACCACCTACCCTACAATAGCATTGCCAAACACAATTGACATCAGGGTCATAAAACATTGCCAAATCCTTTTGCCACATGATTTTCTAACAAAATTTGTTGCACAGACTGATTTGGATTTGGATAAGGGCAGGAAGATGATGATATTGGAACTCACCTCAGGAAATTTTTCATCTATATTAACACCGTATGAGACCATATGTTTAACGAGGTCTAAACATCCCGACGTCACAGCTAGTAGTATTGCTGGTTGTGGACATTTTACTAACGTTGGATCTGCTCCGTCTGCTAACAGCTGCTTAATAGTCAAATCAATTTTTAATAATCTGAAAGTATTGAAATATAAGGTGTAAAAAAATCAACTGCAAAGATTTTAAGGGCTGCACCAGCCCATAAAACTAAACAACTTTCCCCAAGGAACATAGGTCGAAAAATGAAAAAAAAATTTGGACGTCCCATACAAAATGTACCAGCCTGTGGTTTAGTACCAGCGCGTTCATTTTGCTGACTTGGTTGATTCAGCTGGGACTTCATTCTGAGTCAATTTGTATGGGAGGCCAATAATTTTTTCATATTTCGACCTATGTTCCTTGGGGAAAGTTGTTCAGTTTCATGGGCTGATTCATCCCTTAAAATATTTGCAGTTGATTTTTTTACATCCTGTATGTATATTGTATCAACATTTCAATTAAAGCAGTTAACCTGAAGTTTTCTTTACTGTACTTACATCTTAAGTTTAACATTTTGATATGACTCGTCAAGTTCGATTTCTTCACTCACTTGGTTGACATCGCTCATCGTTAGTACTCTTGTTTTAGATGCAGATTTCCTTGAAGATTTCTTGTCAAGTTTATTGAAATTTGCTTTTTCTATTGGTAATGCATTTAAGTCTTCTAGCGATGCATCTATATCTTTGACGACATCACAAACAGTAAATAAATAATGGGTACTCGCATGGCTTTCTTTAAGTAGAGGTGTAAATTCCTCAGCTAATTTTGTACGATATTTTTCATTGACACGTAGAAACAATTTCTTTTCGTCGCTAAAAATTGGATCTTCATCAGAATCTCCTTCATTTTCATCTTTATGTGGTTTAGTACCAGCGCGTTCATTTTGCTGACTTGGTTGATTCAGCTGGGACTTCATTCTGACCATGGATTGTGCTACAGATTGTTTCGATTTATTTACCTTCATTCTAGATACAGATGCCGCCTTTGAATCTGATTGTGGTGCAGTATTTGTATCGAGGGTAGTTTCTCGCGTCATTTGCCATTCGTCAGCAGCATTTCTGCCAACTGTGTATCAAAAATAAACTGATTATAAGTAGGTACTTATTAATACTACCTACTATTAATAGTACCTACTTATAATCTGCCTCCATGCCTTTATCTACTAGGTATACATATCATGTGCCTAAATCTCTGAACTCTACAAATTCATCGAAACCACGTTTTTGCATGTGAGTTATAGGGACATCTGACAACTATCACCACGTTTATGCGCGTAAGTGACGAGGAATAATTACAACTATGATGCTAGCTTGTTTAATCCATAATAGAAATCGCAACAGCTGGTCTTGGGACGGCTACGTATAGATGGTCTTTCGCGAAATTTTGCATTTTCTTTTGCAGGTGACCGTAGGCTAAGTGGCTAAGTAAGTTACATGGTGACTGACATAATCCAGGCGGACCATAGTTTTATAGTATTATTTTACTCACGATTAAACTTTTCTGGCTTTGGTGGCAGTATGGCTGACAGCATCTCATTTCGTGGGATATCATTGGCTACACACAAGAAACGCAGGAGGGCGACACCTAGTGGAGTACAACAAGAATCGTTGTACGAGTTAACAGTGGCCCCAGCCTCTACCAAGAAATGCATGACGTCTTTTTGATCTCCGCACTGCAAAATTACGATATTTTGAGCGATATTTCTTAAATCCCTAAATTTCGAAAGGTCAGGGTAGTGCTAACCCTATATTTTGCTGTAGGTACCTATTCAACAGTGCCGCCAATAGTGTTTTAAAGATCTGCTTTTACTTACAGTTGCGTACATCAAAGCTGTGTTTCCCTGTGAATCGGCAACGTCAGGATAAATATCTTTTTCGTTAACGAGCTGGGTGACATCTGAAATATCTCCATTAAAACTTGCGAGTAGAAGACACCTGTAGACAATAATCCACGAACACTTACTGATAGGGTGTAAGCAGACCGTGAAACTTGAACAACTTCGAAACTAAACGACAAAAAAAGAATAACCTTCCATACATAATCAAGATCGGTTGATTGCTTTTATTATGGGAAGTAAAAACATAAGTTACATTTCGTTCAGCTTCATGATTCGAATGCTATCAGTTTTTGGAGAGCTGTCCCTTACACCCTGTATATCAGACATGTTTACTTGCGTATGATAGTTATTTGCATCTTGCCCTCCTCTAGCTCAGTATAGAAAATGCGCTTCACCACTCGCTCATCCGCCATCCGGGAGTGACCGCACCACCTAAGCTGTCGACTCATTGAGTAGGCTTCAATGCCAGGTTGTACAATCACAAAACCACCGAAAAGTACCTACGTACTGAAACTGAAACTTATAGAAATATAAGTTCACAAGATTTTCTTCTATATTGACTCATGTTGGTCCTTGTTCCTTGATAAAAGTAGTTTAGTTTTATTTAAATATTTTCAGTATTTTATAAACTTGTAGATGTATAGGCAAAACAAAGGATATTGATTACCTTACCTACTATACACCTCATGAGTAGAAGGAGGCTTGAATTTTTTTCTTAATCCGCTCATTACTTCGTGTAGGTTTAGCCTGATTTTAGCTCTTTGTGTCTCGTGCATGTAACAATGCTTCATCATGTGTATTATCATCTCATTGTTGTTCCAAGCTAAATAGCTTAGAGCCTTGTCTTGCTCCATTTCGTCGCTTTTCTTACTCTCATCGTCTGCTATCGTTTTCTGTGAAATGTTAAGCTATAAGTAGGTAAGTACCTAATCTCTCTCTTTTCGTGTGGAATATTTATTGAGTTCTCCCGTCTTCTACTAGCAGGCCTTTGAAATGGTTGTAACGACCACTGTTCAAGTAATCTAATCAATAATCATAGACAGCCACCCGACCACGCCTAACACACCTGAAGTTTCAACACGGGAAGTACCTAGGGGACTATTTTGTTTTTCGGATAGTCAGGTGGTTCAGCCTGCAAAATCCTGATCAGACTAGAAATAAATTCATAAAGTGATAAATATCAACTTTGTGAGAGACCCACTGAAAATCGAACCCGAAATCTACTGACCTCATTGTAATATTCGTGTAATTTTTATTATCACATATGGTTGGCTCTTCTCATCTATATTTATGAGATATCGCATAATAGGGTGACTGAATTTCAAAGTCAAAAAATAATATGTACTTGCCTCTTGTTTTTCCGATAGGTAATGGATTTTCTTGCCGTAGTATTTGTAGTCAAATAAATCCTTGTTGAAAAGTTCACTGTTCACGTCTGTGCAATATCTCGGGTACAGTTTCTCCCATTTCTTAATTGCCTCAACGGGGTTTGCGCCGTACCACTTCAGCAGGTCTAATGCGGTATTGGTTTCACCTACCTGTATTGTGAGAACATGACAATAATATTTCTATACGGGTTGTAAGGGACAGCTCTCCGAATACCGATAAGGTGCATTTAGACCTTTAAACTGAACAACTCCCATACAAAATCACGATCATCTGACTGCATTTACTAGGGGAAGACAAAAAATATTTTACTTCTCCTGATATATTTTCTTATGGGAAGTTGTTCAGTTTCGTGGTCTGAGTGCACCTTATCAGTATTCGGAGAGCTGTCCCTTACACCCTGTATAAAAATACCTATAGACGCAGTTCACTGATATAAATACTGGATCCAGTAAAGAAAAAAGGTAAATTACTAGCGTATAGTGCGGTAGGTAAAACAAAGAATCACAGATCCCTTCGTGCTGTCTTTCCAGGCAAACAGGATTCTGTTTCTCTAGGTCCACTTCTTTTTCTTCTTGGTTCACTGATTGCGCTTTACGTAAGTACGTACATTTTATCAGCCCAAATGATGCCACTATTGTCTCCTATTGTTTATCTACTAGCATCTTCATCATTGTAAGGGGATACAAAGCTAATGCTTTGTTACTCACGTGGATTTAATGAACGATCCAATTTCAACTGTGACTTACGATTTTCATATTTTTCCACAGAACGACCCTATAAGAGTCCAAGTTATAGTGAGCATTAAGTGCCAGGTTCGGAGCCACGGTGGGTCCCGGGGGCCGCCAGCTCAGGCGAGCTAGCATTTTCATCATCGTGAGGGGATTCAAAGCTAATGCTTTGTTACTGGCATTATCAGCACCACACGTGGATTTAATGAACGATCCAATTTCAACTGTGACTTACGATTTTTATATTTTTCCACAGAACGACCCTATAAGAGTCCAAGTTATAGTGAGCATAAGTGCCAGGTTCGGAGCCACGGTGGGTCCCGGAGGCCGCCAGCTCAGACGAGCTAGCATTTCCATCATCATTGAAAGCTGATGCCTTGTCACAGGCATTATCAGGATTATACGTGGATTTCATGAACGATACAAGCATTTTAACCTTTGACTTACGATTTTTATATTTTTCCACAGAACGACCCTATAAGAGTCCAAGTTATAGTGAGCATTAAGTGCCAGGTTCGGAGCCACGGTGGGTCCCGGGGGCCGCCAGCTCAGACGAGCTAGCATTTCCATCATCATTGAAAGCTGATGCCTTGTCACAGGCATTATCAGGATTATACGTGGATTTTATGACCGATACAACCATTTTAACTGTGACTTACGATTTTCATATTTTTCCACAGAACGACCCTATAAGAGTCCAAGTTATAGTGAGCATTAAGTGCCAGGTTCGGAGCCACGGTAGGTCCAGGAGGCCGCCAGCTCAGACGAGCTAGCATTTTCATCATCGTGAGGGGATTCAAAGTGATGCCTTGTCACAGGCGTTATCAGGATCATACGTATATTAAATAAAAGATCCATTTTCAACTGTGACTTACGATTTTTATGTTTTTCCACAGAACGACCCTATAAGAGTCCAAGTTATAGTGAGCATTAAGTGCCAGGTTCGGAGCCACGGTGGGTCCCGGAGGCCGCCAGCTCAGACGGGCCAGTTGGGATCCTCGCCAGCACCCCACGTTGCTTTTGCGAAAATGACGCTCCACTCCTGGACCCCAACGGATGTCTTTGTAGAACAATCCCTATAATAGAAACATCTAATGTAATCTAATTATACGTACATATATCACGACGCCTATATCACAGGGGTAGGCAGAGCGTAAACGGCTGTAAAAATTGTCATTTGCACCACGTCTGACAAAAGCTTGAGAGTCATTCAGAAGACTGTTTATCACCAAAGGAACAGGCTGTCAGCCTGTCGCCAAAAATTGCAATTGGTACACATCAACTCTCAAATTCCTTAGTCGCTTCTTACGACACCCGCGGGAATAAACACAACGGGGTGATGCTATTCTAAGCCAGCACAACACGACAATGTAATGCAAAGACTTATTACAAGATGAGCTATATAACCAATATCGACATATTTTGTAAATTGAAAGAATTCTTTTCGAAAAGACTGAGATAAGTATCTCCTCAGTTTAAATTGTGCATTTCCTCAAGTACCTACAGTCCTTTTCTTATTTGTTATTTTCTGCATTTATCGTGATTACGTGATAAGCTGATTCCACATGATACTGGCTGAATTACTTATTGGCAAAAGCCCTAATTAAAAAAAAGGCGGCCAAGAGCGTGTCAGACACGCCCACAAATAGGGTTTCGTAGTCAACGTTTAAATATCAGGGTTTTCAGCATTACAAACTTAATTTTGTTGCTGGATTGTTAGCAGCAGTATGATGACCAACCGCAAATAGAAAAACTCATTTTTTTCTGAAACCTTTAAGGGTACAATATCCGTTATAGTTTTCATTGTAACTTCAGATTGTAAGCTATATTCCATATTTATTTCAAATTTTTAACGTTTATACTTTAGAAGTTACAGCTGGAACAAATTATGGGTCAAAAACTTTCAAAATATTTTTTTCTTAACATTTCTATATTTGGGTCAACACGATCTATCTTCTCACCAAATTTCATGTCGATAGCTCTAAAACTGACGAAGATATGAGGGCGCGGCATACAGACAGACAGACAGACAGACAGACAGACAGACATGACGAAACTATAAGGGTTTCTAGTAGACTACGAAACCCTAAAAAAGCAGAAGAACTCGTAGGTTTCCCACCGTAAATACGCGTCCATCCGTATATGACATCATCCCGTAGCCATGCATCTGGTTGGCGAAGAAGCGCCCTTCATAAGTCACGAAGCTCCCGTCAGGGTCCTTGTACCGCCATCTGTAGTCACCGTCTCCGTGCATCGTGTCGTGCAGCATCGGCCCGGTGTACCATTCCAAAGACTGGTGGAAATAAAAGCCTTTTGAAGAATACTCGGAAGTTTTTTTTTAGATTTTTTAGTATACTCGTCTCAAAAAGGTCTCAAAGGATTCAAGAGCTGGAAAACTTCTGGTTGGCTTTGCCACACGTTATACTATTATTTTGGGTACTTTGCCACGATGCAATTAGCTGGAGAAATGGTGGAGGCGTCATAAGTAGTAATAGCGAAAGTCGCAGGTTCAAATCTTGCCTCCAGCAGAAAACTTTTGGCCGATGTGGCGCAGTGGTAGTGCGACTGCCTGCGCTGCGACGCAAAGGTTCCGGGTTCAATTTTCGGTGGGGTACTCACAAATTTGATGTTCATGATATACATATTTATCACTGCGATTTTTTTCTTGTCTGGTTAGGACATTGCAGGCTTAATCACCTGATAATCCGAAAAGAAATATGGTTCCGTATTTCGGAGGGCACGTTTTGCCGTCGGTACCGGCTACTGTTTATGATTGATTGATTACTTAGTCGGTTGTCGTTGCACAACCTTGTCAGGAGGCATGCTACTTGTAGAAGGCGGTTGAATTACTCCGACACCAGGATTCATCGGATCGTTCGACGACTCGGCGTCCCACTCGAAAAGAGAGAGAGAGAGAAAATGAAGCAAGTTTTCTAAGCATACCTTATAACTTGGTACATGTGCTGATAGTAGCCCTAGTGGCTACAAACTATTGACTGCAAACTAGCAGCACAGGCACACCTGTTGAGGCTAGCGGTTGATGGAGAAGCAAAGATTTAGAAGTTTACCTCAGCCCCAGTCCAGTGGTTTTCCCCTTGCCCATTCTTCCTGCCCTCATCATCTTCCTCCCCAATGTAGTACTGTTCATAATGCCAGCGCCTCTCACGGATGGTCTGTGAGGGTGCGCAGGTCTTTGCAGGTTTCACCATATCCAGCAAAGCACATTCATTACAAAAAATAAAATAAAAGAATAATATTGATTTGGATTTGATTGTATTTACAATGTTTGACAATTAGAGTCAAATCGACAAGTTTGACACAAGCCCACCGACTACACCCAACTCCAGAAAGAGACCTTAATGAAAGAGACTGAATGCCAGCCATTCTTCATAGGTCGTGAGTTCAAATACCGCAGCACTACTGTGGGCCATAGTGCTGTGGGCTGTTGTGGGATCAGTCTTCGTCGAAGACCTTGGTCTTGGAGGAACAAAGGGTCTACTAACTCGGTCATTCAGAATGACCAAGGACAGAAGAAAAGAATAGTGCATGCAATGCCGTCGGTTCTCCGTCGGTTCGATGCAAATAAAAAGTAGTTTGATTGTCATGAATTTATTTTAAAGATAGTAACGATGTAAGTATAAAAATATGCTTATTGAGTAAAAGTACAGAAAAGTTAAAGAATTAGAAACAGTTGCATCGTCCAAATCCTCCTTTAGCTCGTTCAAAATATGTGTATTCCTGAAACAAACAAAAACTATTATATTTGTATAATATTTTGAAGAAGGTCGTCTAGTCGTCGTACTAAAACGAAGTACTTTTCCAACGGTGGTCACATAAAAGGTGCAAAAAATGCTGCAAATGTTGTCAGAGGTAAAGGGTTAACCAGGGTTAAACAGTGCACGAAACTGAACCACTTTCTTAAAACTTTCTTGTATTAACTTTGTAACCAAAAAGTTAAATACCACTTTCTTATGTTATATTTCAACGTATGTTCCTTGAAGAAAGTAGTTCAGTTACACTACATGAACTTCACCCCTTCAAATATTTGCAGCCATTTTTTTCACACCAAGCCGTGTGACGCTGGCTTAGAATAGCATCAACCTAAGCAGCAACCCATTTCATATTAAACAGGTGCCGTAAAAGGCGACTGAGGCACTCGAGGGCTTCAAGTGTATCACAATCTTAGGCGACAGGCTGACAACCTTTCACTATATGTAGTGATACACGATTTTCTGAAAAGGTCCTCAAATATTCGTCGAATGACCATATTTTACGGCCATTAACGCTCTCCCTACCATGCAAGGGAATAAGGCGTTATATGTGTGTGTGTGTCTGTATAAGCCTCTCGGTCACATACCATCAGAAAAGCTGCCGCTAACAGTAGCGCTTTGTGCTTGGGCTGGGCACCGCTGTCTGGGAAGTGCAGTGTCGTCGTGAAATTGACCAGCTCGCGATCCCACCCGTGGACAATCTTGCCCAGCTCGCGGAGTGAGTCGCCCGTCAGGATCTGAAGAAAATAGCATAAAAAGTAATCAGATAGAAGTACATAGATAAGGCTTTCTTCCTATAGAAAAATAAAGATGAACTAAGCTCAAGGAAAGTTGGTTTTCCTTAGGAACATAATTAAGTGTAAGTGGCGGGCAAATAGCTGAAAAAGTTTCGGACGTATCAAAGTAGACTCCGTTTTCAAACTGGTGTGCTTTTTAAGCTGAAGTAATAGAATATAGAATCCCTTAACTAGCATTTATACCTTGAACTCAGCCAGCATGAGTGCACTCCGTTTGATGACTGCCGGGCCTTCTATGACGAAGAGAACGTCGTCATTGGCGTCGCGCACCAGGTAGAACGGCACCATCCACGACCACTTTTGATGGATGCGTCCGATGTAGTCCCCTGGTGGAGTTATCACCTTCATCTCCTGTAAAGAAAATCTTTGAGAAAATCGGACAAAGTGAAAACTTTATTTTGGGGTAAGTATGCCTTCGATATATATCCTCCTCCACCCCACCGGAAATATCATAGAGAAAAAACAAGATCATTAAAAAGTAAAAAGTAAATGTCACCGAGTAATTTTCGCCGGTAAATAGGGTAATTAAAAGCGTTTGGAAATAAAAACACTGAGTTACTGAATAAACTGTAAATATCCATTGCATCTATTGTGTACCGTGGTGCAAGAATAAAAAACTGTGGTGTTAACTAAAACATAATCTCATAATCGTGGGTGCAGTGCGTGAAAAAAAGTGAAGTGATTTTGTGAGTGCAATGATTGTGAAAGCAAAACGAGGGGCTTGCATTGGATAAGGATACAACCCACATTTACGGATAAATTCTTTACCACGTGAGTACTTCACCTCATTTATTAACTTTCACATGCACACCCCGCACTTATGTGAGTTTTCCTGGTAGTGTCTCAACGAAGATGAATGTTATGTAGACCAATTGGTACCTATCTCAAATTGTTGTGAATCTAGTTCTGATCTCTATGGATGGTGCTAGCTGAGGAAAGGATACGCCAAGGATGTTATTTAAAGAAGCCCTCGCCTGTAGCCTGTGAAGCAGCAGAACGCTGCAGCTATACGTCTCTTCACACCGGCGGATCCAGCCTTGGCTCAGGGGGGGGGGGGGGGGGTCACATAGACAATTTTATAGGTACTATAACTAGGTAATTTTTGACCCGACTGCCTCAGAAGGAGGGTTATGTTTTTCGAGAGCCTGTATTTTTGTATGTGTTGCATTATAATGGCAGAATTAGGTTTTGGGCCAAAAGCCGGCATTTGGCAAAATCCTAGACTTCCTTCGGCCATCGTCCTAAGCTGATCCAGGTTTTTTGCCAAAAACCTAGGCCGAAATCCTAGATTCGTTTAGTATTATGGCTTTTTTGCATTTCGGGGGAGCGAGCAGTGAAGAGGTATGTTATGCACATCTGTTAAGGGTAGAGTTGGACACCCTGAAGGGCAGGGGGTAACATCAGACAGCCTGAACAGCAGGATTGCCTCGGACGCTCTGGAGGATCGGAAATAGCGTCGGACGCCCTGGAGTTCAGGGGGTAGCGTCCCAGAAAATCCAACCACCCTCATCTTTCATTCTCCAGAGTGTCCGACGCTACCTACGCCCTCCAGAGCAACCAACGCTACCTCCCACCCTACAGCACGTGCAACGCTACCTCCTGCCTTTCAGGGTGACTGACGCTACCTTTATCCCCCCAGGGATGCCGTAATCGGGAAGGGGTAGCGTCGGACCTACTATTGTGTTACAAAGTAGCGTCGGACGCCCTGGAGGACGTGGGTGGCGTCGGACAGTCTGGTGAATAAAAAGTGGCGGGCGTTGATTTTCCTGGGTTTCCGACGCTACCCCTTGCAGTAAAGGGCATCCCTGGAGGGTTGGAGATATCGGCATACACCCTGAAAGGCTTGAGGTAGCTTTGGACGTTCTGGAGGGTGGAAGGTAGCGTCGGACGCCTTGACGGGCGTGGGTAGCGTCGGACACTCTGGAGTATAAAAGATGGCGGGCGTTGGATGCCCTGGACGTCTGACGATACCCCCTACCGTCCAGGGCGTATGACGCTACCTTCCGACATCCTGAGCGTCCAGTAGTACATCCTGGTCTTATGGTGTCTGTCTCCAGGTCAACTGAGGCAATCCTGCTGTTCAGGCTCTCTGACGCTATCCCTTCCTTCAGGGCGTCCGACGCCACAGGGTGTCCAACTCTACCCTTAACAGATCAGGGGGAGGTGCATAAACGTACCTCTCCACTCCTCGTTCCCATTAGGATTTCGGCCAAAATCCTAGGTTTTTGGCCAAAAACCTGGATCAGCTTAGGACGATGGCCAAATGAAGTCGACGATTTTGCCATTTGGCTTTTGCAATTACATCTAATGGAATCTTGTGTTTGACATTGACAAAAAAGACATTATCAATATGTAAACAATAATATAACCACTTAGTCAAGGTCCTGGGCCCGGCTCAGGGGATCCGCCACTGTCTCTTCATAACCATGACTTCGTCTTGTATTGTCATGGATAAACATACATGGTGCAAGGCTGGTGCTAGGTTGGTGCTAATGTTGCTGCTAGGCTGGTGCTAGGTTGGTGATAGGTTAGTGCTAGACTGGTGCCAGGTTAGTGCTAAGCTGGTGGTAGGTTAGTGCTAGGTTGGAACTAGATTGTTGCTGGACTTTACCTGCAGCCTGCAAGGGAAGCAGCAGGACGCTGCAGCCAGCCGCCTCTTCATCACCATGGCTTCTTGTCTGGTATTGTCATGGATGTGCATGGTGAAGGCTCGCCCGGTGCCACACAGGCATCTTTGTGTGGAAGACGAGGTCTCGCTGGCGATGTAGAGCGCTTCTCCGCCGGGCACCATCACGATGTAACGGTTTTCTGATTCTATTCTTGATGTTACTGAACAAAACAAAAATATAATAGTTCTGTTAGTTGAGCTTTTTCATGGTGTCATAATAATCATACATATGTCACGAATATGTATTGGAATTTTTAATGCACTCACAGCGCTATATTATTCTCTTAAATTAAATAATGAGAAAATTGAAAAATTCATTAGCGACCGCCGGGACTTGAACCCGGGACTGTGGATTGCCGTTCCACCGCTCTACCAACTGAGCTACGGGCGCCTAGCGGACCCTAGTGAATCTTTCAACCTCTTGATGCTCGTTTCGAAGCATATTTCATGTCACGAATATGTCCCTTGCGGAGTAGTCAAAGCGTAAATGGCTGTGGATAACGGCAATTTACACTACCATGACTGACAAAATTTGAGAATCAATCAGAAGACTGTGTATTTATCACCATAGTGACAGGTTGTCCCTAAAATTGTATTGCACACTTTTAAATCCTTTAGTCGCTTTTTACGACACCCACGGGAAAGATATGAGGTGATGCTATTCTAAGTCGGCACCACAAGGCAATAATCAGTCTAATTATTTTCTAGGCTGTTATAAATACCTAAAGTTAATCATTCTAATTCGTTTTTGATTGTAAAGCTGCTTCTGCTGTCTAGAAAATAGTAAGTAGGTAATCTATACTTAGTTCCAAGTAGATTTCTTACACGTGGAACTAGAAATGTATAGGTGAGAGGATGAAACTATTTCTAATTACTTAGGTCTAATGGAATCTGTGGGCTCTCTGAGTATTCCAAGAATAAAGATTAGTTTTCTTTTAGCACGTGTAGAACGTGACACGTTTTCGCGTGGGATTAGTCCAATATTAATTTAATGTGAAACTGATCCGTGTTCTCAAGTTCGTAATTTTATTGTGACTACAATCAGCTACTTATAATGGAATATTTTCATAAAAGCAACAAAACTACTACAGTTTCTTCAAATATTCATACAGGACTACAGTTTCTTCAAATATTCTCGGAGACGATTTTTGGTTTGCATCATCTTTTTCTGCCCAGCCTTCCTGGGAAAATCACCGCTCCACCATCCTAGAGTACTCGAAATTACAATTCCTGACCAACGGCCTTCGCATAGAAAAAATAAAATAAGTCCGTCACGTCGAGATGCGGCGGGTAAGATCGGTCACTACTGTTCTGTGGGCCTACTACGTGATCGTAGAGTAAATCGTAATGAAAAATTCGTAATCGTTACGGTCTCTGTGCTTAAGTGGTCTCACCGATGGGTCTAAGATCCGGAAGACCCAAAGCAATAAAGATGGTTCCGTGCTTCGGACGGTATGTTAAGATGTTGGTTCCGGTTGCTGTCATTACACAACTACTAATTTTAGGCGGTTGAAAAACTCTGATATTATAGATATTCGGGTCGTTCGTAGATTTAGTGTCACACACTAGACGTGGATCGGGATGATCGAGATGACGGTGGTCACGGGGAGGTTCTTACAGTCATTGAGCTCGACAGTCTGCTGGAAGAGGATGCTGGGCACGCCGATGAGGAAATCCAGTCCATGGGTCGGGATGAACTGGCCCCGACGGTTGGAATGCCAAGTGATGGTGTTCATAGAGAGGTACTTACAGTCATTGAGCTCGACAGTCTGCTGGATGAGGATGCTGGGCACGCCGATGAGGAAGTCCAGACCGTGGGTCGGGATGAACTGGCCCCGAGGGTTGGACTGCCAGGTGACGGTGGTCATGAGTATTTACAGTCATTGAGCTCGACAGTCTGCTGGAAGAGGATGCTGGGCACGCCGATGAGGAAATCCAGTCCATGGGTCGGGATGAACTGGCCCCGACGGTTGGAATGCCAAGTGATGGTGTTCATAGAGAGGTACTTACAGTCATTGAGCTCGACAGTCTGCTGGATGAGGATGCTGGGCACGCCGATGAGGAAGTCCAGCCCGTGGGTCGGGATGAACTGACCCCGAGGGTTGGATTGCCAGTTTACGGTTGTCACTGGCAGTTCTGCCCGAGTTCCTGTAAAATAGGATACGAAATTTTGGGTACTAAATTTCATATTTCAGCCTATGAATTTGTTTAGCTTCATGGACTGGTTCACCCCTCAAAATATAATATGCAATATTAATTTTACGACTTGTATTTTTAAAAAGTAACGTTGTAAGTTGCTTTCCAGATAAGGTTAAAATATTTCAAAAAAAGTCCCGATTGTAGGCCGATTAAACAAATCACGTTCTTGTAATATGGTCATCAACCTCTGAATTGATAAATTAGATTAGAGGTTTATTAATTACCTACCTAAATATTTTTTATCGTTTAACAACCCTGTTTCGGAAGACTTTTCTACATACATATATCACGCTTATATCCCTTGCGGAGTAAGCAAAGCGTAGAGTAATCGGCTGTAAATCGGCGGTCATTTACACCACGTCAGACAAAAGTTTGAGAGTCATTCAGAAGACTGTGTATTATTGCAGGTTGTCAGCCCGTCGAGTAAAATTGCAATACACATCGCCTCTCAAATCACCACACGGCTAGCTAGCACCACATGGCTCAAAGATTATTCTTTCTTATTTACCTTGTTGTGGTTGTATGCTTATAACTAAATCCGGTCTGGCAGGTCTGACTGCGGCTCCATCATCTGAAAAAAAGTCATAGAATATGAAAAATTTACCAAGTGTGAGTCGGACTCGCGGACTAAGGGTGCCGTACCATTTTGTAGAAAAATCGCATAAAAAACACGTTTGTTGTTTGGGAGCCCTTAATCTATATTTTATTCTACTTCGTAGTATTTGTTGTCATAGTCTACCTAATACATGTGTGTAAAATTCAACTGCCTAACCGTTCACCAGATACTGCCTCCAAACCATCGCAGCTAAAATCAGGCAAAAAATTGCAGGTTTTTTATGGGAGCCCCCTTAATTTTTATTTTATTCTGTTTTTATGTATTTGAAGTTATAGCGGCAACAGAACGGCATCTGTGAAAATTTCTACTCTCTAACTAGTACGGTTTATGGGATATAGCTTGGTGACAGACGGACAGACGGACAGACAACGAAGTCTCAGTAAATAGGTCTCAGTACCTTTGGGTACGGCACCCTAAGAACCACTCAATGGAGAATAGGTTACAGCTGTTGGTCTCCAAACAAGGTGTTCTACTGTATAGTGCGAAAACCAACATATTAATCAAAGAATCAAAGAATAATATTATAAAGGCGGATGTTTGTGTGTGTGTTTGTTACGACATCACGCAAAAACGGCTGATTAGATTGACATGAAACTTTGCAGAAATATAAAAGGGCATCTGGAATAACACATAGGATACTTTTTACCACGGAAAAATGTCTCATTCCCACGGGATCACGCATTTTCCAATATTTTTGAAATAGGTGGCGTGACTGAGCCAATTCGCGTTTTAAACGTTTTCGCCGAAAACTAACAGCGACATCTCTCGGCGAATAATGCTTTTTTCCCGCGGAATAATAGGTTGCAGCGGGTGAAACCGCTGACGGGAAGCTAGTCAAAGAATAAATAAAAAGAGGATCGGGATTTGAACCCATCCCATGACCTCCTGTCAAGACCGTATTGAACCGTGCCAGCTCTCACCTGTCGTGTGTTCAATTTAATACGACCATCAATTAAACTGGCAGAACTTTACATGTCTATCAAATTATCATCTAGTCGTGGCAAAAACAATGGGACGCAAGGCACCTTATATTTTAAAAATTTTAGTCCAAAGGATCTAACTTGTTTTATATTTTGTAATATTTAAAATATTATTTTGGTAAAGCTTACAATAACCTCAACCAGGATTTAAACCTGCGACATTACGACGGTCCCTACGTACAATCCCGTAAGTGGTACTTAAGTCATTTGCCTTTTTTCTTTGCTTTCACCTTAGATTGTCATAAACTACCTTCGGTAAAAACAGCATGATTCTAAATGGCCTGATTCCACTTGAAATTTACACCTCTTAACTACAAAATTTACACAATTCCAACGTAAAATTGCGGTAGTGGTAGTTAGGAACCCACTTAACTGCACATATTCCGACGTAAAGTGACAGTAGTTGAGTTACGTTATTTTACTCCGGAAGGTAAACACGCCCCGGTGCGCTCTCTCCCGTATCTGTCACTTACGGCATAAAAATATTTATGTTAATATTTGCTGTACCATTGATTTTATGAAATAGAAAACTATTCTAAACTGAAAACCATTATTTATTTTTAAGGTTTCCACTTGAATTTACTTGTGAAACGTAGAAATACAAGGTCTAATCCAAACTGAAATATGGTAAATGCGCAATAAAACCAACGTAAAATCCCTTAACTGACAGTTGTGTTTTTTGTTGGCGATACACTCCCATGTATATGAACTTAAGTGCCACATAGGTTTTCTACAGCTAAATATTTTCCGTCGTACAACTACGTATATGATTATTTATATACAAATAACTATTATTTCAAAATCTTATTTTATTTTTCTAAAACATATTGATCTAATAAATATATATTCAAAATTTCATAACTCTGTCTGTAATATTACTAGCGATACACTAATTTGAAGTTAGAAAACGCTCTCCTGTAAAATTTGCTAATTTCACTTACGTCATTATACGTAGGGACCGTCGTATATATACCTACCTAACACAGGCATTCTCTTAAATATTAAGTTCCTAATAAATATGTACCTTCTTTACTTATGTAGGTACCTGCTTTGATTATTAGTACGCTTGGCTATTGTTATAGTTATTATCTAATTTCTTAATTACTCACCATCTGTTGCCCCTGGATTATCGAACCCCTTATCAAATCTTCCTTTTATTTCTCCTTCTTGTTCTCCTTCCCACCTTTCCATAATCACTTGTTTTCTATTCACAATTAAGTACTTTATTTTATTCACTATTAACAAATTTTCATTAGATTTTCTTTTGACATGTACTCTATATTGTTGCAATAGAATCACTGTGATATATTCGATGTTGGGTAGCCGGCTGGCGAGTTATCAGTAGAAGATAAATCGAAATTATCTTTGTTCGTGTAATCGCATGTATCGATATTGCTTGAACGTGCTTGCACACCACTTGTACACTCATTGTAATTATCTTGATATATTTTTGTAATATTTGTTTATTTATTTTTAACATCTGTTCTGTTAGAAAGCGAAGACAAAACAGATGTTTTGAGTATGTGGTCTGTTCTGTTCGTTCATCGATCTACCCTCTTTTTGGAATATCTGATTATGCTTGACTGTTTTCAAACTTCTGGGTATAAGGGCGTCTGTCCACCGCGCCGAGAACGAGAACGAGATGACGGCGCCGAAAAAGTAGCGGTACAGTGCAGCAAGTTTGCTGTACTGTACATACATTTACTTAGGCCGTTTGTCCACCACCACCGTCACCGATCGCCGTCACTGCATACTAAACTCGGCCCCAAAAAATCTCGTTCTCGTTGACGTGACGGTGACGGCGCAGTGGACAAACGGCCTAATTAGACTTATTCATTTTCTTCTAGTGTTTGGCGAAAAATAAAACAACCGTTATTGAAAACCATTTATTTATTATATCGTGTGTTAATAGTTACTTGAACATTTTACGAATAAAGTGATAACATTCAAGTTGTTTAAAATGATCGGTAACATTCACCGTCTAGTTGAAATTACATAGTTTATTTCTATCTAATGTCTTTTCACGTTTTCCTAGTCACTATGCGGATAAAGTTTTACTTTTTCAGGGAGTTAGATTCAAGTTTTGTCGTCGAATCGTTAAGGACAACACTGAAGCCAATAACGGGCCGGAAGACTTAGAAAAAGGAGTGCAAACACACTCGTCTAAATTTAGACTCTATTGTTAGCCACATGTAAACAAAAGAATTATTGTCCTAGATTAGTCTAAAGTGCTGCACCAGTATAGTCGTGCTTTGTATTGATAACTTTCATGTCTCAGCTTGATCAAACAAAAGCTACTCTTTGGCCTAAGCAGAAATTAAATCTCTTCCTGTAACAATATTCAGTATTACTAACAAGACTTCAATAAAATAAATACAATAGAAAATATAGATATTATTCATATACATAAATATATAGATATTTAACGGGTACAATTTTAATTTAAGGAAAGTTAATATTTTCTTTTAATTATCTTTAGATACTCCCTTCGTTTAATAGTCATATTATAATATGAATTACACTTAAAATACATTCATTATTTCATATTTTAATACTTAACTTGACACACTTTAAACACAAATATATAGAAGTTATATATTAATAACAACGAGGAAATACCACTTCGAAACATTCATTCAATCATAAAAGGGACGACACCTTCGAAATCCTTATCTCCTAGTCCTGCCCAAATTTCTTAAATTTAGATGAACTATAGATGTCATCGCAAAAATATATCTAGCAAAAGTCAATACAACGCTCAATATAATAATATATTTAAAATTACATTTAACAACGAAAGCGTAGCAGTTTCACTTAAAGAGCAAGCTGCAGATGGTACTAATGAGAACATGTAATTAGCTCTGTATCCCTACGCGTCTATGGCTGGTTAGACCCGTAAGGATACCATGAAACTTACAAGGCTTACAATACTAGGTCACGGTGAAATGTACTCCTTTAAGGATAATGTGATATTAGAAAAAATACAACTATTCCAATGTCACGAATACTTGTCGCGGTAGATTTGTTGTTGTCAAATCGTGAGGAAAGCCAGAATCGCGTTCTAGTTTAATAAACGTGGATGGCTGGCCTGAAATGCAGTCATCCTAAGAACGTGACGCGGGCTTCATACTCACACCACTAAGGTTCAATATGTTGTTTCAGTTGTTTGGGTTCTTATCGCTGGAGGGCTCTTTGCCAGCCAATGTTAAGCTTAAGCGTGGCTGGGAGACAAGGGCTCGCTTCGCATTCACCATCCAGCTCGTCTGCAAGATTGTCATGCAACTCTCTGAGCGCCATCAACGCTGAACGTGCGGCTCTCTGGCAGCCCATATCACCTTCACAGGTTGTATCAGCTTCTGACAGGAAAACAAGGTCACAGGTCGTTTGTGGAGCTTCTCCCTGTAAAAGTAACGTTTTGTTAATACAAGACTCTTCAAAAATAAATATTTTGAGAAGTCACCTTTATTAAAATTGTTCCAAGACTTACGCAAAGGTAGCAGATCTGATGCAAGCTACACAATGGAAGGAACAGTTGACCGCGGTCGCCGGCAAGTACATCAACACCACGACACCGCTGTATTATCTTTGCTAAAACCGGGCACGAACCTGCTGCGCCCCCTGCAAAAGGAAACATTTTAATTTATATCAAATTGGACTATTTTTCAAACTTACGTATTAAAACGGGGTTCTTATCGCGATATATATGTTACCGGCCAAACCCGATTTTAGGATAAACTAGTTTTTCCTAGGCCAAAGTAGTTTATCCTACATGCGGTTGGATAAACCGGTATAGACTAGGCTAAACCGGTCCGTCCGATGGCCGATAGGAGAAACTAGTTAATCCTAGGCTGAACTAGTTGAGCCTAAAATTAATAAGTACACTTCAGGTTAAACTGGTTTGGCGTAGTTAAAAATGGTTAAGGCTACAGTGACGTAGCTCTAGAGGGCAAAGGGTAAAGTTGGACATCCTGGAGACATCAGACACCCTGGAGACTCGAACACCCTAGAGGGTGGGGTGTAGAGCATTGGATACTGAAGGCTCGGAAGCCCTGGAAGGACGCCCTATTGTGAGGCACTACGTACACCCTGGAGGCATCAAACACCTGTAAGGCTGGAACACCCTGGAGGATGCGGTGTAGCGTCGGACACCCTAAATGCTCGGACGCTGCCTGCCGTGGGCTGGACTCCCACAGACACCTGTGATGTGACAGCTCGTGAGAGCTATCGCTAACAGCGACGTTGCAAGTGCTCGCATCAGGGCCTACATGGTGTCCGACGCTACCCCGACCCTCCAGGGCAATCGAGCCTCAGTTTACGCTCTATCTAGAGCTACATCACTCTAGGGCGTCACTCTAGGACGTCGGAGCCTTCAGGATGTCCGATGCTTACACCCCACCCTCTAGGGTGTTCGGGTCTCCAGGGCGTCCGATGTCTCCAGGTTGTCCGATGTTACTCTTTACCCTCTAGAGCTACGTCACTGTAGCCTTAACCATTTTTAACTAAGCCAAACCAGTTTATCCTGAAATGTACTAATTAATTTTAGGCTCAACTAGTTCAGCCTAGGATTAACTAGTTTCTCCTATCGGCCATCGGACGGACCGATTTAGCCTAGTCTATACTGGTTTATCCAACCGCATGTAGGATAAACTACGTTGGCCTAGGAAAAACTAGTTTATCCTAAAATCGGGTTTGGCCGGTAGCATATACACATTATCGGGAAATTTATATTAAACAATATATATGTTACCGGCCAAACCCGATTTTAGGATAAACTAGTTTTTCCTAGGCCAAAGTAGTTTATCCTACATGCGGTTGGATAAACCAGTATAGACTAGGCTAAATCGGTCCGTCCGATGGCCGATAGGAGAAACTAGTTAATCCTAGGCTGAACTAGTTGAGCCTAAAATCAATAAGTACACTTCAGGATAAACTGGTTTGGCTTAGTTAAAAATGATTAAGGCTACAGTGACGGAGCTCTAGAGGGTAGAGGGTAACGTCGGACATCCTGGAGACTTCGGGCACCCTGGAGGCTCGAACACCCTAGAGGGTGGGGTGTAGCATCGGACATCCCGAAGGCTTAAACGCCTTGAAGGGACGCCCTACAGTGATGTAGATCTAGATAGAGCGTAAAGGGTATAATCGCACACCATGGAGGCATCAAACACCTGTGAGGCTCGATTGCCCTGGAGGGTGCGGGGTAACGTCGGACACCCCGAAGGCTCAGACACCTTGTAGGCCCTGACGCGATCACTTGCAACGCTGTCGGCGATAGCTCTCACGAGCTGTCACATCACAGGTGTCGCTGGTCTGTGGGAGCTGGGAGCCCAGCCCACGGCAGGCAGCGTCCGAGCTTTAAGGGTGTCCGACGCTACTCCGCACCCTCCAGGGCGTTCGAGAATTACAGGTGTTTGATGCCTCCAGGGTGTACGTAGTGCCTCACTGTAGGGCGTCTTTCCAGGGCATCCGAGCCTTCAGGGTGTCCAATGCTACACCCCACCCTCTAAGGTGTTCGAGTCTCTAGAGTGTCCGAAGTCTCCAGGATGTCCGACGTTACCCTTTACCCTTTAGAGCTACGTCACTGTAGCCTTAACCATTTTAACTAAGCCAAACCAGTTTATCCTGAAGTGTACTCATTAATTTTAGGCTCAACTAGTTCAGCCTAGGATTAACTAGTTTCTCCTATCGGCCATCGGACGGACCGGTTTAGCCTAGTCTATACTGGTTTATCCAACCGCATGTAGGATAAACTACTTTGGCCTAGGAAAAACTAGTATATCCTAAAATCGGGTTTGGCCGGTAACATATATAACTATGAATATTTATAGGTATTTACCTGTAGCTACAATAGGGCTTCTATGACGGCCACTTCCACCCATGTATCCCTCCGAATATTGCTGTTCGTTCTTACCATTTAGATAATGCCCAGCGCCTTGTTCTTCTTCAAAATCATCATTCTTATCAAGTGGTCTAAAAGCTGGTATATCGTTGTTCATGATATCAGCTTTCTCTTTCTTGACGGCGACTCTTTTTTCTTTTGCCTCATCAGCTTCTGTTGGAGATGCATCATCGGAAGATTCGGTAGATCTTTGCGTCTGAAGACTTTGCTTAAATTCTTTGAGAGCTTTCCTCATTTTTTCAAGACTGTATGCAGCAGCGAGTCTTGAAAGTAACTTTTCTTTCATCTCTTGCTCTTCTTTTGAGTCCATTTCCTCATCGACCTCTGAGTAACGTAAAGCATCGTCGACGAGCATACCTTCCATATTTTTTAATTTCTTATCGATGTTGTCTAATTTTTCATCATTCTCTTTTGTTGTATCCCGCTTTTCGTCAGCATGAGTTTCAAGGTGGGCTGAGTCTATTTGTATTTCAGTATCTTCATTAGGCTTTTGTTCTACATAGTTCCTTTTTACAAAGTTGTGTTGGCGAAATGAGTTCATTGGGTAGATCACTTCTTTATTAAATGTATCAAAATATTGTTTTCTAAGGCGGTTTTCATCAGCATTGTTTACAAATTTTTTGCCACGTTTGTCTATGCCGAAGTAATCAGACCAGTCGATTGACTTCTTGCGAACAATTTTGGGTTTATCGTGATGCGGATGATCATGTGCAGCAGCGTGCCCATGATCGTGATCGTGTTCATGATCAGCGTCTTTACCAGCGACACCTGGATGATGTAAGCTATGACCATGATGTTCATGACTTGTCTCTTCATGTTTAGCAGAATCATTGTGCGCGTGGGTCATATTATGATGCATTATTGCAGTAGGAGGTTTTGCTTCATGCGCATGTTCTGGATCATCAGCACTTCGTTTTACTGGATTCTTTATATCCAGATCCCCAAATATTTTAGACAAATCCTTAATTATTCTTGGGTCAGTACCTGCACTGCTTCTAAAAGATTTTGTTTTTAATTTATGTTGTTGAGCATTTCTTTTTTTCTGATTGTTGAAGTTGTACGGACCACTGCTACGCTTTGCAACAGGAAATCGTTTTTCAACATCATAGGCGTATTGATCTTCCTCGGAAAGATCTGTTATTGGATCTTCATCTAAGGGCTGGAAAGCAATAGCGTATTCTTCTCGCCAATCATCTTTGTCATCGTCAGAAGCGTCATAAGCGTTATAGCTGGGATCAGCAGCACCTTTTCTGTCCGGTGCAAAGTCCTGTGGGAGAGGTTGATCGGCGTTGGAGTCTGAGCTTCTCTTCCTTTTGAAAGCTATAGGTCCCCAATTATCCGGGTAACGTTTTTTCACTACCTTGTCCTTGTACAGTTTTACAACTCCTTGGGGAGCAGCTTCGGGATTAGAGTGGGCTTTGTTAGTTTTGTATTTTGACCACAATTGGCTAAGGAGCATTGCGTATTCGGCATCGTTTTCTGCTTTATCTTGAAAAACTTCATTCTTCAGTTGATCTTCTGCTTCGTTTCGATCCCCGAACAGATCTTTCAGCCTGTCATTATCTGGATGATGACTCCTCTCACGAAAAGCGGATTCCTTCCTAGGTATGCCTTCTGAGCGAGAGTTCTTCTTCTTGATTATCTTATACTCGTAAGATTCAGGAGGGCGATCGTTGTCCTCCAGTAATTTTACAATGTACTTCGGTGGTGGTCCATTTTCCAAATCCTCTACGTCAACAGAGTAGTCGGGTTCTGAAACAATTAAAATATCGACGTAATGATAATCAACTACAGACAACAAGAACTTCATTTTAGCTTAGAGTATGTATGCATACTATAGGTAGGGGGTAGGGTTATGTTTTTCGAAAATATGTATGTATGTGGACAAGTTGATTAATTTTCACGGGCTACAGCCGTTGTCATTCGATTCGTCTTAACAGCACGAGTGACACTGGCTATATTTAAATTTCATAAATTTAATGAATTTAAAGACAAAATAGATACAGTGTCAGCTTTTTTTTTATAATTATATGTCTTTGTTGTATGAATGTCAAATTATACCTGGATAGCCCGGTGGGATAAACTCGTAGAGCGTGTCGTAATCAGGCGAGGGAGCGATGGGGCCACGCACGTGGGCCCTCTGGCGACGCTGCAGGGCCTCTACTGCCCCGCGGAGTGACGCCCCTGGCTCGGCAGCAGCTACTGCCACCAGTGGCACCCACAGCCACGGTAGTAACATCGTGGCTAGGGTTGACTCTGTAAAGAAGAAAATAAGGAATATTGATAGATTTTCTTAGAACTTTTACTTACTAGACAGACAGAGCTCTTGAGTGAGGACCATGGATTGCATAAGGAAACGTAGCGCTTACTTGACACCTTTTGTGGAACCGATTGTCTTCGCAAGGACGGCGGCGGACATTAAAAACTGGGTCAAATGAACTAAGTAACATGGCAAACATTTCAAAACATAAAAGGGTGATAATACTTAATTTGAATTTATCCGTACTAGGTATAATGAATGTAAGTCAAGTATTTGAATGAAATATACCAAAAACATTTCCAATAAAAGTAATCAAATAAAATAGAAAAGCCATTTACATTTCCTTCAGATTCCGGAAAACAGCAGGAGTGACAGTTTACGAGCACCCAAAAAGTTTTACGACTCACTCAGACTCAGAATAAGTACGTGGCAACAAAGCTACAAGAGCTATTAATATTGAACCTTAATGCCATAATATCGCTATATCAGTATACGGGGTGTTGGGGACGGTGTAACGAAAACTTTGCAGGCGTGCTCAGACCATGAAACTGAACAACTTTTACTATGGAGCCAAGGGCGGGAAACGAAAAAAATTTTCCGACCTCCCATACAAAGTCAGTCAGCTGATCGTAAATTTTGTATGGGAGGTCGGAAATTGTTTTTCGTTTCCCACTATTGGCTCCATAGTAAAAGTTGTTCAGTTTGATGGTCTGATCATGCCTGCAAAGTTTTCGGTACACCGTCCCTAACACCCTGTATATATGCTTTATCAGTGATGTAATAACTTTAAATACTTAAGTGTTTGTTGTACTTACGATTAGTCTGTCTTTTTCAATCTAACAGATAACATGAGATTGAGTACTAGCTATATTAGGTATTCTTTGATACTAGGTACTAAAATGTATGTTACTTTTATTTTGGTCATGAATGAATATTTAAGTTTGTGCCTTGATTTGCGGGCGGTGCAACCTGTCAGCCTTCTCAAGAATATAAGGTGCAAGTTAATAGTTTTAATACTTACAATACTTAACAAAAACGTACCAACGTACCTATACGTTTTAATTATTTGAAATACAAGGATTTATTTTATTCATACCTAGTCAGATTAGACCGCAAACGGAATGAGGTAATCCATTAAATTCAAGTGAAATAAACGTTCATATTTTTGGACAATAGGCCTCATCGAGGCTAACAAGCGGCAGGCGGCGGCAGCGCTGTAAGCCAACAAAAGAGACGTCGAAAATACGACTTTATTCTTTTTATGTTACCTTCCTAAAAGGGCTTAAAAAGTACGTTTATTTAGGTACTTATTTGAAAGGCAAGTTAAATATTTAAATCAAGGAAAGTTACGCTACGGAGTTTCCGATTCGTATGAAACATGATTGAAATAGCAGAAAAAGTTTACTGTAATAGTCAGTTCTCGAAAGAAACTTCCATCCGGCTCTCAATCTGCTCTCTATCTTCGTGTGGGACACCGAGACTTCAACGACCCGATTAACCTTGGTGTCAGAGTTTTTCAACCGCCTACTAGAAGTAGCAGGTCTCTGACATGATTGTGTAACGACCGCCATCATAGACAGCAACCGGGACCGACAGCTTAACGTGCCCATCCGAAGCACGGAACCATCTTACTTTTCGGCCAATCAAGTGGTTCAGCCTGCAATGTTCTTACCAGACTGGGAACAAATTCACCAAGCGATAAATATCAACTTTGTGAGTGACCCCACCGGGAATTGCACCCGGAACCTTCTGCGTGGCAGGCAGTCGTACTAACCACTGCGCCACATAGGCTGTCATTCTCATTTCTCATTCTGCTGAAGATTACTGTTATGATGATGATGACGATTTAAAAGTGTACCTAATGATCGCGAAACATCTCTTTTTTGGACATTATCCTTCAGGTCTCTTCTATAGGTCGTCACACTTGCTTCTCTTTTGGTCGGTCACTACAACTTCTCCGCGGTCTTCCTTTTCTTCGCTTCCGTTCTATCTTCCCCTTCACAATAAAATAACCTTCACAGATTTGTCGTGCCGCGTTAAGTTTTACCTCTTCTGTTCTCGATTGTTGACAATAGGTACCTATATTCTTTTTTTTACTGTTATACCATATAAAAAATATTCAAACGAGGGCAGCGAATTGGTAGATTTCTCTTATTTTCATTAGATTAAAACCTCAGTGTAGAATAAGGCGAGGGTGAATCGGGGATGACTGACTGAACGCTTAATTTGCGGAACACGGACGCCGTTCCGGCACGCTAAAGCCATCTTAATTACTACTAGCGGTTGGTACTTGCGGCACCACCGACGCCATTATTACAAAGGCGGACTTCCTTTTATCAGTTTTGCTGGTGTCAACTGCTAGTGTGTAGATTAATTTTCAAAGATAAACGGAATTTATCTTTTTCTTGATTATTTTTCTCTTATTCCCATTAGATTAAAACCTCAGTGTAAAAGAAGGCGAGGGTGAATCGGGGATAACTGAGCGCTTAAGAGGGATCTATAGTCATAATTTTTCATACAAACGCTTTCAACGTATCCCTCTGCCAATTCGCAACCGATCGACTCAATTTTTGGCACGGTTACTCTTCTGGACTAGATCTATGCTCCATATTCTTTTTCTGGTTGTAATAATGCATTTAAAAAAAGATATGGTTGTGGCAAAATGCTCTAAAATTATCACCAAGTTTACGCCTTGGTATCTTCTAAATATGACAATAATTTCAGCAAAACAAATGATACGATCATAGAATATTTTATTGGCAGCAAAATAATGCCACTATCAACAAATTTGGTGGAGATTTCGAACGGGGAACCTGGTACACCCAGAACGCAAATTTTCCGGTAGCGAGCTGTAACTGTCTCTTTTACGGCTGCGGGACGGGTGGGATGCATAAATGAGATAGAAATATTTTTATCAACTGACAGCTCACGAACTTTCAGCCTCTTAATTTGCGGGAACACGGGCGATCCGGCACGCTACAGCCATCTTAATTACTAGCTCGCACTTGCAGCACTGACGCCATTATTACTAGTGTTGCCGAACTTTTAGATATTTATAGTTTTAGACTATCGATAGTTCAAAAACTGTATCGATTACATCGATAAACAATCGATAGTTGAACGATAGTGAAAACTATCGATTGTCTGTCGTTATACAATCGATAGTCCACTATCGAGCGGCAACACTAATTATTACCTACAAAGAAGGACTTCCTTTTATCAGTTTTGCTGGTGTCAACAGCTAGTAGGCCTCTGACGTGGTTGTGTGTAGATTAATTTCCAGATATAAATGATTTTATCTTATTATTGATTATTTTTCTCTTTTCCGGCACGCTACAGCCATCTTAATTACTAGCTCGCACTTGCGCCACCGACGCCATTATTAGAAAGGCGGACTTCCTTTTATCAGTTTTGCTTCCTTCATTACGGGAAATGAGAAAATGTAATTAAATACATTCATGTAAAATATCCTGATAGGGGGAGGCCCATGTTCAGCAGTGGACTTTATTGTGGCTGTAATTATGATGATGATGTAAAATATGACCGTCACTTTGCCGTGTGGTGCTGGCTTAGAATAGCATCACCCTATATCTTCCCCATAAACGACTAAGGGATTAGTCAACATGTATTGCAATTTAAGGCGATAGGCTGACAACCTGTCACTATGGCAATATACATTCTTCTGAATGAATCCCAAACTTATGTCAGACGCGGTGTAAATGGCTGTTTTTTACAGTCGTTTGCGCCCTGCCTACCCCGTAAGGGATATAGGCGTGATTAATGTATGTAATATGTAAAATATGATTACCTACGACCTAAACTGTTTCTCTTTTAATTTACTGCTTTTAACTAATTTATTAGTTATAGGATCATTTTTATTGGCCTTAGTGTGTGCCTAAATAAACAGGACTACAGCTATAATAAACTTCATCGAGGATAAATCATATAATAGTACCACTTGTGCATATTTTAATCCGTTGCAAGGTCAGGAACCTATCTTTATAACATTATGCCACTTAATCCCTACACATGGTAAAGAGAGGGCCGTTGGTGCAGATCGAATAACCGAGATCCATGACCTTGGGACACTTACGGTAATACGTTTACTGGAAACTTGCCAATCTGTGTCGTTTTGCCCTTACCCTAAATTATATATGAAACGTTTATTTCATTTTTAAAGTTTACAGAAGTCATTTTGGTTAGTATTTACCTTCAAGGCTAGGCAAATTAAGCATGTAGTTATGTGATTGATCGTTTTAAACTGAACATGTAGGTAATCACGGTCACATTTAAACCTCAAATAAAAAATACGAACTAAACCTGAATGAACCATGCTTCTATACAATAATATTAATTTAACTTGTAGTGACGTTGGGACTACTACGATCATCGTAGACAAACGCTACGAGGTTTCTACAAACATTTAACTAAATATTTTTCCTAAATATAAATAGCTTTTCATAAGATGATTTGAGAAATATCTTTGAAGTAATATATCTTAATATCTTAGGCTCCTTTTAATAATTTGAGAAGCTTACGGCTTGTGCTCTGAAAATATGTAGACACTAAATAATCCGCGTTTTACAGAATCAGTCGACTTTGTAAAGAAGATTAATTAGTTTTGAGGGTAGATTCTCAGAAGATTCATTTTGCTTCATACTTTGAAGCCGAATACTATTTGAATATAATTTTGGGTACTAATTAATCACCCGAAGCATAAAATGAGATTTAAATTTAAAAGCTCTGCCAAACCGCCTTATTAGTTTTGGCAAACAAATTAACTAAATATTAAACCTATATAACAATCTAGCAACAGTATATACTAATTATAATTACTCGCTTTCCGTACGAATAAAGTGTGTTCAACCAAATAAATATACGTTTTATATTCTCCGTGATTCCATACCAATTCTAAAACACTTTACTAACGGACAAACGGATTTCCCCTGTTTAAAACAGAACCAAATGGCGAAACAAGAAACGGTTCTTAACGCGATTTTTGGCCTGATTCGACTCGAAAAGACTGTCACTTTTAAGTTTTTATTAGTGGAATAAAAGCGATTAAAGCCGGCACACATATTTCCTACCGTTCTCCAATATCTACTTCCATTGCCTTATAACATCTATATGTTTACGACGTCTATATGTTTATACAGGAAAGTAGATGTTGTCAGGCAAGGCAAGCCACTCGAGTGGCTACTCTACTCACTTCTCGGAATGTGTACCTATTGGCTCAAGAAGTGGACGCAATCAATATCGGCGCGTCAACAGACGGACGACGTATACAAACAGACGGGTGACACTTTATGTACAGTCGCCGTCAAAAGAGAATACCTAGGACCTCCTTAAAAGAAATAGTTTACTAAAGTAATATAGTAAATAAATAAATACTTTGAACCATTTGTGGCGGTGGTCCTAGGTATGCTCTTTTGACCCCGGCTGTACAGTCTGATGGTGAATATGCTACACAGGGCTACTCCAAACGAAATGAAATTATCTTATTACGAGTAATAATAATAAATTCTTAATATTAGTTCTTTTACGCGAATTGATGTCATAATAGTTCATTTTGTTTGGAGTAGCCCTGTTCAGCTTATTTATTCGCTGCGTGCTCAGTACGTTATGCACTTATGTACATCTTGAGTTGTCTACCCATTTATGCGATCAAGGTACAACGTTTTTTTGTAGTAAATGTAAGAAATCTAATCCGTGATGCTTATTACACGGCTAACTAAACAAATAATTCTTTTCTGAATGCTTGGTAGTGGTTATGTATTCTGTGGTAGTGGTTTTCCAACATTGTGATGGTTTCAAATTATTATTACATCATGTGTGCGGAAAAAAATATTTTCTGTATAGGTATTTCAAAAACAAACAAGAAAACCTTCGGCCAGGTTATGAGTTAAACTCTCTCCCTCTCTTTTCGTTCAGTTAAACTTATCTGCTTGAATCGGAATCTATTCATATTTGTGTCGGTGATTTTAATACAAAACAGGTAAAATTATGAAATGCGGAATACTGGATATATCTATAGAAAACGTTTTATAAGAAAATTCTGGAAAAACCCCCTTTATTCCTTTTGCAGTGCTGTTTACAAGCATCAGATAACTTGAAAATAAAAGCAGCAAGGGAAATAGGAAATGATAAAATCTCAACATTTCTTCGGAGATATTGTATTGAGCTCTCGAGATTGATAAATCATTTCCGTAACTAATTCTTCGTTATTCAAGCTAAAGCTTTGATATCTATGAATGAGATATAATGGGCGTTTTTTGGACAAGTATGGCAAGATGGCGTTGTACGCAGTCATAGACTAAGATGGAATCAGTGTCAAAATTTGACAGTTAATCCCCCAAAGTCTTTGGAGGCGTAAAACGTCCTCTTGCGGGTTAGTTTCTCCAAAAACATCCATTGAGAATGTAGCGAAAATATCGTTCTTTTGCCGTTAAGTACGTGTTTACGAGTGAAAATTAGAGACGATCTATGAAGAGTTTAAAACACTCTCACTCCAGTGATAGGTATGTGTCATTTGATGATATAAGAAAATATACGGGATGTAATAGACAGGTCTCCAAATACTTATATGGTCATTTGTTAGCATGTCGCCTGATATTGCAATACTCATTGACCCTCAAATCCCTTTTCGCTTCTTATGACACCAACGGGAAAGACATGGGGTGATGCCATTATAAGCCGGCATCAGGGTGATATGTATACTTGTATAAATAAATAACTTTCTGTCCAACCATTGAAAATTTTCTCGTGTGTGATACTTTTCCAGGATCAACAAGCCCCAACATTGTGACCACCTTGACGAGAACGAAAATTTCGATATAATTATTTCATGCTCTTAACTTACTAATGAAGAAACTTTCTCATCAGTAACTACTAACAAAGTTAAATATCAATTTGTCGAGGAAGTTGGAAAGGTTAGGTACTTATTCGTGTTTACCCAAGTTTAAGATTGATCGTAGAGCCTTCCGTAGCACGCAATGCTACGATAATGTAGCACTAATAGCGTCAAGTCAAACATTAACAAAAAGTAGTTTTGGACGCAATCCAGGATTAAGCTGAACCGCCGTTTTTGCTCGCCAATCTACCTGCCAAGCGTGACGAGTATGACAAATACCTCCCAATAGAATATCCAGCAGTGGACTATTGTAGCTGTAGATGTTGTTAATGACGTTGTCGTTTCTTTTTCATTGACTGTTTTTATCTCTTTCAGCACATCATTTTTATCAATTCAACGGGTCCTTTAGTCTAAAGGTATTCCAAACAACAAAAGTATCAAAATAACGAACGCAAAATATTGCTGGCTGGACCATATTGGACTATACCAGTACTAAAGTACGGCCGTTGGAATCGGCCATATTTGACAGCTGTCAGACCCAAACTAGAAGACACGTTATCAAAGAAAATTTGACCTTATGTCACAGCATAGCAGCATTAACATGATTTTGATTTGTCAAAAATAGCCTATTCAAAAGGTTGCAATTTTTCCTGTACTCGTAGCGCTTACGTAGCAAATACGCTACGAGAATGCTACGCTCGCTAAATTACATTCTTATTGAGGGTGTATAATCGTATTCACATTCTCATAGTGGGTGTATAACCGTGTGGTGCCGGCAGAGTAGAATAGCACCACCCCCTCTCTTCCCGTGCGTGTCGTAAGAGGCGACCAAGGGATAAACCCGACCCAAACAGCCAGAGCCAACCGTATGGTGGCGGTTGATCCACCACAAAAGCATTCCCAATGAGGGTTGACGTCTGGTAGGCGGCCGGTCGTAAAATTCAGCCAAATCCTTTGCAACACGATTTTGTGTTCAACAAAACGTGTTGCGCCGACCCCAAGTGATTATGATAAGGGCAGGAAGATGATGTGGGTGTATAATCTTTGTATCTCTAAGTAGGTATTTAAGCTGCATTAGTCATTAAATATAAACGGATTAGTCGTATGCTCTAGGAAGCCGGCTTTGTGACTGTACAGACATTGTGGAATATAAAGTAGATAAATCTAATTTTCTTATGGAAATTCTTGAGGTGGCACAATGGCTCAAAATAGAGAGTTTACAGAAAGTTCGTTCGTTTTCGCGATTGGCATTTGTTACAGAGCAAGGGTTGCTAGTGTCAAAAATCTCGAAGTATAAAAATATAAAAATGGGTGACACTGAGTGGTTTTTAGCCGATGTGGCGCGGTGGTTTTGCAACTGCCTGCAAAGGTCCCGGGTTCGGTTTTCGGTGTGGCGATCGGAAAGTTAATATTTATTACAAAGCTTGGCAAAAATCTTAACCAATTAAACATACACACATACACACACACACACACACACACACACACACACACACACACACACACACACACCGAGAGACACACACACAGACAAAATAAGGGGATAATAGAATAAGATCAGCTTGAAAAATAAGTTTTACCATTCAAAGCAAATTTTTGAGGTAGTTTTGAATTCTAATTTACCCAACAATGTTATTAATAGAACGAAAATAATAATTATGAACCTATTCATGCTTGTTTAATTTACTGGGAACACAGGCTTCTACATAATACCTACCTATATCTAAAGTATATGCAAATTCCAGGAATATTAAATTAAAACCTGTCAGCGTGTTAACACCGCCTGTCATCTGTTCCCAGTAAACAACCGCTTAACGATTGCATAAAGGGGGCAATTTGCCTCTAGGTAATGAAACCATGCTCGTTTGCTACAACCCGAGCCGCAGGTTAAGAAGAATGACCCTTTTTTAGAACATGCCTCATTAAAAACCACCACCATTACCCCTAACAAGCATTCGACACTGGCTGATACAACAAAAATTGAAAGAAGAAAATATTTAAACAATTTCAATGAGAATTATTAATTTTAAATGACGAACGCTTACCTTAAAACATTTATCACGAGGCAACACAACAAAACACCCGACAGAAAAACTTCCAGCGCGTTTGGGCACTTTCGAGGCGCGATAACAACTGAGCGGTTGAACTTTGGACTGGTGGCGCGCAATCCCCTGCGCATCGCTGTGAAAACCACTGAAAAACCACTTTACTAAGACCTTCCACACCCCCCGCTTCATACATCGCACCCCCGCAAACGCTTCATGTAAAATCGGCTCTATTCGTTCCCGCTTTTTGTCAGAGGTCAACTTAAATCAGACTTTTGTCCGTGAAACCGTGAAAACCAGTTTACTGGTAGCATTGAGGCTTGCGAGGGTGTTTGAGGGGGTGCGGTAAGGGCGAGGGGTTACATAACAAGCAGAACGATCGATACGCGGGACGGCGTAGCTGAAACTCTCCCCTGGTGATACATAGAGAGGTTTCCACATCAGATACGCGCTGGCGACAGTACTATTTTGTGCCTTATTGCTGCTTTCAGTTTCTCTTTTGCTAGAGGCATCGAAGATAAGTTGCAATGGTAATCGAACTGAAAATGCGCCGTACTTCAATGATCTATGTGGCGGTGGCAAACACATTTGTTCCTAGAATTTTACTTTTATTTTATTACACAATCTGGATCGAAACATATAAAACCTGAACAATGCATTTCAGTTTCAATTTGTTCGCGCTGTTTTTCAATAGGAATAGTTTTCACATTCATGAATATGTATGGAAATACGGGTTTTTTAACGACGCTATTTTTTTCTCTTCACTGTTATTGCTTGCGGTGAAATTCTCTTATCTATGGGGGATGATTGATGCCCTGTCGTGCTTTGTCTGTTACCGCGAATGGTATTCACTTATCTAGCAGGTGGCACCCACCGTTATTATTTGTGATCTGAAAGAGACAAATTGATCAGCTTCTCATTTTGATCACTTTATTATTTCACAGCAAAGAAATTATAAAAGCGAACTAATCAGTAACTAAGTACTTAGTAACGTTTTTGAAATGTAATTATATTTCACATATTTTTTGTTAGAGCAACAAGTGTATAGGCGAGAAAACCGTAAATTGGAAATTTATTGTTTGTTTGTTTATTTTGCTCTTCTGTGTGACAAAAACTCAATTTCCTTGTTTACGTGACAAATTTTGCTAAATGTAATATTGTGTAATAAATAAGGTTATTATTATTCATGATTAAAGGAACAATTTATTCTAGTACCTATGTAATTGAGCTAGTTACAAAATTGCAAATACTTTTGGTAAATATTGTCGAAAAATAATTTGTTGTTAACTTCAAATGAGTGTTTATGTATGAGCAGGCACGCTCTAGCGCTTTTGCAAAACCCATTGCGTGGGTCGTCATTTTAGGCAACAAAGAGGTAATATTGATATTTTGTCTATTGTTAGGTAGTGAAGTATTCTTTCCTGTGCATTAGGCGCTGTCTTCATACACGAGACGAGCGACGCGCGACGTAAGAGGACATCTGTCAGACAAGTGATCGTCGGCCGTCACCGATACGACGCGCATCTCACGTGTGTAGACGATATCTCTTCTGTTTCATACATTTTATATGGAAACGGTTTTGAGCGTCGCAATGGCTCAGATTTCACGCTTCTTGTCTTACTCCTCATGTGTGGAGATAGGCTCTTAGCTTTCTTGTATAGCTATCAGTTTAGTTACTCCGTTTGCCTACAAGAAAACTCTCATTAAAAGTTTTGTCAAAAAAGTTGATAGACTTGATAAAACTAACAAATAAGTATGTATCCAAATCATTCATACGTATGAAAATAAGTCTACTCTAAGTATGAATTCATTTCAAAGAACTTCTTTAGGGTGCACAGACGTGTAATGCCTACCTAACGCAAGTCCCTTTCTTTTTCCTTTCACAAGTTTTTCCATTAAGAGCACGTATCATCAAAGAACAGTTCTCCAGCTGTAAGGCAATTTGCACACGTGCTGAACGATATTGCGATATTTAAAAGCCAGCCAACAAACGACAGCCTGTGAAAACTATTCAACGGTCCAGTGACTAGCGTTATCGTTATCATAAAGGTACAGTACGGCCGCTCGAATAGGCTATATTTGACAGCTGTCAAAGTTATTTTAATGCTATGACAATAAAAAATTGGGGTGATGGTATTCTTATCCGGCATCTCAAGACAAATTACCGCAAAACTGTACGGCAAGTGTGATAGTGTTGTAAGCCGGGACTTCCGTCGACCGCTTTCCTCTGCTGAGATACCTATTCGGAGGCAGCCAGCTGGACAGGACATAGCTCTCAGCCGCTATTTTGGGGGTGATGCTATTCTAACCCAGCATCATACGCCGTCATATTGCAATTGAGTGCGTCGTGTGTGGAAACCCTGTAAGCCGGGACTTCGGGCGACCGCATTCCGTCGCGGAGGCATCCTATTGAGAGTTCCATTCGCAGTCAGCCAGGCGGACATAACTCGCAGCCGCTCTTTTGGGGATGCTATTCTAATCCGGCATCACACGGCAAAATACCGCAAGTTTGATCGTCGTGTGTGGAAACCTTGTAAGTCGGGACTTCGGCCGACCGCATTCCGTCGCGGAGGCATCCAATTGAGAGTTCCATTCGCAGTCAGCCAGGCGGACATAACTCGCAACCGCTCTTTATTAAACTTTGGATAGGTAATATGAATGAAGGAAGCAAGTGTTTAGGGGAAAATGAGCAGACAATTTGACAGTTTGTTTTTTTCTAGCTAGACTAGACAGAGCGTTACCGGCCGTAAAAATATAGCCCTATCACCACGTCTGACAAAAATTTTGTAACACTATAGTGATAGATGGTCAGCCTGTCGCCTTAAATTGTAATACACAGGAAATCCTCGCGTCCTTTAATCGCCTCTTAGGAAACGGGGTGATGTGATTCTAAGCCGGCATCACTCGGCGAATTGAGAGTTCCATTCGCAGTCAGCCAGGCGGACATAACTTGGACCCGATGTTTAATAAACTTTGGATAGGTAATGTGACGTCTTTAGAAGGAAGGAAACCTGTGGTGAAGGAAGGAGTGAAAATGAACGTGAAATTTAGGTTAGTTAGTTTTTTTTATATAAATGGATACATATATCACGTCTATCTTTTGAGGAGAAAGAGCGTAAACTGTTTGAAACGTACGTGTAGTGTATCGAGTAAGTCTATTGACTATTGTAGTACACTGAGTAAGTGTATTGACTGTCAGTGTTTCGTGCGCATACGTCGCTACGGTGGGGTGGGGGCAATGTCTGCCCAGTCAGTCTATACCCGATCGTGTCCATGAGTGGTGGTGCGTTGTTGAACCAACTCCTGTCAAGTCAATCATCAATACGATCCCTGTGGATCGTACATTGGCGACGAGGATAAACTAGGAAAACCGTGAGTAAAGTGCAATATTTTTCCCTTTTGAAAAGGGAGGGAAAGGCTAGGGAGTAAAAATAATAATTGAAAATCGAATTGAACGTGCAAAAAGTAATTCCTTGATGGTTTCCTACAAAAATACTAAAAGTAATAATATTTCTGCTATGGCTGTAACTGTTGTTTGTTGCTTCAGGAGCAATGAATCATCTATCTTTTGCTATAAGCCAAAGTATTTGTTTATGTCCTATTAAGAGACCTTAGATGGAAGTCATTGACATTGGAACGATTGGCGAAAAGCCAAATTTTAACTGTGTTCTAAATATTACGTTACATATCGTAAATTTGACTAAAATACTCTTAAAAAAGTTAACAAACTCTTGTAAGTTTTCACGGTATCTGATAATCAAAATTCAGAAAATCCGTAATAATACTGTTTAGTCTAAAACGCCTGTCTGAAACTATCCAGCAAAATAATTCTAAGTCTAAAACGCCTGTCTGAAAACATACAGCAAAATAATCATTTAGCACACCCACAGCACCTATTATACAGCGCTTAAAGGCCCAGTAGCCCAAAGCTACACAAAAAAAATAAAGTCACAATATTTGTTAAGTTATGATCACTTTTTAAATGTAGGTATTCCATACAAGTTTTGTATCGCGCATTATCTTACACATTCTCTGTCGAATATAGTTAAAATTGTGATATTTGTAGTGGTTGTGCAGAAAATCATGAGAATTATGATAGCGAAGGTGAAAATCGCGGAAAAAAAGTGGTGAAAGTGAGGCGCCGACGCAGACAAAGTTCAGATAAATTAAACGAGTTATTCAAAGCATTCAGTTACACTAAAATGTCAATTGGATCATGTTTAAGTGCTAGAAGCGGAGAAATATTCAGGTATGTGACAGATTATGTTACCATCATATTACTTACGATTGAGATCTCATAGGTTACATAGTGAGCGGTAAGTATAATCATTTCTGATCATCACTATTCACTACAATTTGTACAACCGATGTTGTATGTATGATGTGTTTTAAACGGAGTTGCTACCTCACGTTGTAGATCTACCTACGGGCCGAGTGTCTACTGCACAGCGACATGACTAGATTCTACATTGTTGTTTATGTGGCATACAGAATAATGTTAAAGTTCATGCCCACCTGTTCTTAATATATAAACGAAAAAGAAAAACATTCAGGTTTACTCAAAGGAATATTTGCAACTTTATTTGTACTGCACTTAATAGGTACTTTAAAACAGCACCTTCTTATATTCAAATACTACTAATTATGAAATGTTATTCTATCGGAAAATATTAAAAAGAAAATCAAAGGATCATGAGTATGGATGTTCGTCCATTCCTTGCCTCACTACTTGCAAGCCTCACATCAAAGCCAAAGTTAAATAATTATAAAGTCTAATTATTGCTTAACATATTGTAACAGTAAAATCTTTGATAAAAATACCTAACGGTAGAAAGACCTTTGAGAATTAAGTTAGTTTCCCTGTTTTGTACAATAATTGCCGTAGCTATTCTACATTAGAATGAGGGATATGATATTACATATTGCTTTAATTTTCATTTTGATGCGAGACAATTTCTTGTACCAGAAATGGGCATTCTCCGTCATAATTTATAAAAATAAACCTAGCTGATAACTTTATAGGCAAGTACAGTCATAATAAATAATATTTAAAAAAATATGCTGTTGTTAGTTTTACACACAAGTAATTGAAAGATTTCATTGACCAAACAGCTTGAGATTTATTTAGATCAAAAGCAAAATATAAAGAAAACTATACCAAACTATATTTTGATATAAACTATTTGCTATGAGGATTCACTGCTTATATTCATGTCTCAATTAAGTATAAAATGTTTAATATTTTGATTTGTATACTCGTATCTCCAAAGTTCTGAAGTTTACTCAATAAAATGTGTCCCATGGCCCCTACCAAATACATGCAAGTATGTACCGGTGTCAAAACTAGGCACATGATGATTAAAATGATAAACAACTATTAAAAGTAAAATAACATAAATTGGCAGAGCGAAAAATTAGTTGAAGCATAGGCAAAATAATTTCAGTATACAGTATTTAAACCTAAAACAGGCTTTATTTATTTTAAATTGTATGATAAAATTTATTACTAATATTTAAACAGTAGTAGCTGCCTACAATTTACTGTATTATTATCAAAATTGCAAATCAGTTCAATATAGTGCAAAGTACAATGCATTTGTAAATATTCTATTAAGAAGTGTGTTTCATGAAGAGAAAAATAATACAAATACTTAAAAGTAGGTATTTAAAGAAAGGTCTCTGTTTGTGTCCTTCATTTGGTAGCAGGTGTAACCTGGTTAGTAAAGCAATAAAAGCAGGTATAACCTGATCGTTAAATCGATGGTAGCAGGTATAAGTATTACCTGATCATTAAATTGACGATAGCAGGTAAAGCCCTGATCGTTAAATCGATGAAAGCAGGTATAGTTATAACCTGATCGTTCAATCGATAGCAGCAGGTACAGATCTGATCGTTAAATCGATAAAAGCAGGTATAGTTATAACCTGATCGTTCAATCGATGGCAGCAGGTAAAGACCTGATCGTTAAATCGATAAAAGCAAGTATGTTTATAACCTGATCATTTAATTGATGGTAGCAGGTAAAGACCTGATCGTTAAATCGATAAAAGCAGGTATGGTAATAACCTGATCGTTCAATCGATGCCTGCAGGTATTGGTATAACCTGATCGTTTAATCGATAAGAAAAGGTAAGATTTGATTAAAATCAATGGAAATTCGAAGTATTCTCATAGCAGTTAAATCGGTACCTATTAGGTTGGGCAAACAAGTACGACTGATCATTGAATTGATGAATGGTAATAGTTACAAAAGCGAGAAACTGATAATTTAATATACATATAAATATTGTATGTGTGAACAGCGTAAGGTTGACGCGGACTACAACGATAATTCATACTTCTTCTTCTATCGTGTGGGACCGAGTTGATGAACACCCTAATTATTCACAACGGAGAACGGTGTTTGTTTGTCCTTCTTTCCCGTCCAAGTTCCCGTCACATCAAAGCAGGTGTAAATATTTTTCTATGTAAAGTTGGTGACTTGCGAAGCAGGAGGGTGTCAAAGGCTACTTTTGCAACAGGAAATCATGTAAGTAATTCTCAGGGGAACATCGAAATACAGCCGCGGATGAAACCGGGGGTTCCAACCTTAGTTATTAAAAATGATGAGTTACCTATTCTTCAATAGTGTATTTGTAGAGGATGAAACAAGTGGGTCTGAATGATAAGATGTACCTATTACGAAATGTTGCAGTATATAAAATATCAATTCAAACGACATTTTGGATCAATGGTTTCTGTAGTATAGTAGGTACCTATGTTTTTCTCTTATGACGTAATACAGGTAGGTGTGTGAATCATGACATTATATCTACCAATATTAATATATCGCATAGTGTGTGACCGCGAAGTTGCCATGCTTTGGATTTTCGTCGCGGGTTCAATTCCCGTGGATATTTTCGTTGTTTATAGGTATCTATTACTGTTTATTGACTCTGTTTTAAGGTGTCCCTCTGCGCTTGGTAGGTACCTAACCAAAAGATATTGTACAAATTTCAAGTAAGTTTGCTGGGGTAGAAGTCTTTAGGTTACCTTTCTACAGTATTCATAGATTTTTCGTTCAGAATAAATAAGAAACCATGTATATTTTATATCGATTCGTGCAGTTTGGATTCATTATATTGTTGTCGAAAAAGAAAAAGGGAAAAAGATGGACTTCATGCGGCGATATCAGTCAGATGGCGTACACTTAGATACCTACATTACCTATATTATAATTAATTACATTGCTATGTAGTTAGTCTGCTACAGATATAGAGACTATGCAACGGTGACTGCGTTGAAAATCGTCAGCAAATTGAGGGTAAGCTTGCACTACCTATTCAAAATAATTTCTCATTATGCAGTTTTGTGCCCCGATATACCTATCCAGTGTAAGCGCATACCTTTTGTGGGTTACAGTCTACGACCGAGAACTATGGACAGACAACTTCCAGTGTTTAAGTACATATGTAAGTAATTTCTAAACTACAGGTTTAGACTGTCGGATCTTTACTCAGGGATAAAAAGGGAAGCTGATTTATAGTGTAAATATAAATAAAATATAAGTAATTTAAGGCGAGTCCAGCGGCTGAATTAGCAACTTGTAAAGACTTGTCTAATGTTTGGTGAGTTATATAACAAGTTTCATAAACTTAGATTACCTTTGCTAACTTATATGGAGATAATTATATCATCAATCAGCACTGGTAAATAATTTAATATTTGGTTGTAAGTGATGTCAATATCATACATGAGTGTACTCACCAACTTATTACTTTTTATAAATTTTGTTCTGTTGATAATTATGAGAATTTAATTGCAACTATCATAATGGAATGCAAAGGTTATTTTATTTTAAATTACATTTTGAAACGAAATACGAAAAAAAAATTTTTACTAAGCAAATTAGCAGGAAGTCAATTTCCTCTGTAGAGGATAGTGCCTATTTATTTAAGTACGTATCTAACTTATCTTCTTTTTCGCATTTGTTGCAGCAGTAAAAAATAAATAAAAAAAATAAGAGAAATTACTTTCAATATTCAACTGGTTTAATTCAGTGACAATTTCCCCAGTTCATGTACAATACAATACCGAATTATCATAATATTATCACTATAAGTTGAACTAAGCTGCAAAATCATAACAATAGAACTAGTCAATAATGCTTTATGCAAGTACAAAATATTTGACGATACGTATCTTTTTTATCGACGATAAAAAGTATCTAAGCATTAATATCTACAGATCTCAATGACTGCCGATTGAGTTGCGCTAGCCAATACTTACTTTGTGATTGAGTCAACCAAAATAACATGTCCCTAATTCAAGGAGAATAAGGAATTGTTTTCTTTACCCAAGCAACATTATATCGGGTAAATTATATATTGAATTCTATTTTTCTTAGTCGATCACTAGTTAAAATACCAATATAGTTGAAACATGAAAAAAAAAATTAAAACGAAGGAGGGGGAAAAGGTAATAGACAAAATACTTAGTTTATTTAGATGTAACAAATTTATAGTTTTACTTATTTGTGCGCAACATAAATGAAGTTAAAGAAACCTATATAAGTATGTTTACACTAATCTATTTGAATATGCTTTATTCCACTAGTAAAGTAAACAATTGAATATTATGAAAATATGCAACTCAGTTTAATATGATGTTAGAAAAAGTAATAATTTATTACAAACGGTTTTTAGAAAATATTATTTATTGGATCCAAACTAATTGAGGAGACCATAGCAAAACTAAAACAAGAAAGGGATGTAGTGTATCGAGTAAGTCTATTGACTATTGTAGTACACTGAGTAAGTGTATTGACTGTCAGTGTTTCGTGCGCATACGTCGCTACGGTGGGGTGGGGGCAATGTCTGCCCAGTCAGTCTATACCCGATCGTGTCCATGAGTGGTGGTGCGTTGTTGAACCAACTCCTGTCAAGTCAATCATCAATACGATCCCTGTGGATCGTACAGTACGGTCGGTATCGGTATGTCCGACAAAAATTTGAGGACCGCTTCATGAAAATCGTGTATCAATTTAGTGATAAGTAGGTTGACAACCGGTCACCTGAAAGTGAAATACACTAGAAACCCTCGAGGAACTTAGTTGCCTCTTTCCTCTTACGACATCCCGGGTAAAAAATAGTGTGATGCTTGTCTAAACCGGCATCACGCGGCAAAGTGGCGAAAGTTTTGGAAACCCCACATTGTATGGCACGTTTACATTTTTCGCCTGATATGCGCGGAGGGTTAAGCCTAAGGGCAACGAAAAATAGCTTTTCTTGCTTACTGCTCTACAAATCATGGGTATTACTAATCTAATCATGTTCTCTCTTATTTATTCTAACATCAGCTTACCCAACTAAAAGTCTTCAGGGATCAACAGGGAAATAAACAGACCAAGCATTAGGCAAAGGATAACTATCTCGAACCCCCGAGGAATAGTTGCCTAGTTTGCCATGTTGGGTAAGAACTTGTAATGTTCCACTTAGGGGACGGAAACCGGAAAGTCTAAAAACCGGAAAACCGCGTCTATTTTCCAACATTTCAATTCCGGTTTTCAGAGTGTCAAATCGGTAAATCCGGTGTCGGTACAACAAGCTTTTTTTGTGATTTTTCTATTATTTTTACTTGCGTTGCACGCATTTTATAACGCAAATACTTAACACGATGTGCGCGTGATGGTACGAGCTGCATACGCGGGCGATGTGCTCTCTTCTTTCAAATAACTACCCATAACGCAATCAGACGTTTTTCAAATTCATAAAGTTGATTTAATACAACTCATAGTGTCTTTTAAAGTGTCCTGAAACTGGAATTAGAACCGGAATTCTGCAATTGTGCTCGCAACCGGTTTTGGGAACCTTCCGGTTTACGTGCCCTAGTTCCACAGTTCTACGCAACAGGTGTGTATCACGTCCTAGCAACTAACATGCGCCTTACGGGGCTAAAGGTAGGTATTACATAAGCTTATAAACTTAGGACGCATCCTAAGCATTATGTAGTGCCCTCCATCACTTACAAATTCATGAAAAGTCATCACGTATTTATAGAAAATACGTTGGAGCATATTCAAGTATGTTTTAGAAAATATTCCCATACTCTAGTTTGAATAGGGTTGTAGCAGTTCTTTTTGATGTCTGTACTTATAGTCCGCGCGTGATCTGATGGCAGTCACATGTCATATACTGTCTTTGCTTTCGATCGAATGCCATCAGATCGCGCGCGGTCTATAACTATTCTGAACCACTCTTCTAGTAAAACATTAGAATCTGTACGTACTTTACCCTGCTCCAGCGGATTTTCAATAAATTACGTCTTCACCGAGTTAATTCGTGGGCACTACATATGCTCAGGGTACGCCCTAAGGATCCTAATTTTAACCTTAGTTTCTGATAGGCTTCGTTGATTTGATTACATAATATAATTTAGGTTTGGGTTGACATTTAGTGATGAATTTAATATCTGTTTTGAGTCCGATACCCTTTATGTTCAGTGAATTAAAATCATATCCCGATACGTTTCAGTAAAGTTGTTCTTGTTGTAACAATATAATTGCTGCTACTTCCACGTAAAGGGAGCCACATAGGTAAACGCAATCTAGCGTAGGAATGGACAGGTAATAAATTCGATTTCTAAGGAATAGAATATACCATAATGGTATATATACCATTAATTATTCAATGTACCTACCTACATTACTGATGTATGTAGTTGGTATCAGTTTTTTGATGGTTAAAGAATTGGTTTGCTTTACTACTACAAGTTCAGTACGCAGGAATCATTTTCTCGCAAAGACAGAGTATAGATACATACATATGTATATCACGCCCTTGAAGGGTAAAAACGTCCATTTAAACCACACTTGACAAAAGATTGTCGCCTAAAATTGCAATAAATATCAATTCTTAAATCCCTTAGTCGCTTTATACAACACACACGGGAAATATATGAGGTGATGCTATTCTAAGCCGGCACCACACGGCAGGCAGGAAAGCCTTTTCATAAATGTAGAGTGTTAAAGACAAGAACATCATAATACCAATGTATTGGGATTTTTAATGCACTCATAGTGCTATATTATTCTCATAAATTAAAAATGTGAAAATTGAAAAATCCGCATGGCCCCGGGTTCAAGTCCCGGCGGTCATTAATGAATTTTTAAATTTTCTCATTTTCTATTTATGAGCATAATACCAGTTTTTCACGCCCGCTGGTCGTGAATGGTTTAGACACCTGCTGTGAGTGACAAAGAGCCGTAGTCTTGGCGTAGTCCTCATTCAGAGCTACGTCACGTAGTTTCTGTAACATTCGGCGGAGAAAATACTAACAACAATGAAAGAATATGAAGAAAATGTGCAAGGAAAAGAACGTACATGAACGTGATTTATTCAAAAATCTGAGCCACGGCTATTGGCTTCCTATAAATTCATATACTAGATTTATGTACTCGCATCTGCCGTGTGATGCCGACTTAGAATAGCATCACCCCATTTTTCCCGCAGGTGTAGTAAAAAGCGGCAAAGGCATAATCATCCAAGAAACGGGTAGCAGCGTTCCTTGCAAAAGCAACATAACGCAGTGCGCTTGCCAATCCGCCTGCCAAGCGTGTATTTGTAGGCTTTATTACTAAGTTAGGTACACAAGGGTATGTAAACAGGTCATGCATGATTTCAAGCTAGACCTACATCATTTATTTAATAATGTATGTACTTACTAGAATTGTAAGCAGTTTAACCCCTACACAATTGAGAAACTCAAACATGACTGTCTGAGTTTTCGGAATTTAGGCAGTATAATTTATTTCCATAACACTTCTATAGGTACTTTTTACTTAGAGAGTTGTTTGAAACACAGACCAGTGACGTCATTATGTTTGCCTCATGAGTAAATTCTCTTTTCTTTGGTGAAACGTGAAAGAAGAGTCACATGAAAGTTATTCCTCGGAAAAAATAGCTCGTTCATGGGAAAATTTACCATCAACCTTGAACATTTTTTAATACTACGGTCTTACGAGTATATTTCTAGGGAAAATTAATACCTGCAGATTTACGAGCTAGCACCTTCATTCCATGTGTTCCCATTGTCCCTGGTATCCAAGTCCCCAGTAAAAGTGGAGCAAGGTTTGGAAGGGTGGAGCAAGTTGTGACAGAGGGTGGGGTAAAGTCTTACCATGCCAAAACTTGACTCAATTTACCTGGGACACGGATACTGGGGACAACGAGAACAAGTCGTTCATTCACCCCTAGAAATATATTTTTCACCAAATTTATACAAATATTTAATGAAAATTCTACTCAGAGAAGTTTATTTTCATTAGAAGTTGGTAGAGACTTAGAAAAGACAATATTGTGCTTACATAAATTTAGGTGACTCAAAATACATAATTTAGATTATAGCTTTTGTAAACAAAATAACATGAGGGTGAATATTTTAAAATAATTTACGTTGGAGCCTCATTAATTTAAGATCAAAATACGTTAAAAGTTACGTTTATAATGGAACACTCAAAAGGAAATATTGAACAACAAAATATAAAGGCGTCAAAAGGAAATTATAATGATGAAATAAAATTGTTTCTTGAGTTCATTTGTTAGGTTATTGTTTGTAAAATGGGACCGTCGTCGTCTTTAGTATATTTTATTAAGATTGCCTGTAGGTACTTATCTAAAGTAAAGACCAATTTCAAAAGAAGAATAAGACTCACATTTAAAGTAATACATAAATAGTGCAACGAGTGCGAACTTATTATTAGGCAAGGTCCACTGAATAGACTCGCGTCTACTCTGTGGAGCTTGCGCCTTAGATGAATGATAGTTGTCACTTGTAGCTGTTATATGTTGTTGTCAAGTTGTTGTTCAGATGTGGTAAAGGATATGTGACACTGTAGATTAAAATTTTAAGGGCAAAACCTATTTTCGCCGATTGTATCCTGCTACGCGCTACGGCGTAGCAAATGCTACATTATGTACATTGAGTACTATGCTATAAGTAGTACCCTTTAAAAAATGTTGATATCTTTTATAACCTTCGTATGCCTAAAAGTTAAATCTTTAATGACGTAAGTACATTACATTACTTAACTTTAATTATAACATAATAAAATCCTTTTTTCACTAATTTAATACGTATATTTGTTTAATTTTAATAATTAAACTAAAGGACATTTACTTACTTTGAAAAACATATTACTATTTAGTTTATATATTAAAATTAAACAAATATACTTAGTATAACGACTGAAAAAAGTGCTTTATTAATAAATTAACATAGAGTTCCGTCAAAGAACTAACGACACAAAGTGTATCGTACTACTTCACACTTTGTTTGAAATTGCGTAATAGTTCCTTTTTTTTTGTTGTACTTAAGTTCGTCGGTGGATAGCAACCGCCTGACTAGCGAAACCCGATCATGATTACCTAATATTACCTTCTCGAACCCTTTTACCCTAAGATAATAACATCATCGTTCGGGATATTTCGGGTCGGCGATCGTCTTTGAGGCCTATACAAACAAACTCACTTAAAGTTTTGGCCACTTTACTCATATCAGCTTGCCGAAGTCACGCTAGGGATTATGTAAAAACTGGCTTATTGACTCTCTTGATAACTGTAGTACCTACAACGATATTACATTAACTTGCCAATAGGACTCGATTCAGAATATTATATAGCTGGTTATTTTATGGGTGTCAAATTACAAAAACTCAAGATTACCAACAACGGGTACTATCGCTACCAATCTATCTTTAACGTTTTTCTTACAAAAACTAAGAAATAGAAAGTCCTTAAATGGGTAGATGAATTTGCTGGCGTAGTACAATATCGGGCCCTAACGACAGAGGTGTAATATAGCCGTTCTCTATCAACTGATACTCGTTGTTTTCGTGGAAGGCCTAAGTACGCAAGGCTTCCTAACATTGTGTAATGTAGATTAAGTAATTAGTATTTTTTCATAAAAGGTGAAAATGAGTTAAATTTTCAGGATTCAGGGGTAATTGAGTTTTCTGAAGGAGGAGGAGGATAACGAAAATAACTGAAAACTATCTGTCTAATACCTTTACAGAGAGAAAAACTACCTACATGTATACTTTTAAAGTTGAATAACTTGGAAACCAACTTAAAATCGCGAAATATACGTGGGATTTGCATAACACTAAGTACTACCTAATACATAGAAGAGAGGGAACATAAAAGGCGGCTGGAGGACATGCCTCCTCACTCGCACTACGGCACTTACATACACCAGGCGTGCATGTATTCTCAAGGTAGTGTAAGGAGTTAAAATGGCTTTTGCTTACTCCTAGTTTTAGTTTCCTGCATTGTTAATTACATTTTTCGATGTGTGTGTATGTTTTAATTGTAAGAAATAAAAAGAAATATTGCAAGTAGAAACGCATAGCCGTATGGTATAAGGATGACTTTATGGTGTAAAACTTTAATATACTTAAACTTACATTTGAGTTGAGAATTGAAAAACGAATTGTATTTTACAGTTTTTTATTCAGTATTGTGACAAAATACAAAACATCAATTCGATAATCGTCAGTAAAACTGTTACCGTTAAAACTATGTACCTATAACTTATTATTACCTTACCTTCTTACTCATAGTACATCTTACTTAAAGTAACAAATAAATAAAGTATTTAATACAACATTAGTAGGTACAACAATGCAGATCTTTTCAATACATTATTTACTCTTCAGAAACTTCTTTTATTATTATTTTTAAATTTGAATAAGTTCATCTTTCTTAATATTTTATATTGAGGTCTGATCATTACAATATCTAAACAAGTTGTTTAGATTTTTATTACAGCTCGAGCTGTGAAAAATAATACATAAAATAAACTTATGTAAGTAATATATTAGGGGTGTAAGGGGTCCCATACAACATCTCACGGGGCCCAGGCCAACCTCACCTGCTCGCGGTGCGCCCTGCTGACCGACGGACGAGGCTCTGGCGACCCGCCAACCTGCACTGGACCAGCATGGCGGGTTCAGGTCCAAACCCCCTCATAAAATATGGCAAACATCACACCACAACGGCCCCAAGTGCCCGGCGGTCCCAGTTGCTCTGACGGCCTTCGCGGGGACTCGATTAGCACTGGGGCCAGGGGTGCGAAGAATCTCCGGGTGAGATCTACAAACCGCGCAACGACCACGGCTAATGATAAAACGGACTTTGGATTACTCAATATTTTAACTTATAACGTTCGCACATTGATGCAAGAGGAAAGATTGATAGAATTAGAGAATGCTTTGGCTGAGATCAAATGGGACATAATAGGCTTATCAGAAATTAGAAGAGAGGGAGAGGATATTTTAGAAAGGGAAAATAGTATTTTGTGTTACAAGGGCGAAAAAAGCGGAACTAATGGTGTAGGATTCCTTATTGCAAAAAAATGGAAAGAAAATATTCTGGAATTTACTGGATATTCCGATAGAGTAGCAGCTTTGAAATTTAAAATTAATGATAGCAAGACCCTGACTCTAATTCAAGCATACGCGCCAACATCCTCACATAATGACGATGTTGTAGAGGATTTTTATGACGTCCTCAATAAAGCATGCGAAGAGAACCGAGGCGCCTGGACTTTCATCCTCGGGGACTTCAATGCCAAAATTGGTAATAAGCAGGAACTGGACAACGAAACAATCATTGGACCCCATGGTCTCGGAATCCGAAATGAGCGCGGGGCCCGTTTGATCCAGTTCGCTTTTGGTCAGAGCCTCAAAATAGCCAATACGTTTTTCCCTAAAAAGCCTCAACGTCGTTGGACATGGGTTTCGCCGGACAGTAACACAAAAAATGAGATTGATTACATTCTGACTTCCCACAGAGATGTTGTTCAGAACGTAGGGATTATCAACTCAATAAAGTTTAGTTCGGACCATCGACCTCTGAGAGCGAAAATTTCATTAAATATTAAAATCCACCGCAAACAACAGTTTCTTCGAAAAATCAAACACCATGATAAATTAACACTACTCAACCACGAAAATGAATTTAACTGGGAATTAAAAAACAGCTTTGATGGACTGGAGACAGAGGACATTTCAAACACAAATACCTTATACAATAATATTATTAATAGTATCAGAAGAGCGAGCAAGAAAATAAAATCAGAAAAACCAAATTACAACAAACTAAGGATTGAGACAAAGGTTTTAATAGAAAAAAGAGAGACAGTTAAAATTAATAAATCAGAGTACACAGCTATAGACAGACAAGTTAAGAGAAGCATCCGAAAAGATATAAGAGACCTAAATACACAAACTGTTAAGATTGCGCTCGAACAAAACACCTCTCTTCGAGCAGCTAAACAAGGGTTGTCTAGAGGAAAGACCTGGATCACATCAATAAATGATGAGAATAACGTTAAGCATCGGAACAGGGATCAAATTCTTAAAATATGCACAAAGTTCTATGAAGCTCTGTACTCGGACCCAACAAACTCCAACTACAACAATGACATAGAGTATTTATGTGGTGACTCCATCTCTCCCATAACGGAACGGGAAGTACAAGCTGCTATCAAAAGTATGAAATACAACAAATCTCCAGGTGGAGATGGAGTTACCACTGAAGCACTCAAAATAGGCGAACCCGTTTTGCTCCCTCGACTGACAAAATTATACAATCAGATATTGCGGACCGGTGATATGCCCGAATCATTTTGTCACTCCTCTGTCATCCTCCTTCATAAAAAGGGGGACAAGAATGACATAGGGAATTACCGGCCCATTAGCTTAATTTCACATCTTTATAAAATATTCATTAAAATAATCGAGAATCGAATCGCAAGTGAACTAGATCGCCACCAACCACCCGAGCAAGCTGGTTTCCGCCCTTGTTTTGCTACTACTGACCATCTGCATACCCTAAACCAGATAATAGAAAAATTCAATGAGTTTAACAAACCCCTTTACTTAGTCTTCATTGATTACGCCAAAGCTTTTGACAGCATTACCCATTCATCTATATTTTCAGCTTTAGAGTCACAAAACATCAATAACACTTATATAAACCTCCTCAAAATTGTATACAAAAACAGTACAGCGAGCATTCAATTGCAGACTTCCGGAACCACCTTTAAAATCCGCCGAGGTGTCAAGCAAGGTGACCCTCTTTCGCCAAAACTATTCACATCTGCTTTAGAAGAGATATTTAAAAAACTATCATCATCGTGGGCATCCAAAGGCATTAACATCTGCGACAAACAGCTAACCAACCTCCGCTTTGCAGACGACATCGTTCTATTCTCCACTTCGGCCGCGAAACTCGAAACCATGCTACAAGAGATAAGCGTGGCAAGCCTTGAGGTTGGACTCAAAATGAATATGTCAAAGACCCAACTCATGTGCAACAGTACCAAACACAGGATAGAAGTGGACGGGCAGATAATACATTATGTCGACGAATACACATACTTGGGCCAGATAGCATCCTTCGAAAACAGGCAGGACAAAGAGGTCGAACGACGAATCCAAAACGCCTGGAAGAGCTACTGGTCCATGAAAGAGCTGATGAAGGGTGACCTTCCGCTTACACTGAAGCGAAAACTAGTCGACATGTGTATTCTGCCCGTTCTCACGTACGGAGCACAAACGTGGTCTTTGACTGAAGCACAAAAGTCCAAACTCAAGGTTTGCCAACGTGCCATGGAGCGCAGCATCCTAGGTGTTAAAAGGATCGACCGTATCAGAAACACAACCCTGCGCTCCAAAACTGGCATCATGGACGTCGGAAAAAAGTCCGCGCGGCTGAAGTGGGACTGGGCAGGACACGTCTGTCGAATGCATCCCGACAGGTGGGCTATTCTAGCCACTAAGTGGATACCACAAGATGGTCGTCGTCGTCGTGGCCGGCCTCGGAGAAGATGGCGCGACGATATAGAAACCTTCCTCCAGAACTGGCAATCGGAGGCCCAAGACCGTGATATGTGGCGCAAAAGAGGGGAGGCCTTTGCCCAGCAGTGGGACACCGAACAGGCTACATAAAAAAAAAAAAAAAAATGTAATATATTATGAACTAATTTACGTATTAGTAATTTGTTACATCTTTATAATGGCACATGATGACTATCATAAATACAATTTTGTAAATATCACGATTATTTTTTCTTATATCTATAGATGTGAAGTAAAAAACTTAGGCAAGATGCTTTTCATGAAAACTAGTCAATTCTATCAGTAGTATTTTAAGCATGACAAAATGTTTTATTTACTAAGAAAGTAAGTTAGGTATATAAACAGATTCTTTATGTACTTATCGGCTCAATGCTCTGGACAATGAATATGACTAAAATATTGAATTATCGTTTTATAACAAGTAAATCATTATAACAGAATAAATTAGTGGCTAACACCTACACAATATGGAGAAGGGATAGTACAACGATACAAATATCGATGCACTAGATATCGCCAGTAAATGCACCTACCCATTTATGGGATCTACTTTTTTTAATTTTTCTTAGTAATCGTATGAAAAACCAGTAAAAGTTGGTCCCTTAAATGGGTAGGTAGATTTGCTCGCGATAGTACTTGCATTATATCATTACAAAACAAAGACAAATGAATGCAGACGGTGGACTTTTGAACTTGGGACTAAAGCGTGTTTATAGTCCTACTTATGTACAGTCGTAAGTTTTACAGGGCTACACCATACAATTTGAAATAATTTTATTTCAAGTAGAGCTATGAACATTCTTAAAATTGTAAAAATGACTCTCTTTTGAGAATTTATTTTTCATATTTACTAGATTTTCGTTGGGGTTGGGGATCATAATTTCAATTAGTTTCGATTCGCCCTGTGCAGCTTATTCCTTTGCTGCGTGTACATCTGCGAACCTAACACCAAACGTAGCACCGCGAAGCATTACACCTATACTAACTAAATACACTAATAATCATCATTGGGGTCCTCCGCATCAGCCAGCTTTATCAGCCCAATGAAGCTTTTCTCAGGCTGCATGAGCGAATGCCTGTCTCCGCCAGTGTTCCTCACTGCCAACCTGTCGCCAGCTTTCAGGAACAAAGCGGACGCAGAGAAGCAAGAGTTGGGCTTGTCCATGACCTCCGAGGAGTGCGTGGACTGGGCGCACTGCAGCAGCGTCTCCCGACCCTCGATCTCGGAGTTGGTGCGGTGGAGCACCCACGAGATTATGTCGTGCGAGTCCAGGTAGTAGATCTGCGGAAATGGAACGGAATTTAATATTTTCATATACATACATATATGACGCCTATAACCCTTGTGAATTAGGCAGAGCGTACACGGCTGTAAAAAACGCTCACACAATGTACTCGCACCATGTCTGACAAGAGTTTGAGAGTCATTCAGAAGACTGTGTGTCACCATAGTAAAGGATGTCAGCTTATCGCCTAAAATAACATACACATCAACTCTCAAATTCCTTAGACGATTCTTACGACCTACGAGAAAGATTTGGAGCAATTTATTATATTCAGAGACGAATAATATATATGCAAATTATTTCTACAAGAAAAATTAATAAGACAAATTAAGGAGCCACGTAAATGTGAAATTTCTCGATTTCTAAGAAACAGTAACAAAAATGTTCCAAAATTTTATTATTAAAATACTTGTCTGAGATGGAAGAAATTGCTATGATATATTTTTAACAGCCGTCTTCCTTGAGACTCGGAATTTAATTAATTTTCCGTTTTAGCACTGGTTGTCATATAGGTCTCAAAAGTTTAATTACAAGTGTTTCTCACATTTGCCGCCGACATTTCAGTATTTTGCCTGCCCAATAAATGACGAAAAGAGTTGTTTGTTTGTATGCAACTGCATGAAAATGCACATACGAAACCGAATTACCATGCGGCTGTCATTATCATGCCATAGATGGGTAATCCATCTTAATGCATGAGATAAAATACTGGGTGTAAGGGACAGCTCTTCGAATACTGATAGGACCAGACCAGGAGTGCATTCATACCATAAAACTGAACCTAAAATTTATTCCAGGAAACGACAGAAAAATCCTCGATCTCACTGCATTTACTGACCTGCTATGAAATTCTATTGAATAACGAAGTCTATTTTTTTACTTTACCTAATATAATTTTTGTGGGGAATTGTTCAGTTTCTTGGTCTGAAAGCACCCTATCAGTATTCGGAGAGCTGTCCCTTGTATACAGGACTGACCTGCACATAGACAGTATACCGAAAAAGGTTTGACGCCAGGTAGGCGGGTGGTCGTAAAAGTTAAACCAAATCCTTTTGTAAAATGATTTTGTGTTCCTACAAAACATGTTGCGCCGACCGCAAGTAATTGAGATAAGGGCAGGAAGATGACTTACTTGCACATAAACAAGGTAGACCCCGGTGTGGTGCACTTTGATGTGTCCGTTCCTGGTGAGAGTGGGGCGGGGGTGCGGGGAGGCGATGGTCCAGGGGGATGGGTACCACACGTCGTGGGGCTTGTCGTGTGCCACGCGGAGGAGACCGTTGCCTGGAGAGAGAAAAAACTGTTGTATTGGGCAATTTTTCAGTCACTACGAAAACTTAGCTGATATTCTGTAGATCAGCTGATTTTATCCTAAGTTCTGTTTAGGGCAGCGTACATCGTGCTAAAAAACGAGAAAAAAAATCGACCTGCCATACTAAGTCAGTCAGCTGATCGTGAATTTTGTATGGGAAGTCGCATTTTATTTTTTCGTCTTATTACATACATTGGTCTCATAAAGAATATTGTTCAGTACGATGCCCTAAACAACGTGTCTAATTTAATGCATTTTCCTCGGAACACGGTGTATTCATGAGTAGAATAAAATATAACCCTGTATAAGAAATTTTATAATGGTGGGCCACGTGGAGCACACCGTTGCCTGGGGGATATAGATCACTGTGTTATAAATCTGTTGGAACCGCAATAAAAGAGAGATATCTGTGCGATTTCTGTCTTGTTACTTTATAATGAATGGCCTTATGTGGAAGATATTTTACAATTTCATGAACTTATTGTATTTCAAGATATTGTATTTTTGAGATGCGACTCCTACTCACGAAGTAGACGAGGTATTTGTGATGTACATAGAAGAGTAGGTATGCCAATGAGTTTGTAAATTAATATAAAGCGGCGACATTGATTCTTCTTCTTCTTTTCGAGTGGGACACCGAGTTTTCCAACGACCCGATGAACTCTGGTGTCAGAATTTTTCAACCTTGATGGACTTTTTCAATCTAGAATGTAGTAAAGCGTTTGCCTACCATTAAAATAGACTCTTCACTGATTCCAACCTTTTTCCTTTGTTTCTAACAAAGGCAGAATCCATACATCTGTCATGCTTTGTCGCACTGTTTAGTCAATAATTAAATGAATGAAATGAAATGTAAAACTCTGACCCCAGGGTTCATCGCTGTGGTTCATCGGGTCGTTGGACGCAGGTCGACTTGGTGTCCCACTTGAAGAAGAAGTAGAATGAAATAGCTAGACCGAATGTTGCATTCGTTTAACTTACCGCTGATCGTGCTTTATGGCGTAACCTGGGTGAGTTGTAAGTACGTCCAACCTGTCCAATAATTGGGTGAAATAGTTTCTACAAATGGAGCTGATCTCCCGTCTACGAGCTCCGCAGGCGTCCCGACCCGAGGAAAAAGAAGAAAAAGAACCTGTCCAACAGTGAACTACTAAAAGCTGGTGTGATGTGAACTTACCCTTATAGTGCTCATGTGTCTCAGTGTTGAGATGCGACGTGTTGCCGTGGAAATGTGCTGCTATGAATGGACGTCCTCTGCTTGTGCTCTATAAGTAAAAAAAGAACATATTGTTGCTTTTATTTTCAAGTTTTATTGACTGCTTTTTACTATGTACCTACTTCATCTTGTAAGTAGAATAGGTAGGTAGGTACACAAATAATCATGTGGGCACGAAACCAGTTCGAAAAACGGGATAATTTTATAATTTTTTATACAATGCACGTATTTTTACTCACGTTCAGTGCTAAAAGTACGTGCTCTGCTGTGCATTATTTAAGCTAGATCTAATTTAGACCAGACAAAATGAGAACTTAATCCACTTGGGAAATTATTGCGTCTTATACATAAAGTGTGTTTTCCTTCTCTGATAAAAAAAGTCGTAGTAACGCGGGTCGTAATGTAGGAAAGTCAGCCTCTACGACTTAGACTTTATTGCTCTTAGAGGTCAATAAATCGCTCTCAGTGGATCCTAGTGATCCTAGATCCAGGGCAGGCGCTAGATAATGAAGTCGTATAAATACTTTAAATAACACTGTTACGGTCCTAGGTCACAATTTTTATAGGATTGAGCTGTTAGCCCGCATTAGCTACGTGCCAAAGAGCCTATAAACACAGCACGGATATTTCATGACTCCAGATAGATATACCTACCTACAGGTAGGGTGTCGTGCGTGAATAACAATAAAAAGAACTCACTGGTTGTATGTAGATAGTTATGTCAAAATTTTAGGTGATGGACGGATAACCTGATTGGTACACAACTTTTCTGAAACGTCAGAAACTAAAATAAAATATTCGTCTAACGTGGAGGGACCGTTTAGGACGTAAGTATCTAAGGCTGATAATCTTGGTGTCAAGATGCCTTACTGTACATCTCAAAATGGTCTCGAATACCAAACCTACTAGAGCTTTCCCGACAAAATTTCCCCTACGTCATCTCATCACTCTCTGCTAGTCTGAAATTGAAGAATAAATCCCACCCAAAACATAAATGTGAAAGGCTGCCAAGTTCGATAATATTGGAATGCTTCGCCTATAAAAGAAGTGAGATCTAAATATGTAAGTACCAAGTTCCATAACAGACCTCAGTTAAAAATAGTTACAGGAATGCACACTTGATTTTCCGCAGTTTGGAAAGTAGATTCTGAATAAATGTCATATTAAATACCTAAAATTCTAATACTTACAAAAACGCAAACCTGTTTTTTCAGCAGTTTCCTTATAACATTATTTTTTTCTGTACTTTTAATGATATAACTTGGCAAGTTTTAATACTTGACTCATTGCATTTAGTAGGTTTATAACAAAGTGTGTGAAAACTTGCCAAGTTATATCATTAAAAAGTACAGAAAAAGATAAATAAAAAATGTTATAAGGAAACTGCTGAAAAAACAGGTTTGCGTTTTTGTAAGTATTAGAATTTTAGGTCGGTACGACCATTGGAAGATATAGATAATTTTTTTGTTTTAGTTCCTTAGGGCTATGAATTTACACCATCATTATTTTTAAAACTGACTCACACTTGGCCATTTTCAGATTTTTTCCTTTACCTTGACCTAAAGACCTACCTCCATGCCAAATTTCAAATCAATACGACCATTAGAAGTGGTCTAGGTTTTTGATGAGTGAGTGAGTCAGTCAGTCAGTCAGTGAGTGTATAGTAAAAATAGCGATTTTCTGACGTCAATATCTCAAGACCTACAATAGGCACATTAATGAAATGTTGTATTTTAGATAAGTAAGTAGATCTCGAAAGATACTAGAAATTTCATATGCGTAGATAAAATAGATTTTGAGTTATAGGTGGGTCGAACTTGGCCCGAAATGGTTCATGTAATATAACCCACGGCCGGTGTGTCGGTTTTTTTGCTCGAACTTGGCGGACACACTGCCGTGTGTCTAGATAACCCACGGCCGGTGTGTCGGTTTTTTTGCTCGAACTTGGCGGACACACTGCCGTGTGTCTAGATAGGCACCTGCCTATTTGCTTCAGATACAGTTTCAGCTTGTTACGTAAAGCGGATCGTGAACAGATGCGAAATATCGAGAACGGAACGACGGCACGATCGGGAACTAAATTGCGAGATCACGGAATCAGTGCTATCCTGTATCTACTGAAAACGTTCGCATTAAATTCCAGACGATTCTTCGTATCTAGAGCACTGTTGAGAGGTATATCATGCTAGATTAGGTAATAATGATAGTGTAAAAATGAGGAATCTTTTTCAGATGTGCATGAAACCAAAAATTGTTGGTTGGTTTACTATTTAGAATACAGGGTATCTTATTTATTATAATGGCAATAGTAGAGGTATTAGTAAAAATTCTTACCCCGTCTTCGCTCCTCACAGTTCTAGTGATCGAATGTAGTGCCACCTTGCTCAGGGGGTCGTCTGACTCCGGGTTGAACTTCTTGGTTTTACGCCTGTGGACAAATCAGGATATAGCTGTGAAATAAAGTTTCATATCCTAATTACCTATAGCTAAACATTTGGTGTTTAACCGGAACTATATCCTGTTCATCAATTAATTGTCTTACCATTTCATAACACAACAAATTAGATAGTTAAATAAGATAGATATTTGTCCCTTTCTGTAAAGTGCGTTTGGTTTAGTGCAGCGGTTGGCAACGCGCGGCTCGCGGGCCGCTTGCGGCCCGCGAACGTCTTACTTGCGGCCCTTGGATGGATGTCATGTCGTGGATGTAATATGTTGGAGTAATATTAAAATAAATGCACGATCAAACCGCAAACAACCGAACAGTCAACATTAACATTAAAAGCATTATGTTCGCTGCGCGCGAACTCTGAACAACCTTAGAGTAGTGTGTTTGCAAACCCGCAAATTATGTGATATTGAGGAAGTACCGAGTCATTTACAAATGAACATTATTGATCTAAAATCTAATGATGTTCTCAAAAGCACTTTCTATGAACTCAATGATCTCGTTAAGTTTTATGGTAGCTAGCCTTCTGATTTCGACGAATTGAAAAAGTTTTTGCTCAGCAGTTTATCACAGTTTTTGGTAGCACTTATTTATGCGAACAAAATTTTTCAATTGTTAATAATTATAGAAAAAACAAATATGCATCTCGTCTTACAGATGAGCATTTGAGAGCTATTCTACGAATTGCAACCACTAATATGACAGCTAACATACAAGAAATAGCCTCCCAAATACAACCTCAGACATCACACTGAAAATATAATTTCTTTTTTATTTCATTATTTTCTAATAACATTTCAGAACAATTTCAATAGTATTTTATTTGTTTTCTTCACCTTGATAAATTATAATATAATTCTTATACATATAATTATTATATGTCTTTTTACGTATATGTGTAATCAGGTTCTGGGGTTTTTGTCACAAGTGCGGCCCGCCTCTATATTATTTTGCCAGCCAGTGGCCCTTGCCGGCCAAAAGGTTGCCGACCGCTGGTTTAGTGAATAGAGTGCAGTCTCTCACGCTAACTCATGAACAGGTAAATTTTTAAGTTTCTAGTTTTCTTGTGATTGATGCCAACAAACCGGACAAACATTATGTTGTATGATACAATAAAAGTTCTTGCCTCTAGAAAAGTAACAAATATTGCTGTAAAATATTATCCTGAAAAAAAAGTGAAATATACATTTTGGATTGTTCATGAGTGAGCGGGAGAGACTGTACTGTACCTACCTTTTAGTTTAAGCTGGCTGGACTGTACAGTCAAAGTACAAAGAAAAATCTTGACATTTTCGACATAAAGTTACTTCACGTGACAAAGTGTAAAGCCCTAGGTGTGAAGCTTTTCTGCTCTATTGTAGTATTTACGAAAACGTGATTTTCTAAAGCTTTACAAAACTGACCTTTACCATCACGCATAAAAACTGCGACTCGGTCGAATACGTGTGACCTTTGGGATAAAATCACGAGTGAAATACCCTATCACCTCGCCTCGTACAAGTTGCCTCGTTAACGTTGTTTATGGTCGAAACCTGAGACAGTTTCAGAGTCAGCTGACACCTTGTGATAGTGATCGACCTCTGATCGACGCCAGTTTGACTGGTTGCCAAACGTTCATTGTTTCTTCCCATGTTCTTTCACTGACTTCTCATCTGATAAGTTGAAACTTTACTCGAATTTGTAAGAACGTAACTTAATACTTGATGAACATGTCCGAGCTATAGAACGACCGCATTTCGTGGCAGTTTTAGATACGCTGCCACGAAATGCTGGAATAATCTACCGCCGCCAATCAGGAACTCAACATCGTTATGTACCTTTAAGAAACATTTAAAATTATATCTTTTAGAAAATCAAAAATAGTCGTTCTATAGCTTACATAATAAATAACAGTTTATATTTTAAATTTAATTATTAATAGTAATTTCATACCTTACATAATTTGCACATAAACAGCATTATATTATATTAACCTACTTAACTGTATTATCTTAACTACCTAAAATGAGTACTTAACTACTTTTGTTTTATGATAAGAGTCTATTATCAGATTATTTGTGTTTTTTGTTTTATGAGAGTCTACTATCGAATTGTTTGTGTTTTCTAATAAGAGCATACCTCCTTTACATAACATAAATTGTCTCGATCAGTGCAAAAGCACAAATGGGTACCACAGAATACCAGCGCTGTAATACCTACTACGTATTACAGCATACTGCTGAGTGGTTTCCTTTTTCATTGTACAACTTCTAGTATTTAAGATTTAATTGTATAATAACTACCTTGTATATTTATGTGGCTAGTATGTTTTGTACATTGAAATAAACTTTTTCTATTCTATTCTATTCTACTTCACGTGACAAAGTGTAAAGCCCTAGTTGTGAAGCTCTTCTGCTCTATTGTATGTTCTTATTTATGAAAACGTGATTTTCTAAAGCTTTACAGAACTGACCTTTAGCATCACGCATAAAAGCTGCGACTCGGTCGAATACGTGTGACCTTTGGAATAAAATCACTAGTAAAATACCCTATCACCTCGCCTCGTACAAGTTGCCACGTTAACTTTGTTTATGGACGAAACCTGAGAGTGTTTCAGAGTCAGCTGACACCTTGTGATAGTGAAATAGTTTGACTGGTTGCCTAACGTTCATTGGTTCTTCCCATGTTCTTTCACTAACTTTTCATCTGATAAGTTGAAACTTTACTTACTTTGCGACAAAGTAGGTGAAAACCTTTCCCTACGCCCGATTCACTTGATCTTTGCACGGAATTCGAAATGAATACCAATTGTATAAAAGACATTTTCTTCTTACATAATTTTTCACATGATTTTAGAAAGAAAACTTTTATAATCACGTAGGTAGTTTGCCAAAGCGCAGTTTATCATCAAGTACGTAAGATTATTTTAGAGACTTTATCAAAGTATGCTTGAAGTAATCTTATAAAATTCTTTTGCAGGTTCTATGCGAAGACTTTTACGAAGGCATAAAAACTGATGACTCTTTTGATATAACTTGAGTAGTTGAGTAGTCTTTTTATGTTAGATCGGATAAGTAGGTACATACTTATTGGATGAACTATGAAGACAATAATAAAGACTTTACGTATTGATGTTTTATATATCTAGACACAAAGTTTTATAATTCATAAAATAATTCATTCGAAGATAATTCGATACAATTAAATATATTTATTAGTATTAGATAACAAACCAGCTACGATAGGTACCTATACAGACCTAACAAAGACTGTGCCTTAGGGCGTGTTTTCTCAGAAAAGTCAGCTGCTAGACATAGTAGATAATTATAAGTATAATCGAAAAGTATAGCTGAAACAGTTCACTATAAAGAATTTTAGCTTACAATAGCTCATTAGATGCTTAACATTAGTTATGAGAATGTGCTTATACTAAGGAGGTCTTGTCCTAAACCCGATTTAGAATGAAACATTATTAAATGTCAGTTAAGCTATACACCAACAGGTATTTACATGTTAATAGAATTGATATGGGATACCTAGTTAAATCATGGCAGGCAGTAATTGATGCCGGTACATTAATAACGTTGTCAGTTATCAAATCGTCAGTGGTAATTTTGGCAGGTATGATGACGACGCTTAATTGGACATGTCAATTAAGGTGTATCAATTTTATAATTTTCATAGGTAACGTTTATGCATAGTGTCAGGAATTTTTTAAATAACCTACCCTTTATATTTATTATTTTCGATATCAAGGAAGGGACTTGTAACAAGATCGTAATACGAAAAGAAAAGCTCTATTTTGAAATTTGTTGATAAAATGTAAAATATCATTCTGTCTCATCAAATTGTAGGCTACAAAGTAACGAGATAATGAAAAAGAACAAGCGAGCAAAAAGGAAAAATCCTATTACGGTCTACTTTTATATTGAATACTTAGATACAAAGTCTTTCAATGTTATTCCTTATTATCGGCAAAGCTGACAGAATAATGGACAAAAACGGGGACCAATTGAATGTTATCCAATAATGACGATAAATTGTTCCCAAAAGCAGAAAGTATCACAAAACTTCGTTTGCTAGAGCAATAAGGTGCTCAGAATTGTCCAATACAATACAAAGTTGGAGTAAGCCTTAGAATTGGTAGATAAAATATCAACTTTGCCGGTATAAACGAGAATATTGAATGTGAATTTCTATTGGAAACTTTGCAACAAAAATACTTAAGATACATTTACAAAGGGCCAATGTTTTAGAATGAAGATGAAAAACATAGAGAATAAAATATCACTGAATCAGTAAATTGGACGTATTGCGTGGGGTCCTGAATTCATGTGTAATATTACCATCGTGGGCGATGGCCTGACAGGTGGCATCACCTTGGAAAATGGAAGTATAATATCGTATCACATCACATCACATCAGACGCGCAATAGCCAAATGCAATCAACGTGAAAGGGTGGGTCACACTCACAACACGTATATATTTCATTTCTGGCACATACAACTTATACAAAATATGGTGAAAGATTTGTCCCAGTTTCTTAAGGACTTTTAGGGGTGAATGTCCGTAAGAAATACCTAATGTTTTCATACTTCGGAGGAGGTCTTTGAGACGCCGGTCCCCGCTTTATTTATTTATTGATACCATCTTTATCTAGGTCGTTTATGAACTTGTACCTATCTTTAGAGTTCCCGTTTTATCTATTTATCGATACCAGCTTTATCTAGGTCGTTTATGAACTTGTACCTATCTTTAGAGTAATTTGTAATTAAATTAAGAGCTAAGCAGCAGAATAAGAGAAAGAGGTGGTGACCCCCGCCCTGGTTCTTACCTGGTGCAGAGGTTGGCCATAGCGATTCAACGCGGTAACGCTGCGAACGTTATGGGGACCTTTGCACCCGGTTCGATAAAAGGCGGGCTGTTTGACTAGTGTTTAAGATGTAGTGTTAGTTTAGTTTTTAAGATATTGACATGTTTTATTGATTTTTATTGAATAAATTTGTAATGTCATCACTTACCTCTCTTCATCTTTGGAGAGTGACTTCGGTGAGTGGAAGGTATCAGAACTGTCTGGGCTTGCTTCGGGGAAGACACTTCGTTTCTCCCTGGACTGCGCCGTGTCTTCTTGTGATTCAACCGATCCTTTTAATGAGGATGGGAGATCTAGAAAAAGAGACGCACAATAATTATTACATTGATCTTGCGTAAAATTTCTATTGTAAGGCTCGATTTCATACGGCAGCATCGTAAACTGCTCTCAAAATCGATCTCAGATTTATAAGACTTTTATAAATACGGGCCTAAGAGTGGACAACAGAGCGACTTTGCGGTGAAATTTTTTAAATACTGTACATACATACATAGGTAGATCACTTTTATATCCCTTATGGGGTAGGAAGAGCGTAAACAGCTGTACACACTGCTATTTACACCACGTCTTACAAAAGCTTGAGAGTCATTCAGAAGGCTGTGTATCACTCACCACACTGACAGATTGTCAGCCTGTCGCCTAAAATTGCAACTTGTACTTGAAATCCCTTAACCGCATCTTACGACACTCACGGGAAATATATTGGGTGATGCTATTCTACGGCAAATAAAAGTAAAGTAAATAAGTAAAACTTTCAAAAGACTACAATGTTAATTTTGTCTATATTATTTTAAAGAATTTAGTTTAGATAGACTTCGTTCAAAATGTTAAATAATGAAGCGACAGACTGCCAGGGCAACTTTAATTAAAATTACCTGCCTATATTGTTAATTATAGCCAAAATTAATGGAAAAGTTATTGGATAAACATTAATGAGCCGTCGTTCATTTGAATTGATCGTCGAAAATTGGTAGAGGTTTATTAAGCTTAAAAATATTTTCATATTAAGAGAGCTCCTGGTCTCTGAGTGTTCATACAAAAGTATTGCTCTGTTTTCTTGCCAAATAATGCATGTAGTGCCTTGTGGTGTAGGCTTAGAATAGCAGCGCCCCATATCATTCCCGTGGGTGTCGTAAGAAGCGACTAAGGGATTTGAGAGTTAATGTATATTGCAATTTTAGGCAACAGGCCGACAACAAGTCTTCTGAATTCCCAACAAGACTCCCCAACTTTTGTCAGACGTGGTGTAAATGGCCGTTTTTACAGACATTTACGCTCTGCCTACCCCGCAAGGGATGTAGGTATGTATGCATAATGCATGTAGAGCTATAACTTTTTTTTAAATAACTTAAGAGTTCTTGAAAGTAATTTTCAAGAAGCAAATATGAGCAATCTTCTTATTCCATAGAATTATAGCTCTAAATGCATCAATAAGTAAACAGGGGAGAACGTTTTTATTGGTTTTTACGAAAAGGTCGAAAACAGGCATTACTTTGATATCCTCTTAAAGTTCTATCTTTTTTAATCTTACGACTTACGTTCATTAGGAAAAGCGATTCAGTTCCAGAGGCAGATTAACGAAATAAAAGTTAACAATACTCCTCCATTTTCTCAGGATTAAACGGAAGAGATTCGGCGATATCAATACACCGGAAATTGAATCTTAACTTTTTTACGAATGTTGTGAATTATTTCCTCTTAGCAGGTTCTCACACTTGCCCCCCGTTACTACGCATTTTAGCGCATTTGTAACGTAAAGCATGCGTCTGTTTGATGTAGGTAAGGAAATTTTGGATTGACCATACCAAAATCCGACGTTGACACAGAAGTAACGCGCGTTGGCATCTGTCTCTGTTACACTTATTAAGATAGATGCAATTTTGTTATCTCTTTTGCTCCAAAGTACATTAGCCAGGCTAGCCTATGCACTGTAGAGAGATATAATATCTAGCGCGTCCAATCGCACGGAATGAATAAGCGTTAAAAATATTCATCACGATGTGCAGTAAATATTTGGCGTCAGGAAATATCATGTAGAAGAATGGCGTCGGCAGTACAGATGCCGAAGGTCGCAGGTTCAAATCCTGCCTGCGGTGGAAAATTTTGCAAGTTTTCCGAAAATTGTACCTATACCTAACACGAGAAGAAGTGTTTTAAAATTTGGTATTCAAATATCATGTACATGACAATCTATCTATCCTGGTCCCACTTGGACGAATTTCATATTTTAATCCTGTTCTAACTTGACGTCTGATCTTTATTTGTCGATTGACGTGAAATAGATACTGCACATTTTGTGATGAATGAACTGCTGAACATTTTTTGACGCAAATATGCGCAATATTGCGCATTCTATGGGATTTATCAAAACAACCGGAGACTTCTCATAAGAGTGTAAAGAAAAGAAAATGTCGTGGGTCGTATGCAAGCGTAGCAGGTGTGAAATTCGCTTACATTAAAACCGTATAAGAATACCATACCACGTAATCCACTTAGTTGCCTCCGGCGTCGACGCCCGCGGGTACAATACGATACACCCACGCGAACATTGCATTTATCAAAATGGGATTTCATTGCGAGAAACGACTTTTCTAGTCTCTTCTCGAACACCTTTCAGTATTTTCATGGAGCGTCTTTCGACAAAAAAATAACAGCTACTTTCAAGTTTCAAGAAAATTCATGAAACATTATTGTTTATGAAAAGTCTATTTGTTATTAATGAAACAATATTGTTTATGAAAAGCTTGTTTGTTATTTATTTTAAATAAATAGATTTCTAGAAGCATTCTCATGCCTGAAACGTGTTAGCGAATAAAAGTTATTTTCGTCCTGTACAATGTTTCTTCATTTCTGTTCGCAAGTCCTTTGACGCCTAAGTACATAGTATGTAGGTAGGTAGGCACCTATATCTCGAGATAGGTAGCTGAGGGAGTAGTATATACCTACCAAGTATACTACACTGCACCACACTACCCGCTAAACCTCATGAAAAGTTGTAACCGATCGTAGCACTTTGCTACGGCGTAGCATGCCTTGTATTGCCATTTTTAAGGTCCCTGGGTGCTCGTTGAGGCGGACAATCAGCTGCTGGTTGGTTACCATCCTCAAATGATCTCTGTATCTTACCAATGTCAGTGGCTTCCGGGTTCTCGTTAAGGTGGTCGATCAGCTGCTTCAGCTCGGCTTGGTTGGTCTTCTCGAGGTTGATGATCGCGTCGGTCATGTCGTCAGCGTTGAACCTCACATAAGAAGGAGTTCCGTCCTGTTAATAATATGAATATTTGGTCAGTTTTAATAGTTCTCGAATATAGACCAATGTTCATTTTCGTGACACATTTTTGTGGATATCCGAATCTAATCAGGTTTTGGTTACAGTTATCTCTGACGTCTGTGACGTGACGACAAAAGGTAATGGCTCGTTTTATACTGGTGAAAGAGCTAATATTTTAATGACCATTGATATAAGAGCTTTACTTACATAGTGGCGTATTCGTAAACGCTGATTATATTTCTGTTATGAAAAAAACGCTGTATTTCGTCCTAATATATATCTTTTTTCTCAAACCATTATTTTATTTATTTGAAACTCACGTGTCGCGCTCTCTTATCGTAGTCCATGTAATAGTCCCCGCTCTCTTCATCGTCGTCGTACAGGTCTTCGTCGTCCATGTCATCGTTCTCCAGGACCTCCGTGACGTCTTCCAGCTTCTCGACCGTCATCTTGTCCTTGGTGAGCGGGCTCTTTTATATTAACAACCTGTATCTTTTTTCTTAGACCAATTATTTTACTTATTTGAAACACTCACGTGTCGCGCTCTCTTATCGTAGTCCATGTAATAGTCCCCGCTCTCTTCATCATCGTCGTACAGGTCTTCGTCGTCCATGTCATCGTTCTCCAGGACCTCCGTGACGTCTTCCAGCTTCTCGACCGTCATCTCGTCCTTGAGCGGGCTCTTGGCGCCGATCTTATTTTATTCTTAGACCAATTATTTTACTTATGAAACACTCACGTGTCGCGCTCTCTTATCGTAGTCCATGTAATAGTCCCCGCTCTCTTCATCGTCGTCGTACAGGTCTTCGTCGTCCATGTCATCGTTCTCCAGGACCTCCGTGACGTCTTCCAGCTTCTCGACCGTCATCTCGTCCTTGAGCGGGCTCTTGGCGCCGATTTTTTTTTCTTTGACCAATTATTTTACTAAATTGAAACACTCACGTGTGGTGCTCTCTTATCGTAGTCCATGTAATAGTCACCGCTCTCTTCATCATCGTCGTACAGGTCTTCGTCGTCCATGTCATCGTTCTCCAGGACCTCCGTGACGTCTTCCAGCTTCTCGACCGCCATCTCGTCATTGAGCGGGCTCTTCGCGCCGATCTTATTTTTTTCTAAGACCAATTATTTTACTAATTTGAAACACTCACGTGTCGCGCCCTCTTATCGTAGTCCATGTGATAGTCCCCGCTCTCTTCATCATCGTCGTACAGGTCTTCGTCTTCCATGTCATCGTTCTCCAGGACCTCCGTGACGTCTTCCAGCTTCTCGACCGTCATCTCGTCCTTGAGCGGGCTCTTGGCGCCGATCTTATTTTATTCATAGACCAATTATTTTACTTAAGACTCACGTGTCGCGCTCTCTTATCGTAGTCCGTGTAATAGTCGCCTCTCTCTTCATCATCGTCGTACAGGTCTTCGTCGTCCATGTCATCGTTCTCCAGGACCTCCGTGACGTCTTCCAGCTTCTCGACCGTCATCTCATCCTTGAGCGGGCTCTTGGCGCCGATCTTATTTTTTTCTTAGACCAATTATTTTACTTAAGACTCACGTGTCGCGCTCTCTTATCGTAGTCCATGTAATAGTCGCCGCTCTCTTCATCATCGTCGTACAGGTCTTCGTCGTCCATGTCGTCGTTCTCCAGGACCTCCGTGACGTCTTCCAGCTTCTCGACCGTCATCTCGTCCTTGAGCGGGCTCTTAGCGCCGATCGGCACTGGGCTGTCGTCATCATCGGCGTATATCTGGGGAGAAATGGTTTTGTTGTTAGTGAATGTGAAGGGGGAAATAGGAAACTAAATTAAGCTGCACTTGACCGTGTTTTTTACTTATGATTGGTCGAAAATGTAACAAAAAAAAATTGGTGCTTCTTGGGTGTAAAATATCGCTTTCCGATTGGTGATTCGACGTACAGTTGAAATATTATAATTATATAGATCCACGTAATAACCACACTTCATAAATCTCACCAGTATTTTGTAATGTTTTGAGTTGCTTTTGTTTTTATGTCACAATAGCCGCAGTTTCCCACGAAAAAAAATCGTTATTTCCGGGATGTGTTATTTTATTTAGCTACCTCTTCAATACTATATTTATTACAAAAAACCGCATCAAAATACGTATGGTTTTTAAGGAGTTAGCGGATTCCTCAAGAGACAGACATAGCAACATAAAAAGCGACTTCATTTATTTATATTATATTTGAATAGGTTTACCGAAGCCGTTGACGTCATAAAGTTCAAACGAACAAACTATTTTGTGTAACGCAAGAAAATGTTCTCGAAACTCCTTAGAACTAAATTCCAAAGGTAGGTACTTCAACCCGCACATGACCTTTTCTTTCACCAACTTCCACACATACGTCAGGGAATACTTCCTGTGTTTATTTCCGTCTGTCCAAGTCCAAAGTTCTCCTACTCACTCATTCATTATATCATGCGAATGGGAAGCAAGCCAGTTACGAACTTCTTGGAATAGACTGGATGACGTAGATGAAGGAAACAGGTATGGCCGTCATTCATACCTGTACGGTTAGCATGCGCACTGTAGAGAGACTTATCTTGCGCACGAGAAGAAAAAAATGGGTCATATTGTATGGGAATTATCAAAACAAGTGAAGAAAATCTATGTCGCGAATCGCATGCTAGCTGTACTGGGTAGGTACCTGACTTGGCATTCGTGTTTCCAAAAATATTCTCTAGGCCTTATAAGGTAGCTAGAATAACTACTAACTAGTGAACCAGCAAGATACTTCTACTCGAGTTATGCGAAATTCTTGCACAGGTGTTGGAACATCAAAGGATTTCATACATAACTGTTATTATTGCGATTTAAAGTAGCAGTTCAACCAGAAAAAATGCTATAAAGACTCCAGTAGAATAAATTGTGAAAACTTTGCCCTAAAATCACCGCTTATATAAAAGTTCCCCGAAAGAGGTTATCAATCTTCATAATGAAATAAAGTAGGTATCATCCTCTGCGCACCACACGCGCCAACTGCGTACCATTTTTCAAGTTTATGCCTTTAAGTGACAAATGTCTGCAGATAAATACTAAAAAAATCTAGCAAGATATCTCAAAGATATTTGTCAACCTTTTAGTTAAGATATGAAAAAATATATATAAAAGCGACGTAAAATATTCGTTCTTAAACAAATTTGATCAAAATTCTTGGATTTTCAAATCTCTACCACTGCTGAATAAATAGGATAATTCAAATTAAACATAACTTTATTTCCCTGGTTAAATGTTTTGGGTAGAAAAATAAAGGTTAGACAGACATTGTATAGTAATAGTAAATACCCAACTAAATATTAGTTAACTTAGAACAACAATATGGATTTATCTGAGATTTACTTGGAAATCCCCTCTGATCTTCTAATTAACGCTTGTTATGTGAAACGTGACATGTAATGTGAGATTTAGTTTGGCGCATATATACAGCAATGTAACTTAAATAATATAACAATCAAGGATTTATGACAACCTGTCATAAATCCTTGATAACGTAACTCGCTTACTTTCACTGTGAAAAACATATACGTAAACGTGACTCAATTAATAGAAAATGAAGATCTGCTAATATATTTATTTTTTAATCCTGGATATCATATATCAATCCATTTGAAATGGGTGTTCCATGGTGAAAGTTTTAATAAAACTGGGTACCTGGTTGACCAAGGATTATTCGTAGTTTTTTTTTAATAAGTACTACCTAGCTAGATCAATTGATTCATCACCCCTGAAACCTTCTACCTATGTTTTGTATGAAGGTTAGATATTGTCCTGCTTTTGGGCTGTTACGCTACAAATTAGAAAGACTGGTTGTGCTCTTGCCCTTTAAGCTATACTGGGTGTTACAAAACAACCAATAAAGCTGAAAGGAGGTCAAGGTACTCATGAAACTGAACAACTTTCTCCATGGAACATGGGTCGAAATATATAAAAAAAAATTTGGACTTCCCATACAAAATGAACTCACTTTGTATGGGAGATTTATTGGTTGTTTTGTAACACGTTGTACATTGTATAACTATTATGTATGTAAGTAGATATATGTGTACACAGACGAGTCAAATGAGAAGTAAATCCAGGGATAAGCCGCATAATCGCGCGGCTTCAAGCGTCATGTTGTTCGCAAGCGGCGAGGCTCAGCTGATAATCTTTTACGCATTGGTCTTACATTCCCAGAGAAACACAAGCCTACGTCACTAGTATTGCCACTTTATTTCAATAAAATACGTTATGGGGTAAATTCAATCTCAGAAAAATGAGTTAAAATATTTCTGAATAATTTTATAATTTAGATTTACGTGTGAACTTTACAACAACACTTAGGTAAATTGTATTTATTAGTTAACAGTATCTTATGTGATTTACAAAAATAATCATAAGAGTGGGTAGGTATTTTTGTTAACCCACAAGCATGACGACGTAGGCTTGTGTTAGTCACGTGGTTCACGAGTCTCGGAATGGAATACTTACCAGGCGGAGTATCTTATTATACCATGCGGACTTGTACCTACACCTTAAATAGACATACAGTCCAGTAAAAAAGAGTAGAAATGAAATAAAATGGAACTAATAATTTTTCATACTAAATTGTTGCCATTCATAGGCAATGTTGCCATTTAATTTTGAAATTTCATACAAAGTGGCGCCCTACTTTTTTGTCTACTCTTTTTTGCTGGACTGTAAGCTACGACTCATCAAGTTGGCCGTAATGGATCAACGTATTCTGGTTGCTTTTAGTTATCGTATGGAAGGCCAGCTTAAGTTGAACTAGTGTCCATGTCAGTTGTAAAATACTTAAAGGTCAATTGAGGTGCTACTGATATGCAGTGTAATTTACACTACTTACATAAGGTACTTACTTACATACAATGTCGTATGCTTACATGCATACCTAGATAGATATAACAGAATAAAAAGCGCCCCGCGCGCCGTTTCCCTAATTTGTGATAAAGATCTAATCATAAAATAAAATTTTAAGTTTATAAAGACCATAATATTGTACCTTCACAAAAATAAAAGTTGCGGTACTAAATGAAATATTCATTCTAAAATACGCGGGCAACACTCCGCAATACAAAAGTAGCCCGCGTACTTTTAAAAATAAAAGCGTTCTTTAAATCGCTCATTTGAATTCGGAACACATTAAGGCAAGCTGTTTCTTTATAAGTGTTATGATGGCTGTTATATGTTACGCATTACGGCCAATTGATTGAAACAAATATGCGTCTGTAAACATACATAACATTTAAAATAATTAAAGCACATTCATTTTTATAATGTTTTATGGTATTTCACAAGTCACATATGAGGAGCAGATCAAAATATTTATTTAGGTAAGCTAGGTACTTGGACGCCCTCCGGCGAGAAGGACCGATGACTGACTAAGGGCAGCTAGCTGTTAGTGACCGGATGGAGAAAATGAGAAATCGTGTCTGGTGGCTTACCCTGGGGGAGGTTTCGTCCAGTGGTGTTTCGGACTGATTTGGAATGATGTAAGGGCGTGCGCTGCGTGAAGTGGTTGTCCGCACGGACCGATCTGCGAGGGAAGTTCACTTTACTGCAAGCGAAGCAGATGAAGTGAGTGAACTTCGCACGATTAATAGCATTGTGGATCCGCGCGGACAATCTGCGTCACGCAGTGCACGGTCTAAAGATGATAGCTCATACCTACTCGGTGGTTTTAAGTTGCTATTTTCTTCAAATTGTCTGCTCCACTTTATTGTGTGGTACTGTGCATGAAATTAATAATGAAAGTGGTTCACTGAGGCAAATAAAATTGCGGTTTCAATTCGAACTGTCAAGACCGAAAGCACTCAATCTGGAGGCGGTTGAAGTAAACAGACAACTTAATAGGTTCTGCAGACGCTATGGCATTTAATTTATACAATTTTCTTCAAGAACGATTATTTAAAAATATGGAATTATTTCAAGGAATAAAACAAACTATAAAATTGAACAACTGAGCAAAAGACCACAGAAAATGATATTAAAAATGTACCGTACAGAATGATTTGGTTGGCAAACTAATTTTGTATCAACCCTTTGAGGGATCAACTTAAACTAGATATTCGTACAGAGCATAAGAAAGACCAATATTGGTTGATCGACTTATAAGTCTAATCTGCAGCTGATATTACAGTGGTCCATAAAAATATCGGATGTTTAAATGCAACGTTATTTATGCAAGTTTCATGAGCCATATCGACCGCCCGGAATCTGTCCCGGCGAGACTCACTCATTTACATGTCGCTGGTTTTTTTTATAAAATCAGGTTGTTGATCATATGTCGGCAGATGACAAAGCTTAAACTCAATTTCATCATATATCTGAAGGAATTTAGGTTTTTTATAAAAAACCTGTAGTTAAGTTTGTGATAAAGTTCTTGCCAAAACATGTTGCATTCGCATTTGTATAGTTTCATGACAAAACAATTTTAACATACGAACGGTACTGTGTAGATGGCAGCCGTCCTCCACCCATAAGCATCTAATTTTGTCATCACACTAAGCCAATCCTTTTTTTTTGCATAAACGTTAATTTTCACAAGAAATTTTAAAAAAATTAATAGGATCTACATTTCAGGCTTTTCATAATATTAAATAATATGTCAATTTTGTCATTTTCCAGTTTTTCATCATAAACCTGCGACATACCCATCTACATACTAAGTTGCGATGCACCGAGCGCACTGAACCGTCCAAGAGTGCTCTACTTCGTACTGAATTAATGATGCTGCAACTACGACTCCGTGACATTCAAAATACCTATTACTTTGTAATGCTTTGTGATGCCGGCTTAGACTAGCATCACCCCATATCTTTTCCGTGAGTGTCGTAAGAAGCGACTAAGGGATTTGAGAGACAATGTGTATTGCAATTCTAGACTACAGGCTAACAACCTGTCACTACAATGATACAGAATCTTCTGAATGACTCTCAAACTTTTGTCAGACGTTGTGTAAACGACCGTTTTTATAGCCTTTTACGCTCTGCCTACCCCGCAAAGGGTGCAGGCGTGATTTATGTATGTCTGGACCTTAGAGTATATATAAGGTCTGGACTATGTAATGATATGACTTTTAAACCAAACACTGTACTTTTTGAAGATAAGTAGACTCTAAAAGTTGTTCATAAAAAATGTAATGATGAATGAAATCACCCGAAAATTATATTTACTGACTATTTTACTATTCTTTACGTAGTTTCTTTCCTGAAGAATAAAACAATGCCATGACCATGACATTATTGGATCAGCGACGCGACGTTAATATCCTAAAGAGCCCACATTCCTGGCACATCCTCACGTAGGCGACCACCTCCGGCATTCCTGATCTGCCTTCATTAATTGTGGTCCCGGGTTCACGCCTTTATTTTCAGCGGGGTATGTAGAGTCTTCTTCTTTTCGTGTGGGACACTGAGTCGTTTAACGACCCGATGAACCCTGGTGTCAGAGTTTTTTAACCGCCTACTACAAGTAGCAGGCCTCTGACATGGTTGTGTAACGACCGCCATCATAGACAGCAACCGGGACCGACCGACCAACAGGTGTAGAGTGTCAAAGGTTATAACACAAATTAGGGAAATGGCGCGCGGCGCGCCTTACCAGATGGCTCACTCAGTACCTACTAGCGACGATTTTGACGCTAACTGACGAAAACTGGAAAAAAAACAGAAACTCAGGGGAAGTCAAGGTAAATAAGAAGGTGGTTGACACGAACGTCAAATATATTGGATTTAAAATTGACTCAGAATCATATGACGTTCTTTGTCAGCTTTTTCAGTTTTGATATTTTTATACCAAGAGATTTTTGACAGTAACAACCCTGGCTATGTAACAAGTGCCAATCGCAAAAATCTGAAATAGGGCCGAGTGAACCTTCTGTAAAGTTATAAGCCGTGACCGGTGGCATTAGATCGTCGTCATTAACATCCTGAAAAGCCCAGGTTTCTGGCACGTCATCACGTAGGCATCCACCTTCAGCATTCCTGACCTACCTCTTATTTTTGTGGTTATATCTTTGATATGTATATAGATTATATATATAAAATAGATATCTTGTGTTTATACCTTTTTTTTTATCTATGATGGGCTTACTCTTGACCCCAATCTTACCCTAGAGCAGAGATGGGATCTACGGTGGAGCGAGCTTGCCCAGAAGATGCCTATTCACTCTAGACTTAAAGAGATTCAGGTTATATGCACTCGGAAATACAGACGCAGGCAGGGAATTCCATTCTTTAGCCGTGCGCATAATGAAAGATGATTTGAAGCGCTTAGTGCGTAATGTGGGTATATCAACTAAGAACGGATGGTAGCCGGCCGTGCGTCTGGATGTCCGATGGAAGCAAGGAGACGGTGGTATGAGCTCATGCAGCTCACGCGCACACTCTCCGAAGTACAATCTGTAGAAGACCGATAGGTGAGCCAGGCTGTGAAGCTTGGTCGCCACCAGTTTTTTATCGCCTATTAATCTCTTGGCTCTGCGTTCCACCGAATCCAGTGCAGCAAGTTGGTATTTAGCCGAGCCATCCCAAAGGTGACAGCAGTACTCCATGCAAGATCGGACTTGAGCTTTATAAAGAGTTAGAAGCTGTTCAGGCGTGAAGTACCGCTTGACTTTATTCAGGACGCCCAACTTTCTAGCTGCAATTTGAGCCTTGGACTCGATGGTGGTGCCGAAGTTGAGGTCAGAGGACAGCTCCATGCCAAGGAGTTGAAGAGTGTTGGTCACTGGAACAGATGTACCCCGAAAAGTAGGAGAAAAGGTGAAAGGACTCCTTTTTGCGGAGAAAAGACACGCCTGCGTTTTTGAAGCATTGAAGCTGACGAGATTGTCATCGCCCCACTGGGAGACGTTACTTAACGTCAGGCTCGTACGCTCAATCATAGCCTTTCTCAATCTTTGGATTTCATCACCACTGGCTCCTGCGCCGGACAGATATTTCTCGGTGACAGTACTGTCATCTGCGTACCCAACAATTCCTGAAGATAGAAGGTCATTGATGTGCAGCAGGAAAAGCGTCGCGGAGAGTACAGACCCCTGAGGAACTCCGGCGTCAATAGCCTTGAGGTCAGAGGAGCAGCCGTCTATGACCACTTGGATCGACCGTTCACTCAGGAAGTCAGCCACCCAGCTACAGAAGCCAGTGGGTATGCCGTACGCTGGAAGCTTGCTCAACAGACTCGCATGCCACACCCTATCGAAGGCCTTTGAAATGTCCAGCGACACTGCTATTGCTTCGTGTTTTTCAATGGCCTCGCCCCAGCAATGCGTTACGTACACTAGAAGATCTCCCGTGGAACGCCCTCGGCGGAAGCCATATTGACAATCACTGAGAAGATCATTGTCTTCGAGGTACGAAAGCAGTTTGCAGTTCAGAACTCTTTCCATAACCTTACAGAGTACGGAAGTGATGGCGATCGGTCGATAGTTGCTAGGGTCGGCACGGCTACCCTTCTTGGGCACAGGTTGCACATTGCACCTTGCAGTGTTCGCATTGAGACAGTGGTCGTAATTCACCACGTTCGACAAAACATTTGACGGTTATTTCTTCCAGAAATTGTGCATCACTGCACAGACACATCCTTTGTAAATAACAGCGTGATGCTATATTTTAAGCCGACATTGTACATGAAATATAATTTTTTAGGTATGTTTTCCAGGGATATCTCGCTTAAGTATTCTAAATAATTACTAAGGTAGATAATCGAATGACTTTAGTAGTACATTGCGGAAAAGTACATTGGATTACCCTTTTGAGGAATCAGTCTTAACCGTTACTCCTAATATAATAAAGAACTGTATGAAAAGCCAGTATATTTTGATCCCTTACCTAAATGGAAAATTCGAGGTGATATTAAAGTACCTTAGTAAACCAAATTACTTGCCCCAAGTGATTTAAAGGTAACACGAGTTTCCTACTCGTATTAACTCTTCATTAGGGAAAATGCGACGCAACCAAAAAGCCAACCTGAATTGTTTCATAATATGCCAGGAAAACAAGACCCTATTTTACGGTAGGTACGGTACAAATATGAAGGTATTGTCAGAAAACTCAGTCAATAACTCTAGAAATCGGCATTCTTTAGATTAAAACAAACTATATTATAACAAACTATACCTACTTTTTCTTTGTGATCTCTGTAGTTCATAAGCATAAGTATAAAAAGGGTGTCTAAATATTTATTGCCTAAAAATAAAAGGTATAATAAATATATGAAACAAGTTTGGAGATCACAAAGAAAAAGTAGGTACGCCCATGCTTCCATTTCATGACAAAGTTATTGACTTGTAAATTCTTTATTAGGTATCTATCTGGTCCGATCATAAGCTTTTTAGGGATATGGGTCCACTAGACCTTGCGAATAAACCATGTCTGCCCTTTATGATATCGTAATCATTTTATTTCAGTCATACAAAAGCCGATACCGTAAATACCCGAATGTGAACATTCTACATTATGGTGTAAGTATGTAGTAGTTAAGCTAGGTATACCTACTAATTCATTATAGAGTCTCTTTCTCTTCAAGTGGAACACCGAGTCGTCCAACGACCAGATGAACCCTATCCTGGTGTCAGAGTTTTTACAACCGCTTACTACAAGTAGCCGGCCTCTGATATGGTTGTGTTGTGTAACGACCGCTATCTAAGTAGTCACAGAAAGCAACCGGGACCGACGGCTCAACGTGCTCTCCGACACATAGAACAATTATGCTTTTGCTCAAGAAAGATTATCGAGTTATCTTTATAGGATCTTTGACTAGGTTTTCATACGGTTGTAGAGAAGGACCAACGTAATTATACCTACTGATCGTCTAAGTCTTTAGTCAGGAGGAAATTTGAAGTGCTTCTTATAGTACTAGTAAACAGATTCTCGCTCAATCCACTTTATATAATCTCACCATTGGAATGTTTCAATTTGTGAACGGTTTCAGTCCATAATTAATTAATTTGCCTCAATGGCATAACCTATTCCGGTGCATCGCGATGCATCGATGTTACATGTGCTACGTTCGCTAATGCCACCCACGCCCACAACGTTTGAATACCTACTCTTGAGTCCTATAGATGAGACGTGAGACGTAAGACATCAAGACGCTCGAAAATTTATTAAACAAAAGAGAAGCCGACTACACCTGAGAGACCTTCTTTTCTCTGGAAGTCCACTTTTGTCATGTTTAGCGAGTTAAAAACTCGACTTTTGGCCGCCTAGATCGATCAAATACCCATGTGTGCGCCGTCTTCACCTGTGAGACGCGCGTCTCATAGCCGATGGCCGACAATCACTTGCCTGACAGATGTCATCTCACGTCTCATTTGGGAAGATAATGCCTTGAAATTGATGATGAATGCAACACGACTGCAAAACGACGTGCAGGCGAATAAAAGCTTAGTACGATGCAATTATCGGAAACCAATATTGAAAGCGAATACCCATACACCTACGTTCTAGGGAAATAATGGACTTATTGTGAAAAAGCTCAACTGAAAAGCTATTATCACAAAAACACTGGGATTTTTATCTGGAAAAACTCTGGCCTTAGCGCCGAATCACTGTAATATCTATAGTTAAAGAAATAAAAGTTCAAAGATTATTAAATCCACAGGCTGAAAATTATTAAAAAAAACTGATACCTAAAATGCTAGAAATATGAAAAACTTTGGACTACGTATTCGTAAATGAATGGACGTTTTCATGTCATGGTTTAGAAACCTAAAATTGAAATACAGAAATCAGTACAATTTCCTACATTCCATTGCCCCAGTGCCCTGCAATTTTCATCCGCCTACACTACACTGAAATAGTCCGACCAACGTTTATTTCAATTTCCGACATTACTCACGTGTTTTTGTGGGAAGCTATGTTCAGGAACCTAGGTGAATCAGATCAGAACAATATCCTGTATGCCAGTGCCCCAGTGCCCTGGGTGACCTGCTAGCGAGGTAATACAGTTTTCATCCGCCTACACTATACTGGAACATTCTTACGAACTTTCATTCCAATTTGCGGCAAACATACTTACTTCACTTTATAGATATGCAGGAACCTGTAGAAAGCTACAGAAATTAGGTTAATTTCCTGTATTCCATTGCCCCAGTAGGTACCCTACTAGCGGGGCAATAGAGTTTTCATCCGCCTACACCTTCGAGCAACACGAGCCTGCCATCCTGCGACGGAACGGAACGGAAAACCCTCTATGGCCTAATTACTCTACGGCCTACACGACCCAGACTGAAATAGAATGCTAATTCCAATTTCCACAGCTTCCTACAAACGCAATTCATTTCCCAACATACTTACTGTTACCATGAATGCACGTACGTACGCAGGAGGCCTATGCAAACAGTGAAGTGTAATCACGTCTGTGTCTTTCGAGTAATTTGTTACCTACTTAGTAGTGGGGGATGCTGCAAAACTTTTAAAATTACGAAAAGCAGGATTTCACGAACTGGCGTAACTGATTTCAGCTTGGTAGCGATATAAAAATTGGCGGGAAGTATCAAAGCTCTACGCTATAATAGGAAATTTAATCAGCATTCAACATAATTAAGTAGACACACCTTATCGATTTTGTTTAATCGCTGCCAATCTGCTAGCAGCAGCTACGATACTTAGTGAAAACCACGATTAATTATAATATACTTACTTAGCTATTACCAAAGTACCTACTTTATAATATAAGTCACATTTTAACATAACTTTGTTTTAAAATTCTCTCTGACCCTTGACTGAACTTAAACCGCCTACGCGTCACTTTTGATCTTCATAAATTATTCGTATTAATAATTTACAAACAACTTAAACTAAGAAAGAATAAATTATGGGTCTCAGATTAATTTAAAGTAGGCTACATAAGCGCCGAAACGCCCGAAGCACATTCAAGTATAATTTAGTCATGGAATATTAGATTTTATTAATAAGACTTCCATGTTTGCAATCTAAACTAAACTTAGATACATAGTTTTCCCATGCAATAGGCATGATACCTGGCCCGATTGAATTACTTACGCAGATAATTTACGACCGTTTTCAATTAGTATAGGTACCTACTCTTTTCTTTGTGTGGTACACCGAGTTGTACAACGACCCGATGACCCTGGTGCCAGAGATTATACAACCAAGATTTATCAAATAGCGAAGACCTTTTTGTACTTATCGCAAATAAATTGTCTTATTAATAAAGTCAGAAGGAAATTAACCCTCTGCATGTAGGCAAACAAAAATTATAAGTAGCAGGACCTGACATGGTTCTATGTTTCTATTTAGTTTTCATCATAGTAATGGCTAGTATTGACTAGGCTATGTCATCGACCCGATGTCAACAGCAACAAACTAAGAAACGCGCAAAACAAATAAACCGCGGGCCGATCGCCAATAGTACAGTCTCTCCCGCTCACTCATGAACAATCCAAAATGTAAGGTTTCGATTTTTTTCAGACTGTAATATTTTGCATCAATTATTGTTACTTTTCTAGATGCAGCCACATTTATTGAATCGGACAAAATAATATTTTGTCCGGCTTGTCGGTATCAATCACAGGAAAATCGAAACCTTATAAATGGAATTGTTCATGAGTTAGCGTGAGTGACTGTACGACCCACGTTTTGATCACCACACACGCGGAGGAAATGGCTCGCAGCCAGTAACCTATTTCTGAAGTTTATTTCCTACCTATCACTGAATACCTACATAATATTTATATTAGCATATCTACTAAAAAAAGTGTTTAGATAAAAAAAGTGTTTAGATCTACCAGAATTTGTAAAATTAAACCAGAGCGAGCATTACTGTGCTTCTGGCAGCACTTTGAACTGAGTAATACCTTGTAATTTTTTTGAATAAGCAAAATAAAAGAGACCTGATATCACATTAATTCATTTATCTGTTCGATATCAAAACTGAGAGCTTCCGTTTTTTTATGAAAAGTACGCCGCCCTAAAAATTGTAGTTTTCGCGCAGGCGACGTAGATACGTAATACGTCTACTTCTACCCTCGATTCAAACCAAATTCTAAATGGCACCAGTATTCTAAATATCAAATTGATGATATTATTAATAAAAAGAAAGAAATGGCATTTATTCCTTAAAGAATCATTCGATGAATCACTAAAACACTCATCATTTCGGAAACAAATAATTATTATATTACGAACGTCGCGGCAATTAGTCATGAGCACAGACCGATAACGACTAATACGGTCAAAGTCAAAATAATACACAAATAGACAATAATACCGTTTGTAAGCAAAATTTCCGCGAATACAACCACAGCTCCTCTTTTATAACGTTATAATAATTTATTGTTTTGTTCAAGAAGTCAAGAAATTAATAATCCATAGTTTCGAAAACAAATAGACAATCAATCATCATCCATCCTATGAATTTAAAAGTACTTACTTAAAAAACTAAAGAGACAAAATACCTACAGGGTTATCTTCTAATCAGTCAGTAAGATTTTTTGTCAGTACAAAATATTCACGAGACTACAGACTAATTAAAAAGATACCATTTTATTCTATGTGGTGGTGGCCAAGAACACTGCCACCCCTAGTCCACTCAGGGTGTTTCGTAAAAGGCGTCGTAGAGTTTGAAACTGACCTCGGCTTAATTCTGTCGACTATGGTCAACCGCATTGGGTTATAACACCTACAATAGCATTCATATACAAATACAAATAATATTTATAACGCATCACACATTACAAACATTTATAAATTCAGCCCAAATAAGTCACATCAGCAGAAATGGGTGTAGGTACCGCACAGCTTACCCCTAGTCAAAAATGGGTGTTCTTAAATATGTCATGTCATAAGATATAATTATTAAGAGAATCGTGAGTCTGGATTTTTTCATACAAACGATGTTACCGTATCCCTCAGCCAATTCGCAACCGATCAAAACAATTTTTGGCACGATAACTCTTCTTGACTAGATCTATGCCTAATATTCATTTTCTGGTTGGAATAATGCATTTAAAAAAGATATGACCGTCGCAAAATGTCTCAAAATAATCAGCAAGTTTAGGGCCTGGTATCTTCTTAATATGACGATAATTTCAGCAAAACAGATGATACGGGCATAGAATATTTTATTGGCAGCAAAATGATGCTACTATCAACAAATTTGGTGGAGATTTCGATCGGGGAACCTAGTAAACCCAGAACGCAAATTTTATACACGTTTCCGGTACCGAGCTACAACTGTCTCTTTCATGGCTGCGGGGTGAGGGCAGGAAGGGGGTGGCGAAACAGATTGACCCTCTGGCCCTCATTTAGCAAGTATACAAGGTCTCAATCAGTGGCGTGCACAGAGTTTCATGTCTGGGTAGGCAGTAGTGAACTGAGGCGGATCTTATACGCACCGCAACTTTTCCCACTGCACGTTTTACCAGATTCTTAAGAAACCATCCCATGCAAAAACTGGATTTCATTATGGCACATGTCGTCGCCGGATCAAATTGCGACTGAGACGAACAGCAAAAATGTGCGGTGCGGTGCATTGCAACAAAATAAATAAACTATGCACACTAACAACTCCAGTCAGCAGCATCTGTCGTAAGAAGTTGAACGAATAAAAGTCGTGTTACCTTTTCTGAGCGCTTTTTCCATCCAAATTGTAGGTACAATCTGCCTCTATCATCATCGCATCACACTTACACATTAAAAATTAACTATAAATTTAATGTTACAGAAACGGGTGTTTCAACTTTTTGTAAACATACTTAGTCATCACTACATCAGTTGTTTTCAGACAACTTGTTTTTAACAAAAATCACACCGTTATTATCAAGCACATTTAATAATACGTTATAAAATATCTAAAATTGCCACTTTTCTAAACATAAAACAACAACGAAAACAATATTATGTAAACAAACAATAATTTACATTTTCTAACCTAAATCATAATAAAATACTTTCAATCCTGAATGAATCTCATTTCCTTAATAAATGTTTGAAACAAAGGTATTAACAAATCGGTCGGATTATACGCGCCAAAACCCCCCATGCACGTAGCGAGCGGTTGTCTATGGTCATTTTACTTTTTAATTGCGTTTAGTTGCTTTGTTTTGCGTTTTGTTTCGCGTATGCAAATGGAATGTTGCCGAAAATGCTACAAATATATTATATTCTGTGGTATAGGTGCTGCCTTTTCACGCACACTACTTAACATTTTTCAGCTTTGTGTGAGTGTAGAGAGCTCACACTTACAGTGTATTTACGCTAATTTCACACATTCATACTAGAGGTATCGGGCGAGTTCATGAGGCAGCGATCGAGTCCACTTATTTTGAATGACATATCGTACTTGAGAGTTAAGCGGGAATTAGTAGCGCGAAATAAAGGCGCAAAAGTAAGACGGCATTTATTGCGTTCCATTTTACGTTACATTATTGTTCTTAAATAAATTATATTCTTATTAGCGGGTGAAAATGGCAGGGTAGGCAGTGCTTTTATGCCTTTATGGACTGCACGCCCCTGGTCTCAATAATACCGGGTCTTTAATTTTTTACTTTGTTTTGATATGTTTTAAATTCAATAATTCATGTCTACGTAGATATTTTCTACTTCTTGAACACTAGTCAAGCTTTAATGTGTAGTTTATTTTTGTACAATTTACATATGTAAATTAACATAGGCACCAAACCACCAGAAGATAGGCTAAATAATGGATCATAAAATAACTCGTAGTACTAATTGAGTAGCTTTACTTCAGTTACCTAATTATTTATTTGGACTTGAATGAAGGTAGGTACGTACATATGTAAGTACTACAGCGACCAATACAATACAACATATTTGCAATATAAATCACAATTTAGCGGTAAAAGTTTTAATTGCACCATAGTTAAGAGCAATATAAATCAGAAATTTTACTGCATGGATAAAGAAAATAAACCAATGATTACCACAGAGGCGGTTTTATTGCTAAATGTAGTTATTACTAGTTATTTTTACCAGGTATAGTTAATTTACAAGGCAATATAAATTGCAGATATTGGTATGACATAAGATGCGATTTGATTTATATCAGCTATTTCGACCGATGATGGTGTGACAAAATAGCTCACATGGTCAGATGCGAGACTTTGAAACACAGAGAGTGGAGTTCAATTTCTGCTAATGCCAATACATATTTTGTTTTCTTTCAAAGTTTTGTATTTTTTTTTGCATTTATTATAATCCTTATAAAATGTGTCATGCATGATCATGAATGCACAAAATGTTTTATCATTATTTGTAACAAAATAGGCAGAGTAAGGGAGGAGTTTCAGTTTTGTTTCAACAAGGAGTTTGGCCTTATCACACTAGCAGTTTGAGAGCGGATGCGAAGCGGAGCAGGTGCGCAGCAAATTCTTTGTGAATGCGTGGTAGATGTGCAGCGAATTCGCACCACCGACGCGCGACGTAGCTGCGTAGGCGCGGCGGATGCGCAGTGAATTTCTCGCGGACGTGCGGCGGATACCGTCGTTATTTGTATCAAAACAATACAAATCCATTCGCTACGCGTCCGTCGCACGTATGCTACGAATTTGGTGCGCATACGCTCCGCTCAGCATCCGCTCCGAAAACGCTAGTGTTATAGGCTCTTATGTCTTGGAAAGTGTCTTGGGTGGGTGGGTATTTTGTTTTGTTTCTTCGATCAAAAAATGACGGGAAATGTCAGATAGAAAAAACTATTTGATCCATTTTTTGATTTTTCCTTGGATGAAAGAAACCCTATGGATCTGAAATAGTTGTCTATAGGAAAAAATGTTATACATATATGATGCGTTTTGACGGTAAACTTATATACGTAATGCGATTTCTTTCTTATTTATGGTTTTCTTGGTAAGCCGAAAGAGACGACACAAATTTTGACAGTTACCATTTCGGAAATTATTTTATGTGACGTCACCGTAACCATTCTTCGTGGCAAATCTGCCATTACAAAAAACACGTGTCTGTGGTAGCTCATCTGTCAACAAGCGTTGAAATAAATTTTTGTTGTTGAATATAAATAAATACGTAATCATTTGTGTGAAAATTACTAATAAAAAGTGAAGAAAATCGTATAAAAGATGCTCCGGTGCAGCGTCATTGGCTGCGGCACCTATAGTAGAAAAATGCCGCCGGATATAACATTACACCAGTAAGTACTGCGTATTCCATTGAAATATCTCAGTATTTTACAATTTCTCAAGTGCGCTTGCTGTAAATAGACCTATTGCTTTACTATTCATACAATTAAAGTCCATATTTTTATTTAGATTTGATGAAAAGTGGTTAAAATTTGTAAAAATGTTTTGTATGGGATTTAGTGATGTAGGGTTTGTTCCCGTATCGACTGTCGATGATTCGGTTAGAGTGCACTTAGGCGGGCTGCCATACAAATGACCTTTTTACAACCAGGCACATACTTACAGACATACCTATTTTTTTTCAGTTTATCTAAGATGGAAGAAAAGCGAAATGCATGGCTGGAAATACTTGGTGTGGAGAATACAAGAAAGCATATCTTTGAATGTTCACAACATTTTGAAAATTCCTGTTTTAACCGAACAATGAATAACTATAGTAAAACTACGAGATGGAGCCCTGCCATTACATACTTTATTGGTTAATGATAATTCAATTTATTAATTAATCCGCCTTCATTACATTTATTGTTTCTGATTCAAATGACAAAATTCGTCTGTTCTCAAATAAGTCGGGTTTTCTCACTTTTTACAATGAAAACTGTTATTTTATACTTTTGATTGGCTAAATATATTGAATTGTAAATACTTTTGATTAAATGAAATAAAAAATGCAAACTGTTTTAATGAATTTGTATTATCAGGAGGGATATTCAGTTACTACCATACCAATACGCCGATACATAGAGACAGGCGGACAAAATGAAAAAAAAACATGTGTGGTAATCTATTTCGATTATTGTTCACCATCCCATATTTTTTCTTAAATATATTCAATTTACAGAATCAAGGTGCCTACAGTTTGACTATACATTGATAATATCGATATCGATAATTTTCTTCTTATACTCTAGTAACATCTCTAGTTCAATCCGCCATTACAAATTACCATCAAAATAGGCCGGCACGTTTTTTTCGTAGGTATTTCGGATCCATAGGGTTTCTTTCATCCAAGGATTTTTCACAAGTTGGCAAAAGTATGGATAGGACTTTTTATTTAGGAAACCTATAAAAAAAAAAAACAAACATTTATGGTGTAAAAAAATTAACAGGATATATTTGATGGGTTGAGTTCAGTTCATAAAACTGAGCAACTTTCCCCAAGAGACTCAGACCAAGAAAAGCAAAATTAAATACTTTGGACTTTTCATGCTTACAATGGCATGTAATTAAATTAGTCGTAAGTATTGCGTTCACCTTTTTTTCAGGGTTATGTTTTTCGAGAGAATGTATGTATGTTTGTATGTATGTATGTGGATAAGAAAATTCTTTTTTACGGGCTACATACAGCCCAATCGGATAGTTGGATTTTGACATATGAGTTGTCGTTAGATTCGTCTTAGCAGCGCGAGTGACACTGGCTATATTAAAAAATTATAGATTTAAGATGGCGGATTTTATACAGCAAAATACTACTTTAAAATTACCCCAGTCGGGTTTTTGTTGTTGAACACATCTACATTAGACATTCATACCAAAATAAACATATCTATGTCTCAGATAATGTGATCCGTACAAAACGTAAAGTTGCAAAGCGTCTTGATCTCTGATCGGAAGTGTAGTTTTCGTTTAGTTTTGATTCGCTGGCAACATTGACTGTCTGTCTGGACGCGTCTGAGATCCAAATTTTATTTATTTATCCGCCTATGATTCTTAGGAAACTTGTTTACTTTCGTGGACTGATTCACCTTAAAATATTTGTAGTTCATTTTAGACTCCTTACTTACATCCTGAAAAATTATAATCCAAAAATAAAGTCTTATCCATACTTTTCCAATAGCTGCACTAAGTCTAGTAGATTTTTAGGGTGCCGTAACCAAAGGGTGGAAATGGATCCCTGTTACTGAGACTTCGCTGTCTGTCCGTCTGTCAGCAGGCACTATCTAATAAATGGTTATAGGTAGAGAGTCGCAAATTTCACAGAAGATGAATTTCTGTTGCCGCTATATATAACAACAAATACTGAACATTTGATACAAATAAAAATACAGCCAGCCATACAAAAAACGTCAATTTTATGCTCGATTTTATCTATGATGGTTCAAAGGCTGTATCTCATGAACAGTAACAGTTAGACAGTTGAAATTCTCACAACCATGTACCTATTACTAATATTACTATTGCCCTATGACAACAAAAACTAAAAAATAGAGGAACTCCCATACAACAAATGTGATATAAATGCTATTTTTAAACACAATGGTACGGACCCTTCGTTTACGAGTCCGACTCGCACTTGTCCGATTTTTGAGAATCTGAACGTCATCCATCAGAGTGATTAGTTTAGATAATTAGGATTTCTAATATTGCAAATATAATCAAGAAATATCTCACGCTCTGCCTACCCTGCAAGGGATGTAGGGGTGATGTGTGTAAAAAAAAGGCAAAGAAAAAACTGATTTTTGTATAAAACGACCCGTCGTCGTCGTGACTCGAAACCTGTACTCTCAATAAACCGTTGATCCCAGGGGGAGCGGCTTACATTTTACGCCACGCAGTTACTTGCACTTAGTGGTAAATTTTGCGAATGGTTGCAAAACGTAAATGTCATTGATCATATACAATGAGGGCAAGGGGGTAGCGGGAGGGTCCACAGCGGGGCGGGACGGGAGGGATGCATAAATGAAATAGAAATATTTTTATCAACTGACAGTTCGCGAACTTTCAGGTTGCTATTGTAAAGTCTTAAGTATACATTCGAATATATTTTAGTTTATGTTTTTAATAATGATAATATAAATTCTAAAATAAATAAAATAAAATACAAAGTTCCAAAAGATTACCTAATGTTATCCCAAAGAGGGTTTTCGTCAGAAAGGCGGCCGGCAATAAAACGTTGCCAAATCCCGTTGCTACATAATTTTGTGCTCAAACAAAACATGTTGTGCCAACCCCAACTGATTTAGGATAAGGTCAAACAGATGATGATGATCCTGTTTTATTTTAGAAATTTTATGTTCTTGCAATCGCATGTTGTAGGTACCTAAAAAGTAAACTATTTATTTTGGATTTACAACATGTCTGTCTGGCACATCATTTACTTTGTAACTTAGGCTTATTCAACGGAACGTAAGCTGACAAAATAAGTACATATTTGCAAAAACTAAAGCGATTTATGTCAGTGAATTGTGTCGTAAAATCAGTTCAGCTTTATTTCGCTCCGTGCCAGTTCAGATCAGAAAGAAGTTTATTGGAAACACATCAAGAAAACGTTATCTGACATGGAAAGTCGATATAAGATCGCATTTATACGAAAATTATATTATGTCTACTTTGTGTGTCTAAAGGTCAGAACTTTCAGGTGAATTATTTGTATATTTTTTTTACCTGGTTACGTGGGTGGGTTGTTTGTTAGCTTACGCCCTTTTATGCTACCCTACTCAGGTGTTTTCAAATTACATACGTAACACAGTATTATTAGTTTGTTATGTTACAAAAAAATATACATAAGTAGAGGTAGAAAACACATATTTTTATTTAGAGGTTTATTTTTTTATTTATCATAAATAATTCATTTTTTAACCACGCATATTATATTTTATCTGAAATAATGAGAATACAATCCTTTGCCACGAAAACTGACACAATGACTGGCGCCGGCTTATTCTCGTTCGGACATTATCCGTTTTTAGCTTCACACAATAATGCCAAATATTTATGCACGCACATTTGCAACGAATTATTACTGCTGGGAACGCGGTGGCGGCGTGCTCGTGACGTAACGCGCAAAATACGTTTAACCCACATACGCTCCTGAAATAGCTGTGGCCATGCACTACAGAATAAGCAGGGTTGTAGGGAAATAAAACAAAGCATTGTATAAAAAAATACATCGAATAAAAGGTATCCTTGGTTGGAATGGGCTATTTATTATCTTCAAGATATTATATATTCAAATTCCGCGCACGTAGATATAATGTAAAAACTCGAAGGGTTAGAAATAATTTCAGCTGTTATCGGTCTTACTTGGCTTTTAAAATGAATTTGTATTTTTTTCACTACGCGATATGTGAAATATAATAGGGAAAATGCTATGCTCTACCACTGCATGAAATATTTTAATTAGAAAAATAAATGGATGATGTCGTCGTCTTTCAGTGTGATAAATATAACTACCCTGTTGTTTATTTCGTGGCACTGATTTATGACTAAATAAAATAAAATAACACCCACCCATCACCATTTAAAAAATCATAACAACGCATCTGGGTAGCATCTGAGTCGGTATCTTTATTGATGTTGTAAAGCTTCAAGAGCAAATTGTGAAATACAAGATGCTGTTCCCCACTCGTGCGTTCATTGAAAAAACTAAACAGTAAACAATGATTTTGCAGTTAATTTCAAGCCAACAACTTACACTTCCCATCACAAAAATCGAAACACCTCGGTTTTTCTTGTTTTTGGCCGAATTAAACACCAAAAAGTATTGTTTGCATTAAAAAAATTATATGACTGTGTAGCTGGCAGTTTTGTCTTTCATTGTGTATAAAAAAAATCAAAATTCAAAATTGGAACTCCACCTGTTTGTTCTGTAAATGAAATGAATGACTGAGACACGTTTGCTGTTTGCGCCTTTTAACGATTCATAACATTTTCAACTTTAAAATTTAGGGCTTGTCTTAGCTTATCTTAAAACTTTTGTTTTTTTAATTGTTTACTGTGACTTTGGATCGCCTGAAAAAAGTTAGATTTTATCTGAATCATGGGTATTTTGCCCGTAGAAGCCGCCCAAGTGGTGATATTGCCAAATTTTGGACTTGGTCATCGTTTTGTGGCTGAATGTTTGCCTGACTAGCCTGACCTTTGTTCATAAAGCTTACAAACGCTATCAGAAGACTGGTCTGTTTACGCGACGTTCAGAATCTGTCGGAAATCGGGTCAGTTCTGACCGACATGATCAAATTAATGTTATGAGTTCTTTGCAAAATCGACGCCTTAGCGCTTTTCAACTGCGGCAAAAGCTATCAAATGTACAAAAGGTGGCTGAAAGCGGTTCTACAATCAGAAGGAGGTTAAAACAACGTAGACTGGTACCGCAATAGCCAGGAAACGGGCCCAAATCAACTGAAGACAATTAAATAGCGCGCCTTAACTTTGCAAGTGAGCACCAAAACTGGTCGCATACCCAGTGGATCAAATTCCTCTTATCTGCTGAGCGTAGAATTACGCTGAATGATAACCACGGAAGCACTATGGTTTACAGAAGGGATTAAAAATGCTTAACACAATGCTGCATTGATAAAAAGGTCAGTTATGGTGACAGTTCGTGAATGGTTTGGGAAGGAATCAGCGCCGACGGCATGACAGATTTTGTCTTCGTGTCTGCAGTTGATTTGGGCCCGTTTCCTGGCCATTGCGGTACCAGTCTACGTTTCTTTAACCTTCTTCTGATTGTAGAGCCACTTTCAGCCACCTGTTGTACATTTGATAGCTTTTGCCGCAGTTGAAAAGCGCTAAGGCGTCGATTTTGCAAAGAACTCATAACATTAATTCGATCATGTCGGTCAGAACTGACCCGATTTCCGACAGATTCAGAACGTCGCGTAAACAGATCAGTCTTCTGATAGCGTTTGTAAGCTTTATGAACAGAGATGAGGCTTAAATGCAAACATTCCGCCACAAAACGATGACCAAGTCCAAATTTTGACAATATCACAACTTGGGCGGCTTCTACGGGCAAAATACCCATGATTCAGATAAAATCTAACTTTTTTCAGGCGATCCAAAGTCACAGTAAACAATTAAAAAAACAAAAGTTTTAAGACAAGATAAGACAAGCTCTAAATTTTAATGTCGAATATGTTAAGAATCGTTAAAAGGCGCAAACTGCAAACGTGTCTCAGTCATTCATCTCATTTACAGAACAAACAGGTGGAGTTCCAATTTTGAATTTTGATTTTTTTTTATACACAATGAAAGACAAAACTGCCAGCTACACAGTCATATAATTTTTTTAATGCAAACAATACTTTTTGGTGTTTAATTCGGCCAAAAACAAGAAAAACCGAGGTGTTTCGATTTTTGTGATGGGAAGTGTATATTATTTTAATTGAAAATTAAAATAACTTACTAATTCAACTTGTTCTAACAATTAGCTCTAGATTAACTGTAATGTAATGCCATTTAAATTGGCTTTTCTGTTTATTCAGTGTTGATGCTTTTATACTATGACGACTGCATTAACAAAATGGGTTTGCAGTTTAGGGCCCGCAGGACCAGTTGTACCATTGGGGGTAGGTGCTTTTGACGTGAGCTGAAAGCGTAATTTTGAGGGTAGAAGCTTTGCGTTTAATTATTCCTTTTCCTATTATTTCAGCCGATTCTCGCCATTCCTCAAAAGTTCTTCGTTGCTTTTGTTTGATGTTTGTGTTAAAGATAATTTTGCAAATTGAATGCAGTCGGAGCGATGAAAAAATAAATGCTTTACTAGGACTTAAAATTAAAACGCACGAGTGGAGGTAGGGCCTTTCGGCATAAAAGCAGTCGATTGTCGCCTCCCACGCAGTAAATTCGGATGTCGATCACCAGAACCGAATTTAATCGAGTAAATTTCAATCAATCGCTCCCTTGTCGAAATGGTTCATTGGTGATTGAGGCAACGCAGGTTTAGAGTGTTTTTGCATTGTAAGTAGAAGGTCGAAGGCTGAATTCCTTAAATTAAATAAATTAGTATAATTTTATATAATTTATTTCTTCCCGAGTCAAAACGAATGAGATAACATCAAGTTCTGGATAGTCAGCCGTTGCTATACCACACAACAGAACTGAAGTTTGATAGACCCATGCAAGGCTAGTGAGAAACTCATCAGAAACTTGCAGACTCAGAAACCAACAAGAGAGTTGTTAGAGCGACATATATTGTATGGGGAAAGGAAGTTACAAGCGAGTACCTAGAAACTGTAATATGTAGATATACCTATGCATATACTGGGTGTTACAAAACAACCAATAAAGCTGAAAGGAAGTCAAGGTACTCGTGAAACTGAACAACTTTCCCCATGGAACATGGGTCGAAATATGAAAAAAAATTAGACCTCCCATACAAAACGAACTCAATTTGTATGGGAGTTTTTATGGGTTGTTTTGTAACACGCTGTATATGCGTACGGAAAATTACTGGAACTCTGTGGTAATATAATGAATGAGGTGTAGGACTTCTAGGCAAGAATGTACCAGCGTACCTACTAGTTCTCAATGAAAACATTCTATTGTATAGTATTTTTGTCAAAAGAAGCCGTCTGGACCTAAAAATTTCATGGTGAAATGAGTTACGTTCCATTTACCTCACTGTTGACGGTTGGTAACGTAACCTCAGGACCTTTAAGTTAATCAAGTACCGAATTCGCTCAAATGAGACATATCAAACCTCAAAACTAAGTTATCTACACGATTCGTCTGCGCCTAACTGGAACTTGAAACTTTAGCAATTTGTTCTACAAGCCTATCCGCACTCGTGCGCTTTGAATACTGCTCGACTGTCATTGCTGCTTCTATTATGACATTTTACGACAAGTTAAGCGCCAAGCAGTAATGAATATCAACGCGGGCGGAAAGCTTTATTACTGAAGATCTATCTAAACATAATGATCCTGATATGATCCTTTCTTAATTGACCCATTCAAAAGGCAACATGTTCTAGATTCGACTTACTTATATGAGTCACTATAGCGGCTCGTTCGCGGTTTCACCCGCTGCACTTCATTTTCAAATTCAACCTTTCCCTTGAATCACTCTGTCTATACAAAAACCCGCATCAAAATGAAAATCCATTGGGTGCTCTAGACTTTAGGAGGATTAATCAAATATCACGACAGACAGACAGAGAAACGCAAAAAGAATTATTTTATACTATGTATTGATGTAGTATGAGCACTTACCAATACCTATTTAAGTAAGTATATGAATGAGCTGGCAGATATTAATGAAACTTTCTCAATAAGTGGAAAACTTCTCAAAGTTAGATTGCATATTGCAATATTACTCTGAAGTAGTTAGTAGTCTGAAGTAGATAGTATTTCTCTAAAGCTGACATAGAATACTTATATATATATACAGGGTGTAACGGAATGGGTATTACAAGCCAAAAGGGGCAGAACGTACTGGTGATATTAAACCTTTAGCGAAGACTGTAATCGTCAATTCAATCATTTTAAAAAGTAACAACATCAAAAAAAAGGGTAACAGTTCCCGATACGAGGTACATGCCCATCACTAAAGGGGGTCCTCCCAAACCTCACCTTCAAAGAGTGCTATCAAGTCATACCACCTCCTAACAGATATGCTTCCTCGGCGATGCATTACATTGAAGTTTATCAAAAGCATTGGCTACAAACGCAACACTAAAAAGTAGCAATGTACACAGTCTTTCCACTCTTTGTTTATGTTTTCCTGGTATTCTCCCACTATGAAATGGCAATTTAAATGACGTCAACGACGATTTTTTTCCTTTTTAAGTACTTTTACCATTTTACAAGCTCTTCTTTGCTATGTATTCTTGGTAAAAATCTAAGGTAAAATAGCATAGCCTACATTTTCAATGGATTCAACATCAGATCTACTGACAAACGTTGTCAAACAGCTATCTTCTTCTTATCAAACCAAAAAACAACCATTATGTCATATCAGAGTCTACGTAGATTGGTAGTCAAACTAAAAAGATCCAAGATCTTTTTGACCTTATCCTAAATCCTAATGTGGAATGCTTCCTTGGGATTTATGCTTTCTTATTCCATATTCCATCTTTTCTTTGGGTGTTTTCTTTTCTACGATGTTAGTCGGCAACAAAGTTGGCAACAAACCGTGAAAATGTACTAGGATTCCATATTCTTAAAAGTTCAGCCTAAGTTCCTTTTCAGTAAAAGTATGGATGATGTATGCCAATTTCAGCAAAGAGATGACAGCTGAGAATTAAAATAAATAATACCCATTGATAGGTAATTGTCATTGTCACATTTTGACGTTATTGTAAAACTTATGAAAATTAATAACAAAACGAGAAATTGAATTTAATTAATTTATTTTTCTGAAGACTACAATTATTTTATCAAAAAAGTCCATTAAAAAACAATACGGTATTTGGTAGTCAAATAACATGCAATAACTTTGACTAGGACAAATAGTGAACAAGAAGTAGGTACCTAGGCCAAGAACAAATTCAGCTGCTTTTTCCGGACCAAGACAGGGCACGCAAAAATTGAAGAGATCACCATTGATTTGTCCAGAAGAATAAGCTGCTTTGTCTTGTGGTTTTTTCCACACAACAAGAAAATGAAGACTACGAAAAACACAAAGAAGTATGTCGAAACTGTTCTGAAGGTCTGACTGTGCATTTTGAAAATCCCTGGACAGTGTAGTGCAGTGACGTCGAAGGCACCTAAATAAGGAGGCAGCTCTGTGAACTTAAATTTTGAATAAAATATTAAGGTTCATAGCTTATTTCATTTACTTAAACTTTTTGGAATAACCGAGGTTTCTTGTGTAGTTAAGGTGCAAGTTCGTTCCTCGCGACTGATCACGGTCGACGACATACGACAAATACGCGTTTTTGATGCGAGGATAAGTCGTAATCTCTGATTTCATATTTCCTGTGCACATTGGACGTATGTCGTCGGCGGCAATGATCTGTGGTAATGAACAAACTTTCACCCTAAAGGTTGTTGTTTGTTCATCCCGCACTGTCACATAGCCTTGCACACAGCACATCTCTGAATTACCACTAACTTCAACCATGCGAGTTATGCGAATGTTGTCGACTATTTGCGGTGATAGGCTGCAATGAACGAATCTGTACCTTAAGTACGACAAACACGTCCGCGCAAAGTCCGCGACTTTCAATGCGCGGCATTTGAGATTTATTTTTTGACAGTTTGTGTTGAGAACTACCAGGTTAGCATAAAATGAAGAAAACTTGTAAAAATTTTGTTTGATAGTTTTGAGGACGACATCGTGAGGGCCTCGGAGCTTTGTTTATTGACAGTTTGTGTTGAGACCTACCAGGTTAGCATAAAATTAAAACAGCTCATCTAAACATTTTGTTTGAGGGCTTTGAGGACATCGTGAGGGCCTCAATTTCGTTAGTGATGGGAACGATGAAATTTGTACTACCTTAACATACTCGGTTACAAATGTTATTTTTTCGTTTCCAAAAATTTGCGTTTTCCGGTGTGATACTCACACACAAATGTTCCATACCACCAGTACGTTTTGCCACTTTCGGCTTGTAAGGGTCATTCCGTTACACGCGGTATAAGGTTACTTTTAAGGCGAGGAACACACGCAACGTCGGTTTGTGCGTCGTTCATTCGATTCTCCACCATATGAATACGGTTTGTGTCAAACGGCATCGCACAACGCTGCGATACCTGTCAAATCGTTTGACATAAACCGTATTCGTATAAAAATAAGGTGCAAAATCGAACAAACGACGCACAAACCGACGTTGCGTGTGTTCCTCGCCTTAGTACCTACCTAGAAAGCTCTTACGTATTTAAATAAAGGACGTGGTCTACTCACAAAACTGAACTACTTTTGTTAGAAAAATTAAAAATAGATTTAAACTTGCCATAGGGACAGAAATGATGCAAAAGTGTGTCACTCAGTATGGGAGGTCATAATATTTTTTTCATTTTCGAAGATTTTTTTTAGGAAAAGTTGTTCGTTCAATCAAGATCCTGTGACATAAATAATTTTTAATTATTGATCTTAGCGTTAGCCATGTTTTGTAATATAAGAAGCAATCACTAGATAATTAACTTTATTCTATCGGCACAGTAACCTACCTTATTTAAATAGTAATTAGCTATTAACAAGAAAATATTATTGAAACACAACGCATAAAAGCATCATAAGTAATATAAACAATGGAATATATAAATAAATGAATCGTAAAATCTCAATCATGATTGCTATAATTTTTTACCAAATAGTCATAATTGTAATGGCCGCGATTCGATAAAACTATTCTCATAGGTAACAAATTAGTGCTATCATTTTCCGTGAAATAGGTTTAGAAAAGGACAGAAAGAATCTAAGTCATGTCATGTTTAAAAATGACAATTGGTACAGTCCAGCAAAAAAGAGTAGACAAAAAATGAGGCCGCCACCTTGTATGAAATTTCAAAATTAAATGGCAACATTGACTATGAATGGCAACAATTTAGTATGATTTTTTTTTAGTTCCTTTTTATTTAATTTCTACTTTTTTTGCTGGACTGTAGTTGTTTCGTTATTTCTAGTCAATTTAGTCACCATCGTTTTACTCGTCGTATGTTTTTGACAGATAGCGCGCATTTTTCGTCAAGTTATAAGACATGACATGACGTAGCTATTTTCTATCCTTTTCTTAGCCTGATTTCTCGAATGGTGCCTATAATTGACCACTTGACCACCAAGTAGATATTCTATGAAAACAAATCACATGACGCCCTGTATCTAGTTACACTAATAACTCTAGACAAAGCAATCTCTGTAATGTCTAGACTAGAATCTAGATTGTAGGTCTAACTAGGGCTTAACTAGGAGCAATTGCAGTTGCAGACAGGAATTAGGGACACAGTGCAATGTTCAGCTGTGCGAAAGGGTGCAACTTATTGAATAAAATTAATAATTTACTATTTCTGCCTACCTACATACCTACATCTGTGAAGTCGGTTTGTTTGTTTAGCTTCAGAAATGTGTCGAAACTAACCTACCGAAATACATACAGTTTAAGTTCATACTCGGGACTTGATATCAATCATCATGAAATCGTTTTCTGAATAGGTATATAAGGTTACCTATGTATGCGCTCCTTTTCTATTATCTTTTATTTTTATTATTTTATTTGTTACTCTATTTGGCACAGCAGCTACCAAACAATAGGTACTACCTGACCATTAAGGTTAGTTTCTTATGTCATTTTGGACAAAATATAATTATAATATATATAATATAAACCTACTACAGGTAAGTCGCACATTTAAACGGTGCATTTATGTGAGCGTAGACTCTCCTCTGAACATTTTAGATACGTACAGTCCAGCAAAAAAGAGTAGACAAAAAATGAGGGCGCCACTTTGTATGAAATTTCAAAATTAAATGGCAACATTGACTATGAATGGCAACAATTTGGTATGAAAAATATTTAGTTCCATTTTATTTAATTTCTACTCTTTTTTGTTGGTCTGTACAAACTTTGCTAACGCTAACTGAATACTGCCCATGCAATTACAACTGCCCACAATTAGCTGAACTGACTATTAATAGAAGGAATTCTAAGTGAGTAAGACCTGCAGTTTATTAGTGATATCAATTTAGATTTGTTTAGCGTTTATTATGATACCTTATCTATGGATACAGTTGTATGAAGCCTCGCATCATAAACTTGTTATCTTTTTGCCGTCTCATGCCGGATTAGAACAGCATCACCCCATTTATTTTCCGATTGTGTCGCAAGAGCAGATTATGGTAGTCAAGGGACATATACATAGGTACCTACATAAAATTTCAGGCGATATGCAGCAACACGATTACAAGCAGTCACTACAATCATATACCTAAGTAGGTATGTGCCAAATTATACTTCTTATTTTACCATGTCAGGGATCTGCTTCTTTTACGTAGTAGGCAGTCGAAAAATTCTGGTTTATCGGGTCGCCCAGACTGGGTGTCCACACGAACAGAGAGAGCGCGACAATTTTCTTAAAGCTCTAATAAGTATTTCTCAGATGTGGCGTTTAGATAGTTTTTACAGTTGTTTAGTTTCTACGCTCTATCTACCTACCTTTCAGGAGGTTTAAGCGTCGTTTATGTACGTGTGTATGTATGTGTATGTGGTATGTACCTAAAGGCAGACTTACATAAAACCTTACTCTTAAACTTGTTGTACATTTTACGATTGGTCATTTGGTCATCCTGCACTTACGATACGAGCATTTAGTGACACAGACACGTGGGCGGGGGTCAATGACTCTTGAAGTGCTTTAAATTAAGTTTGTTAGTCGTCACCGTTTAGCAAAACGCTCTCTGGTAATCCCATTTGCCAATTGTCATTTGTGCGATGATTGCTGTAGCCAGTGATTCAGGTTCTGGATTCTGGGAATAGTAAGGTCTGTGATAGCAATCATAGGCTCAGTGTTCCTGCAATGCCTATTCAACGACTGTTTCTGATGACATCATCATTCATCAGTCATCATATCACAAACGACGTCATATAGTCTTACAAATGCCTGCATCCTTAAAAAGTGAAATGTCTTAGCCTCTACGTTACTTGAAAGCATTGATTGTGTTGTGTATCGCTCTCACCTACGCAGGCAGAAGTCAGATTCACTTATTTCTTGTTCAACAAATAAGTCTTGAGATAAAGTCCCCAAAACAAAAAAATCACCGAACCCATACAAAAGGCACGCGAAATTCGAATACAGGTAGCAGCTCTACGGCTACTTACCTACTACCTACTACCTGCCCTTACCAGCCCGATAGGACCCGAATTTGAATACATTGCTGGTTAACTTGATTTTATTTTAATAATGCCCAATAATTACTGTCAATGTATGCCATATCGTGCCTAGGCACGGGCACAGACACGTGTAGTGTTATTCCAATTTACCACTGGGTGGGTATCCAAATGCTGACTATGCAGTTTCTTGCACAAGTCATTTCATTATTTTTAGTTAAAATTGGAACATATATTTACCACCTACAATAAAAGGCCTTGGTGTGCAATGAACTATAACTAAATATTATATTTGCTAAGATAAGATTGTATGAATGAAACGAGTTTAATTATTATCACGCAGACAAATTAAGATAAGTTATTTGTTCAAAGCATATTTCTCTCGAGGTTAAGTCTCCGAAATCTTCATTTGAATGTGCATTATTTAACGTATAAGTTCTTTAAAATAGGAACGAACACTATCAGAAGCATACCAGATTAGCGTTTTAAAAGGAATGATAAAAGAGATGTTTATATACAGTAACAAAATGCCTGAAATTTCTTAGGTGTTTGAGGTGTTGATGAAAGTAGAATACCTACCTAAATGCATTATTGCAACTTGTGTTTGTGCAACTTTTGCAACATTTAGTGTATAAATGATTCAGTGTAGTTTTATCAACCATAGGCAGGCATCAAATTGCAATTATCACTACACCAGCAACAACGTGCTGATTTTATGTTTAGATGATGTTTGCAAAAATGCAAATTAATATCTACGTTTTTATGTATTGGAATTTTTAATGCACTCACAGCGCAATATTATTCTCATCAATTACGTTTTTATAATTACCTATAATCATAATCATGTCTCTTCGATGTCTTTATACACCATCCTTTTGTGAAAGTTCATTAAGTACCTATTACCATTTCTGGATTAATGATTCATAAAATACCTTACCATAAAATTTTCTTTGATGTTGAACGCGAATAATTTGTTGTTATTTTATAGTACAAAACAAAGATTAAAATAAATAGCTAAACCGCAATAAAATCTTCGCTTATCCGTAGAAATCCCTTGAACCTTTTTTTTATTCAGCCTTGGTTGACAACGTGTCAGTATGGTGATACACAGTCTTCTAAATGACTCTCAAACTTTCAAATTTAAAATAAGAAATATGAAAAATTCATTAGCGACCGCCGGAACTTGAACCCGGGATTTCTCATTTTCAATTTTACAATAATAATAGCACTGTGAGTGCATTAAAAATCCCAGTACATCTCAAACTTTTGTCAGACGTGGTGTATTCAGTCATCGTGTACCGCGGTGTGACCGTTTTTACAGCCGTCTATTCTCTGCTTACCCCGAAAGCGATATAGGCGTGATTTAAGTATGTATATTGGGTGGATGTATCTAAAACTGTCTGTATTCCCATGCCACAAGCTACTATGTTTCATACAATCTCTCACGATATATTAAACAGGAAGTACTTAAGGACTTAACGTCAGTCTGTCTGGCTGTCTATCATTAAAACCCCTCGCTGGACCTCTTAAGCTTGTCAAACAATAATTTCAAGAGAGGGATTGAGACGGTTCATCTTTTGTAATATGTACAATCACTCTCAGGTACCTAACAACTCTACCGTTTTACCAAACAAGTATAATTATTAAACAACGAAACCCGGCTGCGGTAAATTCAAAGAAAATTGTGCTTTTAAAATCTGACGTTTCGAATTTATGAAATTTTCATATGGTCTAGATAGGTCTAGGTCTAGTGTTACTTGCGCTGCTGAAGCGAATCTAAAGACACCTCATAATATATGTCAATTGGTCAACATCATGTCTTTGCATCCGCCCATCCGTTTAGGCTGTAGCCCATGAAAAATTGTCTTGTCCATATATTTACATTCATACATAAACTTGAAAAGCATAACTCTTCTTCTGAGCCATTCGGGTAAAAAGTACTGAGTAGATAAAGTATGCTTATTTTTCTTAAATTAAATATTTTATAATTCCAAGTTTAGTTGTATAAAGTTTCTTTTTCATATCTTAAATTGTCTACGGAAAAACATAGGAGAGCAAATTTAAATTACCAATAAAATAAAATTTAACCGTTGCTGAAACGAAATCGCGTTGAAAGTTGAAACTGACCGAGTAGCACAAAGTACCTACTAGCAGGTGCCCTATACAGAGTCACGGCTATAAGGAAACGTCATTACATTCACACACAGACATATCTACACGCCGTCTTCCACACGCGTCTCAAAAACTCTCTCACTCAAACCGGCTAGTAGCGAGTGCCAACAGCGTTCAGTGTGGTTCAGTTCTGTTCAGGCGGACGTCAAAAAGACGACTCGCAAATACAAATAATTTTGAATTGTAATATCGACGGTCCCTACGTATAACAGCGTAATGCTTTCACCTCAGATCGTTATAAGCTACCTTCGGTAAAGACAGCGTGGTTCAAAATAGAATTGAAGAATTTCAAAATGGTTCAAAAATTCTATTCATAGGTATAAGTGATATGATAATTATAAGTAACATATGTAAGGTATCTAGAAAAGTAGTAGCAAACCTAGAGTGTAGGTGTAAATGATCGGAAAAAGGGGAGAGCTGTCCTTCTGTAAATTCTCTATTTTGTGCGTGTCGCCCGTAGGCGAAACGCACGTGTAGGTCCTTTGTTAGAAATTACTAAGTGGGTATAAATTGCCAGAATGTTTGTAATTAAGTACCTACCTACCTACTCATAATGGGTAAAGGCTTACTGCTTTCCCTGACTCACATTAAGTCACAAGAGAAAACGCTTATGGCTAAGTGCTTGCCTAAAACATACTCGTATTATTTAATAATATGTATTTTAAACTATAATATACAGATGGTGAATTTTATCATACCACACTTTACCGAGGAAAAAGGTATGTAGACCAAAGTTTCTCTCTTTCCTTCGTTGGTAATACTTTATAAAGTTCACCACAATAGCAAGAAAGCTTACAACACGACTTTTCAGGTGCTTCAGGCGATGGACGGTGTCAGGAAAAGTATCTACCTACTGCGTTTACAGAGAGAAACCGAGTACCTGTCTTAACAATCTGTATTGTACTGTACAAGATACGTCTTTGATATCAGCTCTAACTTTAGGAAAGAAAGATTTTTCTATTTAAGCTTTATTTTTAAATGCTTTCCTTTTTATTAAATTTTTAAGTCACAAAAGCGCCACAAAGAGCAAAAGGTCAGGCGAAAGACAAAGAGCAGCGCTTCAAATCAATATTGACTTTAATTAAAACTGAACTTTTAGGTCTTGTTCAAAGAAATAATAACAGAGAATTACCGAAGCTTTTGTCATTTTTTCAATAAAAGTCTGTTTACAATAAAAAAAACTTTCTAAGGGAAAGCCTATGTTTATGAAAGAAGATTAATAATTTTACAATGATACTTATTTATTAGTATTAGATAGGTATTTTATACGTTTCCTGCAGTGGGAGGAAGCGCTCGATATGTGACATAATAGGTTCCCGAAAACCATTAATGTTTACATGCCAAACTAGACAACTTTCCGCAAAGAACATACCTAGATCAAAACAGAGAATATTGCTCGGTAATCTGTTTTTTTTTCTGTGTAGGATATCCAATTTTATTTTCATCTTTAATTTGGTAAAGTTTTCCAGGTATACTTGTTGATTTGAGCACGTTTTCGTGAAAGTCGGTCGTATGTTCAAAAAATTCTCCGGGAGAACAATGCGCCAGAATAATCAATCGATTGTTTCTGCTTATTTTTAGTACATACATAAAAAAATGTTGCGCTAAGATCTTGGGTAGGGCTCTCCATTCCAATTTTTGAGCTACGAACTAGGTAGGTATTTCCCCAGAAGCGTATTTCATAATTTCAATGCTATCCGTTTCTACGGCTTCTCTAGTAGGAGAGTGGTCTGTCAAAACTGGCGTGAATCCAACAAGTGTTTACTAACTTTCGGCGTAGGTATCCGCTATATTTATACATCGGTAAAACCACGTGAGCTACCGCCCGGCGTCGACAAATAAATAGATTACAATCTCGACACGGGATTCAGGGAATCGTGAGAATATGTACTTGTGCTTACATCGATTTAGCTGTTCGATGTAGTGTACATAATGTACTAACTTGTTAGGTACGCTTATTGATCACATCACACATCACCTACCCTACCCAAAATAAGTGTAAATTGCTTTTTTTCACGCTATAAATAAATACCATACATATTATTAATTACTCTAGGTACCTATTAAAAATGCAATCACAAATAATAGGTTTTATGTCTGAGAAACACATTTAAAACACGATTTTCATCTCGTGATGTGCTCGCGATTCGTGATTGTAAAGGTTCTTTTAAAAAAGTTTTCATTTTTCCTTGAACCAAATTGTTGATAGCTACTGGTCATTTAACTGCAGAAAAAAATATGAGAATTGCCATTAGATAATTTTAAAAAGAAAAAGGTTTATTTTTCTTTTAGCATTTAAAGGCTTGCTGTCATCATCACTTTTTGGTTGACCAACCAGCGTAGAAGTTTTTCTTTTTATAAACCAAGCAAAGAGGTTTAAACATTTAAGAACACAATGTATTATTAAGGCAAAATTAGTCTTGTTAATGACTACTTTGCATTTTGATACTTTTCAATTTTTGTGTTAGAACTCTACAGTTGTTTTGCGTTATTAATATTATGTGATTTCATTATCTACGTTAACATTGTTTTCTTTGCCATTGGTAGAATAATCGTCCTGTGTCAAACCCGTAAATAACAGAGCTTAGGTAGGTTACGCCTTCTACGTATCTGTCTACGAGTTCATTATATTTTCTACAGTAGAGGAAATATTACGATGAATCGACTTTACGATGTTTCATGAGTGAGTAGTCTTACGATTATGCATCAAAAGGAAATAACAATATGCAAAAATCGACTACATTTACCACAAAAATATTTTTCTGCGACACAAAAGACAATATTGTGACGTCTAGATGATTCTTCGTCATTTCATATTATACATTTTATGGTTTAACCTTTAACAGGAATATTTTCCAGGAAATTAATCCAATTTCTATTTGTACTCGTAGAAGTGAACTTTCCGACATCAATTTCCATCGAGATTTATCTTCATTTTGGTTATTGACTCGGAAGTGGTTTTGAAGTACGAACATCAATATTTTGGTTCCGAAAACTCACTCTGAATCCGACAAAACTCTTCGTTGGATTAACTTTATTCGAGGAAATGGTGGTCTGTTATTATAAATTCTATTTTCGGATATTTTTCGTTTGATCACGTCACGTACCTGTTTAAATTGCATATTCATTCATAATTATATCAGTACTTTTACTGTGATCCTGTTAGACACAGAGGGCACAAAACAGTGAAGAATCTATTTACTTTCCTTTCAGATACTTAATTACAATTTCTTACTCTTCACCTTTCGCCACTGAAAAGGAAAGTACTATGATAAAAAATATACTTAGAGATTATTTACTACAATACAATCTAAAACAAAGTGTTTGGCTATTGAAATATTGGTCAAAACAACAGTCCAACAGTCCAAATTGGCACAAATGAATTGGGACCGCTATTCGTTCCCCCAAGGCCATCGGGAGCGTTTATTACGAACTAGTCGTTTCCGTTGACATCTTTCGTTTCGGTTGACTACCAGATGCACATCAACCTATCCTAAGGGGATCAACTTTATGAAGATATGACGTTATAACTAACTGTTATACCCTGTTTTCATGGCTTTTGAATATACATATTGTATTACATATTATCTAACTGCCTCATCATAAGTAATAGTTTTATTTTAATTTATTAATTACCTACCTACTTTGGTCAATTTTGAATAAGCCCTCTCACCTATTGCAAAACCCTACAGCCCTACAGTATAAAGGGTTTCGTGTGCTGGAAATCATGTTTTACCTAGCACCTTATGTACCATATGATAGCAATTATACATACCTCTATAAATATGTTTCTTTTTGCAGGCACGGTATCTAATCTTCAAAATGTAGTTGGGTTGGGTTGTACAATTTTGTTCTAGAGCTTTTTTTCGCTTTTGCTACTATTGGAACTGTTTTCTGTATAATTCATGAAAATAAATATTTATTTATGTTTGATAGCATCATCCAAGACATCAATGTTTTATGTAGGAATAAATCAAATCTCGAGCTATTTTTACAATGTCTTGCACTTTTTACTACTTTATACCTACTTACCTATTTATTTTGTTTGTCCTCACGGCATGGTTAGTCTCAAATGTAACAGCCGTCATATAAAATGGTTACTCCTGGTGCAAGTCATTAAAAATTAACGGTGCTTATTCGTTTTATCGCTTGTTTAGCTCGCCGGCGAGTGCTCATCGGTTATTATTAGCTTTTACTGCTTCATAATCGGTTTATATACTCCCCTAAGCGCCTTGAACACACCGCTAGTTACTAATGTGTAGAATAATTTCAAAATTATTAGGCGTGTATGGCTTAAATTTTGCTAAACTTAGATTTTAGTGCACGATAGTGATGGCTCAAATACAGCAAGCTGTAAATTTTCCTAATTATACAGGGAGTAACAGAAAGGGTAAAACAAGCCTAAAGGATGTCAAAGTACTCATGAAATTGACTATCTTTCCCCGTGGAACATGGGTCGTTATATGAAAAATAACTTCAGTCCTCCCATACAAAATCGCCATACTATGGGAGGCACAATTATTATTATTTTCGTTTTTCGACCCATGTTTCATGGTTAAAGAAGTTTAGTTTCATGAGTACCTTGACAACCTTTCGGCTTGTTATACCCTATTTGTTACACCCGGTTTGGTGAAAAATTTAAATTATTGTGTTCGAGTATACGAAATTGTGTTTCACGTGTTTTCACGTTGTCTCGGGCAGTTCTGTGAAACTGACACAACACGCGCAGATCACTTGATCAATATTGATACTAAATTGAATACCAATCCTAACCAAGTGTTCTACAGGTCAAGTGCGATCGCGTATCGTCTTGATATAAACACCTAGTGTTGTCAACTGGAAAATGAATGCTCTATCGATAATCGATGTATATTTCGCGGTATCAATTTCAAGAGCTACTTAGCACCACATGATTAAGTATTATATTAATAAAATAAGCACGAAAAATACAATTTCATACCTAAAATTTGCACTACAAAATAAAACTTGTGCTGAGGAATGCTTGCCACATAGGGTAGAAACTTGGTAATATTTATAAAAGTTTCAATTGAACCGCATTTATAAACGTAATGTAACTGATTTATGACACAAAAGGATGGATACTCTAAATCGATACAGAAAAAATATCAAAGGAGCTTGTCTTACATCGAAAGTTTCCAACTCTATAGGTATAGGTCCAAGTAAGATCTAAGCCTTAGTAAGTTCCTATAGCCGGTTGCGCAACCCGATGCGCTTGCGTCGCCGAGAGAGGGGGGCTGGGGGGAGGCAGATTGTAGAGTCAGACGAAATTAAAATGGTAAGAGAGAACCCAACACCCAGAGCGAAACCAAGAAAAACTCTTCCCAATCAGACCTGCGCTCAAACATCTTCCTCTCTATCCATCCATCCATCCTCATCCTCATCTTCTCTACTCTAAAAGAACATTGTTTTCGCAATTTTTTAGTTATTCTTATACTGAATGCCTATTATATTTGGACCAGAATTTCAGCATTGAAAAGCTTAGTTGTTGGTCGATAGGTCGATAGAGTTCTAGATTAGGTAGTCTTGGCCCGTGTCACATCCCGTTTAGGTTTTAAATCATAATAGGCCACAATTAAAAAAAAGTGAAATTTGAACAGGGCGGCTTTTATTTTTAAATCTTCACTCCGGCCTCCATAGGGTCTCAATATCTCTGCAAAATTATTTTGTCTGAGGACGCGGGGGACTTGGCGTTTTTGTTTACACTTGTAACTTGTTTCCGACCGAAACTGGTTTGATATGGCCTGCTCGATTCACCTTGACTCTGATTAGCGAATGTTTTTGCTAATTCCAAAGAAAACAATGCGGAGATGAGCCGAGCTCAGCATGAGTTTAAATTAAATGTTTACTATGTTTAGACATAGGTGCTTTACACAGATAACGTCTGTTTGTACGTTATTTTTGCTCAACGCTAATTTATCCGTTGAGATTGAAAAATGCCATTTTACACCTTATTTTCATAGAAATACGGTTATGTGAAACGGTTTGACGGACGCATTTGTTAGCGCAAAAATATCGCACAACGCTGCGTTGTCAAACAATTTGACATAAACCATAATATTTGTATGTGAATAAGGTCGAAATTCGTACTTATCCCAACGCTTGCGTTACGCAGCGCAAAATAACGTCAAAACGGACGTTATGTGAGTAAAGCGCCATAGATTACGTATACTGACATTACTTAATTCTAACAGTCTAGATAAAATTCGAAGTGATGGTACTTACAATAGATAAAACCAGCCAAGAGCGTGTCTGATTGTATCACAAATGTAGGAATTCGAGATTTAGTCTTAAAATACGATAAGTTAATTTTCTTCATCGAAGAAGAAGAATTTTTGACTTATGAAATATAAACAACAGTCTTTCTTCTTCTTTTCTATTTTTATATTTTTTTGTTAATTATTTGTGAAACTTTTTTTTTTTTTTTTTTTTTATATGATGGGCTTACTCTTGACCCCAATCTCACCCTAGAGCAGAGATGGGATCTACGGTGGAGCGAGCTTGCCCAGAAGATGCCTATTCACTCTAGACTTAAAGAGATTCAGGTTATATGCACTCGGAAATACAGACGCAGGCAGGGAATTCCATTCTTTAGCCGTGCGCATAATGAAAGATGATTTGAAGCGCTTAGTGCGTAATGTGGGTATATCAACTAAGAACGGATGGTAGCCGGCCGTGCGTCTGGATGTCCGATAGAAGAAAGGAGACGGTGGTATGAGCTCATGCAGCTCACGCGCACACTCTCCGAAGTACAATCTGTAGAAGACCGATAGGCAAGCAACCTTGCGGCGGTGAGCCAGGCTGTGAAGCTTGGTCGCCACCAGTTTTTTATCGCCTATTAATCTCTTGGCTCTGAGTTCCAACGAATCCAGTGCAGCAAGTTGGTATTTAGCCGAGCCATCCCAAAGGTGACAGCAGTACTCCATGCAAGATCGGACTTGAGCTTTATAAAGAGTTAGAAGCTGTTCAGGCGTGAAGTACCGCTTGACTTTATTCAGGACGCCCAACTTTCTAGCTGCAATTTGAGCCTTGGACTCGATGGTGGTGCCGAAGTTGAGGTCAGAGGACAGCTCCATGCCAAGGAGTTGAAGAGTGTTGGTCACTGGAACAGATGTACCCCGAAAAGTAGGAGAAAAGGTGAAAGGACTCCTTTTGCGGAGAAAAGACACGCCTGCGTTTTTGAAGCATTGAAGCTGACGAGATTGTCTTCGCCCCACTGGGAGACGTTACTTAACGTCAGGCTCGTACGCTCAATCATAGCCTTTCTCAATCTTTGGATTTCATCACCACTGGCTCCTGCGCCGGACAGATATTTCTCGGTGACAGTACTGTCATCTGCGTACCCAACAATTCCTGAAGATAGAAGGTCATTGATGTGCAGCAGGAAAAGCGTCGCGGAGAGTACAGACCCCTGAGGAACTCCGGCGTCAATAGCCTTGAGGTCAGAGGAGCAGCCGTCTATGACCACTCGGATCGACCGTTCACTCAGGAAGTCAGCCACCCAGCTACAGAAGCCAGTGGGTATGCCGTACGCTGGAAGCTTGCTCAACAGACTCGCATGCCACACCCTATCGAAGGCCTTTGAAATGTCCAGCGACACTGCTATTGCTTCGCCGTGGTTTTCAATGGCCTCGCCCCAGCAATGCGTTACGTACACTAGAAGATCTCCCGTGGAACGCCCTCGGCGGAAGCCATATTGACAATCACTGAGAAGATCATTGTCTTCGAGGTACGAAAGCAGTTTGCAGTTCAGAACTCTTTCCATAACCTTACAGAGTACGGAAGTGATGGCGATCGGTCGATAGTTGCTAGGGTCGGCACGGCTACCCTTCTTGGGCACAGGTTGCACATTGGCAAGCTTCCAAGATTTTGGTACAATTTTTGACACGAGAGAGAGGCGGTACAAGCGTGTCAGTACAGGAGACAACTCAGGCGCACAATACCTCAACAATCTTGCTGGTATGCCATCAGGACCACTGGCCTTGTTTACGTCCAGACTGCGAAGGGCTCTACGGACCTCTTTATTGTGCACTGTGATCTCAGGTGTGTATCTATCTAGCGGGGTCCCCAGAGGTATAATGATGAAATATATGAAAATGAATAGGCTTTTCAATGTACTTCACGACTTTGATAATGAAATCCAATGTACCTCACTCCTTTTTGAAAAAAACTCAAAAAACTACGTGATCTGGCTAGCGGGCTACTTTTTCATTTCAAAACAAATATAAATTATAATTATACAGTTTGATTCGCCTTCCAATGTACCCCCCAAAACAGGTTTTAAATCTTAAAAAAGTTTGTTATTTTATGCGAAATACCAAAACAAAAGATTTCTCTATCCAGCGGGCTACTTTTTATATTTACCACGTACAGACTTGAGAAATATACCATTTGGTTGCATTTTCAATGTACCCCTCAGTTTTGCTAAGTTTGATGTGAGATAATATCCTAATGCAAAAATATTTTGAAAAAACGATAATGCCTTATACAGGATGCTGTACAAACGTAAAACTCCATTATGGTTATGTGTGTGTTCAAATGTCAACCAATTTTAACAAGGAATTTGAAATGAAAGTGAGAAACATAGTTGACTTTCACACAAATTTACCATATCAATGATCACCTAACTGATTTACTACCTGATTTACAATATTTTTTATCATGCTTGTAGATGTAACCCCCTGTACTAAAAAACTCTGAGGCATGTCGGTATGGCTTGCAAAAAAGTTGCAGTGTTGTTGTTAAAAGTGGCCTCTGTCAGGAAAGGACAATTTTGCCAATGTCCAAGTTAGAGGTTACAAGGGTTCAAACGAAAATATTATTAGGTCGGTTGACCCTAAAACTGCTACTACTACTAACTAACCGAATAAATAAATGAGCTGACATAGTTAACAAAAAAGGTAGGTGGGGCCCCTTGGCAGGGGGGACTAGGTGGATGCCCTAGTGTAGCGTCGTACGCCCTGGAGGTAACGGTTGACCTTGAGGGAGCGGGATAGCGTCGTATACTCTGGAGTCGTTGGACGCCCTGGGATAACGTCGGAATAAGACGTAGGTAGAGGGAGAGAGAAATACATCACAATGCAGCTGGTACACTTGCTGCTCAAACAAAATACTTTGTTAATCCCCTACGAGCACGCGGGTGAAGCCATGGGTAAAAAGCTAGTATTTTTATAATAACACTTAACTATTTTCTGATTTTATCCCTAACTTTAAGGCCGCTATAGAGCTTTTCACGAAGCCCATACAATTTTCCCTGCCAGACCTCTCGGAGCGTCATTTTGCGAAAAACATGGGGATGTTTGAATATTTTTTACAGTGATATTATGAATAAAAATAAATATATTTTTCTGCAATTAGATTAAGTACATCTTCTTAAATAACATATATTTTTTTTAAATCTTTACTACTGTTATTTTTTCATACAGAAGCCGTTATAATGGCGCATTATTTTGCAAAAAATCGTATATAAAAACGTGGTATTATTCTATATTTCTGAATAAAATTGTAAAATGTTCACTGTAGACTTTGTTCTCAAATACATACTCTATTTTTTTGTATAATTGATATTTTTTTACAGTTAACCAAAACTCTAAAACTCACGCTTGATTTGAGGTCTTTTCCTGAATTTTGGTTTTGTCGCTTTAGATATCGCTGTTTGTAACAGGTTTAAAACTAAAATGTTAATATTTACATTGTACATTTTTTAGATGAAGATATGCTTGATTAAATGTTCAAGTAACATATTATTTTTACTTAACGGTTTTCGAGAAACTCGCATGTTTATAAAGCCAATATTTGCAAATTTGCTAGAAAAAATTGAATGCGCTCTTAATGCTAACATCTATGTCGATGCTCAGTTTCAGATTTAAGTCTAATCTCTGCGCTTTGACCTAGACTTCCTTCATCTTTTACAGTTTTTTTATAATTTCTTCCGTTTTATGTTTAACAAAAATTTTTGTAAAGCTAGGCAAGGCAGTATAGTCTTTCATCGTTGCCTGTCCTGAATGAAAAAAAAGTGGCAACCCTAACCATTGCACTGGTATTTTTCTTTTACTTCTCATAAACATTTTCTTTTATCCGTCAATGGCAGACGTATTTTCAAATCAAATTGTTTATTTTATTTTTACTCGGATATTCAATGATTAACTTAAATTGTATTAAAAGCAGTGAAGTACCTACCCTACAGTGCAGCAAAAAAGAGTAGACAAAAAATGAGGGCGCCACTATGTATGAAATTTAAAAATTAAATGGCAACATTGGCTATGAATGGTAACAATATTTAGTATGAAAATTTTGTAGTTCCATTTTATGTAATTTCTACTCTTTTTTGCTGGACTCTAAGTGTAAACATTGAATTAAGAATTTCAATTAAAGAGTTAACAAGACATTTCCGGATAGATCAAGAGGATGTTCCTAGCGCCTGCAGAAGACACTATTATCTCCCTGCTGGAGCCATCACTCGTCCGGCGCAGCAGCGCTGGAATCTTATACTGCGTGTTACAAAACAACCTTACCTTACCTTAACAGCCACAACAGTCCACTGCTGGACATGGGCCTCCCCCGTATAGGGGGGTATTGCCATACTCACCACGCTTGGCAGGCGGATTGGCGAGCGCAGTGCAAGATGTTTAATTCACAGGGAACGCTGCTGCCCATTCCCTGGATAATTATCCCTTAGTCGCTTTTTACGACACCCACGGGTAGAATTGGGGTGATGCTATTCTAAGCCGGCATCACACACAAAAAAACCAATAAAGCTTAAAGTAGGTCAAGGTACTCGTAAAACTGAACAACTTTCCCCATGGAATATGGGTCGAAATATGAAAAAAAAATTGGACCTCCCATACAAAGTTAACTCCATTTTGTATGAGACATTCATTGGTTGTTTTGTAATACGTTGATTACTGACACTGGCAGAATTACCCAAGATGGGTAAAAGTCGATATTAAAAAATAATAAATGAATAAATAAACATTGAATGTTTTTGCTGATCTTACAGATCTGTTTTTAGATATTTTACAATTATTTAATGCTTTTATAAATAAAACTTAGCAAAACTGAGGGGTACATTGAAAATGCAACCAAATGGTATATTTCACAAGTCTGTACGTGGTAAATATAAAAAGTAGCCCGCTGGATAGAGAAATCTTTTGTTGTGGTATTTCGCATAAAATAACAAACTTTTTTAAGATTTAAAACCTGTTTTGGGGAGTACATTGGAAGGCGAATCAAACTGTATAATTATAATTTATATTTGTTTTGAAATGAAAAAGTACCCCGCTAGCCAGATCACGTAGTTTTTTTGGCTCTTTTCCAAAAAGGAATGAGGTACATTGGATTTCATTATCAAAGTCGTAAAGTACATTGAAATGCCTGTTCATTTTTATATATTTCATCATTATACCTCTGGGGACCCCGCTAGATAGATACACACTGATCTCAGACATCAAAGAGTCACAGTGAGGTAAGGTGGGTGGATATTTCGAGCCAGCGTCTATACGAGAGTTGCTCGCAAACAGATCGGCAAATAAATTTGCTTTCTCTGCCGCGGTGTGGGCAAGCGACCCATCAGGTTTCTGCATTGGAGGTAGTGAGGGACGGCAGAAGTTGGATTCGACTGATTTCGAAAGGGACCAGAACTGCTTACTACCCGGTGGGTGTGATGCAAGCTTTGCCCCAATACGGCTAATATGGTCGAACCTAGCTTTTCGTAGCACCCGTTTGCAATACCTGGCGGCGGCATTATATGCTCTCTTCTTTGCTCGCACTCTTCTCGCTCGCACTTTTCGATCACGAGCTTTTACCCAAGCAGTAAGCGGACTGTTTACGAGCCTCAGCTCGAGCACAGTCCGCATTGAACCAAGGTTGGGCTTTATAACCGAGCGGGATATCGGAGAAAGGAATGAAATATTCCATTCCCTGCCGGATTACAGCTGTGATCGCATCAGCGACGTATGAGGGTCTTCCGAAGAGAAACACATTTGCCGCCACGGGTATGAAGCAAAGAAAGCACGCATCTCGTCCCAGTCTGCTGACTCGTATCGCCATACTCTCCTCGTGCCCCTAGGGGTGTAATCCGGAGGAGAGCAGATGGACACGGATTTCACCACACAGTGGTCGGATGATCCCAGCGGAGCCGAGACCGAAACCGAATGTCTGTGCGGATCAGTTGTCAGCAGAAGGTCCAGGCAATTGGGTGTGTGGTCTGTGATATCTGGTATACGCGTCGCTTGTTCCACCAGCTGGGTGAGATCTAGCGCCAATGCTAGTTTACGCGCCTCTCGCCCAGCATGGTCAGTTTTCTGGTATGGGAACAGCCACTCTTTATGGTGAGCATTGAAGTCCCCCAGAAAAACAAGCTCTGCTGTTGGATATCGCTGAATTGCTGTATCTGCCGTCTCAGAGAGGTACTCCATGAGTCTAGTCGTCTCCTGATCTCCGCTGTGCGAACGATAAACACTGGCGTAGAGAGTTTTCTACTCCAGTGTCAACCAAAAGCCACAGCACGGGAAACCCTGAATTCTCAAAGCCACGGAGACGCTTACAGCAAACGTCATCGCGAACATACACACAGACCCTGCACGCTTCTTAAACTTGTGCTCAAGAGTGTAACCAGGGTAGTTGAGGTATGCCACGTCCAACGGTGTTGCTATCTGCGTCTCCGTTAAGAAGAATAAGTGCGGCTTCTCGGTCTCCAGGTGGTGATGGACCGGGTCTAGGTTTGTGTGTAGACCTCGGATGTTCGTGAGGTGCACTTTGAGTGGGAGGAAGTGTTGCCGTTGGTCAAACTTTTTCTTCTTTTTTAGCTTTTTCATGTTTTTAAAAGAGTTTTTGTGGGGGAAAGAAAAGATAGTCGAGGCGCTGCTTAGAAACCCTACTCGTACCTTTCGGTTCAACTGATCAGAGAGGGAACTCGCTTGGAGACTGCGGGGACGCCCGAGCCCCCCCGATAACACTCCACCGGGTCCTCCCATCCAGCCGCCAACTGGCACGGTGGAGTATACCGGGATTTTTCACAGTTGGCGGGGCAGCCTTTGCGCGTGGCTAGCGCGCAAGTCGGGCCCCCTAGTGACTGCGGTCGGCCAACGGCTAAGACCGTGCCTCGGATCCCGCTACCCTCCAAAACGAGTTACCGGATACAGCATCACCTAAAGACAAAGACCGGTTCCGGCAGCGCAACTGACTACATTGCTACCCCCCAATGGCACTGGCAGTCCCGCACACCGACGGAACACAGCAAGGCTGTTTGGCGCCGGACTCCGGCGGGATGGTGGTCGCGAGCCAGGCGGCCCCTTTCATGGCCTACCACCGCTTTTGGGATCTTCAGCCGCCAACACGTATTGTGAGGACGTTGCCCGGGGTGGACCGCTAGGAGGTAGACCCCACCCACCCCAAACTATGAACTCTTTGGCTACAGCCATCTCATAAACGTTAATAGAAATACTTTTTCTGAATGGGCTATACCAATCTAAGAAACATTTGCAAAACTGAAATCAGCAAGCAGCAGCATTCAGGACAAGCAAACCAGCAGACAGACAAAATGAGACCTCTGAGACCAAAACTAAGAATTTTTAGACGTTTGCCCAAATAAAAGGTTTTCTATTCTGCGTAACCCTAAATAGCTAAGTTTATTGTTGCGGATATAATGAAGGTACAAATTGTACAGTCAAGGCTAAAAGTAAGTAACCACTGAAACTGTAACGCGTGAATCCCCTCATGTTTTCACGTTATATGTTATGTATGTGTTATTCAGTCTTGTAAACAGTATAGGTTTTTGCATTTTAATATAACCATTTCGTCATGTTAAAATGCAAAAACCTATACTGTTTACAAGACTGAATAAGCACAAAGATCAACAGATTTCAATAAGGTCAAAGAGCAAAATTGAATAGGTACTTATTAAAATAACAATCTAGGCAATAATACAAAACTGCATTAATTAATTTATGCAGAGGTCGCAGTACATCACTTCACGCTATCAACCTAATTAAGGCAAAACGGACCTAGTTAGTCAACCATAAAAAACAGACAATTATCGAAATTAAATTGTTTTCACGATAACCTACAGTTATTACCTAAAGTGCAACAGATAAAGGATATACATACATACACACATTGCAATATTTTATACACAAAAATATTAAAATATCAAGCACTAAAGCTTATAAGTTTAAGAAACATTGTTTGTTTTGTTTATTTGAAATACCTACCTAAGGGAACATATTATTTGTTTAATTAAGTTCATTCAGTTTACCTACTTGTATTCTCAGAAATTTCTCCATAATTGTAGATAATCACTTAATTATCAAAACATTTGGGTTTTTTGGAAACTTCGATTACTTGTAAACAAAATCGTTTATTCTAAGAAGGTTTATAGAGTTTTGCATTGATTACAACTGTTCCATCTTTATTTTCTGGTTTTATAGTTAAAGATAGGTAATAAAATAACCCATAAATTATCCAGAGTTTTGTATTGTAGACGATTACAATGCCTTTTGGTTCATTTCCATGATTTTCCCGAATGCTCGATAAATTCTTGGGAGAGTTCTACTAAAGCACATACCGCAGGGATTCCATCCAGTTTCAATTATGCTAAGTATATTGGGATTCCAGAAGCGCCTGGTCTCGCCTTCTAGGAATGGCTTAAGAATAGGCAGGTTGTCATTGCGATCCTATAAGCCCGTGTAGACAATTAGGCATACTACTACTACACTATTTTTCTTGTCACAAATAGTTAATTACTAAAATTGAGGAGTCAATCTACCTATCGAAAAATATACATAATATATTACCTCCATAAAAACATTTTCGAAACGTACCGTATTGGTACGGCATAACGGCACGCACATGTTGAAGAGACAAAATAAATTTACCTCAAATCTGGCACAGAGCAAAACATGAGATATTTTTGCATCGTATTGTTTACTTTTTAATCTTCAAAGATTCCTAATTCCATTCCTAGATCTCATTATTGTCCTAAAAGATCCTACATTTACTTTCACTGTAAGCTTTAGAATAGAACAGTGCGTGTGTTTGGACTGTGGATTACAGAGCTTATATAGTGTGCACTGGGTTTTAGATGCTCCAGCTTAGTTCTGGCATTTGAATTTACAATGAAGCTGATAAGCGAGCAGGCTCACCTTCGACGGCCTGCAGCTATGTTTATTTAGAAATTCATAAATAATAAAATAATATTGCTAGGCAAATAAATCTTCGATGTTATTTGACGTGATTGTGGGTGTAGTAGCCAGAATCTTGAAGTCGTAAAGTTTCTATCTTGGGACGTTTGGTTGCTATGTTTGTTCTTTACGCCAATTATTACATTTCAAGAGTTTGTTCTTTGTTGAAGATGAATATTACACTGGGAAATATCTCTTGAAATCAGTTCAAGTACGCAAAACAATAAAGATTGACACTGAAATATATTCAACCAGTTAATAGAGTTAAATTGTTTTGTACCCGATGAAGTCTTATAGGTCGTAATAATACAAGTTTATTGGAGGCCTTGGTTGTTAGATAACATCACCTAGAGCAATTATACTGGCGTCGCTGATCAAATAAGATATTCTGTGCACGCGACGCTCGCCTTCTGCAACTACGGTCTGCGTCGGCCCTAGGAATTGATAATGGTGACAGAATACTAATCTGGAGTCTAGGAGCCAGTTTTGTTGGTTGAGCGACATTTGTGGAGTCGACTCTACATAGCCAAGTTACCATTTAAGGGATGAAATGGACTGGTTTTTCTTAATAACGGCATGAAAAACCAGTGCACGTTCTGTTTGATTCCTTTAAGAGGTAATTAGAGGTGTTGCTGATAGTGCGCGTAGAGGAAAAAAAGTAATAGATTCTACGAATTCCCGATAACAACCAAACATGTTTCTTTAATCTGTAAACAAGTCAGCTGTCGATCAATACGTGTAAACTCTCAATACATCCGGTGGGATCTATCCGTTCGGCGGTCGGCTGTTTAATTCACCTCGAGCCATTAAGTCTGGCAGCTGATTCAACAAAACAACAATGGGGTCGTTCGAGACTAATACGACTTCCAGTTTAGCTACCTCGCATTCCATCCACACGTAAACATCTTCCGAATTCGATTGCTTTCGGATGGACGCCTTAATGATTTTATTGAACTTCGTAAACAAACTACAAACTTACCGTGTCCTCGATATGTTTGAAGTCATCGAAGAGCCTGTTGTTGGAGAGCTTTTGATTGACATTCTTAACGTTTGCGGTGAGGACGATCATGTTGGCGGTAAGCTCGTCCACCTCATGCCGCAGGCGGGTGATCTGCACCTCGCGCACCAGCGTGTGGATCAGCATCCAGCAGGTCAGCAGGCCGATGGCGACGCCGATGATGGCGTACGCGTGCCGCTGGCGCCGCCAGCTCGGCTTCTCCATCAAGCCGTCCCTGTACTGCCTCTCGAAGTCACCACTCACTAAGTTCTTGGACAAGTCTTTCGCGTCTTTCGTTTCTGGTTGTGTGTACATCGCGACCGGCTCGGGAATGAGCGCGCTGTTCTCGGCCATCACAGTCACAGTGACACTGCACTCGCGGCGGAATGGGACGATCAATTAGTTTAGCCGTTATCGGGCCATTATCCGGGTTCGCGGAAGGCGGGAGGGACGATGCGGTGTAAGCGGGACGGGACGACACGGGACGCGCGCTCGCCGGGACGTGCTCGAGGCGAGTGCGCCGGCGCTTGCGCGTGCGCACGCTTGCCGAACGTCAGACGGCAGCCGCACGAAGCTGCGTGAGTGCACGCGTACTACGCTTGCGTCTGTCACTACCGTTTTTTCCATCACTATTATTGCAAGATACAACTTACTTTCATTGCAGTAGATGTTGAAACGGACGAAACTAACATTATAAAATTCCAATATTCATTACAACATCGTTTCGCTTTATGAATGGTACCTAATTAGTTGTGTTTACTCGACAATTAACTGCCGACGTCAACGCATTAGCGAGGTTTCTTGCTGATAAGAGTGTGTTTATGATGTAACAGCTATTTTTATTAGGTACCGACTTAGGATCGTTCTGCCTATTTGTTGCTATTTGTCTGTATTATAAATCTTTGGTGGAGTTAGAATTGGCTTAAACAATTTAATACACCTAAATATAACGCGAAAAATAAGATAAAATATATATTAACAATTAACCTACCTATGCAGTACCTACTTAGGTGGAGCCCAAGGGTGGAGCCCCTTGGGTGCGTATCTAACTTTTGTTATAAAAACAGATGATATATTTTTGTTTGTGATAACGCTAAAAAGACATAACACTCACTTAATATAATACTAACTTTGTATAAATTTATTTCGTATACTGCTTATTTCTTATAACGTTACATTTGATATAATATTATTTCATATACTGCTCAGATAATATATTATCTGATGATATACCAACATTTGAACTAATTTTTTAATGATATAATGCATTTTTGATATAATCCACTGCTAAATTTTGGTTCATAATAACAAGGCGTAAGCAAGAAGGGCGGGTGCGAGCGCAGCGAGCACGGGAGTTCGGGGCACCCCGACTTCGGATAGGTTAGTTTCAGAAGGCTATGGCGGAAGCGAGCAGGCGAGCGTAGCGAGCGCTCGCTTACTGCCATAGCCTTCGGGTTAGGTTGACATGTATGCATGCCTGCTTGTGCTTGTATGCATGCATGCATGCTTGATGCTTGCATGCTTGCATGCATGCTTGATGCTTGCTTGCTTGCATGCATGCCTGCTGCTTGCTTGCTTGCTTGCATGCATCCTGCTGCTTTCTTGCTTGCATGCCTGCTGCTTGCTTGCCTGCATGCATGCCTGCTGCTTGCTTGCCTGCATGCATGCCTGCTGCTTGCTTGCCTGCATGCATACCTGCTGCTTGCTTGCCTGCATGCATGCAAGCAGGGGGACGGGGGGGCGCAGCCCCCCACAAAGGGGGACACGGGGGGCGAAGCCCCCCGCAAGAAAAAAATTGTTAGTCGCCACTTTTTCGGTAATAATCTGCAACAAGTGATTGTATTACAAGGCCTATAAACTATAAAGAATTGCTATAAGGTTTATACCACGCATTATACCAACTTATCGTTATAACATGTAATATTATAGCAAGTAACCATAATATCATTTATAAATTATTTGAAATAATAATTATATCAAATGATTGTTATGTGAAATAACGTTATACGAAGTAAAATTATAACAAATGTGCATTATATTAAATGGGACGTTATATTAAACGAAATTAGATAATTTGTTGTTATATCAAACAAAATTATATTAAAAATATTTATATCAAACATTACATACCCGGAGCCCGTGCCCCGTATTGTAGAGTTCCTACCTAACTTAGTTAGGTACTTACTACGTAACGTAAAGATCTTGAGAAAAGTGGAAAAAAAGGGGTATGTAATGATTGATATAAATATTTTTAATATAATTTTGATTCATATATCAACAAAATATCTAATTTTGTTTAATATAACGTCTCATTCCATATAATGCACATTTGTTATAATTTTACTTTGTATAACGTTATTTCACATAACTATCATTTGATATAATTATTATTTCTAATAATTTATAAATGTTATAATGATCGCTTGCTATAATATTACATGTTATAACGATAAGTTGGTACTTATACTGCCTGCTAAAAAATCTTATGGCAATTGCACACATGTAGGCATGCAGCAAGCAAGCAAGTATATATGACAACCTAACACTACATAACTTAACGAAAAAGGGTCGACTAATCCTTTTTTACTGCGGGGGCTTCGCCCTTGAACCTATTACGAACCAAAATTATCAGTGGATTATATCAAAAATGCGTTATATCATTAATAAATGAGTTTAAATGTTGGTATATCATCAGATAATATATTATTTGAGCAGTATATGAAATAATATTATACCAAATGTAACGTTATAAGAAATAAGCCGTATACTTAATAAATTTATACGACGTCAGTATTATATTAAGTAAGTGTTGTCTTTTTAGCGTTATCACAAACAAAAATATATCAGTTACGCACCTGAAAAAAAGAGATTTATAATACAATTCTTCATTGCACATAATTAGCTTACAGGAAAAACATCATGACATCTACAATCATAAAAAATTACTCGGCCTTATTTCTCTTATTTCTGTTCCTAGTCTCTACCTATATGTTATAGATTGGGGATGATGTTTAATCATACTTAGATAGGTACATACATTACTTGAACATAGATAAGTTAAAGGTAAAAAATTATATCCTGAATATTCCTGAAGCACAGAGAACAGTTTTCGTTAAATCGAAACACAATATAAATTAAGCCGGTCCTTAGTGATTAATTGCCTATTCTTGAATTGTTGTTGATTTGATACAAGTAGATATGGGCACATTCAGAATTAAAGCAAAAAACTTAACCAATATTATGTTTTTATTATACGCATTTATTTCTAGGTATTTATTAATTTTGTTGTTAAATGGGTTTGTTTTTTATTATGAAATAGGATAGATGTCGTTGCTACGACGATAAGAAAATAAAGTAGGTAAATATTTTGACACAGTGGTGTTGATGAAAGACAGGTAAGATCTTTAATTATAATAAAAGTGAGATTTACGCTATTTTCACTAACATGTATTAGCTAAAAAAAAACTTTTCTTTTTCTTCTGCCGAATATGAACAAAAACAAAAATAAAACGATCGTTATACAAGAAAAGAATTCTCATATCTCGGTCATATAAGCAATTATATAATTCCATACAGCTCATAAAGACTGATGATAACCATCGCACACAAATAGATCACCCGCATACTCGAGGCAACATTTCTTTGACCACTTACACGTGATAAATTGATGTAATTTATGAATGAACAGACACGAAAATAGATATAACATTTATTTGGTATTTGTCTATGTAGTTATAGGTGGGCACTTAGCTCATGTTGAATATTGACAACATAAGTATATTTTTCTACTTTTCGACGGTCCTTGGGCCCTTTGTCCAAAAATGAGGTTTTAAGCTCTTTTCGCACGGTGATTTTTGATTTTTTTTCGCTTTTTTTAACATACTGAATATAAACAAGTTTCCGCGCTGACGGTAAAAAAATATCGCTTGTTTTATTTATACTAAATCAAATATCTTGCGAGATAAAACCGCGATGTGCCGCGATACGCGAATGAAATACGCTATGCGGAGAGAGCCCTACTTAGTGGTTGATAGCGACAACTCAAGACGGTCGTAGTGATAAGAAAAATCGTTCCCGAAGAAGCATAAGTAGGTCGTTGAAATATGAAAAAAAAAGAGCTTTTACTAAATATTCCAGCAGATCAACTTAATTTGTATAGTTTTGTATGGCTGACCATTTTGTTTTCTTTTGGCTGACCTGCATTTGTTGGTACAAGCTTTTCCTTATTTTTATCATCCTGAGGTTTCAGTACCTGTCGGAAACTAGCAAAATTTCACTTTATTAGCACAGCTGAACTGTTATTTTATGAATTATAAATGTTTTCGCACAGTGTTTCGCACTGTCTTGTGGATCAACCATCACTGACGGACAATAAACCGATAGAATGCCGCGAGCAGCGTAACAGATGTGGAAAGTTCTTTACAGTTTCATACAAAAGCTACAAAATATACTCGCGGTGCCTCTACGGCGGCAGCGGCGTGTCTCAAAGCGGCCAAAATGGGCCCACGCCAAAAATTGCAAGTCCTAAATTAGGTAAGTACCTATTGGATAGAGGTAGATTACCAAACTAAAATTCACTATTAACTCATGTCATATCTGTGTTGCGTAAAAGCCTATCGGTGAATTTTTTATCGCATTTATATGACATCAAGGAGATATTTCGCGCTGTTGTCATATTTCATGTGTAAAAATATTTGAGTACCTATTTCAATTTAGTACCTAATCCAAATTGAAATTCACTATTAAGTATATCACCAGGGCTGTTAGTCTTTACACAATCTTAAATCGTAATTACGAATTGTCCACCAAAACTAGTTGCTATCATAGGGAGTCATACAATCTCCTGCGAATAGGTAATAAGTAAGACCCACTTTGTGGAGTACGCGATATGTTACCATTACGACCATTACATTACTAAACTCATAGCATCATTCATTTAGGGTTTTATTAGTAAAGAATATAAAAATAAGTCTGCCAGTCCTAAAATGGTCATTGGCGCTCCCCCAGAATTTGTACCGAAAGTTACGGTTTTTCCAACTTCCGGCCTATTTCGGGTTGTGATTGTGATTCTTCTGATTCTTGCTTAGCACAACTTTTCCGTCCTGCGGCCATTCGTCTCATCTTGATGTCATGTGACGTAGGTATTTCCTGGATGGGCCGACGGACAATACAACCCGTGAATAAAATATACGCAGATGAGTTTCGACCCTAAGGAATAGGTATTTACGTCTACATAAAGTCTAAATAATTACTTCAAAACAAAGCACGTAACCGCCTTCAAATAAATTAAGAGCAACATCTTACGACTGTTCCAGGTACGCCTGAAGCAAGATTTGTAGCAAGTACTTGAAGGAAAAAGAGCAGTAAGGATTTTCACAGGCGCTCTACAGACGTATCGTATGAAAGCGAGATAGCGAGAAAACATATAAGACCTATTTAATATTAGGTACTTTGTAATCTGGTGCCGGTTTATAATAGCATCACCCCATATCTTTCCCGTGGGTGTCGTAAGAAGCGACTAAGGGATTTGAGAGTCGATGTGTATTGCAATTTTAGGCGACAGGCTGACAGCCTGTTACTATGGTGATACACAGTCTTCTGAATAACTCTCGTGGTATACATGGCAGTTCTTTACGGCCGTTTACGCTCTGCCTACCCCGCAAGAGATAAAGGTGTGTTATATGTATGTATGTACCTACGTACTTTTTAAAAATATTAATGTTTTATTTTCGTCTAAAAATTTTTTTTTCATGATCTTACCTCACATAGAACATGTTAGCTCTGTCTTAAATGTCCTTATTATTATTTATGTTAAAGTAAACCTTGCCATTTTGTAAGCCCATTTATTTTACCCACGTCAGGACCTCTTGTTACACGTTTATGCAGCGAGTACAGACCCTCGACTCCAGGTATTTTTATGAAAATACTTTACTGTTACAAAACAATAAATAAAGCTGAAAGGAGGTCAATGAAACTGAATAACTTTCCCCACGGAACATGGGTCAAAACATGAAAAAAGAAATTTGAACCTCCCTTAGTAAAATAATCAGCTGATCGGCAAAGTATGGGAGGTCCAAATTTTGTTCATGTGGAAAGTTGTTAAGTTTCATGAGTACCTTGGCCTCCTTTCGGCCTGTTTTACCCTTTCTGTTACTCCCGGTATATTTGGGTCAACACGATCTATCTTCTCACCAAATTTCATGTCGATAGCTTCAAAACTGACGAAGATTTATGAGGACGCGGCATAGGTCAGACAGACAGACAGACAGCAGACTTGACGAAATGATTAGGGGGTCTAGCGGACTACGAAACCCTAAAAATTTTACCTCCCATAGTAGAACTTGTTTTTAGAACCATAGATTCAAAAGATACAAACAATTTAATTTCAAAATTAATCAAAATAACCCCGTTAAGTTAACCGGTAACTCAAATCAGCTGATCAGCAATTTTGTATGGGAGGTCCAAATTATTTTTCATATGTTTGTTCAGTTTCATGAGTACCTTGACTTACTATCGGCTGCATTTGTTGTTCTCTAACACGTTGTATATACAGGGTGTCAATTTAAATGCGTGCCATAGCTTCTTAGTATCGGTAAAGGATGCCGTAAAAAGTATTGAAAAAAATCCTGGACATAAATTTTCTTTTACTCCGCTAATAGTATGAAAATTTCATATTTTAATAAAAAAAACCTTTTTCAATTACGTCGTTTAGAGAGTGCCAGCCAATACAAACACTTTCGTCTTATCAACTTTGAGTTTGAACGAATCTTGGCTGAAATATAGGCACTAAAATAAAATTTCAGCAAAGAAAAAAAAATTGCTTTAGGAAAGTTTTCAATCTTTTTAACGGCTTCCTTATCGATACTAAATCTACTATAAATCTATGGCACGCATTTAAATTAACACCCTGTATTCTGTAGTTTCCTCTCCTTTTCGAGCGGGACACCGAGTCATCCAACGACCCGATGAACCTATTCCGTAGCTGGATAGAAGGCAATTAATATTCATCGACCAGTGCGTTAACTTGCGAGTTTAAATATACTTTTGTTATGCCTATGCATACATATGATGCCTGTACCATGTGTAGGTAGTCCTTCTCAATTATTTCAGGCATCCATTCCCGACATGAAGGTAGGTAACTACGTGACGTGGGGTCGTGGGTGTATGGAGTAGGTAGTGTACGGTCAGATCCTTCTTCAAACGTCCATAGATAATGTTTTCAGTCGCTAGCTAGCTGTAAGTACCTACATTGTTTTGTTTTTTATCTATCAGACATCGTTTGATGTTGGGTTGTTTGGTGATTCGAATCAAACATAACACACGCACACACACACAAGGTATTTACAGAAAATAGTTTAAAATGTAAAATAAGGAAAAGTTGCTACGAATTCTGCTACGCCGTAGCATATGCATTTGTTGGACTTTTATCTTTTTTCATTTTCCACCGCGGGCAGGATTTGAACCTGCTACCTTCGGCGTCTGTACTGCTGAAGCCACTAACAACTGGGCTACCGCGGTTCTATCATAGCCTGCGAATTAAGCTATAATGGATAAGTATATCTTAGCTAAGTATATCTTGGCCACTAACGCAATACAAAACTATTCCTGTAGATGAAGCCCTGCCACGTGCAACAAGGTCTTTCGTACCGTTTATTTTCCTTTTAGGCGTGATATGTATGCATGTACGTATTTTCCTTTTTCTATGAATTGAAACATTTTTCCATTTTTGCATCATCCATCAATAACAGCAATTGAGAAGCATTTGAACTCTACATGGAATGATGATATTGAATGGAAAGTAGATCATTGTCAGTATCGGCCCCTGAACATGATACTAGATATATTGTTTTATTATTTTAGCCTTGAACTAATTCACCGTTTGGCCTTCCCATGTCCTAAACAAGAGGCATACAGATTCATGATTTCATCGTATTGGATTGCGTTTAAAAACGTGACTTTTTAAGACTGAAACTCGAAACTCGATCTGTACTTGTAGTGACGGTCATCAAGCTGGTGAAGATTCTGCTTATAACTTGATATTCACAATTGAAGACACCTTTATGTTTTTTGGGCAATATCTAAAACAAAAGTGGCATACACCGTGTTTGAGCGCATCGTACTGAACAATTTTCAGTATAGGACCAATACTGAAAACGACAAAGAAATTTCGATCAGCCATACTAAGTTAGCTGATCGTGAATTTTGTATGGGAGTAAAAAAAATGATTTTTAACATTGGTCCCATCGACAAAATTGTACATTAGCAAATATTAAATCTCTGCACCCCAAGGATTTTATCATATTATTCATTTAAGGTTATTTTTATGTATCATCACATCATTGATTAAGAAAAATAAAACTACTATGAATGAGGATGATATCAACAATGGTCTTATATGAAACATTTTTATTTTTATTTATTATCAATCCAGATCCTAAATATTTTCAATAATATGTAACCCACCCCAAACGAAGCGTCGCTGGGATGCCAGTGATCTCATCCGTAATCAGATCGTCGCATACGCATGTGGCTTAGTCTTGTTGTGGTCTAAATATAACCAAGCACAGCAGACGACTCGGCCGAGTTCCTAAGCTAACAATAGCGGAGACATCTAAGCACATGCTGCTCTTTTTGCTGAAGATTGCATTCAATCAAAGAACTAACTAAAAATGTTTCGATGAATTGCATCCAGGCAGTTCAGTTACGGAATTCTTGATTAATATTTGAATATCGAGTTCCTAAGCTAACAATAGCGGAGACATCTAAGCACATGCTGGTCTTTTTGCTAAAGATGGCATTCACTCAAAGAACTTAGTCAGCATTTAAGCTGAAGCGATGAGTACCGAAGTACCGATGGCGAAAGGTCCTGGTTGTTTCACCTTCATTTCAGATCATCAGGTATGGAAGTGTCCATACAACCTTTTAGGATATGTATAGTCCAGATAGACTATGAATGCGAATCTGTGAGGCATCGGTCTCACGAGTGTCTTGCGACAACTCTTGTGAGTTTCGTCCTCTACGATAAGCTACTTGTACACATTGCAGTGTAATCCTTATTCACTTAGTCAGCATTTAAATGCTGATGAAAGATGAATCAATCAAAGAACTGACAAAAAATGTTTCTATGAATTTCATCTAGGTAGTTCAGTTACGGAATTCTCGATTAATATTTGAATATCGAGTCCCTAAGCTGACAATAGCGTAGACATCTAAGCACATGTTGGTCTTTTTGCTGAAGATTGCATTCAATAAAAGACTGACTAAAAGTGATTTAAGTAAAGGGTTGAATTTCATCTAGTTCAGTTGCGGAATTGTCGATTAATATTTGAATATCGAATCCCTAAGCTAATAATTGCGGAGACATCTAAGCACATGCTGCTCTTTTTGCTAAAGGTTGCATTCAACCAAAGAACTGATTAAAAATGTTTCGAAGGGTTGAATATTATCTCGGTAGTTCAGTTACGGAATTCTTGATTAATATTTGAATGAATGTGACTTCAAAGAAATTTCACTTTTCCTTTATCGAAAATTCCGTTCTTAAAATTTCGGAGTTTAATTTCTACTGAATATTCTATTTTAGAGATTGTTTCAGAGATCGTTACAATCTTTTCGATAGTTGGGTGTTCGTAAGATTTTGTTTGGTTTGCAAAATTACTACTCTACAAATAGGATTCGAATACACAGTATACATACACACCTACCACTAACCTTTACAACAAACATATTCATATCTGAAGCTACATAATAAAACCTATTGAACAGCTGGCAGTGAAAAGTGTTCACGCTCGGTTTGAGCCCTTTACCTCCCCCCTTCCCCTCCCTTGCCCCTACCACGCGTGCTTCTGAAACCTGTCATGTGGAAGCTTGTGTGCGATCATATAGGTAGAGGCTTTTTGCCAGCCCTGGCTTTTTATGCATGAATAAATCACTCCTATTGTATTATAAACTGTACTACTATCAACACTATCACTTTTAAATCAATGCTTGATAAATAAATTATTTTACACACCTGAGTAAAGTCACAAAATAGAGAGTTTACAGAAGGATCAACCCTATTTAGGATTTTCGCAATTGTCACTTGTTTCACAGCCAGGGATGCTAGATTCTATACGAGAACGAAATACTTACAGCTAAACGTGACACAAGAACGTAATATGATTCTGAGCCGATTTCAATCCAAGAAATATGACTTTCGTGGCAACCATCTTCTTAGGTATCTTGAGTACCTCTGAGATTCCAATTCGTTCCAGTAAGCGTCAAAATCGTCGCTAGTACTGAGTGAGTCATCTGTAAAGACGCATCGCGCGCCGTCTCCTTACTTTGTGGTAGAGTTCAGTTGGAAATTCAGGATATTTGGTCATAGGTATCATAAGTATTTGATAGGTACTAAGAAAATATGTAGTTTCTTTGTAGTAATTTTACATATACGGCAGTGCAGAACTGAATTTCTTCTCTATTCTAGACTCTTCCTCGAAAACACACGTAAATAATACAGAGGATCGTGCAGTAACTAGATCGTCGTAAGTTTTTAGTACTATACAGGCTTCAATCACTTTGTTGTGATTCTATTCCTCGTAAGTCGTAGTGCTTATAACCCCAGGTTTACGTTCCACGATAAAACATCAACACAAGGAAAGTACTAAAGCCAGACAGCAGGGCACCGGCTACTACAACGCAGAAAAATATGTCCAAGAATCGATAAAGCGCATGCGATCGATTGTTTTGTAAACTTGTTTTTCCGCGCGCCTTGAGTAATGTTAAAAGTTCGCCATCTTGCATTTTCTGGTAAGCCTGGTTACATCACCTGCAGAGGACGACTTTATGTCTTACACAGAAAGGTCAAAGTTGTCCAGCCGTAAGCAAATTCAGAAATCAAATGACGACATGCGTATACGCAGTTTCGAATGCCTGGTGGCGTGACACCGTGATTCATATCACCAGAAATGCAACATTAGCGTCGCGTTACGAATTCCGAGGCGCTATCAAAGCTACTTTTTTTGCCACGCGCGGTAGTAGAGTGACCAAGGTTTCTGGAAACGGCGGACACATGCCGCGGGTTCTGGCGATCGATTCTGGGACAGAACGAGGTACAACCGTCGTAAACAAGTGCGAAGTGCGCACATGCGTTTGTTTGTGACATACGATGCGGCAGCGTGCGAGCAACAATGCCGCACGTACCTACTATCAGATCTTCTGATTCAGAAGTGCCTACATCAACTAGCTGTTGATGTAGGCTATGTAGGATGTAGGTCCTGGCTATTCCTAATACATGCATAGGTATAGAAAACCAGATTACGTAGATCCTTCTGATAGTATTCGAAACAAAATAATTTCGGTAGGTCACCTTATTATATAAGTGGAGCTTTTTAAGCTGAACTGGCATTTTAGAAAAAAGATATGATATGGGTATTGGCTATGTAAGCAAATTTTTACGTTTTTTACAAAGGCGGTTCAATTACAAATAGGTTTATATTTGTGGACGACGTGCTACGAAAAAAGGGCTACGTAATTGCGTAGTGGATCTACAAGTACTTCTACAGGTACGGTACGGGTACCTGATCCAAAGTATTTTCTACCTGTTTCTAATTTCGATTTTTTCGATCGCGCAAAGCTCCGAATACTCGGGATTTGAAGAAAACCTACAATAAGGCCTCTAAGTCATGCAAAAAGGAATTACGCAGAACACGTTTCAAGCACATCGGCACTGTAGGCGCCAAACTTGCCTTCCATCCTGCTGGCAGTAAGGCATTCTGGTCTCTAGCAAAGGCAGTTGAGACCAATTTCTGCCAGCCTTCTTTGCCGCCATTGCAGAAACCTGATGGGTCGCTCGCTCACACTGCGGAAGAGAAAGCGAACCTGTTTGCTTCCCTTTTTGCGGAAAACTCGCGTCTAGATACCGCAGGTAAAACGCCACCAACGTTACCTAAAGTCTGCTGCAACATGCCAGCCGTCTGTATTCGCCAGAAAGAGGTACTTAAAATCCTGCGAAACCTAGACGTAAATAAGGCGAGCGGCCCTGATGGTATCCCTGCAATTGTTCTGCGTAACTGTGCGCCTGAGTTGTCTCCGATATTGACACGCCTGTTCCGCCTCTCACTGGAGACTGGTGTAGTTCCCCAATCGTGGAAGCTTGCAAACGTGCAACCTGTGCCCAAAAAAGGCAGCCGTGCTGACCCTGCCAATTATAGACCCATATCGGTCACCTCTATACTCTGCAAGACTATGGAGCGTGTACTAAACAATCGGCTCCTGGCTTACCTCGAGAGCAATGATCTCCTTAACGACCGTCAATACGGCTTCCGCCGCGGGCGGTCGACAGGGGACCTCCTCGTGCATGCCACCCACTCATGGAGCGAGGCTATCGAGAGGCACGGCGAAGCCCTTGCCGTATCTCTGGATGTCTCAAAGTCATTTGACAGGGTCTGGCACGCAAGTCTTATTAACAAGCTTCCCGCCTACGGGCTAACTGCTGGACTTTGCAACTGGATCGCAGATTTCTTGAGTGGACGGTCAATACGAGTGGTCCTGGAAGGACGCTCTTCAGATGAACAGGCTATTGATGCCGGCGTCCCTCAAGGGTCTGTACTTTCTGCAACCCTATTTCTGCTGCACATCAACGATATGCTCACGCCCGACACCTTTGGGTATGCAGATGACAGCACGGTAGTTGATAGGTACCTGTCCAGTGCAAAGGCCAGCAATGAATCTACTCAGTCTTGTCGAGAGGCCCTAGTGAGTCGCCTAAACTTGAATCTTGAAGCAATATCCGAATGGGGTGACGCAAATCTTGTCAAGTTTAATGCATCTAAACACAGGCATGTCTATTCTCCACTAAACGGAGTCCCTTCGACCTGACTCCAACTTTCCGAGGTGTATCCGTACCGATTTCCGACCATCTTGAGCTTCTTGGCATGAACCTTTCATCTGACCTGAACTTTGGGCAATATATTGAGTCTTTGGCCACGACTGCAGCAAAAAGACTCGGAATTCTCTCAAAGGTCAGGCGATATTTCACACCAGTACAGCTTTTACAACTATACCAAGCTCAAGTCCGTTCCTGCATGGAGTATTGCTGTCACCTATGGGACGGGTCTGCCAAATACCAGCTGGCAGCCAAGAGACTCATCGCTGATAAGGCACTTATTGACGCAAAGTTGCAGAGTCTCGAACACCGTCGCAAAGTAGCTTGCTTGTCGGTATTTTACAGGATACATTTCGGGGAGTGTGCACTGCACAGTCTCTCCATGACCTTATACCTCCGTCACCATTCCATCTCCGGTGCACGAGACGCCGGTTGGGATTCCACCCTTATATCGTAGACATCCCGCAAATTCGCACAAAACGCTTCGCTTCTACATTTTTAATACGAACTGCTAAGGAGTGGAACTCCCTGCCTGCGGATCTGTTTCCGGAACGTTATAACCTGGGCCTTTTCAAGGCGAGAGTGAATAGGCATTATCTGGGCGAGCATGTTCCATCATCGTCTGCATCGTCACTTAACATCAGGTGAGATTGCGGACAAATGCTTACCCATTGTTTATAAAAAAAAAAATATTATTAGGTACTAATACAAATGCGAAACAGACTATGCAATAAATTACATCGTAGGTAGTTTTCAAGATACGCAAATAATACGCAATCTGGTCAGCGATTTTTCTTAAAAAATGCTAATAAGGCCACGTAAACAGGTATTAACGTAAACACGTATGTAGTATTACGATGTAACGTAGGTCGTGATAAGGAATTTACATACATAGGGGAGACCCGTACAAAACCGTATACCCGGGTAAAACCGTATACCACTGTTATCTCCGAATTCGTTTTGAATTTCGCGCGCGCGCGCCATTTGAAAGCAGCTACTAATAGGATCAATCCGTCAACAAACATTTGTCGATGCATGCCCACGCGTTAATGAGTTATTGAAAAAAAATGATTTTAAGGTGCTCCTATCTAATTTTTGCGTTTACAAATGCGTTCACTGTATAAAATAAGTGAATAGTAGGCAAGTACCAAATTGGTTACGTATTTCTGTGTGTATTTACTGTATAACCATAGTGTTTATGCCGGCAAATCAAACTTGTGTATGTAGTGAAGCTTCAATGTATGTGTACTGGGACCTGGGGCAAAACCGTATGGGGTAAAACCGGCCAGGTTGATTTGTAAGGTCAACCGGGGAATGCGTCTATGGGGTAAAAGCGGCAATGGGCAATTTCTCAAAAACTATCCATTTCGCAACAACTTCAGCCATCTACAGGTAGCAGTTTGAACTAAATTCGCATCTTGAATTAGTCACAGAGGGTGCTGTATGTCGGACATTTGAGATATCGACCATTTTCTAAATCAGTCGATCGTGAGCAAGTTGAGGAGCGAGAGATAAGTGCGTTCAACCCATTAAAATCCATGGTTTTTGTTTGATTTTTTATTAGATTTTGTACTCCAAGTACGAAATATATTATTGCTCGTCTAAACACGTAGTTATTTTGATGCTAAACGTCGTAATTTTTGAGATATGAAAGTTTAAAATTGAAGGTTATGTAAAAAAATTTGGGGAAAATGCGTCTACTTTTTTTTGGGTAATTGCGTCTGTGTGCTGCATTTACCCCTGTGCCAGGGGTGCTCAACTTTTTCATGGATGTATTTTTTCATGAACTTTTTTGTTTGTTACGCTGAAAATGTATTTTTAATTTTGAAGCCTTAAATTTTTTTTTTAGTTGCATTAAAATATTATTTCATGTAAATACTATGCCAATACTTAGTCAAAAACGACTTATAGTATTTTAAGCTACTCATTTATTTTATTTTTCTTATTGCCTACATTGAATAAGCAGTTTCTTGGTAAAAATATTATAAAGGTCGCCTTTGGAGTCAAATTTTTGTACAAAGTAGTATCATTTTGTTATTCATTAAGAATAATTTGATTTAATTTGATTGTATGGGTTTAGTTCCTGGTCTCAATTAGATAAATATTTTTATAAGCGCTAACAGGACTGCACTTTTGGATGAATAAATATCTGTAATAACATTTATTACCTTGTCAATTTGTATTTCATAATACCTATTACAATCCGCCTATAGTAAATGTTGAGAACCCCTGGATTGGTCATTGGGTAAATGCGTCATACAGCAGTGTAACGCATTTTCCCCACGTAGATTAAAATGTCTCTAGTTGATTGGTTTTTTGCTCAATTTTCACATGTAAAGAATATGTGAACATGGAATTTCAAAGATAGCTTCCACTGTTCATTTCATCATAAAATACTCTCTGGTTTGGGAGTAATTCATAGTAGACGCATTTACCCATTCTGGGGTAAATGCGGCTAAAATCCATGTTTTTAAAAAAGCCTAAATAACTTTTTTGTGTGTCAGTCTTGAAGAAAGCTTATCAATAAATCTTAAACTTAATTCATTACGAAATACATATTTGATGAAATTGAAAAAAAAAACTTCTTAGTATAAAATTTGTGGGCCATCAAACTCAAGAAATGAAAAATACGACGCATTTCTCCCGGTTGACCTTATACATTTACAAAGAAAAAATGCGAAATGCTATTGAAAGTGTGGTTGGTGGTGAATTCCGGTATTTAAAAGCGACACAAAGTTATGTCATACCGAAATCGATGCTGCAAGACCGGGTGAATAAATTTAGATCATCTGGTAATCTGGTGGCAGCTACCAGCAAAGGATTAGGAGGTATACGGTTTTGTCCACCCCCGGGGTAAAACCGGAAATTTAGTACTTTTTGTTTGAGACTGATTGTTTACGTTCCTTATTGATTTTAATGGTTAATGACCAGTGCAATGTGTACCAGGTTATATGCTTTAATAAAGGTTACCAAATGGTAACCCAATGTTTATTATTGACTGAGCTACATAAGTTTTCCGTTAAATATACAGTTTTGCCCCGGTCTCCCATATTATCGAAAGCATACCCTACTTCTGAGGTATTCAGGTACAATACATTAAGTATTAAAATACGCAAACCCGACAGCGGTTCTTTCAAAGTTATATTTTACGTTTCAAATCTTGAATGAAATAATAATTTACAACTCGATGCCTTTACAAAATAATTTAGGTACTTTTACACACACATACTTACATACATACTACAGGATACATTCATTCATACATACATACTCTCGAAAAACGTAACTCTCCTTCTCAGGCAGTAGGGTAAAAATTAAACCTGCTCTTTATGATGAAAGCTTATAGCTATAGCTACGAGAACCTACATTTAAAATCAAAGATAAGCAAAAACCGCAAATTATAATTTTAACTATAAACAATGTACCGATTTTTAAATCAAAATCTCGATGTATACTCGAATTTCACTAAATCAGATCTATTTATAATAATAAACAATACTTACCTATGTTTTATAGGGTTGGCATACCAGTCCTAAACACAGAGTATAAACATTTTGTTCTAATTAATACTAGACTTATCTTTTTACTGTACTTATAATTTTTCAATAGTCTTTTAATAATATTTGATACAAAAAAGTAAAAAATATTAAATTGCAATGAATTTTTATTTTTTATTTAATGAATTGAAACAAACTGCTAAGTTTAGGACTAGTACGACGACCCTAGACAAATTACTTAGGCTAGAAACACACAACTACATACATTTGTGCGTTATTTTAACGCTGCGTAACGAATGAGGTTTAAATTCATATTTTCATAACGCATGCGTCACGCAGCGCAAAAATAACACACAAACTGACGTAACGTGTGTTTCACGCCTTAAGTAACTTAAATATATAGGAAATGTCCCACATTGTAAGAACGTAATTTGTGTAAGTAGTAAATATTATGAATTTTCAAGCACCTTATCTACTTATTTCATTTTGTTAATTAATCAATTTATCGTGTGCATTCAGCTTTATTTGTAGACTGTACAGCAGCATTTACCTAATAATATTTTTCATTTATTTATCACGTGATTATTAAAAGTATTAGTTACCTATTTAATAATTACCTACTAAAAAGTCTCTACATGATCTTTGTTGAGGCTTTTACCTAGTTACTTACATTAATTCTAGAGCAGTCAGTAAGTAGGTACTTCGTAAAGTAGGTAGGTATAAAATTATTGATATTTCATTAAATTTTATTAGGTACTGTCAACAACAGTTCGAGTTACCCATTTAGCAATCAACTTCAAATGGATCTCTACAGTTATTATGGCACCACATGATCTCTAAAATTAATCCCGGTACAGTCTCTCTCGCTATGATAATGATGGAAATCATAAAGAAATTTAAGGTTTCAATTTTCTTGTGATTGATACCGACGAGCCGAACAAAAACTATATGTATACGTTTCAGTAAATGTTGCTGCATCTAGAAAAGTAACAATTTATTTCTGTAAAATGTGAAAGAATGTTTGAAACGACTGAAATTAAGTAGGTATTTTTGACCTAAATTCAATGAAACCTACGTAAGTAACTATACAAAGCTAGGAAAAACTCTACAAATCAAACATAGCCTAAGCACACAGAAGGAAACCCTTGCGTTCAACAAACATTACTTTCCTCGGGCAATTCCCAGGTGCATCAGTTGAACAAATTAATTTATTGTGGCTAGTTCTCCAGTAGAACTCTCTAGAAATAAATCCCGATCGGTTCTGGTTTGATGGGAAATGTGTGGGCGGTTCAGTAGCTATTTACACTAGTGTTCGTTTCTGACACGTTTTTTCAGAAAACTTTTTTATTGGTACAGAAAGTCCCTTAAACGCTTGTGTACTAAAATACTCCTTGTGACTTAGTTGTGTGTGCCATGTTATCAATCATATAGATGGCAACCGGGACCGACGGGTTTATGTGCCCACCAGGAAACGAACCGTCTCTATCATGAAAAACCAGTTAAGTAGTTACAAACCGGGAGTAATGACAAAAGTGACCAATTGACGATGAGTCTTTAGAGCCTTTAGATTTTCTCAATCGCATTAAAAATGCGAATCTAAAATTATGAATTTCAGCGGATATGTCTCATCCATCACATCATCGCCATCAGCAGCTTCTCTTATCCCAAATGAGTTGGGGATGGCGCAACGAGTTTTGGTATGTAATCATCTAAATACCTAAAAAGGATTTGGCGATATTTTATGACCGGCCGCCTGCCTGACGTCAACCCTCTTTGGGAACGCTATTATAGGTTGTATCTACTTATCACTGCCATCATGCGGTCGACCATAGACGACAGATATTCAGCCGAGGTCAAAAACTCTACGTCGCCTTTTACGAAATACCCTGAGTAGACTAGAGGTGGCAGTATTCTCAGCTGCTACCACACTGCCAGCGGATATGTCTATCAGTGTGTAATCGTAAACCCGCAGGATTGCTCAATGAAAAGTTGTGGGCGTTGCAGCGTTGACGTCATTTTACAGCAGCCACCCTTTCAGCCACACTGAACCACTCTGTAATCGACACCGTGCGATACCTACCTCTTTAAAAGTATGGGCTGGCAAAGACTAAGACCCTTCCCTTTTCAGACGTAATATTTCCTTTTGTTTTTACAAAGGTACCTAGTTCTTTTTGTTTCTTTTATTGTGATATGTGTTAGTCATCATAAGGTAGAAACTCCGTGGGATATGTGGGTTAGCCAAAGCGGATGCCGGGAGAGTTTTACTAATAAAAATACATAGGTATTTATTTCGATTATGAGAGATTTCATTTTCAATTTGTAATTGTAAAAGGCGCCGGGCCTAACTTACGCCCAAACTTCTAGCGGACTTTTTTCCCATATATTTTTACGTAGGTATATTCCGATATACTTAGGCTACGACATGGCGTAGCAGTTTGGTGCAAATTCAATACATTTTGGGCGATCTTTCCTTCATCGTCGTGTTGTACTTAAATGGTCATACGATCCCAAAAATAAACTCGCTCTTTGCCGAGAAAATAAGGTCAATTTTCTCTGACCTATCCATATAAGGTCAAATTACTTACTTTGGAGACAATGATATTATAATGTTACTAGCGTACTTGGAGACTTAGCTTCTCAACCTACGCATCTACTTATATCACGGCCACAACATGCACAGTCATCTAAAAATATGCCTTCCTAAGTCAGTACATAATAATAATAAGTAGGTAACGCTTACACTTTTTTGGGAAGTTAACGCTGAAAGTTTTACAGTTGTTTCGACTGCGTCTGGAAATATTTCTACCTACTAGGCCTGCTAGCTGGTGCACTGTTAAACAGACTTATTTCGCGCGTGAGAAGACTTCAGATGACGTGTTAAATCGTATGTTAGGGCATAACTATGTCAGGCCAGTACCTAAAGTACATACGTTGCCGTGTGGTGCTGGCTGAGAATTGCATCACCCCATTTTTACCCGTCGATTTCGTAAAAGGCGAGTAAGAGATGAATTATTTAGGGAATAAGCAGCAGCGTTCCCTGTGAATATCTACAACATCTTGCACTGCGCTCGCCAATTTGCCTGCCAAGCGTACTATGAGTATGGAAAATACCCCCCATTAGGGGAAATATCATATGCAGCAGTGGAAAACTAAAGTAACATAGTACATAGTAGGTAGTTTTCATTGGTAAAACCCTATACAATCGATAGTTCAAACTATAACAACAATACTATCGTCAAGTGCAATACTATCGATAGTATCGATTGAAAAACAAACGAAAGTATTGTTAGTTCGATACTATTGATTGTTTTGTTGTGAATTGATACTATTGATAGTTTTTCATTCTTGAGAAACGTTAATATGCAACTCTACCGCACAAAATGTGTTCTCGTATTTCGTCATTTATTCACTTTCACTATTCTTTCTCAGACGGTGTCATATAGCGGGTGTCCTACTTACCGCAGGATAACTAACTGTATACACGGAAACGGAACCCAATGCAAAGAAATCGGTAGACGACCTCCGAATTTTAACCGTTATTTCCATGTTCTCAATTTGAAGACGAACAAAAGATTTTGTTCAACCGAATTTGGTGAAATTTCTTGATGGTGAGACAATGGAAGATATTAAGAGAATACCTACAGAGAATAAGACAAGAGGAACCCAAAATTAAGAAATAAAGCCGCTTTTCGTGTTAGGTGGGAAAAAAGGCGGAAATCAGGTTAAAAATTAAAAAGGCCAACATTTCATCATATAGTTTTGACCAAAGTTAAAATAAATTCACGGTGCAGAAATTCAGATATGTAGGTAACCGAATACGAATTTAAATAACACCCGAAAATGATCCATAGTTTTAATTAGAAAAGTTTGCGGTAAAAGTTCGAAACTAATTAAAACTCCAACTGTGTCGAAATTATCTCAACTTCTCTTAGCTACGTGGTAACCGCACAGATGGTAAAACACACAGAGGTTTTACTGAGTCTCTTTTACACATTTAGGTGCCCTTCTGCCAAAAAGTTAGATTAATTCTTAAAAAACGTAAGATACAAATAAATTACGTGGTTCTGTGGCGCTAGAACAGAGATTTTCGTTTAAATTGCGTTTGCTTGAGTAAAATAGCTACAAAAGTCCCGAGGGACATTTATTATTTATTAGACACAGGATACAAATTGGAGATTCATATGACACAGATTTTATTAAATAAGTAAGCAACCTATAAGTAATTGTCGATGCCACGGAAATAAATAGCTGAAAAGCATCTGACCTTTTCCTATTAACAAAAAATGCTGCACCGACCCCAAATGATTTGGGACAAAGGCAGGCAGAAGATGATGATCCATTACTTCGAAATCGAAAACGTACTTAAATATCTGCGTACAGTTCTGTTGCAGAATTTTAGAGGACCATTTCTGATATCCTTTAGGTACTGAGTATATTCTAATATTCCGTGGCTTAACTTCTGACCCTTAGACATACAAAAAAAGATTGCCAGGAACTAACAGTAGATTGATAAGTAGCGCGTGTATGACTCAAAACATAAACTCTATGTAAATTATTTACAATGAGTTCAACCACCTGGCTCTACGTGACCATATGATTCATTTTAAAAAGACAAGTATTCATTCTAGCTACTATGTTTAGCTATTTGCCTATTTTGCAACATCAACTCGAACAATATCATCAGTACTTGACATGATTTAATTTATATTGAAAAAATATTGCAATCGCAACTCTGTAAGGCCTACATTACGCATGAAAAGGTAAAGTTACTCAGAATTCAAAATCATAATTATGAAATTAAATTCAAAGTAAAAAGGATGGTCAGCAATGAAATCGAAAGTTTAAATAGCATGTACGTACCTACACACCTCTACATAGACCACAATTTGTAATTGGGCCAGCAACTCTTATAAAGGTCGTAGAGTCTAGTAGCCCACGCGTTTTTCTTAGGTATAGAGAGAATGACTCAAATGCTCCATGCATCAACATCCACCACAATAGGCTTGCTTGGCATTGAAAGCCTAGCCTATACCTATTCACAAGACACGCTGCTTCCTAATCTTACAATTCTACCCATAGTCGCCTTCTAAGTATACGGCATCTACAGGCTGAAATAGAATGATGCTTTCTAGACTGAGAAGCTTACACATATCCACACGGAAACTTAAAAATCCCGTCTAAAATGTTCTCCAGGAATGCAATCTATTTCTGTCTGGAGAGACCGGATCGGCCTATAATAAGTAGGTAACAGAACTTGCCTGGAATTTGCCTGGATCTTTTGTTTTAGGCGCCATCCAACGCAAAAAATAGGCCGTAACCTTTTGGTGGTTAGCCTTGAATGGGATGAAATGAATCTGACTGGCTGCTATAAGACTGGTTTTATAAGTCGAATAAACAAAATTAAAAAAAAAATCTATGAGAAAATGAAAGCAAGAAAAGTTACGTAGAGTACCTATGCAATGTTACGTATGTACAAGGTGGGCCAAAAGTAATCACCCTATGTGAATCACCTCCCATTTTTTTATTAGACATTAAAATCGACTACTGTTTTCGGTAATCAATCCTTCGAAGATGCAGAATTTATGTGATTATGTTTTTAAAAAGCCATTAGTCAAATTGCCATCTCTACCGTACGTTTTAACTTTACCATACCATACCATACCAGCCTCAACAGTCCACTGCTGGACATGGGCCTCCCCCTAACGGGGGGTATTGCCATAGGTACTCACCACGCTTGGCAGGCGGATTGGCGAGCGCAGTAATAGATGTTGCATTTACAGGAAACGCTGCTGCCCATTACCTGAATAATTATCCCTTAGTCGCTTTTTACGACACCCACGGGTAGAATTGGGATGATGCTATTCTAAGCCGGCATCACACGGCCGTTACGTTACGTTTTAACTTTAAACATGCTAATTTCCATACATTCTTGACCATGTTCTTTTTTCGTTTGTGGAGGCTTCAGGGACTTGAAAGTTTTATGAATTGTAATTTTTAATCTTGAGCATTCAAAAATACCAATGGGTGAATTCTGGCGTTGTCTGATCTGGAGATCTGACCAACCGGTTCAAAAACCAAATCCTGCGTGGATTTGTTTTCACCAACTTGCATCAGATCTGGAGTTGGCATATAACTGCTTTCTCTATTTTTTATTTTATAGCATTGAGTTCACATCTTCGAAGGATTGTTCAGTGATAACAAAACGTATTTTAACATATTTAAAAAAAATTGGAGCCGTTCTAACACGAGAAGTTAGCTTTTCAAAGACCATTTTTGATTTGACTCAGGAGGTGGGAATTTGACCAAAGTCTTTTTTAAAAACATAATCACATAAATTTTGAATCTTTAAAAGATTGATTTCCGAAAACAGAAGTAAATGATATTGGGACCTTTCTGACCCACCTAGCGAACATTGGTGAAACATACGTAAATTATTAGATTTATCTAGGTATTTCCTAAATATGTTGTTTTTTTCCTAAAATTCCATGGGAAAGTCGAAATAATTATATTTTTTTATTTTAAGATTTTCATGGTATATAACGCTACTTTCAATAAAATTCTCTTTGTACTATACTTTTTAAATAAAAATACAGCTATGACACTATATGGATGTGGACAGGTGATGTCTACGTCAGACTGTGCTCGACAGAACCACCCAGAGCAGCCTATCTGGGTCCCAGAGCCTCCGGTTTATCCCTGGCAGCCATGACCCCGCCGTATGGCTCGAGTCGCTGGAGGCTCTTTTCGACGATAAAAGTCGCGTCCGCCCTCGTGATCAGGACCTTTCTGTCCTCTTCTAGGACGGCTGCTCGTGCGCTCTCTTGTCTTGGGGCCGGTTGGTGCTTCGGCTTCTCCCCCTGAGGTGTGCCCTGAGGGGAGCCGACCACATCCAACGGACTCGTGGGTGACTCTTAACGTGGATGGCCCGGTGCTTTCCCGTCCTGGGGGCGGCGGGGGGGTGTTGCTCGCCTCCTACGCCTCCTCGGCTTCCGCTTCTTTGTCGTCGAAGTTTCGGAGGGGCCGTTTGGCAGCCACCATAAGGGATCCAGCTGCGTTGGTTTCCCCTGCGGTGTCGCCTCCGTCTTCGTAAGAGGTGCTGAGCCCCCCTCTCTTGTTTCGAACTTCACGGCGCAGTACGGGGCAATTGAGGCTGTTAGCCGAGTGCGATCCGCCACAGTTGGTACATGCGGCCGGTTTTTCTCGGGGTCTTCTGCAATCCAGGGCGGGATGTTCGCCGCCCCAGATCACGCATGGCAGCTTACGTTAACAGTGCCTGCTGCTGTGCCGAAATAGCTAGCATCGATGGCATTGTGGAGTGCCCTGTTTTTCCACGCCATCCCTCGATCTTCACGCCGAGCATTAACATTAGCTCTGTGACGTTGTAGATGCCCGGCCGGGGTGAGGTTTAGCGTGCGAATAAGCTGGGCTAAGTTGATACACACTGGGCGTTCTCCGCGAGCCTTGATGGGGCGCATGTAGGCCACCTCGTAGCCCAGGGTGGTCAGCTCCTTCTTGATTTCCTGCGGGTCCGTGTCCACATGGGAGGCTTCTGATCGCGACCTTGGCTGGCTGCTCTTTTGGGGGTGCGTAGACGGACCAGGACATTTCGGTACCGGAGCCCTCCAGCGCGGTTAGGTAGCGCTTGTATACGCGGAATTCCTGTTCGCCTTGCGCCAGGAATCGGAACTCTGTGGCCCCATAGGGCCTCATAGGGCCGCACGTTTGGCGCATGAAAAAGCTCCTTTTTTACCTCGGCGAAGTGGTGGCTCCAGTTCGGGAGCAGGTCGACTACTATAAGCGGCGGCTTCTTTATGCACCCAGTTATCTTCATGGATGTCTTTGGTGCAGGTGGCGGCGTCTTGATGGCGTCTTTCCTGGGCTTGCTGGGCGCACACTTCGGCGTCGTTAGCGTGGACGCATAGGATATTTGTGATGTCATCGCTGGGCTGTCTCCAGTACCCGAGCTGTTCAGCATGGAACTGGACAGCGGCGGTGTGACCCTCGTATCCGGAACCGTGAGGGTCCTCGGTGGGGTCGGTGAGGTTGACCCATGCGGTCTGCGCTCGCACCTGTACGGCTGTGGCACTCTCCCTGAGAGCGTTCAGGTGCGCTGTAGGGCAAGCAGGTCAAAGTGCTTTTTGTCTCTCGGCTTACGCTGGGACAGCGGAGACGGCGAGGGAGAAGCAGGCAGCGGCGGTAGTGGGGGCGCGGCGGCGAAGGCAGTGGTTATCGCTGCTGCGGCGGCCGTCGGTGGCGAAGATACCAGCGGGGGTCTATTGATCCCAGCGTGAATGGCGTCGAGGGATGGCACAAGCCGCGAGTTCGTTCATAACGCGCTGCAAGGCGGCTTGCGGATTCGTGCGGACAAACATTCGCGACCCATTTGCGGGGCGCTGGTGGCACTTGAAGGGCATTTTCGAAGCTGAATATAATAAGAAGCCTAATAATAAGCGTGAAGCGTAGCCTGCCCTCGGGGCGCAAGACTATGGAGTACCCCAGGTGAGACTCGCTGGCCGGGGTTACTTGTGCTCGACAGGGCCCTACATGACTACCGAAGGTAGGCGGGAACCGTAAACAAAAACTTCCGAACGCGAGAGCGACTAGGCGGCTAATCTGGAGTATAGTGTTAAGATATATATATTATTAAATATCTTAATATTCCCATCCCTCACAATAATGCGCCTTTGCCTGCTATAACTAGGCGGCTTAGGCTTTAAAATGAGACATAATTCATTAATGTTTGCAGTAGTGGGTATTTTGTCCATACTAAAGGTCCCAATGTCCTTTTAATGACTAATAAAAAATGGGAGGCAAATCACATCAGATGACTTCTTTTGGCCCACCCTGTATGTATGCAATTCATTTTTCGGCGGGAAAAAGCATTTCTCCGGCATGTGTTATACATATAAACCTTTCACTTGAATCACTCTATCTATCACAAAAAACGCATTAAAATCCATAGCGTAGTTTAGGAGGTGTTAGCGAATTCCACGACAGACAGACAGAGAAACGAAAAAGCGAATTGAGCGAGAATGAAAGTGCCAATTTGAAACCTGTTTGTCTAAAACTAAAATCACGGTCATCCATCACATTAGAAAGAAAGAAAGAAAAATGTTTATTTGTTACCAAATATTCCAAACACAATAAACTCACATTAACATAAATACAACACACAGGTAACAAAAAGGTGTCCACTCAGCAAAAGCTTTAAAAGAATACACTCTCAAAGCGCTGGTCTTCCGTGGAACCAGAAACATGGCAACAGAATAAAAATGGTGTAACAATAGAATTTCTTATCCTAGAATATACTAATGACAGCATGTTAGGCCCAGTGTAGGATTACTGTGAATAGGTACCTAATTTACATCATACATAATTATATAAAACATAAATAATTAATACAAGATAACTAGAAATAACCACAGCGAATAATAAAACTACAGACTTTACTAATATTCTATACCTAAATGAGATCAAGAAAATAAAATAAAATTAAACTTTAATTTTGAATTTTTTTAGTAACTTAGCTTAGTAAAAAATATATACTATATTTATAACTAAAAATATACATTATTATTTATTAATTTATTAAAGAATAACAGGGTACAACTGCATGTTTATGACTGCTTTTGATTTTCTAAAATGTGTTTTTTAAGATTAAATTTAAACGAACTAATAGACTTCGAGTTTCTTATCGGAGGGGGTAAGTTATTCCAGCATTTCGTGGCAGCATACCGAAAGCTGCCACGAAAAGCAGTTGTACGGTGTTGGTGACTAGTGAGACGGCTAGCAAATCTAATAAGACGATCGGAGAAGTTCAGCTTCTGATATAAATACTGTGGAGTTTTGTTTTTTATGACGCCGAAAAGCAATGTTGCGAAATGTAACGAACGCCTTGATGCCATATTCATTAAGTTATTCTCATTTAGGAAAGGGGTGACATGAGCTCTTTTTGGAATTGGAAAACAAAACCGGGCACAAGCGTTTTGTAACCTTTGTATGAATTTTTTAGTTCGATCTAATAAGCATTCTCCTATAACAGTATCAGCATAATTTAATTTTGACAGAATAAGTGTATCACATAGTTTAATACGTAAGTCTACATCCAAAAACTCACGCATCCGGTAAAGTACTTTTAATCTATAGAAGCAATTGCGTATTGTCAATAAAATGTGATTCTCAAAATGTAATGCTCCGTCCATTAAAACACCGAGATTACGAGCTTCGGAAACCTTTTCTATACGATCAGTTTTAATCGAAACAACAGGATTTGTAGCTGCAATTTCTTTTATTTGTTTCTTGGAACCCAGGATTAGAAACTTAGATTTGGTGGGATTTATGACAAGACATTGATATCAATCTAGGCCTACTCTACTTTCGTTCAGTTCATCAAAAGTACTAAATATATGTATGTTTACAGATTTTTTCACTCATACATTAAATGACGTAGAAAGTAAATATTATGTTATGATGAGAAATAGAGCTACATAGGCTCATCTAAAAGGTCAGATGGCAAACAGTAAAGTGTTTGAATATTAAATCACCAACAGTAGTATTAACACGTACTTTAATATACATAGCGTGGTTTCTCATTACCACAAAATTAGATGAAGTTTTAAACAATCAATGGATATCAAACGATTACCATCTGTGGGTGTCTGGCGAAGGCGTAAGTAAACAACAAATGTAGAGCCTCAATTGATGTTATAAATATAGTAACATTTTAGTTTCTTTTACATACATTACACACACACACATACACATACATATATTACATATCACGCCTATATCCCTTGCAGGGTAGACAGAGCGTAAACGGTTGTAAAAGTGTGTTTATTCATCAAAGCACAGAGCCTTAAATGTAGAGTTGAGTATGATATGATTTCCTTTACATATTCTCATTTTACTCAAAAGGCTTTGTATTCGTCATTTGTATGTAATAAGAAGATAACAAAGAAAAGACAAAGTTTAATACCTATTTGCAAATGTGCAATGAGCTGCTTTGATTGCACATACAGTGTTTTTAAATAAATACTGAATGAATCAGTCTGTTAGCACCTTGATACACTCAGCAACAAAATTAACTCGTCAAATTAACCTAACGCTTAATTATCATTATCAAATTCATTATCTATCATTATCCTAATTGGTACATACTTAGAGGTTCATTTGGTAACTCCATGTCCTTGGTATTGAGTGATTCTTTCAGTTCGTTCAAATCATTGTCCGGATAAAAATTCGGCACTAATATTGACTTTGTGCTAAATATTTTGATTGAATATGTTTACTTATAGAGAAAACTAAATGATGCATTCATCATATTTGGATTAAATACAACAATGAAAAAAAGTTCTGAACAAGAACTTCCCAAATCTTCATTACCCTCCTTGTCCAAATGGCACCACGGAAAAGATTTTAATTATTACTTGGCTTTCCTAATGTAGCAGGTTTTTTTTTTGTAGTGAAGTACTTAGAAAATGAATGTAGATTATCAGTATTTAATATAGTATTTTTAAATAACGTGCAACCTAGAAAGAATCGACTTAAAAGTTTTGTCAAACGAAAAACGTCATTCATTTCCGCGAAGTTGAAAATTAGAAATAATTGGTTTCATATCCCTATTAGTAACCTAACAAGTCGTTTACTACTCACGCGCACTTCAGTCGCCCCCACTGCCGAGCCGAGTGTGGACGTGTACAATTTAGAAGTGCAAAAAATTTACGTTCTTTCGCGCGGAGATGACGTTTGTCACAGGTGAGTGTTCATTATATTCCAATTATTTGACAAGTAAGTGTTTGAGATAAAATTAAGGTTTTGACTTTAATTTGTAGTATATAGGGATGTTATACTAGGTTGTATTCGTTGTCTTCTTTTTTAAAGCAGAAACAAAAATATCTTTAAAAAACTGCTCAAACTTCATTCCTCTCCGTTTCATTACCTTCCGTTTCCTTAAAATTTTACGCGGAAATGAATGAAACTGTTTTGGAAGGTAATGATGTTTTTTGGAACAAGTGTTAACGTAGGCCGATTTCACCATCCAGTTGCAACCAGCAGCTTATTTTTATGTCATCGGTCCATCCATCTGGCCGGAGGGCGTCCAATGCTACGTTTTCCAAGGTGTGGCTCCCACTCGAGAACCCATTTCTTCTTCTGGTGAGTCGACAGCAGATATATGTTGGAAGCAATTTTTTGTGCTTGTACCAGTGTGTGGCGACGCGGATAGCTTCGTCGAAAGCGTTCCACAAGTCCGCCAACGTGCAGGTGTCAGGACACGCTGGGCACACTTCGGTTCTTCGACAGATGTGTTCAGCCCACTGCCACTTTAATTTGCTGCACTTTCAGACTATGTAAGTTACTTTGGTCTTTTGGCATTTAGTTTCATTCCATTTTATCCATTGATAATGGTATTAGTAATGGTTAAACGGTCTGTTTTCCGCAACTCGACGTCTACATGCGCCTATTTTTGCGCCTATGAAAGGTGGGGGTCAAGCCATCTTAGTTCCCCGAAGAAGCTCAGCAACCCTACCAAATCTCTGAGTGCCTCAGGAATTGACCTCGGATTTCCGAGGTGCTTTGCGCGGTACGTTGCCACTTTGCAGTGTAGCAGCACGTGGGCAGCTGTTTCTTCTTCTTCCATGCAGGCTCTGCACAGAGGACTTTCAGTAACACCAATGACTTAGAGGTGCTTCGGCAGAGGTGAAGGGTCCTTCGACAAAACGAACTTCACAAGCATCGGCGTAGCCCTCTAGAACCACGGGGCGAACAACTTTCTGACGGAATGGATCACGAACAAACGCAAACGCAGTGTCAGATTTGCAGGTAACAATCAAACTAGCTGTTTGGCAAGAGGCTGCCCATAGGGAGGAGTTATCTCACCACTACTGTGGAACATGGTAATAAACAGCCTTATCACGAAGCTCAACGCAAACTATTTCTACACTATAGGATACGCTGACGACCTGGCCATACTTATAACCGGTAAGTTTACGACCTCAGTATAGTCTACGACCTCACACAAGCGGCGCTACGCATTGTGGAACGCTGCTCCACCAGGTACGCCCTTTCAGTCAATCCAACAAAAACTGAAACAGTCATATTCACGCTGAAACGGGTTTTGCCCGATGGTGTGCTACGGTGCATTCGTATGGTGGACAAGGTGCAAGATCGTGACAGGTATCAACAAACTACAAAAGTTCTAAAATGGCGATCACGGAAGGTATGAGGACAACTCCAACTGCAGCCTTAGAAGCCATGCTGAATCTACCGCCGCTTTAATGTTAAGCAGGAGGCGGCTGCGGTTGCAGTAAGGCTCTGGATTTAAAACTCTGGCGAAACTACAATATCCAACAATACCCCACACACCGCTATTTTAAACGAAGCACAAACAGATCTGCCGTTACTCGCAGCAGCAGGTGACACCAGAAGGGGATCGGATACATAGGTATCCCCTATAGCCTATGGGTCGGAAACGATTTTACCCATTCCAGCAGGTAAATTCCGCTCCCTACTGAGAGAACGTACTAAAAACGAGCACAAGACATACTGGACCGGGTTAGAAGACAGGCCAGAGATGCCATGAAAACACTATCCAGTCACCTATCCAAGAAGTTGCTCCGACTGAAGAAACCCCAACTTCACAGGACAACCAGCATCATCGTCACGATCATTTTTTCAAGCACCTTTCTGTCAAAGGTTTTACTGATGGTCTTCTGTGCAGAGCATGCATGGAAGAAGAAGAAACAGCTACCCAAGTGGTGCTACACTGCAAAGAGGTGGCAACACACCCAGAAAAGTACCTCGGGCATCCGGAGTCAATCCCCGAGGCACTCGGTGATTTGGTACGGTTGCTGATCTTCCACGGAGAACTATGATGGCTCGAGTAGTGGGCCCCCACCCTTCAGGCAAAATAGGCGCATGTAGACGTCTAGTTGCGGGAAACAGCCCTTATAACCATTACCATTACCATAATATATTAGTTGATTGTTATTCTAGTGTAATTAAAAGTATAACGTCATTTTACTACTCGTTTTTTATAGGTTGGTTTCGCGTGAGCACTGTTAAATGACAAAATACTACATAAATAACAAAAATTCTCACTTTAAATCCTAACAGATACTAAAAATTCATAACAAACACATATCACCTCTCAATATATTTCATTAATTTCCAAATAAAATCATTACACTATCACAATCTTTCATTACCTTCCAAATATTAATCATTACACTCTCTCCATATTTCATTACCTTCCAAGCGCTCATTACATTCCATCACTTTCCATGAAAATTAAGGCTTTTCCATGAACGCCTTTCCCGGTAACATTTTCATAGGACGTATACGATTACTCTAATTCATAAACTACGTCAAAACGGGAACAAAAAAATATTCTTCGAAATCTGTCCGATTTGAACGAACTGAAAGAATCGGTCTATTCCTAAAGTGAGTAGGTAGGTAGCGCCAGCACATTAAAGCCAGCATAAGTTTAAAAAAAAAATCTACCTATTGCTGTATTGCACCATTTGCATCAGTCGATTTTTACAGTGGAAAGTTGGAAACATATCTAATGGATGAATGTGTGAATGCGAAAGGACGAAATTAGATTTCTACTGTACTGATGCAGAAATATCCCTCCTAGCTAGTTTGCGTCTTTTCTTTTCTACCAATAAGGTTTTACTGTGCTTACAGGTCAAGGAAATGTAGAGCTAAAACCGCAGCACAAGCAAATTGTAATAAGTTGTAAACAAACCTAACCTTTTAATATTAGAATCAATAATAAGATGTTAGGATTGATCAAAGCAAAAAATGTGTGAAATATTATACGAACTAAATTACAGGTGTAAAAAAATGCAATTCGTACCTATACCTGCCGTCTCTACATTTCTGAAATCAGCAATAAAAAAATGCTAATGAGTGTAGGTACAATACTCGTAGTAGTAGGTAGGTGATTCACAGAGGCGGCGGCGGTCGAATTTCTTCGGCGTCTCTCAATCATAGGAATTGGAGTTCCGGGTATGAACATGACTGGAAGCACGGTCATCGGTATTGACACACTTTCTTCAATGTGTCAATGAAAGTAGAAGGTTAAGTTTGTTTTTGCTTTCAGTGTCCGCAATGAGATGAATTTCGTTTTACTTTACAGTGAGCGTATGGGCAAAGATTGCTTACTTTACATAAATGTAAAACTTATCATTTGGTTCCGCAGAAGATCAGCGCTTTGGGAGTGCCCTGCGCATGTAGACTCTCCCAATGCATTTTGCTGAGCGGGAAGGGAAACTTTTATTACCACTGTTATCTATATCTATCTATATCAGTCTACATATACCCACTGCTGAGTAGGTATAGGCCTCTTCTCTTTTCCGCCAACTCTTCAGGTCCTGTGCCTCTCGCAGCCACTGTTTACCGGCAATAGCCACTATATCGTCTGTCCATCTGGCTGGTGGTCTGCCTACTTGGCCGCCACTCCGTAACCGAACCGCCTTGGTCCACCGTCCATCTTCCCGACGAGCCAAGTGTCCCGCCCATCCCCACTTCAGTCTCGTGATTCGTTTTCCGACATCGACGACTCTGGTTCGGCCGGCGCCTTATCTCCTCATTACGAACCCGATCCTGAAGTTGAAGATTGACCACTGTTATGTTGTAATGTAAGATAATTAGTGCCTTGGTAACAAATCAATTATTTTCTTTCTTTCTTTCTTTCTTTTATTGTTTGTTAGATGGTCCTCTGAGCCGGATCGAGCAAACTGCTTAGGTACTGAAAATCAGTGGAAACGTTACAGACCTATTATGAAGAGTAGGTACCAAATATACTGAGTTGAAAATATGTATTTGAAACCTTAAATTTAGGTAACTAACTGAAAACTTTCTTGTTTTTCTACTACAAATTCAGTTAAAGTAAACTTCGTTGCTCGTAAGTCGGCTGGTACATTTTACAATCATTAAATTAACTTTTAGTTAAACATACATTTGTACTTTGGTGTCATTAAATTAGTTAGGTAGGTATCTATACCGAAAAAGTAACTTATCTACGTCATATCCTCTTCAGTCAGTATAATGAAATAATATTATCATATCAGGGGAATTCCCGGGTTTAATTTCAGGTAGATAGTTGTAAAACTCAGACTCAGTCACCTCACCCCGTTTAATCGGAACGTTCGTAGACGCTGTAAGTACATTACAAAGAGTATATAAAATCACTACGTTATGTACCTTACATAAACCTATCCCACTAGATACAAAAGAAGCCACTTTTCAGTCCGAAAGTGTATGAAAATATGTACTCTTAAATATAAACAGAGGTCTATTCTCCATCTATCCTAGCTATATAGGCAAGGAAGGGGAGCGCAAGAATGTGCGTGCGCGCAAATAGAACGCGCTAATTTCGTCCTGCGTGCGCTGCAGATAACTCGGGATGAATGCAGCTGGTGCATTCGCGCATAGCATACCACTACCACTTGGGGACTGGGGTGGTGTTCAAACTGGGTGCACTCCTATTGTCGATATAGAGGTATGTATAGTCCATTCGTAAGCATAGTGACGTGACATGAAATGATTATGATGTCCAGCCTAACTAGCCTAAGCGGGAGGCCAAGTCACGCTGGTCGCAATATTTAGATACTACGTGACCAGCGTAACTTGGTCTCCCACTTAGGCTGGTCATGATCATGCATGTATGACACTATGATTTTGAATGTTTGATTATCTTTTGCACCTCTTTTCTTCAAGTTACGAATATAAGATGGCCATTAACTAACTCGAGCCGTGCTTATGCTTATTATTTTCATTACACACCTAAGTGTTCCGCTCATTAGTGAATTAGGTAGATACCTACCTACCTGGTGGATACAATGTCATGAAGTGATAAATTGTAGGTCAGAGGCTTAAGCATGTCTCGTGTTACTTTTAGTACCGTGTAACAGTCGCTTCCATTTTATTGTATTGCTACCTGTTAAAGATTAGCACCTTCTCAAAACAGAGCACTTACCTAAGTAGGTAGGTAGGTAGAGGTAGGTACCCATACAATGCGCTGATTCAGGTAGAAAGGAATACGCGCAAAGAACAGACACCTGTCGTTTAAAAAGTTTGGGGTGGATTTTCCATCATGGAAGCTCAAATGTAGGAAGCGAGTTACGAAAGTCATTTTGATTAGATTTTAGGTATTTTGTAGGTAGCCTATATCAACTTGGTAAACCTTTGATTAATCAATAGTTTATCGAATTACAAAACAGCCTATTGATCGGATCTGAAATGACTAAACAATGAGTGATTTCTTGAAATTGGTCAACAAGCAGTTATTTGCTGAAGACGCATTCTAGGTCTTGAAGTTGAATAAAACCGTTGTACGTGGTCCTTTTGTTTGTAAAGAGCGTGTGCTATCGCTGTTGAGTAGCGCGTGGCCGACATTCATTACGTTCAACGCATTCGACTCGCAAATCGCAACGGCGTTTCGCAGCATTCGCACAACGCAAGCTGCTCCCAGTTCGAATTTGGCGCGCAGGCTAGCGGTCGAGCTTCGAGCCGCAAAGCCACTGGCCAGCAACCTCGCGAAATAAAAAAAATAAAAAGTTCCGTTCTCGGCGCGGACGGCGGCTGTGCGTGCTGTTATTTTTATTTATTTTTCGTTTTTGATGGTGTTAGTGGCTAAAATTTCAATGAAAAGTGTATAATATAACAAGAACGTTAAGTTAAAAGTGTGTAATATTACCCGGATTCGTGTTTCTATGGTATGTTGTGTTATTTTAGTGTTATCAACTTGGGTTATCAATGCGAACTTTTTTTAAAGCTGTGCTTCCTTTGTTTAGGAGCGCCGACGCCTACGCAGACGATGATAGCGTGACCGTAGTACTACGTACTACAAACACCATAATAAACATTCAGAATGGATGGCGAAAGGAAAATAAACCTATGTGAGGGCGTACCCCTCAACTCGGCAGGTGCGGCAAATATTTTTCTGAATACCGGTAGATCTAAAGTCAACCCGGATGGGACTGTCATACGGTTACAAACAGGTGAATTTAGATTTAAAAACAACATTTCTAAAAATTGCTTTTTGCATCAAAACTTTGTACTAAACAGTGCGCATGTTAATTTCTTTGTTATAGAGAAACCGGCCGACGTCGGCGTGCATATAAATACGACCTTCTCGATAGCGTCTTCCAAGAAAATTAAGGTGCTATTTGTTCTGAACTTCCTGCTGAGCGTGATATGTATGGTGATCAGCTGTTCAATAGCGTTCTACTACTGGAACGAGATGATCTCTATGAGAAGACAGATAGACCTAATGAAAGACCAGTTTCTGATAAACCATAGTCAGGAGAGGCTGGAGCCCAGTCCGTTGGTAGCAGACCGGAGGTTTAAGGGCATAGACCTGAGGCAGCCGAGAATGAACCCTGGACCTGGGCTAGAGGTGTCACCAAATGCCAGGAAGTACTTTGTGGAAGACCTCGGAGAGGACATGCTGTTAGTTGATTCAAGTAAGAAGAGCCCTGTCAGCACGGATTCAGCTCCGGTTCTAAATGATCTGTCTATTTTAAAGAAAGGTAATATATCTTTAAAATCATAAATAATTAGATACATGATATGATACATATATACAGGGGAACTTCAAAGGAGCTCTTTTTTAATTTAAAAAATATAATAATTTCCCACATAACAACTCATTTTCTACTAAAACATAGGCATTCATTTTAAAAAATACTGCTAGGGACAAAAATTTTTGGTGTGTTTACCCCTGGTACTATGTGCTACAACCGACCATACATTTTGATTTTATAATTTATTAACCAATTTCAAAGACAGTGCAACTTAATATACCTATTTTATTAATTTCAGTGCCAGACCCCCTGATTGCACATTTCAATGGAGCAGTGAAGGAAGTAAATATTGGAAAAAACAGTGAGTATAATTCATACTTTATTGACTATATACCTACCTTATTGACCAACTAACATGCATACAAGTTACATAACTTAGATAATTATAATTCCTATTCTAGTCACTACCATGAGATCACATTTATAGCTAAGTATTTAGCTAGCAATCTGGAAAAAATCCAGCCTGTCTGCCATATGTTCAAGAAGTATTTAAATGTTAATTTATGTAGGCCTGCCATACACAGGATGTCTGTTTACTATGCTTAGAGACAAGTATGTACAATATTTTATTGTTTGTACTTATTCATTCATAAGAACTAACTTGTTTGTACTTTAAAATCTAAGCCATAGGGCTTGTTTCTCAAGGTTCAACAACTTGCATGTTTCTGCAATAATCCTAAGTAGTCTTACTGCTTGGTAATAAAGTTGAAATTTGCATAGACAGCTATTGGTGAAGTTGTGGGCTAGTAGTACAGTAGCAACATGGGAATGTTTTGATTGCAATTAATCTCCACTTACATCAATTAGGCGACAGACATTGTCAGATAATTTCTTTTTGAAATGCATTTTTTATTTGAGATGATATTTTAACCAGCTGAGCAACTTTAAGCCAGGAAACAGGTACCTACAGTTGTTAACGCTCTGCCTGACCTGCAAGGTATAAAGGTGTGATATGTGTATGTATGTAATGTATGAAAAAAGCAGGAAATATTTTGTTTTCACATCAAAAGCTTAATAAATTAGCACAAAACGCTGAGAAGGAAAATCTTTAATATTTATGTCTGGTTTATTGAACTCATTGTATGAATAATTAGTAAATTAGTAATTTGGGTTTACCATGAACATAATTTATACAGTGTAAAAAGGAACATACTTTTACATTGTTACTAAAACATTAGTTCTTTTTTGAATACATAGTTTGCATAACTCACTTTTGTAACTTATTTTATAACATAATCAACTTTCTCATTTTTCTCAGGCTCTAATTTCAAGTCAGGTGTTACTTTGATGAATATGTAAAAAATGCTTACCTACAAGCCTACATGTGGTTAAATTTTTGTCGATTTTGCTATAAGACATTGTAGGTACCTATTTAAGTTCTAGTATTTTTATTGGAGATGTCATAGAAATTACAATGCAGCTGTTTAATGATACCTAATGACGTAAACTCAACTGCTGCGGTCAACCACAGGTGGGATATGTGCATTACAGAATCTTTGCGTAAATGGGCAATATAAAATATCACCTGAATTTGCATTCGTACAAGCTCGATTGAATAATATTGTGGTTTTAATTACTGTCGCACAAAACAAAAATGCAGTAAGTCTCTCTATAATAAGCCATCCAACATTTATAATTCTCTTTGCAGTAGATTTGGTATGAAAAAACTTGGCTTTAGTTTCGATTTAAATTCTTTTATATGCGTAAGAACGTGGCCTCCCTTTTTCCTACGTTTTTGGTTAGATGGTGCCTTACATGGTTAGGTTAATATGCTGGCGATAGTACCTACCTCAAAACCCAAGTAAACTTAACGATAAAGCATTATTGTAAGTGGTAGAATGGAGATATGAAATAATAACAAAACAAAGATTACCTACACTCGATAATAAAACAATCCAGATATTGCAAAATTGATGTCATCTTCTATTTGCGTGCAGTCATTAGTAAATGAACTGCCTTTTCAATAAATGAGTGCATTTATCGATAACTGAATGTATTAAGTAACTTTATAACTAAGTAAGTACGTACTTAATAAGGTAATTATAAGATTAGGTGCTTAACGTATAGACTGTGTTATTATTACCTCACACCTACAGGAAATGAAGTCCTTGAAAATACTTTAGTATTTGTGTCAATTGTTGTGATTCTAGTCTAATGTTCATATTGTAGCAGATACGGACATCCTGTGTGCGGTTGTTTAGTAGATACTTGGGAATCGCTTTTGTTGCTAGGGATAGGGCCTCATATGTTATCAACCGAAAAGAATAAAGTTGGTTAGAAAAGAAAGATGGTTCCGTGCTTCGGATGGCACTGTCAGAATAGCATCACCCTATATCTTTCCCGTGGGTGTCGTAAAAAGCTACTAAGGTAGGTATTTGAGAGTTGATATGTATTGCAATTTTAGGCGACAGGCTGACAACCTGTCACTATTGTGATACAGACTCTTCCGAATTAAACTTATGTTAGACATGTATTTGGCCGTTTTTTTACAGCCGTTTACGCTCTGCCTACTCCGCATGGATTATAGGAGTGATATATGTATGTCGTATAAAGTAGGCAAACTCGTCTTTAATACTTATTAAAGACGAGTTTGTTTTTATCGTTATCATACACACGCATGGATTTACTGCGACTGCGACCTTAGTCATATCATATCAGCCGCAGATAGCTATTATTTCGCATAGACCAAAATGGGTCGCGACCTAGTCTGGGACGATAACCGATAGGGGAGAGTTGGCTATATTGTACCCCCTAATTTCTATTTTGTTTTGCGAGAAAACTATTAACGTTATACTTGTGATGTTTTGCTTTTTAGTTAGTTTAGTTAATTAACTCTGTTGTACCGGAATGGATTTTAGAAATAAGTTAGTAGTTTCGTCACAAAATAGTTTACAAAAAAAAGTTGCTATCAGTACGATTTAGAGACCGGTACGTTTATTCGTACCACGAGGTTTTTATATCGTACTTTGAAAATTACAATACAAATTGTGAAAATAAAATATTGTGCAAATTTCTTTAAAAAAAGCTATTAGACAAAGGGACAATGTTGTATTACCATCTCCACACTTTAAACAACTAACCACACCTCTCAGATCAGAGATCCATTATGTTAGGAATAGAATCGATATATCTTTGTAACAATCCTTTGGTACGATTTAGAAACTACGGATCGGTACGATTTTAAGAACAAGCTATATTTTACAAAAAATATTTTTCATTTCAAAACCTCATATGATTGCGTTAGTTCATTAAGTTAAGTCAAAAGTAAAATAACCAAGGAACAATCTGATTAAATTGCAATTTTTAATAGCTTGCCGTTCTTTTGTAAAACCTTAGGTTCCACACCTAAAAAACAGTAACGGGGTCAACTGAAACCTGTTTTATTTTATTGAATTTATAGTTTCATTTGTAGTGCTGTCACAAACCGACATAGTTTTTTGGGTGTTGTGAACTATCATTTAATGTTGCCAAAGTAAATAAAAACGTACGTTTAGTGGAAAATGTATGGGTGGTACGATTAATCTACTGGTACAATATGTCCAACTCTCCCCTAACTCGTGTTTGTTTTGTTTTTAGCACGTTTTTGCGTCGCTATTTCGCTACTTTCTTATTTTGATGATATAAGTAAATAGGAGAAAGCATTCAGAGGAAGTCGTTGTTAGTCATAGTAGGTACTGGCATAAAATATGTAATTTTGCAGCACTAAAAAGTTGATCTATTTGGAAACTAGTCTATTTAATGCAATCACAGCACAGTGCTATATTATTCTCATTAATGAAAATAAGAAATTGAAAAAATTTCATGCATCGACTTGGGCTCAAACCCGGGCCGCAACTAAAAAGTTAGTTATCAAAATCGCCTCTATTCTGACCGTACCTTTCCGTATACCTACCTTATAGGGATCTTAAAAGGGCTCTTACTGTTAATTCACGAAATTTCAAATTTAGGGTTATTTTGGCAATAAATCGAACTCGATCACAAGTTTTTCACAAACAACAACATCTAAAATAGTCCTAGCGGTAGATCCGAACGTGCTGCACCTGGGAGAAGAGTTCTGAAATTTGGTACACTTTATCTTTCAAATTATCTTTAGGGTAAAGGAATCGATTTGACCCGTAGTACACAATTTTAAAAAAATCCTGCGAGAGAGTTCGAGTACGAGAAAAAAACTTTTTGTTTTTTTTTTCCATACAAAAAAAAGATGACGTCATAACTCCTCGCAGGATTTTTTTAAAATTGTGTACTACGGGTCAAATCGATTCCTTTACCCTAAAGATTAAGTGTACTAAATTTCATAACTCTTCTCTCAGGCGCAGGATGTTTCATACATTTGCCTTTCGAGCCAGTAGGACTAAAACGGCCTTTCTTAAAATCTGACTTCTTTGTTTCAGTAATCCTGGGTCCGTGGGAGCGTGACAACGAGGTGTCGTCCAAAGGCAGCGAGCAGAAGATCGAGCTCAACAACAACTACGTGACGATCAAAGAGAGCGGACTGTACCTCGTCTACGCTCAAGTAAGTACATCATCATACTTAGATACTACCTTATAAGTTTAACTCCGGTGATTTGGCGACCCAAAGAGGATCTTGGCCTCCGAAACGAGCTCCCTCCACTGGTCCCTGTCCTGCGCGATCGCCTGCCCGTTGTTTACTTGGAGATCGCGCAGGTCAGCATCAGTGACCGATAGCGAAAATGTAGGACCAGCGGTTGATAAGGCACAACGTTCCCCCAGAAACATCGTAACACTCCTCCTAAACCACGCAACATTTGATGTGTTCTTGTAAAAGACAGAGTGATTCAAAAGGAAGAAGGTTTATATGAATGTATTATACATTCCGGAAAATGCTATTTTCCCGCGGGAATATGAGTTGCAGTGGATGATACCGCCAACGGGCCGCTAGTATTTCATAATAGACTAAGCTCCCATTGACAAAGTCTTACCTCATAAGTCTACCGATTGAAAGTATGCTATAACGATAGATCGTGTTTAGGAGGTCATAACATTGTATGGGTGGCCATCCGAAATCCTGGCAGATTTTTTTTATCCGACTTAAAAAACTTATTTTATTTCCAAAATTTACATCATATCGCTTTACCATTTGAAACGAATACCCGTCTAAGGAGACACCATTGGCGATAAGAACCCGCTAGGGTTGCCATCTCCAACACCGGCAGTTTCCGTGGTCAGTCACATTTTAGAGGCCAAAAAATAAAGTCACTTATTACGAAATGAAATTAATACAGATCGATAGCTCTAGGAATGCCATTGATGAATATATAGGGTTGCCTGTTATCATAACAACGGTATCTCTGATAAGCCGCCTCAAAATTTTTAAATGAGATTTTCAAGCATACTGCCAGGCTGATAACAGGCAACCTTATATAATAATCAATGACATCCCTGGGGCTATCGACCTATATTAATTTCAATGGGTAGCCAGATGAGATAAGCGAGTTCAATTTTTAGCCTGTATAAAGTGGCTGACCATGGAAACTGCCGATGTTGGAGCTGGCAACCTAAGCGGGTTCTCATCGCCAAAGGTGTCTCTTTAGAAGGGTATACGTTTCGAACGGTAAAGCTGTGTGATGTAAATTTGGAAATAAAATAAGTTTTTTAAGTCGGATAAAAAAGAACCTGCCAGGATTTCGGATGGCCACCCATACAATGTTATGACCTCCTAAACATGATCTATCGTTATAGCATACTTTCAATCGGTAGACTTATGAGGTAAGACTTTGTCAATGGGAGCTAAGACTATAAGTAAATACGCTTAGGTGTAGTTTAGGTTGATCACGAAGTTTGTAGACTATAAGGGTTTGTTTGAATTTCGAAATAGCTAAAGTTATTAGGTTTATCTTACTTAGCTTAATTTAATATATGTAAGGTAGGTTCTAATTTATTTCAGTATGTAAAATTAAGGGCTTTTAGTATGTAAAAGAGAAAAGAAAGTTATTCTTTTCTTTCAAGAATGTTATTTCCCAAAACTTTTTCCTTAATTCAGTCGACGCATTTTAAATACTGTGTTAGTGTTACTCATACCGCATTCTCAAAAAAATACCATCAACTGCCGAAAGGGGTAGGTCATTGAACCCAAATTTCGGAACGTTTGGGTCGTCGGCCCTTCAACAGTGCAAAAGAACAGGAAAATGCGAATCCATAGGTATTATTCTTTACCAGTCCTTATGCAGTTTATTTTTCAAAACAAATTATGCTCCAATAAGGAGTATGTTTAGGGAAATTAAAATAAGATCTCAAATAAAATTAAAAGTAGGAAAACAGGAGAGATTTGTTACAAATCAGAGTCAGATTTTAGAAGTAGGTCAGTTGTAAAGTGTCGCTATTATGAAATATCCCCGCAGGACCAGTTGTACCATTGGACAGTACCATTGATGGTACAACTGGGACAAAATTATCCCACCTGTACCATCAATGGTACAACTGTCAAATTTTGTCCCAATTGTACCATTAGACCAACAGCTATATATAAACGAGCAAAAATGTGTATACATTATAATTATATAATCGGGATCTCGGAAACTGCTCCAACGTTTTTCATGAAGTTTTGTATATCAAAGGGTTTGGGGGTGACGGGGATAAAATCGATTTAGATAGGTATAGAGACATTTCCAAAAATCGTTGCTCACCCCTTTTTATGACATAGCAATCTATTTTGAATATTACATACAAACAAGAAAGAATTGTATCTAATAATATTTATTTGGGATCTGGAAAACGCCTCCAACGATTATCACAAAATTTTGTAAGTAGGGGTTTTCAGGGGCGATAAATTTTTAACTTGACAGCTGTCATCTGAAAAGAAGGTCTCCTCAAGACCTACAACTTCCTCTAAGAAACTTGTAGTCTACCATGCATAGTTTCCGAGATAAATGAGTTTTTAATTTGACAGCTGTCATCTGAAATGTAGGTCTCCTCAAAACCTACAACTTCCTCTAAGAAACTTGTAGTCTACCATGCATAGTTTCCGAGATAAATGAGTTTTTAATTTGACAGCTGTCATCTGAAATGTAGGTCTCCTCAAGACCTACAACTTACTCTAAGAAACTTGTAGTCTACCATGCATAGTTTCCGAGATATATGAGTTTTTAATTTGACAGCTGTCATCTGAAATGTAGGTCTCCTCAAGACCTACAACTTCCTCTAAGAAACTTGTAGTCTACCATGCATAGTTTCCGAGATTAATGAGTTTTTAATTTGACAGCTGTCATCTGAAATGTAGGTCTCCTCAAGACCTACAACTTCATCTAAGAAACTTGTAGTCTACCATGCATAGTTTCCGAGATAAATGAGTTTTTAATTTGACAGCTGTCATCTGAAATGTAGGTCTCCTCAAAACCTATAACTTCCTCTAAGAAACTTGTAGTCTACCATGCATAGTTTCCGAGATAAATGAGTTTTTAATTTGACAGCTGTCTTCTGAAATGTAGGTCTCCTCAAGACCTACAACTTACTCTAAGAAACTTGTAGTCTACCATGCATAGTTTCCGAGATAAATGAGTTTTTAATTTGACAGCTGTCATCTGAAATGTAGGTCTCCTCAAAACCTACAACTTCCTCTCAGAAACTTGTAGTCTACCATGCATAGTTTCCGAGATAAATGAGTTTTTAATTTGACAGCTGTCATCTGAAATGTAGGTCTCCTCAAGACCTACAACTTCCTCTAAGAAACTTGTAGTCTACCATGCATATTTTCCGAGATATATGAGTTTTTAATTTGACAGCTGTCATCTGAAATGTAGGTCTCCTCAAAACCTACAACTTCCTCTAAGAAACTTGTAGTCTACCATGCATAGTTTCCGAGATAAATGAGTTTTTAATTTGACAGCTGTCATCTGAAATGTAGGTCTCCTCAAGACTTACAACTTCCTCTAATAAACTTGCATTCTACCATGCATAGTTTCCGTAATAAATGAGTTTCTAATTTGACAGATGTCCTCTGAAATGTAGGTCTCGTCAAGATCTGGTAAATCTTGGAAATAAATAAGTTTTATTTTGCCACTTGTCAAATATTTTGTAATTGTGACATTCCACATTTCAAACAATTTCATGAATTTATAATTATTCGAATTTTACATTCATTGCTATAATTTGAATGTACAACAACATTATTGATGGTAACAAGCGTAGAGTTAGTATTTCAAAATAAATTTTCAGAAATTCCGAAATGCGAGTAAAGACGGGTGAAATTTGTTATACAATTTTTCATGGTACAGGTGGGATAATTTTGTCCCAGTTGTACCATCAATGGTACTGTCCAATGGTACAACTGGTCGCTCGTAGCTTGGACGATCTTTTATAAGGTAAAAGGTCATAACCACAATATTCGCCTGCATACATATAGGTACTCATCTGTCAAGGCCTAATGATAGGTACTGCATACTCAGATAATTTGGTGTGCAGAGGGATGGATGGTTCCACGGCTGAATTCCTGACTTTACGAATCCTTTCATATCGTACTTTCGATTTTATTCAGAAAGTATTAGCAATATGTTGAAGACCCTAAAATAATCACACCGTTTACTCTTTTCAGGTGGTATACCTGACTCACGCACCAAACTGCTTCTTCGTGTGGGCGCACCAACCCTCGCAGACGCCTCGCCTCCTCACCACGTGCGCCACCGGCGACGACTCCAGCTCCCGACCGCTGGACAAGTCACAGATCTCCTGCTCGGTCCAGACTGTAGCTCGACTACATAAGGGAGACACCGTCAACATAGCCCAGAGGGAACCCAACAGAACCCTCTGGCTCCGGCCGGGTTATACCTACTTCGGCTTCATCAAACTTAGTTCCTAGTGCGGCTGTGATAATAGTTAGGTTTGTGAATATAATGAGCCCTGTGTAAATCAAAATACTGTGGTAAAAATGAACATTGTGATAAAGAGCTTGGACGAACTTACGCTTAGAAAGTGTCTGCACGCAGGGCTTTAATAAGAAGAAAATGTAACACTGCCAATGCAAATTTGATGCAAATATGATGACATGAAAAGTGCCTTAAGGTTTGAAACCGAAATATTGAACTCAAATGAACAATGCAAAATGATGTGTAAGGTGATTTAAGTGCCATAAAGTTATGTTACATAAAGGTTGAATTGCAAAATATTACGAATGCATCATGCGTATGAGTAGGAATTCTCGACTCATAATAATAAATTAACGAAATACAGTTTGTGTATGTTGCAAAATGATTGCAAATGAGTAATACATACACACAGAGCTTCCAATACATTAGCATTTACTATATACTTGGATAAGTATACTTCTTATTTTCTATTATAAATATTCTTCCAAATTTAGTTTCGTATGCTAATTTGATCTCTGGATGTCGGTCGAAATATCCCACGTAATTTCGAGTTAAGTTTTTCAAAATTTTTAGTCACTTTTGTTTAAATGTTTGAGAAGTTTAATTTGTTATTATTGCAATAATATTACTATGTAATGGTGATGAATAACAATATAAGTTTAGGTACTATACTACTTAATTGATACTTGCTCAAAAGCAATAATTTTTTGACTCAATTATACAATTATTCTGGTCTTTTTATGAGACAATGTTTACTACTTAATAGTTTTAAGTATTTTGTCATTATTTTTGTAAGGATTTTACCATTTCGGTAAAGTGCGAGTCATAAAGAACAAACATGTTAGTTTATAATAATAATGATGGTGCTGATTTGTTAATATAGTTCAGCCAAAACATGTTATAATAATAAACTAGGTTTGTAACTTGAATGTAAAGTGTATAAACAAATGCCCCGTCCGCCAATAAACGGCTACGAAATTATTAGGTACGTCTTTTCATTTTGTAATCCATACCGACTTAAAAAACCAGTACAAAGAAGAAACAAGCCGCCATAGTAGAATAGCACCACCCCCTCTTCCCGAGGCGACCGAGGGAAACCCGACCCAAACAGCCAGGGCCAGCCAACCGTATGGTGGCGGTTAATACACCACAAAAGCATTCCCAAGGAGGGTTGACGTCTGGTTGGCGGCCGGTCATAAAATTAAGCTAAATCCTTTGCAACAGGATTTTGTGTTAAACAAAACGTGTTGCGCCTTGCGCCGACCCCAAGTAATTGGGATAAGGACAGGAAGATGATGATTAAAGAAGAAATGAATGGGTTCACAACTGATAAGCCTAACTAGCTATCCTAATTTTAGGGGAATTTAATATTTAGGGGATTACTCCTTTTTTCCCGAACGAAACAAAATACATGTTTTTGGTTTTTTTTTATACGCTTAAACTTTTTTCCAAATAGCAGTTGTGTATCCAAATTTTGCGTTCCATTGCACGCAAAAATAATTCTATATTTTTTGCATAAGTCAGCAGGGTGACCATTTGTGGCAGGATCCTGCCATTTGGGCAGATTTGACTCTTAAATTTTGACTGTGGCAGATTATGTTGACGGATCAGAAAAGTGGCAGGTTTTGGCAGATTTTTGGGATTCTAAGAAAAATCCTGTAAATGTAGTACAAATCTTAACTTAAAACAACAAATTAAATGTTTTCAAAGAAATCTGTTAATTATAAAGTTTAGTTGGACTTTATTAGGTACATAATTTTCACTTTTTATGGTAAAAATCGTGTTGGTTTTTTTTGGGTCGCGCTTTGTTGGGTTCAGTTTGGCAGATTTTGGCAGATTTAGTGAGGGAACTTGGCAGGTTTAGGCAGGTTTTGGGAGGGATTGAGTTTGGCAGGTTTTGGCAGGTTTCAGTGTGGGTCTCTGGCAGATTCGCCATATTTGAGATGGTCACCCTGTAAGTCAGTTATGAGCTGTCACTTTTGTTTTGTTGCAATGCAACGGAACGTTAAAAATATAACCTCAAAAACTTGAGTTTGGTGTTTTCCGATCATTTTGTAAATTAAAAATCATTTTCACAATGTTAACCAGGTTTGTATTTGTGAAACAAATTTGAAATTATTAATACTCAAATTACAGTTGCGTCTAGTTCTTGCAGTTCGAAAGTTAGTATATTTCACCTGAGGGTAGTATTTAAACGCAAATCAAAAAATATCCTTTTTCTATGCAATAAGATTCCAAATTCCCATCAAAATTACTGATTGCACAGCATAATATTCAACTCAAAATATCACTAAACACACTACAATTTATTTTCGCTGCGTACAGCGATTTTTCCTAAAGCAAAAGCTTTTTCATCAATGCACAGCTAATAATCTTAATGCACATAATACCTGTTAACTCTTTTTCTTTTAAATATAGCTTCTATTTTTATATTATTTACAGCTATTTTTATTAGAGATGAACCATCATCGTTAATCATACACATCGATAGTCATATTTTAAATTGATGACGCGCATAGCGTGTCGTTTCTGGCACATCGCCGGCCGCTGCCGCGGCACGCTCGCTCGGCTCGTGCGTTGTGGTCAAAGTTCTAACCTAACCTAACCTAACCTGGCGCTACCCGCGCCAGGTTCGGTTAGGCCATACCTAACGGACCTATAAACTTATGTTTACTTACGTATGTTTACTGGTTAATATGCGACTGGGATAGTTATTTTGCTATGAAATATGGAAAATTTGCTGTGCAGTCAGTATTCATGCTATGTATGTAGTATTTTTGTACAAAAATAAATTTATCTGTATTGCATTATGAGGAAAAAAGTTATGTCATATTGATGTAAAATTTCGAATTATCTGCAGTTTATGTTTTGTTAAACATTTAGTTTATTTGTAGTGAAGTAAGATATTTGATGTAAAAAATAAAATAAATGATGAATATGTGTTGATAGGCGATTATTTATTTGATATGCAATTTATAATATCCCAAAAATTGTGTTCCATTACAGGCTCAGATTCAAACGAGATTTTAGACTTATTGTGAGGTGTTTATCAGACAAACCCTCGGACAGCGATGGGAAAATCCCTGATGCAGAGCAGAAAACTACACCAGCAGCTGCTGAGAAGAAAGTTGCGGACAGTACTGAGAAGATTCAGCAACTACTGAAGAGTATGATGACCGCTCAGCCCAAGATCTCAGAAAGCGAATACGAGAAAAGGTTCACTGTAGCTAAAGACAGACGGCGCAAGGATAAAGCCGATGACGAGATAGAGCGCAAGACTGAGAAAATAGGTAAGCACAGAATAGTTACACTGCTGAAAGCTAAACATTATATTTTATTTTTAATTAATGCCTTTGTTTTAATGGATTTGCCCTTTACCTAGCCACTTGCTTCTTTAGCCAGTAAACTAGTGTAGGCTAGGCTGTCCTTTCTTGATTAGTGGTATGGTTGCTTTTTGTAACAATGTATATTTCATTGTTCAGCACTGTCAATTCTTCTAAACGCAACCTGGAAATGGGACTTTTCACTTAAACATTGAATTTATAGATTTTCGGAATTTACTTTTGCAGTTCTGCATATACTTTTAATATAAAACTTTACAATTACAGAGGAGAGCCTGACCAAAGCAGCTGGAGAGGTGGCCCAGGCAATCGGAGGTGACACCAAGCAGACTGAAGCTGAACTGTTGTCTAAAGTTCTTGGAAAGATCAACCAGACCTCCACTAGTCTCAGGTATAAACATGAAGAATATTTTAATAATGCCTATGGTATACTTAGGTACCAGGGACAGTCTGGGAAATGGATGTTGTGGAACCCATGTCCCCATTTTGGGAAAGGGACATTCTGCACCTAAAAGGACCAATTTTTCTTCATTGAGATAAACAAATCTGGGTGAGCTATTAAAGCTCCTACCAAATAGGTTAGGTGTACAGAGAACCCAAATCATAGCGTTAGCTTTTTTACTAAAATTTTGAATAACATAAATTTTTTGCTATTTTTATAGTGACCTAATAATCGGAATGAAGGTGGACCGTTCCAAAGAGAGTACTGATGACTTGGCACCTAGAGAGACTCGAGGGCAGCAGGTGAAGCGTCTCACCAGCAAAGCCAGGGCAGAGAAAGAACAGGCACAGACCAGGTTCAATCAGAGGAGCAGGGAGAGGCAGGGCAGGGACGAACGCAGGGATGACAGGCGTGAAGGATTTGTTGCTAGGAAAGGGTAAGTACTGATGACATCCAGAGACTCGAGGGCAACAGGTGAAGCGGCTCACCAGCAAGGCGAGGGCGGAGAAAGAGCAGCAACAGACCAGGTTCAGTCAGAGGAGCAGGGAGAGGCAGGGCAGGGATGAACCCAGGGATGACAGGCGTGAAGGATTTGTTGCTATGAAAGGGTAAGTACTGATGACATCCAGAGACTCGATGTCAGCAGGTAAAGCGTCTCACCAGCAAAGCCAGGGTGGAGAAGGAGCAGGCACAGACAAGGTTCAGTCAGAGGAGCAGGGAGAGGCAGGGCAGGGATGATCGCAGGGATGACAGGCATGAAGGCTTTGTTGCTAGGAAAAAGGGTAAAAAATTATAAAGGCAAAATGCAGCTTTATGAGAAAGTGTAATGAGTAAGCCCTAGCTTAACACATACACCCCCATTATGAACAACCACACAAATACTTCTGGGTGTACCTAATAGTCACCAAATAGTAAGGTATAGGTTTGAAAGCCTCGGGGCTAAAACAGTTTAAACTGTAGAAACACTCTGTAAAAAAACAGGGAACTAGTGATCAGTTTGGTTAGTTAGACCCTGTTAGGCCATACCAGTTAGGTATGCCGGCATAAAAGGTAGTTAACCTATTAACTTTCTATAATTCAATTATTCAAATCTCATCATCATCATCTCCTCTTGTTAGTTTTTCATTGGTTTCTTTTCTGCCGGTGCGTTGATTTCGCGAATTGAAATCTCAAACAGTTACTGAGATGCTAACGAAATATACTAATTCACACCAACATTTATTTTCAGTGGCGTTCCTCAGCCAACCACGGTGGACATTTTCAGCGGCACTCCCCTCGGCATCTTCACGGCTAAAGAACCCAACTACGGAACCAAACTCGATGTATGGGAGAACCTGAAGCAAAGGGAGTTGCACCTGGCGACCGCGCAGCCGCCCGCCAACTACTTCGAGAAGATGATCCTTTGGACCGAGCAGGGGAAGGTGTGGAGGTTCCCTATTGATAACGAACAAGGTACGTCATATTACTTTGAATCCTAGCTAAGCAGTAATGGAGGCAAGCTCGAAGTATGGGAGAACTTGAAGCAAAGAGAGCTAGATGAACTACTTCGAGAAGATGATGATTCCCTATTGACAATGAACAAGGCAAGTAATATTACTTTCTATCTTACCTAGCTAAGAAACTATAGAACAATTGGAACCAAACTCGACGTATGGGAAAACCTGAAGCAAAGAGAACTGCATCTGGCGACCGCGCAGCCGCCAGCCAACTACTTCGAGAAAATGATCCTTTGGACCGAGCAGGGCAAGGTGTGGAGGTTCCCTATCGACAATGAACAAGGTTAGTCATATTACTAGTAAGTGTTACAAAGATTGAACCATATTCGATGTGTGGGAGAATTTGAATTAACAAAAACAGCATTACTACTTCGAGTAGGAGGTGTGGAAGTATGGGAGAATTTGAAGCAAAAATACCAACTAATTTGTGAAGACGATCCTTTGGACTGAGCAGGGGAAGGTGTGGAGGTTCCTTATTGACAATGAACAAAGTGAGTCAATGATAAATACAGAAATTAAAAAGTATTTGTCCGTTTTTGATACCAGACGTCTCTTGCCTACTTGTTAAGTACTATAATATTTAATGCCCTATCTCTTCTGCTGCTTGTGAACTTGTATAGATCCTACTAAAAAGCTGTTATCATGCTGTGTACGAAAGTGGTTGCTCTGCCTATTAAAAGAATATGTTAAAAATATTTGTAACAGGACTTTACTCATGATATTTCTGTGATCCAACAGTTTATTTTTATTTTTCCAGGCATGGAGGAGGAGCAAAACGTCCACTTTTCGGAGCACATATTCCTCGACGCGCACTTAGAGGGCTGGTGCCCCAAGAAGGGCCCCATCCGGCACTTCATGGAGCTGGTCTGCGTGGGACTTTCCAAAAACGCCTTCTACACAGTAAAGGAAAAGAGAGACCACATCATGTGGTACAAGGAGTACTTTGAGTCAAAGAAGGATGTGTTGACAGAAGTGGGTGCCTGGGAGCAACCAGCTAAGTCATCTGAAGCATCGACATAGGGTTATTTTGTATAGTATTATGAAGTTAATATAGGTAGTGATTGTTACTAAATTGTTATTTTTGTTCACTTTATACACCCTAGTAGCGCGCGCCTCGAATTTTTAATACTTACTCAATTTCTGAAACGGTTAGTTCTGAAATCGTGTACGGAAGTCCGCGACGTTTGATCTACCACTCATATCACACTTTCTACGGTATGTGCTAATGGATAAGTTTACTAGTAGTACATTTCGGCATGCGAAAATTCAATTTCTTTCGCTCCTGCTCTTCTAAACACAAGTCTACGAAAAAGGCAAAATTTAAGAAGATTGTAGGAGTTCTTGCAAATAAAAGCCAGAAGTAGATCCTTATTACTTTATTGCACCTATGGAAGTACACTTCGTTGCTAATTTTCGATGTTTCGAGTCTCATTCATTACATAATTTTTATTACATTACAGTTTCCTACCAATGCAAAATGTAACCAACGAAACACTTCAAACATGTAGATGAAACTGAAATTGACATGAATATCAAGTCCAATATAAAAAGAAGAAATAATTACGTTGTTTTTTGTAAATAAAATTTACTAGTATGTGTTGTTTCGTCAGTTGAGATATATTAAAACATACTCAGTAGGTTTAATTCTACGAGTACAAATGTCACTTCAAAGTAGCATCACCAATGTACAGTACATTACAATAATTATAGAACATTAACATCTTTGATGCTGATGTGACCGTGGCTACTAACTTAAGTACCCGATTCTGCGAGGCCATTTCTGAAGCTAATTCATAGTTTTTAAAATTAAACAAAGGAAGAATAATAGCAAATTTACTTTAGCTGTAATTTTTCAGCTCTAGATTACCCACTCTTTTCTTTTGGACATTTAGGAAAGTTAAATGAATAACTGTGTTCTGTGTAAATGTGTGTTGAATAAATGTTTAGCTAACAGTGCACTGACAGAATCGGGGCCTAAATCGTCAAAACAAGGAACTCATTATAATCTAAGTACGTATCCTTACATTAAATCTTCGTATACTTTGAAAAGCCTCCAAAATGTTCCAAATAAAAAATACAAATTAAAAAATGTACTTTAAAAAAATCACATCAATTTGTACAATGTTGTGCTTGAGTACGTTTATGTACACATCTTTTGTATTTCTTAACTGAATAATTATTAAGTATCAATCATGAAAAATTATACAATTTTAAAACATAATTAATTAAACCGCTTATAGTAAATCGCAGTAACAAATTGATAAACAAAACAAAAAGGTCCTGAGTATTGAGCCGAGTAGTTTTTGGACGAGAAATGTCGAATTTTCATAACGCCACGCTACCAAAATGTTACATTCGCAAAATGTCACGTTGTCGAGAACCACAGAAAAAGAATTTATACTAAAATTAGGTAATATGGGCAATGATGAAAAGTTTGTTTCATCGTGGAGTGTGGATCAATCCTGTGGTCACTTCTGTGGTGACAGTTTGGTTTGATAGTGTGTGGCATTTTGCGAAAGTGACAATGTGCGTCGTAAGGCATTAATCCCTTCATCACACTTTACAACCATACTTTCTACACACGATGGCGTTAGAGCTCTCACGTATTAGTAGTTATTAATTTATTATTATAAAAAGTAGAAATGTATACGAGAAATGGAATGTACCATACTAAACAGTAAAATATTAAAGTTTGGAACACAAAAAGTAACGCAAAAGGACGACGATGTCCTAACGGTACGTTTTATGTACGATAGCCATAAGAGCTCAGCCACCTTCGTGAGATACAAGTACACACTTTGGAATGATTTCGGAATGCGGGAGTTTATAAGATAAAAACACATAGAAACATTGAAATTACATTTAACTGTTATCCTAATTAAAGAACTAGAAAGATCTAGCGGAAGACGAAGGAAGAAGGAATTTTGTTTTAAATCACAGTTAAAAGAAACATTTATAATCACGCTTTTTGGCACACGTTTCTTTTGTAGTAAGTAGTTAGTTTTTTTGACGACAGAATAAAATTTTAATTACTAGACATATTGAATTTTGGCAAGAAAAGTAAAAAAATTATCGTTATATAAATGTGTGAAATACTAAAATCCAACAAAAGTAACAAAATAGAAAGTATTATTGTGCAACAGGAATGATAGTGTTAACTTATACATTTGAAATATCATCAGTATTATTTATATTATTCATAAACAAGAAAGATAGAGCAAGACAATTTTTCAAATATTTGTTTTCGTATCAAATGGTTGCATTCCATTATCCAATACTTTTGAATCATGTGAAATTCATATCTTTACATGATGATTACAAAGAAACAAAATCAGCAAATTTGTATCTCTTAGAAGAAGGTACAGCCCGCAACCGATATTGTCTGTTCGTTTCATATGTGTGCTTCAATTGACATCGCTCCATTGGACGGGTTGAACAAGTTTTTAGAGTTTTTACATCACCTGCAAAATAAAAGAGGTAGGTTAAAATCTAAACTAAGACAAAGAAGTTTACCAAGATAAGGCTGTGAATTGGCAGTTTCGGGACACAAATTGTTATTTGTGATATACACTGCTTTTCTGCGCTGTTTTTGATTTTGATATGGTATGGAATGGAAGTCTGTATTTACTACTAACTCTGCTCACTCAACGACTCAAACAGGATCTTGGCCTCCGAAACGAGCTTTCTCCACTGATCCCTGTCCTCTGCGATCTCCTGCCAAATGCTGACTTGAAGACCACGCAGGTCAGCCTTTACTACATCTTTCCAGCGTGACGGCGTCCTGTGGGATAACCCATGTGCGCTCTTTTTGCTCCCCGATCTTCCCCTATCCTTCCTACGTGGCCGAGCCAACGGAGTCGGTGAGCCTTAGCTTAGTCTTCTATATCGGCATTTTCCGTACTCGCCACATGCCATCATCCCGTCCGGGCCCAGGATCATTCGCAGTCGCAGGACTTTTCGCTCAGCGACTAGGAGTTTATTTTCTTCTTCTAGTGTAAGTGGCCAACATTAACATTAAGATGGGCTGTATAATTGTATTGTATACGGATTTCTGCACCTTTACTGAGAAGCTTGGACACTAATACCTAGTGAAGACCTGCGCTGCACCGCGAGGTTTTTTGTATGCGGATATCAATTTTATCCTTGCGGTGAGCTTGCAGTATCTGGCTACTGTACCTGCAGTATCTGGCTGGCCTCGAAGGCGGTGCCGGGCAGCAGCACGATGGGCGCGGCGACCCTGCCGGCCTCCACGCACACCATGTTGGGGAACTCGTCGTCGCCGAAGTCCGGGATCTCCTTCGCGTACTCCGACCACGGGTTCCAGATCACTAGAAACATACAATACATAAGAGTCAATTTACACTATCCAAATCAAAGGAGGAAACATTTACTCAGCTTCAAGCTTTTGCGTGCATTGCATTCCGCCTAAATTGTACATATTCTTCCGCTCGCTCTACTGCTCGAACTCGTTTCGTTCCATTGCAGTAATCGAAACTTTAGCTTGGTACAGTGGCATTCCTTTATATTATCTATCTAGCATGAGATACCTAATCAGGATCGCTACGCTCTAAGGGCCTTACCACGTTACCACAAAAAATTAGACAAGTGTTGAATGCGTGTTTAAAATAAAACTTCATACAATAAAAAAAATATGGACACGCATTCAACGCTGGTCTAACATTTTTGTGGTAAGTGCCAATAAGCTCGCGTTCTATCTATATTTTTTGCATGCAGCTTTCAAAATTTTTCCGCTCGCAATTTTTTTCCTATAAGTAAAAACAAAACCTACCTCGCATTGTGTCCAACATTGCAAAATATAAGTCCAGCTCCCTCATGGCGTTGATTAAGATCAGTCGAGCTGCTTTATCTAACCCTAACCTAACCTACCGGTGGTAGTAAAATTATACAAAACCCCTTTGGGGTGAATGCGAAATATAAACGCACAGTGAAGCAATTTGTGGGCAGTGACCGATTCTTTGGTGTTGTTGTTTCGGTCCGACACGGTCTCCTGATGGCCGAGAGGTCGATAAGGCTATGGAAATGAATGATTGTTTAACTACACACCTGTGTCGGGGAAGTTGTACTTCTGTATCCTCATCCTGCGTCCGCTGACGACGTTGGTGATGATGTGCTCCTGCATGGTGTTCTGGTAGTTGCGGTCCGTCCACTGGTTGATGGTCACCACCTCTCTTGGTTGTTACCTGTGTCGGGGAAGTTGTACTTCTGTATCCTCATCTTGCGTCCGCTGACGACGTTGGTGATGATGTGCTCCTGCATGGTGTTCTGGTAGACGCGGTCCACTGGTTGATGGTCACCACCTCTCTTGGTTGTTACCTGTGTCGGGGAAGTTGTACTTCTGTATCCTCATCTTGCGTCCGCTGACGACGTTGGTGATGATGTGCTCCTGCATGGTGTTCTGGTAGGTGCGGTCCACTGGTTGATGGTCACCACCTCTCTTGGTTGTTACCTGTGTCGGGGAAGTTGTACTTCTGTATCCTCATCTTGCGTCCGCTGACGACGTTGGTGATGATGTGCTCCTGCATGGTGTTCTGGTAGATGCGGTCCGTCCACTCGTTGATGGTCACCACTTCACGAGTCTCTTGATACACCGCGCCTTCCCGCGTCTGGAAGATTTCAATAGATTTGTATATCAGTTATTTTTAAGCCTTTATTTTTTCTGTTTCGCTAAATATAAGAAAAACACACAGCAAACAGACGCCGCGGTAGACCCCGTCGTAGGTGGTGCGACGAGCTTGACACATTCTCTAGAGTCTGGCATTAGGAGGCCCAGGACTGAACTAGATGGAGAGAGAAAGGCAGAAGGGAGAGGCCTTTGCCCAGCAATAGGAAAACGTAGGCTAGGTAAGATAAGGTAAGAAGCTACATAACGATAGCGCCTAAATACTACTCTCGAAGGCCAGAAACATCCTCAGCAGTTTGGGCAACGCGCAAGCGACCGCAAAAAAACACTAGTTATTGACACACTCGTCTGTTTAGTTTGGCGATATCTTTGAGGCCCTTTTCTAAAACTGTACATATCACTGTGAGCCCATCATCGCCTAAAATATTATAGATACTAGTTATTGACACACTCGTCTGTTTAGTTTGCCGGTATCATTGAGGCTCTTTTCTGAAAAATGTACATATCACTGTTAGCCCATCATCGCCTAAAATATTATAGATAGGTAGTTGGATAGGTAGGTACCCATGAAACACCCGCTACGATAATGACTTTCAAACCTTGTCAATGAACATGCAGCCGTGCATGCCGGTGATCTGGCATCTATGTAATACATCTATGTTGAAGTGTAGATCTCTGTAGTAGCTCTATGTTGAAGTGTAGATCTATGTAGTAGCTCTATGTCGGAGTGTGTCTGTTTACCTTGTCAATGAACATGCAGCCGTGCATGCCGGTGATCTGGCATCTATGTAGTAGCTCTATGTTGAAGTGTGGATCTATGTAGTAGCTCTATGTTGAAGTGTAGATCTATGTAGTAAGTAGCTCTATGTTGTAGTGTAGATCTATGTAGTAGCTCTATGTTGGAGTGTAGATCTATGTAGTAGCTCTGTGTTGGAGTGTAGATCTGTGTAGTAGCTCTATGTTGAAGTGTAGATCTATGTAGTAGCTCAATGTTGAAGTATAGATCTATGTAGTAGCCCTATGTTGAAGTGTAGATCTATGTAGTAGCTCTATGTCGAAGTGTAGATCTACGTAGTAGCTCTAAGTTGAAGTGTGGATCTATGTAGTAGCTCTATGTCGAAGTGTAGATCTATGTAGTAGCTCTATGTTGGAGTGTGTCTGTTTACCTTGTCAATGAACATGCAGCCGTGCATGCCGGTGATCTGGCATCTATGTAGTAGCTCAATGTTGAAGTGTAGATCTATGTAGTAGCTCGATGTTGAAGTGTAGATCTATGTAGTAGCTCTATGTTGCAGTTTAGATCTATGTAGTAGCTCTATGTTGAAGTGTAGATGTATGTAGTAGCTCTATGTTGGAGTGTGTCTGTTTACCTTGTCAATGAACATGCAGCCGTGCATGCCGGTGATCTGGCATCTATGTAGTAGCTCTATGTTGAAGTGTGGATCTATGTAGTAGCTCTATGTTGAAGTGTGCATCTATGTAGTAGCTCTATGTTGGAGTGTGCATCTATGTAGTAGCTCTATGTTGGAGTGTGTCTGTTTACCTTGTCAATGAACATGCAGCCGTGCATGCCGGTGATCTGGCATCTATGTAGTAGCTCTATGTTGAAGTGTGGATCTATGTAGTAGCTCTATGTTGAAGTGTAGATCTATGTAGTAAGTAGCTCTATGTTGTAGTGTAGATCTATGTAGTAGCTCTATGTTGGAGTGTAGATCTATGTAGTAGCTCTGTGTTGGAGTGTAGATCTGTGTAGTAGCTCTATGTTGAAGTGTAGATCTATGTAGTAGCTCAATGTTGAAGTATAGATCTATGTAGTAGCCCTATGTTGAAGTGTAGATCTATGTAGTAGCTCTATGTCGAAGTGTAGATCTACGTAGTAGCTCTAAGTTGAAGTGTGGATCTATGTAGTAGCTCTATGTCGAAGTGTAGATCTATGTAGTAGCTCTATGTTGGAGTGTGTCTGTTTACCTTGTCAATGAACATGCAGCCGTGCATGCCGGTGATCTGGCATCTATGTAGTAGCTCAATGTTGAAGTGTAGATCTATGTAGTAGCTCGATGTTGAAGTGTAGATCTATGTAGTAGCTCTATGTTGCAGTTTAGATCTATGTAGTAGCTCTATGTTGAAGTGTAGATGTATGTAGTAGCTCTATGTTGGAGTGTGTCTGTTTACCTTGTCAATGAACATGCAGCCGTGCATGCCGGTGATCTGGCATCTATGTAGTAGCTCTATGTTGAAGTGTGCATCTATGTAGTAGCTCTATGTTGGAGTGTGTCTGTTTACCTTGTCAATGACCATGCAGCCGTGCATGCCGGTGATCTGGCAGCGGCGCACGTCGGGCACCTTGAAGTACGTGTGCAGCAGCAGTTGGCAGCTGAAGGTCAGCTCCTTGCTGGGGTTGTATACGCCTATGTTGAAGTGTAGATCTATGTAGTAGCTCTATGTTGAAGTGTAGATCTATGTAGTAGCTCTATGTTGGAGTGTGGCTGTTTACCTTGTCAATGAACATGCAGCCGTGCATGCCGGTGATCTGGCATCTATGTAGTAGCTCTATGTTGAAGTGTGCATCTATGTAGTAGCTCTATGTTGGAGTGTGTCTGTTTACCTTGTCAATGACCATGCAGCCGTGCATGCCGGTGATCTGGCAGCGGCGCACGTCGGGCACCTTGAAGTACGTGTGCAGCAGCAGTTGGCAGCTGAAGGTCAGCTCCTTGCTGGGGTTGTATACGCCTATGTTGCAGTGTAGATCTATGTAGTAGCTCTATGTTGAAGTGTAGATCTATGTAGTAGCTCTATGTTGAAGTGTAGATCTATGTAGTAGCTCTATGTTGGAGTGTGTCTGTTTACCTTGTCAATGAACATGCAGCCGTGCATGCCGGTGATCTGGCAGCGGCGCACGTCGGGCACCTTGAAGTACGTGTGCAGCAGCAGTTGGCAGCTGAAGGTCAGCTCCTTGCTGGGGTTGTATACGCCTATGTTGCAGTGTAGATCTATGTAGTAGCTCTATGTTGAAGTGTAGATCTATGTAGTAGCTCTATGTTGAAGTGTAGATCTATGTAGTAGCTCTATGTTGGAGTGTGTCTGTTTACCTTGTCAATGAACATGCAGCCGTGCATGCCGGTGATCTGGCATCTATGTAGTAGCTCTATGTTGAAGTGTAGATCTATGTAGTAGCTCTATGTTGGAGTGTGTCTGTTTACCTTGTCAATGAACATGCAGCCGTGCATGCCGGTGATCTGGCAGCGGCGCACGTCGGGCACCTTGAAGTACGTGTGCAGCAGCAGTTGGCAGCTGAAGGTCAGCTCCTTGCTGGGGTTGTATACGCCTATGTTGAAGTGTAGATCTATGTAGTAGCTCTATGTTGGAGTGTAGATCTACGTAGTAGCTCTATATTGAAGTGTAGATCTATGTAGTAGCTCTATGTTGAAGTGTAGATCTATGTAGTAGCTCTATGTTATAGTATAGATATATGTAGTAGCTCTATGTTGGAGTGTAGATCTATGTAGTAGCTCTATGTTATAGTATAGATATATGTAGTAGCTCTATGTTGAAGTGTAGATCTATGTAGTAGCTCTATGTTGGAGTGTAGATCTATGTAGTAGCTCTATGTTATAGTATAGATATATGTAGTAGCTCTATGTTGGAGTGTAGATCTATGTAGTAGCTCTATGTTATAGTATAGATATATGTAGTAGCTCTATGTTGAAGTGTAGATCTATGTAGTAGCTCTATGTTGGAGTGTAGATCTATGTAGTAGCTCTATGTTATAGTATAGATATATGTAGTAGCTCTATGTTGAAGTGTAGATCTATGTAGTAGCTCTATGTTGGAGTGTAGATCTATGTAGTAGCTCTATGTTATAGTATAGATATATGTAGTAGCTCTATGTTGAAGTGTAGATCTATGTAGTAGCTCTATGTTATAGTATAGATATATGTAGTAGCTCTATGTTGGAGTGTAGATCTATGTAGTAGCTCTATGTTATAGTATAGATATATGTAGTAGCTCTATGTTGAAGTGTAGATCTATGTAGTAGCTCTATGTTGGAGTGTAGATCTATGTAGTAGCTCTATGTTATAGTATAGATATATGTAGTAGCTCTATGTTGAAGTGTAGATCTATGTAGTAGCTCTATGTTGGAGTGTAGATCTATGTAGTAGCTCTATGTTGGAGTGTAGATCTATGTAGTAGCTCTATGTTGAAGTGTAGATCTATGTAGTAGCTCTATGTTGAAGTGTAGATCTATGTAGTAGCTCTATGTTGGAGTGTAGATCTATGTAGTAGCTCTATGTTGGAGTGTAGATCTATGTAGTAGCTCTATGTTGGAGTGTAGATCTATGTAGTAGCTCTATGTTGGAGTGTAGATCTATGTAGTAGCTCTATGTTGGAGTGTAGATCTATGTAGTAGCTCTATGTTGAAGTGTGATCTATGTAGTAGCACTATGTTGGAGTGTGTCTGTTTACCTTGTCAATGAACATGCAGCCGTGCATGCCGGTGATCTGGCAGCGGCGCACGTCGGGCACCTTGAAGTACGTGTGCAGCAGCAGTTGGCAGCTGAAGGTCAGCTCCTTGCTGGGGTTGTATACGCCTATGTTGAAGTGTAGATCTATGTAGTAGCTCTATGTTGAAGTGTAGATCTATGTAGTAGCTCTATGTTAAAGTGTAGATCGATGTAGTAGCTCTATGTTGAAGTGGAGCTCTATGTAGTAGCTCGATGTTGAAGTGTAGATCTATGTAGTAGCTCTATGTTGAAGTGTAGATCTATGTAGTAGCTCTATGTTGAAGTGTAGATCTATGTAGTAGCTCTATGTTGAAGTGTAGATCTATGTAGTAGCTCTATGTTGCAGTGTGTCTGTTTACCTTGTCAATGACCATGCAGCCGTGCATGCCGGTGATCTGGCATCTATGTAGTAGCTCTATGTTGAAGTGTAGATCTATGTAGTAGCTCTATGTTGAAGTGTAGATCTATGTAGTAGCTCTATATTGAAGTGTAGATCTATGTAGTAGCTCTATGTTGCAGTGTGTCTGTTTACCTTGTCAATGACCATGCAGCCGTGCATGCCGGTGATCTGGCATCTATGTAGTAGCTCTATGTTGAAGTGTAGATCTATGTAGTAGCTCTATGTTGAAGTGTAGATCTATGTAGTAGCTCTATATTGAAGTGTAGATCTATGTAGTAGCTCTATGTTGCAGTGTGTCTGTTTACCTTGTCAATGAACATGCAGCCGTGCATGCCGGTGATCTGGCATCTATGTAGTAGCTCTATGTTGAAGTGTAGATCTATGTAGTAGCTCTATATTGAAGTGTAGATCTATGTAGTAGCTCTATGTTGGAGTGTGTCTGTTTACCTTGTCAATGAACATGCAACCGTGCATGCCGGTGATCTGGCATCTATGTAGTAGCTCTATGATGAAGTGTAGATCTATGTAGTAGCTCTATATTGAAGTGTAGATCTATGTAGTAGCACTATGTTGGAGTGTGTCTGTTTACCTTGTCAATGACCATGCAGCCGTGCATGCCGGTGATCTGGCAGCGGCGCACGTCGGGCACCTTGAAGTACGTGTGCAGCAGCAGTTGGCAGCTGAAGGTCAGCTCCTTGCTGGGGTTGTATACGCCTATGTTGAAGTGTAGATCTATGTAGTAGCTCTATGTTGAAGTGTAGATCTATGTACTAGCTCTATGTTGCAGTGTGGATCTATGTAGTAGCTCTATGTTGAAGTGTAGATCTATGTAGTAGCTCTATGTTGGAGTGTAGATCTATGTAGTAGCTCTATGTTGAAGTGTAGATCTATGTAGTAGCTCCATGTTGGAGTGTAGATCTATGTAGTAGCTCTATGTTGAAGTGTAGATCTATGTAGTAGCTCTATGTTGGAGTATGTCTGTTTACCTAGTCAATGAACATGCAACCGTGCATGCCGGTGATCTGGCATCTATGTAGTAGCTCTATGATGAAGTGTAGATCTATGTAGTAGCTCTATGTTGGAGTGTAGATCTATGTAGTAGCTCTATGTTGAAGTGTGGATCTATGTAGTAGCTCTATGTCGGAGTGTGTCTGTTTACCTAGTCAATGAACATGCAACCGTGCATGCCGGTGATCTGGCATCTATGTAGTAGCTCTATGATGAAGTGTAGATCTATGTAGTAGCTCTATGTTGGAGTGTAGATCTATGTAGTAGCTCTATGTTGAAGTGTAGATCTATGTAGTAGCTCTATGTTGGAGTGTGTCTGTTTACCTTGTCAATGAACATGCAGCCGTGCATGCCGGTGATCTGGCATCTATGTAGTAGCACGATGTTGAAGTGCAGATCTATGTAGTAGCTCTATGTTGAAGTGTAGATCTATGTAGTAGCTCTATATTGAAGTGTAGATCTATGTAGTAGCTCTATGTTGCAGTGTGTCTGTTTACCTTGTCAATGAACATGCAGCCGTGCATGCCGGTGATCTGGCATCTATGTAGTAGCTCTATGTTGAAGTGTAGATCTATGTAGTAGCTCTATATTGAAGTGTAGATCTATGTAGTAGCTCTATGTTGGAGTGTGTCTGTTTACCTTGTCAATGAACATGCAACCGTGCATGCCGGTGATCTGGCATCTATGTAGTAGCTCTATGATGAAGTGTAGATCTATGTAGTAGCTCTATATTGAAGTGTAGATCTATGTAGTAGCTCTATGTTGGAGTGTGTCTGTTTACCTTGTCAATGAACATGCAGCCGTGCATGCCGGTGATCTGGCAGCGGCGCACGTCGGGCACCTTGAAGTACGTGTGCAGCAGCAGTTGGCAGCTGAAGGTCAGCTCCTTGCTGGGGTTGTATACGCCTATGTTGAAGTGTAGATCTATGTAGTAGCTCGATGTTGATGTGTAGATCTATGTAGTAGCTCTATGTTGGAGTGTGTCTGTTTACCTTGTCAATGACCATGCAGCCGTGCATGCCGGTGATCTGGCAGCGGCGCACGTCGGGCACCTTGAAGTACGTGTGCAGCAGCAGTTGGCAGCTGAAGGTCAGCTCCTTGCTGGGGTTGTATACGCCTATGTTGAAGTGTAGATCTATGTAGTAGCTCTATGTTGTAGTGTAGATCTATGTAGTAGCTCGATGTTGAAGTGTAGATCTATGTAGTAGCTCTATGTTGAAGTGTAGATCTATGTAGTAGCTCTATGTTGAAATGTAGCTCTATGTAGTAGCTCTATGTTGGAGTGTGTCTGTTTACCTTGTCAATGAACATGCAGCCGTGCATGCCGGTGATCTGGCAGCGGCGCACGTCGGGCACCTTGAAGTACGTGTGCAGCAGCAGTTGGCAGCTGAAGGTCAGCTCCTTGCTGGGGTTGTATACGCCTATGTTGAAGTGTAGATCTATGTAGTAGCTCTATGTTGGAGTGTGTCTGTTTACCTTGTCAATGAACATGCAGCCGTGCATGCCGGTGATCTGGCAGCGGCGCACGTCGGGCACCTTGAAGTACGTGTGCAGCAGCAGTTGGCAGCTGAAGGTCAGCTCCTTGCTGGGGTTGTATACGCCTATGTTGAAGTGTAGATCTATGTAGTAGCTCGATGTTGAAGTGTAGATCTATGTAGTAGCTCTATGTTGGAGTGTGTCTGTTTACCTTGTCAATGAACATGCAGCCGTGCATGCCGGTGATCTGGCAGCGGCGCACGTCGGGCACCTTGAAGTACGTGTGCAGCAGCAGTTGGCAGCTGAAGGTCAGCTCCTTGCTGGGGTTGTATACGCCTATGTTGAAGTGTAGATCTATGTAGTAGCTCTATGTTGTAGTGTAGATCTATGTACTAGCTCTATGTTGCAGTGTGGATCTATGTAGTAGCTCTATGTTGAAGTGTAGATCTATGTAGTAGCTCTATGTTGGAGTGTAGATCTATGTAGTAGCTCTATGTTGGGGTGTAGATCTATGTTGTAGCTCTATGTTGAAGTGTAGATCTATGTAGTAGCTCTATGTTGAAGTGTAGATCTATGTAGTAGCTCTATGTTGAAGTGTAGATCTATGTAGTAGCTCTATGTTGGAGTGTAGATCTATGTAGTAGCTCTATGTTGGAGTGTGTCTGTTTACCTTGTCAATGAACATGCAGCCGTGCATGCCGGTGATCTGGCATCTATGTAGTAGCTCTATGTTGAAGTGTAGATCTATGTAGTAGCTCTATGTTGAAGTGTTGATCTATGTAGTAGCTCTATGTTGGAGTGTGTCTGTTTACCTTGTCAATGAACATGCAGCCGTGCATGCCGGTGATCTGGCATCTATGTAGTAGCTCTATGTTGAAGTGTAGATCTATGTAGTAGCTCTATGTTGGGGTGTAGATCTATGTTGTAGCTCTATGTTGAAGTGTAGATCTATGTAGTAGCTCTATGTTGAAGTGTAGTTCTATGTAGTAGCTCTATGTTGAAGTGTTGATCTATGTAGTAGCTCTATGTTGGAGTGTGTCTGTTTACCTTGTCAATGAACATGCAGCCGTGCATGCCGGTGATCTGGCATCTATGTAGTAGCTCTATGTTGAAGTGTAGATCTATGTAGTAGCTCTATGTTGAAGTGTAGATGTATGTAGTAGCTCTATGTTGGAGTGTGTCTGTTTACCTTGTCAATGAACATGCAGCCGTGCATGCCGGTGATCTGGCAGCGGCGCACGTCGGGCACCTTGAAGTACGTGTGCAGCAGCAGTTGGCAGCTGAAGGTCAGCTCCTTGCTGGGGTTGTATACGCCTATGTTGAAGTGGAGCTCCTTCTCGCGCAGGATCAGCCTATACGTCAGTCTGAATCTGTGGGCAGAAGATTTTCATGTCTTGATCAGAATTTCGATAGTTTCTTATGATGAGATACATTTAACAATACTTGACAAAGATTACAAGAAAAGAGAAGAGTGGATTAATGGAACATCGAACAAGTCGCAATTACTGGACAAAAGTTGTCGTATACCTACTAGGTGAAATTTTAACTTTTACTAGTAGCCAGAACCGGATGGTTATAAAGAATAAATTTTCCCAAGGAACATAGACCGAAATAAAAAATAAAAAAATTGGTTCTCCTATGGTAACTTATTTAATTTTTTTAGGCTAGGTCATTTTATTGTTATCATATTTCGACCTATATTCCTTGGGGAAAGTTGTTCCTTGTCACCAACCTGTTCTCAGTTTTCGCTATCGGTCACTAGTAAAACTTCAGTCAGTATTAATTTATGTGTATAGTGGAAATAAGTCCCAGAAAGAGAGAGAACAGAAAGAGTATAACAAGCCGAAAGGAGGTCAAGGTACTCATGAAACTGAACAACTTTCCCTATGGAACATGGGTCGAAATATGAAAAAAACAATTGGACCTCCCATAGTAAATCAATCAGCTGATCGGCGATTTGTATGGGAGCTCCAAGTTTCTTTTTCATATTTCGACCCATGTTCCACCTCATTTCAGCTTGTTATACCCTTTCTGTTACTCCCGGTATAGAGGCATGGTCCGGCATCTTCTCCACGCGCCATCCTGTGTGCTACAACAGGCAATGTGCCATCCTGTGTGCTACAACAGGCAATGTGCCATCCTGTGTGCTACAACATGCAATGTGCCATCCTGTGTGCTACAACAGGCAATGTGCCATCCTGTGTGCTACAACATGCAATGTGCCATCCTGTGTGCTACAACAGGCAATGTGCCATCCTGTGTGCTACAACAGGCAATGTGCCATCCTGTGTGCTACAACAGGCAATGTGCCATCCTGTGTGCTACAACAGGCAATGTGCCATCCTGTGTGCTACAACAGGCAATGTGCCATCCTGTGTGCTACAACAGGCAATGTGCCATCCTGTGTGCTACAACAGGCAATGTGCCATCCTGTGTGCTACAACAGGCAATGTGCCATCCTGTGTGCTACAACAGGCAATGTGCCATCCTGTGTGCTACAACAGGCAATGTGCCATCCTGTGTGCTACAACAGGCAATGTGCCATCCTGTGTGCTACAACAGGCAATGTGCCATCCTGTGTGCTACAACAGGCAATGTGCCATCCTGTGTGCTACAACAGGCAATGTGCCATCCTGTGTGCTACAACAGGCAATGTGCCATCCTGTGTGCTACAACAGGCAATGTGCCATCCTGTGTGCTACAACAGGCAATATGCCATCCTGTGTGCTACAACAGGCAATGTGCCATCCTGTGTGCTACAACAGGCAATGTGCCATCCTGTGTGCTACAACAGGCAATGTGCCATCCTGTGTGCTACAACAGGCAATGTGCCATCCTGTGTGCTACAACAGGCAATGTGCCATCCTGTGTGCTACAACAGGCAATGTGCCATCCTGTGTGCTACAACAGGCAATGTGCCATCCTGTGTGCTACAACAGGCAATGTGCCATCCTGTGTGCTACAACAGGCAATGTGCCATCCTGTGTGCTACAACAGGCAATGTGCCATCCTGTGTGCTACAACAGGCAATGTGCCACACTCACTGGAAGTGCCACATGGAGCGCGTGAACTCGTCGTCCATGAGACTGAACACCGCCTCCACGTCGCCGCTCGGCAGTCGGTCCGGCATCTTCTCCACGCGCCATCCTGTGTGCTACAACAGGCAATGTGCCATCCTGTGTGCTACAACAGGCAATGTGCCATCCTGTGTGCTACAACAGGCAATGTGCCATCCTGTGTGCTACAACAGGCAATGTGCCATCCTGTGTGCTACAACAGGCAATGTGCCACACTCACTGGAAGTGCCACATGGAGCGCGTGAACTCGTCGTCCATGAGACTGAACACCGCCTCCACGTCGCCGCTCGGCAGCCGGTCCGGCATCTTCTCCACGCGCCATCCTGTGTGCTACAACAGGCAATGTGCCATCCTGTGTGCTACAACAGGCAATGTGTCATCCTGTGTGCTACAACAGGCAATGTGCCATCCTGTGTGCTACAACAGGCAATGTGCCATCCTGTGTGCTACAACAGGCAATGTGCCACACTCACTGGAAGTGCCACATGGAGCGCGTGAACTCGTCGTCCATGAGACTGAACACCGCCTCCACGTCGCCGCTCGGCAGTCGGTCCGGCATCTTCTCCACGCGCCATCCTGTGTGCTACAACAGGCAATGTGCCATCCTGTGTGCTACAACAGGCAATGTGCCATCCTGTGTGCTACAACAGGCAATGTGCCATCCTGTGTGCTACAACAGGCAATGTGCCACACTCACTGGAAGTGCCACATGGAGCGCGTGAACTCGTCGTCCATGAGGCTGAACACCGCCTCCACGTCGCCGCTCGGCAGCCGGTCCGGCATCTTCTCCACGCGCCATCCTGTGTGCTACAACAGGCAATGTGCCATCCTGTGTGCTACAACAGGCAATGTGCCACACTCACTGGAAGTGCCACATGGAGCGCGTGAACTCGTCGTCCATGAGGCTGAACACCGCCTCCACGTCGCCGCTCGGCAGCCGGTCCGGCATCTTCTCCACGCGCCATCCTGTGTGCTACAACAGGCAATGTGCCATCCTGTGTGCTACAACAGGCAATGTGCCACACTCACTGGAAGTGCCACATGGAGCGCGTGAACTCGTCGTCCATGAGGCTGAACACCGCCTCCACGTCGCCGCTCGGCAGTCGGTCCGGCATCTTCTCCACGTGCCATCGCGCTATCCGGGCGAACCCGTGCTGGGGGCCGAACGCCCATTGGCCGAATTGAGCTGAAATGAGGAGATAATGCATGAGTAGACAGTTTCAGAACAGTAGCAGAAAATACAGAGTTTAAAGAAGGAGCATTCAACCCTATCTATATCCTAAGATTTTCGCAATTGTCACTTGTCACTTGCTACAGTCAAAAATTCCAAAGTATAAGAATATCAAAACAGCAAAATCTGATACAAGAACTTCATATGATTCTGAGTCAATTTTAATCCATGAAATATGACGTTTGTGGCAACCATTTTTCTAGTTAGATATCTTGAGTTCCTCTGAGATTCCTGTAGACAGTGCGCATCAATACCGTCGCTAGTACTGAGTGAGCCATCTGTATAGGCGCCTCGCGCGCCGTTCCCTTAATTTGTGACAGTAGCCTCGCCTATGACTCACGAAAACTCACGAAAACATAAGACGATGCTCTCTAACTGCGCCTTATTTGAATCAAACAAGATTAGCAGTGAACAGTAACTGAATGAACGACAATTATTTTGAAAGATGGTTATTATGTTATTATTTATTATATCTAGCCTACCATACCCCACTACTACTGGCCAAAGGCCTCATGATGAGAATATCTACTAATTTGCTATGAAAATGCAAGAAAAGGACAACTCAGAAACATTTATAATATAAATAAATTTTATATTCCACTCGTAGTTACATTTACCTAAATGCCACCGCCATGAAGACCGTACTTACGCGACCGTAGCACTATTTCAATTAGTTTTTAATGCAGTTGTGTAAATGCAATGACAAGCGATTAAATAGTATGCGTTTAGTGCAAACTTACAGAAATACGAAGATACTTACGAAATACAAAAGGTATTCCTCCTCTTATCGCTCTTTTACCGTCGAACACGGCTTGTTTGCTGGAACAAGATAAAAATGCACATTATAGGTAGCGAAACTTACATAGGTATCTCCCAATAATTTACGATAACTTTTTAAACGAAGCTTTTGAAATGTCAAAAGTTTTTAGATACTCCAAAACTTTTTAACTTCAAAGGAAAACTTTGAAGGTTATTTCAACGCGGAAACTTCTACGTTAATTGATAATGAAAAATATTTTGTTTCGCCGAGTTATCTAAAAGATATCGAAATTAACTTCTTTCCGAATTTCCAACTAAGTAGTTACTTTGAGAGGTTTTGGAAATTTTTGTCGAAACATCTTTGTTGGTTTTAGGAAAGTTTCCGTAGCGATAACGTGACTTGGTTATTTTCCGTGATGTGCCTATTAAGTAGCAAAGCGGAAAACTTACTAGCAGAAAATTACGACAGTCCGTAGCGTAAATACAAAAAGAAAATTGCAATTTTCATCATAAGCTAACATTTTACAAGTTCCCAGCATAACTGATAAAAGGCTCACGTTCCGACATGGTATCGATTTGAATCTGCATGCACTGGGGAGGCATTAGTGCAGTCGGCAACAGCACAGAACAGAACCACAATACAACCGCAGCATTACTCCGTGCCTCACGTTTAGTCCGCGATCAATTTTAGCGGTTGCATTCCACCGCGGACGAAACACCGAGCAAAAACCACCCTTATATTATAAATGCATCAGTGGACAGGTCGCGACAAAAACGCAGCTCGAGCAGGCCGAGTATAAATTATTTATGCCATTTTTAGCATTTCGGCGAGCAGAGCCGTCGGTGTGGACAAATCGAATATGTCCGATTGTGTGTCAGTGAGATCGTGCTATGTGCACCATCGGTTCCTGGAACACGGCGGCGGCGGTGGACAATTTTGGCGAAAATTGGCCGGCACTCGCCTGTTGTTCAAACGTGATTACTCTATCAAAAGCTGCCTGTATAAACGCTGCAATAATGTGCAGGTTTTGGTTAAAATTAAATGTATAGGCGTATTATTAGTTCGGCTAGATATTCAGATAAAACGAGAGGATTTCAAAGCCAAAATCTTTTCCGAACAGGTGTTGATTTTAAATCTTTGTGAAAATACTACCAGCGCTTATAAATCATTATTTAGGCCCTTCATAATAAAGCATCACTCAAGATAGAAGGTATATAATTAGGCCAGGCACGGATTAGGGTATATCGTAGGCACGAAGTGCTTCCCAGCCAGTCAATAAATAAATCACCCACGTGCTCGTAAACATGAGCAATCGCTTCGCAAATACTGCGCGATTCGATGCAGTTGCATAAGGCAACATTTAATGTGTTCGTAATTAACTAATTTATACTTAGGATGTATACTTATACGTGCCTATACAAAGATGACTACAAATCTCCGCCTTTACTTTTAAATAACTACCTATCTAATTAATTCTAATAGCCCTATCTTTACTTAGTAAGAATTATCAGAGCTTCCAATGACTGTACATTATCCTTTCAATTGTATCTGCACACTATTAGTTCCTTATTAGTAGTTCTCTATAAAGCTTGAAAACATGGAATCGTAAAAGAATACTACGGAATAAGACACATTCATCTTCTGCCGTTACTTTACATTTTTACAAACGCAAATCGATTCTATATTTAAAACAGGTCTGAAATTATTAAATTTCTTGTCAATGCAGAATGTTAGCCAACGCACTGATGTACAGTATAATGCCAAATACGTCTAAAAATCTGATATTTTACCAACTCTACATAACTTTAATGTAATTTGCCTCCTTTCGACAGTTTTACGAGGACAAAATGATACTTATTCATTACGTAACTGAAACTCTCATAAAAGTTAACTAAGTAAATTGCACTTTTAATAAAGTTATAGTTAATAAAATTACCTACTTTATAATGATGTTTAATGGCGAGTTAAAACTTAATTATTTTTCTTTACCTTCTTATTTTTTATAGACCTCTACGCGGCTACTTGTAGTATAATTTACTACTTATTTATTAATTCAAAAGGCGTGTGACTTTAATTGGGGCGAACAAATATGGATATATGACATTATATTTATAGCCTCTAATGTCACCTAGCCACCTTTTCTTCTAGCCTAGTAATGTCTATTCCTAGATGGTATAATATATGGGTAACCGCCGTGGCATATCTGAGCGTTGTTTCATAGAAGCCATAGAAAATAATTGCATTTACATAGATAATGACAAGCTTATTATGATCCGAATAGCAAGCGCACTCTGTCCCATGGGAAAACGCCTCGTGTTGCCTACCATTATGATTTTATTCCCAATAATTATGCCTAAGTATCAAAGACAAACGGTGCTGTTAAGACAAATTGTCTGCGATATTTTTTACGCGATATGCGATCGTTGAATTTGTCGCAGGGATGTTAATGGTAATGGTACCTAGTATTTCTTGCAATGCATCCACATTCTTTTATTTTACAATAACAAATATAACTTTACGAGCTATAAAGCAGGTACCTACTTATCTATCAGCGGCGTGCAAAACAAAAAAGAGTTGCATACATATTCACTTACTGCAAATGTTTTATCAATTAATGTATTGTTTATGGCGTGTTTTACTTTTCTTACAAATGGCTTACGCCAATAAATTGAACCACTCACAGGAGTCGATCGGTAGCCAATTAAAAAGCAATGAATGAAACAATTCTGTAGAAGCACCGTAGAAAGTCTGGGCGCTGGATTTGTTTCAAATAATATCTTCTCAGGCATTCAATACAGGGTTTCGATCGCGTTCGGTTCGGGGAATCGGGAGAATAGATAAAGTTTTAATTAGACATTCCTGGCGGTTTCTCCCTGCTGACGGGCGGCTCGCGGCAGACTAGTACATTCTTCACTTTTTACAGGCCGAGCCCAACCCGTTCCGAACGGGAGCCAATAAATACACAATCGACAATCGCTCGAGATAATCGTTTTCCCTTTTTGATTATCGTCCGATTTTTCCGATTGCCTGCCATTTGAGTGATTGAATCAATTTCTGGACGGATCACGGTCGTTGAGTTTTTGATTGTTGATCATTGGATTGAGCACCTGCTTGTTACGGAAATTAATGGAAACACGCCTTGTACGGGCAATCCACACTTAGTTGTCGAATGGTGTATTAATCGTGTGTGAAGATAGCGTGGATAAAGCCGTAGTAGCTTAGCATATAATAGCAGCCGTCAATAACACCCTTATCCACACAAACATCTAAATAAGTTTATTGAAAAACTGGAAACTGGAATTCTTTACAATAATGAGCTACATAAAACTTTGTCTTGTCCGTGAAATGGAGATCCTGCCTTGGGCAGATGCCTGACAGCAAGCGACATACTTATCCGCAAGCGCCATAATGAGTGAACTTCTGACAATGAAGTAAGAGACAGATACTGCCAATAAATTGATATACAATAGCTGAAACGATTAGATATCGGAATAAAAACGAAATTGTTGCAAGCACCTGCATTACAGGAAAGATGCCCTCAATAGTCGGATATGGAATGTACTACCGAGTGGACAAAAAGCAAGTGTTTGAATGGGCAGCCAGGCAGTTAAAGATCAATGAAGCAATTAGCGGTTGACAGGCTCGATACGTAGCCATTCCCACTTGTCAGCTGTGGACCAGTTCTGTTCTAGTAGAAGACGTTTTTGCTTAAAATAGGTATAAGCTAGAGTGTCTTTTTGTCTCGAACAAGAACGGCGACAATTTGAAGACAGAATGAAATGTAATACAAAGTAACTAGAGTCGAGGCCTTGGGGATTTGTAGGTCACGAAGTCGAGCTGAATTTTTTGCGAAGGTATCCTTTTAATGTAGAGGTACATTAACGCAACTAATTGTATCGTTGCCAAAAGTATACAGAATGTTGTGCTCACTTACTCGTTAGGAGAGAGAATCACAGTAAATAGGCATTCTTAAGAGTCTTGCTCCACATTCCCGCTACTAAACGCAACCTTAACCCGACCACCATAGCAGCAACCCTCCTGTCGTACAACCTTGGGGTTTGTGAAGCTGCGCGTACGCCGGTCGGGCTGCAGCTAATCCGTTATCTGTTATTGTGGCGTCCTCAATGCGCGGATGACAGTATTGCAAAAACACCGCGACAGTTTCACCGCTCCCAACATTGTCTGCACTTTCCAGTATCGATTAGCTAGGAGGCCGGCTGTCGGAGTTCCCAACATTGTTGCGCCCGCGCAGCCGCACGGCGCTCTCGTGGGATATGCCGCATGCCGTATGCGCAGGGGGTAGCAGCTCTGAGAAGCGATGGTGTGTGACCGGAATATTGTAGTAGTATTGGACTTGGACGGAAACAGACTCTCAATTCACTTTTTTTTGCCGAAAATCCACTTTCACAGATAGCAATACTTCTTATTTCAGTTCGGAATCACGTGGCAGAGAAAATTACCAACTACGGTAACAAGACTTCTAATTTGCTGATTAAGATCTCACTAAGATATTGACGGAGACCTTTCAATGGACAGCTCGTTAGACCATAAATAGATGTTTCAAACGGAAACTATAAGTCTGAAGGTCCGGCGCGAATCTATCTTTATTTTCCCCGGTCACCCAGCAGATGTTACTTAATTCATATCATATCATGATAGTGTAGTTCAGGTAAATTATGCGATGTCCCGGGGCTATGCAGATGAGGGCGGCGCTTATGACAAGACGGCTAATTTCAAAAGAACACCAGTTCTTACAGCTTAATGAATTCTGGCGCGACACGAACGAAACGCAAGATGATTCCGAATTTAACAAGTTATAAAGAATTTATTTTCCACAATTATTTGTGGTTCGCTTAATTGAATTGTGTTTTCATTATAAAAGGCAGGTCTATGTTCGTGATGAACTTTCGTGTAAGAAGATGGGTGGTCCTTTCGTGACCAAAGGAATTATTTCGACGTTCCGCATTTAGGCGGTTGGCTAAACCTTGCGCGGGAATTGTTATAACTATAAGCTTATAAGAAATTGAACTCATTTATGGAATTAATCGCAAGCCAACCACACACAGACCATTCAGTTAGGGGGGCTATAAGCTGGGCTAGTTAAATTAGACGATAAAGCTTCAAACCCGATGGGAGCTGGTCGGACAAAAACACGACATTTTTTAAGCAATTATAAGATAGCCAAGGTTTTGTAGTATTGCTTTTCATCGTTATAAATTAAACACTTACTCATGTGTTTAATTTACTTTTAATTGCCACGGAAAGTTATGGCATTTCCAAGATAGTCTAGTTGGTGTTTTTAATATTGCTTTCCATCGCTACAAATTAAACAATTACTCATGCTTGTACTACCATCCTCGGAAGGTTATCTTAAGGCAAATGTATGATAAGCAGAATCTAATTGGACATGAACAACATAATTTTCACACATCACCATCTAACTATACCATTATGACCATCAATGGTAATGCATTAATATTGATTCACCCACTTTATGCACACATTAGAGCGTAGCAATCGCAAAAACTATGAAAGCGTCTATAAAGATGCAAAATCGACAACCTTTTTCCCCTTTTACTTAATAAACTCCATGGGTAAAAAGCTAACTATATTAACATTTAACCAGTTCTTATCATGGCGCTATTATTACGGCTACAAAGTACGTAAACGTTTAAACATGTTCAGGTAAAGACCGTTCCTTTATATAATGAATCCTCTAATTATTTTAACCAGTGGCTGTGTGAAAAAGTGGCATGAGCTGTCACAAAAACCGGAGTGAAGCAAGAGAATGAGAAGCCACGGGATAATGAGCAGAGCTAGCCAGTGTTGCCAGCAATAAATCATTTTATCTACACTCATTTCGTAATATTCGTTTTACAGAATCGAAAGTACGAACGTAATGAACTGCATTACGAATATACAGCCTTTAAAAAAAACTTTCATACTACTGGCAGCTACATAAAGTAACTCGATTACTAGTATTTGAAAAAAAAAAAAACGAATTGACCCGCGTACCAAATTGTAATCTGTTCCAATTTGACACTGGCCAACAGTAGGTAAGTCAAATGAAAAAAAATACAAGTGTCTCCCGGGTGGGACGACTTGAAATATGAGGACTTATTTATTATTAAATCTTTGCGTCAAATCATTTTTCGAATTAAAATTCACCAATAAATGCTTTTTAATTTTAAAAGTTGTTCAGTTAGTATGAGCCTCCATTTTAACGTTTAGTTAAAAAGTTACTTATGTACAAAAGTCGTTCAGTTGGTGGTTCAGTAGATAGGCTTGCAATCGCTATAGTGCAGTGCGGAGGTTTGAATTATTTGAGAAATATTTTCCGACCTCCCATACAAAGTCAGTCAGCTGATCGTGAATTTTGTATAGGAGGACGGAAATTTTTTTTCGTTTCCCACCATTGGCTCCATACTAAAAGTTGTACAGTTTGATGGTCTGATCATGCCTGCAAAGTTTTCGGTACACCGTCCCTAGCACCTTGTATAGCGCCAACACGTTACTTTGGCACACTAAGAGAAGATATCCAATCCAACTGGTTTTGTGCAAAATTGTCAACTATAAAACTTAAGTACCCACAATCTCAAAAGGTTGACACGACACTACCAACACTTAGAGCTTTTCTGCATTCCGACTAGGATATCAAGTACCCTCTACTATACCTTTAAGGACAATTAAAAGTAACGCCAAGTGCAAATTGCTAAATACATAGTTGTATAGGCATGTAGAGTTATTGATATCTTTTTCTTCTTGTAGTAAGAGTCCGTAATAAGCAGTTTGAAAGTAATAAGTATTTATTTGCAACTGCGTTAATGTGATTAGATACTGTTAAATACAGCCTTGTAATAACTGGAACATCAAAACTTGCATTGACAAGATTGGTATGGGCTCTTAAAAAGAGGGAAGTTGATAAATTCCCAAGGAATACAAAACTGCTACCGGCGGGGGCGCCTACTACTATGTACGGTCACGATAAGAAAAGAATAAACAAGGATTAATGAACCATGTTAGCTATTAATTAGCTTCTTATGCTTTTAATCAGCTTCCGTGCAGACTTAAGTTTATGGACCTGCTTAAGATACAGATTGTTTCACACCTTCCCATCATCATCACCACATCAGCCTATAACAGTCCACCGCTGGACTTGGGCCTACTCCAGGGTGCGCAACAAGTCACGATCTCACGCCACCGGAGAACATCCAACGCTACGCTTGTCGAGGCATATTTTTTCACGATAAAAAAAAAATTCAGTACCCTTCATTTTCACTACCGATACGCGGAACCTTAAAAAGCGTGACATTTAAGAACACCTCAACCCAAGAGCTTCTGTTTAATAATCGGACGGTCAGCGAAGAACCGTTGGTTCCATTTGAGTAATACCAGTAATTTTTGATTATAAATTATTTCGCAAATCGCCTGATTATGATTACACGCTGCAAACTCGTTCATGGAGCTAATTTCGCATCAACACGGAGTTTATAAGAAGCAACTGCCGGCGACAAAGTGCAAGAAGCGCCGCGGGCGCATTTTGTATGATAAACAAAAGATTATATCGATACGTGATCTCCGAACTTATCATTAGTAAGGGGAAATAGCGAGAATCTTATTAAGAGGGAATTTACACAATAATTGACCTGCATCTGCAGATATCTTTTACAACATGTCATTGTCGATCAACTCAATCTCTACCGATTTACTTTATATCTACCTACACTACTTGTAAGAAAGATTTGTTTGTTTTTTTTGTTTGTATGTAATGTAATCGATAAACCAATATCTCTGAGTAACCAAAACTGTTTTTACCAACGGAAAATGCCTTATTCTCACGGGTAAACAGTAAGCAGCGGGTGAAACCGCTGGGCTGGCCTCTAGTGCCATATTAAACACGCTTCTTCATCTTATCGTATCAATGTTATTTTCCCAAGTTAATTTGTACAAAAAACTTATCAAACCGCAAAACACGCTTAGCATTGTTTATAATTGCAAATAAACTACCTATTATTTAATTTCATTTAGAAATTTTTATCTAGAATACAATACTCGTATCATGGCCTTTGCTAATAAATAATTCAACATTAGTGCATCAAAATCATCTTAGGTAAGTACTAATAAAACAAGTGAAGCGCGAAAAAGTCGATTTATAAACTACACCGCACATGTAAATAAAATATTAGCTCCATAAATAGAGTTAATTACCACTAGCGTCAAGATAGTCATTAACCTGTTCGTACTTAATGAATTTATTTATTTAGATTTGGTCTGACGAGCCACAAATCTTTTTTATGACAGCTACTGCCCAAATAAGTACGCAACGCCACTTGCCTTGCTCAGTCAGTGTGTTTTAAAAGCGGTTTGGCGTCTTAAAAAAGCTTGAACTTTGATTCTACGACTACAGAACTAGCAAGCTTTTTAATGTAATAATAGGTAATTACTTTTGGATTTAGCTAGATGGGTGCTCAGTTATATTTTATTGGTGCGGCAATTACCTTTTTGACCCACCACCATACCCAAGCCCTACTTAAATATTCCTGTAGGGTAAACAACTTTTCTTTGATTGGAAACAGAGCACGAATATTGGTAAATAGTGACCTTGCCTTTTCCATAACTGCTTCTACAGATCATCAACTAACTATAAACACATGATTGTTTTTACTAATTCGTAGAAATTTTCCACAAGTTAGTAATTTCGAATAATTGGTGTTTTAATCAAACACTAGATATTGATAACTTGTTTCGTTGATATTAACAATAATATCAATATCTAGTGTTTGATTAAAACACCAAGTATTCGAAATTACTAACTTGTGGAAAATTTCTACGAATTAGTAAAAACATTCACAAATCGGAAAAAGCTCCATCTCTCGTCAACTTGTACATACGTAATGTTGTCAGTTGAGTGACGATATAGTTCTACTAAGTAGTCATAGATGGTGCTAAAGCTACTCGTAAGTAGTCAAGTAACAAAAAATATATATGAGCGAAGCAAGTGGTTCACAATTTCGCCACCTCGGGTACAGCCTCCGTGGTGTAAAGGCTGCTAGCACGTCTGACCCGGCTTGTCACAAGACGTGGGTTCGAATCCCATCGGTGGCGTGAATTTTTTCCACTTGTTTCGTTGATATTAACAATAATATAAACACATGATTGTTTTTCATAATTGAAAATAAGAAAACAATACAATTTGCTGCGACAGGGACTCGAACCGTTCAATTGCTCTGCCATCTGTCTGAGCTACCGTAAAACATGACTATATTTGATAGAGTCAGTTACAATCAAACTGGCTTTTCTGAATGAGCGATAAGGCAGCTCAATCGCTGTTCAAGTCGCAATTTATCGAATGATTCATGCATAATCGATCGATGTAATAACTCGTATTACAAAATCGACGGGACATGCGCCCACGCTGTTCCGGTAACACTTTCGCGGTTGAGAGATCTATGGCAGTGAGGCTGAAGGTTACAGTCTGTTGAGAATAGGCCCTTTGGCAAGGCAGTCCGGCCCTCAAGATTTTATCTACGATAACAAACTAAATTTTTTGGTCAGTGTATGCAAAGCAGAACTGCAGAAACAATAATACAAAAATGTATGATCATCCGACTTCGAAAAATCGTGTTTTTGTGTTCAATGTTTCCTGGACCTAACCAGTTAATTTTGTAAGGTAATGCATTGGGTACTTAATACTTTCGCGACTGAGGGATCTAGGGCAGTAAGGTTGAAGGTTACCGGCTATGTTCAACAGGCCCTTTGGCAGGGCAGATAAGATAATATCACAGATAACATGGAAATGGAGATCAAATTAGAGGTGTAGATATTAATATTTATATTTGTCAATATAGTGTTGTTATTGCAGAAACAATTAGTTTTACTAGATCTGCCAAAGAAGGCAGACCGTCCCTTAAGATAATATCAAAGATAACATGTAAATTCGGTCCAAAATATTCATAATTGTCAATAATTATATTGTGAATTAGAATTGCAGAAATAATTAGTCTTAACTAGAATTAGTTTTAAGAGGTCTAGGCGGGTTCCCGAGACAGTCAACGATAACATTTAAAATAGGGACCAAATTATTTGCTTCGTCGTAATATTAATTTTAACATTCATATTAGTAATAAATTATGTAAATAAGCATTGCAGATTTAATTATATTGTAGCATTATAATTAATCATTGATTTGTTGATTTAGTACAGACAGCAACGATATTATTCTATGCGAAAAGGTTTCGTTACATTTTCATTCCATGTATATTTTAGTTACTAGGTAAATACAAGTGGCCAATCAAAGTGTGTTATTTTAATTATATTTACCTACCATTTTTTATATATAAGAATATATTAGATATTATAAGAATCCGTATTGTGCCGGCTTAGAATAGCATTTTCACATATCTTTCCTAAAGGTGTAGTAAGAAGTGACTAAGGTATTTGAGAGTTGATGCTTATTACAATTTTAGGCGAATATAGTCTTCTTAATGACTCTCAAACTTTTGTCAGACGTGGTGTATATTTTTTACAGCCGTTTACGCTCTGCCTACCTCGCAAGGAATATAGGCGTGATGTATGTATGTAGATGGTTCCCGTCTGTGTGAGCCATAGGCCCTTCGGCAAGGCGGGTTGGAACTCAAGATAACATCGCCGATAACATGTAAATTGTAAATGAGACAAGAACAACTTGGTAGCAATTAAAATATAATGTTTTAATAATTTCAATCATAACTGGACTACAGAAATAATAAGCCCACGTTTACTAGTTACAGTATTATAAATGCTACACTTGAATAAAGTACAGCGACAAATTGAAATATAAAACTCAAGCACCGACTTTTTACGCTACTTTTAAAAATTAACTTTTGTAACAAATGTTTGCAACTATAGAATTAAGATTTTTTCTTCAGCAACCTCTATGACATAGTTTTACAAAAATTTTGATTTATACTATAAATTATTTTGCAAGTAACGATTTTATTATTTGCGCTGAAAATAATTTGATTTTATTTGCATATAGTCAAGTAGGTCATCGAAAATACCGCGACGGAACTAAGGTACGCAGATAGGCTCCGGCTCTACTCATGACTACCAACCAAATACCATCCACCCTCATCATTATCCCAATTACTTGGGGTCGGCGCAACACGGTTTGTTTGAACACAAAATCATGTTGCAAAAGGATTTGGCTATGTTTTATGACCGGCCGCCTGCCTGACGTCAACCCTCTTTGGGAATGCTATTGTAGGTGGTATCACCGCTACCATGCGGTTGATCATAGTCGACAGATGTTCAGCGGAGGTCAAAACTCTACGTCGATTTTTACGAAACACCCTGAGTGGACTAGGGGCGGCAGTATTCTTAGCCGCTACCACACGGAGGTGATCAGTAGTACATTTAGGGAATGCAATCTCGAGCCGAGATTGACTACTCGAGATCTCGGTCGAGATCTTAGGGTTCGAGATTGACCAACTCGAGATCTCGTTGATATATTGGTCGAGATCTCGGAATTTCGAGATCGAGATTTTGCTTATCACATATAAAAATCATCAAAATCAAACTTTCTTTCCATGCCATGGTGCTGTTGTAATATTAATCAGGTCGGGAGATCCATCTCAACTTCTAGGCCGAAAGTTGCGGTGTGCTACCCGGCCCGGATCCCGGCTCTCCGAGCTTTGACTTACTGCCTCATTACCCCAGTCAAGTAGTATATCCCATCACTTATATTATAACTTTTATCTGGACCTGAAGTCTGCTAAATAAAAACGTTTCAGCTGGACACCGATGGCATGCCAGTTGCATAGCTTCGTATTTTGCTAACATATTCATGTTCGTTTAATGAGTTTTAGTACGGAAAATCACATTGGCAATAGAATTAGAGTTGAGTGTCGCTTGCAATGGCAAAAAAATGCAGATTTAAGGCCCTGTTATATCCTGTCCATTCCATTCGTTTTCCCCATTATGTCTAACAACAGCAGTTTTCTCCTGCTGAATAAATAATGCACTCGGGGTAGATCGGCAGGCACCGGTAACTATGCTACGCACATCAATAAACACGTCAATGCCTTCAAGCTCAATCTCGAAATCTCGTTCAAAATCTCGACGGATACTGTCGAGATCTCGAAGGATTTTTCTGAAACGAGATTTACTTTTTCGAGATCTCGATCTCGAAAAATAGCTCGAGATCTCGGTGATTTCGAGATCTCGCGAGATCGAGATTGCATTCCCTAAGTACATTACAGTATTCTTAACCACCAACCACCCTAACCATCCTAAATACACGTGCCTTACGTACTTACTATTAATGAATCGCAAAAGCTTGTCATTATCCGTTTAAGTGCGCACATAGAGAACTTAGCTAGTCGTCAATCAAAATAATATTTAAGCAAAAGCGTGACTCAACTTCCGCATAGACACCACGGAATATATAATAGTTAAATACATGGCTACGATTAAGCGAAACATTTCCTTTGCTAATTCTTCATTATTCCTACCAGTCACTTTAAAAAAAAATGTAACAGCTCTCTCTCCAGCTGCCATTTGTCTGCTAAGGTGAGGATTGATAACCAAAATACGAATTAGACAAAATTAAGAGCATGATATACTGGCTTCCACTGTAATTCATGGTCAATTTTGTAAATGCGCAAACGGAACAAAAAAAACTGTTTTAATTTGTGAAAACAAGCAACAATAGGTACACAGCTACTAAAAAACATCCTCTACGTTAGATAAACTTATTTAAAAGTGACAGGAAAAGGAATACGTACGCGAGAATTGACGCCATTAGATACATTAGGCGGCGGCGCAGGCGCAACACGTAGCGTGGATAAAATCAAACTCTACACGTGTTGTCTAATTAACTACTGTATTGTGTACATGCGAACATAAAAACAACTGTACCTAGTGAGGGAACTGAAAAATCTAGACATCCGAAGTTCAAGCTCCATTAGATAAGATCATAAAAATAAATTCACTTTTGAAATTATATCAGTCAATCCCCGCACATCAAATAGGATAATTAGATAAACTTTGGTTAGGTCAAAATAACAGGTTATCTATAGGTAAGTTAATCACTTTCAAAAAATTTACATGTCTTTTGACAGGTACGGTCAGGATAATAGTAATAACCACCATGCTTTCTCTCCGACTCCGGTTTATAGGACGATGGTCACAAGGTACGGTGCCTTTTAATTACTGATGGAGAGGTTCAACCTGATTTTGACTGGCAAGCTTTTGGCTGATGCCTGAAATGGACCATTACAAGGTAGAAGTCCTTCCAACCTGCTTGCTATTATAGATGTAAAAAGATGTTGTTTTGTGATCGTATTATTGATCAATAATCATACAATTTACATCGAAAACTTCATTAAAGTCTAACATTGTTGCATTCAGTTTAATTGCGATCCCGGTTTAAATTAGAACACAGGTGTCACCAGTACAAATGTCGCTGCGGAATGACACAACAAATTGTCTTTTACTGTTTTACAATTAACTTTACTGCCAATAAAAACATGAGATGCTCCCAGGCCTAAGAGAAACATACATACACATATCACGCACGCCTATAGCCATTGCGGGGTAGGCAGAACGTTAAAACGGCTGTAAGACGAAGCCGTGTATGCCAGCAAGGTGAGTATGGCGAATGCCCCCCAAAATGGGAAAGCCCATGTCCGCCCGAGGACTATTGTGGCTGATAATGTTGATAGTAAAATATGTAAATACATATATCAAGCCTATATTCCTCACGGGGTAGGCAGAGCGTACCCGGCTGTAAAAAAACGGCTATTTACACCACGCCCGACAAAAGTTTGAAAGTCAATCAGAAGACTACGTATCACCATAGTGACAGGGTCTCAGCCTGTCGCCTAATATTGCAATATACATCAATTCTCAAATGCCTTAGTCGCTTATTACGACACCCACTAGAAAGATATGGGGTGATGCTATTCTAAGCCGGCACCACACGGCCAACTGTCCACTGGTTAAGAGACAACCTGTAATTTGCTGGTTTTCCGATAGCAATCGCTAGTGTGTGTATGACCTTAAGTCTAAATTAATAGATTGGTGTATTTAGCCCGCGGCGATAGTATGAGTTAGAATGAGAAATATTATATGGCCCCAACAAGGTGCCTGTCCGTCACGCTAATGTTAATCTGCTGTGTTTAGCTATATGCCATAAAATCATTATACTTTGCTACTAACTTAAAACGTGGGCTTCCGCGCCAATAGAGTCCATCAGTATTGAGTGTAGATCAATTTTGTAATCTATTAGTAGATCCCATCTATCACACTAACTATAAAAACCAATAAACCTCTAAAGTAATAACTTTGAAAAATTTTCAGTGAGCTGATATAGACGTATGACCAATTTCGGAATCTAATATCGTCCCTCTATTGTAATCATTATTAAAAGCAAAACAAAAAAAACACTTTTTGTAACGGACATTCATTCAAAGATGTGACTCTGTAAAAACTCAATTTCACACAAATGCAATTATCTCAGAAACTAAACGTCGACAAGAGTACTTCCACTTTATGCGCGGAAGCAAACAAATCGACCCCTCTGGCCTCAATTGGCGTAAATGACATTTAGCACTTTTTACAGGAGAGCCAAAAAACGAAAAAATAAAAATATAAATTGAGATATCTTTTTTGTCTTTTGAGCTATAATAATGCTTCTTTTATCAAAATACTTGCCCAAAGTTGCTTCAAAACCTCATTACGTTTGCACAGGAGTAGAGTGCAGATTTAAGAAGTTAGCATGCATATACGCCCCAAAAAATTGTTTTTGAATGTCATTTACTACCCAAAAAATGAGTAGAAATTTACTGTTTATAAATAATTAGGTAGTAAAAGACAAGAAAACAACTAAACCGACGATAAAATGAGTCGTAAAAGACTATTAAGTTGAACTTTAACGTCTTTATTTTTATTCTAGGTTAAGATAGCTGTGTGTTATTTATGTAGATTTTTAATAATTTGCTTGCCGATTAGCCTAAAATAATTTCACTTATAAATAGTTGTAAGTTTAGGTGTTATTAAATAAAAGTTTTATAATTCATTGTGTATTGTATGTCAAATAAAACTATTTTGTAATTTATGCATCATTTAAAATGTATATGTCCTTTTTTCATACCACGAGCATTAAACAGGTAGGTATATACATAGCTAATGCCTGCATGAACAAGAAAATAACCTTAATTGTAAAATATATCTAAATAATTGAATTATCCAATAAATTAAACCTCAAATACTTAAACTGATCACTTTCGTCATCTTTGTCACTTTCCAATAATACATCCACAACTTGAGCTTCATTTGGGTGTTGTGAATATTCATTATAATAACATCTAGGTATAGTTTGATTACCTTATAGGCGCTTGAAGTCCTTGAAGTTTGCAATTGAAATCAGTAGGTAATCTGTTTTAGTACAGACGTGACGGTTTTGATTCCCTTATTTTCTTCCTTTTTCCCTTCCCTTTCCCATTTTCTTTACTTTTGTAATCAATATGCATTTCCATAATTGTTTCTGAAGCATCTGGAATCATGGAGTATTTAATTGTTGCAGTATCAAATTTATTTATTTCAAAAGATGCGACTCGGATTTCCTTCGTTTTCATATTTTTAACTCAATTTCTCTCAAAAATTATATTCTCTAAATTAGAGAACTAACTGTTTGGGCTCCTTCGCAGTGGCTGACATATATTGAAACATCGCGAAAAAAGCTTTGACCATACATAGTGAAGATCATAGAACATACAGAATTTTCCAATTTGAATGAAATTGCCAACAAAACATTTTCGACTGAGACTGTTAAAAATATGAAAACGAAGGAAAACCTAGTGAAATAAATTAGAGACTTCACAAATTAAATCATCCATGTGACCAGATGCTCCAAAAACAACAATGGAAATGTAATGAAAGAAAATAAGGGATGTAAATCCCCGTCATTTCAGCAGCAGTTGCAAAATTCACAGCTTGAAGTACCATTCGTGACAGTCAAGCTATACCTAGCTAGACATCATCATACTGAATATTTACAACATCCAAATGATCCAAAATCAAAAGAAGTTTCAAATGTATTATTGGAAAGTGTCGAATATTATGATCTGTACTTGAGGCTCAATTTAATGGCTAATTCAATAACAAAAATAATTTCATTCGTGATTTTATTATTTGCTTCGATATCTTTTCTTTTTCTTTTGTTCTTTATAATTTAAGGTATAATAGGCAGATTATGTAATTAGTCCCAAAGTTAAATACTCACTCCTGTTATGAAAATGAGACATCCACGTACCCGTTATGTTACATAGATAAAACATTTATTCATATTTCTGCATCATACATGTTACTATTAAAATAAATGATTCCAGAAGGTTTTAGCAGGTTACTTTTTTTGTTGTATGCCGACATAAGCTATGTACCAACCTACTGGTTCAATGCTCATGGCATGAAAGATGGACACCTACATTTTGATTATTAGATGATTGAATCATAAATTACAAAATAGTTTCATTTCACACACAATACACAATGAATTGTTCACCTTTTACTTAATGTACACCAAACAAAAAATAATTTACTAGTACAATTATTTTAGGCAAATTGGCAAGCATATAATTAAAAGTGCGCATAAATAAAACACTGGTATCTTAACCTAGAATAAAAAGAGACATTTCACTTCAACTAAATAGGCTATTACTACTAATTTTATCCTCTGTTTAGATGTTTTCTTGTCTTTTACAACCTAATTATTTATAAACAGTTAATTTTCACAAAATTTTTTGGGTAGTAAATGACATTCAATTACAATTTTTTAGGGCGTATATGCATGCTAACTTCTTAAATCTGCATTCTACTCTTGTGCAATACTAATGAGGTTTTGAAGCAATTTCTGGCAAGAATTTTGATAAAAGAAGCATTATTATAGCTAAAAAGATAAAAATGATATCTCAATTAACATTTAATTTTTTTTGCTTCTTTTGTAAAAAGTGCTTTATTTCAAATACTTTTGAAATTTACGTACATCACAAAAACTTGTATTTATGAATAATAATTGTCATTTACAGCTGTCTAAATGCAATGATTATAAAAAAAAAACTTTAACATATAAAAATTGACATTTACGACTTAAAAGTCACGCAATGAATTATTTTTTCTTGATGAGACGTAGAAGTAAATGACTATTTTTTAATTAGACACATGAAATAATCTTTTACGGCCTTAGACTATGAGACATACTATGAAATCAGTGTTGCATTTTGTTACAAGCAATGAAAACCTAAAGGCGATGTATTGTGAAATGCTCACATTGAATTATAATATCACGCAGAAAAACAGTATTTGCCTTAAGAACCACATTTTTTGGATTATGATTAAGGTTTCATTGGGTTGTAAACGACAATGTTTTGTAATCTTTAGGTTACGATTGCGTTTTACGCCCTGTCTTCTACGATGAATTCTTCAAATAATCCTATATTCGGCATTTACGACTAATATTTTTGAATTTTTGTTTCATTTTTTTAGGTCGTAAATGACATATTTTATAATTGATGGGCGCCAATGTATTTTACGTCATTTCATTAACAAGCAATTTGTTTTTTACGACACATGATCAAAATCTATGTAAATGAAATGTCTTTTACGGTAAAATTTTAAAATATTTTTAAAATTGGGTCCAAAAAACCGTGGTAGTAAAAGACATTTTTTTCGAGATATCGAAATTTCAAATACACAGATCGATAGAGAAAAAAAAAACTGAACAAAACTGCATTTTTAACTCATTTTCGCCAAAAATGTCATTTACGCCAATTGAGGCCAGAAGGGTCGAAATAATCTTTCATGATTATTTATTGCATTTTATTGTAATGATCCAACAGGTATCTATTTACGAACCGTCACAAAATAAAGAGCGAGCGTCAATACCACAAATGCTTAATATTGGTACCGTAGAGGTGTTGCTTGTTTGCTTATCTCGTGAACCTATTGTATGTAAAGTAATTTCACTTGATTAAATTGTCAACCCAACTTTATAGACGCCTCTGCATATACCTAAGGTTATACAAGACGGTTTTGACAACTGCAATGAATTTATACAATTTCTTCACGAATTACGAGCATGAAACAAAAATCGTATGCAGATTGCATTTTGCGAAGTTATAGCTGCATTTGACCGGTGTGGCATCCTGTTTGCATTTTTAATCAACTTGGCAATTAGCGTGTATATGCCATATTATATTTATTACTCGGTTACACCTAATGGACGCATATATCATTTTAGCTGATCTATTTATTAAAGCTACCAATCTTACGTGTCAAAAAGTACTTCGAGTTTACGTTGAAGATTGCTAATAAAGGGTTTTAATCAAGACATGTTATCGGGACAGATCACGCGAAAACCTGTTAACATGGCTACCTGAAGAATCTTCAAAATAGCTCTTGAGAATGCACAAAGTAAAAAATATTGCAAATATTTTAAGGGGTGAAACAGGCCATGAAACTGAACAACTTTCCCAAGGAACATAGATCGTTAAGAAAAGGTGCATCTCATCTCGACTAATTTAAATAAAAAATCAGAAGAAAACTGAAGATAACAGTATTGACAACTTCTAAAAGACACCTCATAACTTTGCAAAGGTAATGGACGTCGTCGCCATATAAAATATGAAGATTGATGAGTCAAGAAATATATGATCGCATGACTAGTAAAAATAAAAAATAAACACCGTTCATCAGCAATGTAATCAAAAGCCCTTTACCATTTATCCCGTTCAATTTGTATTTTTTGTGTTTCCGTATTAATAAAAGCTTTCAGGTGGCTATAAAAAATGTGCGGGATGACCAAAGGTACAAGACACATGGGAGGACAGTTAAGCTACAAAGAGACACGTTGAGAGCAAAGGAAAGCCACACACCCTTAGTTAACAAAGCTAGGGCTAGCACAGACTGTGTTACTCATTAGATTCGGCGAAATTAGTTGCCGTTGCAAGGTTTGTATACGGGGTGTTAGGGACGGTGTAACGAAAACTTTGCAGGCGTGCTCAGACCATGAAACTGAACAACTTTTACTATGGAGCCAATGGTGGGAAACGAAAAAAAATTTCCGACCTCCCATACAAAATTCACGATCAGCTGACTGAATTTGTATGGGAGGCCGGAATTTTTTTTTCGTTTCCCACCATTGGCTCCATAGTAAAAGTTGTTCAGTTTGATGGTCTGATCATGCCTGCAAAGTTTTCGGTACACCGTCCCTAACACCCTGTATTTTTATTAGCTCCTTTTTGAAAAGGCTTGCGTGAGCAGGATTTTAACCTAAGATTTAGTCCATGCCATCGTAGCTGGTACCTATACGGGGTGTAAGAAACGGTGTAACGAAAACTTTGTAGGCGTGCACAGACCATGAAAATGAACAACTTTCCCCATGGAACATATGGTGGAAAACAAAAAATATTTTTGGACTTTTCATACAAAGTCCACCGTCTTTTACACCCTGTATGGGTAGTAGAAAAAAGCAATAGCAACGTTTAATTTTAATCATTGTTGAGTGATTGCCCATCTCTTTTATACCCATATTACCCATATATTCTAGTATCATAAACATTTCTGCACATTACTTCCAAAAATATTAAACGCGGAGGTTGCATTGCAGCACTTTAGTTTTCGGTAATTAAATGAAAAGTCACAGGTCAGACTGCAATAAACTGCTTTGTGCTTTCTAAAAATAAGCCGTTACTTAAATCTAGTCCGAGATTTGCAGATTGCAGGCAGCCCTGCAACCGGGTCAGTATCTGCAAACAGCGCCCGCAGATGCTCAGGACAGCCGATTAATAAGACGGGACTCCGCCCCCGGGAGCCGGGAGCCCCGGAGCCCCGGCCCGCGCCCGCGGTGGCGACTTAACAACGCCAATTTACAAACACCCTCAGATAAGCAGCTTACAAATCTCCGGACAAACGGAGATATGTTATGCGGTGTTTATGGCTGCGACAATTCACTTGGATGTTGTTTGGGCTCTCATTGGTGGATTGCTTTAATCTGATTTTATAACAAGGCTACAATGGTGAAGAGTCCATACAAGCCGATTTCCATCGGCTTCCCTTTCAGAAATTAACAAATCCATACTCTCATATGAATCTACTTTCAATTAATTTTTTTTTTGGCGCCGGCCTACCTTCGTTAAAATTTCACCCTTCGCCTCGCCACTGCAAGGGTACCTAGACCTACATTAGACAAAATATGGTAGAACATATGAGGCCAAGCTGCATTCACTGAATCGATTTAGGCAACGTGCAATGCAGAAACAGTGCTTGATAAATGAGTTTCTGAAGTAACTGTCAAAATATTAGGCTACTAATTATCGGTCCAATCACACTGTATAAAAAGCGTTTTTAATCATAGTTATATCTTACTTAAGATCTTACTAAAAACTACTTTACAAACAAAATCGAACAGACCCTCGAAACGCACGTGATTACGAACCAAGGTAAAAAAAAACATCCCAAATTAAATACCAGCTCATCACAAATCCGAGCGTGTCCTTTTTTAGCAAGTTCCGAGACAGTGTCACGATCGTAGCGAATAATAAATATATATAAAACATCATACGATCAGCTGTTCGCTGCTAATAGATCATACGCGGCCATGTAAGGCGTGCGCGAGACAAATTCGATGATCTCATGTGCGCGAGCGCAGCGCATTATCGCGTGCGCGTTAGCTTCAAATAATAGACATACGCCTGATTAATGGGCAGGACGCGGATTGGTTTGAGAAACAAAGCTTTCGTTTAATATTGCTGATACTTGTAAGAAAACCATTTTATGAAAAGTAGTAAAAGTCAAATGATAGATATTATGTTTTTCCGAGCGTTCGTCATTTGATTTTTGACAGCTGTGTGGTAAATATAATTTTTCTTTTGTCGGTTTCACACCAATTTAGATTCCTGTATGGCATCCTGCTGCCTAAAAGCAAATAAATGGTTGGAAAGATTAAAATTGTTATTGTGTTACGTTGGGGTTTTGTTAGGATAGAGCAAATAACAATCCCTTAAAAATCGGACGCGTGCGGGAAAACAAAAATATGTGGTGAACGTTGCCTGAAAAGCGGAGGAAACGATGAGATGCGTTCATCGTACGCGAAAACCTTTGAAAAATGGCAGGTAGATATTGGAGTTTTTATAGGATGGTGTTATCAAAACGCTGAACTTTATCAAACTTTGAAAACATATAACAAAGATGATATAAACTTCAATTGATGATAGGTACGTCATACAAAAAAACTACGACCAAATTCGTAGAAGAACAGGCATCAAGCAATAGTGAACATAATTATACAGGCGAACAAAAGCAGCTCTCTCGGGTAGACGAAAATTGTGATCACCACGCAACATAGTAACAAACTAACAAGTAACGCGGTATGTAGGAGGATAATAATGAATAATGGCCGACAACCGCTCTATCCGAGATATTACATGCAGATAAGATGAGATTTTGTTCTTTGATACAAGGTATCTTTGTTTTAAAGAAGGTTATGCTGATGAAAACAAAAGCGAATTGCAATGCGACTGAAGTGTCTAAGCCAGTAAGCAAAACCCCTCAAACATAAGGAGAGTACACACACCTAGCCTAGTGTGTTCCAATAAAAGTTCACAGGAAAGAACTACGGTGGTATGTCTAGTGTAGTGGTATGTGTACTTAGTTCTTTCCTGTGAACTTTTATTGTAACACACTAGACCGCAGCAATGAGTAAAGATTGGTCAATAACACTTAGTTTAGTATTACATGAATCGCTTCAGGATAACTCCTCATAACATAACAGTCGTGGCTTACCTTTAAATATTTTAACAATAAGTATATTTTAACGAAACAAAATGCTGAGAGAACAATCATTAGATTCTATTTGCCGTTGAGTCAGAGGTCATGTTCAAATTCGCTTCAAAAACTGTAAAGAAGACTTAATTGTGATAAATTATCCTGCGCACAATAATTACTACGGTTACAAGGTCACGTTATGTTAAACGTGGTTAAAAATCGAAAATGTTACCTAAAGATGAAAAGGCAATCTGGCAGTGTCAAGTTGCTTTCCTGCAGGAAAGAGGAAAGACCGTTGAATACGATGATATTATATGTTCCTACAATGTCTTCTTCGAGACATGATTTTGAGGGCTAAAGGTCGCCTTGTTTGGCGCCTTTTTTGATATGGAACGATGGACCTGTGCTTTCTAGTTTGATGGTATCGGTGCTAATGGTATTTTAAGCTTGAATATGTCAATATAGGTTTGGTTTATTTTCTGTTTCTGTATTGAATTACCTATTTAGATTTGAAAGCCTCTAGACGTGGTAAGATATAGTCTAGCTAAGCTGCTGACACAAAGGTAGGAAGTTCACGCATCATAATTATTCGAGAAGCGATAATTTATATTTATACTATTATATCGAAAACAAACTGTGAACGGTTGCAAATACAAAGTTGCGGTTTTGTCTCCAATTACCTACAATACGTCGTCAATTACCTACAATACGTCGTCTAAGTATAAAATTAACGTATTTTATCCTAATCTAAAGCAGCGGTGCTTGAAATAAATCATGTCCAAGTTAGCGTCGAATAATGGCAGTAAATCGCGGTCTGAAACGTCGAGCAATCAGTGGGTGTTGCAGATTAAACCGTGGAACCGCTAAATCTGTCAGGAGATAATCGCTCCAACCTTCTGTTCCTAATCGCTTCTTGCACCTATTACTTTTAAGTTACAGATTCAGTATTTTAGCAGTGTCTTAACTCATAAGCATAGAAAACGTATCAGCTGGGCATGACTCGGCTTCATAGCGATCGATGGACATAGGTGGTAATCCATACTGTCAAACACATTTCCAGAGCTTTCCCATCGAGGTGGGACTTATACCCCAAAAACTTAGTTCTTCTATTATTAAGAAGATGGTCGATGCATCTATGTACCTCATTTGCTCTTCTATTGCTATGGACCACAATCATACTAGAAACAGCTACATAAATCTTAAATCATGCATAAGAGCAATCATCTTGAATTATTATCAATCACTAATCAATGCAGAGAAGTAAGTCTTCGGCGTTATGAAAGGTTATCGATTATGAAATACCTATCTTAAACTAATAATTTATCTCTGTAACCTGATTGAAGGTGACTCCAAGAAACTAACCTGTGCATAAGATTAAGTACTTTGTAAATACATAAAAGTTATTTTTATCCTTATTGATAGACTAGCAGCCCGCCCAGCGGTTTCACTCGCTGCTACTTACCTGTTTTCCCGTAGAAATTGGATCTTTGCCCATAGTAAAAAGTCCATTACTCCGATCCAGCAGCGGTAAATGTGCCAGCAGAAGCGGCCCGTCATTATGCACAACTTTTTCTATGAAGCCATGGCCGTATCTCTTATAGTTTAGATGGGATTCTGGTGGTCTTCATCAGGTACTCCAGATCCTCGATGACCATGTGCCAGCAGAAGCGGCCCTTCATGATGAACAACTTTTTCTATGAAGCCATGACCGTATTTTTTATAGTTTAGATGGGATGCTGGTGGTCTTCATCAGGTACTCCAGATCCTCGAGGGCTGACAAAAAGTAGTCCATGTCCATCGTTACTATGCTAGTAATATCAGTGCCAAATTTCGCGAAGATCGGTAAAGCGGTTTGGCTTATTTGGGTAATATCCGCTGTATTTCCCGCTTTTCCTGCTGCTTACCATTTTCCCGTGGAAATGAGGAATTTTCCCGTGGTAAAAAGTAGCCTATGTTACTCAGGAATGTTGTAGCTTTCTAATGGTGAAAGAATTTTTGAAATCGGTCCAGTAGTTTTGGAGTTTATCGATTACATACATACAAAAAAACAAACAAAAAAACAAACAAAGTTTTCCTCTTTATTATATTAGTGTAGATAGTGTAGATAAAACATTTTGAATTATGCGTGAAGTGACCTGAAATTTATCTTTACAAAGAACAGATTATAGCGAAAACTGAAAACGGTGATATACCCGTAAAACAGTATGGCTATCTCCTGACTGAATACACAGGAGACTGGCCGCGACCGACAGACAAAAAACACAACATGTGTACTGTCGGTGACAAGCCAGCACGTGCACTAGACGGAGATGCCTTATTAATGATAGAAATACGAAAAAAAGTGCTCGAATTTCTGTAAGGACATGTGTAAGGATGGCTTTTCGAACCTTGAAATAAAAGTTGAACTAGCACTTTTGATTCGGAGATTAAACGTACGCCAATACTCTACCTACAATTTTAAGGAGTTCTACAGTACCTATGGCGAAAAGAGAAACAGCTGGATATTTGGCACATTAGTAGGTATATTATGCAAAAGAAAACAGAGATAAGTAAATGTCGTGAAGTATGAAGGCAAATAACCATTCTAGATAAGCGCGTAGCATTCTCAACTGCATCGTTACATACCATATAGAGAGAGCCGTCAGACGTGAAGTTATTATTGGACCCGTCTCGTTGCTAACTTATACTCATAGTAGGTATACTTATAACCGCCAAAGAGGAAAACTTAAATAAGTGTGCTCAATGGTAAACGACCATTGAATGGTTTGCGTTGCAAATTACATCCGTCACATCTTTTTTCAGAGAACATTAGGTATAATTTGCGCTCACCCCAACCAAACGGCTACGTAAAACCACACGTCTGCAGAGGTCCTCGCAAGGACAGAATGCTCTTTCTGTACATCTAGTTATGGTTGAATGTACTAAGTACGGTAGTTAGTCGGGTGTTGAGCGTCAAATCGAGATTTATCCGACGGAGATAAGGCGTCGGCGCTCGGCGGCCACTATTCAGCGGAGGCAATGGCGTGTGACCGCCGGAGGTCGGCTGGGTGACGCTCGCATTCCTTGCCCACCTCAACTCAACAGTTTTACTCTTTTTGGACAGCTACTAGTGTTATTAGACTCGCCGCCGCTAGCTACAAATTGAAACTCCAACGAACCAGAGCAAAGCAATCTCAGACTACAAACGTTCTCTCAATCGCTTAGGGGGACGATTAAACCAGCTAATACTTTTATTCCACTTCCCATCTCCCAAGATGAACTGAGAAAAACATCTGAGCATAATTGCAAAGTATCATTAATTACCATCTAATGGCGCGATAAACCCGTCCCGGGCGCCGTTGATCCGTGAAGCGAGCACAAAGCTTGCACTCGTTCACGCGCAGCGCGATCGATGGGGTAATCTCGCGGTCATCCCGCCGGCTTTGTGCATCGGCATAAAATTATCTGGGCATTAGCGGGGGGAGGGTGCTCCGGGGACCATTTGTCATCGGCGGGGGGCGGGGGGAAGAAAGTGGCGGCGACTCGGGGCTGCAGACGCGACCACAAAAACAAGACGCGGGCAGGGGCGGGCCGGTCGGCTACCGCGCACCGCAGCACCGCAGGGATGTGCCTCGAGCTCATCCGACACATCCGACCTGTTTATTGCGAGCTTTGTTTGCTTAACGTTGCGGTTATGGTTTGAACAGGTTCTAGAGCTAGAGTTTTGCGCAAAATTTATGACATGAATAATGTCCTGTACGTACAAACTTAAGTTAGGCTTTACCGTATTGTCGTTGTCGTCAGAGTATAAAACATTAAAACCGCACGCAACAGCTGCTATTCCAGACCACTATGTTCATTAATAATTTTCAAAACTAAAATTCTGTCTGGCAGGCATCGTACGTACAAAATTTGGTATCCCTTTTAAAACCCGTCATAAAAGGGTCAAGCGGTCACGTCGGCTCAGCAGCACGGCTGGCAAAAACGCACGAGTAGGTACAAACTATATTGGATATTAGAGCTGAGGCGCGTGCCGACCAGTTTTTGCGCCAGAACCCTGGACACTCCGCGTATTTAATTTACCAAATAGCGCGCCACCCGTCGTCGTGATTCCCTAAACTTTTTGCACATAAAAGTTATTAAATTTTCGGGTGACCCGCGACGAAGTTCACCCTCTGGCTGTAGAATCAAGATTCACAAATTTTAAACCAGACTCATAAGCTAATGGCTAAAATTTAAACGGGTTAACTTTGGACGGTGTAACTTAATGAATCTGTAGCTTACGATTCAACTGACCGTAAACTTGCTCCGAATGTCTGGAAGTTTTGATTTATTACGAAACATTTGCTGTTACAAGATAGCCGACTAAGTTATTGTGGAAACCAGGATTGCTAGTACGCTCCAGCAAACATTTCAACCTTTAAATCCTCCTGACAAGTACAAATTATACACTTTGTCTATTGCCTTGGCTGTTAACCGTTTCGATGATACTTGAACTAGCGAGCGAGCTGTATGACCTCACTTGCCTCCTCTTGGAGTTCAAGTTACGTAACAAAATGGTATCGTAATTCATGAAGTGTCCCGTGGTTGGATTGAGTCAGATCACTCTGACTTGAAACAGGATTAAATTCAGGAAGATGGAAAAAATGAAAACTATCTTCCAGATAAAATGGATACGCGATGGTTTTATAGAGAAACAATTCCTTGTTGCAACATTTGCAAGTAATCGACGACTGCAAAGTCATAATTTCTTACTTCCAATTTCGTATCATTTTCATACCTGCTATCTACACTTGACACTGCCTTCTCTGGCCAAAACTTAACTTGAGCTATTTAGAATCTTTATAATATAAAGATCTCTCTAGTTTCCTAGCCTCGGTAACATACAAGTTACAAATAATACGGTCATTAGTGGCACATGCGCGTTTGTTTGCTATTCTCAAATGCTAGTGACTTTACTAAGTTTTTTCTAAATTGGATTTAGGTCTATATTTTTTTGCAAATGAATAAAAAGCTTCCATATAATTTATTAGCTTACTGTTTGTTTACTGCAAATATTTTTTTCGGTCTAATTAGCTTGGTTCGAATTATCCGTGCTTGATGTGAGTTTACTACTCTACTTTTCGTTCAGGAGTTCCACGAGTATATTTCGTTTCAATGTATCCAATCCATTTTGAATTCAAATAACAGGTAGGGTATTTAGATATATTGATTGATTTCTGATCTTGATTTAACAATTCTCGGTCCCGTAGTATATTCAAATTCTATATTACCTTGCCTCAATTCTTCTTCTGTATGTTAGAGGTATGATACTAAAGTAAACAATTTATCTATTCTCTGTTTTCGTGGCTTCCTAAATACCTGGATGTATCTCTATCGTACAACACATAGAATCATTAACGACACGCGGTCGTTTGTTAGAGCAGTGCTCGGAGACGGGTTTTTGTCTCCTCGCCAAATTGCAGCCGTACGATACGTGCCACGGAATTGATTTAGTATTAATTGATTTGTCTTGGAGATTGCTAATTGACGAGATATTAATTGTTCCATCTTCAAATATACATCATAAAAATATCGCATTTCTTCTCAGCAAATTTAACTGGTATGAGTATTTTCCTAAAAGTAAGATGTTTTTGTCTCCTCGCCAAATTGCAGCCGTACGATATGTGCCACAGAATTGATTTGTCTTCGAGGTTGCTAATTGAGAAATTAATTGTTTCATCTTCAAATATAGGTACCTACATCATAAAAATATCGCATTTCTACTGAGCTATTTCACTTGTATGAGTAATTTTCTGAAAGTAAGATCTTTCCACAGAATTGATTTAGGATTTGTCTAGAAGATGTCTTTGAGGAGATATTAATTGTCCCTCTTTAGGGTTTAACATTATTGCAGTACCTAACAATACTCGCCTTTCTTTTCTACACAGCAATTTCACCTGAAGCTATCAGTATTTTTAAGTAAATGTACCTATTTGTCGTTTTGCAAAATTTCAGCCGTACTATACCTACGTGCCACAGAATTGATTTAGTATTGATTTATTTGTCTTGGAATTGCTTTATTGAGTAGATATTATTTGTTCCATCTTTAAAACAGAAATTCTGATAAAAAGCTCGCCTTTCTACACAGCCATTTCACCCGTATTAGTATTTTCCAAAAGTAAGGTGTTATTTAAAAATATGATGTGTTGACTCAGCATACTTTGATTTTGATTTTTAATACATACACATATCACGACTTACTTTCTTACGGGCTAGGCAAAGCGTAAAAGCCGTAAAATATGGTCGTTATCATAGACTTATAATAATCGTCGTTATCACCACATTTGACAATTATTTGAGGACCGTTTCAGAAAATCGTGTATCACTTATTTTCTTAAGTTATTTCAAAAATCTTCAATACACAAGTGTTCTGTTACGATAAACCGCAAGGAACACCTACCTAGGCACCTAGAACGGTTTAGAGCATATAACTTTACGGCTTCAATAAGCATTAAAAACCACTTGGCGAAAGCTTGCACAATTTCACAGCCTTAATGACAGGAGTTCGATAACGTATGATACTAAAAAAAATATCATACACGCGGTTTTTTTTTAGCGTGCGGTGAGCGGCTATTGCGAGAAGCGCTAATTTGATGATAAAACACGCCCTTATGGAGATTGATGGACAAAACGATCACCTCTTTGAGGAGCCGCCTGTACTGGACATCGAGCTTCGTGTACAGTCAATACTCAAAAAAACTTAACACGCGAGATTGTATGAAGATCTTGTTACAATCACCTACGGAGATACAGCGATAAAGTTTTCGCAATCTGGACTGTACGTCGTTAATAGATTGTAGAGAAATTAGCTTTTCAGTAGTGTCCTTCCTTGTGTACAAATTGGTTAAGTGAATATTTGGGTAAATTCAATATGCTTCAGTATTGGGGACGTACGTAAATAAATTAATCTCTTTGAGTGCTTACACGATTTTACAATTCTTTACGGTCAAAAGTAGCTCCTTCCTTCTATTTTGTTGTTATGTGGCGAAATAAATTTAAATGTGTTTTTCTATATTATATTTATGAATGTTGGCCTGCGCACCTGTACCAGACAAAAATATGCTATCTAAATATTTATTCTTTCACAGAAGTTATAAAATGGAATACACACTAACTAAACGAGTACTGCAGTTGCGGGCAGGTACATCATGATTGATTAGATTGCATTCAAACAGCAGTGCGTGAGAGCTTTTTGAAACACCAATTACTAAAGCAAATGCCAAAATAATTATGGACATCCGGTTTTAGGTCGAAGTGTTCCTTAGGTTCCTTACCGACTTCTAAGGAGGGGTTGCCTTTTCTGCCTGTATCTGTCTTTATAATTCGTAAATGTTTTTGATGTCTCTCTAAATGCTTATGAGAATGTTTTCAAAATTTTAAATGTATAACAATAACAATATGCATTCATAAATTATCATTCGCACAGGTGCAAGCCTATTTTTTCTGTTTATCTACACAATAAGTCAGACACGTATTTTATTTTTATTGGTATAAGAAGTCTTAGTCAGTCTAACTGTCAAACTGTGAAGTGGGTTTGATTTTTGCTACACTACAACTTCTATGTAGTAACATACACATACTCGTTACTATGTCCGTATTACTAATGGTGTCTATCGGAAATTCGTTACAACCTGATCTGATAATAGCACAATGCGGCGTCCATTTATTGAATACAATAGGATTGGATCATAATAATGTTCTAAGTAGGTACCCAAGTTAGGAAGTTGAGCCAGCTCAAGGGCCGAAAGTTGGGCCGGTTCTGCCCTTTGAAGGGCCGCCGGTTCATATTTAAATCATCTTAGTATTGTATCGTTTTGTCTTGTGGACTTGGAATAGGATCATCCAAATCTATCTGTCGTAAAATTAGGGATAAATCTGGGATGCGACTTATAAGGGATAAATCTTGCATGTGAGCAGTAAAGTAAGTTTCACAAAACAACGAACCAAACTAAACGTTTGTGACACGTCAATACCTTTACACTCCAGCTAATTCATATTTTTCTGTACTCCTGCACTACCTACTTAGTGAGTTGGCGCGCGGGGCGCCTTTACAGATTGATCATCACTTAGTACTATTGATGATTTTGATGAACTGCAATCTCAGAGAAACTCAAGGTAACTAGAAGACAGTAGCCACTAACGTTTTGACTCTTACTGGCGCTTCCTGGAATGAACTGGAATCTCAGAGGAACTCAAGGTAACTAAGAAGATGGTTGCCACGAACGTCATACCTATTTTTTGCATTCAAATCGGTTCAGAATCATATTACGTTCTTGTATCAGTTTTAGAGCTGTAATTCTACCTCGTATTGAATCTAGCAGCCCTGGCTATGTAAAGAGTGACCCCTCTGTAAACTATTTTGTTACTGTGCTGTATGTTTATCTTCCGAGGCTTTAATGATTTATCTTTATCTCTTCCCTAAGATGCATGTTCGGTTCTACTCTACCCCTTGAAATGGTTGCCAAAATAGTCGGATGTTACATCTCTAAAATGTAGGTATACCTACACTACATTTGTTTAGCAATACATTCTTTAATTAGTACTTTGTATTTTGACATAAACAACATCATGTAGGTAATCGAAAAGAAATTTTAATGGCAATAAAACGTGGAACAAGTGTTAAATATTAAATATAACAGTTTCAATATTAAATAAAAGTAATTGAAACAGGGTAATTACGCCTATACCGCCATCTAGAGCATTTATGTTGTCATATTTTATGCCCTGACAAATGTGATATCATTAATTTCTTAGTGCGTTTCATGGTACTCTATGTGTTCGCTTTAAGGTGGTATTCCGAACACTGCAGCCAACAGCCGACAGCCAACAGCATATGCTGCAACGGCAGTTGCAGCCGTTGCAGCACTACTGGTTTGTATGGAGTTCTATGGAACGCTATCCGAAGGCTGCAGCCGACAGCACATGCTGTCGGCCGCTGCAGCATATGCCGCAACTGCCGTGACTGCAGATCAGTATTGCTGCAACGGCAGTGCGATACGCACGTATCTATTTTGCTATTTTGCTATAAAACGTAAAATGTGTAGTTCAGAAATAATTATGAAGTAATTATCTATCATAATTATTAAAAAACGAAACCACACAGCGGTAATTTCAAAGGTACCTACCTATTATACCGACCTAGGTTCGAGTTGCGGTACACTGAAATTGTACCAACTAAGTACTTACAGTTCGTGCATGAGTTACCTGTAGGTACGTATTATAACTACTTAAGTACCTACAGTCTACTCTGCCGTGTGATACTGGCTTAGAATAGCATCACCCCCTTTTTTTCTGTTGGTGTCGTAAGAAGCTACTATGGGACTCGAAGGTAACATGTGTATTGCAATTTTAGGCGACAGGCTGACAACCTGTCACTATAGTGATAGATACACGACAATAGCTAGAACGGCTCTCAAATATTTGTTACACGTGGCGATAACGACCGAATTTTTACGGCCGTCGCTACCCTGCAAGGGTTTAAGGCGTGATTTATGTATGTAGGTACCTATTAACCTGTAGGTACCTATAAAATCTACCTAAATCTACATGCAACTATCGGCAGTCACGGCATGTGCCGTCGGCTGTCGGCTGTCGGCCGGTGCCTTCGGAATCGCATGTGCTGCAACTGCCAACAGCATGTGCTGCAACTGCCAATAGCTGCAGCCGTTGCAGCATATGCTGTCGGCTGTCGGCTGTTGGCTGCAGTGTTCGGAATAGCAGCTTTAGGCGTTGCATATTAAAACGAACTTTCTAATTGAAATAAATATTGGGTAACTTTTTTTATGCATTTATATGCATTAAAAATATGCCTTATTAATTTTTCTTTTTTACAATGACTAATCCATTCATGTTAATTGACTATCAATGTGATAGTCATTTAATTAATAAGCGGTAGTTTATTGTTATCAAACATTGAATAAAAAAAGATCATTGTCCTTTTCTTGACTAACCGATCTCTAGGTAATGCTGTTCTAGTCTATAACAAGGCAAACAAATGTTGACCTATTTTGTAATTGATAATGTACCTATCATAAAATAACAAAACTCTACGATTGCACATTAATTACAAACCACCTGTTCACAAAAACGCGGAACTACCTATAACCAAAATATTACATTACATTATGAATGTGTATAGGTACAGTCAGCAAGGCAGCAGTTCGACTTACCCAATTTACCCATCGAGGGAGGGATTAACATTATAAATAATTATAAAACTATTATCGCTATATTACTGCAAACTACTTATTCTAATGAACATAAAAGAACTGTATTGTATGTTTGCATGTAATTATTCAGCAAAAAAACCGACGGATTTTAAACATTCCTTCTTTTTGGGTGACGTACCCAAAGGGTCGAACGAAACAGACACCTATTAAGTACTAAGACTTCGCTGTCTATCCGTCTGTTACTACTGATGCCAGGCTGACAAATGCCTTATTTCTGTTGCCGCTATTACAGCAAATATAAAAAATATATATATATTGACGGTTCTTAGGGCGAAAAGGTAGCAACGGGTAAAATAAACAACTCTCTAAAAAACAGCACAGTCATGTAACGATTACTCGATGTGCTGCTGATAGTACGTATCTTTAAACAATATCGATACTTCATCAGGTACATTATCTTGATGTGAAGTAAGCATGGGTATGAGCTGTCGACGCGACGCATGCGCGCTTGAGGTGTGCGTGGGGGCAAGAATGTCAAGTTCATGATCTCAAAGATATCATGAATGAACAGGCGTACTGTTGTATTATGTACTTACTTTAAAGTGTAGCCAGATGTACAATTATTAATTGTCGCAACGCAACGAGAAAAGTCTACTGGAAGAGATTTCTTTTTAGAAATAAGTAGACCTGTTGTTAATTTGTGCTAATGTATTTGTCCTATGTGTTTTTCTTGTGTACAATAAACGGTTTAATAATAATGTTTTAAAATCTACAACTACAGGTGCAATATTGTGAAGCATATTTCATATATTTTTTTATCCATATGGCGCGCACTCTTCATTTTAAATAGAAAGGGATATATTTTAGCTACACGCTTGAACAAAAAGTCGTTAAAAAGTAAAAAATGATATTAGACATTTTAATATTTATTGTTAGAAGGTTAATGCGACACTGAGCATGAGTAGGTATAGCACACTGGAAAATTGTCTTTAACCTGTCTAGATTTATTTGTCTATTAGGTAGAGTGGAAATAATTAAGAAATATCTGGCAGCCCTGGCCCTGGCTGGTGTGAGCTTGTTTGCTTCCTGCTGCAGTCAAATTATGCTTCTGAATGGATTTGATTTAATTGAATGGGTTTAGTTGGAAAACAGCTGGGTAATACTCTTGTAGGAGTGGGCTGGTCTAGTCTTGTACTCTTGTCCTATCGACAGACATGGAACTGTAAATACGTAGCAGAAATAGGTTGCGAAACACTTAACCTACTCGTAATATTAGCTTTCCACTTGGCAGTTTTACCTGTAACTTATCTGTGATTAAAATCTAATCACAGAATATCCAATAATTTGATTATTTTCCATATTTTCCAAATAAATGACAGCATTTTAAAGACGCAGATGGCGAGAAGAACTGGACGGGTATTTCAAGGAATGGTATGCGGAGGCACAGGATCGCGAGCAGTGGAAGAAGGGGAGAGAGGCCTTTGCCCAGCAGTGGGATCCCGACGGATAAATAAGATCAGTTGAAAGATGAGTGCCGTTTATCTAACCCGTTGTAAGAACTGCAAGAAGAACCAAATTAGTTCGATAGCGAAAGTGCGAAACCTCCAATATGCATGACGAATTAGATGCATAAAGGATATATCAAAAAAATTGCTGTAAATTTTTATTATTCTGTAATTTAGGAACGTGAGAATTACATAAATTCTTGCAACACGCTATCTATGGGTTAGACGTAATACGAGTCATGAAGCAACTCATCTCATTAGATTATAGGAAGGCGGATACACTCAGGGCCGAAGTTTTTTAATACCTAGCCAAACTTTTGTTAAATGCATTGCATACTTTTTGTTGTACTGTAGTTAGCATTGTTACGTACTGTTGCATTTCAATAAAACTTGTGATACAATAGGTTACTTTTGTTAGGTTACATTAGTTAGTTACTCTACACTAGACATCTAATTGGAAATCATCCTAGACAGTCATGGGCAGAAATTTTAATTAGGTACTTTTTAATTTAGCCTACTAGATCCCACTGCTGGGTAAAGCCACCAGGTGTTTTTGTTAGTACCTATCTCCGTGTAACAAACTCTTTTTACGGCGGAAAACGGACAGTTGAAGTCACTGGGCGGCTCAGACAATTTCAGACAGAAACATTCCTAAGGCTAACTAAGGAGGAAGGAATATCCTGAAAGACCGGGTAATCGCTAGCAGGAGGACTTATTCTTACAAAGTACAAAGTGCTTAAAATGACCATTAATCAGAGACAAAGACGCAAACTTCTCATTACGATTCCAAGGATTATTCTCAAACGTAACAGGACATGAGTTATAGCCGAGAGCAGAAGGCAAACGCAGAGGCAGGGGGCAGATCGTATGCAAATGCTATGGCATACGTTATTGATGTAAATTTAATTGCCAGCATAAAGCCATAATTGCTGGGTGTCAAAGACGAATTAATAGCACATGGATATTACCGATCGGTTGCGCTTCAGCGACGAAATTAGAAATTGTGATGAGAGATTGGCGATAATGTTGTCAGAAGGAATCCTGTCGACATATTAACTAAGTCTGTGTAATTTAGTAGCACAAGCATTTTTCAGGGTGAACTGGAAGTTGCTACGGATAATGCAATTTACGCGCAGTTAATTGTTGTTAAATTCGCTGTTGACCTATCGTATTTAGCAGCGCCTCGTATTTGTCGTATGGCGTCACATGAAAACCAGGCAAATTTTACTTATAGGTAATTCATGTGGAAATTTTGATGAGACAAAATGTTGTCAGGAGGAGTTGCTGATACAATCCAGTCGATATATTAATTGCGTCTCTGGATAGCAGTGGCAGCTGAATAAGTAGTAATTTTTCAGGGCGAGGCAAAACTTAATCAAAACTTAATAACCAATTTTTCAGGAACAAGAAGTTGTAATGGTTAATGCAATTTACGCGCAGTTCGCTGTTGAGAAGAACCTCGCTATTTGTCGTATAAGGAGTCACAAAACAACCTGACAAATGCACTTGTAGAATTCGATGCATATTTTTATAATATGGAAATTAGGATAGGTTGCCCTTTAGCGACGAAATTAGAAGTGAGTGTCGGAAATGTTGCCATAAGGAGTTAGTGGCGAATTGCTGATACAATCCTGTCAACATATTAATTAGGTACCTGTAGAAGCAGTTGTAGTTGAATAAAAAGCGCAACGATACAATTAATGCGCGTTGTTAAATTATCGTTGGGCAGGAAAGCCTCTTAGTTTTGTCGTATGGAATCCCGTGAAAACCTGACAATATTTCTAAGCCTCGAATCCATGCATATTTTTGTAATACGGATATTACCGTTTGGTTTCACAAAACTTCAGCGACGATATGAGAGATTGTCGATAATGACCTGGGAGTAGTTAGGATCCTGTCGACATTAATTTAGTCTGTAGGTATAACGGATTAAACATTCCATCATTCATAAAGTAAAGGAAGATGTAATTTACGCGCAGCTCGCTGTTGAGGTATCTATCGTATTTAGTAATTCATCAAGAATATACCTAGTTAAATTTAAAACCGAACAATACCTACGTCCTTTTGGTTATTGGGTTAAAAAAAGCTTAGAAGTGTACGTATATCTTTAGGTATGGAATTACATTATTGGTTGTTTTTCATTCAGCAACTAAATTATAAAATTACAGGAGGAATTAGCGGCGAATTGCTGATACAATCCTGTCGACTTGCTGTCGACATATTAATCAAGTCTGTGGAGTGGGTGCATGTCAGTTATAGACTATTAACTTAAAATTCCATTTTTCTGCTATGTATGGAAATTGTTATTGTTAATTGGGTAACGTAAGTTATGGTTAATTGGGTAACGTAATATAGGGGCAGTTTGATGGGTTTTAACCTCCTGAGTCCTCCTGACTCAGGAGGTTAAAATAGCTTTATAAACCATATCAATAATACATGGTAGGTATTATTTTTTGGGGTAGAAAACCATAGCAATATTAATTTTAAGTTATGCTAGCACTTACCTTACAAATAATTGTTCTTGGTTGTTCACCCTCCATGATACAACTGTGGCTCCTGAAAATAAAATTACAGTTAACTTTCCTATCCAATATAAAATATTTAAATTTTTTGAAGACAATATAGAGGACCCTTAACCTTTTATAAAACCTACCTATTCTATACTAATATTTTTTTTTATTTTGTTCAGTAAGAAAGAGTTAGCATTTATTACAGACTATCAATAAATGAGCATAGGATTAGCTGATGAGCTAAAAATAAGATAGTTATGTCTAGATATTTGTGATAAGAAATTGTTGCTTAGTATGAAAACTTAGTGATAAGAAATTACTAGGTTCTCTTGAGAAGATAGATAGTGAGTGGTAGGTCAGTTATGCAATTAAATACTAAGATTGATATTAAAATAATATAAGGCAAACTGTAGTCAAAATAACCCATTCAGAGATATATAGTTTGGAGTTTTTAATTTTGGAGCGCAAATGATTGAGTATCTTTAGTGAAAATAATTTTTGTGTAAGCATATAGTTCAACCGTTCAAATCATTATAATTATTGTAGTTATGTAGATTTCGTACTAATTCATCTAGTAAATTATAGTAGTGTAGTTCTTCTAATTTTTCTGTATCTGTATGAAATAGAATTATATATTTTGAACCTGAAGGCTTTATGTAATTAATGCCTTGAACATAAATAACTAGGTATGAGCATAACAAACATTCTAAATTCTTAGGGAAACCTCTGATATCTCAGACACAGGGGAATGTCTCTCCAGTTTGTATGAATGAGAATAGATATTGCTAGAATTATTTATGAATATTTTTTGCGAGTACATCAAATACCAATCTACAATTTAAAAGCAAGTATCTACGGTTTACTTCCTACAATCCAATAGCCAAGGTCACAGTCGCCGCAGACTGCTTGATCTATTCACTATGAAAAAAACTTGTTGCCTCCCAAACCGAGCACCAACTCGAGACGCAGTAATCAACGCCGCCCGGAGCACGTACAGACGTTTTTCACCAAATCACCGACCAAAACCAGCCAACAGCATCCACACAAAATTATTATCAAAACACAAATTCAAAAGTTCCGCGCTCACATAAAAAACAAATAAAAGTTAAGGTTATGCGGCTTCAATAAAGAACCCACCTGATATTATGACTGAACACAAAAAATGCAATTATAACACGAGATAGTAATGATAATAAATTATCAAAAACATTACTCACCGAAAAGATTTACGGTACAAGTTGTATTGTTGCCTCTGTCGAGAACGACAACACTCGTCGCTGCCATTTTCCGATTGACAGCAAGCTCAACTGCACTGCTGCCAACCGCAAGAAAAAAATAGCTGTTCGATAGTGATGTGCTGGTAGTTTTGTATCAGTCGATCGATTACAAAATGAATCAAGATCAACACAATTTCTCATTTATTTCATAGTTAATATTTTGAAATAGCCCAGAAAATAGCTAAATGAAATTTCTCCTACCACTTCGTTTGAGATTTGCAATATCAAAGCTTTCTTTTGAGAATAACTTACCATAGCAAAATTTATTCGTAAGTTTACGAATACGAAATAATATTTGTGAACGCATCCGTAATCGACCAATCACAAACAGCCAACGCTGTGCCGGCTCCTGTCACTTTCGGCATCATACGTGTATTTTTCCGGTCCTTGTCCTTTCTAGTTTTTCAACTCGTGTTCGTCGACGAGGAATTACGTACGGGTAGTAATAAGTGCCGGTGGTTTCGCCAAAATGTTAGGATCACTGAAATTAGTATTGTTCTTAGGTGTAATTTATTTATGTAGGGCCGCTGAGGAAGATGTCCTCGACCTCACAGATTCTGACTTCTCGTCGGTGTTAGCCCAGCATGATACTACTCTAGTCATGTTTTACGCACCTTGGTAAGTCATTAACCTTTTGGCCTGGCCATTTTGGTTCTCAAAGTCTCCATAAGACTAGTTTTTTTATTGTTATACCCTCTTGTGTAGGTGCGGTCACTGTAAGCGTTTGAAGCCGGAGTACGCGGTTGCTGCCGGTATCCTGAAGAATGATGAGAACCCCGTGGCGCTGGCCAAGGTGGACTGTACGGAGGCTGGCAAGAGCACTTGCGAACAGTTCTCCGTCTCAGGATACCCTACACTCAAGATCTTCAGGAAGGGAGAGATGTCATCAGAGTACAACGGACCTAGGGAAGCAAGTGAGTGCTTATTTGAATATGACAAGTCTGCTATTGTACAATAAGTATTTCATGGATATTAGTTATGCCCATTCATAATCTTAGAAGTGTAAGTTACTTGAAGAAAGTACTGTCTGCTTTACTGGTGATTCATACATAACTTTATTTTCATTCATGAGAGTGTATCAAGTATTTCATTCTTTGACTCATAATGAAAATTGACTCAGTAGAAAACCTGGTATAAAGTTATTTGTAATATACAAATGAGTTACATTGTGCTGGTAGCTAGCTCATTATTCTATTTCTTAATTTAAATAAAAAGCCAATGCAGACTTTTCTAGTTCTCAATTTAAACTTTTCATTTTCTCTCCTTAGATGGCATTGTGAAATACATGCGCGCACAAGTGGGCCCCAGCTCCAAGGACCTGCTCACCATCAAGGACTACGAGAGCTACCTGAACAAGGATGACGTGGTTGTCATCGGCTTCTTCGAGAAGGAGTCAGACCTGAAGGGAGAGTTCCTCAAGACCGCTGACAAGATGAGGGAAGAGACTGTGTTTGCGCACTCTTCTGCTAAGGAAGTCTTAGACAAAGCTGGATACAAGTAAGTAATTTGATTTTTTTGAATAGAATAATCTCTTTATCTTTAATTATACCTTCACAGGTCATTCCATTCATCATTCAAAGTTCTTTTAACTAAACTAGACTGACTAGAATCTAGCTGTAAACCTTATACTCCCACACACACTGAAATGAAAAATTTCAAACTTCTATTATACTTTTTCTATTATCTTTTGTCATGTAAAATTAATAATTTTATTGGCCAAAATAAAAAATCAACTGAAGCATGACACTTCTTTGTATAGAGAATAAAACTAATTGCTTTGCATGTCCCTTACAACTCAACATACAGTATAGGACACACAAATAAAAGGCAATGGTGCTTTGAAAATATAAAATTATCATTACAATCATCATAAAAAATAATTACAGTAACAAGTTTGCAAGTATAATACCTATTCAGTTATGTACCTATTCAGCAGGATATTATGCAAAAGGTTATTGTTACTATTTCTGGAATTTAGGATATGAAACATCCAACTAATAAATAATGTTGCAGTAATTTTCGCTATTTCGTAACCAGGTTTATTGGAAGTTTTAGCCTGAAGGACATTGCTTTTATGAACATCATGTCATATAATAAAAGACATACCAATATTTTTACGACATAAACCAGGGAAATCAATTTTTTACTATCTTTTTTGACACCACGATGAAATACTACGCAGATAACGCAGCAATATTACTAAATAAATATATTTTACTGATTGTTACATCCATGGCAATGTCTAAAGTTGCGAATTTGAATATTTCGTTTAATAGATTCGTAACTTGACAAGGGGTTTAGATTAGCAAATATAATTTCAAGAATTTTACTTAGATATGACAATATTGCTTATTATGCCAACAGCTTAATTAACTTTTAATAAATGACTTGCATTTTTACACATTCATATCTCTTTCAAGTCATGTTAACTTATCAAAGAATCATTAACATGTTCACTAATAAAAAAGGAATAAACAGGTTACTTGTAAAAGTTTGTGTCTAATTAAAATGAAATTACCTGTTATAAGACAAATTAAAAACAGGTGTGCCTTTTGTGTAATGTTGGGTACACAGTTGTCTAAATATTATCAAATGAAGAACGACAAGTAAACATTGTTACGCATAATAATTAATTACTTTTTTCACATTTTGTTCTTTTTATTGGTGACTTTTTAATGACACCATGGAAGGTCACTTTAGGGACCTCATTGCAAATTGTTTTGATTTAAAGTCAATAAATATTATATATCATTATTACAGTTTGTTAAAATTCTTGGGTTTAATTGGACAAGAAGCTTCATTATTCCGAAACTGTGTCAAAACAACTTATTCTAGATTTTTTTTCTCTTCTATCCTTCCCTAAAACTGTATCAGATAAGATGACATAACATTTCATTTTCGAGTTCAAAACTGTTCGATAACAGTTAACTATAAAAATACAGATAACTTTACAATGTTATCTCCAAATAAGCTAATACCGACGGCTCTCTTGAAGTGTTAATACATGGCAAGATAAGTGTTAATTCCATTACTGTGATTGAATTCACGACTAATTTCATCGAAACGATAATTATCGCGATGTCGTAATCCGTAGGCGTGAGTGAGTAGGTGTGTCATATTCGGTGACATTTTCACATCAAATAAACTATACGATACCTAGGTATAATTTCTAGTTTGGCTCACCATATCGTCAGCGCTTCATATCAGACGTAGATATACGTATGTACTTGTGAAATACCAAGCTTTCCGCATAACGTCGGTTCTTTCTTTCTTTTCGTGTGGAACACCGAGTCGTTCAACGACCCGATTAACCCTGGTGTCAGACGTCGGTTATGTATGTAAAATGCAATTACCGTCATTTCTAGATTAAAAATTAATCTATCTAAGTTATACGGTCTTTACGCTGCACGCACATCGGATTGCACTCTCAGCAGTTTACTCCACATGGCGTTTATTAGGTCATTATCATCCAGTCCGCGATCAACACTCATTCATTACACGTGTACCATTACCATTCATTTCTCTATAAATAATTAGCATCAATAAAATCATAAATTGGCTATCAGACCGACCGATCAGTACCTACTTCAAACCGAAATTATAAAAAATATTCGGATACAGCTATGGGATAACATAGTAACTACATAACAGTGCATAATAGGTACTTTACTGAAATGATAGCGTATCTAATCAGCTTTGCTACTGGAGGCTGTTTTCAAACCCGTAATGTTTTTGTTAATTTGATAAACTGTCGTCAAAATATTAATCCTACTTTGACGTTATTTTATTCACTTACTCACTACGGTGGTGGCTCAATTACCCAAAATGATCTTGGCGTCCAAAACCATTGCCACATTTTAGCTTCCTAATTTTTTTTCTGTAAATTCCTTTTCTGTCCCTATTCTTTATTATTTCATTCCTATTCTTTAATATCTATTAGTACCCGACACTTCATACGTATGCAATCCTTTCATTTCAAAACGGTACTATCCTTATCACAATCAAATTGCAATGCTTGTTTATAAAATCTTTCGCACCAGCTCGTAGCTTGGTTGGACGTGGTTCGTTTCGTTTGCATTGTTTTCATTCAGGGGATCTATTCTTGATTACGCGGCGAACTCACGTTGGAATGGAACCATTCTTACACGTCGCGATCACACGCCGCCCAGAGATCGCCGGAGAAAAACACTTGTGTGAAAGTCTTTTAGGGCTACTACATAAATCCATTCAAGCTTAGGTACTCTTGACATGAACTTAATTCGGTATAAATTAGATTTCTTCTGTGTAATAGAAGTGGTTGGACCATTCGTTGTAGATCAACGCATATAATTTTTCAAAAATACGGCCCCAGACCGGTGTCGACAGTTTTACCCGGTTTCACACTTATTATGCACTTGTGCAATTCATTCAAATGCCTGAACACTTAAATATGATAAGGCCGTTTTGAATTGTAAATGCACTGATAAGAATATGGTGTTTATTTTCACCATTGTAACTCGAAATTAAAATCTCGATTAGGCAAGTAAGATTTTGATACTGTTCGCCCAGTCGTATAGTGATAATTATTTTCTAACGGGAATTTCAGTAAAAAATGCCCCAACCAAACGTACGTAGGTAAACGAAATGCACGCGAGAAAATGGTACACAAAAAGCTTTACACAAAAGTCTTAGTGTTGGTGACGTGGGTTGTGGTCATCGATATAGTAGATTCATCATACGTAGATTAAAACCCTTTAAACGCCTGATTGAGTTAGTCACGTTCACGTTTATACATATTTAAATCATGACTATGACGAAAACATAAAAAAATAACTAAGGCATCACTCGTTGCGCCCCACTAAGACTCCCTAGATCGGAGTGTTGTGGTCATAATTGGACTAAAACACGCACAAATAAATCCCTTACCAAATAGATGTGTACCATCACTTTTGTCTCCGTAAGCCTCTTTTATATACATGAGAAGTGATACGTGAGACATCGCTACGTATGAAACCGATAAAATGTTAAAACATATAAAATGTATGAAACAGAAGAGACGCCGACGACGGTCGACGATCACTTGTCTGACAGATGTCATCTTACGTCTCGCGACTCACGTCTTATGTATGAAGATAGATTAAATGTTTCTTTGTTTAACATAAGCGCTTTGGATTATCTGTAAGCTTATACGTTAAATAAATAAATAAAATAAAATAGCGCCTTATGAGATTTCGCCACTTACCTAACTAAACCGCTTCAACATGTCATATTCTATTGTCCACAGAGACAATGTGGTCCTGTTCCGTCCCAAGCGGCTGCACAACAAGTTCGAAGACTCGTCTGTCGTGTACAACGGACAGGGCTCCATCAAGGCGTTCATCAAGGAGAACTAGTGAGTATTTAGGGTTTAAAATACGCAACTCAACACGGAAACATAGTTTTCTTAGTTTTAAAATATGATATGTGTGAATATACTTACATTTAGCACTAGTATTTAGCACGCCAATGTGCAAGTTCGTAATTTTTTCGTTATTGTTTAGTAATAATTATTGTTCTGTAACAAATTATTGTTCTGTAAAAAATGCTTGAAAATTATTGTTCAGTAACAATTCGATGCTTGAACGATTGCATGTGGATAAAGAGCTGATTACGAAAAAAGTAGAATCGATTGCTTAACAATCCCACTGAGTGCCTTTTTAGGTGTCTGGGTAAGCTCGTTGCTTTGTCGACTCTGTAACAACCTTATATGGCTTTCAAATCTATCCCAGCCAGACTAGGGTCAAAATAGAGTGCTGTATTTCTCTTATACAAGTCGGAATAATCTGCTAAATTCTATGGCAGAGTGGAATGCCACTTTTTGAATTAATTTCTTTAAAAAACGCCCATTGTTTTTGCTACTTTGGTGCCGTGACCAGGATCAACTTCAAAGTTAGGAAACATAATTTGGCCCGTTTTTTCTTGGACATGCTACGTCTAATCGGATAAAATTATATACTTTCTTAACTATACAATACCACATTCGTTCCACAGCCACGGCCTGGTCGGTGTCCGTCAGAAGGACAATGCCCAGGACTTCACCAACCCGCTGGTGGTCGCTTACTACGACGTCGACTACGTCAAGAACCCTAAGGGCACCAACTACTGGAGGAACCGAGTGCTCAAGGTCAGATTATAAGTCTTTTTCTTTTTAGGTAATAGAGAAAATGGAATTTTTTCAAGATCAGGACCTCGTTTTCTGACCACATTCTGATAACGTTGTTGTGTTGCCACTATGACGCGCTAAAACTTAACTTAAAAATAGCGGAATTCGAGCCGGGAACAAAAGACAGTTAATTGCAAAACATTGACCTTACATTCGTTCGTTCGTGTCAACTGTCGAGGTTTAATATTTATAAAAAAAGAATGCCTTTTAAGTTTAGTTAATTTCTTACCGATAAAGTGAAAATTGTTTAGTATCACAGTTGAAATACCGTACATACCTAAAAATTACCTTTATAGTTATTTATTTAAACTTACAGGTTGCCAAAGAAGTGTCCGAAGTCAACTTCGCGATCTCCGACAAGGACGAGTTCACGCACGAAATGAACGAATACGGCATCGAGTTCGCCAAGGGAGACAAGCCGGTCGTAGCTGGGAAAGACGCCGACGGAAACAAATTCGTCATGAGCGATGAGTTCAGGTGAGACACCAGGAGTTCAAGCACGAGATGAACGAGTTCGGCATCGACTTCGCCAAGGGAGACAAGCCTGTCGTCGCCGGGAAGGACGCCGACGGAAACAAATTCGTCATGAGCGATGAGTTCAGGTGAGACAGAGTGCAGGTGAGACACCAGGAGTTCACACACGAGATGAACGAATACGGCATCGACTTCGCCAAGGGAGACAAGCCTGTCGTCGCCGGCAAAGACGCCGACGGAAACAAATTCGTTATGAGCGATGAGTTCAGGTGAGACACCAGGAGTTCACACACGAGATGAATGAGTACGGCATCGACTTCGCCAAGGGAGACAAGCCTGTCGTCGCCGGCAAAGACGCCGACGGAAACAAATTCGTTATGAGCGATGAGTTCAGGTGAGACACCAGGAGTTCACACACGAGATGAATGAGTACGGCATCGACTTCGCCAAGGGAGACCAGTCGTCGCCGGCAAAGACGCCGACGGAAACAAATTCGTTATGAGCGATGAGTTCAGGTGAGACACCAGGAGTTCACACACGAGATGAATGAGTACGGCATCGACTTCGCCAAGGGAGACAAGCCTGTCGTCGCCGGCAAAGACGCCGACGGAAACAAATTCGTCATGAGCGATGAGTTCAGGTGAGACACCAGGAGTTCACACACGAGATGAATGAGTACGGCATCGACTTCGCCAAGGGAGACAAGCCTGTCGTCGCCGGCAAAGACGCCGACGGAAACAAATTCGTTATGAGCGATGAGTTCAGGTGAGACACCAGGAGTTCACACACGAGATGAATGAGTACGGCATCGACTTCGCCAAGGGAGACAAGCCTGTCGTCGCCGGGAAAGACGCCGACGGAAACAAATTCGTCATGAGCGATGAGTTCAGGTGAGACACCAGGAGTTCACACACGAGATGAATACACTCGAGTACGGCATCGACTTCGCCAAGGGAGACGAGCCTGTCGTCGCCGGGAAAGACGCCGACGGAAACAAATTCGTCATGAGCGATGAGTTCAGGTGTGACACCAGGAGTTCACACACGAGATGAATACACTCGAGTACGGCATCGACTTCGCCAAGGGAGACGAGCCTGTCGTCGCCGGCAAAGACGCCGACGGCAACAAATTCGTCATGAGCGATGAGTTCAGGTGAGACACCAGGAGTTCACGAACGAATACGGCATCGACTACGCCAAGGGAGACAAGCCTGTCGTCGCCGGGAAAGACGCCGACGGAAACAAATTCGTCATGAGCGATGAGTTCAGGTAAAACACGTTCAGCGTGCTGGGTTATAATCATCACCCCAATTCTACCTGTAGGTGTAGTAAAATGCGACAGCAGCGTGCCCTGTGTCCACAACATCTTGCACCACGCTCGCCAGTGCGCCTGCCAAGCTTGGGTGAGTATGGAAATATTGTCATGTCCAGCAGTGAAGTACTGTGACTGTTTGTGATGTTGATGAGTTCATTTAAATGTCCCTTTACTAAATATCATGTGGGCGCAGGCCGTTTGGACTACGAGGCTTTTTTCTGTTCATAAATAATTCGATAGATGATAACAATCATATTTTGGTTCATTTCTATTTGAGACCTTAACTAGCTTATTATTACTAAGTAGGATGGCTGATGATTAGACTTAAAAATTAGGTAGAAATTTTATCAATAATGTTCTTTTTTAAGCACATAATCTAAATAAATTTGCGATGCAAGATAACATTACGGGTAAATAATAAAATAAATGTTAACAGCCTTTCAGAAGGAGAATATGATTATTTCCTTGGACCGAAAAAAACGAACGGAAATGAAAATGGTATTTTTCCCATAGAAGAAAAACAATCACGATACATAAATTAAAGAATATTGGTGATTATGAAAGTTATTATAATTTTGAGTCAATAAAATAAGTTGAACATTTTTCCGTTTTTAAATTTTTATCTATGAGTGTTCTCTAAGAAAAGAAAAAGAAAACAATAAGTCGTCGTAAATAATAGAACTATTACAAATGTTGCCGTCTTATTCAAATCTCGCCCGAAGAGGGTATGACGCGATTTTTTCGTCGTTTGCTTGTTATACCGTATGAATAGCGTTACAATAATAAACGTTTGCATATAGGTCAGGGTAGTAATAGCAATCAAAAATTCATTTAATTCCGGTTTACAAAATGTAAAATATTCTACAATTTCTCTTGCATCGGTCGAAATCAGTGTTTTTTTTACTTTACAGCATAATTTTTACTTTCACTTTCTATGCTAGATACCAGTGGCGAAGCCGATGGGAATCGGCATGTATGTATGAAACATGCCGATTCACACCGGCTTCAATAGGCAACCCATACATGGTTTATAGATTCTTTTTCTTGCATTAAAATTAACCTGAATTCACAAAAACTTAAACATCTAAATCTTTGCTTCCAGCATCGAAAACCTCCAGAAATTCGCGAAGGACATGCTCGACGGGAAGCTCGAAGCCTTCATCAAGTCTGAAGCCATCCCGGCTGACAACAGCGGCCCGGTGAAGGTCGCCGTCGGCAAGAACTTCAAGGAGCTGGTGACTGACAGCGGTCGTGATGCGCTGATTGAGTTCTACGCGCCGTGGTGCGGACACTGCCAGAAACTCGCGCCCGTGTGGGACGAGCTTGGCGAGAAGGTATGTTTTCCTTCAAAAAATAATACTGAAACACTTTTGACTCTTTTTCGAAGTTTTTATGAACAATTTGTAACTCTTCCCAGAGAAACATTTTATCTCATAGCATCTCATTTATTCTCAAAACAACTTTTCTGTTATTCCCATACTTCTTTTTCTTCACAGAACAATTTGCTCCTTAGAGCAGCTGCTTTCTTCTCAGAACAACTCCTTTCTTTCCAGAACAACTTATTTATGCCCAGAACTACACGTTACTTCCCAGAGTAACTCCTTTCTTCCCAGAACAACTTTCTACCCAAAACAACTCCTTTATGCCTAGAACAACTCCTTTATGCCTAGAACTACTTCTTTATGTCCAGAACAACTCCTCTATTCCCAGAACATTTAGTTTCTTACTACAGCAACTCGTTACTTCCCAGAGCAACTCCTTTCTTTCCAGAACAATTTATTTATTTCCAAAACAACTCTTTTTTACCTAGACCAGCATCTTTCTTCCCAGAACAACTTCTTTCTTCCAAGAGTATCCCCGCACCTTTCTTCCCAGAACTACTTCTTTCTTCCAAGAGTGTCCCCGTAATGTGCTCAGGACAACTCTAGACTGTTCCCAAAACCTGTTTTGTCTCCATGACTTTACTCAATATTAACATTACCATCATTATTCCCAACAGCTGAAGAACGAGGACGTAGACATTGTCAAGATCGATGCGACGGCCAACGACTGGCCCAAGGCGCTGTACGAGGTGTCCGGCTTCCCCACCATCTACTGGAAGCCCGCCAGCGGCAAGCCAACCAGATACAACGTAAGTTCTAAAAACATCTACAAGAATTCGTTAGCAACGATAAGAAATATATAAGAGCATGAAGAGGTTGAGAAATTCGTTAGGACCGGTCAGGCGCCGGAAGCTCAGTTGGCAGAGCAGTGGGACGGTAACCCACGGTCCCGCGTTCAAGTCCCGGCTGAAGCTACGGAATTTTTAATTGTCTCATTTCAATTTGAGGCGACAGGCTGACAACCTTTCACTATGGTGATACGCAGTCTTTTGAATGACTCAAACTTGACACACGTGGTGTAAATAAATTGGTGGGACACAAATAATAACTCATTTTCTCTTTCCACAGGGCGGGCGCGCGCTCGAGGACTTCGTGAAATACGTATCGGAGCATGCTTCCAGCGAACTGCGTGGATTCGACCGCAGCGGGAACGCCAAGAAGGAAGAGCTGTAGAGCGGGACGCACTATGCGCGCATCCGCGACACCGAGCGAGAGGGAGAGAGTGTGTGACGAGTGCAGGCAGACGTTGCGGCGTACGTGGTTTTGGTGATCATACTGGCTGAAGAGAGAATAGTTCAGCGTCCAAGTGGAATTGACCTCTATTCCAGTGAGGATACGTGCCGATATAGAGTCCACATTACCCTGGTTAATGTAAATTAGGACTATAACCAGCAGTGCCATGATCTCGTATGACGCAGTGTTTGCCTTGAGTAGGGAGACGCTACTGGGAGGTGTAAACTGTTCTTGATTGAACACATTTCTTTGTAAGAATTTCGTTGAAAAATCGAATAAGTATGTTTCAGCAAATACTGCCAAGAATTTCTCAGAAAATTCAAGCCTAAATGAAGATCGGAATCCTTACCGTTTTGGTCATGCTTCCAATATATTTTCTGATCTGTTTTTCGCTCTTACATTCCACAAAAGTAATATTTCATCTTCATTTTGGTAGAAACTCAGTAGTGGCTTATTCTCATTATTTTGATTTGTATGTATGTATCTATCTATAAACAACTGACTCATGGATATTATGCGGCTGAATACTTGTCACATTTTTTTACTTAAGAATATTTTAGTGGTAGTTTATTTCTTCTCCTGTAATATCCATGAGTGAGTAAAAAATAATATAATTAAGAATATCAAAATACAGTAATTTTGAATGCATTTCTAATTATGTCTCAGTGGGTTAATGAATAAACTAGGTTGTATTTATAATACATGTTTGTTTAATTTGACCACTGCACGCCTTACTTACCAAATCTACCTTACTTCTTGACCACCACTGTCAGTCATCCAGACATGACGGAAAAATAGGTGAGTGCAAAAACTAGGATAGCTGGTTTGGACACTTTGGATGGACAAGTGATGGCAATTAGTTCCCATAAACCCCACTATAATGTGACTTTTTTGTCCCATTAGGCGCGTCCACACTGAGCGAGGCTGCTCGGGTGCTGATTGCCTCGCGTGGCATACGCTCGCAGGCGGCGAGCCCAATTTGGACGCCAAATAAATTAATAGACAAACTTCTGAGGCGCACTAATTTTGGTTCGGCGCGCGCGCATTCGCCCGAGCACGAGCATGCGATGCCTCGGGTGAGCCACGTGATTTTTTGGTCGTTTACCTCGCGAGGCATTGAGCATCCGAGGCTGCTTGCCCTATGTAGACGCACCAAAAAATCGCTTTCACCACTAGTGGGGTGTATGGGAGCCACCACTTGTTTAAAATCCAAAGTAGATATTGTTTTGTGATAGCACATTCTTCGAAATTGACTGTGATTGGTTAATCCCAATGAATTTGCACCTTTACTGCAATTTCACACTTAGGATGTTAGAAACTCTCGTAAGTTCCTCCTTGTTATTGTTAGGTAGTGCAAAAATACATTTTTATTTTATAAAACTATTTTTATTATAAATTCTCTTCTTTCCACCTCTCTATCCACTCAACAAGAGTGTCAATATTCTTATGCAGTTGTTCCTGGGTGTCATTCTGCAGTTGTGTGATGATTTCCGGTTTGTATGAACTTTGTGCCTCTTCAAGTAATGTTTCAAAGATCTCACACTGAATGTTGTCTTCTAACTTCTTTCCTGTATAACCCCTGAAAAGTTGAATAATTGTATGAACATCTTATAGACACAATTCAAGTTAAGTTTATTAACAATTCAGTATCAATCTACTTATTAAAGCGAACAACTTATAAGTTGGTCCCTTAAATGGGTAGGTTGATCTGCTGTACTGTACACAGCAGGCCAAAATCAGTGAGATCATAGTATGTATACCTTTCAGCGAGTCTGTCATACAAAGTTGTGTTATTTGTCCGTATTACAAAGACTCCATCAAACCACCTCTCTGGAAAGAATTCGCAGCCGTGATAGTCCACAATGTTTCCGCCCTTAGCCATCATGCCTTCCATGATATCCAATAACTAAAAAAAGAAAATAACAAGTTTTAGTATTGTGTGGTAGTAGCTAAGTATACTGCCACCCCAAGTCCACTCGGGGCGTTTCGTAAGAGGCCATGTAGAGTTTTTGACCTCAGACAAATATCTGTTGATTGTGGTCAACCGCATACAACATACATTAGCATTCCCAAAGGATAAGTGCAGGCAGATGTTGATTTACAAGATATGGTGTTAGAAAATGGCTAATTGTTTAGGGCTAGCAGAAAGAGATAACTTACCTTATCCTCATTTAGGAAGGGGCACTGGTACTCAGGATCATACTCATCAAGACAGTTGTGTTCTTCAGCCAACTTTGATACTTCTCTCCATTGAAAATTGGTTTTTTCAGCCAGCATGCGACAAATTGTAGACTTGCCAACGCCAGGAGTGCCTAGAAATATTTTTATTGATAGGTAAACATATAAATGTCCACATTGAATTGAGAAACTGAAATCTTGATCATGATAATCTCTCCAAACTCTTAAGCGCAGTACGAACCAGTAATAAGAATATTTGGCACGTTTCTTGATCGATGAGCCATTTCAGAAATTAAGTAATGCGGAAAACAACATGTAAAGTAAATAAAATAATAATGCCGAATTTATTTAGGTTTTTTTAGGTTATATTTTTCAACCAAGCAGCTGTCAGTTTAGTCGCACATTTTTATCAGTGACAGCAGGATAGTACATTGGCAGGACAGAAGGAGTAAAAGAGATGCAAGATCCTATGACGGAATCAATTTTTACCTATGTTCGGATACATGCGTAAAAAACGGTTAAATCGATCGATTAAACGAGTTATAACGTTTTTGAAGTATGAAAACGGGTACGAGAATTAGCTCCGATGCTCGAATTTATAGGTTATGTAAAAATAACCTAAAAATTTAATGAAAAATATGAAAATTCTGTGCTAAATCTAGCAGAATAACGATTCTTATTCGCATTTCTATTATGTTACGTATTCCCAAACCCAGAGGGATAACCAAAGGTCAAATAGCGTTAGTTACTATTTTAGGAGTATTTGGTGGTGTTTACATCTGGAAGCCCTTGTTTGAGGAGCTTTTCCCTCGCCAGAAGAGGGTTCAAGTAGATCAGCCAGCAGAAAAAGCAGAGTGAACCATGAATTCGGTGAAGGGTTTCTTAAAGAATGCAAGTCCAGTTGTCAAGACTTTGATGGCGATATCGATCACATCTGCCTTGGTTGTCGGTCACCGATTGTTCTACGCGCCCTACTCCCGGCGCCAGAGGTACCGGAAGGCCGAAGCTTGGGCGAACGAGATCTTAGAAGAAGAGGAACGACTGAAGGAAAGTGGTGAACCTTACTCAACCGTTGGCAACCTTAGATACTGAGCGAATGAGTTGTAAATATATGTATTATTTATTGTACAATTAGGTGCTAGTAATTAATAAAGCTATGTAGATTATGGTTTTGTTTTCAATTCATATGACTTAGTCCATTGACATCTATTTCTACTTTTTTTAAATAAAAATATGCTCTTTTAGGTGTTTAAGACTAGTTGGTAGTCTGGGTACATGTAGGTACATCTCTTTAGCACCTGTAGTAAAGAAAATGATACTACTAGTTATGAAATACCTATTAACACAGTTGTAGTTAAGTACTTAACATTAACTATGTAGGGAAGTAGGTACATAATGAAAATTTTAATACCTACTAGTTATTTTATTACCAAGAAAACCATGCACAATAGATAGACAAGGCCTAAAAGAAAAGAAACACCTACCTACATAATGAATGATTATTATAAATTTATAACACTGTATTTGAAAAAAGCATATAATAGGTATATAGGTATTATAATGGTGTTAAATACCAACCTAATACCTACCTACTCTACATTGATAAAAATTAGTACATAAAATTATAATGTACTATGTTTATCTCCATACCTAGGTAAAAAAAACAGTCACCCTGAATTAACCCCATTCCATATACCTAAGGTATACAAGTACCACTAAAATCATATCTCCAACTTAACAGATGACTGCTTGTAAGTAGGTAGGTATTTTCAAACTGCCCTTGTGCCTAATTATCTCTAATATACCTACCTAATAATGTCACATCCAATTATCTACATATAGCCTACAAGCCCTACAAGCTATAATACCTACCAGCTCCTCCATTTATGCAGCGCCTTGCCGTTTGACAGAGAAAGTAGGTACCTACATAGGAATAATGTTGATGGTCTTATTTCTAACTAACTACCGTTTCCCGAACGTCCCAGTACAATAGTAAGATGTTGGCACAAATTATACCTACTGCACTACGCGCACTAGCGCTCGACCGTAGGTACCTAGTACCTATACCTAGAGTGCGAGTGTGGAACAAAGTGCAGTGCAACTACAAAGCCGGACACAGCAACTGAACATCAATGTTTTGCTACTTTGAATTACTTACTTACATCCATAGAAATTATCCTTTCATTCTCACCTAGGTACCTACCATCTTCCTTTCACCGCGCGGCACCCTTCCTTTGTGCAGCGCACGCTTAGGTACCTACCTTCCTATCCAGCCATCAGATTAGTATAGGCACGTATAGGTAGGTACCTTGTCCGCTTTCGAAGGAGTGAGTGAGCATTCATTATCGTTTCGAATTTCAGGATGTAGGTAGGTACTTAGGTAGGTTTAACACAAACCCTCCATCTTTTCATCGTTCCACACTTAGCCCGCGGATCGCGCGCAATAGCTGCGAAGGGGCGCGAACGCTAAGTGTAGATCCGTTTCGCATATTCTTCGCGGTTTCGCGCCTTGTTCCCCAATTTTTGTCGGTATTTTGTCCCGCGTCAAAGGGAGCGCGAAGCGCGAACGCGACGCGAACGTGCATGACTCCACACTCGCAGTCCGCGACAAGGTCAGAATTGTTCGAGTCGTTCGAGCATAGTATAAGGAAGGGGGAAGTAAGTTATCTTAGAACAACCGCACCGCGCGCTGCTTGTATGTGTGCGCAATATATCTGTACGCCACACACTGACAAATCTCGGGACGTTTCGGGGACCCTCGGTAGGGGCCTATGGTTCGAGTGTTCGGACCTGCACCGTTGTTTTGAATTTGTTGAAAAAAATGAGCGTAACATGGACAAACGAGCTGGAGTTACAGTTTATAGAAATTTATCAAGCGGAACCCATTTTGTGGGATCCTAACCAAAAGGAACATAAAAACAAATTAAAAACTCGCAAAGTTAGGGACGCAGCAACAGCTACTTCGACGTTCATTTCGTTTGAAGTTGCGAACGTAACTGTGAAAATACCGCGAACCATTGCGAGTGTAGAGTCGTTGTTAAATTCGCGGCAAGTTCGCTCCGCGAAATCGCGCCGTGATCCGCGGACTAAGTGTGGAACGGGCTTTAATAATAGGGATATGATATGATATGATACACTTAGGTAACTGGTTATCCATTCGCTTGATTGAGGTGCTGCCGATAGTACCTACCTACCTATTGTCTTCTATGTAATAGGTAGGTACCTACATTAGTCCTTAGGTAGTGTTCTCCATCTTTTCGAGTGGGACACCGAGTTGACGACGGACCCGATGAACTCTGGTGTCAGAGATTTGCAACCACCTTCTAGCTAGCAGGCCTCAGCAATGTTTTAAATAGATACCTAACATAAACCTAGATATTGTAATATGACTGTGACGTCTGTGAATCATCTAATCGTCACATCACCCAGATTATCTTTTAGGTAGGTATTTTTCCTTTGTAGAGCTAGGGGCGTACTTAGAGGCTAATGACCTAGCTAAATCAAGGTCGTTGACACAATCGCGATGGCTGATGATGATAGTGTCCGAAAACTTGAGTCGAGACCGTTCCTGAAAGAGTCAGTCAAGTCAAACCGTTACTGGTAGGTAAGACTACTAGAATAAGTAGGTCTTATACTTATTTTATCGTATCGTAATCGTACTATTATTTTATTCTGTGTCGTAACGTAACGGTTGGCGTAACTTTAAAAATGTCCGTAAAAAACTAAAATCCGTTCTCATACCCGCCGTCACCGCTAGTCTAGGTAGTAGACTACAGGTGACTAAGCTAGTCATAAACTGAACACACAGCGAGTGTGAATAATATTATGTATGATAGGGTATTGCATGATATTAACAAGCAATTAAAATATGGTGCAATTCTGCTCACTATGTAAAGCACCTACTTGATAAAAATAGAGAAACTGTAGTTAGGTATCTTTAATCTGGATTTTGCCAAGTAGGTATTTTCCTTGTTTTTTTAAGATTCTGGCCAGGAAATAAATAGGCTAGCTAGATAGAGTACACAGATTCGGTTGAATAGCATTCTCTATTCTTAGAATGTTGACGATTTTCCTGAATCTCGCATGTACTTTCCCAAAATAAAGAAAGTTTTGAGGGGTCATTCACCCTATTTTCCTCTTCAGGCGAAGTCTTGTAGTGAGGCATGTCAAACTTTTCGCACCATGTACCCGTTTAGTACCTACTATTTATTCATAAAAAAGAAAGGAACCCGAAATGGCAATACTATTGCAGACATCCTGTTCAAACATCATGTAATATGAAAAAGACGCAAACGATGTTTCCATTTCGGGTCCCTTTCTTCTTTGAATCAGGTTATACCTACAGGTAGCAACAATAAATCCTGGATTATTTATTTATCATGTAGCTCAAAAAGTGTTTCAGTGTGTGTTTGATGTTTGATAACAAAGATCTTGTTATTAGGATTGTGTAAGTTTGGTATGTAGATATGGTTTTGAGGAAAAGTAATAAAATAAAAATTATAGAATAATTTACTGGAGGCTACCTTTATTTCTATGAATTTACACTTTAGTTGCAGTCATAACAAAATATTTCAGATATATGTAATAACCTTATATAAATTATAAAATAACATTACAGTATAAGCCTTGTAAAAAATATAGAAAAGGAATGAGTTTGTAGCCCTTCTTTCCTTCGGAACACCTTACGGTGTATGAAGTATCGCAGCTTAATGAAGTATTGTGCTGTAGATAGCGCTAGCTACTTCTTGCCCTTGGTGGCCTTCTCAGCGGCCTTGGTCACCTTGCCACCGGCACCCTCCTTGAAGTTGACGGACTTGATGACACCGACGGCGACGGTTTGTCTCATGTCACGCACGGCGAATCTACCCAGAGGTGGGAACTCCTGGAAGGATTCCACACACAGGGGCTTGGAAGGTACCAGGTTGACGATGGCGGCGTCACCAGATTTGATGGATTTAGGGTTGTCTTCAGTGGATTTACCGGTACGACGGTCGACCTTCTCTTTGATTTCGGCGAATTTGCAGGCAATGTGGGCGGTGTGACAGTCGAGCACGGGCGTGTATCCGTTTGAGATTTGACCGGGGTGGTTGAGGACGATGACCTGGGCGGTGAAGTCGGCGGCGCCCTTGGGGGGGTTGTTCTTGGAGTCTCCGGCGACGTAACCACGACGCAACTCCTTGACGGAAACGTTCTTGACGTTGAAACCAACGTTGTCTCCGGGCACGGCCTCCTGGAGAGCTTCGTGGTGCATCTCCACGGACTTGACTTCAGTGGTGATGTTGGCGGGCGCGAACACGACAATGGTACCAGGCTTCAGGACACCAGTCTCCACACGGCCGACGGGCACCGTTCCGATACCACCGATTTTGTAGACGTCCTGCAGGGGCAGACGAAGGGCCTTGTCTGTGGGACGAGCAGGGGGCAGGATGGCGTCCAGCGCCTCGATCAGGCACTTGCCGTCGGCCTTACCCTCCTTACGCTCAACAGCCCATCCCTTGAACCAAGGCATCTTGGTGGATGGCTCCAACATGTTGTCTCCGTGCCATCCAGAAATGGGTACGAAAGCGACGGCAGCTGGGTTGTAACCGATCTTCTTGATGTATGAGGAGACTTCCTTCTTGATTTCCTCGAAACGGGACTCGCTGTATGGGGGCTCAGTAGAGTCCATTTTGTTGACACCAACGATCAGCTGCTTGACACCAAGGGTGAAGGCGAGAAGGGCGTGCTCACGGGTCTGTCCGTTCTTGGAGATACCGGCTTCGAACTCACCAGTACCGGCGGCGACGATGAGTACGGCGCAGTCAGCCTGAGAGGTTCCTGTGATCATGTTCTTGATGAAATCTCTGTGTCCAGGGGCGTCGATGATGGTGACGTAGTACTTGGCGGTCTCGAACTTCCACAGAGCGATGTCGATGGTGATACCACGCTCACGCTCGGCCTTCAGTTTGTCGAGTACCCACGCGTACTTGAAGGAACCCTTGCCCATTTCCTGGGCCTCCTTCTCGAACTTCTCAATGGTACGTTTGTCGATACCACCGCATTTGTAGATCAAGTGACCGGTGGTGGTGGACTTGCCGGAGTCGACGTGTCCAATGACGACGATGTTGATGTGAGTCTTTTCCTTACCCATTTTTGGTTATTCTAAAACAAATGAAAAAATATGGTTATAAAATTATTTGGGGTTATACAGGGCTACTGAGGGATCACACGAGCGACCGGCACGGCAAGGTCGCAGCCTCATGTACGAGTACACGGCCGGCAATATGGCCGCCACATGCCCGCCTCGCCCTATCTTGACATTTCACAATGGAAGTCGGCCATTACAGTATTTTTTACGGCAAAAAGGCTAAAATATTGGAAAAGAGAACTGGCTCAACCTCACTAGTTAGTATATTTCCACTATAAAACTGTTCCTTCAAAGGAAATATGGAAAACAAAGATGTTTCAACCACGTGGTGGAAGTGTGCCGGTACGTGCGCAAGTGTGACGCGTAAGCAAATCTTCCACCTTTCGCGTTCGAATTTGGAATTATTTACGGTTGCAGTACATAGTTAACAAACAAAAGAAAGATAATCTACACTTAGAAACACACTAATAACTTAGCAACCGTAAGATTACACCTCAAACTTTCGGAATTACACCACATTGACGATAATTTATCGTCCACGGTTTTTGTATTTTTACGAGCTGTACGAAGAAAATGATACTAACTAGTAAAGTTTTTGAACTACTGGGATAGAAAACACTTGTTGGGCACTGCACTTTTAACAATTTCTTCTGACACTCACCACGGATTACAGTCTGCGTGTAATATCCGAGATAGACTCCGACAGAATGGACGAGAAATGGTTTTTCCTTCAGCTGGAAGGACGAGAGTCACTTCCGGTCCTCACTGTGTGGCCATATGAATAAATATGATTTCCCTAACATAACCCTAACTAAATTATAGTAAATTATCAATATTAGGTAAGCCTTGTATTTTAGTAGTCCACTGGGCGAAGTAACCCAACCCAATTAATCAATTTCTTTGACGACGCTTGGCGCTGATTATTCCGTTTGTTGCGGATTAGCCTTTGAATCAAAAATAAATAAATTTTAGTGATGGGCCGAACACACGTTTCAGTGAAGACGAGTAGTACTCGGTAAAAAGTTTGCCGAACCGAATATTCGGCCGAATAATTCGGCAGGAATCATTGTCCATATAAAATAATTACGAGCATCACTTGTTTACGAATAACGCGCTGATTCGCACTAAACCACTCCGCCCTTTACCCCTTTAACATTTTATATTGGAAACTTTGACAAAAAATTAAAACAAAACTGCATCACTGCTTGTCTTGACATACCAATTTAGAAAGCAATATATATAAAAAGGATGCGTATTCGGCCGATACCGAATATTCGGTAAACGTGCCGAACATGCCAAATACGGAACATAAAATGAATATTCGGCCCATCTCTAATAAATTTCTAGTTATTAATTATATGAATTGAATCTAACTTAGTACTTAATTTTTAGAATTAGTTAAAAAATTGTGTTCTAACTAAACATGTTGCGTCGACCCCAATGGATTTGGGATAAAGGCAGGCAGATGATGATGATGAGTTAAAAAATGTTTCCCAGGTGACACTTTTAGACTGCGTTCGCCGTTCACACATACGACTTTATTGTCGCGCGGAACACTGATCTCTCGTTCTTTTACACGTGTGTGAATGGGGGATGATTCGACGGCCAAAGTCCCTTCAGTGTGAACGCGCGGTTAGGGTGCTGTACCTAAAGGGGGAAAACGGAACTCTATTACTGCTGACACTGCGCCACGGCGGCGCGGTGCAACCCAGATTTTCAAAAATCAGTATTCGCCGTTCCATCCACAACCTATGCATGAAACGCTTTCTTAATTCTCTCAGATTATATGGCGGGCATGTTAATGAGGCCTTTTCTTTGACCTGCTATTTAAAAAAACACACACTTGTTATAGACCTTGCAATCGTTTGAGTGCATCTGTTTCTAGCGCCATCTATAGATGATTTTACTAACTACTTATTCTTACTTATTCATAACTGTCCAATATGGCTGGCGGCAAGGCAACTATGCTTTTGCTACATTCCGTTTCACGTTGTGTTCGTAACTAGTAATTTAACTACTGTTTGAGTAGATTTGTTACGAAATAAAGTCGTCTCGTTATTATATTAAGTGTCATTCATGTTAATAAACAGAAAATCAATAAGAATTTGGAAACAATTGAATAAACACAAATAAGGAATTTTTAAAGTGGTACAGACAGCAAACAAAAATAATATTTTTTAAAGTGGTACAGACTTTTTATGTAAAGAAACATTAATACCTTTTGGCTCAGCGCCATCTACATGACACTTAAGAATCCATAGAAAGTTTCCCAATGCCGTTATGAAAACAAATACTAAAAAATTAATAAAATAAAACAACTACCTCGTACAACAAATGTGATGCCATTTTTGCAACATTTTTGTATGGTACCCTTCATGCGTAAGTCCGATTTTTATTAATAGCACACAGCAAGCGGCATTTGGTATGATGCATACTGTAGAACGCTTGTCATCAACATTTTCGGACATCGTAAACTATACAAAGATAAAGTGTTCTACCAGAATAAACGGAATAAGCAATTAAGTGTCAACACCGAAGTTCGTATACGTCATTTCCGGTGGTACGTTGCGAACTTCGTTCAGAAATACTACAGAGTCTTTGAGGTTAACTTTTCTATTCTTTATTAATTTATTTCTTAGTAAAGTTTATAGTTCTACCATATACTTTGTATTATTCTTCGTCAACTATTAAACAAAATAATTAATTATTTAAAACATTTGCGGCGATAAAATTACATGAAAAATCTTTCAATCGCCATATCAATCACTATATTTCCGAACGAGCGGAAAAGCTAAATGTCAAATTTTCCTCTTACCTCCCCCTCCCGCACACACCTCAAAATTCCATTTCCAATACGAATACGAAATTCCGTCGAAATTGAAACAAATGAAGATTTGTAGTATAGAGTCGATAATGAAAACTTAATTAATTAACTCGTCTGAGTTTACATAGTTTGTGTGTTTAGCCGACGTGTTTTTCTAAGTGAGAGGTTTTATGGAAAAGTAAGCATGTTCAAGAGTCGTGGTGATATTGTTTATAAATGTACTGTGCGACTTTTAGAGGATACAGAGATATTAGAATGCGAATTCCATGTAAGTATTCTAGTTATTCTGACCTTGTAATAATTGGCAGCATAAAGTTGTAGTTCTTTCTGTGTGGAATTCACTGCATAATTAATAAAAGCCTACATCATCTGCTGCCCTTCTGCCTGCTTGATATTTAGAATATTAGTTCTTTATCTACATAAATAACCGGTCAATAAGTCTATTATAATAATAAGTAATGCAAAATTATGTTTCAACTGTAAAGAATGCACAGGATTATAACACTCTTTTCAGGGCTAATTCACCCTGAAAAGTACACTCTGACTTATTTATAAGGTACCGGAATATAAGGTCTGTAAGTACAGTATTGTAACAGAATGTTTCTTTTTCAGCCAAGTTACAAAGGGAAATACCTGTTAGAGTATGTCTGCCAGCAACTGAATCTCACCGAGTCTGATTACTTTGGACTCCGCTTTGTTGACGCTGCAGGCCAGAGGGTCAGTATTATTATACTGTTTCTACTTCAAAATATTACCTTTAAAGAGATTCAAAATATTACCTTTAAAAATATGATACTTTAAAAATTATTTCTCTTTCAGCATTGGCTACATCTGGCAAAATTAATATTAAAACAAGTGAAAGGTAATTATTGTATCTTTTCTTTTCCATTTCATAAATATAGTGTTTAAATTATTCAATAGTATTGTGACATTTAGATTGCAGGTTTACAGCAAATATAGACACTACAGGTTTACAGCAAAGTTTTGCAAGTTTTCCAATAAATATAGTCTCTTTGTTTTTACTTTATGATTGTTGTATTAATTATTATTTTTACTTACATATTTTATGACTGTTTTGTTTGGCTATTATTCCTTGTAACTAATTGGTTAATATTTCAGATGCATCTCCAATACTCTTCAGCTTTCGTGTAAAGTTCTACCCTCCCAATCCGCTGCTGCTAAAGGAAGATGCAACAAGGTTCCAGATCTACTTGCAGTTGAAGCGGGACTTGCTACATGGACGGTTATACTGCACTACACATGAAGCGGCGATGCTTGGCGCGCTTATTATACAGAGTATGTCATCCATCATCATCACTATCAACATCAACAACCACAACCCAATCAGTGCTGAACATGGGCTTCAGTTTATTGCTGTATTAAGTTGTATCCCTCTGGTTCAGTGGCATTCACAAGGAACCCTGCTGCAAAATCACTGAGTCGCGTTTTACAACACCAATGGGTGAAAATGGGATGAAGCTATACTTACCTGGCCCTATGAAAATACACAGTAGCTGCAACAGCTACTGTATTTTTATCTTAATTTGTATCAAATGTGATTGACTTTAATCTTTGTGTAAATGTTTGTCTTTTTTATTTTTGAATGATAAGACACAAATTAGGTGCATAGATAAAAGGCCCGAAAAGTTTAATACGTAACTTTCTGCCTTGTTGAAATTTTTTTCCAAGTAAACTATGGCAAACATTTTTTGCAGAAATATACTGAATCAATAAGAATTTTCAGCTACTCATCTTAATCTACTGTTCAATATGAAATTTTGTATTTTTATGTTTGTTGCTGCTAATTTATGAAGTGACTAATTCTGTTATCTAAGTTTTTCAGTTCGCACTTTGGAATTATAAACAATGCGTCATTCACATTTTATCAGTTAAATGACCTATCATTCAATTCTAATTGAAAATGTTTGTTTCTTTCAGTTGAACTTGGCGACTACGATCCTAACATCCACGTTGGGAACTATGTGACCGAAATGAGGTTATTGTTGAGACAGACTGATGCAATTGAAGCTAGAATACAGGTGATGAAAGATCTTTAATGATCTTTTTAATAGCTCCGTAAACACAGTTTTGATAGGCAATAAACATACAGCGAATAGCTGCGTCCACACTGCTCGAGGCTGATCGCCGCCTTGCTGCCTCGCGCGGCATACGCTCATGCGCAGGCGAGCCAAGTTCGGCCCAATTTGGACGCCTAAATAAACTAGTAGACAAACGTCTGAGGCGCGTTGATTTTGGCTCGGCCCGCGCTCGTTAGCCCGAGCACGAGCATGCGTTGCCTAGGGTGAGGCACTTTAATATTTTGGTCGTTTGCCTCGCGAGGCAGCGCTGCCTCGGATGGTGTCAGGTTTTAAATTATTTGATTTAGATTCTAGGGCTTGCCTCTTTAAATAATTGCACTCTTTCTAAAACTATCCAAGCTTTTCTTATTACGAAATTGTTTTCCTTGCTTTAAAGGAGCTACACAGAGAACCGGTGGAGGGCACTCCCGGCGGGTCTGGCGGCGTTAAGGGCATGTCGACGCAGGAGGCCGAGCGCTCCTTCCTCAAGATCGCGTGCCAGCTAGATACGTACGGGGTTGATCCGCACCCAGTCAAGGTAACAGTGGTAACACACATCCTGGTCACGGCACCAAAATGTTAATGTCCTGGTCACGGCACCAAAATATCAGTATTCTGGTCACAGGCCCCAAAATATCAGTATCCTGACCACATCCAATCCATATCCAATTCAAAGCATTAAAATAAAGACATCCTAGTCAAGGCACCAATATATGAATTCTGTCCGTCTGACAATCAAGATTGCTAATAGTTTACCTGTTTCTACCTACTTTGTATTTTTTATATGGTCTATATTTTACTAGAAATAAGATATGGGTGCAGCATAATCATTAATCTATTATTGTAAGCAACTAACATCTACGTCTTTTTCTGAACCCAGGACCACCGGGGCAACCAAATGTACCTGGGCATCAACCACGGCGGCATCCTGACGTTCGCGGGGGGGCGCAAGACCAACCACTTCAAGTGGTCAGAGGTGTCCAAGATCAACTTCGAGGGACGCATGTTCATAGTGCACCTGAACTATCCTGAAGTAAGTTATATCTACACTTAACAAAAATTTAGTATAACTAATTAATATGGCACAGTAAATAGTTCGACGTATGATTTTGAAGACATTTAGTCGTAACTTTTTACAACGTTTATCTTCAAACCTTGACCAAATTAAAAGTATAGAAAAGATGGTGATAACTGACTTTGGGACTTCCATACAATCATGAATGGCTAGGCTAATGGTTTCGCTATGGGAATACCATATTTCTTTTTGTTTTATATTTCAAGTTTTGATATTAATATTTTTCACTTGATCCAGAAGAAAAAGATACATTTGACTATTGTTTTACAAGAGACAATTTAATATTTTTTCAGAAAAAGCACACAGTGGGTTTTAAATGTCCCAGCGGTGCGGCTTGTCGGCATGTGTGGTGCTGCGCTATCGAGCAAATGCTGTTTTTCACGTAAGTTTATTCATATTATGGTTTTCATATGTTTGTCTATGCTGATATAGTTAAGAACGATGCAATTTAAAATCTAATATGACGCCATCTCACGCGTAGAAAAGAACTCATTAATATTCTGCAAGATGTAATTTAAATGCGAGGCAGGTTTAGATGGCATTCTACGGATTCAATGTCAATGACTTGAGTATTAATAATTTATAAATATTCAAATTGAACTTAATCTCGTCTAGTCGGGTACGTTAATCAAAATAGAGAATTCTTAAATACTTTTGAAGTATAATTAACTAGCTGCCCGTCAGCGGTTTCACCCGCTGCAACCTATTATTCCGCGGGAAAAAAGTATTACTCGCCAAGAGATGTCGCTGTTAGTTTTCGGCGAAAACATTTAAAACGCGAATCGGCTCAGTCACGCCACCTTTGCAAAAATATTGGAATATGCGCGATCCCATAGGAATAAGACATTTTCCCGTGGTAAAAAGTAGCCTATGTGTTATTCTAGATACTCTTCTATATTTGTGCAAAATTTCATGTCAATCTAATCAGCCGTTTTAGCGTGATGTCGTAACAAACACACACACAAACATCCGCCTTTATAATATTATAATTAAAATTAATAATTAATAAAAAATCGTAATCGAATTGAAATGGTAATTTCTTGTGGGTGCCTGCACCATCATGGGGCAACTACTGGCACATACATGAGGCAATTGGATAGGTCGTTTTGTCAGTACCACAATAAATTCATCATCATCTTCCTGCCTAGCCTTTATCCCAATTACTTGGGGTCAGCGCAACATATTTTGTTTGAACACAAAATTATGTTGCAAAAGGATTTACTTTAATTTTACGGCTGGCCGTCTGCCTGACGTCAACCCTCTTTGGGAATGTTATCGTAGGTGATATTACCGCCACCATACGGCAGATATTGTAGTCGAGGTCAAAAACTCTACGTCGCCTTTTACGAAACGCCCTGAGTAGAATAAGGGTGGTAGAATTCTTAGCCGCTACCACTAGCCAGTACCACTATAAATTAAAGGTTTGTTATATTTCAGGTTGCCTTCATCATCAGATGCGTGCGTGTACTCCGGTGGGGGGCTGTTCTCGTGGGGCACCAAGTTTAAGTACTTCGGCCGCACCGAGCGAGAGATCTTGGAGAGAGACGGACTATTAGCACCGAGGGACTCACAGGTAATATCTAGGTTTGATATATTGCAGGTTACCTTCATCATCAGACGCGTTTGTTCTCGTGGGGCACCAAGTTCAAGTACTTCGGCCGCACCGAGCGAGAGATCTTGGAGAGAGACGGACTATTAGCACCGAGGGACTCGCAGGTAATATCTAGGTTTGATATATTGCAGGTTACCTTCATCATCAGACGCGTTTGTTCTCGTGGGGCACCAAGTTCAAGTACTTCGGCCGCACCGAGCGAGAGATCTTGGAGAGAGACGGACTATTAGCACCGAGGGACTCGCAGGTAATATCTAGGTTTGATATATTGCAGGTTACCTTCATCATCAGACGCGTTTGTTCTCGGGGCACCAAGTTCAAGTACTTCGGCCGCACCGAGCGAGAGATCTTGGAGAGAGACGGACTATTAGCACCGAGGGACTCGCAGGTAATATCTAGGTTTGATATATTCCAGGTTGCCTTCATCATGATCAAGTACTTCGGCCGCACCGAGCGAGAGATCTTGGAGAGAGACGGACTATTAGCACCGAGGGACTCGCAGGTAATATCTAGGTTTGATATATTGCAGGTTACCTTCATCATCAGACGCGTTTGTTCTCGTGGGGCACCAAGTTCAAGTACTTCGGCCGCACCGAGCGAGAGATCTTGGAGAGAGACGGACTATTAGCACCGAGGGACTCACAGGTAATATCTAGGTTTGATATATTGCAGGTTGCCTTCATCATCAGACGCATGTGTTCTCGTGGGGCACCAAGTTCAAGTACTTCGGCCGCACCGAGCGAGAGATCTTGGAGAGAGACGGACTATTAGCGCCGAGGGACTCACAGGTAATATCAAGGTTGATATTTGATCTAATTCTGGGTCAGAAATGAAATGAAAGTACTTCAACATCCTACTTCCTACTAATATTATAAAGGCGGATGTTTGTGTGTGTGTTTGTTACGACATCACGCAAAAACGGCTGATGAGATTGACATGAAACTTTGCAGAAATATAAAAGGGCATCTGGAATAACACATAGGATACTTTTTACCACGGAAAAATGTCTCATTCCCACGGGATCACGCATTTTCCAATATTTTTGAAATAGGTGGCGTGACTGAGCCGATTCGCGTTTTAAACGTTTTCGCCGAAAACTAACAGCGACATCTCTTGGCGAATAATGCTTTCTTTCCGCGGAATAATAGGTTGCAGCGGGTGAAACCGCTGCCGGGCAGCTAGTAGGATATAAAAAGATACCACTTTTTAATAGACGATTTTTACAGAAATTGTAAAAAATACAAAAATGTAAGAGACAATATTCTGCCTTATATAAGATTGAAAACTGACTTACTGAATTTCGTTTCAAACACCGTAGTCTGTGAAATGAAAAAAAAATAGAGATTTAGTGAAATGAAAAAAAAAGAGAGATGTTATTAAAAGTCTAGCGTAAGCGATATGGATGTTTCCACTATTTATCTATGAGCATAACATTGATAATGTTACTCTAACGATAGGAACAATTATCTGTAAGCTTATAATGTAAATAAACAAATAAAATAAAATTAGAATTAAAACTGTCCATACAAGATCCGTTGTATGATCTTCAACAGCCACAACAGTCCACTGATCATGACATGGACATGGATCTCCCTCGAATGGGGGTATTTGTCTTATGGGTGTTGCTAATCCTGTATCGTATTTGCTAAACAGGAAGGCGGCAGTACAACTGGCGGTAAAAGGAAAGCGTCGAGCGTCCCCGCAACGCCTTCTACGCCCATGACTGGTGACTTCGGTAAGTTCCTCAGTTTTTAGCTTTGTGAATTTGTTCCCAGTCTGGTCAGGACATTACACGCTGGACCACCTGATTGTCCGATAAGCAAGATGGTTCCGTGCTTCGAAGGGCACTTTAAGCCGTCGGTCCCGGTTGCTGTCTATGATTATTATTGATGCCTTAGACGACGGTCATTACACAACCATGAGAGGCCTGCTACTAGCAGTAGGTGGTTGGAAAATACGAACTTCTACTACGGAGCCTATTATGGGAAACATTTTTTTTTCGATTTTCCGTAGAAAGTCAGCTAATCGGGAACTTTGTATGGCAGGTTGAAAATTATTTTTAATTTGGCTACACAGCCCCCATAGAAAAAGTTATTGAGTTTCATAGTCTGAGCACGCCTGCAACGTTTTAGATACACTGTTCTTTACATCCTGTATTTGTTCAGGTTACAGCAGCCTACCGCGATCGACACACAGCGCTCCATTGGAAGAGAGCGGTTCGATTCCTATGAACGAGGCTTGTAACGGCGGCTGCTTGCTGAGCGGGCCAGCGGTGGACATCGCGCTGGCCGGCTGCGACCATATCAGGCCAGGGCCACCCGCTGAAGACCCTAAATTAGGTACGTTCATTTCTAGTTATTGCTGGTTTTAGCAGCCTACCGCGATCGACTCACAGCGCACCGTTGGAAGAGAGCGGTTCGATTCCAATGAACGAAGCTTGTAACGGCGGCTGCTTGCTGAGCGGGCCAGCGGTGGACATCGCGCTGGCCGGCTGTGACCACATCAGGCCAGGGCCACCTGCTGAAGACCCTAAATTAGGTACGTTCATTTCTAGTTGTTACTGTTATTATAACCTTCTAGGCTACAGCAGTCTACCGCGATCGACACACAGCGCGCCGTTGGAAGAGAGCGGTTCAATTCCTATGAACGAAGCTTGTAACGGCGGCTGCTTGCTGAGCGGGCCAGCGGTGGACATCGCGCTGGCCGGCTGCGACCACATCAGGCCAGGGCCACCCACTGAAGACCCTAAATTAGGTACGTTCATTTATAGTTAATAAGGATTTTACCCTTTAGGCTACAGCAGCCTACCGCGATCGACTCACAGCGCGCCGTTGGAAGAGAGCGGTTCGATTCCTATGAACGAGGCTTGTAACGGCGGCTGCTTGCTGAGCGGGCCAGCGGTGGACATCGCGCTGGCCGGCTGCGACCACATCAGGCCAGGGCCACCCACTGAAGACCCTAAATTAGGTACGTTCATTTATAGTTAATAAGGATTTTACCCTTTAGGCTACAGCAGCCTACCGCGATCGACTCACAGCGCGCCGTTGGAAGAGAGCGGTTCGATTCCTATGAACGAGGCTTGTAACGGCGGCTGCTTGCTGAGCGGGCCAGCGGTGGACATCGCGCTGGCCGGCTGCGACCATATCAGGCCAGGGCCACCCGCTGAAGACCCTAAATTAGGTACGTTCATTTCTAGTTATTATAACTCGATTTTTAAAACTGTGCGCATGGAGCTGTCAAAATATGTATGAGTTTGACACTCACACGTTTCGTTTAATTTTAATATTTCTATTATGTTTCTAGTTTACAATTAGCTGTTTCCAGTTTACAATAGCTGTTTCCAGGTTACAGTATATTGTTTCCAATTTACAATAACTGTTTTCAGTTTACAATATATTGTTCCAGTTCACGATACTATATTGTTTCCGGTTTACAATAACTGTTTCCAGTTTACAATATACTGTTTCCAATTTACAATAACTGTTTCCAGTATGGAATATATTGTTTCCAGTTTACAATAACTGTTCCCAGTTTACAATATACTGTTTCCAGTATACAGTAATTGTTTCCAGGCTACAATATATTGTTTCCAGTATACAATAACTGTTTCCAGTTTACAAAAACAACGTTTTCAGTTTACAATAACTATGTTTTAAGTTTATAGTAACTATGTTCCCAGTTTACAATATCCAAATTTGCAGTTTACAATATCTAATGTTCTTTATTCTAGGAAATTGCCAAATTGTAATAACCCACTTTACAATATATTGTTTTCAGTTTATAAGAGAGAGAGAGTTTATAATAATGGTTTCCAGTTTACAATATTTTGTTTCCAGTCTGCAATAACTGTTTCCAGTTTACAATAACAACGTTTTCAGTTTACAATAACTATGTTTTAAGTTTATAGTAACTATGTTCCCAGTTTACAATATCCAAATTTGCAGTTTACAATATCTAATGTTCTTTATTCTAGGAAATTGCCAAATTGTAATACTTTTATTTTATTACTTGTCCGCAGTCCGGCAAGAAGCGATGGACTACAACCCGCGCGACTCATTCGAGCATTCGTCCACGGAGTCGGGAGCCACCACGCACACCACGCACACGCAACACACGCACACCACGCACGACGAGTGGGCGCGCCCCCCTCCCGCCCCCACGCCCGCGCTGCAGCCCCCGCCGAGACCCTTCAGCTTGTGGAGAGCGTTCGTACCCTCGTTCATATTCGTCTGGCTCTCTCTAGCCCTTCTTACCTTACTAGTGTTCGAAACGGACTGGGCTCCTCTAAGAAATCTCAAGCGAAGACCGGAATTGGTCGCCCTGAGGCACCATTACTACGCTCCTTTGAAGGAATACTTAAAGAAAAAGGTGATAGAGTTGTTCTGATTCCTCATGGTCGTTTATAGAGGCGGCTATGACAAAACTTGTTTGGTAAGTGTAAGGGAAGTTTTCGTTCGACGCCGCGGCATATTTTTCTCGTAAATTCAAAGCTTATGTGAAGGGACGGTGATTTCGTTTCGATGTTGTTTCCTCTCGCTTACGTAGACGAATAAATTAATGACTGAAAAGTTTTTAATACTTGATACCTAATTCAATAGTGATTTTTGCTTTCCATAAAACGGTCAATTCTGAAGCCAAACAGTCTCTGTAAACTTGTTAAATACTTCGGAGGGTAATTTAAGGTAGTTTAGGGTTAGTGGCGAACGATTAGTGCCAAGTTCACGAAGAGCTTGATAGGTTTTGATGACACAGTTTGAATTGGTACTACTTATTGACTTTTCTTGTTTTTTGGGTACTTACCCTGCCAGGCCCGACCTCGGTATTATTATTGTTATATTCGATTCACTTACTATTTCTTCTGCGCCTTATACTCATTTTAGGCTAGTGTTTAGAATCTTCTTGTGTTATTTCAATAGCTCATTCTTTAGTCACGTTTAATTATTTCAGGGCAGCAGGTAGGACCAGTCAGTACCCCAAATTTTAATAAATATTCGAGACTGGCTCTTGCAGACTAAAGCGCTATGCAAACCTGAGCGATGCCGTCGTGGTACGTGGGTCCGCGGTTATAAAAAGACGATTGAGTTCCGCGTGACGCATGTATTTGCGGCTCTGCTCAGGTTTGCTTAGGGCTTAAAAAGTCGTGTCTTTATATGACACTTTCTTTCTCAGATGGACTTTCGAACGAAAGGAATTGTACAATAAACAATCATCCGTTATATTAGGATACAGCTACGCTTGTAATAAGTACAATTATTTTAAGCACACTCGTATAACTCGCGCACAATCTTGTGATAGCACTTCTTTTCCAGTAATGTTGATATTTTCCTCAAAGTTCTTATTTATTAAGTTTATTTATTTAATTAATCACTATTTTGGTTATTTATTTAATCACTATTTTGGTGTATTTTGTTCTAAGAGAACCACCTTAAATGTACTTTAGTTCTCAGTATCTTGCCAGTGAACTTTATAACATATTGTTACTTTCTCTTTAACATTTAAATAGTTTATTTAAATTATTTTTATGAATCTTAGAATACGAATCATGTTATTAAGTATTATTTGTCAATATTTTTACTGAATTTATTTACATACCTACTTTATTGTTTTACAATAGAGACGAAAATGTCCTTTATTTATTTACAACTAGCGGCCCGTCAGCGGTTTCACCCGCTGCAACCTATTATTCCGCGGGAAGAAAGCATTACTCGCCAAGAGGTGTCGCTGTTAGTTTTCGGCGAAAACGTTTAAAACGCGAATCGGCTCAGTCACGCCACCTATTTCAAAAATATTGAAAAATGCGTGATCCCGTGGGAATGAGACATTTTTCCGTGGTAAAAAGTATCCTATGTGTTATTCCAGATGCCCTTTTATATTTCTGCAAAGTTTCATGTCAATCTAATCAGCCGATTTTGCGTGATGTCGTAACAAACACACACACAAACATCCGCCTTTATAATATTAGTAGGATAATTAGTTTTAGTTTGCACCCATCATGACAAAGTCACATAACAGTGAAAATCTCATAACATGAATTGCATTTATTTTCTTGCTTTGGCTACTTTTACATTCCGATTGCATAGTCTTCCAGCAATTTATTTTCACTAGGTATTTCTTACTTATTAATACTATTAGATTATCGTAGTATATAAGAAATATAAATGCATTTATTTGTACTTAAAATAGAGCACAAACAGCACAAGTTTAGTTTTTAATTATATTTATCAGACTATTAACATAAAATAAGTTTTTATCTACACTTCATACATAATGTTCCTATTACAAATTCGAAAGCAAATGTATAAGCAACTGCTTTACAGCCATTCAGCCTTTAAAAAAAAATGTCGATATCATAAAGTAAAATGTCGATGTCATAAAGTACTTTTTTCTGACTTTATGATATCGACATTTAGCAGTAAGATAATAAAAAAAAAACAAATGTCACGACACAATCAAAGAATGGGACGACACTTGAAATTATGAGGACTTATTTATTATTAAATCTTTGCTTCAAATCATTTTTCGAATTAAAATTCACCGATAAATGCTATTTAATTTTAAAACTTGTTCAGTTTTTATGAGCCTCCATTTTAACGTTTAGTTAAAAAGTTACTTATGTATAAAAGTCGTTTAGTTGGTGGTTCAGTAGATAGGCTTGCAATCGCCATAGTGCAGTGCGGAGGTTTGAATTATTTTTCATAGTTTTTCTTGTAGAGTGTAGATAAAATAGTGTATGCAACTGCAAATAATTAGGCTTTAGAATGCTCGTGTCAAACTATTATCACACTCGGCTGCGCCTCGTGTGATAAACAGACACTCTCATCCTAAAGCCTCTCATTATTAGGCAGTTGCATAAACTACTATTATTTCTATATCACAAATCTGTTTTGCATTTTATATCAGTGCCATAATAATAAATAACAAATTTGATACTAGTCATGTATTTTGTGAGTAAAAGTGATTAATTTCCACAATTGGTAATGATAAGGAAGGGTTTGGTATGAAATGTCTACCTATGTGAATGAGCAAATTTAGTACTTAAAATATGTATATTCAAAGTGTTGGCACTTGATAGGAATAAAGCCAAATTCGAATAGGTTCACATAAAAATAACATGAATCTCGCAGCATTTACTTTATTGTAAGAGTTTTTATTTAGCTGCTAAAGAAATGATGCACAAAATATTTGTTTATTTTTTCTAATATTATACTATTATCCTTTCTCTCTAAATATTAGAAATTATCTGTGTGAGCGTTTAAGTGTATTTACGTAAGTTTGTATTTGCGATATTACTTTGTTTAAAAGCTTTCCTTATTTATTGAATGTCATTAAATTATTCCTAATATGTTATTATTATTACATTACAAAATATATTGACACTTATTTACACATATTTACTCTATGAATTGTTGATAATTTGTTAATTTTAATATTGCTTATCTAATAATCATTTATTATGTAGGTTTTACAAAATTTATTCAACACAGCAATCGTTAATGCCTTATTAGGAGTGTGAAGTAAGATAAGTGTTTAAAAAGCCTTACTAATAAAAGCTTTGCATTACATTCTCTTACGTTACCCTTATTTTTCACACATTATTTTGTTTTTCTGAATTTACTTTGAAGTTTCTGTAAAGTCATATAGTAGTTTCTGTAAGCCACTGCACAGTTCCTAAAAATCACTTCACAATTTCTCTAAGCCATTAGGCACTTCAATTGCTTTGAAATCAATACATTCTTAAATTCTTTAAAGTAACTTTACAATTTCTCTTCACTCGTCACTCCCATCGCAATAAAAACACTGAATAGTTTTATTTTAAGTCAATTCACAGTTAATTGATTTAAGGTTACTTAACAGTTTCTCACTTCACTTACTTTAAAGTCACTTAATAGTTTCTTTAGTCACTTCGCAGTTTCTCAAAGTCACTTTAGCCATCTCACATTATATTTCACTTCAAAGTTGGTCTAAGAACTTTTCACTTTCTGTGAAATCCATTGCATAAATATTTTTTAAAATTATGACATTTAGGTAGTTGCAAGACTCAAGTATTTTTCTTATTGGGTAGTAAACCCTGTTTTATATTACTGAATATGCAGTCAGTAATAAAATAAGCAACAAGAATTAAACTACACTGTTGGCAGTGTCATCATAAATAGTCGAAAAGACAAAACAAATAACTACACTTTACCTGAATATTTTGAAATACACTTTTGTGTAGGTGCTTAAAATTGTTGAACAGTCCATTTATAAGGGTTTTATTAAGTTGTTTATTAGTAAGGCACTTAGTAATACGCTTTTTTCTGCCTAGTCAATCGTAACATTCTTCGTAACCTAGGTACCTATAATATAATTTTAAATTAGACGATAAATTCTAGTCGCCATTTTGCGTCGGCACCTATCTCAATGTTACAATATTTTATTCCTCTTCCTCTCTAATTTGAAGCAGAGACACTAACGCCAGAAAACCCACCTACCCATTTAAGGGATCAACGTATACTGGTTTTTCTTTCTATTTGTATGAGTAACAGTTTTGGTTGGTCCCTTAAATGGGTAGGTGGATTTGCTGGCGATAGTGCAAAGTATTTTACACAATTTTGCAGTAATCTGAATGGTGACTTGAGTTTAATTCTAAAAAACTATGCAAGGTGTTTCTGCAAATTTAAAACTAAGTGATTATTGTCGTACATGTATGAGGTAGAGATTAGTGGTGAGTAAATATATATAATTATCCTATCTAATGTTAATATCGCGAAGATTGGGTATTTACCTGGGTACGTACGAATGTGGTATTTTACTTTTGCAGATACACCCTGTGTTACCTAGTTGTAATGTTATAGTGCGTACCTGCTAAGATTAAAAGTAAAATCGTGTCGATTAAATATTTTTACATAATGCTGATCCATTCTAGGGATACAACTTGATTGCAGACGATTGTCTCCAAACCAGAGTATATTTTTGTCTTTTAAAATATTTCCTCTAACTACAATAGCCTGATCAAGGAATTGTATTGAAAATTCAACTCCAATTTTATATTGGCAACTCTTTGTGATTCTAGAGCTTTCCTCCTCTTTAAATTTTATCCTTCTGTAATTTACAATCAGAAGATAAAATAATAGAAATTACAGTAATTTTATTATATTTTAATTTTCTTACTATATCCAATTTAGTATCCTATCTACAAGATTTTATTCTGTGGATTTACTTGCCTAAACAATAAGTGTTGTAGTTATTGTGAACTTGCGAATTTTCTGATTGTAACTGAACAGAGTAGGTATTCTTTATACTACAGTGCCCTAGGAACTGTACATTCTACAACATAGCATAAAAACTTTTAACCATATTAATGAGATTTATCTAAGAAAATTTCTGTTATGTGGACCAATATGCTTGTATTTCCTATAACTAATTAAACTTTCTTTACATTTTGTAGAACAAAGAAAAGCCTGAGCTGTAATATTGCGAATAGGATGTTACTGATATAAGTAATTAATGGAAGCCAAACTTTGCCATACATTGTCAAAATACGGGGTGTTAGGGACGGTGTAACGAAAACTTTGCAGGCGTGCTCAGACCATGAAACTGAACAACTTTTACTATGGAGTCAATGGTGGAAAACGAAAAAATTTTTCCGACCTCCCATACAAAGTTAGTCAGCTGATCGTGAATTTTGTATGGGAGGTCGGAAATTTTTTTTCGTTTCCCACCATTGGCTCCATAGTAAAAGTTGTTCAGTTTGATGGTCTGATCATGCCTGCAAAGTTTTCGTTACACCGTCCCTAACACCCTGTATGTACAGACAGACCAACTCAACTCGAAAACAATGTTTTGAATGGATTTGATTTTGAAGGAATTTTGTTTTCAGTTTAGTAGAGACGAATTTTTGTTCGCTAAACTCGTTATGTATGGATAACATAACTGAGTTAAGCACAAGTGCTCGTAGTTTTTGGTGAACAAAAGGTAAGCGAGCTTAAGTTCGTCTTCTATAGAGATAGCTGTAGAAGATCCTTTGTTAACTTGCCAAGTCTTACAAAACTCCATTTATAATGCTATGTAATAAAAATAGCTAAGAGATAGCTTTTAAATATTGTAAGGTTTTGAAAAAATCTTAGAGGTTTTAATAAAACATCCTGCCGAAATCGATTTAATGTTTTTTATTATTAAAAATACTTCCAAAATAAGCAACAAACAAATAACAATGTAAAAAGAACATTCTGTAATACTACTTACAACTGCCGTTGACGACACTGCAACGATATTTTTTTACAGTAATTAAATTAATTCTAATATAATTCGTTTGAAAGTCGTGTTTTCTGAACTTGTAACTTCATTCATAGTGCTTTATCGTAATCTCACTGAAATGTAGTTTGTATTATTATGAGCAATAAATATTATGGCACTTTTTAAGTTACAAAATCAGTTTGTATAACTGTTAAGTTAGTGACATTTCGTTAAATATTCATTAGGTTCGTACAACATAAAACATTCCATTAATTTTAAGACATCGATTACAGTGCAAGTGCCTTTAGGTGCAGAATGTCCCTTTCCCAAAATATCCCTTTCCTAAAATGTCTCTTTCCCATGAAGTTCCTTTTCCATAATTTTCCCTCCCCAAAATATGTTTGTAAAGCACAGTCACATCTTGACCTTAAGGGTGAGAATCCACCAGAGCTGTGCGAGGTAGCGAGGCGGTGAGCGAGGAAAAAATCCACCAATAGAATCACTTCATTTTCCTAGCCTCGCTCAGCTCAGCTCTGGTGGAATAGGGTTGAGCGAAGCGAGGCCATTCTACATACAAAACAAGCGAGAAATGTGTGCGACGAATGTGTTGCGAGGAATGTGTTGCAAGGAATGTGTAGCGAGGAATGCGTTGCGAGAAATGTGTTGCGAGGTTTCCACTACATCGCATTCCCCCCGCTCACACATTTCACAGCTTCGCAACGCATCCTCGCTCCGCACATTAATGCGCATTTTGACAGCTCCGCTACGCATCCTCGTACGACACATTTTACTCGCACAGCTCTGGTGGAAACCCCTACACATTTCCACAGCACAGCTACGCATCCTCGTACGACACATTTTACTCGCACAGCTCTGGTGGATTCTCACCCTTAGGCTTGCCTTTAGGTCACAAAAATTGGTTACACAGTTTATATTTCACAATTTACACTTTTTGAGATTTTTCCTGGATAGGTTAGGACATTTCAGGCTAAAATGCCAGACAGATTGTGATTCACTGCTTCGGAAGGCACGTGAAGTTGTCGGCCCAATTTGGTGCGATTTCTGAGTCATACAATTTCTTTTTTGATGAGGTAAAGATGTAACTGTGCTAAAGCAAACACACGTTGAGAAAGGGACATTGTGAAAAAGATACATTATGGGAATGGCATATTTGACATTGTAATGACAGCGACACTCAAGTGTCATTCTAGTGCCACTGTGATTTATTATTACTAAAAACAGTTAGCAGAATACGAAACTACCTAAACCATCTAAATGACATGCCATCGGCACACAACTGAATCAATTTTCATTTAGCATACTTCAACCCCTGGGGACATTTTGGGAAAGAGACATTCTGCAGCTAAAAAACACAATATCCCTTTCCTATAATTTATCTTTCTCAACATGTGTTTGTAAAGCACAGTCCCATCTTCACCTGAGGTAGTGGGATTCAGACCTTTGTCGCTAGTAAATTGCTCATTACTCATTTCAACATGGTGACAATGAGAGATCAAGAGTCAAGCGGTTTCTCTGGTGGTTAAGCTGGTAAACGTTTTCCCGTGATAAAAAGTAGCCTATGTTACTCAGGGAAGTTAAATCTTTCTAATGGTGAAGTAGCATTTTCGAAATCGGTCTAGTTACATACAAACATGTTTCATTTTTATAATATAAGTGTCGATAAATTCAGATTAACTCTTACGAGCTGCATGTAAAATTATAAATCAATTTGAGCTTTATACAATAACTAAATTCCACCCTAAAATATTCTGTAACTTAAATCGAAATTAGCGCTTAATTTACAAATTAGGAACACACACAAACGTGTGAAGTGTGGTTGTGGCAACAGTTACTCGTTGTTATATTAAGTAGCTGTTATTTTTACGATAAATTATTCGAAGCCAAGTACGGTTTTCAGAATTTACAATGCAAATTATACTAAATATATCAATTTGTGAAAATATTTAATCTGTTATTGTGATGGATTGTAAATCCTTGTTAATTCTGAAAACTGTAACTAATATTTTTTTAAGCTGTTACTTATTTTCATTATAAAATACTGGAACTGCTACCGGCAAAATAAACATAAGAAGTACTGTATTAATGTAAGAAAAGTAGCCCCTAATAAAGGGAATGAAATCGACCCAAATGATCGGCACAATTGCATAGCTTTGTCTTTTGGGAAATTTGGAGAAACTTATAGTAGGTGCTTGGAAATTTAGACGTTCCGATGAAATGAAACGGGTCTCTGCTTTTGTGCTCTAAAAATGTGCAAGACTAAAAACACGTAAAGTTTCGTCAAGTTAAAAGCTACATAAGTGGCGATCATTCAGGCAGAGTACATATGTTTTCTTACGCCATATCATATAAATAAAACGCATATCATACACAGTAAGTATAGGTACTAAAATGTCAGTTTAAATCTGCGCCCGCCGACTTGCTATTAAGTATACACAGGGGCGAGTCGGCCGGCCCTACTATCACAAGCTATAGGTAGAGACAACGAAACTATTTAAACAATGCAAACACAGGGGTGACCATGTGATAGTGAGGATTAAAATACTCATTGACTGTTGCAACTTTACCTCGATGATATTGTGTTTTAGCTATGTCGGTAATTTTCATTTATGTGCCTTCAAATGAGGCCACGTTTCACTACAATAGGTAAGTCTATCATTTGCATTCTGTAAATAATTTCATTGGTCTCACATTAGTATACTACGCAGTACTAGGTCCAGCAGGATTATTGTCCGTCAGTCAGTGAAGCATCAGTCCTCTACGATAGAGATCTGCGCGTACCCGACCAAGCCTTGCTCGTCAGCCGTCTCCATCGGATCTGCCGATTCCAGCTTGAACGTGCAGCTGCGCGGGGAAGCGGCCGCACCAGACGGGAACAGATGAGCGTCAACCAGTCTCTGCAGCTGGCTGGCGATCACTTGCGAGTCTCGCGCGTCCACCAATCCAGCGCCGACTAGTTCCGTAGCGATGCCGTCGGCGGAGTCCTTGCCGGCAGCAAACTCGAAACGGATGTCGTTGAGTTCCTTCTTAGAGTTCCTCATGCGGAGCACCAAGTTTATCTGCGGGGTGTCTTCCCCGCCGCCGAGGGAACCGATGGTGAAACCGCCAGCGCGGCCGCCTTCGGTGTCGCTTTCGCTGTCGGAGGAGTCGGCTCTGGCGAGCTGGTTCATAGGTCGCTCGTTGCATTCCCCTTCATCATCGTCGGCGTCTTCGTCCTCGCTCTCCCACACCCACTCTCCGGTCTCCATGCGGTGTAACCGGCCGGAGGTCCCCGGCTGCCGTTTGCTAGCTTTGTGAACCCGAGTCTCCATACTCGGCCCGATCGCGACTAAAGTCGACATCAGGTATTTCTTGTCCTTTGCTTTCTTGAAAAAGGAATGCTTTAGTAACTCTGGGGCGGATGGTCTTTTCGTCGGGTCTTTCTGAAGGCATTCCGAGATCATTTTCCGGAAGGTCTTTCCGTACGCCTTGTATTGGTCTTTTTCTTCGGCGCCGGTATCGAGAGTCGGCGGATCGTTTTGAAGAGTCAGCATGAGGACCTTCATCGGAGGATACTTGTGATAGGGGGCGGTGCCGGTCGCCATCTCTATGGCTGTGATCCCGAAAGACCAAATATCGGCTTTGAAGTCGTAGCCGTGGTTTTGCTCCATTACTTCCGGAGCCATCCAGCAAGGAGTTCCGACGAAAGTATGACGAACTTTTTGACGGGATATGTCCCTACCGGTCGCCAGCCACGCCGACACTCCGAAGTCAGCGATCTGTACGGTTCCATCGTCCCCGAGAAGAATATTACCGGCCTTAATATCTCTATGGATCTGGCCGTTCTGGTGGAAATACTCCAGACCTTTCAGCACCTCTTTTAGTACCGTGGCGATAGTCGCCTCGTCGAACACTCCGTGCTTGCAGTTCGATATCCTCATCTTGTGCTTGATGATATCGAGTAGACTGCCTCCTTCTAGGAGCCTCAGCACGAGCCACAGTTCCTCCTTGACGACGAAGCTGGTGTAGTAGGTGACGACGTTCTCGTGGTTGCAGCTGGACATGGCCTGGATCTCCTTGAGGAGTTCGTCCATGGAGGTGTTCCACTTCTCGAGGTTGATGCGCTTGATGGCGCACTTCTCCCCGCGCGGGCGGCAGTAGGCGGCGTGCACGACGGCCGTGGCGCCCACTCCTATCACCTCTAACAGTTCGTAATCGTCTTGACCGTTCGGCCAAGTGTGACCTCCACTCGCCATTATTAATTATTATTTTTCTACAACTTTTTGATTGATATCTAATAAGGCCGAAGCTAATGTAAGCTGCTAAAAGTTACGTGTAGCGGGACGACTTTGTCTCCCATGTCTATGTTCTTAGGTTTAAAGTTTTTTAGGACGATGCGATACTCCGAGTTTGTACTTTCGATGCAGTGGATCGAGCTACGGCTCTCTCTCAGTTCTGATATGGATTTATTAGTTTTTATTGTCGTGTTGGTGTTGTAGTCTACAGTAGATGGGTAGAGGTCGTCGCCTAGAAAGAAAAAGAAAAGTTTCTATAAATTATTTAGTCTTAAAACAGAATAAGCATTTTGCGTCAGTTCGTAATCATGTTTTGTATTATTCTAAGAAACCTGAAAGTGTACCTAACTCCGAAACTCTGCAGCTAAATATAAATAAATAGTACGGGCTAGTTCGTTCCCTAACTAAATGAAACTATATTAACTATGAGAATAAACTGGATATATTTGCATCTTAGGTACAAACAGTACTGAATAGAAGTGAACAATGGCGACAACATGAAACTTAGACAAAAAAGATCCAAAACCTAAATGTTTTATTTTAGTCTCCAACAGAAAGCAAGGTCATGTTTGTTACTGAGTAACTTGGAAAATACCTACTTATATCCATTCATGTTCTGCACCGATGCTTTCGTAATCAAGCTAAAAGTCACCGTGGAGGAGACGACAAGAATTGATGAAGTAAATTCATTAACTAATTGAGTTTATTCAACTTGAACGATATCTCGCGTGACGAGCGATATAGGCTAATTTAATTATGACTTTCGCGTTGTCAATAGTTTTCCAATATTTTGCAAATCAACCTATTGATATCGAAAAATTTCCATCAGTCTTGAACCATCTAAATGAAAGTTAAAGAATTTAAGAGCCCTCCTGGTCTCAGCGATTTCATACAAACGTATTCCCCTGTTTTCACTTAATTTAATAAAAATAAAAAATAAAACAGGATTATACCTCTAGAGGTACTCGGGAAGAAAACAGGGGAATACGTTTGTACTTATGAAAGAAATGCCGAAACCAGGCTTCAATCAGAAATCCTCTAAAATGATAACTTGTCAAGGTTTTTTTTCAGACCTCCGGCGAAAAGGTGACATTTATAACTTTAAGTGTTGTATCTACTGAACGGCTTGATAAAGCGCTAAGTAATACAGTAAACGTTACAGTCACGACTAGTCTTGCGTTTAATAAAGCTAAAAAGGATTTTTTATATACAGGGAGTAACGGAAAGGGTATAACAAGCCGAAAGGAAGTCAAGGTACTCATGAAACTGAACAACTTTTCCCATGAAACATGGAACAACAACACCATACAAAACAAAAACTTTTCCGTCAGCGGCTATGACAGTGGCATGGTAAAACAGTTCATCAGCAAGGTCGCTGGTCTCCTGGGCTACCGTCAGCACCTCCTAAGATTCCTCCAGTGGGAGAACCGGTCTAGCTCGTATACCAATACCAGATTTTATCAAACTATAGACTACAATTGTACAAGCAAAAACTATGTAAATTGGGTAACCAGTTTACGAGTAATAATGGGATCATAAGGGCTAACCGGCAACGCAATTTTACATCGAATTTCGCCTGCACAATTTGTAGCCTGTAGTTTAACAAAACGGTCACAACTCTACTGCGAGCGATGACAAATATTTTGCAACTGACACTTACCATAAAAAACAAAAACTTTCCCGTCAGCGGCGATGACAGTGGCATGGTAGAAAATTTCGTCTGCAAGGTCGCTGGTATCCTGGGCTACTGCTACCAGCTCCTCAAGATCCGTCCAGTGGGAGAAGCGCTCTAGCTCGTATATTTGTGGCGGGTAGATCACCAGCTCTTTACTGCGAGCGATGACTTCTGACGGCGATGCCCACTGGAAGTGAGAGAACGCAACACTTTAAACATAACATAAATCACGCCTTATACCTTACGGGGTAGTCAGAGCGTGAACGGTCGTAAAAATAAGGTCGTTGTCGCCATGTCTGAAAAATACTTAAGGGACGTTTCATAAATATTGAATCACTATAGTGAAAGGTTGTTAGTAGTCGTTTAAAATTGTAACACATAAAACTCTTAGTTCCCTTTTACGACTACAGCGGGAAAGAAATGGGGTGATGCTATTCATAGCCGGCATCGTCACTTTGAACATGCCATTTCAATATCAATAATACAAAAATATAAAATGAAGCTGCTTTTGTGTTTCTCTGTCTGTCTGTGGTAGAATTTACTAGCTCCTGCGAAACCGAAACTAAATGTATATATGTCGCAGTACGATGGCAGAATCAGGTTTTTGGCCAAAAACCTAGTTTTTTGGCAGAAAACCTAGATTTGTTTAGTATTATGGCTTTTTTTGCATTTTGGGGGAACTTCTTCTTCTTTAAGTGGTACACCAAGTCGCCTAACTACCCGATGAACCCTGGTGTCGAAGTTTTTGAACCGCCTACTGTAAGTAGCATGCCTCTGAAATGGTTGTGTAACGACTGCCATCTAAGTGATCATAGAGAGCAATCAGGACCGATGGCTTAACGTGCCCGTGTAGTTCGGTTACCCCCTGTCCTCCAGGGTGTCCGGCGCTACCTTCGATCCTGTAGAGCGTCCAGTGGTTCATCCTGCCTTTTAGTGTCTGACGTTCCTCCCTACCCTCCAGGGCAATAGAGGCAATCCTGCTGTTCAGGCTGTCTGATGCTACCCTAATCAGATCAGAGGGAGGTGCATAACGTTCCTCTTCACTCCTAGTTCCCCCGAAATGCAAAAAGCCAAAATACTAAACAAATCTAGGATTTCGGCCAAAAACCTAGGATTTAGGCCAAAAACCTGGATCAACTTAGGACGATGGCCGAAGGAAGTCTACGATTTTGCCATATGTCGGCTTTTGGCCAAAAACCTAATTCTGCCATCATACTGCCATCTGCCAACATCTAAATCATATCATATATAACGCATGCAGGAAAAATGCCTTTTTTTACCGTGAGAAAATAAGTTGCTACGGGCGAAGCCGCTAACGTGCCGCGTATTTAATAAAAGGACTCACTAGGCATGGTATTTTTGGGTAATCCTGGTTTACTCCGTCAGACAGCATATTGTCCTTATTTTATGAACATCGACAAAAATTTACCTTCTACAGAATAGTACTGCTACACGCAAAACTAGATTCAATAGAAGGAAACTGTTTTTTTTATTTCAGTTAACAAATAAAAAATAGATCATTGAGAAGGTTCAGTGTGCAAATAAAATATTCTAATTTATCGAACGAAGGTCGCGCACATTTTCAATGCGCAAAGTGCAATTTAGTAGGTATCTAGACTTCAGTTGAATATCACAGTAGGTATAAATCAAAGTACGTAGTAGAATTAGGATTTTAATGCACTCACAGTGCTAGGTAGGTATATTATTCTCATAAATAAAAACAAGAAATTGAAAAAAAAATGTGTCGACCGGAGCTTGAGCCCGGGACCGTGGGGTCCCACTGCTCTATAGCTTTGTCATATGGTTTGTAGCTTCATCAATTCCAACTGTAATGTAATGACTAACTAAGTATTAAGTTGTAAAACAACTATAACTAGATTTCGCTAAAACGACAACGTCAAGAGGTTGAAAATTTCGTGAGGGTCAGCTAGGCGCCGGCAGCTCAGTTGGAAGAGCAGTGGGACGGTACGCCACGGTCCTGGGCTCAAGCCCCGGCCAGTACTAACATTTATTCAATTTCTTACTTTCATTCACTTAGTAGTACCTAGTAGTATGTACACGAAACGGTAACTAATTGTTTTACAACGTCTTCGCTTGTACCGTTATAATGGACTTAATAGGGGTCAATAATAAATTTCCGTGACCATAAGCCCAAATTCGTAAACGCAAAGAGACCGCTAGCGGCGACGCGCGTGTGTAAGTACTATTTTCGATTGACATGATGATTCGATTACTAAGAGGATACTCGAGTGATGCCTACTTTCGGTCTTTTCTCTTAATAAACGTATTCCTTTGTTTTTTTCCCGAATAAAATAAATAAAAATAAAGTTAAATAAAATAATGCATGTAAGATCTTTATTTTATTATTAAAGTAAATAGTACTGCAAATGCTATTTTTCGAAAAAATATATTATAAACGAGTAAGAGCATTTTTAATTTTCTGTGAATAAAGAAAATTGCTCATAATTTCTTCACTTACTTATAAAAATAAAAATAAGGGAAAGCCGAAAAAAATTAGAGAGATACAGTTATATAAGAAAAGAAGAGAAATAAATTAAATAAGTTAGTATGAAAAGAAAACTACGACACAACAAGCGCTTTGATAGAAATGAGATATCTTTCTATGTTTTATAACTCGATTTTAATACTCTACAGTGGATAATAGTTTTTTTATTAAAAGTACAAATTCTTAGCACAAGTAAATCCAGACGCTTTAGATTACGTACACAATACAGAGCGTTCACCTTGAGAAACTAGTAAAAACAGATTAGCATCCACGTGTTCGTGTAAATAAAACATTGTTTGATTTGATGTGACACACGCGGTACGAATCCACGCGCCGGGTCTTAATGTTTATGTATCGGCAAACCTGCAATCGCTATAAACATACATACATAACAGCCACAACAGTCCACTGCTAAACATGGGCCTCCCTCTATTGGGGGGTATCATCACGCTTGGCAGGCGGGTTGGCGAGCGCCGTGCAAGATGTTGCATTGACAAGTAACACTGCTGCCCATTCACCCACGGGAAGAATTGGGGTCATACGACACCCACAAGAAAGATATGAGATGATGGTATTCCAAGCCGGCACCACACCACACGGCGTCTTAATATTTATGTTTCGGCAAATCTGCGAATGTTATAAAACCTGGCAATAAACCTAATTGGAAGTCTGACGCACTCTCTTTAATGGAATTTAAAAATGTATTTTGTAATTGACTTGTCGTACGGTTTGTAAGTGCCTAAATTAAAATGTACAATGTTTGGTTGTAGTATGATGATGATCAATTCTTATGCACCATCCGAAAACTAGCTCCAAAGTCAGAGTTTGAAACCCTAGAGTAAAAAAATGAGTTTGTTTTAAACAATCTCGCTATAGTAATCTGGCATTTGTATCACACAGTTGTAATTGTAAGTAGTTCCAGTAACTTTAAGACGACAACAATGGTTGAAATGTGTGAAGGTGAAGTTCATTGAACCAGAAAAGGTGTGAACATAATAAACAAAGTCGCCTGATATTAAAAACATTCACGTAATCATTTTATTTATTCGTGTTGTTACGTTGCGAGTGTGGCACTCGTTCAATGATATCAAAGGAAAAAAAAGCGGCCAAGAGCGTGTCAGACACGCTCACAAATAGGGTTTCGTAGTCAACGTTTAAATATCAGATCTTTCGGCGTTACAAAGTTAATTTTGTTGCTGGTTTGTTTGCAGCTGTATGGTGACCAACCGCAAATTAAAAAACTTTAATATTTTCTTAATCTTAAGTGTTACAGTATTCGTTATAGTTTTCATGGTAACTTTATAATAAGAACTATATTCCATATTTTTTTCAAATTTTTAGCATGCGTACTTTAGAAGTTACAGCTGGAACAAATTATGGCACAAAAAAGCCCTTTTTAAAAGCAAATATCTCGAGATAGAAACATTTTAGAGACTTTGTTTCAAAGAAATCTCCCCTTAGTTTTTAAAGACCTATTCAACGATACCCTACTCAATATTACAGGAGAAAAAAAAATTTTTGCTCCCCTTTCACATGTATGGGAAGGGGGTCCAAAAAACAATTAAAATATATTTTTCTCTCTAACATTTCTAAGTTTGGGTTAACACGATCTATCTACATACCAAATTTGATGTCGATAGCTCCAAAACTGACAGAGTTATGAGGGCGCGACAGACAGACAGACAGACAGACAGACAGACAGACAGACAGACAGACAGACAGACAGACAGACAGACAGACAGACAGACAGGCAGACAGGCAGACAGGCAGACAGGCAGACAGGCAGACAGGCAGACAGGCAGACAGGCAGACAGGCAGACAGGCAGACAGGCAGACAGGCAGACAGGCAGACAGGCAGACAGGCAGACAGGCAGACAGGCAGACAGGCAGACAGGCAGACAGGCAGACAGGCAGACAGGCAGACAGGCAGACAGGCAGACAGGCAGACAGGCAGACAGGCAGACAGGCAGACAGGCAGGACAGACATGACGAAACTATAAGGGTTTCTAGTAGACTACGAAACCCTAAAAAGATAGGTACAAAGAACTATAAATTCAATTCGGCATCGTATTTTTTAGCTTAATTAAATTTAAAAATAAAGTTACCGCGTAAATCTCTTCAAATCGCAGTACCGGTATGCGTAAATCCGGTACTGTCGTGGGTAGCGGATCGTATGGGTACACATTGGTAAGCGATTGAGTATCACTTAGCAGTTACCGCTGCAGTTTGAATAGGGCTCAGAGGCGTAACTACAGATTATACCGGGTAGTCGGCCTTGGGTTTCTTGCACCGTATCTCTTTTCCTGAATCCACATTCAAAACTTAAGCATTTTTTATTGTGAGAAATCTTAACCTTCTACAAGACTAGCTTTTATACAGGGCTCTTCTACATAGCACGCTATGCCACTGATAGGGCCATAGAGTAAAGAAGTCCGTCAAGGGGCCGTGTGCATGAAGACGTCACTGGTCTGTGGACAGGGCTTTACTCACCTCAGCCTTAACAACTTCGCTGCTAGCCTCCACCTCGGGCCTGGTCTGCAGGGCCGTGAGGAAGAAGGCGGTGTCGAACCTCTTTTTCAGGTTAGCCGGAGTCAGCCAGTTGCTCCAGTAGTGCAGCGCCCAGATGTCAGGGTAGCAGCCCAAGTTGGAACACAGGTTCAACAGCTCTGACGGGTCTTTGCTTACCTGAAATAGTTTTATTATATTGAATACCAATTTGAATGCACATTAACCATGATGTACGTACAGATTATTATGCCTCAGGTAGGATTCAAACAAGTGACCTTCGCTATAAGCAATAACACCACCCTTATTCTCCGGGCTATTGTGGTAGTAGTGAGTGCCTGCCTCGACATAAGCATGTTTTTGAGTATAATACTTCTGCAACTTCACAGTGTGACTGGTAGGTATTTAAATAATAACTGACTGATTGTTGCTCAATGCGGAAAGGCCGTAATAAATTGGCATGAAAATAGAATGTCTGTTCAAATAGTTTTTTTAGGACAATAAAATTCGACACACAATTGTTGTAGTTTTAAGAATACCTAGAATAAAGACATGATATTCGAAATTCGTCAGTAATATGGGAGCAAAGCTAAGCCACAGACATTAAATATTAACTGGAGTAAGTAAACTAAGTGGCTACCTATGAAAGCTGATAATAAAAATCAAATACTAAGCAGGTCTCGATTCTGCGTGACCACTTTCTTATTAATTTTTGACTTCTTCTGTCCAAGCACTTTCTAAAATAAGCAATACAAAAGCGACAGAGGTCTATAGCTGACATTGGTTTCTTTAAAGACATTTTGATATTTTCCAATAAATCTAGGGAGAAAAGTGTTTACTAGTCAACTGTGCAATTCCTGTTTTATTTCTATTCCTAATTTAGGACAATGACACTAGTTTAGAGCCTTAACACACTAGCGGTTTGAGAGTGGATGCGGAGCAGAGATGTGCAGGGAATTCATTGTACAAATACTGCCGGTATATGCTGCACGTCTGCGACGAATTCGCTGTGCATCCACTCGCATTTACCGCTTTCCAACCGCTAGTGCTCTTAGAATTAGCCAAGGAATAGTCCAGTCAACATTGAGACAAAGTGTTTTATGGAAACTGGTATCTTATGGATGTAGTGCCATGTTTGCAATGAGATAAGCAGATAAGTCATTTTGTTTAAAGAAACAAAACATATTAAGATGATTAAGATTTTCGGGGCCACAATAGGACAATGGACTCTTTAAATGAGCGCAGAACATTTCAATGGTATTTTATTTCAATATGAATTAGTGCTGTGCACATGCAGAATTAACTGATAACTGTAAATGCACGGATGGATGTGTCATCTGTCTATCATAAACAATTATTATAAGTCATTATGGTTATCAATTTCTACTATTGTTATCATCTACTTTCTCAGTAGTAAACCAATTCTCAGAAACATGTGCAAACTTCAATAATATTTAAATGATTGATATTCTTTTAGTTACTTCAATTATTAAAGCAATAAAATAAATAAAAAATACACTTGGTAGACTATAAAAATACTTACCAGACTTTGCCAATGCTTGACATCAAAATCTTTGATAGTGCTTGCCCAGAAACCAGTTCTGTCTTTCTTCTGATTTCGACTGCAAATCAGCAGGCCTAGCTCTTCAAATGTCTCCCTTATAGCAGTTATTCGTAAGGCTATATGCCTGTGAAAGAAAATTTGATATTGATAGCTTACAACAACTACATTCATACATAATAGATAGCATATTTTTTAAAAGTTAATACAAATAACCAGAACATCTATTCTAATGAATAGCACCATTCTGTGGAGGCAAAAGCTGCGCCGCTTTTGTATCACACAATGCTGATAAACAATGTTGCTAAATGAATATGCACCTTTATCAGAGTTTATCCTCTAATTACAACTACTTACAAATAAATCTTATCTCTTGTGATATTAGCACAGGTTCATTGGTTTTACCCATTGTTTAACTTAATATTTTTGTAAAATAATATCTTATTATATGATTACTGAAATTAATATCAGAAAATGCTTCAGCACAGTTTTACACTTACAGGCTTAACTAGCCACATTCTAAGTAGGTCAAGTTAATAATTTGATGCTTGTAAATCATTAATTGGAATTGTAAGTACCTGCATCATATTGTTGTGTTATCTTTGATATGATGCAACTAATTAAAAAAGCTTGTAGTATCTACCAGTTTAGGTAGCTAATTAGTAGTGAAACAACATTAAAATGTATCTACAACATTACAAAATATACCTACTTATCTTGTTTATAAGATTATTGACCTTGCATAATGTAACACCTATAGCAACAGTTATGTGTTGTATACAGACAGAATACATTAGACATACTCAGATGTATGACTATTTCTAGCAAGTAAGAGCAGATCAAGTAAAATACAAACACTTTACAAACAACTTAGATATGCTATGGCACATTCTAGATAGGTGATTAGTATTTATTTTTCTGAATCAATATCATTAATCAGTTTCAATACCTGTATTTTAATGAATACTCGGTATTTGACCTTATTATGTACTATTATATTGAATTGAATAATTTACGACTAGAAAAAGGATAGTTTGGTTACCTGAGCACCGGATTGTCCTCGAAAATCGGCGTAACCGGGGTGCCAGCGCGATGCAGGCGGTCGAAGTCACTCTGCGTGAAACCAAACGACTTCAGAAGGTGCAGCCAGTCGGCGCTGGAGTCCACAGGCTCGTGCACTCCACCGGGAAACACCACACTGTTCCGAAACGACGCCCCTTGCCCGCGAGTCTGCAATAAGACCTCGTAGTTACACCGGTCCCTATCGACTGCCACACGCCGCGGATTCAGCACGACCAGCGACGCCGCGTTCCGGCAGCTTTTAGCGACCAAACTCGTCATAATATCACACGGATTCACTACTGCGCGGAGCCCCAAAGGGTTATATTATCATAAATTTCTTGTTCTTTCTATTGGCTACCAGAAACAAGGTCGATGATATTCACGAACCAATTAAAGACAACGAATGAGTTACGAAACTGATACCTACCTTATCATCAATGATAAGTTTGTTTTTACACAGCAATTTATATGGAATTTTTACTTACAATAGTACAAAAATAGCATAAAAATTGACTTGGTTGCTTGACGTTCTTTGCAGAGTAGTGATGTGATGGATAAATTTCATTTCATTGAAGCTATCGCTAAATCAATAGATATGTTGCAACGGTATTTCGTTATTCGTTATTTAAGTTATTATTACTAATTGTCGAGCTGAAAACTGCTTTTACTGTTATTTATGTACACTGTGGCGAATGCATTTTTTAATATAAGAATAAATTATTAAATATTAGCTCTTTTTCATTTGCTAATTTTGGAGAAAAAAACATTTTTTTATCGATAACTTGTGCATTAAATCTTTTGAAATCACTAAACATGAAACCATTTCTTGCCACTGGTGGCGCTAGCATCGAACTTTTTGTTTTTTTTTTGTTTTAAAAATTCATCCATCAGGATAGGCAATGGTACTAGCCATACAGCCTAGTCTTTTATTAGTTCTTTCTGTTATCTTTTCAAAAATAAGGCATTAAATGCCAATTCTTCTATAGTTCATTTCTTATTTCCAATAAAAACAAGGCAAAAAAGCCATTTCTTCTATATATTCTTGTGTAATTTTCAGATTCATAAAATTCCATGTCCGGGTTAAATCCATGTCAAAGCTCTCCAACCGTGGAGATAATAAAGTCAAATATTGGATTAAAAGTGGCAGGGTTCGATAGAAGTTCTTGAAGCGAAGGCGGGATACTGTCTTTGTAAATATCTTGCAGCTTGTCAATTAATAAAATTCGGTTAATATTTAAAGCAGGACAGTTGAAAAATATATGTTCCAGCGTTTGATTTTCATTTAGAGAGCAATCTGTACATAAAGGTGAGTTAATAATTTTCATGCGGTGTAGATGGGCTTTAAATTTACAATGACCAAATCGTAACCTGCATATTTGTGTGAAGAATCTTCTTTTTATAAAGGTATTATTCTTAGCGAACCAGGGTTTCTCTCCAAGATTCTTATTGATTGCAGCATACCATGCACCTTTTTCTTGTATTATAATTTGATGTTGATTTATCCAGCTTTGTCTAATTTCCTCTTGAATCAATGGGATTAAATCTCTCCATGGAAGTGACATTCTTCTGGGTTGTCCAATTAAGCTATTGTTTATTGTTCTGGCAAGGTAGTCAGCTGTTTCATTACCTGACACACCTTTATGTGCTGGAGACCATAAAAATTCAATTGAAACATTGGCGTTGTATAGTGTTTGCCACAGCTGTTTAATTTTATAAATAATATAATTTGTACTCAGAGTATTATTCTTTAAAGCTGATAAAACTGACATACTGTCACTAATAATAAGCCATTTAGGGAAAGAGTGATTTAAATTGTTTATATATTCTAAAGCGGCTTGAATTGCTGCAGCTTCTGCCGTAAATATAGGGTCAGGTAGGGATCGGTGACTCAGGCGGGTACATTGACTCACGCTTATATTTCGGAATAGGACAGCTATATCTATCTGTATTCTTAATATAAAGGTAGCTCCTGACAACCAAACACATACAAACCAATCATCCGTCCACTCCAGTACGGTTTGATTGTAAAAAAAATGTGCAATTGGTTTTACAGCTCTAAAAATGCTTTTCAAGGTACACGACATGTATTTTTATCGGTTAAGATTGAAAGATTTAGGGAAATGTAATTATTATGATCGAAAGTGGTGTTCAAATACTAAGTAATAAGCTAGATTTGCTAGCTCTTAGAGTAGTCTGGTAATATTTGTAGGCTAATTATTTCAAAATAGCGTCGGCGTCTACACTGACTCAAATTTAAGTGGTACACAGTGACTCTAACATTCAGTACTGACTCATATCTCTATTTTTAGAAACATCAACAGACAATTTTAAAATATTTCTTATGGCAATAGTAATGATATGAAAAGAATACTTTGACAAATGTAATTGATTAAAATGCATAGTTTCAATAAATATTATACTTGCACGACTGGGTTGCCAAATCCATATAAACTGCTAGAGTCACTGTGTACCACAGGGGTTGAGTCAGTGTAGACAAGTACATGTACACAGTGACTCACATTTTTTTTTCTAGAAAAAAATGTCTGGTGACCTAAGTGTCGTGTTATTGCAAAAAACGATAATGCGAAACGAAAGAGTATTAATCAATACATCCTAGATATGAATTTCAGTTTGATACTTCAAAGTTATCTATAAAATTTTATTGATTGAAGAAATCCGAGTCACTGTAGCCTACCTGACCCTACTGCAGGTTTTTGGTAGTTTATATCCATTTCCTGTCTTCAAGGCACTGTGATAGTATGCAAGAGAGACACCAGTATCAGTTTTTGAGCCATCAGTGTAAATATGCTGGTATTGTGGCCATAATGATAGTTTCTCATATAGCTCTTCTCTAGTTCTAATGGAGTTATCTATAACTATATTCATATTGCAAAATTTGCTTTCAAAAGCTCCTTCGTAACATGCCAACTTGTCAGATTTGTGAATGTTATGCCTTTCATTATAAACTTTTATTTCAGAATAATCAAGCAGAATAAAGGGGAATTTAATTGAAGTAGATGCAGAGGCCAAAGTTTGATTTTCAGCGATTTTCTCTAATAAGGAATGGTGAGTAAAAGAAAATAATTTCAGTAGAAATCTAAATTTGAGATATTTAAATCTTAACATCAATGGAGGTATATTGCATTCAACTTGCATAGAAACAATAGGTGTTGTTTTCATTGCACCTGTTATTAAACGTAAATTTTTATTCTGTAAAGTTTCTAACTTTTAACCAAAATAGGATTGGAAGCATAACAAAGAAAACTATATTCAAAGTGGGAACGTACCACAGACTTATATAACATAAGTAAAACTTTAGGATCAGCCCCCATGATGTTCTAGCGAGGATTTAAGAATATTAAAAGCTCTAGAAGCTCTATCTGACACATAACTTACATGCTTATTCCATGATAAATTTCTAGTAAAAATTACTCCAAGAAATTTTGCTTCATCTTCTACTGGCAATAAGCTACCATCATAATATATATGAGATATTAAAAGTCTAGATCTACTAAAGATCACAACTTTAGTTTTCTCTAGACTAACACTTAAATGTAAATAATCAAAGTATGTTTTTAATCTTTCTAATGCTAAATTTAATTTGATTTCTGTTGCTTGCATGTTAGACCCAATACAATATATAGCTAAATCATCAGCAAATTGTAAATTTCTTACTTCGGTACCCAGTATACTATTTAATTTATTAATATACAAGATGAACAGCAAAGGACTTAAAATTCCACCTTGACAAACACCTAAATATGACGATTGTGGTCCATATAAATTATTTTTAAACTTGACATATACTTGCCTACCATTTAAAAAGTTGAATATCCAACTAATTAATTTTCCAGGTAAACCTAACAACTGTAACTCCGCAGCAAGCACATGGTGATTAACATTATTGAAGGCTCCAACAATATCAAAAAAGACACAAACAACAAATTTATTAAATGAGAAGGAATGATGAATGTCAAGAAAGAGATTATTCAAACTTTCGATTGCAGAGTGACCACGTCTAAAACCAAACTGATTTGGAGGTAATAACTTATTAGATTCAATAAAAAATTCCAGCCTTTGTTTTAGTATTTGTTCAAAAACTTTACCTATACAGGATGTTAATGCTATAGGTCGATAAGAATTACAATTATCCGCATCTTTACCAGGTTTCGAAACTGGAATTAAACAATCAACCTTCCATTCAGTGGGAATTATGTCATTAGACCAAAGAAAGTTAAATATGTCCAAAATCATTTTTACTTGACAATGAAAGATTTTTAATAACTTATATGGAATATGATCTAAACCAAAAACAGTATCTCTTCTAGAGCTAAGTGCACTAATAAATTCATTTAAAGTAAAAGGTGTAATTAAATAATCATTACCACCAGTGACTGGAGAGTTAACAGTAGTAGTGACAATATTTGGAGAAACGGTTGTGTACTTATTTAAAAATGCTGGTATCCAATCTGTGTTAGAAGACCGTATCACATTACATTCAGAAAAGATTTATTAAACATGCGCATTGTTTTCCATATTACAGACAGAGGTGTTTGCCGGTTAAATGTTTCACACAAAGCCATCCATGAAGCTTCTCTCCCTTTTAATGGTAAGTTTTTAATAGCTTGTTGTTTTTAAAATAGATATAATTTTCTAATGTTGGGTCATTTTTAAATTGAATGTAAGCAGCTTTAGAATTATTTACTGCTAAAGTGCAGGCATTATTCCACCAAGGCAAACATGGTCTTTTCCTACGTGTTAAATTTGGCTGCACTGAATTATTTCTGGTTGTGGGATTAGCCTCAAATGCACAATTTAGTAGTAAAGAGCAGAGATTAGAATAGGATTCCTGGGGTCGTTCAAAGTCAAAGTTAAAAGTAGTTAATTTGTCACTAACTATTTCTTGATATTTTTCCAATCGACATTTGAAAAATTTGGACGGATGTAATTTCCTTGATTTAAATTGGAATTGTTAATTCTATTTACAGAACCAAGGATACTAGTAACAGTGGGAAGATGATAACTCCCATTGGATCATCATGAACTGACCAGCTACAACGTAATGATAATGAGGAAGAAACGAGAGTAAGATCCAATGCATTTGGTTTCCACACATGTGAACCCACAGTAGTTGCTTGGCCGTCATTAAGGAGGCATAAATTATTATCATCAATCACATCTTGCAAAATTATACCACGCGCATCAGTTGACGTGCAACCCCACGAAGTACTGTGTGCATTGAAATCCCCAGCCATAATAAGAGGCCCCGGTACAGATTTAATCAAACTATCAAGACGGGAATAAGTAAAGTTGGAAGGAGAAGCCAACGTGGGACTATAGAAACTAATTATTGTAATAATTTCATTGTTGAAATGTAACTGAACTGCCAAATTTTGTAATGAGTTATCAGAATGTGTGTTTAACAAATTGTAACGCAAATTATTTTGTATTAATATAGCAACACCATTGTGTTTAGTACCTATATCTAATCTTTCGATGTTAAAACCTTTAATTTTAATTTTTTTCCCTGGTTTTAACCAGGTTTCAGAAATAATTGCTACATGAATATTATTATTATATAAAAATAAGTAAAAGCATGTAAATTACTAGACAAACTTTGAGCATTCCATTGAACAATATTTAACTGATCCATAAATTAGAATTTACTTAGTTTTATGGTCTGTGGTTTTATTGATACTGAATGAATCAAGTAAAGCGCTTTTATACTTTGAGTAGAGATTGGGATGGGATTTTCAGCATCTTTACTAGCGGAAATAATTTTTATAATTGAAGAAATCAGAAGATTCATGAATTGTTCCGATTTAAACAATTGTTGAACTGGGTCTACTTTACTTTTTAGTGGGGAAGTTTTGTTATTAAAAACTTCAGAATACGAGGCCCTGCGCATCTGAACTTTTATCTCCTCTGCTTTTTGAATTTTCACTGGGCATGATTTGGCAATTGCAACATGTTTTCCTTTGCAGTGAACACAGACTGCTTCTTCTGGCCGTTTTACGCAATCTTTATAATTGTGAGAATCACCGCAGATTGAGCACCTCTGGGCGTTTTTACAGAATTTACCAATGTGCCCAAAGCGCAAGCATCGCAGGCATTGGCTCACAGGAGGCGTGTATGTCCTTACTTCGAAATACCAGCTGTTAATATCCACATAATCAGGAAGTACTGCACTAGCGAAAGTTATCGATACCGCTTGTGTTGGTACCAAGCAGGAGTTGCCTTCATCGTCTTTGGAACGTCGCATGAATCGGCGTACAGATACAACATTTCTGCAACTAGAAATTCCATCATATATTTTTTTGTTGCTCATGTATGTTGGAACGTTTGTTATTACCCTGTCACTTCCGTTAATCTTGCTGGAATAGTCGCCCTCAACTTTAGCTCTTTTGAGACTTGAGATTATTAAGAGCTGCATTTGCTAACCCTGGTCGCTCAAATATAACCGCTATTTTGTAACGATTGATTCTTTTCAATTGCTTGATACCTTTGTTACTAAGCTTCAATGCGCTTCCCAAGCCCATCAAGTCTCTCTCACCTATCGGCGTCTTGTCGTCCGCGCTCTCGTAAATTACTATATATTCGAACTCACCGCCATCCTCCGGATACTGACGAATGTAGTTTTCAGTTTTGTATATCTTGTATTTGTCTACATCGTCGTCGCCCGCATCATCGCTCATAGCGGGGTCCTCTCCTTCGCTTACCTCTCCGCCATCGTTTCCCTTTTTACGTTTGCCTTTGCGACCCATGGCTGGGCAGCAAAGCTGTGTTGCTTTTTTATTGCACTATTAGAATATAAGTTACTAGTAATTAAATTTACTAAGAAATTATCAATTTATTCTGCAAAAAGCAATTTTAAAATTTTCTTTGAAAAATTTTCACCCTCTTGATTCAAATTCCCGCCAAAGAATCCCGAACTTTTTGACAGTTCTCTCGGAGCTGCCACATTAAGGCCACAATGCGCGACAGAAAATGTGCACTAAGTATTTCACGTCAAATATTACGCAGCATCGAAATTCATGTAATCGCGTCGTGAAGTTTCGGGCTCCATATTTTTTGACGCCTATAATTTTCTGCATTTTCTTTGGCATTTTCTAGAAGCGTTTGGTAAATTAATGTCAAAATTCCATGGCCATGAACTTGCGCGCGTACCCAAGTACATTACTGTAAATGGTTTCAGATAAGATAGGTAGGTACACAAGTAAAACTAAGGTCGGTTCATACCAAAGTTCATACAAATTGTTGCCTATCAATCATAGTTACATACAAACATAGACTCACTCCATCATCTTTACCGGTTGAAGAAAAGTGAACTTCCCTTTCGGACGGTCAGTCCTAACAATGACGCGGATGACGCAGTGCACGCTCGTCTCGCGTCTCGCATATGATTCGAAACCACGCCTCCAAGTTATATGTTACGCCTGTAAGTTTGTAGAGTAGATAAAGTGTAGTACCACAAATTAGGAATACGGCGCGCGGGCGCCTTTACGTAGATATTCGAGTACGATAAGTTAAATTGTATTGTACCTATTTAATTTAACTTTCTTGATATACGTATCTACCTACCACGTACTTACCTACAAAGCTAACTCTCATATCTAGCCTATGTAAGGGGTAGGGTCAAGTAGGGATCGGTGACTCAGGCGGGTACATTGACTCACGCTTATATCTCGTAACAGGGCAGCAATATCTAACTGTATTCCTAACTTAATGGTAGCTCTTGACAACCAAATACATACAAACCAACCATCCATCCACTCCAGTGCGGTTTGATTGTGAAAAAAATGTGCGAATGTTTTTGCACCTCTAAAAATGCTTTTATAAGTACCCTACATGTATTTTTATCCGTTAAGATTGAAAGATTTAGGGAAATGTAATCATTATGATCGAAAGTGGTATTTATATACTAGATAATAAGCTAGATTTGCTAGCTCTTAGAGAAGTCGGGTAATATTTGTGGGCTAATTATTTCAAAATGGCTTTGGCGTCTACACTGGCTCAAATTTAAGTGGTACATAGTGACTCTAACACTCAGTACTGGCTCAATTCTCTATTTTTACAAACATTAACAGACAATTGTAAAATAATTCTTATGGCAATAGTAATTATATGAATAGAATACTTTGACAAATATAATTGATTATAATGCATAGTTTCAATAAATATTAGGTATACTAGCACGACAGGGTTGCTGAGTCCATATAAACTGTTAGAGTCACTGTGCACTACAGGGGTTGAGTCAGTGTAGACAGGTAGGTACAGGTACATAGTGACTCAATTTCAGTGTTGCCAGCACCGTATGTTCAAAAGTTACTTACACTCTTTGAAAAAGTTACGTTTTGAAGAAAAAAGTTACGCCATTATTTTTTTTCATAAAATATTTTTTTTTGCCTGTTTAGTATAAATACAGTGGCTTTTTTCATTGTTTTTTAGGTGTTTTTTCGCGTGTTAAGTTTAAATACAATGGTTTCCATTGTTGTTCAGGGAAATCTTTCATTAACAGTCGATGTTTCGGTCCATGACATGACACTGAACAAAGTTTACCAAGATGTCTGTCCAAAATGAAACGAAAATGCGTGCGTTCCGTTTTAGGATTTTTGGTTTTGTTTTAGGAAAAATATGTTTTCACGAAATGTTACGTAAAAGTTACGCCCGTGGCTAGGTTACGCCAAGGTTACGCTTAAGGGTGAAAAGTTACGTAAAACGTAACAAAAGTTACGTTCTGGCAACGCTGCTCAATTTATTTTTTCTAGGAAAAAATGTCTGGTGACTTAATTATCGTGTTATTGCAAAAAAATATAATGCAAAACGAAAGAGTAATAACCAATACATCCTAGGTATGAATATGAGTTTGATACTTCAAAGTTATCTAAAGTTTTTATTGATTGAAAAAATCCGAGTCACTGTTGCCTACCTGACCCTACACACTAGGACATAAGTGTAGGTGTAGTTGTGTTTTCCTATTTACTTACATAACTTCCAATTACGTTGCGAGCAATATTCTCATCTGCGATGTGCTGTCTTCTCCGAGCTAGGCGTGATTGATCATAGAACCCGCCTCATCTCCTGGGAACCGGATAAATATAAGATTCCGAACAATATACACTTACACATTATACCTACCTATCATTTTCCCACTACCTCTAGTATATGCAGGTGCCCAATTTTTCAATTTTTTGACAGTAGGGGAGACTGGGGACACTTGATCCCCCACTTTGATTTTGTGATCTCATGAATACATTTTTTAACATATATAAACCGTATTTACGCTAAACGATGCATAATTTAATGAACTACCATTTGTGTATGTGTGGTTAGGATTATACCATAGTTGTAAAAGTTATTTAAAGAAAACTGGTAAAACAGGTTTGCACCATGTGTCCCGTATATAAGGGAGAAATGATCCACCTGGTTGGATGACTTGATCCGCCCCGGATCAAGTCTCCCATAGTATGGGAGACATGGTTTTGTTTATTAAATAGGTGAGGATCATGTGTTCCATAGTCAGGGACACGTGGGACATTACGTAAAAGTAAATGACTATTTTATCAAGTTTAGTTTTGTTTTATCTCCCAAATGTAGTTTAAAAATTTACAAGTACACTTAATGTAATAAATAACCGTTTATAATCGATAATATAACGAAAAAAAAATTTGAACTTTTATAGCTGTCTTGGATCATGTCTCCCATAGGAGAAATACATTAGTGATTAAATGCTATCAAATTAAAATATTATTTAAAAATGTTCCATACAGCCTGAATATACACGAAATTTAATCAATCAGTCCTGATTACAATTTTCTTACTAACTGTTTCCCATAAGGGACACTTGATCCTAGGATCAAGTCTCCTTTAAAAAAATGTACCAAGTCTCCCTTGTAGTATGTGGCCAGGAATAATAACAAAAGGAATAATAACAAATTTTTACTTTATATAAACATTATTCTTTAATAAAAACTCACTGCTAATGAAATATCCCTAATAATGAAACTGTTTCTCTTGCTAATTTTCACTTTTTTGTAATAAATAAAAGCCTGCAAATACTCGCCAAAATGATCTTGCGCCGCTAATGAATATATAAAGACCTGTCATTTTGAAACATGAAATAGTTGACACATATGACTGCGAAAAAAAGTTTGCCCGTACAGTAGACAAAAAGTTTTGCTAGCATTAATACACATAGCTCTGGTAGATTTTCTGGAAATTAAAAGTACCATGTCTCCCACAGGGATCAAGTGTCCCCAGTTTCCCCTACCTGTATTTTTTGGGCGGCCCAGCGTCTATGTAGGTACCTATCTCAGCTCCTAAGCACATGTATTAGGACAGTGTGAGCCGGGTAGCTATGTCAAAAATAATGTTTTAATGGTGATATTCAAAAACGACATCTAAACATGCATGTGCCAGTCTCCAATTCCACCTTCACTTGTAGAGCGTGCGGAAAGTCATGCCGCTCCCGTAGGTATCCGCTTAAACAGCCATGAAAAATCTTGCCTCAGACACTGAATAAATCGTCTATCACAGACGCATGAGGCCAATGATGATTCAAAAATAATGTTTCAATACAATGAACAACGGATAACAATAACGGATATTTCACTCTACTCAATCCATATCTACCTATAGGCGAATCTGAACTGAACGAATCATGCAATTCTCGCCCGACAACACGACTTTGATTAGGATAATTTAATTTAGTCGTAGGAGGAAAATTGTACTTATTTTATTACTTTAACAGTAGGTACTTCAGGACTATTATATATTCTGTGCTTCAGGGATTATCCCGTGCTGAATTTCAGCAGTATCTCTCACCGCAATGGAAGAGCCTATCAAAAGTTGGATAGTTTACCTACAGTTTCACGGAGTTTGCATACTTGTTTACCGAGGAATGACGAGGGGCGTGAATACTAATTTCGCTATGGTAGGTAGGTAGGTACATCAAGTAAGTACCTACATAAGATTAATTATTTTCACATATCCAGGCTTACATAGAAGAAATGTGGAGAGCCCTTTGCCCAGCTGTTGACACTTTAGGCAAAAATAATAGTAAAGAAAAAAACAGGCTGACAAACTGTTCATTTTTATTACTGACCACAATTTTACTTGAACAGAATTTTATTTTAATGACTCATACGACCGTTATTTACGGGCGGCACCTGTTTACTGCCCGTAAGGCATATTCACGTGTTGAGTACCTATGCTAATAAAATACCTAAATAGAACAAAATGCATTTGAAACAATACCACAAAAAACCACTAGCAGGTATTTACATACAGTTCTGTATCTACTAGCTAAGCTAGATAGAAAAAAGCACAGCAACGGACGTCACGTGTAGATCTCATTTTCAGACAAACGTAGGTACTTTATTACGTCTATTTTCCACTACTGGAACTGGCCAGTCCATTCAATGGATTGGATTCTATTCAAGCTGGATAAAGCGCATCTAATTTTCCAAGTGATAGGTAGCTTCGCAATGCAACGGCGGCATTGTGTCTACGATCATTTCCGTCGAAATCTCGTGAAAATATAGTCGATCACTCGTAATTTATTCATTTGCGCTGTTAGCGATTAATTATAAGCAGATGTATTAAATAACAAAATCCCGACTGCGGTCATTTTAAAGTTGTATTTTGTGATAAAAACCCGTCATATGATTTACAATAAAAGGTTAAATAAATAAATACTGTCAATAATATAACCCTCCTTCTGAGGCAGTCGGGTGAAAATATACTGTTGCCAGACATAATCCTTTACAATTTTCCAGTGACATGAACTTTATTTTGCATCTCTAGCATGAAGCTCTGACAGGTCTTTAAGCTGGTCAGGGCGTATCGCTATGGTAGCTGTACTAAGTATTTGCAGTTCGATGTTCGTTGTGTAGATAAGTAACAGGACGATTATTAGACTTACCGCAAAATGTGCGATCGCCAGCGAATATACTTAATTTTCTTAGTATTTGTATAAAAAACGAGTATAATAGTGCATTAAATGCGGATTGCTGGATTTGCTGACGATAGTACCTACATCGAATGTAGTTTAAATTGTGGTTCTCCTAAAGACCTCTGGTGTTCAAGATAAAACGAATTACGAGCGTGTTATTGCGCTGAACCACCCAGTATTAGTATCAAGTACCGTTAAGTGAATTAAGTACCTAGTATTATAAAAATAACCACTCATGCCAGTAACCGCTACTTCAGAGCTGGGCCCTTAGGGTGAAATCTTCGCACCGCAGATTGTATATTACTACCACACAGCACATATTTATTTTTTATTACAAGACCGGTTTTTATAACTCTTACTCGTAAGTGTAGAGTTTCTATGTTGTGTTTCGAAAACTACTCCCGAGTATGACTAAGTAAACGAAGTTTTTTATATGAAACTACAAAGAGCTGCTAACTTTAAACTAAGAAGTTGATTGAACTTCGTGAAATATAGCGATCTTCAAGTTGATTAGGTTATATGGACGCTAGTTAGCAAGACGTTGTTTAAAGTAAGTCTGTATTTTTTTTATAACTTTTAAAAATGGTTCATCTTCTAGTGGTAGCGTTATTCAATTTATAGATAATAAATCAAATTTAAATTCAAAATAACATAATTATAATATCACATCTAAAGTCGCTCTACATCTACATAATATGACCACAAGCTCTACTTTACAATATGTACCTTAAACCAACATTCATCATTGTCTGAAACAGTGAGCTGAAACCAGTGAACTACAGGAAACCTATGGAATAATAAACATCTGTATTTATTTTGATGAGTTGAGTGGTTTAGTTTAAAATGTATGTCTATCATAATTTTTGACAGCTGTGAAAACTCTGATAACCTATGCTATATCTGGGTTGCTAAAGTTTAGGATAAGCGGAAGTGCTGCAGCTTGTCCAATGAGTGATTTATATACCTAGTTAAAGGGGATTATATCATTTGAAATTGTAACCAGTGGTTTGATTTATTAGGTGCTATCTACCTGTTAAACTATTAGCAGCACAGAAAACTATCCCTATAAGGGAACAAATTTTAACTGGATTTTCATACAGTTTGTAATAAACCATCAGTATAGTTAGAATGAGGTGCTGCTGGCTGTACCTACATTCTTAACAGCCACAACAGTCCACAGCTGGTCATGGGCCTCCCCCTATGATGGGTATTGCCATAGGTACTCACCACGCTTGGCAGGCGGGTTGCAGAGCGCAATGCAAGATGTTGCATTCATATGGGATGATGCTTCCCATTCCCGGCATGATTACCTAGGTATTCCTTAGTCGCTCTTACGACACCCACGGGTAGAGCTGGGGATATTTGAAGCTGGAATCACACGGCACAGGTAGGTAGGCAGCTAATAAAAATATCTAAAACCTGACATGGCAATGAAATCCCCTATCTGAATACGAAATAAATCTGCATGTTATTCATGTTCGAATAATAGAATTACTGCCTCGTCCATCATATTTTTAGCACAAAAGGTCTTTTTATGTCACAAAACGGTACAAAAAATATAAATCTGTGATTCCGATTTTACACGGTCTATTCAAATGTTTGCGTCCATATTGCGACAAATATTAAACTTTGATATAATAAAACCGGCCTAGTGCGGTTCAGACTTATCTACACCATTCCATATTCTATAAAAAAATGTTATGTGTGTTGTAGAGGAGCCTCTTATTACCTAACTAAATATTTGTTTTATTCAAATTTTATCTACCTTCATCGCCTGAGACAACAATCAAGGTAACTTTAATGGTTCATGAGATTATAGCCTGGTGACAGTCAGATGGACAAACATACAGCGAAGACTCCGTAATAGGTATCAGGTTTAGTATTAACCCTTTTGGTACGGAACCCCAAAAAGGATAGGTTTGGATGTTGTTGTACCATGTGGTGTTATTTTAACGCAGGTGTGCTTTTGTTTTTGGACCGAGGTGATATTGTTGCTAATTTAGAAAATAATTAATGGAAACAGTTGCTGGTTTGTGTTATCTTTGTTGCAACCATAATGTGGGTCCGCATTGTTATGGTAATTAAATATAGCTAACAGGGGTAAATGATAATGAGTAATTTATACATTTATTATCATAATATAATCATTATGAAAATCATAGGGAGTATCTAATATAATAAGGCGTAGTAGGTATCTGGTATGAGGCTATGACATAAACAAAACAAACGTACATAGACAAAATAATGGGACCATTAACACTATGAGAGTTTTTCATAGTTAATTTTTTTATAATACCTACCTACCTATGTTCTAATATTTATGGAAGAATTCTTTTGAAAAAATTTGCAACAATGTATCTATACGAAAAGCATAGTATTATCTGTTATGTAAGTGCTACGCAATAATGCTACGTGGCTACGCCGTAGAGTAATATAGCGTAGAGCACTGTACGTAGCGGCCAGATAAATTTCTAACACATATTATATCTATTTCCCTCAGCAAAATATGCTTTATTACATCTACAAGCAAAATTTAACCAGCATTAGATAAAATTGTTAGTACTAGCAAGCCGTTGGCAGTTTCAATATCTGTAACTCATTTTCCTAAGGCATTTTCCCGATATAATCCCTTTTAAATCACTCTGTCCACTAGAACCCTTCAATTTAAATTACTTAATAATAAATAATTGTTAACACGCATGCTTAGGTTTCCCCCACTTCACGCCCGTTGCACATTTTATTATTGTTGACATCCTGCACAAATGTCATTGTTTGATTCCGAAGCTGATCTTAGCGCAGTGGAAGCAAGTTAAAGTTATCTTAAAATCTAAAACTAAATGGTCGATCAGCCTCGGAACAACATTTGACTACGATTCGTAGTGCTCTTTACTATAGCTAAATAAAATAAATTTAATGAGAGAATTTTTGTTCCGGAAAGTTTCCGGCCGAGAAATTCTTGTTTCCAAAGTCTACTTAAACAGGACCTAGCAGCGAATTGCTTACCGTGCGAATTATGACGCCGCCGTTTCCTTGTAAGTCTAGTTTTTGACAGGAAAAAAGGTATCAGGTTTTGAGGAGGACATTTGGATTGGGATTTAGATACTAGACTTACTGCACCCGGACACCAGCTCGTGTGGCACTCCGTTCCTTCAGCAATTTTGGTTTCACATTAGTTTATCACTCTATTATTCACTAGTTCACAGTTCAACATCGAATAATGTTTTAACACACTAATAACAAAGATTTCTCCCGCACACTACTGGTTGCGACAGCAATGAGTTTGCTGTACAAAACGCAAACTAAAAGATTTCTCCGCATGAGAATTCCACACAATTAAAATATAGGATTAACTTCCACACTGGACAGGAACTCTTCCTGGTGGTCAAAGCACACAAAATAATAAAACCCAGACTACTTAAAATATGTGTCTAACACCGGACGCGCGAGTGACTAAAAGTGAGGTTATATTTGCCGGCGGCCGCGTGGTATCGAACCGACTGAACGAACAAAGGGAAAAAGATGGCGTCGGCCGACTAGCTGACGTCAGTCACAGGCCACGGTCTGTCAGACGAAAATGGCGGGAAACAATAAAACGCGCGTATACCTGATGCGAAACTAAACATTCACCCGCCCCGGACCGACCCATCGGTCCGCTCAATGCATGGCAGGCGTGATAATGTAGCTACTGCTCGCTTAAGAACTGAATCCCCCACCTGAACTTCTGCAACTCGAGGAGTGCCATCACTACCCGGAAACAGGTTGAGAATACGCCCCCGGCGCCAACGCAGTGGCGGTAGGTTGGCATCCTTAACCAGAACGAGATCCCCAATGCAGGGGGGTTCAGTCCTGTCCGTCCACTTAAGGCGTTGCTGCAGAATGTGCAAGTACTCAAGCGACCAACGCTTCCAAAAGTTTTGAGTCATTTGCTGCAACAACTGATAACGCGACAAACGATTGCTATTCACCTCCGTATAGGGATATTCCGGCAAGGCGTTAAGTGGGCGGCCAATTAAGAAATGCCCTGGCGTCAGGGCCTCTAAATCATTTGGGTCTGAGCTGAGCGGACACAAAGGACGCGAATTGAGTACAGCCTCAATTTTACAAAACACGGTTGCCAGCTCCTCGAAAGTCAAAATTGTTAACCCTACGACGCGCAACAAATGCGTCTTAGCGGACTTTACAACCGCTTCAAAAATACCACCCCAGTGAGGGCACGCTGGTGGATCGAACACCCAGGTAATGCCCTGACGGGAGGCCCGTGCTGATGGCTTCTTCGTTCTCCCGTAAGAACGTTACAATTTCTTTCATACACCGATCAGCACCCTTAAAGTTGGTACCACAATCCGACCTGATCAGCGCTGGTCGCCCTCGTCGCGACGTAAATCTCTCCAGCGCTGCCAAAAGGCCTCCGTAGAAAGGTCGGCCACGAGCTCCAAGTGGACGGCCTTGGTGGCTAGGCACACGAACACGCACAAGTACGCCTTGATAGACTTTGCGTTCCGCAGGCGTGATGCCTTCACCATGAAAGGGCCTGCGAAATCCGTTCCCACACCTGCAAACGTCCAGGCCTCCGTCACCCGATCCGGTGGAAGATCTCCCATCTGTGGCTGCATTGTGGCTGCCTTCAAGCGGTAACAAGGCAAGCACCTAAACACAACGCTACGTACCGTTCGTCGTCCCGATAAGATCCAAAACTCGCGCTGTAGAATGGCCAATAGCGCATTACAGCCCGCGTGCGAGTTTTTCTCATGACGATCCCTGACTAAGAGCTCAACTAAGGGTCCCCTTTTGGAAGTAACAGTGGATGCCGAGCCGAAAAGGGCAGGCTAGCGTTCCGAAGTCTGCCTCCAACCCTGAGCATACCTTGCTCATCCAGGAATGGGTTGAGGCGCACAATTCCTCCCTTCAGCTTTCCACGTCCATCCCTGAGCAGCCTGACCTCCTCTTCAAAATGTTCCGCCTGGACGACTCTAACTAATGAGCATAGAGCCGCATTCCGTTCCGCAGGCGAGAGGACAGGTGTAAAGTTCCGTTCTGCTTGAGGCTTCCTGCAGTTGTTCACGAACCGTTTGATCCAACCTGTCACCCCAAGAAGTTTGTCGAGGAGCTATACCGTTCCAGCAAGAAAGCTGGGTTAGGCTTCGGTACGAGTTGCCCCACGTTCACTCGCAAACCTCGATCAGGTGGCCCAAGCGGCGCCCTGCACTCGTTGAATGGCCATTCCTGCGGCGACTCAGTCAGCCATTGAGGTCCCCACCACAGTGGGTGACTCACCAAATCAGGTGCCCTGCACCCGCGCGAAGCGCAGTCCGCTGGGTTCCATTCTCCCGGTACGTGCCTCCACACTAACGGAGTTTCCGACCCCGTAATCTGTGACACCCGATTTGCCACGAAAACCTCAAGTGTATGTACCGACGTCTGCAACCAGCACAGAACTATCCGACTGTCAGTCCACGCGTACACCGTTTCATCCAAGTTGATGGTACCACGCAGATTGCAGGTTACATGATTTAGCAAGCGCGCTAGAAGAGCTGCCCTGCCAATTCCAATTTGGGGATGGTCCATCTAGTTCTGACTGGTGCCACCTTACTTTTGGCCATAACCAGACGCACGTGCACAGTTCCCGTTGAACTTGCTGTCCGAAGGTATACAGCTGCCGCGTACCCTCGCTCCGAGGCGTCACAAAACCCATGTAGGGTAGCCTTACATCCCACCGATGGGACTAACTTGCGGGGTATCGCGATGTGCACAATCCCTGGTAAGGTGGTCACAAACTTGAGCCAATCCTTCAACAACTCTCCGGAGAGTTGGTCGTCCCATCCTAAGTTGGCTAGCCACAACCTTTGTAAAAGCACTTCGCCATGAACGTAACCGGGGCGATCCATCCGTTAGGATCGAACGTTCTAGCGATTGTCGACAGTACCGACCGCTTAGTCCAAGTTTTCTCCAAAGGTCGGGCTCGATCTTGTACGTGAATACGTCATGCGTTGGCCTATATTGCACCCCGAGGATGCCCAACGTATTTGGATTGTCCGGGTTCTCAAAGAGGTGCGGGTCCTGATGGAACTCGCCTGGCAAACCAGCCAGGAGCTCTGGGCAACTGGACAACCATTTCCGCAACTCGTAACCTCCTGAACCCATGATCGCGATCAGCTCGTCTCGTAGAATTAGCGCCTGCTCCACGCTATCAGCACCCGTGCAGATATCGTCCACGTAGACGTCGCGATCCAGTACTGCTGCGGCTCGAGGATATCTTACCCTTTCCTGTGCGGCCAACTCGCAGCGTACGTACTGCCAAATACGGACTTGGCTTAAGTCCATACGTTACCGTGTTAAGTTCGTATGTGACCATCGGCTCATCTGGGCTCTCACGCCACAAAATCAGCTGATACCGACGGTCATCCGGATGTATCATGGTTTGGCGAAACATCATTTTGACGTCTGCGACGAACGCTACCTGGTGCAAACGAAAGTCTGTGAGAATGTCCACAATGTCCCGGTTCAATTTAGGACCCGCGTGCAAACATTGGTTCACAGACACACCATTCGAGGTAGGAGCAGAACCGTCAAACACCACCCGTATTTTCGCCTCAGGTGACTTCAAGACAGCCAGGTGTGGAATGTAATAATGCTCGACACACCTCCAATTCAGGCTGGACACCGACATGTGGCCCAATTGAATATATTCCCGCATGAATTCTATATACTTCTGCCGAAGTGCTGGGTCTCGCCTCATCTTCCGCTCCATTCCGAGTAGTCTCCGTTCCGCGAGCTGTCGCGAACTACCTAAAGCGGGGCGGTTTGGGAGAAAAGGTAGCCTGGTCACGAATCTGCCTGACGGGCATCTCGCAGTGTTGTATTGATAGAACAACTCGCACTCGTCATCCTCTGGCTTCCGTCTGTCCGCCGTGGGCGGCTCTTCAGACTCCCAAAACCTCTGCAGCACCTCTGACAGCACACTACCATAGAGGACCGTATCCCCTTCTGGTAGGTCCTGAGGTCTCCAAACTGGGCCGAAAACAACATACCCCCCTGTGGTATCTACGGCCACCAAACCAGCTTCCTGGAGTACCTTCTTCCTACTGCACCATAATCTCCCGAGGACGTCTGACCCGAGAAGTACGTCCACCGTACCAGGAGTATCAAAATCAGGATCAGCTAACTCCAACCCTGTGGTTAGCCCTCGTACCGTTGGTGGTAACCTAACCTGAGGGAGTTTCCCAACCACTTCATCCAGCACCACGGCTGAGACTTGATAGCTGACCCCTGTACATGTGCTACCTAATGCGAACTCAAAGTTCGTCTGACCCCGAATGTCAGGCACATTTAGGCCCCCGATGCCTACAGCTTCATCCGCACTTGGCTGTACATTTAGGCCTAGCCTACTCACCAGCTTACTCGATACAATACATCCCTGAGCCCCTGTATCCAGTAGGGCTCTTACTTGAATGGTCCGGCCACCGTATCCCCATACCCAAATCTTAGCCGTTGGCAAAAGTACCGTGATTGGACGGGGAGCCGAAGCTGATGAGTAGGCGGCGATTACCTAGCGGGAATCTAAACGCGGTGAGGCCGCGTCCCGCGGGGGTATCCCCTCGCTACCCAAACCTGTGTATGGGTCCCACTCCTGCTGGTAGGGAGGTCTGCCCATAAAGGCCATGGCTGGAGTTCTATAGTACCTCGACGGCAAACGTCCGTACCGAGGTTGCGCCTGTAGCCGCGGGTACTCAGGCATAGGCGGAGGCATGCGTGGGTCTTGAGACCCAACCAGGTGGCTCAAGCCCGCAGAATACTGCATGTACCCTGGTGGCTGCCTAGTGCTCCCCTGACACCCGCCCGTTTGATCCCGTACCTGGGATGGGTGTCCTGGCCATGTTCCCGTGTCGTTCCTCCCAATCCGGCACCTGCTGCCGTGGTGGAGATCGTCCCCACGTCCGTTGGTAAGTGGGCTCCGACTGTTGACGTCCCCTGCCTGTCCCTGTGACTGATGCGGAGGTGGGCTCCTCCTTGGAGGGTGGGGAGCGTTGCTCCTCCCTGGTGGGCAGGCTCCTTCGCTGATCCGTTCCCGGGCTGCCCCGGCGCCTCCGGAGCGATTCATGCAGAGCAGCGGATGGTGTGCACCCTGGCAGTACCTACAGTTGGTGTTTGAAGGGCACTCTCGCACCTGATGCGGCCCCAGGCACCGAAAACACCAACGCCTCTGCTGTGCCACACCCCGTCTCCTCTGAACCCGCTGCGCAGCAAACTCCTGACACGCTGTCACCCCGTGGCCTGTCTCCCTGCAGTAGGCACACCCTGATTCCAATGCAGTGTTGTACCGCCTGGGTTGCCTACTGTTGCCTCCTCGCGCCGGTGCACCCGGCCGTTCTGGGTGGCGAGGGGCAGAGGTCTCCTTGCGTGGGGCTTCACCAGCCTGGACGTCCACTCGCCTGCTTTCGGCCTCGAGGAACGACTTCAGATCCTCGTAGGTCGGGAGGTGGTCCGAGGACTTGCCCCCATGGAGCTGCTCGAATCGAGCGACCATTTCGCTCGGCAGGCGGCGAAGCACTGTGTGGACCAAGATATAACCGTAGCCCGCCACTGGCAAACCCTGTCGCTCCAGTGCGCTGACCGCGACGCTGACTGGGTGAAAGATTTTCTCGCGGAGGTCCGTACCTCGCGTTATGGTTGGTATTGACAGCCACTGGTCTAACAGCCTGTCTACAGTCAGGCGCTTGTTCCGATACCGGGATCTTCCACGCCACCTCATAATTGCTATCCGAGACCGCCAAATGCGTCAGCAATTCATGAGGCTCTCCTTGTAGCCTGGACATCAGCTGAGCCATCTTGTACGCTGGCATTATGTCCGTCCGTGTGTGGACCACGCTGCTATACAGGTCCTCAAACGCCGGCCAGTCGGCGTAAGCGCCTGCAAAGACTGGAACCGTAACAGGCGGAAGAGGCACCTGTAATCCTTGTCCTACTTTACCACGGAATGGCTTTTCCTTTCCGTCACGTCGCCTAGATATGTCCGCAGCTGCCTGCTCAATGTCCTGTGCCAGCTCCAAGCACTGGCTTACATCGCCCTCGACCAGCTCCTTATCTTCAGGGTTAGGAGCTTCCTCAAGGAGCATGAGGCACTCTGTGAGGTGTTCCGACACAACCCGAACCCGTTCATCTGCCTGTAGTGCACTTTTCAAGAGCGCGTCCTCCCGGTCCTCGCGGCCGATCATTGCCGCTGTGGTAGTAAACCATCTTAATTCTGTCTTTATAGCAGCCTTATACCTGGCGATCGAGGGCCATGGTACCAACTTTTACACACTCGACTTAATAAAAACGAAAACCAATAAACAAATACCACAAAATAAATGTTAGTTGACTGGCCTAGACCTTACCGATAAGGTACCGTTCACTAGGCAAACAATACAGTCACAAAAAAACCGAAACAATATTTTCCAAAATTAATAAAATATGTGGGTAATATAAAAACACGCTTAATACTAAATTACGGCTAACTATGTTGCAATAAAGCAACCACGCTCTGCTACCAAAAAATGTTTGATTCCGAAGCTGATCTTAGCGCAGTGGAAGCAAGTTAAAGTTATCTTAAAATCTAAAACTAAATGGTCGATCAGCCTCGAACAACATTTGACTACGATTCGTAGTGCTCTTTACTATAGCTAAATAAAATAAATTTAATGAGAGAATTTTGTTCCGGAAAGTTTCCGGCCGAGAAATTCTTGTTTCCAAAGTCTACTTAAACAGGACCTAGCAGCGAATTGCTTACCGTGCGAATTATGACGCCGCCGTTTCCTTGTAAGTCTAGTTTTTGACAGGAAAAAAGGTATCAGGTTTTGAGGAGGACATTTGGATTGGGATTTAGATACTAGACTTACTGCACCCGGACACCAGCTCGTGTGGCACTCCGTCCCTTCAGCAATTTTGGTTTCACATTAGTTTATCACTCTATTATTCACTAGTTCACAGTTCAACATCGAATAATGTTTTAACACACTAATAACAAAGATTTCTCCCGCACACTACTGGTTGCGACAGCAATGAGTTTGCTGTACAAAACGCAAACTAAAAGATTTCTCCCGCATGAGAATTCCACACAATTAAAATATAGGATTAACTTCCACACTGGACAGGGAACTCTTCCCTGGTGGTCAAAGCACACACAAAATAATAAAACCCAGACTACTTAAAATATGTGTCTAACACCGGACGCGCGAGTGACTAAAAGTGAGGTTATATTTGCCGGCGGCCGCGTGGTATCGAACCGACTGAACGAACAAAGGGAAAAAGATGGCGTCGGCCGACTAGCTGGCGTCAGTCACAGGCCACGGTCTGTCAGACGAAAATGGCGGGAAACAATAAAACGCGCGTATACCTGATGCGAAACTAAACAGTCATATAATATGAAGGAGAGGCAAACAATGATGTTGCCAATTCGGGGTACGTTCTTTATCTGCGCAAATTATCCCTTTCTCTTTTGCACCAACGAACGTCAGGTGTGGGATCCGCCTTAGGTATGTTGTAGACTATTAAAAAGGCGTGGGAAATAGTGTTTTCTGTAACCTTCAAATCCTCACCTTGCGCCATATTTCTTAAGTTTCTAACTATTCCATTGAGAAAAGTTCAGGTATTGTTTCACATCGGTTCCAGCAACTGTGCAGTAATGTTCGGATTGCTGCTGTTTTAGTTCATAGAAATTGTATTTTAAACTTTTGCCGCAAAGTTTGGAATTAATCGCACGCTTCAGTTGTTTCAGAATGGATATTTTTATTCTGAAACCTTTTTAATATCTACTGGCTAGAAACAAGGAGCAATCCACCAAGAAAACTGAGAAAAAGTATCTTAGTTTAACAAGAAAGGCTCAGTTGCAGAAGTCCGTAAGTCCAAGATGGACCAGTTAATGAAGTCCAATAGCATGGCAAATGGATTCTGAATCTAATCTTTTCTAAATACGATTATTTTAACAACTAATCTAAAATAGGACTTAGTGAGATCTTGAACTGGACCGTCCTGGCCTTAGGGACTTGTGGAACTGGGCCCTTTTGTCATTGAAATTACCGCAGTCGGTTTTTTTGTTTTTTAATACTTCTGCTTGTTTTTGCATCGTCCGTAGCTTCAATACCTCTAGGACCACTCTAGATGAAGCATGCATAATGAGGACTGGTTGGAGCGTGCTACGAGGTGGTGCAGGCACAAAGTACAATATAGAGGAGAGTTTACAGAAGGTTCACTCGGCCCTATTCCGGAATTTCGCGATTGGCATTTGTTACATACTGTTAAAAATCTCTAAGTATAAAAACGTCAAAACAGCAAAATCTGACAAAGAACGTCGTATGATTCTGAGCCAATATTAAATCCAATAAATATGACATTCGTGTCAACCACCTTCTTACTTCCCTTGACTTCCCCTGAGATTCCGGTTTTTTCCAGTTTTCGTCAGTAAATGTCAAAATCGTCGCTAGTACTGAGCGAGCCATCTGGTAAAGGCGCCCGCTCGCCGTTTTCCTAATTTGTGCACAAAGTGAGTATTGGCGGGCACCCAATACAGAGAGACGGCTACAAGATAACGTCACTACACTCACACACACCCTCAGACACGTACAAGCCGTCGTTTACGTGAGAACACGAACTGTTTCGAACCGGCTAGTAGCGAGTGTCAACAGCGTTTGGTGCGGGCGGTGTAAATATTTTTGTATAGTACCTATGTTAAACGTTTGATATAATTACATAATGTATAAGTAGGTATACATCATAGTTAACTTGAATTTAAGTAAGTACGTAGGTAATTTGTATTATGTGCACGCCCAATCCGCCTGTCTTTGAAAAGTCTCCTTTGCTGTAGGTCAGCTGGAAGAAATATTTTAGTAGAAATAAGCTGTCCTGTTGTGTCGTCTTTCTTTGTATATGTCTCTTGTAATGTTTCTTGGGTGAAATAAATGGTTAATAATAATAATAATAACTAACTATGTTTGACCCAGGTACGGCATATCAAAAAATCTGTAAAAGAAAGTAGCAACCCTAGAGTGTAGGCATAAATGATCGGAAGAAGGGGCGAGCTGTCCTTTTGTAAATACTCTATTTTGTGGTGCAGGTACGCTTTTTTAATTTACTTGCTTTGTGCCGAGAAACAATGATGACATGTACACTGCGGTGTGACGGGAACGTTGAATAGGAAACTCAGCTTGTTTAAAAAAGTCTAGTAATTTGTAACAACGTTTACGGTTTGTAAGCGCAGTTCTTTTACTAGATTGTAGTTTGCACCGTAGTTTGCATAGCAAGAAGTTTCCCCATAGAACATGGGTCGAAATATGAAAAAAAAAATTTGTCCTGCCATAGTAAATCAATTAGCTGATCGGCGATTTTGTATGGGAGGTCCACATTTTTTTTCATCCATGGGGAAAGTTGTTCAGTTTCATGACTACCTTGACCTCCTTTCGGCTTGTTATACCATGGTTATACCCTTTCTGTTACTCCCTGTATGTATAGGTAGCAGTCGTATTGTGATAAACATTTTAACCGAGATTTGTACCAAGCGTTCGTGTGGATTCTACTTACCTACATTGTTGACTAAAATAGCTTTTAGCAAAATACATCACATATTCTGTTCACTTACTAAATATTCGCGCGTGTATCCTTATCTACCTACTGCCTGCCTAAATATGAAAATAAACCTCGTATATCTAGGCAAGGTTTATATTAGTAACACTTCGCTGACACCGCTGACATCAAGGTTCAGTTTGGCGTACATTGCTCGTGTTCTTATCTTGTGTCATTAGAGTATATCTTACTATGGTGCCGTCATCCGAATAGGCCATATTTGACGTCTGTCAAAATCATATTAATGCTATGACATAAGGTCTATTTTTCTTTGTTGACATGTTTCCTAGTATGGGTTTGACAGACGTCAAATATGGCCTATTCGGATGACGGCACCATAAGCGCTTGCCTTATTTAAGCATTGAATTGTATTGAAAATACAGCACGTACATCTAGGCATTACGTTGGTATTACGTATCTCTAACAGGGCCCAATTTGGCATAGGTACATTGCCGGTTCTTACCTTTCTTAAACATAATGAACCTTATTTTTTATTATAGCCCGCAACGTACCGCAAATAAGGTTGTGTTGACAGATTATGGTAATAAATAAAGGATTAACTCATAATAATCCATATTCTAGATTTTAGCTGGAGGGCTACAAATAGATGCTCGAATATTACGTTAATTGGAATTTAATCCTTGTAGATCCTATTTGTAACCAGAAACAGCATATTAAATAACAGCGATGCTAATTCAAGTATTGATTTCTGTCTACTATACGGTCGTTCGAATAGTCCATATTCGACAACTGTCAAACCCATACTAGAAGACATGTCAACAAAGAAAAATAGACCTTATTTCATAGCATGAATATAATTTTGACAGTTGTCAAATATGGCCTATTCGAACGACCGGACTTGTAGTAAGGAGGCATATATTTCATACCTACGGCGGGGATCACACGTAACGTCCGTTGCTGCGCAATTTTAGCGCTGCGTAACGCATGCGTTAAGCAAGTTAGAATTTCCACTTTATTCTCAAACAAAAACGATTTATGTCAATCGATTGGACATACGAATTCGTTGACGCAGCATTGTGCGTTACGCATGCAGTGCTGGCAGATGCATCTGTCTCTTACATCCTGTATCAAGTTTTAGAAACTTTCCTGAGGTCATCAAAAATAAAGAGTTTTTATTTGCTTGCGTGTCCATTAGGCACGTTTATTTTAAATCTTGTATTATCATGTTTTTACCCACTAACATTGCTTATCGCTTTACCCACTTAATTGAGCATGCAAATACTTCCTGCACAAGCTTACGTATAGGTAGGTACCAAAGTGTAAGCAAGGCTAACATTTTATAATTTTAGGGTTCCACTGCTAAATTTTATTATGTTTTTATTGTGATGATGAATATCTTTTGTTTGTGAGTGAAAAAATTATATAATAAGGACAAGAATGTAGCGTATGTCTACAAAACTACGTAGGTATTACAAGGAAATACCTACCTGGTTGCTGTCAATGATTGGTTACTTAGACGGGCGGTAGTTTCATAACCACGTCAGAGGCCTGCTACTTGTAGTAGGTGGTTGAAAAACTTCATTGGATGACTCGGTGTCCTACTCGAAATGAAGAAGAGAAGACTACTTTGTATTTTTCTCTCCTCTACCCAACAGAGTTTACAATAGGGCTCACTCGACCCTATGTAGGATTTTCGCGATAGTCACTTGTTTTGTTACATAGCTAGGATTTTTACTGTCGAAAATCTCAAAGTATGAGAATAACAAATTAGCAAAATCTGATTCAAAAACGTCATATAATTCAAAGCCAATTTTAATCCAAGAAATATGACGTTCGTGGCAACCATCTTCTTAGCTACCTTGACTTGAGTTCCTCTGAGGTTCCATTTAAATAGGCAAGCGTCGAAATCGCAAGTACCTACTGAGTTAGCCATCTGTAAAAGTGCCACGCGCGCCGTTTCCCTAATTTGTGGTCCACATTTTAATGCAAGTTCATTGCAGTGTCATGATTTGGTTATGATAGCCCAGAAGAAAGTGAATGAACTCAACAAGTGTGTCGTCTTCCGGCGTTATTCTAACGGGGCTCTAAAAAAACATGGCGGGCTCTCATCTCCGTACGATTTTATTTTTAGTGCCGGCTTTTAAGCTTGTGCGAGCATGAACGTGAAATAACATTACGGAATTACGCTGTGACCTATACCGGGAGTAACAAAAAGGGTTTAGGTAATAAAATAACAAGCTGAAAGGAGGTTAGGGTACCCGTGTAACTGAACAACTTTCATCATGGAATACGGGTCAGAATATGAAAAAAGAATTGAACCTCCCGTACCAATTCACCGATCAGCTGATTGATTTACTTAATTCTTTTTATCATGTTTTCACCCATATTCCATGGGGAAAGTTGTTCAGTTTTATGAGTTACCTTGACCGACTTTCGGCTTGTTATACTCTTTTTGTTGCTTTCAGTACTTATAACTATAACAGCCACAACAGTCCACTGTTGAACACAGTCTCCCCCTATAAGGGGGGTATTTGCCATACTCAATTGGCGAGTGCAGGGCAAGGTGTTGTACTTACAGAGAACGCTGCTGCACATTCCCTGGATTCATTCCTTATTCGGTTTTTACAACACTCACGTGTAGATATGGGGTGATGCTAATCTAAACCGGCAGCATACGGCCTTCCGCAGCTATAAACAGGTTTAAATAACATATTTCGAAAAATGCCATTTTCGTTTGGGTTGAGGATTGCTAGGGCCCTGTAGGTGAAGTTAATATCAAGTTCGCTGGTTTTCCGGTAACTTCTGTTTTTACTCGACTACCTATCGTAGTGTTTATCTGTGCTATCGTTCAACTACGGCGCGGGCACCTAGTGTGCGTATATTGCCACAATTCCCTAATTTGTGGCAATACGCGCACTCTAGGTGGGAATGGTTAGATTTCCCTCTGAAAGGGCAAATGGCGCGGAAATGCCCTCACCCGACTCAGAATGCAAATGCAGGCCCTGTCTCTAGGATGTTAGCACTAATCTAATTGCTTGAAGACTGACTTAGTTTATGTATGTGCTGTGTTTCGGATTCACTTTGGCTAACAGGTTCTCGAGGGGAATTACAGTGCTATTATAGACTAAACTGCGTTCTATGAACTAGAATTGATGAATGTTATTGCCGGCTTAGAATAGCACACCCCAATTCTAACCGTGGGTGTCGCAAAAAACGACTAAGGGTTAATTATTCAGGGAATGTTGTGGGGTTCCTTGTGCATAAAGGTAAGTTAAGGTGGTACAAAAATACTCAAGTTCAAGCAAGGCCATTTCCGTTTGTGATATCAGCAGCATTTGTAAGTTTCTTTTTTTATCGTGTGTGTCACTTAGTCGACAAACAAACTCATCCACTATTTCTGGTCGTATAAAAATCCAAATTTGTTTACATAACTTACTAGCAACTGCTTCGAATTTTCCAAAGATTAGTTTACCTTTCCCCGGAAGTTCGTTCATGCTTCAGCATACGTGTAACTCGAGACTACATCTCGTGTGCTGAGAGATTTACGCTAATGCTCAAGTTCTCTACAGCTAGAGCTATCAGGTGATCTCTCTCATCCCGACACCCTTTTCCTTCTACGCTTCGCGAAAATTAAGGGATTTTACGGGAAGGCAAAGGGTTTGGGCAGCAGTGTTCCTTCTGAATACAACATTTTGCACTGCGCTCGCTAATTCATCTGCCTGAGTATGGCAATACCCACCTGGAAGGTGAGGCCCTTGTCCAGTAATGGACTGTTGTGGCTGCATAGGTAAGGTATAAAGTATTACTGCGTTATGTATTAAAATACTCAAGTTCAAGCAAGGCTGTTTGTGATATCAGCAACATTTAACATTCTTTTTATCGTGTGTGTCGCTGAAAAAGAAGACCTCATGAACTATTTCATGCTGTCTAATAATCCAAAATGCCAGTCTGCGAGCACCTGCAAATGCTTCGAATTTTCCAAAGATTAGTTTACCTTTCCCCGGAAGTTCGTTCATGCTTCAGCATACGTGTAACTCGAGACTACATCTCGTGTGCTGAGAATTACGCTAATACTCAAGTTCTCTACAGCTAGAGCTATCAGGTGATCTCTCTCATCCCGACACCCTTTTCCTTCTACGCTTCGCGAAAATTGAGGGATTTTACTTGACTATTTTATTATTTCCATCCTACACTATTTTGAGAATTTATGTGACACGGAGATGTTTATTCGTAATTCCTGGTTCTATGGTATTCTTGTGTATGTGTACGACATCGCACATGGTTAGATTTCAATGGTTTTCTCCGGTCAAGTTTCAAGTAGGCGACTGGCAGTTCCAATTGTCTTATGCATGAAATACCTATCTTACAGTAGTCTGGAAACGTATTCCGATTATGCTTCCAAAGTGTCCATTCGACTATAACTGTGACTATACATGACGTAACCAGTTGAACACTTCGGTATGCAGCCTGTGTAGAGCTGGGCATCCAATTAGTGTCCTGGTTTGTCGATCGATGCTTGAGGGACCGCATCTGATGGAACTGCAATGCTATAGGTACATACAGTCAAACTGGTGCAGATAAAGAATGGATCCGGAATTGGCAACACTATTGTTAACGTCCTACTCATATGTCATATAAAATAGAGGCAAATATGATGTTGCCAATTTGGGATCCATTTTTCATCTGCGCAAGTTTTACATCACATCACACATGGTAAGATTTCCGAGATTTTCCCAGGTCAAATTTTAGATAGGCGACTTCCTGACCAATTTATCTCATGCATGAAACACCTGTCTTACAGTAATCTGGAAACGTATTCCAACCATGCTTCCAAAGTGTCCATTCGACTATAACTGTGACTATACATGACGTAACCAGTTGAACACTTCGGTATGCAGCCTGTGTAGAGCTGGGCATCCAATTAGTGTCCTGGTTTGTCGATCGATGCTTGAGGGACCGCATCTGATGGAACTGCAATGCTATAGGTACAGTCAGGCTCAAGCTAGGTTATACAGTTTGGATTTAGGATCGTTCTTACTCCGCACGCACAAGAATTACTTTGGCGGTTCGAGTGTCTAACCGGACGTGAGCTTGACTGTACCTACTACTTAGAATCTATGTAGTTACAGATGTAGGAAGGTGATATATCCCGTCTAAGTCGACGGGATTTACCACCTGAATTTTGTATTTGAAGCTGGGGAATATTATATCTTAACGTTTCAGCTGCACTTCAGCTCGAACATATTAAATATTTAAATATAAGTATAATATACTGGTCGGGTATAATCAAAAGTATGTACGTATTACAAACTCCTGAAAAGATCATTTTCTTTCACGTAAGACCCTACTTGTTTTTTTCTTGTATCATGTGGGTCAACGAGTCAATAAACAACCCGATGAATCCTTCACCCTGCTAGTAATGGTAAAGTATTGATAAAGATTCAATCTCTCCCGGAAACCTTGTTAATTACGAAGTCAACCATCAGCTTTATCTTGAAATCTTCTAATGAAATGATTATCTCCGAAGCTTTAAAACATTTAGGACTAAAAGCTTTTTAGTGTCCTTTTTATATTTTCTGAGACGCTGGAGTGTTTTCTTCTCGTTTAAACATAAAACGTGACTCTGTGTTTATTGTGATGAATGCAAAGTTCTAAAAATAAATGCAGGTGCACTTTGCTCGCAAGCGTTTTTATAAAACTACTTTGTTTCTAGCTCCCGTCACATTAATTTGACATTAGCTAATGTGTAGCAGACTTTGAACAACGCGGATTTTTCATCAATTCATCATGCTTGATTTTAGCAGATATTAAACTGTATTTGTAAACTTTTGTTTAGTATATAGATCGATCTGTTTGAAGTGGTTTTAACTTACTACAAACACTTAAAGCTTACCTCCTAACCAGGCACAATGATCGAACTTATGAAAACTTTCATAACTCAAGGAAGTCTCTCATCAGTTATAAACTTCGTCATATGGGACTTTGATATATTGTCGTCATAAAGTTTAGCTTTAACTTCGCCTCTGGGAATCAAAATAAAATATTGTGTTGCACATTATATATGTTGATGACGGAACTTGTGATTCTTGTTTTAAAAAATCTTTAACAATTTCAGTTTCAGTGATTTGTTTATGACCGCTAAGTATAAATAATATGTTTGATTTTATTGCAATCCACACGAAAATAGTGCAGTATCAAATTTGTAAGCACTAGCAAACTATGTTATGCTCTAACAGTATTTACTTCCTGCCTTTGACTTTGTGGTAGTGACCGAAGCATACTTCCGGCGAATGCACTCCTACATCGAATGCGAGTGCTTCAGACAATGTGTAGTCGGTATTCTATTGATACAGTTGGTAGGACTGACTCAGTGGCACAGCGTTTTGCTACACTTGTTTCAATTGACTTTTTTGGCCGGGATATCGCGTGATTGATTGAATATTATCTTTGATATCGAAATCAAAGCATCATCGCGAGCTATTGATAAAACCAGTTGCATATTCTGTCGTCTGTCAATACCAATTCTTTTTCATTTGTCGAAGACTTCCCACAATCTAAATATAATGAGGTAACAATACCTGCAAGACGTGCTTTGGAAGTTCTTGCAATCCGTGGCAAGTTGGACTCAAACTCGGCAAACTAGAGCACTATTATACAGGTACCTACACTACCTACAGTTCGCGTAACTTAAACTCCGCAACAATGAAATATGAAAAGTTTCAACCACGACTTTTGAACTCGGTGGCTAGATTTTTAATATCCTTCACTATGAAGATGGAACTGATAAAGCAGCTTTCCGTGAAAATATTATTTGCCATTTACACACATTATTAGCTAGAGTTCTTTGCATTTTAGACTATGTCAGGTTTATAGTTATTTATTACTTTATTAATCAGGTAACAGCAGGATTCTTTTTATTAAAGAGGTTGATATTGTAGATTGACCATACGTGAATTATTTTATAGTTATGGGATTTTACTATATTCTCTTCTCATCAATAAACAGAATATTGAATTTGATAATATAAGTGCTACCTACCAACAGTTTGTAGAAACATACCTATTTATAAAATTAAAGGGCCCCTTTACCGCGTGGAAGTTCGTGAGATGTGAATTGATAAAAAAACAACCTATTTCATAAGTGTATCCCTCCCACTCCACTCTGGACACTCCCGCTATCTTCTTGCCCTCATTGTATATGATCAATGACTTTATATAATTTGCGCTTTATATGATTCTTCAGTAATTCCTTAAGAAAGAACACTATATAACAGAAAATAGGGGAAAGTCTTATTAGCTTTTGAATAACTCGCGCAGTTTTCTGCAATGCGGCCGGCTCTGACCTGCATTATACCATCCTATCTAACCACAATCTGATTGCGTACCGGAAACTATTCCAAGCAGCTGTTGTATGTAAATACGGAGTGGGTTCAGCCAAGAAATGGTTCCGGCACTTCCGGCATGGAACACAAGACTAGTTGAGCGACTAATGGGGGTTTCAATAAAAGACGCACCTGATCAAAACACCAATACTAAAGCACAAATAGCACAAATTAGGAAGACGCCATGCGGGGAGCATTTTACAGATGACTCACTCTGAACTAGCGACGATTTTGACGCTTACTGGAAGGAACTGGAATCTCAGAGGTCAAGATAACTATGAAGATGTTAGCCACGAACGTCATGTATCTTTGATTGAAATCAGCTCAGAGTTATATTACGTTCTTTCTTGTATCAAATTTAGCTGTATTTTGTCCTCGATTGTGGCTACCATCTTTTTGAATTGAATCTAGAAACCTTGGCTATGTAACAAACAAGTGACAATCGCAAAAAATCTTAGGGTCGGTCGAATGATCCTTCTGTAAACTCTGTATTTTGTGCAAATACTAAACCTACTATACTAAATACTGGCCCAACCACTATACCACTAAACCTACTAAAGCACAGCGCCCGTTGAAGCTGATAATGTCTATGTAATCTAATCAGCGTTGAACTGAGACAAACGATAACTAATACGATTTCCGGGCGGATAGGAAGTACGACCACAAAATAGAGAGTATACAGAAAGTTCACTCGGACTTATTTCGGATTTTCGCGATTGACACTTGTTACATAGCCAGGATTGTTTCTGTCAAAAATCTCTCAATATCAATACAGCAAAATCTGATAAAGAACGTCATATGATTCTGAGCCAATTTTAAATCCAAGAAATTTGACGCTCGTGTCAACCACCTTCAGTTACCTTGACTTCCCCTGAGATTCCGGTTATTTCCAGTTAAAGGCAGTAAGCGTCAAAATCATCGCTAGTAGGTACTGAGTGAGCCATCTGGTAAGGTGCCCCGCGCGCCGTTTCCCTAATTTGTGGTACGACTGTAATTTAGTAGAGTGGAAAGATAGTGCGCCCAAAAAGAAGGAATACCTATCGGATCATCGTTTGACATGAATCGTATTTGTATGGCAATAAGGTGAAAATTCGTATTGTTGTAACGCATGCGTCACGCAGCGCTATAATAGTGCAGCAACGGACGTTACGTATGATCACCGCCTAATTATGAATGAAAGAAATTTTATTTATTGGTATATTTACAGAGAAGAAGGCCTCCCCTTTGCCCAACAGTGGGACGATATGGGCTAATTAAGATTAAGATTAAGAAGATTTACCTACAAAGTGAAAATATATCATGACATGTTTCAGTCAGTAGGGACGAAACTTTAAGATTCATGACTGTAAGAACAATTCTGGGCCACGTGTGAAATTAAAAACAAATTACCTATTATAAATCAGATATTCTACAGATTTTTTTTTGTATTATACAGCTGATTTAATTTCTGAGATTTTGCAAGAGGCTCAGTGAAGTGACAACCAAAGTAGTTTGTGTACCTACGCTAAAAATAGCTCATTGTAACAAATTTACTCTAAACTCAAGCGAAGCACCAACAACAAAAAGGCACAGACATTATTACATTACAAAAGAATCTAATTTAGAGCCACGTTTACAACAAGGAGAAGCAATGTGGATTCTCTGGTTGAGTGCGACCGTTACTGCGACAACTATTATTTGTAGAATTAATGGTTTCTGTCTTTGTTTAAAATTGCTATGTTTTCATAGCGAAGAAATTGAAATTAGCATGCACTCGTTGGTTAACAAGCTTTAGCTTTAGCAGCAGTATATTTTTATATTTTATTTAGCAGCAGTATATTCGTTGTAGGATTTGTCCACATAATACTTTATTTTTTAGGCGCTTGACATATATAAAGTCCGTTGGTGGGTTTATTTTTGCGCAGCGCTATCCGTTGCGTTTGGAAGATACGATTTTCCACCATATTTTCATACAAATACGATTTATATAAAACGGTTTGACGGACGCATCCGTTAGCTCAAAAATATCGCACAACGTTGCGTTAACATACCTAAGCATTTGTCAAACAATTACAAACCATATTAATATGTAAATAAGGTTGAAAATAATCACTTCCGTTACGCAGCGCAAAAATAACGTCGAAACGGACGTCATGTGTGTAAAGCGCCTTTGCTATAAAATTTTGGAGGAACGCTATGTGTTGTTCGAAGTATAAAATATTAGAGAGAACATATTGGATATTTGCGAAAAAAAAATGATGTCATATTTGAACTATTGTGAAGATTTTTGATTATTGTGGATATAGGACATAATACAAGGACCATAAATAATAGCCTGTATGCTTAACATTATAGGTAAAGGCTTCTAACAAAGGCCTTGTGCTGCATACTCGATGTGGGAAATGAAGCCGCTGCGAATTTCCTGCGCATTATTCCTGCTACAGCGCGCTACGCCGTAGCCCGTAGACATGTCGTAGTAGTTTGCTACGTACTGTGCTGCGATGATTTTATCCGGAATGTTATTTAAACCACACAATCAATGTAGGTATATCGGAAAATACAGGACGTAATAAGGATCAATTTTCAGCTGATCGACAATTCTCAAATTAGCTGATTGCAACTTTATAAGGATGTAATTTTAGTATATCGTCCTATGTTCTGTGGAGTTTCATGGGTTTGACAACTTGAAATACTTATTTACAGTATTTTTGTAACATTTTCAAAGGAAATATATTTTTGTATGGTTCATTGCGGGGCGGAGTTATAGACAAGAAAGCTTCCATTATGTATTTGCATAATTTACTTAAACTACTATAACGTACTATAATAAAATGATCAATATTGTAGCAGCTGTTGTCGCTCTCGATAGTTCATTGTTACTGAGCTTGCTTTTATTTACTACTTTAAATAATTAAGTTTATTGTATGTTTTAAAGTTGTATTTGATAAAATCTCATAACTTTTGGCATTTAGGCTTCAAGGCATTTTGAATTTTGTCTTTGGACGTCGCTCCTTGGGCTACCCTGACAAGTAATAACAATATAGGTTGAAGTTTTACTAGTGAACGATAGCAAAAACTCACAACCGGCTAGTGATAAGGAACAACTTTCCCAAAGGAACATAGGTCGAAACACGAAAAAAAAAAATTGGACCTCCCATAGTAACTGAAATCAGCTGATCGGCAAGTTTGTATGGAACGTCACAAGTAAAATTTCACCTATATAGGTTAGTGGTTAACTGCGGTGAATAATGTTTCTTTAGCTCGTTTGTTGCCTTGAGTTTAAAGTGGATTGAGCTTCTATAAAGAACAAACTTTAACCACGGACAGAGCTTCCAATCCAATGCAGTAGAAGATCGCGATCTGTGGTCAAACTTTCGGTATCGGCCTGTGGGGTCTCTCTTTTTTTGTTTAGGGTTGCAACAAACTCGTAGTACAACCGCGGAAATTCGGAATATTTAAATACGACAAGAAAGGTTTTACACAAATTGTCACATCTCTATCTCATGGAATAGAAAAATAAAAATGATACAAGTACCTATTACCAGTTCCATGATAAAGCGTAATATTTATACAACGTAAAAATACTTACATAGGTACACGAAATGAAACAAGGCAAATTATTAATTGAAATCTCCTACGCACAATATCAGATTTTACATCTTGTAAAAGCCAATAATTATACAATTTTGTTGTTCGGTAATTTAGGATTTCACTCTCATCGTATAGGACACCAAGTAGTCCAACGACCCGGTGAACGCTGGTTTATCATCAGAACCAGAGCGATATATTTTTCGCGGTCTTGCGCTATGGCTTATCCGTGTCGATATACACAAAAATCTTTATTAATAATGTCATCATGGCACATTGTCTTCTATGATTTTTTTGGCAAAATTGTTTCATAAGAAGCTCTAGTTAAGCAGCTAATTGAACTTCTTCATTCAAGAATATACTTCAGAGACTGCGCTTGCAACTGCTAGTAAATAAAAAACTAGCTTGCAACGCTAATTCAGATTAAATTCTTGCTGTATTCACTGCAGAAAAACTTTGTGAAAAGCTGCTCATTTCTTAGACAGTTGCTACAGCTGTTTCAGCGTCTGCTTTCTAATATTTTTCTCGTGGAAAGAATTTTCTAAATCAATTCAGTAATTTTGGACATTTGAACTTCATTAATATCGAGAAATGAAAGTTCCGACGCTTTCATTAATAACTTGTTAAAGCAATCTAATTTATCTTCCACCCACCCTATTTATGCAAGCTTGTCTTTCAGAAAGTAAACAAGTAAGTTACTTACTAAGTGTAACTTAAGCGTTTTATCTTAGAAGTGTCGTACCACGACCATCGTTCACACTCAGCCGGGTGCAAACTAAAAACACTAGTTTGCTAAAAGTTTTGCTAACTTTATTTGTTATCAGGTGAGATAGAGTAGAAATTCAATGTCCAATAATGTCCATCCATTCACCAAACCTGATTTAAAATTCTCGTGTATGGTAATGACAACGTGAATCAAATTATAAGACGAATACCAAAGAAATTTTTACTTGTCAGGTCAACAGTACCCTAAACCTACAAGCATGTAGGTATGAAAAGATTGATGAATGTGGAGAGGAAAGAGAAATATCAAGATCGTAGCAACTGGAAGGATGTAGTCTCTGCCTACCTCTTCGGAAAAGAGGCTTGATCATTATGTATTGTTTTCAGGTATAATATTTCGTTCATGGCTTATGTTGTGATGCAAAATTAATCATTTTCGTCTTCTAAGTAAGATATATGGGTTTCTATGGTACAAGCAAAACAATAGGAGCTTTATTCAGCCAACGGTAAAATAATTAAGGGGTGGTATAACACCATAACAGTTTTGTAATTGGTTTTCGTCATCTCAGTTACAAAGAAGGAGATATTTTCAGAAAACGTATGTCATCATCATACGTGATAAGTATATTCAATAAAAATATCTAAAGCATCTCAATGTGGTTATTTTTAATGAATGTATGAGGCATCGAAGTTTATGGATGACATCTTGAATGGGTAACTTGTATAGTGTACCTACCTACATCTGTTACACTGTATGTAACGTTTTTATTTTGATCTTATCGAGCTTGTCTAAAAAGTTGTAAGTTAAATTAGGTACTTACCCGATGTTTGCGCTCTTCCTTTAGAAAATCAAGATTTCAATCTCATCGAAAATTTCTGTCTGCTTCTTATAAACTTATGTTTTTCTTATCTGGTAAAACATTTTTCGCATTTTCGCAAACTTTGTGGCCAAGAATACTAGATAGATTGTTCCTGATATGCCGCTTGCCGCAAAAAATTGACTTAGAAAAATAATTTATGATGCTTCACGGCAAAGTGAGCTGATATTTACGATATAACATCCTTTAGGACTATTTATGAAATATTTTAAGAGTTTGAAAATAGTTTGTCCTTCCGAAGTTTAATAAAACGCCCGCAAAATTACTTAGTTTTCATTATAAACACATATATTACATGGGAGCTTGGGCGAGAAACGCACGTTATATAGAGACAATACGAATTTCGACCGTATTTGAGTTGCTGTGTAAAAATAACGCACAAACGGACGTTACGTTTGTATGTCGCCCGTTGTCCATTGACTTAAATCGAATAGTGTTCCTAGAAATTAACTAAATATAATCTTCGTTTTGGTAAGTAAAATGTTTCAGATACAACCTTATGAAATAAATAAATAAACAAGTGCAGCTCAGTGGCAATAATGGACTGTCCTTCAGCCATTCGTCGTCGCTACGTGACAGTCTATTTATTAGCGCTCATGCTTTAGCTAAATCCAAGCCACCGTTAAGTTGCTTGTTTAGATGTAGGTATAGAAGAAAATGTTGGATGTTTAAACTAGGCGCAGATTCCACCTGCGAATTCCTTTCCTTCTAGTCCCCGCGCGATCAGATTCGAAAGCGAAGACAATGTTATGATGACATAAGGCTGCCATCAAATCGCGCGTGGACGTATGATAGATTTGATGTCATCATCATATTCACACAATCCGCATTTACGCACGTCTACGTCACGAAGTTTTACATGTTTCAGTTTTATTTGTTTCAGTGTGACATCAAATGTTTTACCCGCAGTTGTCATGTTTCACACAAAAAGGAAATTTCATTTGTCATATCCGTATGACATGCTAGGTTGTACTACAAGTTTTAGGGTATCATATCTACGTAAAACCATTATATATCATACCCTGAAAGTTTCAGCGTGGTTTCAACCTTATCGCTATTTATTCACACCTTGGCTGGTTAGCGGGTGCTAAATGACTACTTAAGCCGTGCGAAACATTAATTAAGGTGATCCCGAACGAAACTAGCGCTGCGAATTTCCAAAGAATTTCTTCTTGAATACATACATTTTGGAAATTCCATTGTAGTAAGTCAAAAAGGTGACTTATTTAGTAAGTCATCTTTTAGTAACTCTTCTTTTTTAATCCACATGTTTTACTGCAGGTACAGTAGGTATGTCGAAATTGACAACTTCCAGCACTTATTAAATTATTAAACGAACAAGGATAACTCATATTTAATGTTAACCGCAGTTACCGGCGGGCGCTGGTAACGCGCGCGAGCGACCTGTCGGACTCCCGATGATGATGCTCTTAATGCACCGAAACGTCGAGACTCTGTAAGCCTCGACTTAAAACAACAAGGTAAGTCGTGATAAACATTAAACTCCAGCACTTATGTTGTCATTTCAGGCAGAAAAATACATAGAATAATTGGTTACTGACACGTCTTGCTTGAAACAAGCTTCAGTACATAGATAAGAAAATACTTATTAGATATTCTTCAATTTACCTACCAAAATGGGTCTTCTGCCATCGCATTAGTTTGATTTTTCGATTATAAAATTTTAAGTGATGACTGTAGGTAATGAACTAATGAGCCTCCAATATCATCAGAGAGCCTCTTAACGAAACTTTAGCCTATTCATCCCCTGATGAGATCTTTTGCACATCCCGATGGGATAATCCCAGCCAGATTATGAAATTACCTACTTTTCAGCTACAAGAATTATAAACAATCTTAAAAAGATAAAATAAATTATTCTACAAGAGTTTTCTGCAGTAAGCTTTCGTGATGAATGGCGCATTTTCTTAAACTAAGGATAAGCTGGTTAATCTGGTTATAATGAAAAAAATAAATCTTTTGTAGGACTAACTTAGTTTAGGTACTTGTGGTACTAGGTACTTATGAGATGGTCATTTTGAGAGTAGAATACGAAATTGTGCGACCAGACTCAGGTTGGGTTTTTTAATATTCAATAACAGTGCTAATACAAAGGAAAACATCAAATTAAAGATAGGTTTGTTTTATTGAGAGCACAGTATTTATCTATTATCAAACTGTTAATACTAACTGCACTATGGTACATTTTACATGTGGCCCCCATTTATTATGTGCCCATATTGTAGATGAGTATAATAAGCTTATGTATCGTACATCGAACTGCTAATCGTAGGTATGCGCGGTTAAAAGTCCAAACTGCCTAACCTAGTCTGAGCTTGACTGTACTAAAAAGTATTTATTCAAAGTATTTCAGTCGTAAGTAAGGTCGTAAGTCCCAAATAAATGCGTATTTATAAAGCACCTATGGGGCGTGGGAGGTAACGCTATAAAGCAATCAATACCCGACTGGAATGAGATTAGGAACTCCTGCCGGACGTGCTCTCGCAGTCACATCCGATTGGTGAGGTGGGAGTACGGTATGTTGCATATCGCAGTTGAACGTGTAGACTACAGGCAAATGAAAAAAAAGGAGTTCCGTCTCCGTTACATCGCTGCACTCTTGTGACTGACAGACTGAATGCGCAGACTGATGTGGGCGCAGTGCCTGTAGATGTATGGACGCAGCGCAGGTTAAAAAAATATCCTATCTCTGTAGGTAGGTAATACCAAATTTTGGTAAGTAGCACGTTGCACCTACTGAGTACTTGAACGTTGGAAATAAGTATAAAAAACAATTCGGTATCACCATACTTTGTTCATCGCGGGTGTAAAGGCTCACGATCGTACCCCGTTTCGCTTGTGTAGTAATCTTAGACACTTTCAAGACTATACATGTCACAGACGGCAGACTAAAGGTATGCTTAAAAACCAAGCGACAGCGACAACGACGCGCGTCGTTGTCGCTGTCAAATGACTGGTTTGTATGGGTTTGTATGGGGAACCAGAAAAACCGAGCGTCGGCGTCGTTGCGGCGCGCCACGACGCCGTCACGTTGACAGCGCGCTGAGAAGCTTAGAGTTTGTATGGGATGCGGTCGAGTTTTTCTACAAGACCGCAGCGACAACTATCACAAAATTCCTACAGGAGACAGTATTTTATTTTTGAACGATCCTGATTCTTATTATTGTTTCAAAAGGCCCAACCTTCATTGGTCCTAAGTGAATTCAGAAGCCATATTTGCTAATTCAAGCCTCTCACAAAGGGTAAACCAACTCCTCGTCTGACGTTGCAAGACAAGCTTAATAAGACCTCGTATTTACATAAATTTGTAAATGTGCCTTAAGTTATTCTTGAGCTATTACAAAGATTCGGAGCAACTTGAATCTAAATATCTTTTCGAACAAGTTAAATGAGATTATGTTTTGATAAGAACATGGAAATTAACTTGACAAACTCTTGTAGACTTATCTGGTTAGTATTAAAGTTATCAATAGTACCTACTTATTACAAATCTATGGGTAAACTATTGTTTGTTCCAGGCGATTTTGAAATATAGACATACCGGTAGAAATCTACAGCGGTGATAAGGGACGGTATACCGCACCATCTTTGCAAGCATGATCTTTATTCTTAAAGTCTACATATGGGAAACGAAAACATTGAAAATCAGTCAGCTAATCATGAATTTTGTATGGGATGTTGAAATTTTTACTTGTTTAATAGAAGAAGTTGTCCAGATCCAGGTTTGATCATGCCTGCAAAGTATTCGGTACTCATATACCAGACACAATTTAAATAAATCAAGCCTTAAATAGTTTCTGCATCCAGGCATGTCCCCTTTGTGTATTCTATCGCTTAAATAATGGAACGTGCCCCGAGGTGTACATACGAGTGCATTGGAATTCTATTTGCTGGCGGTGGTTACAAAATCTATCCTCAAAAATCCCTACTGCACATTGCTACTAGCAGTAAATAGCTAGATATATACCTAATACTTCTTTTATTGCCACATTGAATACGAAGGGGTAATGCCAATGTTTATGTAGGTATTGTTAGATTGCCAATGTTTATTTTCCTCGGGAAATTAAATCGGGTGAATGTTTAGTTCATAGCTTTGCTCGATGATAGGTACATGATTCCAACATTTTTGAAAAATAAAGAACAATCATCCAGAAACTTCAACTCGGTAGGTAAGTACTAATGTAAGATTACCGGTCTATAGGTATCTATCCGACATCCTAACGACCTGACGTGGGACTATTCCTAATGGCAACCAGGCCTTAGCCCATTTACACCGGCGGCGCTGCCAATCCATACCATTTATGTCCGTAGGTATTTATATCCTTGGACCATTCAGTGGTTCTATACCTATTCAGAAAAAGATTGTCTTTACGTATGAATTACTGTTGTAGAGGTTCTATGTTACTTCCGAAACTACTACGGAAACAACTCAAACACGATCATTAGTGCATTTAGATCGTAATGACACGATAAAACACGCCCTTTCGTAATCATGATTAATTGCCGGCAGCGACACTTTTGGGCTTTTCATCGTATTTTTTGTTATTAATTGCTAAAGTTTCTTGTTTCACGGCCCTTTACGAGTGTGCTCGCACGGATATTAAAAGTTGCTTTTGCCACTTTTGCTGAACAATCTGAGGTGAAACTTCGCTGAGAGAAATTTCCTAACTTATTCTACTTATTACGTTTGAAGAAGGCACTTATTGTGTGACTTATTGAAAGTTGTTGTTGTCTTGTCTATGTAGGTTTTGTCTCTCACGCTAACAACAATTATATTAAGGTTTCGATTTTCTTGTTATTAAAAAACTTTGCATCTAGAAATGTAACAGTTATTGCTGTAAAATGTTACAGTCTGAAAAAATCATAACAAAAAACTGTACCTACTAAAAGAACACATGCGGTACAAAACAAAGTCCGTTAAGTGATCAATGAAAGGAACTGTACAAACATACAAGAACCATCATGTGAATTTGTAAAACCTTCCTATTGTCCGTAATGGCATGGTATTCTTTGGTGATGGTTCACTGATGACTGCTATTTGTGTTGTAGCTTTGGTAATTGTAGTGTAGTTAAGCTTTGTAAAAAGAAGTCAAAGTAACATTCACGATTTGAAAATACCTTTTATGATTTTATCGATAACGGTTAAATACCACGTATGCTTCAGGGGGGATGAAAGGGTCATCAGCATATTTGTATTGCCTACGCTCATCGAATACCGATACCGCTACACTCGAGAGTCGAGAGAAATTCGTGTAATCCAACCAAATTGAGGAGGTACTTGTCATCTAAAATTGTGCTGATCACGGTCGGGAAAGGTGTATTCTGTGTTTAATTCGTATTCTGGTTGCGCGCAACAAGTGCGGCGCAGGTGCGGCCGGGGTGGCGGGGTGTGGGGGTGGGGGGTTCTCATTGATCAGCCGGCGCCTGTTGCTCGCGGCCCGCTGACCCGCGCTGGATGACTGTAATCAAGCTGACATATGACAGCAGCGGCGCGGGAATCACGCCTCATCACCATTAAGCGCCGTCTCAGAATTAAGCCCGTAATTCAGGTAGGTGCGTGGGTGAGTAATGGGAGTATCACTTGTTGTACAGATATAGGCTAGCTACTACATGTTGGAACACACCTGCGTATAATTGTTTGCAAAAGCTTATCTATGCTGAAGCTGAAAGTTCAGCCGCTGAACTGGGACTTTGCTGGTCTGACACCCTTGCCAAATTCAAACGAATTGAAAATTACGCGACTAAACTTTGAGACAAAGAAAGAGTTAGGTAGAAACAAAAATCTAACACTTTCATTAGAAAAGGTACGAAACTTAGGGTTAGTTGGAAGTTGGAACAAAGGGAAATAGAAAAACTTCCTTTACCTGCCTATTATTTAGTATCCCTATGGACTCGTTTGGTGCCCTCCTCAATGTCTTAGATAAGTGTGAGGTAGGTACATATTCATATAGGTACATACCTACCCACAATACACACTGCTCTAGGTTTATTCATAAAAGTAGTGATCTGTTTATAATTAACGTGTTTGTTATTTATTATTATCAAATTGTTTTGGTAGGTACGACGGCCTTAAACTAAGGCCCTGTCCGCACAGGGTTTATTTTTTGGCAGTAGTTTTACTTGGTTTTTGGTAACACACTGAATCCTAGACGGAAACAGACGGAAAAATTATCGCGTGTTATTTCGTAAAAAAATAAAAATCTCAGAACGCGAATGAAATTCGCTATGCGTTAATTCTGCGTACCCTCAGAACCAAAGAAAACGTTTCCAAGATACTTCGCAACATACATTGTCTGGTTACAGGTTACAGATATCCACTCAAACATATGCGTGCGTTTTATTTTTCCTCGAGGCCTACTCACCTCGCTTCTTACGCACAAAGCCCAGCTTATTAATTAGACAAATCACAACACTTAATTCCAGATACGCCGGCTATAAGCATGAGCTGTAACTTTTTACGTTCCCATAAATTCAACGCTACAGAACATAGAGGCATAACAAGGCCTACTCATAAAAGCTGAATCACTAATTACTTATGCCATAAACATTTGGATGTCGTAATAAATATAAACGTGACTAGGTCGTAAGGAGCACGTAGAAATATGGTGTAGTGGAATGGAGGCACGTTTTTCTAATTTGTCGTCGTCTGTGCCCGCTCTTACATATCCTTTCTATTTGTGTTTCGCAGTACATTGCTACTTTACCTCTGAACCTGTGAGAAATTCTTTAAAGAAAATCAGTAATGGTGGACAAGCTGTTTTGGAAGCTCACGTGCAACTTGGTACTATGTTGAAGGAAGTCGTTTGGGTTCTGAAAAATAACTGGCGACTTACTCCAGATAAAAGCAAGGGGTGTTTGTAAGTTTGCAGTGCGAGATGTGGTGATAAAAGTGAAGAGTCTGGGTCGTGAACGCGTCTGTGATATTTATCATTTTGTGGGGATCGTGTTGAGCAGATAAAGCAAGTAACTAACATTATAATTCATTTTTAATTATTGCTCTCTAGAGAGAACAATTGCAAGTATGATCAAAAATAATCTGAAGATATCAAACAGGTGTCTCTTGGAATTAGGCACTTGTTCACGCAAAATACCTCAATATTGTACAAATTCTCATTTTCCTAACGCTGCGATAGCTCAGCGCAAAAATAACGTCGAAACTGACGTTAGGTATGTGTGTAAAGCGCCGGGCTAAACAAAGATCTCAAAAAAACAAAAAATGCGCTACCCATAAATAATACTAGTTTTAGGAGGCAGGTAGCAACCTTCCTTACGAATGCTCTCCATTAGTCAAGGTGTGTACAAAGCTATGTAAACGTTCTCAACACAGTCGAGCTGTGGTTGAACTCGACAAGACGAAACTTCCGAGACTTGGCGAGCACTTGCACGTATGTCGTCATTATTGCATTGCGGGGAGAATGTTTGTGTTTCGCAATATACCGGATATAAACTTACTAAGTATTGTACTTGTGTAAATGTGTCAATATTTCTTATAAATTATCTCTTTTAGAGTAGGTATTTTAGTAGTGCCGTGTGGTGCCGGCAGAGTAGAATAGCACCACCCCCTCTCTTTCCGTGGGGGTCGTAAGAGGCGACCGAGGGATAAACCCGACCCAAATAGCCAGGGCCAACCGTATGGTGGCGGTTAATCCACTACAAAAGCGTTCCCAAGGAGGGGTGACGTCTGGTAGGCGGCCGGTCGTAAAATTAAGACAAATCCTTTGCAACACAACTTTGAGATCAACAAAACGTGTTACACCGACCCCAAGTAATTGGGAAAAGGGCAGGAAGATGATATGAGAGTAGGTATTATAGTACTAAACTACTAAACTACTAAACTAAGTAATCGTTTTCAACACAGACGACCTGAGGCTGAACTCGACACGAATTTCCACCTCATTCTCATATAAACCCGCCTTTCCTCATCAATATGCGTTAATGGGTTTGTAATAAGACCGTTTGTAATAGTAGCTATCAATCTGAATTTGAAAACTTGTGCCTTCAATTCCACAGGTAGCTTCATGTTACACAATTCCTCTCTTCAGAGCTTTCCGAGCGTACGAACATAGAGAGACCACAAAAGGCAGTACAAAGCCGCAGACCCTACAATTTCGCTGTTCAATTGCTCATGGCGTAATCGTCTATTATACCAAACATTACAGTTTTATAAATGAAGCTCTTTTAATCGTGTCTTACGTATTGTATCACTGAGAATAGGGCGATTATTGCCTTAAATATCATTGACGTCAAATCAAAAAGTTTTATTATCTAGCATACTATAAAATAAACATTTTTGCTCAAGTCAAATGTATACGACGTCCTTAATAAAAGAAATATAAAATTGCATTCGAAGATTTCAGACTTTTCTAACATCAACTTAGCCGTCTCTTTCGTGAAAAATATGTTCAACGGATGTAGCTGACACATCGTTCTAAACTCCAGGTTCTGGCTAATTACAAATTATAACTTCTCTATTGCCGTTTCCAAATATAATTTTTACATTGTTATACATGTAATAAGAGAAAAAGATCCCTTAAGTATTGCTCTCGTCTTATATTTGTTAACTAAATTCACCTGCTTATAATTCTAGTTCAGATAATAACCATGCAATATTATGCACATGATTATTCAGCAAGAATTTCCGGCATTGTTCATATTATATCATACAAATCCACGACAGTGATTTAGGCATTTCGGACCAGGACAGTGATTTAGGCATTTCGCCAAGATAGTTTGAAATACAATCTTCATATTTCAGATAATTAAAAAATCATGTCGCAGCTCTACAAAATGTGAAAAAAGAAAATGAAGGAATTAAATTCCCTTCAGCCATAAAAGTATCAGTTTGTGTCTGAAAACTGGATTTTATCACGAAAACCTTTTACTTAGTCACCAGATAATATCACTCGTTTATTTAAAGGCAAAGTATCGCGAATGTTGTCGGGAACTCATTATAGGTCGTTGAGACTGCCAGAGGAGCGGCGAACTGCTATCTCCTAACCTCAGGGACGCATTTCGGTCGCACGAAAATGTGTACACTACAACTCATCAAAGTCGCATGAGGCGAGCAAAGTGTTCTGCAAGTTGAAAATTATTGCAAACAAAATTCCAAGGCTGAGAGTAGTTTGGCGCTGAAGTTTTATGCTTATTTGAAACGGCCGGTGCCCTGGAGTATTATTGCACGTGAACCCAACGTTGAAAACGCGAGGGATTTCACTAAAACGAGTCAGCGTAATAAAGTGGCGAAAATATTCAGCGACACTTTATGCGACTCAAAAGAGTATCCTGAATTTTTTAAACACACGAACTGGCTCTCACCTTTGCTGCCTGTTTTACGGGGTACTGCTCACTTTGTATTAGCTTTGTATGCAGTTTGTTGAAATTCGGCAAGCTTTACCGCCTGTTTTTCTAAACACGCCAAATAGGTATAGCGAATGAAAATAACATCACGTCAGCCAACAGCAGCCCACAGCTTTGTCATGTAGTTAGTACAAGCTCTATCGGACGAGAGAGCGTCCAAACACTACGCTTGCCGAGGTGCGGTCTGCTCTCGGAAACCTATCAACGATTATACTACTTGACCTTGTCACATTAAAAAGATATATGTCATAAAAGTAATCGCAATCTTCTGCGGTATAATGCAGTCACGAAGACTCCCTCTTATTCAGGATTATCCTTTATCAGTATAAAACTTGGTCTACGCGGTATGGGATTATGGTGTTACGGCGGGAAGTTAAACTCAAGTGAAGTTAGACCGCGCTAAGTCGGAATGGGTTAGAGTTTTCTCGGCAAATGCGTGTCCTCGACGTTAGAAAAATTTTATCTGCAGATTTTGCAACTTGATAGTTCTTAATATATAGGCCCAACTAAGACACCCAAAGACTGGTCTCTAAACTTTACGCAGATCAATCGCTAAATGTGACTTGTTCCATAAATCAGTATTGCGCAATCATTCAAGAAAAGCATTTTATTTTTTATCTGAACTTAGATTTATTGCTCTATCATATGAACTCCAAGTAGGTGCAAATACATGAACCTCTCTCATCGCAACCAACCGAAATTCCGTCTCATATATTAGCGGTCGTATGAAGAGCGCTTACTACATTGTCACAAGATCTCAAGTGTGGAATCCGTAACCACAGATACCTCTAGCTTTACACAGCTGCAATAGCAATAACAATTACTAGCGACGTCCAAACGGCTCGCGCAGTCAGTTTTTACGACGCTTGCAGATGTGCGGTGTAATTGAACTTTGGGATTAGAAGGTTCACTGGTAGAAGACACCTCTACAACCGCTACGTTATACTACGACGTAGCTCTCGTAGTTTTTATGATGTTATTATCTTGTCTTTTTATGCTACTGGTAAAAATAATGAAGGGAGTAATCGTAGTAAAAACTGAGTTAGTAGGAACTTTATTATTAATTCTATGATATCAGATGATGGTAGAAGTGGTACCAACGGTTGATGATCTGAACTTACCTGCAAATAATTCAGTCACGGAATTTCATATAGTTGGGATGTGGGGATTGTAAATAAATTAAACTTAATTTCAATCGTGGGTGTATAAATAATAGTAGCTACCTATGGAATAGTAATAGTATAGTAACTAGATAGTCAAGATACACTAAGTTACACCACAGACACTAAATAAACCCACTCGTGTCTGCACCTACATTTCCACAAATTCAGTGGTAATAAGCGGCAGGTAACTCGGTTACTCAAAGGAATCCGTTCTGAATAGTCGCGCACCTAACCGTTGAGACGGAGCTAAAATGTAGGGAAAGTGAAGCTTGGTGACGATGATTATGTCATAGATAGATAAACAGACACTAGGTCACCCCACAGTAACTAAGTAAGCCACTTAATTTATATTCTACTTACATTTCCACATATTCAGTGGTAATAAGCGGCAGGTAACTTGGTTACTCAAAGGAATCTGTTCTGAATAGTCGAGCACCTAACCGTTGAGACGGAGCTAAAGTTGGGAAGGTGAAGCTTGGTAGTTGATGTTACGTCATAGATAGATCAACTAATACTTCATTAACACACATAAACTGTCTAAATAACCTACTAGAGTCTGTGTAATAGATAGAAACCGACTAAATCTACTTGTGTCAGTGTATGTTACACTACGTTACACTACAGACACTAACTAAACCACCCACTTGTGTCTACCTACATTTCTACAAAGTCAGCTGTAATAAGCAGCAGGTAACTGGGTTACTCAAAGGAATCCGTTCTGAATAGTCGAGCACCTAACCGTTGAGACGGAGCTAAAGTTGTTGGAAAGGAGAAGCTTGGTAGGAAATGTTATGTAATAGACAGATCAAATAATACTACATTCACACAGAAACTGACTAAATAACCAACTAGAGTCTGTGTAACAGATAGATCAACACACACTACGTTACACCACAGATACTAACTAAACTACCCACTTGTGTCTGTACCTATATTTCCACAAAGTCAGTGGTAATAAGCGGCAGGTAACTGGGTTACTCAAAGGGATCCGTTCTGAATAGTCGAGCACCTAACCGTTGAGACGGAGCTAAAGTTGTTGGGCAGGTGAAGCTTGGTAGATGATGTTATGTCTTAGATAGATAAACAGGCACTAGGCCATCCCACAGTGACTAAGTAAGCCACTGAATTTATATTCTACCTACATTTCCACTAATTCAGTGGTACTAAGCGGTAGGTAACTGGGTTACTCAAAGGAATCCATTCTGAATAGTCAAGCTACTGAGCTAAAGTTGTTGGGAAGGTGAAGCTTGGTAGATGATGCTATGTCATCATAGACAGATATACAGACACTAGGTCACCCCACAGTAACTAAGTAAACCACAGAATTTATATTCTACCTACATTTCCACAAATTCAGTGGTAATAAGCGACAGGTGACTGAGTTACTCAAAGGGATCCGTTCTGAATAGTCGAGCACCTAATCGTTGAGACGGAGATACAGTTGGGAAGGTGAAGCTTGGTAGATGATGTTATGTCATAGATTGATAAACAGGCACTATGTCACCCCACAGTATCTAAGTAAGCCACTGAATTTATATTCTACCTACATTTCCACAAATTCAGTGGTAATAAGCGACAGGTGACTGAGTTACTCAAAGGGATCCGTTCTGAATAGTCGAGCACCTAATCGTTGAGACGGAGATACAGTTGGGAAGGTGAATCTTGGTAGATGATGTTATGTCATAGATTGATAAACAGGCACTATGTCACCCCACAGTATCTAAGTAAGCCACTGAATTTATATTCTACCTACATTTCCTCAAAGTCAGTGGTAATAAGCGGCAAGTAACTGGGTTACTCAAAGGGATCCGTTCTGAATAGTAGAGCACCGGACCGTTGAGACGGAACTAAAGTTGTTGGGGAGGTGAAGCTTGGCAGATGATGTTATGACATAGATAGATAAACAGACACTAGGTCACCCAACAATAACTAAGTAAGCCATTGAATTTATATTCTACCTACATTTCCACAAATTCAGTGGTAATAAGCGGCAGGTAACTTGGTTACTCAAAGGAATCCGTTGTGAATAGTCGAGCACCTAACCGTTGAGACGGAGCTAACGTCGTTGGGAGGGTAGAGTTTGGTGGTGTTATGCCTAGGACAGTTCAGTCATGCTCACATACTACGGTAAGACACTAGAATCTTTTTTGTAAGTCTTATGGACACAGCATAGTATGTTATATTATCTGTGGTACGTACACTTTATTATCCGTGAGATGCCGGCTTAGAATAGCATCACCCCATTTTTTTCCTGTGGGTGTCGTAAAGAGCGACTAAAGGACTCGAGGGTTTCATATGTATTGCAATTTTAGGCGACAGGCTGACAACCTGTCACTATAGCGATTACAACAATAGCTCAAGCGGCCTCAACTATTTTTGTGGTCGTCAACACTCTGCCTACCTCGCAAGGGATAAAGGCATGATGTATGTATGAACGTACACTTGCACCACAGACTTGCACTAAATCAGTGGTAATAAGCGGCAGGTAACTAGCAGCAGGTTCAAAGCAATCCGTTCTGAATAGTCGAGCACCTAACCGTTGAGACGGAGCTAAGGTTGTTGGGAAGGTGAAGCTTGGTAGATGATGCTATGTTATGTCTAGGATGGTTAATATTTTTTGATAAGATACCTCGATAATGATTTTACTTGTTTATTGTTCAAAGATATTTGACAATCTTCTGAGGGCTTGGATAAAGGATTTTCGTAAAGTCGATATGCATAGATCATTCATTCTTACAAAGAAGAACGAATAATTTTAAGTAGTTTAAATCATAATTATTTACGATACAGAAAAAGCAACGTCTGTATTAGTTTCACGGCATTCTTAGTATAATAAACACAGGTATTTACAGCGTAGCCCTTCTTTTATGTTCTGCTTTATAGTTTTGTATTTATGGTCGCTTAAAATAGTTATGATTATTACAATTAGCTGAGTGTAAAGTGCAAAGGAATTAGACAACTTTGCCTATTTATTTAAAAAGTGCTTCTTGCAGGGAATGTAATAAATTACGTAGCATAGGTCGTAGTAAGAGCTACGGCGTAGCTGTAGCAAGTACTACGGTATAAGTACTAAATTAGTATTACTCATACGCGGCAATAGTGCGATGCGAATATCTAAAGGTTCAAAAGCTAGAATATCAATCTTCATAAATCTGATTAAGTTTTTGTTCTCAAACTAGTGAACATGAATACAACCACAACAGTTTGGGAGTCAAGTAACCAAACCTCAATAGATGGACCTGTCGGGTCTTATCGAAGTGGAAACTTCATTAGAGTCCGCGTACCTGAAACCTGCACATAGATCGTTATTCATTGCTTGCTTCACAGGAACGTAATACATGCTCCAAAAATATTTCAGGTGACTTAAGAATATTTATGTTTTGACATAAGTCGTAAATAATCTTGATTTTGTATGGGTGCTCAAACATTTTTTTACGTCTCCTGTAATATTCTTATGGGTAGTCGTTCAGTTTAATGGTCTGAATGCATCCTATCAGTCGAGCTATCAGTATTCGGTTAGCTGTCCCTTACATCGGATACCTACAGCAGACTTATCCGAAGCCCGCAATAGAACGACGTTTGAAGTCACCAAGACTTGAATGTGGTTGCTCCCTTGACTTTGTGATAGTTGTTAGTTATCTATTGTTTTGTGTTCCTTACATAGCTTAGATGATAAATTAAGGATCTGATGAACTGAAACTAATTTACTTAGCAAACAGGTGAGGTAATAAACACAAAGTATTGTTTGCTTACTGAGTTTTAGTAAGTACTATGAGTACTATTAGAACGAGTAGCTATTCAAATTCAATTCAAATTCTTTATTTTATATAAACATACATACAAATAGGTAACAGTGTCTTATTCAAACAGTATTTTTTATCCAACGAGGCCTTTTGGGTGCCATTTTATCACTATTTAATAATTGGTAATTAAAAGTGCGGGTTTACAATAAAACCAAAGTAAAGTGTCACCAGCACCTTGATCAACCTTATGGCGAGGGATACGTACCTAACTTCCGTTTGTGCGTTACATTTGCGCAGCGTAACGCATCGTTGGGACAATATGACTTTCTAACTTTTAAAGCACTCGCGATTACTTTCACACATAATAATTAATTCGCGATAAGACCCGTTAAAGTAATTATTAAATATGACTTTCGATCTTACTCTCACACAAAAACAGTTTATGGCAAACTGTTCGACAGAAGCACCCGTCGACGCAGCGATATTTTTGCGCTAGCGGATGTGTCAGTCAACCCGTTTGACACAAACCGTATTTGTATGAAAATAAGGTGGAAAATTGTAATTCTCAAACGCAAGGGATAGCGCTGCGCAAAAATATCGCACCAACGGACGTTACGTGTTTCTCGCCTAAACAACTCAGTCCTATGTATGTATATCTATTACATTATCCTCAACACTATACAAGGGAAACAAATAGGGTACAAAGTACAAAGCTCATGTCATATAGGTACCCGGAAGGCTCGCGTATAAATTCTCCGCATCGATGGAAGCCGGGTGCGAAATATTTCACAGCTGGATTTGTTCCGAACAGCTGCGAATTTATTCGACGTACAGACACCGTTGAGATTGACACGTTGCGTCGAATTATTCACAAAGGATAGTCCACCTCGTTTTTCAAACAGAGGCACCTAGGTAAAAACGATTAAAGCATTTTTTTTGGACAACCCAAAAAAAAAGAAAAACAAGTTCAGTTCTGTGTTATTTGACTGAATGAATAAATATTTTATGTAACTAGAAAAATGTGGCATTTTTATATTAATTTGTAATGTAGATAATATTGTGTTTGACATTTTGATTAAATAATTTGAACCAGAGAATATTGTAATTAAATATTAATAGTTGATGGGTTTTGATAGAGACTTATTAAAATTAGTAAATTTTATTGACATGTTATGGATTTGTACACCTATTATGTTCTATTCGTGCAATCGACTTGGGTTAATACCTGTAATGATTGCATATGTTGTAAACTTTCAATAAATAAATTGTATTGTAATTGTATTGTATTGTATGTTTCGCGTTCAAAAGTGGAGTCTATTGCCTTTATGTATATTTATTTTGACATTATTCCCATATGATCTATCTCGACAGTTATTTTCTGGCGGGCGGACACCTAATCTGTGGGTAATACTGAATTAACAACTGTCATACCACACAAGGATATTTATTGCGATTTACAGAATTTTGTACGAAACTTTGCCTGAATACATTTTTTTAACATCCTATTTCTGGATAAAAAAGTTAACATATAGGTATTAAACGTTAACAATATTCTTCACTATTGGAGACGATCCTGGGCGATGATCCTATTTTAGCAATTTTATATTTGGGACTTTCACGAACGACTCGGTGTCCCACCATAACGTTTCAGACAAACGAAAAAATTTCAGACAAAAAAAAACTTGTAGTTTAATTATCTATAGGCAGAATGGGCAATTTTGCCCAAGAGACCAGTATTTCAGCCACATTAATTACTTTACTTTTTTTACTTTTTATTACTTAATATACAAAACAAACACTTTATATAAAATATCTTCGCACCATTAAACCTAAATGGTTTGTGTTGGTGCTGCACAATCCTCATATAAACTATGTACTTAAATAAACTAATCAATCGTTTAATCAATCAAATCAGCGAACTTTCTGGAATTAGGTCTGGTTAGTTCGCAGGTGAGTGAATTAATAAACTTCGTGTGGCTCGCCTTTGTTCCAGGTACAGACAATGACAAAAGGTTCGCTACGGAGGTATATAATAGCATATTATATGTATGTAGGTACTATATAGCCACTCACACATAATATCTTACAAGGTTAAGACTAGAGACTCGTGAAGAACAAAGAACTGCAGTTATTAAACTTAGAAGTCATTATAAGCGTCGTCATTTAAATTAAAAATACCGAAACCATGAAGCCATATCAAGAAACCGTTATATCTAAGTGGTTAATAATATTTAGAAGTCTTTGATAGCGAAAATTACAAAACCTCGAAGAAAGTTTCTTTTGTTCTGATATACAATTAGGTCTTTATTTCCAGAACAAGAGCCATAGTACGTGAGAAAAATACAAAACAAATTATTTTTCATTGAGCGAATATCTTACTTAGTAAAGTTCTGAATACAATCAGTATGGTTTGACCTTTGATTTATCATTTTGTATTTCGATCTGCAATAATTTAATTTGGTTTTTAAAGATGGTGTTACCTCGAGAGGAATATATATATGTTAGTATCTAATAAAAAATGTGATGTGAATAGTCATACATTTAACTTTTTTATTTTTATTTCACGCTTCACTTGCAACCCTGTTTGCAAGTGAAGCGTGAAATAAAAATAAAAATGAGGATAGATAGTTAGATAGATTTTATTTTATGTTTGCTTACCTACATTCCATCAAGGAAACATAAAATTAATTATATATTTCATTAATACCTTCAAGTAAATTAACCACAAATTGGAGTAACTCTAAACGGTGTAATTGCCACTTAATAAATCATCAGAAATATTTTAACCCACGGAGCCTTAAACTTTTAAAAAGCCCTCGGGAGCATTCTAAAGCTTTGGTAATTTAATATTATTGCCTACATTACAATATCCAGACTGAGTCGTTATTCTTGGCAATTTTGCAAACCAAAATAGTTTTTGGTCGGCGGTGGAATTTATTACTTAGGTACTTACTTACTTACTTTGGACTTGCGTAAAAATGTTAATAAAATTTCATTACATTGTATTTTTATTATGCAGAGATTTTTTCATGTTGAAAGAGCAGTGGCAGTACGTGAGAAATAATTTTAACTATTTAGCTGTGTTATTTGTAGGTTATTGGATAACTTCTACCCTGTTGCTAACTACTCACATTTACTTGGATATGACTGGGGCAACGGGTAAAATTATTTTGTATTTCAAACATTACCTACTATTAACTAATTCTGGAATCTTTGTACTAGGTAGGTACTACGTCTATTCATGAGTAACCGGAAAACACCTAACTAAACCCGATCTACTATTTCATGCTCTACCGGTAAATAGTTTATGATGTTCACACTGTTTTCCTTTAACCGCTGAATAAATTTAGTAGTTTCGGCAGGCATTTCTGAATCTACTGTCTATCATGTATATGTTACCGGCCAAACCCGATTTTAGGATAAACTAGTTTTTCCTAGACCAAAGTAGTTTATCCTACATGCGGTTGGATAAACCGGTATAGACTAGGCTAAACCGGTCCATCCGATGGCCGATAGGAGAAACTAGTTAATCCTAGGCTGAACTAGTTGAGCCTAAAATGAATTAGTACATTTCAGGATAAACTGGTTTGGCTTAGTTAAAAATGGTTAAGGCTACAGTGACGTAGCTCTAGAGGGTAAAGGGTAACGTCGAACAACCTGGAGACATCGGACACCCTGGAGACTCGAACACCCTACAGGGTGGGGTGTAGCATCGGACATCCTGAAGGCTCCGACGCCCTGGAGGGACGCCCTAGAGTGATGTAGCTCTAGATAGAGCGTAAAGTGAGGCTCGATTGCCCTGGAGGGTCAGGGTAGCGTCAGACACCATGTAGGCCCTGATGCGAGCACTTGCAACGTCGCTGTCGGTGATAGCTCTCACGAGCTGTCACATCACAGGTGTCTGTGGGAGTCCAGCCCACGGCAGGCAGCGTCCGAGCATTTAGGGTGTCCGATGCTACCCTGCATCCTCCAGGGTGTTCGAGCCTTACAGGTGTTTGATGCCTCCAGGGTGTACGTAGTGCCTCACAATAGGGCGTCCTTCCAGGGCTTCCGAGCCTTCAGTATCCAATGCTACACCCCACCCTATAGGGTGTTCGAGTCTCCAGGGTGTCTGATGTCTCCAGGATGTCCAACTTTACCCTTTACCCTCTAGAGCTACGTCACTGTAGGCTTAACCATTTTTAACTAAGCCAAACCAGTTTATCCTGAAGCGTACTTATTAATTTTAGGCTCAACTAGTTCAGCCTAGGATTAACTAGTTTCTCCTATCGGCCATCGGTCGGACCGGTTTAGCCTAGTCTAAACCGGTTTATCCAACCGCATGTAGGATAAACTACTTTGGCCTAGGAAAAACTAGTTTATCCTAAAATCGGGTTTGGCCGGTAACATATATATACAGACCATACATAGGTCACATCTAGGCATATACTTATGTGGATGAACATTTTAAGGACGGGAGCATATTTTTGACTTATTATGGAAATATGTCATGATAACTTTCTACTAAGTAATCAATCTAGTAATACAACTGTATAAATAAAAAACAATTAGGTAAAATTTAACTGTGCGGATTCCACCTTCGGTAGGTGTAGGCCATTCAGCAGCGTGATACCTATTCATTTGATTTTAATAAGTATGCGCTGACAGCTTGCGCTTAAAATATATTCGATGTCATATTTATACAGGTTGAAACTTCAATTTGAAGATGGCACCCTATGATGATGTGATGATGAAAATTCGTGTCATATTTAGTCTGCCTGAAATATGACAATCGGGCCGAAAAATATTTGATATCTCACCAATCCCTTTACCAATCAACATTAATTTGTGCGATTCAACTTGAGTAAGATTATTTTTAGGTAGGTACTGACAAATTTTGTAAGTGATTGAATAATGAAAATTACTATATTTTCAGTTTCTGGGTTTAATAAGCAACTACTTGAGTTTAGAAGCAGTGAGCCGCCCAAGTTCCAATTTTTTATATTTGTAGTTGTTGTATGAAATGTTGTTGAATTGGACAATGAATACTTATACACGTTTAGTCTTGACTGTTTTTACCTAAGCTTTTTACCTAGGTATTCCTAAATGTTGTCGAGATCATATAGAGAACTATGATCAGAACTAGCTCGCCCTTGGCAAGGTCAACTCACATATACTTCCCGGCATGAACCCGACTCGAGCAGACGATTAATTTCATCACAAAGCCTGTACTCACAATTCACATTACGACGCCGTCTCGACTCGACGCAGATAAATTTAGGAAGAGTTCATTTTAGGTCAATGTTACGGGAAAATATAGGTTGGTGACAAGATTGAAATGCCAATCTTTTAGACTTACTGAACCCTAATCAGGCGGAAGTCATGGACGTTTATTGCACCTATATATTTTCTAAATTCAATCTGTTATGTTTGGGTTGCTAAGGCTTATGCTATTCCATCAATACAATTTTGATAGAAAGATAGTTGGTATGAGAAATTGTTGAAGTTAAAAAGATAGAAAACACTGGTTTGTACCGAAACCCTATTTAGGCTCCTCTTAAATAATCAATCCGTTTTGATTCATTTCAAAATAATACAATGAAAGAAATTATATCCAATGAATTCAAGACGATGAATTGTTCTTTTCTCTAATTCGAAATGAAATGGAGATTTGGGGTCTGATTGAAAACTGGAATTTATATTATTGTATTTTAACGATGTTGTAAATTAGGCTCTTTTTATAGATCTGTTTACAGAATATAAATTCAAGAGCTTCTTCATCCATTCAAATAAATCCAAACATACGTGCAAAGTAATAAAATAAAACCCTTGTGTGCGAATTTGGTTTGTATTACATTAGTCGGGGATCATATGTAACGTCCGTTGCTGAGATATTTTAGCGCTGCGTAACACATGCGTTAGGAAAATGCATATTTCCACCTAAGTAATTTCCATACAGAGACGGTTTATGTCAAATGGTTTGACAGACGCATCCGCTAGCCTTGCGTAGTGCACAACGCTGTTTACACGATTCCTCAAGAAATTGGTGAAAATTAGTGAAAGTTCGTATTTTTCTAAAGGTCAAAAAAAAAGACAGCGACAGAAAGTGGCAGCGTCGTTCATAGTGTGACTGGTTTGTATGGGGATACCAGAAAGACGAGGCGGCACGCCGCGGCGCGCCCTCCATACTATGAACGACGCTGTCACGTTGACGGCGCACTACGATGCCGCCACGCTCGGTTTTTATTTTGACCTTAACACATGCGTTACGCACGTTGTGTGTGATCCCCACCTAAGGTGAAGTCGTCATTGGGGAGCAGTGGAATGTGTGCGAATGTAATTTTTTCGGGTCCTTTTTGCGGGTTCGGGGCAAAGGGATGCACGCTCATCCATCCGACGCTCCTTCCGGCCCCGAGGCCCGAGGTGAGGGATGGTGTTGCCAGAATCTGCCAGATAAATTCATTGTTTGGGTCGAAATACGAATTTTTGGTATTACGGTTTTTGGTAGACGTTTGGGTGGGCTTAGGAGGGCTGCCGTAAAATGATTTTTCATTTTGATTCTAAGACACCACAACCGAGAAAGTTACTATTTGTAGAGGCGTAATGTTCTCAAAGACTTAATCGCCTGTAGAAACCTTACACAGATTACTTACTCAGTGTGATATTGGACTAATTTTTGCGTGTTGAAGTCTATACCTACTACTAAGTCTACAACTTAATCCAACTGTAGTTTCAGCTCCGCGGATTACACGAGCGCCGAGCGGCCGTTATGTTAACATAATTTCAGATTAATTCGGCCAATACTGGAATACCTCAAATCTGGAATTGGAGCGGCAACCCGTTGGGCCGGGGTGAGTGCGGGGTGACGGTACTAGCTGTGGGGTGCGGGGGGGTGTGGCGGGGTAGCGTGGAGGATGGCGGCAGTCCGCACGCAGGCCCGCGCGCGTTCGGTCCCGCCCGGACCTCTCCCGCGACCCTACAGGTACGCACACACTCGCGCCACCCTGTTGCGCACTGCACTACAATGTTTATGTCAATGCACCCGCAGCCTCTACTCTCCCGCCTACTCTTTGGCCTCTTCATGCTACGTTTCGATTCTTTACTCAGATTTCAGTTTGGAATTTATTGTTTTGCATAAATCCTAATTTTGAAATTCAGTCTTTGTCAAGTAGGGTCCTTTACCGACCCAATATTTTTTGGAGACAATTTTCTATGAATATAAATTGTAACCGCTTTCAAAATGGCCATTTCTGATTTTATTCTATTTGGGCTATGCAAATTGAAAGCAAGGAATTCTTTGGCAAATATTCTCACAATAAATTTGGGAATTTGGGAAACGGCTATCCGTTTTATTTGCAACATTAGTCATTGTTTCCCTCGCCTTATAAGTAAAGCAATTAGCGTGAGACACTTGTAAAAGAAATTGGATGGGAAAAAGTTTGGCTTTTATTGAAAAATATTTTGTTCTTTTTGTCGCAATTCAAGGCATTTTTCCGGACCTTGGGTAAAGTTTGATATTCCTTTGGGGCAACAAGGATCAAATTGGCAAAATAAAAAGGTTTTTTCTGTATTAGAATCTATAGAGCTATTTTGCTATCACTGAGAGGAAGGGCCCTTTCCCGCATATTAGTAGTTTTTTTGGTCCCAAAGGTCAATATTTCTTTGTTTGTAAAAGTTTTCCAATGAATATTTCTGTGGCTTCACTATGCTTTCAATGTGAGCTTATTGTGCTTTATATGGGGTGGTAGATAGTAGGTGTATGTTTTTGACAAGTTGTGTGTTGTAATACTTGTAATTATAATATACTAAAATAGATTGCAATGTAAGGAAACATTTTTAACATTGTGGAGTTCGGTATTTAAGTACGTCATCGGCAATTTTAATTGTTAAGGCGTTCCGTTTTCCATACAAAAATTCAATGGAGTTATGTATGTAAGGCGAGGAACACACGCAACGTCGGTTTGTGCGTCGTTCATTCGATTCTCCACCCTACCGGCATATGAATACGGTTTGTGTCAAACGGCATCGCACAACGCTGCGTTGTCTGTCAAATCGTTTGACATAAACCGTATTCGTATAAAAAAAAGGTGGAAAATCGAACAAACGACGCACAAACCGACGTTGCGTGTGTTCCTCGCCTAAAGGAGACAAGAGTCGGTTTAAAAAACTTGATGGGGAGTCCCGTGGGTATATAAGATTGTCGCAAAACACTAAAAAGAATTTTTAAATCATCAGATTTCCCCGTAAAAAGCGAGTCGCCACTTTACGAAAATAGATGGAGCTACTGCTGCAATAAATACGTTTAATTTTATTGTGCAGAAAATACTGATTATCTGTTAACTATAAGTAGTTTTGCGACAAATTTACGTGTGCCTTCATCATTCAGAATAAAGTTTCTTTAAAAAGAAACTCTACAGCTCATGTGTGACCCGACTGAAGTGCAGTTTTTCGTTTGTATGACGTAACGAACCACCTTAAGTAGGTACGTCGTCGGGAAGTTATTGTTCCTATTTAAAAGAAAAAAATAATTTTTGTTCGTTACTCATAAAATTAACCGGTGGACATCCACTAAGATCTTGTTATCATTATTAATTTCTCTGCGGCATCCTTCTAAGATATTTTTACCAAATATTTTTGGACTCATATTTTTAGAATATTTGTGTGGCCTCTCGGCGTTTTCTCGTTGAGGACTTAAATACATTTTCGGTGTATCGTAAATAGCAATTTTTACAAGAGAAAAATCTTGGGGTCGGATATTATCTATGATATTCTATAGTTAGTAAAAAAGATTTAATATTCATGTCAATATCTGAAAAAGATTTAGGTAAAAATGAAATGATTTAGGTACGTTTTACATTCTGCAAAAGAAGTTTGAAGCTTATCTTATATATCTTACTTACTTACTATCTTACTTGTTTGTAGTCTTGACAGAGTTTACAATCCTAAATTATTTATGAGTGTCCACACAGATGGTCTCTTGAGCTTTGAGAAACTACTGGGGCAACTTTGTTGTGATGTTTTTATTTAGAATCCCACATCGTATCATACATTATGTATGTATACCTAATATAGTACGTAGAAAATGCTAACATTATGTACATATTTCATGACCAGATAGGATGAAAAGTTTGTAGAACTATGAATATATGAATTCAGTTCGCTTTCAAAAGTATTCCCCCCTCGGTGGCCCAAAAGAAGCAGAACTCAAAAACTTCTAGGAGGAAACTTGTTTAAATAATAATAATATTTTAATGGTCGTAATTTTTGTATATGAAAACGTGAAGCCTCTAAGATTTTGTTTTTGAATTATTTATGAAACAACAATAAATATCATGGAGTTCTTTTATAATTATGTGGAAAAAACAAATGTGTTCGCGAATAAGCACAAAAGTGAGCCACTTGTTTGATCCTATTTGTTGACACAATGCTTGGCCGATTGCCAAAACTCTCTCTTCAGAGAAAGTGTGAGTAATATACAACTGTGCACGTGGTAAGAGAAAGTTTTCAGTCATAAATTGGATCAGAAATAGGTACGAGTATAATTCTTAATTTGCGTTCATTATTCTTCAAAATTTAACCTTGCTCAAATTAATGATTACGAAATGTATACTTATTTTAATGTGGTTCCACTAATTAAAAATAAATTGGTTTGCGTCATCCACAAATATCTAAGTTAAGATACCCTTAAAATCCAAGCGTCGCGGCGTCGCGGCAGCGACGTTGTCGCTGTCAAATGACTGGTTTATATGGGGATACCAGAAAGACCGGGCGTCAGCGTCAACGACGCCGCCGTGTCGCCGTCACGTTGACAGCGCGCTGAGAAGCTTAGGGTTTGTATGGGATGCGGTCGGGTTTTTCTACAAGACCGCATTGACGGCGTCGTTGTCGCGACGCCTGGTTAATAAGCCTACCATAAGGATAGTGCTCTTAGAAAATCATTTTGGCCATTTGTGCTGAATCTGATAATAGATATCGTCCCCTCCAACAAATATCGCTTGTCAGTTCAGTGTATGTTAGTAGTTGGTCGTTAATGTGATACCTCTCCGTGGAGACAGTTAATGACATGGTATTACTTGTACCACAACATGAAGCTTAATGGCGTAGTCTGATGGATTAGATACGGATAATAATGTGCCATTATGGTATCTACTAGTAAGTACAGCTACTAAATTTTAATATCTGCTCTCGATATAACAAAAAAAAGACCAAGAAACAAATCGTTCGTCGACTCAATATCCCACAGGATTCAAATGTTCCAAAACAAAAGAAAAAACTGTAATTCCTTATTCCAGAGCTCACAGAAATATTTTGGGTTATTGAGGCAACTCAATTCACTGGAGGGCAAAGATGGTGCTTTCATAAAGCCAACTCATTCAAGTAGAATTGTATTTTGACTTTGGTGGTAGACTCAGCTAATTCTCTCAGGCGTAAGGTTCATAAAGATAGGCATTATTTTGTTGCCACAACGTCGAGATCTATTTATGGCTTAAATACCTTTTACTTATGACTATTTTTGTATCATTGGCATAAGATTTTTTTTGTATCTTAAAACAGAAATATAGAATAATACCTCAAGGTATTACAAAAATGTCACAAGTCACGTGATTGTAATGTTTTTGCACAAATAAAGATATAAAACCCTGTTTAACGTTACTAATAAAGTATAGATAGATGGCTACATTAAATGCTTACGACTGTGATTTTGTGGGTCGTAAGGCGCGTCGAGTCTATCAGATTATCCTAACGTATTTTGCGACATGATACGAGATACGACAGGCGAGGTAAGATTTCTGTTAAGTCTCTTGGGAAAAACAAAAATGCCACGTATACTAGGTACCTAATGTATTATCAGTGTGACATCAAACTAATAATTACATTGTGTAAAAGTTTCTTGTTTCTTTTTTCGTAGAGGCGGCTCTCATAATGATTTTCCAGTGTTTTGCCGGATCTGCCTTTTTCCCGAAAGCTTTGCAATGGAAAATATTTAACGTACTGAATTGCAGCTATCGCAGGTTGTCATTTTTTAGGAGTCATCAAAATCAAAATCTGCCTAAAATACAATGACATGACATGTAAAAACAACGTAGCGCAGATAGCGCCAGACGGAGATAGGTACCCTAAAACTCGTGAGTGGAAAATTTATTTCCATTAAATTGTAATTAATTACCGTGCGATATCGGCTTAAAATAGCATCACCCTAAATCTTGTCCCAGGGGGTCGTAAGATGCATCTTACGTCACATCAAGGGACACTTAGAAAGGAATTTGAGAGTTGATTTGTATTGCAATTTTAGACGACAGGGTGACAACCTGTAAAATAACTTTCAAACTTTTATTAGACGTTGTGTAAATGGCAGCTTTTAAAGCTGTTTACGCTCTGCCTACCCCGCAGGGGACAAGGCGTGATACATGTAAATGTATGTAAATTGTAATCAACAAATGATGAGCCATTGTCGTGTTATATAATTTAGGAATAGGTCGATATAATAGGTCGTGTATCGCGTCCAATTTCAATTACCCACTCGTGTGTTGTGTTTAACTTAATTGGCGACTCGAACCTTATGGATCGGTTCACAAAGCGTTTAGCAACAAATGCCATAGCAAATATCGAACAACCAATTAGTTTAAAACCTTTTAAAGCAAATTTTCATGTGGTAACAGATCAGAATTTATAAATAGAAAAGTGATTGTGACTAGATCCAATTTTTTATTGTATTGTACGAGTAATTATAAACTGTTAAATCTGTCGACAATTTGTACGGAAGGCCTAAATCTATTAAAATATTTTTTGACTTTGGCATTGCGGCATCTGTTTAACCAAAATCGATTAAATTCAACTCATTTTTTGTTTTAAATCGAATAAAAAAAACGCATCGTATATTTTCGAAAATATTTGTACTTCGTTGAATCAAATTCCGTGAACCCAAGCCCAAAAAAAACATATCACACGTTCTTCAGAAGTTCGTATAAAAATTATGTGATTTTCTTGTAACAAGTTATTTCATATTCATATTCCAGACAGATCGTGATTCTAAGATTAAAATGAATGAATGAATCAGGCATCAATTCTTGCGAACATCAGCCAATCTTTTGAAATATGCTTAATTTAAAGTCACCACCTATAGATATATCACTTTCTGAAAAGTTAAAAATCATACCTAGTAATACAAGATAGCGTTTCTGAAAAATTCAGTATCCATAAAAAACTGTTTGCTAATAAAAGATTTGAATTAGAGGGCTTATTTAAGTACATACTTCTCAAGCTTTTCTTTTACAGCCAAGGTTAATAAAGCAATATTATTTTTCATTTTTATAAGCCAATTTCAGGTGCTAAAATTATAACGAGAAAAATTAAGTAGGCTCATTTCGTTCGACACAGGTTTTACCTTTTATATTTTTTACTCTGAAACTGCGACGTTTCACATTGAGCGAAAAAGTTCTGCGAAATGTTTTCTTTCAGAATTTCAAATTATTTGAATATGACATTCAAGATTTTTCGTGTAAGCGACTTGTCATGTCAAATCTATCTAGAATCTAAAATCAATCATATAATTAACTAGCAGCCCGCCCAGCGGTTTCACCCGCTGCTACTTACCTGTTTTCCCGTAGAAATTGGATTTTTGCCCGTAGTAAAAAGTCCATTACTCCGATCCAGCAGATGTAAATGTGCGAGCAGAAGCGGCCCGTCATGCTGAAAAACTGGGATGCTGGTGGTCTTCATCAGGTGCTCCAGATCCTCGATGACCATGTGTCAGCAAAAGCGGCCTGTCATGGTGAACAACTTTGTCTATGAAGCCATTGCCGATCTCTTATAGTTTATATGGGATGCTGGTGGTCTACATCAAGTACTCCAGACCTTCGTGACCATTTGCCAGCAGAAGCGGCCCGTCATGCTGAATAACTTTTACTTTGAAGCCATTACCGTATCTCTTATAGTTTATATGGGATGCTGGTGGTCTTCATCAGGTGCTCCAGATCCTCGATGACCATGTGTCAGCAGAAGCGGCCCGTCATGGTGAACAACTTTGTCTATGAAGCCATTGCCGTATCTCTTATAGTTTATATGGGATGCTGGTGGTCTACATCAGGTACTCCAGACCCTCGTGACCATTTGCCAGCAGAAGCGGCCCGTCATGCTGAATAACTTTTACTTTGAAGCCATTACCGTATCTTTTATAGTTTAGATGGGATGCTGGTGGTCTTCATCAGGTACTCCAGATCCTTGAGGGCTGACAAAAAATAGTCCATGTCCATCTTTACTATGCTAGTAATATCAGTGCCAAATTTCTCGAAGATCGGTAAAGCGGTTTGGCTTATTTGGGTAATATCCGCTGTATTTCCCGCTTTTCCTGCTGCTTACCGTTTTCCCGTGGAAATGAGGAATTTTCCCGTGGTAAAAAGTAGCCTATGTTACTCAGGAATGTTGTAGCTTTCTAATGGTGAAAGAATTTTCGAAATCGGTTCAGTAGTTTCGGAGTTTATCGATTACATACATACAAAAAAACAAAAAAACAAACAAAGTTTTCCTCTTTATTATATTAGTGTAGATTATTAAACACAGATATGTGTACCGATCCTAAGGTATTTTGTTGCCTTCGGAACGATTTCTCAGTGCAGCGATACAAATTAAAATGGCTACGGACGGTTACAAACGGCTACGAAGCTGCTACGGGCACGAGCGGCACGCTACGTGCTACGAATCGTATGGGTTTTTGTTAAAAGGAACTTTATTGAAGGGGAATCGTAAAAGGATGTGATAGTGTTTGCAACAAATATGTAACGTGCTTTGAATGGTTATGGCGGAATTTATCGTGTGTAAATATTTTTGTTATTGTTTCAATATCATAGTGTTCGTATTGAATAATAATACGTCGGTTCTCACTGACACTACATGATTATCCGATATTACCGGATCCGGTTTCTATGTAGTATGAAATCGAAATAAGTCATACGGATATATCAGTGCACACGTCACCGCATCCAATTGCGGTATTTACATATTGTAATTTTTATGATGGTTGTCACAAACCACAATTTCGTCTACTACGAGTTCGATAGACCTAAAAAAAGATTCAAAACAACTTGATTTCCTTAAAATATGATACAAGTGAAAAATAACTGTAAATAACAGGTTTTGTTTACTTTCCGTTTTTTTTATGCTTTTCGAACATCCTTTTCACAAACACATGCCTGAGTTTGAACAATAAAGGCTCTGGAAATATAACAAATATCCTGCCCTCAAAACACGGTGCTACAGAGTCTGGTGTCATATACGCTGTCACAATAACTATTCATCAAAGAGCGAGTCACGTGGGTTGTGTTGACGCAATACCGTGTTATGAATTCCGCCCAAACTTATTGCCCCGCTACCGGTATTGACAGCTTTGACATCTACGGAGGGCGTGAAAGGGCGACATGATAATGCCGTAGTAATAATTAATGAGACACCTTTGAGCCACAATTATTTTTCTAGGCTAGGAAGAATAATGTTTATTGTTATACCTAAGTAGAATCAATAAAGAATCAATCAGTAAAAAAATTGTCCATGCAAAAAATTCAAACATCCTATTTAATGCACACGCCTGAGTTTGAAAAATAAAGGCTCTGGAAATATAACAAATATCCTGCCCTCAAAACACGGTGCTACAGATACGGTGTCAAATACGCTGTAACAATAACTATTCATCAAAGAGCGCCTCACGTGGGCTGTGTTGACGCAATACCGTGTTATGAATTCCGTCCAAACTTATTGCCCCGCTACCGGTATTGACAGCTTTGACATCTACGGAGGGCGTGAAAGGGCGACATGGTAATGCCATAGTAATAATTAATGAGACACCTTTGAGCCACAATTATTTATTCTAAGTTAGGAAAGACAAGCTTTATTCTTATGTAGAAATGCATGGCTAAACTACACAAAGATACATATCACACACTTCATTCCTTGCGAGCTAGACAGAGTGTTGACGGCCGTAAAATGACAAAAATTTAAGCGCCGTTTCAGAAAAATCATGGACGCCATATTTTTTTCGCCTGAGCAGAAACTTGCATAAGATTCTAGATGCGTTATAGAAAAGCGATAAATAAAATCGCTCTGCGTATTGGGCCTCAAAGAGTCGTATATATTTTTATATACATTTTACCTTTTTTTTATACAATATTCTCTTAGTAACACTGACACGCTGACTTAGTTTCCAAGTAGTGTTTACCCCGATGTCAATTTATCACAGACCTTTGACCCTCGTCCATCAGGGTGTCATGTTAACGTGTCATATCGCCATCGGTCTGTGACATTGTATTTATTATTTAAAATAAATATTTTTCTTCAAATCTTCATGAACATATATTGGACAAACTTTATAAAAGAAAATCTTTTTGGTTAGTTTAGTTTATGAGAGTAAAATACTGGCGCATGGCTAGTTCTCTAATATTGTTAAACGTTTATTTTGAGTTTTTCCTGAAGTACACAATTAATATATATATATATTTTGAGTTTTTTTATGGTTTTTGATAAACATATTAAATACACAAATATATTTGTTAATTAAAATTCGGTGCACGTCTAGAATACTTAACAAAATAGGAACATATATCAGCAATTCGTTCAAAACTTACCTTTGTAGGGAGTTATGTTTTGTCAACCGAAATATTTCAACCAAAATAATTGGCGACTCTCTTGGTGAAAAAAAAAAGATAAATTTGAGGGCAGCTGGCAAGACAAGGTCACGAAGATTAATTCTATTTATAGACCCAGCTTAACATCACAGAAATAAAAAATGTTGATGCAATCACAAAATAGAGAGATCACAGTAAGACCACTTGACCCTACTTAGGATTTTCGCGATTGTCACTTGTTAAATAGCCAGGGTTGCTGGATTCAATACGAGAACGAGATACAGCTAAATTTAATACAAGAACGTAATATAATTCTAAGCCTATATCAATCCAAGAAACATGACGTTTGAGGCAACCATCTTCTTAATTATTCAGTTCCTCTGAGATTCTAGTTTTCCGTAAAAGTTAGTAAGCGTCAAAATCTTCGCTAGTACTGAGTGAGCCATCTGTAAAGTCCCTCTACTTTGTGCGTAGTTTTGTTTGCTTTAAATTTAGTTTTGTTAACGAAAAGGACTTTCATGCAATGCTTGGCATTAACAAAGGTTCTGTATGTCACAGGAAAAAAAGTACAAGGATATTTAAATTGTGACATGAAAAAGAAAATACATGAGCAGTGAGGCTTTTCATGCCGTTAATGAGGGAGGACCACGATTTTAATTGCATCTTTATATGGTTGCTGAAACGTTATAGAAATAGACATGAAAATAAATAATAACATTTAAGTACTATTGATCTGTCTGATCTACCTACAATACTTACTTAAACAGAGTGTCTCGGAGTAATTTGATAACAAAGAAATAATTAAAAACAACACCACGAAGGGTGTACTCAGACATTGTGGTAATTTTCAAGAATGCGTAGGTAGTACTTAAGTAGGTAGATATTGTTTTACCTAAGCTTATTTAATACTTTGGGTAATTAAAGTCCCTTCTTTGTTTTGTAGACTTCACACAAGTTTAGCTTTTCATTGCCATGTACTCAAAGGAAAGAAAAGCTGCCTTACAAGAGCAATAAATACACAAAATTACTAGAAATACAGGGCACCAGCATTCCAGACTGCGTAGCTACTCCGAGACCTTCAACCTACTCAACTCAAGTCAAGTACAGTCCGCAAATAAAACTGCGGTGTTTTCAAACATCACATAAATAAGTCAAACACGAGACAGAAGTGCGAGCGATCCATTTCTTTCGCAAACATACTTTCCCTGACTTCCGAGTGACAGGCTGAATTAATTAAAGTGTAAAAAAGAAAACAAAGAAGTGCCAAGTCAGCCATTCATACCATTTTAAATAGAGGAGTCCAACTTTACATAATAATTGTACAGAAAAATCTTTCCTGTCTCCTTTGACTCGGTTCTAAAAAGTCTTTTGATATTTCCCTTGCAGTCGTGCAGTGAAAGAAATAAAGGCTTCTTTGTAGTGGCTAGCTAATGGCAATGGAGACAGAGAGAAAAAAGATTGTCTTTTAAAAGTAAAATTTGCATGCAAAACCAATAGATCATCTTCAGCGCTTGGAACGAACCCATTTCCTTTGTAAATATCGCGAGTGCACTCGCTTTGAGCTATGGAAGTAATCAATCAGTATGCCGTGTCACGTGAAAGGTTATGTTTTACAGTTGCTTTTTATTTACATCGGAGAAATTGCTTCTGGCAGGGATCACATGCGACGTAACGTCCGTTGCTGTGATTTTTTAACGCAGCGGAATGCACGGTGAAAATTCGTCCTTTTCTAACGTTAAAAAAACGCACCAAGTACGTCAATTGATCTTCACCTCTGGGACGAGAAAATTTAAATGCACTTACGTTTTTTTTATAAGAAACCGGCCTAAAAATTTGCATATACATCAGGCGATACTTCGGTTCCTGAAAGATACCACAAAATCTCAACCTCTGGCTGAGTTCGTGGGAGCTCGTAAACGGCTATTGTCAAAAAATCGGAAAAATAACGCGAAGAGAATCACCTTACTTTTGTTACACCGTACTGTTGTCGTGTACAGAAACCTTATTGATCCTATTGTGAACAAATATGTATGTGTTTGTTCTGTTCCTCGTTCAAATGAAACGTGACACCGTTTTCTAGTGTTATATCAAACAACAACACTATGTGCACCGCCGCGTTGAGTAATCAATCAATCAAACAATGTTCTTGTGGACCTACGGTCGGTAGGTACATATCTATTGTCCTACTATCGTTATTTGTGCATTCATTCTTTTTTAGATATCTATCAGTTTATTGCGACATGAATACCTTCTGTCTACGCAATACAATATGCTTTTTTTGTATACCAAATGAAATGTTATATATAATAATAATCAATAATCAATAATCATATTTATTTGCTGAATAATGGTACATACATTTTTACAAGATGTTAATATTTTAATTCAGTTTCACATTATTCTACCTAAGTTAGGCATGCAAATTTTTATAAATGGAATTACTACAAAAAATAATTACAAAATATTCTTGAGCAAAAATACCAAAAGTTAAAAATTATAAATTAATTAATAGCAAAATAATAATATGTAATGTCAAATCTATGTCACAATATAAATAATACAACTAACCTATTCTAACATACTACTAGTTTGTCACATCAACAACTTATCAACTAAAAACTGGAGTAAACTATAATTATTACGCAAAAATATAAAAATAACAGTGACGAATTAATTAATTGCAAAAATAAATATAATGTCAAATGTATGTCATGTCATAGTATAAATAGTACAGCCATTAACTTATTCTACTACTTAGTATGTCATATCACAACTTATCAACTAAAAACTGATGTAAACTATAATAACATTTATTGACTAACAAAGTGTACAGCTGTTTCCGAAATAATGGTATTGGCAGTTCCTTAAGCGTCGTCGGTAAATTATTAAAAATTTTTGGTGCAAGACAGATAAGACTCTTGTGTAGTAAAGCAGTCTTTGCTGTCACCAGGCACAATTCATTTCGACGTCTTAGGTTTCTGTCATGAATTTCAGAATTCTTCTTAAATAAACTAAGATTAGATCTTACATAAACAGCTACCTCGAAGATGTACAAACAAGGCAGTGAAAGTATATTTAATTTTCTAAAATAAGGACGACAACTATCTATGCGTTTAAGACCGCACATGGCTCTAATGCATCTTTTTTGGGCTTTAAATAGCATATTTCTGGACGTCGAATTACCCCAAAATATTATTGCATATCTTAAATTGGACGAGACAAATCCATGATATGCTGCTAGTGTTGCCTCTTTTTAATTTTATATAGTGCGTATGCATATTGTAGGATTTTTTTGCCCAACTCTAGTCCATGAGATGTCCAAGATAGATTACTATCAATAGTAACACCTAAGAATTTCGTAGTTTGTGTTACTGATAAAGGTTGACCCATGTAGTTAATATTTATCAGTGGTTCAGGTGTCTTTTGGCGAAAGTGCATGATTTTTGTTTTTTCTAAATTTATTTTAAGTTTATTATTATCAAGCCAGTTAATTATGTCTTTAATTGTATTATTAATTTCTAATTCATATGAATTTAAATCAGTACTTCCTTCCACCAACACAGTGCTGTCATCAGCAAAAAGGATCATAGGATGCTTTGTACATTGGGGAATGTCGTTAATATATATAAGGAACAACAAGGGCCCTAAGACACTGCCTTGAGGGACTCCAAATTGCACCCTTCTGAATTCGGAACGATATTCCACCTCAGCAATGGTTCTAGGACATATCTGGGTCAATTGGACTGATTGCTGCCTATTGCTGAGATAACTCTGTAACAGCTGCAGTACATTACCACGAACGCCATATATGCTAAGTTTTCTTAACAGTATCGCGTGGTCAACGTAATCGAAAGCTTTCGACATGTCCATAAATATGGCACACATGGGCTTTTTCCGATCGACGCACAGGGTTACGGGATTTATCAGGTCGTATATTGCCATATTTATGGTTTTGTTCTTTCGGAAGCCTTTCTGTTCTTTGGCAAAGATGTTGTATTTTTCGAAGTAACTGTTAAGAGAATGGTAAATTACTTTTTCGAATACTTTGGCAAACACTGGAATAAGGGCAATCGGTCTATAATTATTAATATCATCTTTTTCACCTTTTTTGTACAATGGTGTTACTATTGTATATTTAAGTTTATCAGGGAAGGTACCACAGGATATCGATAAATTAATAATAAAACTAAGCGGGACAGAAATTTCTGTAGATACAGCTTTAATGACTTTAGTACAAATACCATCATGACCAACACTGTTAGTGTTCTTTAGAGATTTAATTATTTTATTTATCTCTTCAGGAACAGTGGGTTTCATAAAAAATGAATTCAGGTGATTACGTTCAGATAGTTGTTTAGGTAACTGATATGGTCTGAGATTTTCATTTTTTATTTGGTCGATGAAGTTGTCATTAAATGCTTTCGCTATATCTGCGGGATTCGTTAATAATGTGTTAGATTTTTTTATATTTGTAATTGGTTCCTTTGGGTAAGTTTGTTTAGTATTATTTATTACTTGCCAGGTTGCTTTTGATTTATTTTTTGAATTCATAATAAAATGGTTATTTTGTGATTTTTGCGTCAGTTTAATTATCTTTTTTAGCCTAAGACAGTATCCTTTTATAGTATTTTTGTTTACAGACTTGTTTTTAAGTCTATACTGCCACAACATTTCGCGTTTTCTTTTACAACACTGTCTAATACCCTTCGACATCCATTTGGGCTTTTTTGTGCTCTTTATTTTAAGAATTTTTTTAGGGAAGCATAGATGATAAAAGAACGAAAAGAGTTCGAGAAATGAGTTATATGCTTCATCTGGATCATTCAGTTGATAAACATCAGAAAAAGAAAGACTGCTAATACATTCAATAAATTTATTTAGATTTGTTTTGCAATAGTCTCTTCTTTCGATACGCCAGGATTTAAGACTTGCAGTTTTTTTAACTGGACATTTGATCACCTGTGTGGTCAGACAGTCCAAGTTCAATCACTTCGCCCTTACATCCCTTCATGTTGTGAGCAAAGTTATCCAAACATGTTCCACTTTTTGGCCTAGTCGGTTCTTTGAAAGTCAGTTTTAGATTGTAACCTAAAAGTAATTGTCTAAATTCTTCGGATGTTTTATCGTCTTTTAAATTATCTTTATTAAAATCGCCACAGATGGCAATCTTTTTGTTTTTCATATTATTTAAACTATTAAGTACATATTCAAGTTTTTCGTGGAACATATTAAGATACATTTTTTCTTTTTCTTTTGAGGTATTCTATAGATGCAGACAATAATGATATTATGGTCAATTAGTTCAATAGCCGACATTTCGACAACTGATGTGATGGAAGCATTTTTAATTTTATCTAAAGTTTTGTATTTCAGCCCATTTCTTACCAATATACAGGACCCACCCCTATTCTTGTTCCGCGAGTAGCTCGCTGCTAAGTGAAAATTTGGTATTGTCAGGTAACATTCTCGATCCGGGGTCATGTTATGTTCGGTGACACAAATAACATCTATATGCTTTTTCTCCTCCTTGAGTTGTTGTAAATGAAGGGTCAACTCATCAGATTTTGTGATTAGCCCCGAAATATTTTGGTGAAGTATTTCGATGAATTTATAGAAGAAAAAACTGATTAACTGTAGGCTCTTCTTCAGTCTTCTTTTCACTTGAGAGGTCTGGGAGCTCAGCATCATTGGTGTTCTTCTCTGTAGTATTAATATCTTGATGTTTATCATCATTGTATCGGCTAATTTCTCGAATGATGATCCTCAAATTTGCAAAAAGTTTATTATAGCCAGCGTTCGTGAGCTTTCCTGAATATTCAGAAAACATATCAAATGACAGATCTACATTAGAATCAAAGAAGTAAGCATAGTTGTTCTTTAACGTGTCTATGTACAGAAGCTTGTTAAATATCTCTACATTGTGGTTAAAAATCATTGCTCCGCACACATATGTTGGCACTGCTAAAACAATATTTGTGTTTGTATATATCTCCAAGGTTTCTCTGATGTACTGTATCAAATTTTCAAAATCTTTTAAGGATTTTAGATTGGACCCAAATTTAAAATCCGTCTCCCCTATCAATATAACACAATAGTCATTTTTTAGGGTTTCGTAGTCTACTAGAAACCCTTATAGTTTCGTCATGTCTGTCTGTCTGTCTGTCTGTCTGTCTGTCTGTCTGTCTGTCTGTCTGTCTGTCTGTATGCCGCGCCCTCATATCTTCGTCAGTTTTAGAGCTATCGACATGAAAATTGGTGAGAAGATAGATCGTGTTGACCCAAATATAGAAATGTGAAGAAAAAATTACATTAAATGTTTTTTGGACCCCCTCCCATACAAGTGAAAGGGGGGCAAAAAAATTTTTTTTCTTCTGTAATATTGAGTAGGGTATCGTTAAATAGGTCTTTTAAAACTAAGGTAAGGTTTCTTTGAAACAAAGTCACTAAAATGTTTCTGTCACGAGATATTTGCTTTTAAAAAGGGCGTTTTTGACCCATAATTTGTTCCAGCTGTAACTTCTAAAGTATAAACGTTAAAAATTTGAAATAAATATGGAATATAGCTTACAATCTGAAGTTACAATGAAAACTATAACGGATATTGTACTCTCAAAGGTTTCGGAAAAAATTGAGTTTTTCTATTTGCGGTTGGTCATCATACTGCCGCTAACAAACCAGCAACAAAATTAAGTTTGTAATGCTGAAAAACCTGATATGTAAACGTTGACTACGAAACCCTATTTGTGGGCGTGTCTGACACGCTCTTGGCCGGTTTTTGTTGTGTAGTTGCACAGTTCTTTAGGCAGATTTTCTAGTAGTATTTTAATGCCCGCGCCGGTCTTAATATGGTGACAGTATGTATATTGATTATGTGGATAGTGGTGGGATATTGTTTGTAAGATTCTATTTCTGTTGTTATTACTTAACACGCAGATTTTTGATGTTTTATCAGTATGGTAATCCGATGGTTGTGGTTCTGTGTGATTCGAAGATAAAGCAGAATCAGTAGTATTTTCCGTCTTTTGTTTTTGTGCCTGGTGTTCACAGTAAATTAAAGGAGTTTGATTAATTTTTTTCTCACTTGAGCCACTTAAATTTGATTCATCCAGCTGTTCTATTTTAGTAGGCACTGTTTTATTATGTTTTTTTCTATTTTTCTTTGTTTTCGTCATACGTATATTGTCCGTGGTTGTACAGAGTTTTGATAACATTTGATGTCTCTTTTCATATCCAATTATCTGGTCCTTTAATTTATAGTTCTCTGATAATAAAGTTTCTATCTCATCCTCAGCAGCCTTAAGCTGCAGTTCTAGGATAGTTATTGTTTCCTTGAGAGTTTCGAGTGCATTATTCATAATCAGGTTGCTCAGTTCAGGACAACTTCTCTGACGCTCAGAAATCTCATTGGACAGCTTGAGTGAACTATTCTCCTCTTCACTGTCACTATCTATTGTGTTACTCAATGAGTGAAACGAGTTTTTTGTGGAAACATTTATTATGACTGTTTCTTTTTTGCGATGAGTGATGTTGTCTTGAGCGTTGTTTGATTGAATCGCTGACAACTGCAGTGAGTGCAATGTGTCATCGTTAGGCTTCGATATCAAGGAAAATGTAATAGGTGGAACCAGAGCGACTATGTCTTCCACGGAGTTGGCCTGATTTATCTCATTCGACTCCACACAGTCTCCAGCAGGTGCAGTACTGAGTGTAGGTAGTTGCTTCACTGTTCCGCTCATATTCTGCTTTGTCTGCATAACATTTTTCGTATTATTCGGTGTGCTTGATTTCCTCGATAGGCATAGCGCACATCGCCAATTACTTTTTTGAAATGGAGTCATGACAGTAAAGCGTTTTTCTGTGTTTGCACATGAAAGGTCAAAACTGTTTTTGCACAACATACAGGTTAGATACTGTGTCCGCGGTAAAGCCTTTTTACATTTGGCGCATTTAGGTGCCATTTTTGAGAATCACTTATCAATAATTCAATGTTTTTTATACACACTCCTTCGGAAATAAGTCTTAATTGTCCATTGCAAGGCGCGTGACCTTGTTATCGATGTAGCAGCCTCGCACGTAGCAGTCCGTAGCACTTGCTTAATAAATGTCGTAGCGGTATTGTAGCCCAACGCTACAAGCAGCGCAGGCGCGTTCAAGGTCGACAGGTTGATCGGTCAATGAACTCGAGGCACACAAAACTCGCACTTGACTCGCTTCTAGGAGTATTACATTGAGGTAGGTCATGTCATTTAGAAATCCGTTATTAGAATTTTTGAACTGTTTTTTTGATATATCTCTTAAATTCACTTTGCTTTTTTATCACTGTTTGCACTATTCTATCGGCACAATTACACTTCTTGTGATACTAATCATTTCTAGTTAAATATTGTAAAAAATAAGCACATTTCCTAATTAAATTCACGGAGCTATTTAACGCAGGTGCGCTTAGTAAGACGAATTTGCGAATATATGAACAGAATAGCTTATAAAATTAAATATGTAAGTACATTAGTGTACAATTAGGCAGCCTAATCACATCTGCTCGCGTAACTGATAAATATAATTGCTTATGTTTATCAGTCTCGTTAACTACTGAGAGTTCAATTCGGATCCTTATATCAGAAATTTTTCAATATGTATAAGACTGGGTGTATTGCTAATACTTAAATGTGTAAAGAATTGAAATATTTAAATACTTATGTATGAAATTAATCGCAAGTGCTCAAAAAGTCATAATTTATCACTCAGTGCAGCATAAGCAGTGTAATGGGACTGGGATTTCTATGCACCCACAGTTCTACATTATTCACATAAATAAAATAAATATATGACTTAATGGGGTACCGTCTCACTGCTCTGCCAACTGACCTACAGCCGCGCCGCTGCCTGGCCAATCCTAACGAATTTTCAACATCTTGATGCTTGTTTCGAAGCGACATCTTGTTAACAACATAATACACCTTTTTAATGCATGATAAGTAGTATAAACCTTATCAACCTTCACGATCACTTTCAAGTAAGATAAATCAAAATTTATTCAGTTCGAAAGGAAATGAAACAGATGCTAACCATACTTGCAAAGATTTTATCAGAATTAAAACTTGGCTCGAAATACCCCTCTACCTATAGTTCAGTCGCGAAATTATGGATATAACAAAGTGCGAAAAATCTTTGACGTCATATTCAAACAATACCTAAGGAATTTAGAGAATGAAATATACGCAGATGAGGTTCAATATAATCATTATATATAATAAAACTAAGTTGATAAAATGTACGTGCCGATAAAACTTTAAAAGAATTCCCGGTACGATAAAGGGACTTATATAGTGCAATAGCCCTTTATCTCCTCTCGAACAAGAAAGTTCCAGTTTTAACTTAAAGGGCGTATTTTTAAAGATGTAACGGCTTTTTTGATCCCTTAAGTAGTAGCGCCATCTATTGTCGAGTAGTCGAACTCCACCGTTCATGATCATTGATGCAATTATTTTTTATTATGACATTGTATTATTTTGTTATTGTTTTGTTATTATTGTATCTTTTTGACATTGCTAGTATTTTAGTTATAATTTAGTAAGTTTGACATAATTTTTATTTTATTTTATTTTGACGATCATATTATCCTTGGACATTTTTATCTAATTTTAAGAAATTGTAATTATGAAATTGATAATATGAAATAAAGAAATCTAATCTAATCTAATCTGTTTAAATTTTTTTGATTTTAAAATGTACTTATTTAAAACTTTTTTATTACATCAAACAGATAAATACCGCGAGTGATACCGCGGGCGAAAAGCTATACAGAAATAAATATTAGGTATGTCATATTTAAACAACCTGTGTGATTGATATGCTCAGGAACTTCGATTTTGTCTACACCTTTTTTATGTCAAAATTCTTCACTAGTTTGTATAAAAAACATAATATTACAAAAAACATACGATTTGACACGCATTAAGTAAGTATGGGTTATATTTATAACCCGCGCGCGATTTGATGGCGATCGTAAGCTAAGAAAATGTATGACAGCGGCCGCCATCAGACCGCGTGCGTACTATAGGTTCAATTCCATCGATTTATTTTCTACTAACTTGTGTAAGTTACTTATTAATTCAGCGTTAATTAGTGAAGTAAAGTTGCCGTGACCTTTCCGGCCCTTATCAATCAACTGGCTACCTGTGGTCCCTTGTTCACACGCAGGTTAATAATGAATTACTCAGTTAGACCTAGAACGATACTCTACCAATTATACCTCTACCTTTACTTTATTTAGACTTTCGCAAACGATAGGTCTTGAATTAAAGACTTGAAAACTAGCGCACAGGATTCAGTAATACATAAAAGCTGATTCTGACTCCCACTTTTTGCGTTTCTCTGTCTGTATGTTGGTCGTGGATTTTGCTTACTCCACCACGTAATGGGTTTTCGTGTTATTCCCGCGGGTAAATAAGTTGTAGCGTGTAACACCGCTGACGGGCCGCTAGTCGGTAATTAAAAGCAGCTACTCGATAATTTATAATACTGCTTAATAAAATTTTGTAATTACCAGGTTTCATTGGGCAATCTATCGACTGTATATGAGTCCTATAATAAATACACGCGCAAAGGATATAGTTAGTATTCTTTGGCATATAGATATAGCCTTCAGCAGATTAATAAAGATGCCACGCAAAAATAATTCAACGTCAGCTTCAATAAGGTATTCGTTTAAAACAATTTGAAATTTAATCCTTGAACAATCTCTTCTAAAGTGAATTAGAAATACTGGCTGAAATCGTCTCTCGTTCACATTATACGTAGTTGTCGAACCGAATATTTGAAATGACAATCAAATAAAACATTCCCAGTGAGTCCATTAAGTAGGCTTGAATAATAGCGGTATCCCAACGACCACCCAGCCTACTAGACCGCACATTAAGAGATTTAGACGTATAAGAATACTGTGTGCGTGTCGGCCGCGTGCTAAGGGCGTGTTAGTATTAAAGTGATACGAGCAGCACACGCGCTCCACCCGCGTTGCCCAGTGGCCCATGGGCTCAATCAGCTGCACGCTGGTTAAATGTGGAGGCAAAGTGGGCGGATCTAGGAGTCGTCGGTGTATGAATCAAAGGCCATTTTTTTTCTGTGCAAGACATTGGTCATTTTCCAGATATACCTAAGAGCGCGCGCATTGGTCAGTCAGTGGTGATTATATATCACTAGCCAATCAGCAAGATCACATTACCCTGCCCTCAATATACACAATACCTCAGTTTTTTGCTGCTAGAATCACAACATAGAGGCTCCGCTTGAGATTTACTGTGCCACAATTTTTTGTATGGAGAAATTGGCGTATAATAACCGTCTAGTTGTCTGAGTGATCGTAGAGGCATCCCAAGGCCCACACAATAAGCAGCCTCTCTATAAATTATTCACGTTAATAGACTATTCAGCTTTATTAGAATATTCTACAGCCCCAGTTGCTAATTATTTAATTCTAGTTCTTCCTTTAAGTATTCTACCTTGATGGGTAGTGAAAAGTTTGTTTTATCTGTTTCCAAGTTAAAACTTAAGCTTTTATGCGCTCGTAAGAGTTGTCATGCGATTGTAAATAAAACATTAAAGGATACCTAAGACTACGTGTGTATAGAAGTTTATTACGACACAGAGGTACCTATTTTTAGAGACACAATAAAAATATTTATAAATGGCAAAAAGTTCTAGTTTAAGAAATTGTTCGGTCGTGAGGATTTGTTACAACTTTTTTTACACGGCAATAGTAAGTAACATGTTACTTTGCGATCCGCTAGGTACTTGACTGACCGGTCAAATACTACTTTTTAAGACGGCCAAAATTAATATTTTCTATGAAATTGTAGAAATATGACGTCATAATTCAATATTTTGAATGGAGTCAAAAATAACTTTTATTATAATTTCGGTGTTTATAAATTCTATTTTTTAGTATTTTGGCAAACGATGAATGAATTTTTGGACAATTGGTCTAAGCATACAACTTTTGTATTTTATTTATGACCCTGTCAAGTAGCGAATTGAGCCTTTTTACACAGGTGGTTTGTGAGCGGATGCGGAGCGAAGTCAAACCGCTTGTGTGATAATGCTCTTTGTCAGTAATGTTTCAAGTTGTCCTGTTGTAGATCGCTCAACGCTGATTGGGCAGTGGATACAAGATAGGTACCAACGTCACTTGTGGGTACAATTAGCTCGCTTGCTCCGCAGTAAATCGTTCTGTCTAATGCCAACAACTAGCTGTCCGTTTAGTTTCAGACACCATTACCTGCTACAGTATACAGTAATTTCAGTGAGTACCTATACTACACTTGCTTGTGAGTTTTTTCAGTGTGAGTGTTATCTTTAGAAGATAATCCAGAGCCCTCTCTTCTGTTATGTAGAGGCAAAAACGATGCGAAAAACCCTGATGTCAGAGTTTTTAACTAGCTAATACTACTAGTAGGCCTGTAACATGGTTGTAACGATCGCCTGCGTCAGTTATCTATCACAGATACCTAGTAACAAAACCTGAAGTGCTCTTCGGAACAAAAAACATTTATTTTTATCACTTGTTGAATTCTGCAATGTCCTATATATTAATGAAAAAAACATTCCATTTTGGTGTGGGTACACAAAATATCTTTTCTTTTCTAACTTAAATAATAAAATTTGTAAAGCTTGCGAGAATGGTTTACGAGAATGCGACAGTTTACGTTCAATTTCATAAAATAACACCGCGCGTGTCTGCGGAAAAATAAAAACTTCCTCATCTCGCCTTAACAGCTTACCTGATGTTTTGGAAGTAAAAAAACGTGTAAAATTTATCATTTAAAACATTGTAGCAAAGAAAGATGGTCCCGTTCTTCGGAAGGCACGTTATACCGTCGATCCCGGTTGCTGTGATAGCGCAACCACTTCAGAGGGCTACTTGTAGTAGGCGGTTGTAAACTCTGACACTCATCGGGTCGTTAGACGACTCAGTGTCCCGCGTCGAGGAGAGAAGGATTATGATATTAATTCCATGGAAATAAAAAAATGCATCCTACCTTTATTGTATGATACGAAAGTTATTGTCGGGGTATAGATGGACCAAGTTTAACGAATCCTACTGAACCTAGATATATCCTAATTGTACTTTAGTGATTTGTTTATGTAGTACTCTATCATGGTGAAAATTATAATTTACCTATGCACAAAGTAACAAGTGACTTGTTAAGGTGACTTGTCTAACGACACCTCACCATGTCAACATCCGTCAAGCCGTTTAGGCTCTAGCACGTGAAAAATAATTTACATACCAACATTTGAAAAACATGACCCTCCTTCTGAGAGAGTCGGGTAAAAAAAACTTTTTGCGGACATCTGAACATCTATCTACAACAGAGCTTATTAAATTTTGTTAGATCAAGATACGTCGACTGCGAAAACTTTCTCATCCCGCAGTGAAATTATTCTAATGGCGAAATATTTCTGGAGAACCATTTTGTTCCTTGTCTATATTTACATTGCAAAACAGCGGTAGCAAAAAAACAGCGAAAATGAGGGATATTTTTAACCTTTCTATACCCGCGCCAATATTTGTGACACCTATACCCGCGCACGGTCTCACAGACCGAAAGTTTAAAACCTAGATTCATACGATTTTTCTAAGAAAGCCATATAAATAAAGTTGGACATTAAAAGTAAAGGATATAATAATGTATCATATAATCACTTTGTTTTGAAATTATTTATTAGACTATCCGTTTTATACAAAACGCTCAAAGTTTCTTCGTATATAGTACAAAAACAGAACCAAAACATTTTTTCATCTAAAAAACAGAAATACACCTCTAAATTTCATAAAACACTTATGATACTAATACAAAATCACAGACTAACACATTTTCAGTCTCACCATAACATTCAGGACATACTATAATAGCATGTTCCAAACAAAAGTATTTTTTGCAAGTGGCACAGTTATACCGTGTTTTTCGTCGTCGTGGAGCTGTTCTTCTCGACGGCCGCTTGGGGCCGGCGGCGGGGGGACATTCGCGTGGCAATGGCCACTCTAATGTGGTGTCGGACGCTACCTGTGACAACAGGTGGGGCGATGGGTGGTCACTCTGGTGGTGAGCGACATGGTTGTCTGGTTCAGTTGTCCAGAAAAAACTTCACACCGCGGCGAGGTCGAACCAGCCGGGTGATTCCTCGTTGGGCTGGGCGTCCCGCCCAGCTAGCGCCCGTCAGCCAGCGGCGGCTCGTTACATCTGGAGAGTCATTTCCGGTAGTTGGCTGCCTCATCCTCCTCGCGAGAAGGTCCCGCGGCAGCGGTCATATCCAGTAAGCGGCAGTAGCCGAGCGTTTCTGAGATTGTGCCCACGATCCTAACTACTTGACGTGGAGTAGTGGATGTAGACAGGTGATTACCACGTCAGGCTGTGTTGAACAGTACCACTTTGAGTAACCTATCTGGGTCCCAGAGCCTTCAGTTCGCCCCTGGCGGTCATGACCCCGCCGTATGACAAGATCAAGCGCTGGAGGCTCTTTTCGACGATTGAGGATGCGTCCGCCCCCGTGCAAAGCGCGACCTGGACCTCAGTAAGAGTCCTGATTGCGCTAATCAGGACCTTTCTGTCCTCTTCTAGGACGGCTGCTCGTACGCTCGCTTGTCTTGGAGCCCGTTGGTGCTCCGGCTTCTCCCCCTGAGGTGAACCCTGAGGGGTGCCGACCACATCCAACAGACCCGTAGGTGGCTCTCCGCGTGGCAGGCCCGGTGCTCCCACGTCCTGAGGGGGCGGGGCGTTCAGAAATGTATTCTTCCAATAATTCTTCCATTGCGGCGTAGAATATAAACTGAAAATAATAATATAGGTTAAGATATACATACACAATACATAACTCAAAGAAACAACGAGTAAACAATGTAAATAATAAGTTTATACTTACCCAAAAAGTTACACTTTTACCCGCGTCGGTCTCACGGACCGATTGGCGCCTGGTATGCACACACGTGAGTTCCCCACAAGCGCGTGGTGACCACTGATATAATACTACCCTCAAATCCGGCAGCTAGCAAAAGACTCGACTCGGTATCGTTTTAGTGTAAGAAGATAAATTCTTAAAAATATTCTGTCGGTCTCACAGACCAACGCGCGGGTATAGGAAGGTTATTGCTTCAATTTTGTTAAAAGTAATTTAATATACCTACTTACTCAAAGTAAAAGAAGAGGATGATTGTGTTACAGCGAGGAAGTAATTAAAATGGCACGGTTGATAATTACAGTACCTTAAGGAAATTATAATTTGAAGTATCTTGTGCATATTAAAAAACCAGCCAAGAGTGTATCAGACACGCCCACAAATAGGGTTTCGTAGTCATCGCTTAAATATCAGGTTTTTCAGCTTGACAAAAGTTAATTTTGTAGCTGGTTTGTTTGCAGCTGTATGGTTACCAATCGCAAAATGAAAAACTTTATTTATCTCAAATCTATAGTGGTACAGTATCCGTTGTAATTTTCATAGTAATTTCAAATTGAGAACTATAATACCTATCTGATATATTATTCTTAAATCTTTAGCGTTTATACTATAGTAGTTACAGCTGGAACAAATTTAGGGTCAAAAACGCCTCTTTTAAAAGCAAATATTTTGAGACAGAAACATTTTGGTGACATTTTTTTTTTTTTTAATTTTGTTCACATTTTTGTTGACATTGTTTCAAAGAAACCTCCCCTAAGTTTTTAAAGACCTATTCAACGATTCCCTACTTAATATTACATGAGAATAAACATTTCTTGCCCTCCTTTCACTTATGTGGGAAGTCTAAGAATTTCTAGACATAATTTTTTTCTTATACCTACATATTTCTAAATTTGGGTAAATACGATCTATCTTCATACCACATTTGATGTTGATAGCTGTAAAACTGAAAAGGAAAACACGAAAGACTTGACGAAATTATAAGGGTTTCAAATTAATTACGAAACCCTGTACTGGGTTTCCATGTTTTTTATTTTACTTACTTACTGTCACCGTGAAACTACGGTGGATATCACATTAAACGTCAAATTTTGTCGTCCGTTTCTGCGATTATTTACACGTAAACGCTGTCTCTGTTTAACCGTTTGACAGACTCCGGATTTGTATGGAAATAAGGTGGAAAATTGCTTTTTCCTAACGCATGCATTACGCAGCTGCGTAAAAAATCGTAGTAATGAACTACATATGTGATTCCCCCCCCTAGGCTTCAGTTACCTGTTTACTTGCAAATGGCTCAGGTGCAGCGTGATTCAGCTGAACTTGGCTGATACTTATGTCTTTATTTTATTCCTCGTACTCTTATCACAAATTCTTCTCGATATTACATCTGCTCCCGAAGCAGATGTAGCATTTATAAAATATGTAGAACAAAGATCCACATGGATCCTCATATGAATAGATAATGAAAAATATTGCACGACTATCGTTTCGTGTCATAATTCTGAATGATAAATTATGTTGGTAATGCGTTGAATTTCGGTAGGTAACATAATTATAATATGAAAAAGTGTCTAAAGTCATCAAAACAGTGTGACTCTGCTTTTTTCTCTTTCAAAGCAACGCTGTCCCATAAATAAAGATAACTTTTTATTATAACCGTTTTTCATTAAACGATGAATTTCTCTTTCCGCTAAAATACCTATTGGAGTTAAGAAGAATCGCTTGGCCAGATGTTCATCCTACTAATATTATAAAGGCGGATGTTTGTGTGTGTGTTTGTTACGACATCACGCAAAAACGGCTGATTAGATTGACATGAAACTTTGCAGAAATATAAAAGGGCATTTGGAATAACACATAGGATACTTTTTACCACGGAAAAATGTCTCATTCCCACGGGATCACGCATTTTCCAATATTTTTGAAATAGGTGGCGTGACTGAGCCGATTCGCGTTTTAAACGTTTTCGCCGAAAACTAACAGCGACATCTCTTGGCGAATAATGCTTTTTTCCCGCGGAATAATAGGTTGCAGCGGGTGTAACCGCTGACGGGCAGCTAGTGAATAATAAATGAATCAATTTTGTGCGTACCTACTAAATGTGAAATTCAGAAAATATTTTTATGATCCAGCAAAGTTTTCTCACGGATTTTAACTTCTTGTTCTAATGATGGTCGATATTTCTATTTTCAAGGAGCAATTCTGTATTTGCTACTAAATTTGTTTTTCCGTAAGTTTTCCTGTTTGTCAGGAAAAACACGTAGGGTGGTAAATGAACTATAACTTTATTGATGCTTTGTGAAAAACAATTTTCTTGGATATTATTTTTCCTGATAAATATTAAGTAGACGGTCGCAGGGTCCCAGGGGAGGGAGGGACGAGGAAAGCGCGTTGCATTACTGCAACCAGGCTAAGAACCTTATCGAATTTGAGTCCCTCGCCGTTCCGAAATAGAATTTACAAATTTCTCACTTCCAGAAACATGCCTGGGATAGGTACTAAAGTTGCTGTTCCTTACGAATCTATAATTTAGAGTTTACCAGTGTATGTCGATCTTCGTTATCCACAGTACTTTGTAATTACGGTTGCGTTTGTTTTGTTATTTGTTTTCATACATGGGGTTAAACGGAAAATGTTAACAATAAATGATCAATATTATAGAAAATCTTAACGGTAAACTTAGCACTTGAGGACAATTCTATCACAGATTAATTTAGGTGATCTCCTAAACACTAAATCTGTATCAATTAATATGATACCTACTATAGGCCCAGATTAATCCTGTCTGGGTAGCTCAAGGCAAGTTCTTAAAAGAATGGAATCCCACCACCTTTATTTTATATTATTTTACTTTAGGAAGACGTTCAAGGCGCGAAATGGGAAGCGAAAGTCGAGTGACTGCTCTCAGAATAAAATATTCCTTTTAGCGTAACGTCTCTAACGCCGCGTCAGGTAGCATTACACTTCGCGTCTCACGCTTCAAATACATACCTACGTATTTCAGAGTCAATCTCTATATTTTACTGTATGTATATGTATTATACAGCGTGTAGTGCAGTTATTGCCATGTAGTGCCGTCTTAGAATAGCATCATCCTATGTTTTTCCCGTGGGTGTCGTAAGAAGCCACTAAGGGATTTGAAAGTTGATGTGTATTGCAATTTTAGGCGACAGGCTGACAACCTGTTGCTATGGTGATACAGTCTTCTGAAAGCCAATCCCATAAAGGATATAAAAATCACAGATTGGATAAAAGTTCTTGTTCAAATGCGTTTTATAATTGTGTCAGTTTGTGACTGTAGGAATCAACAAAACAACTTTGACAACCAAATCTGAAATGAAGACTTTAGATCCTTCTCTCGTGCAGCCCATTTCTTCAACTATTAAATTAATACATGGGACTATAGGCACTAGATAATATGGTGTATAATATGACTATTACTGTAAAGTATCTGTGATGTGATATAGGAAATGAAGCGACATTACACTAGCCGCCTACGCCGCAGCTTGCGACGAGTTGACAGGCAATCTCGCTACTCTATAGCGGAACATATTTTATCCTCCTTCTATTATATGTTTTCCGCTCGGCAAGTTTTTAAGACACATATTGTTTCACAGTTCTTGTCATATAGGTACGTAGTAAATCTAAAGCTATTGCTTGCTTTACCTTATGAACATTGTAATTAAGATACATGTCATTTTTAAGGCGAGCCATTTTCGGCAACAACTTAAAAAGTCATCGTAATTTTGAAAAAGTTGTATTACAAGTCTTCTTCTTTTCGTGTGGGACACCGAGTCGTTCAACGACCAGATGAACCCTGGTGTCAGAGCTTTTCAACCGCCTACTGCAAGTAGCAGGCCTCTGACATGGTTGTGTGTAACGACCGCCATCATAGACATTAGACAGCAACCGGGACCGACGGCTTAGCGTGCCCATCCGAAGCACGGAACCATCTTACTTAATCAGGTGGTTCAGCCTGCAATGTCCTAACCAGACTGGGAACTAATTCACAAAGTGATAAATATCAACTTTGTAAGTGACCCCACCGGGAATTGAACCCGGAACCTTTGCGTGGCAGGCAGGCATACTAACCACTGCGCCACATCGGTTGTCATCGGTATTACAAGTGGCGTATAGATAGAAGCTAAGCTAACGTATCCGATCTTCTATTCAATGACAATCGATTTGATTAAAATTTTGCTATTGAAACGATGAAGTTTTGACAAAATCTCGTCAGATGGTGCGCCTGCCCTCTACATGTTTGTATTCTTCACTTTTGGTAGATATCTAAGATAGACTTGGTTACTATACATAAAAAGAGGCATATCCCCGCCAATAATGAGAATAATGGCCACTTGAGTCAATATCGACGAGTGGAGTGGACCTGTAGAGTGTCATTGTCTAGACAAGTACAACCATCGAACGGTGAACAGTAGGCTTTAACCAAAATAAGGCGAGGAACACACGCAACGTCGGTTTGTGCGTCGTTCATTCGATTCTCCACCCTACCAGCATATGAATACGGTTTGTGTCAAACGGCATCGCACAACGCTGCGTTGTCTGTCAAATCGTTTGACATAAACCGTATTCGTATAAAAATAAGGTGGAAAATCGAACAAACGACGCACAAACCGACGTTGCGTGTGTTCCTCGCCTAAAAGTCGAAAACATCCCTATATATCACACCCAGAGGGCTCAGAGTACCCTCTTCTGTAATATAATAATGTTGAATGTTAGCGTAAAATCACTTCAAGGAAACAAGTGACAGCTGCAAATATCCTGTCTCTACAGGGGCATAGTGTGCTAATTTAACTAATGTAAAATTGCAGGTAAAAACAAACTAACCTTTTTATTTTGAGAATAATCTATTTTTTTTATGAGGTAGATAGCTATTACATGGATGTGATATTATGTTATTACATTCAAACCTTACTTTTATAACCTAACCTAACTTCTTTTTATAACCTAACATATCTTAACTAAAGACAACTATCTTTTAAAATACCAACTAAAATACTGATAAAATTAAATTCCGAAGTAGAAGCCAGAAGCAATGTATTTAACTCGACCTTAATAAACGTAAACAAGAACTCAATTCAACAAACGAAAAGGTCTATTATACAAAGTTAAGCATAATTTGAGCTTTTGTACCGTCGTCAGCTTGATTAGATATTCTGATCCTCACAAAGAACATATTTACCTTTATTCGGGATGGACAATACTAAAACAAAGGAGACGTACCCATTTACTCTCTTAATTGAGGAAAACGACTTCCAATTATGTTTATTAAAGGCTAGCATTCCGGCGGTTTACTTCTGTAGATCTCAATTTTCAATAATAATAAGGACGTTGGATTTGTATCAAGATGTACAGTCTCTCACGCTAACACATGAACAATCAAAAAAACTTTACTAGTTTTCGTTTTTTTTCAAAATTTTGACACACGATTTAGTCACCTCCTTTCACTATTATTCGACCAATATTGGCATTTTATTGGTCTCTGCAACTTGTGAGCACTAGGATATTATTCTTTATTTGAACGACTTTGATTCTCAAACGTTACCTATATAATATTATACATTATTTAGTAGAGAGAATAAAATAAAAAAGTACAATATTGTTTGAATGTAGCATAAGTTGGATGGCTTTGTGAATATAAATGACAAGTAAATGTGGACAAAATGTCACAATATCGACATCCCTCTGTGCATTTACGCAACATTACGCGATAAATGAGCCGAAACGTTTTTCCTGGGGCGAGTAGAGTTACACACACAGAAAACTGTTATTTTAATGTTATTGGTAGGTAATTGTGTTGCATTTTAGTCCCACTGGAATAAAAACATCAAGAAAAATGACAAACAAGTATTCGTTGCAAGTTGACATATTGCCGTTTACCCAACACAGATATATCACCGGTAGACATTTCAAACAGTTGTCGGTTTGCATTCGAAGACTAAACTTGTTTGAAAACTTTCTGCACCTGCAGGAACAGCGCGTGGATCTATTTTTATTTCTCTATTTGGTTATAAATTTGATCACAGCAGTTCGAATACTGAAAGGGACTAACAAAAAGGGTATAACAAGCCGATATGAGATCAAGGTACTTGAAACTGAACAACTTTGAACAGATCGAAATGTGTCAAAAATAAAAATGAGTTGTATCGTAATCGGAATAGTAAACATATAAGCTGGTGTGAGCAAACGGATCCGGTATTGCGAGTCTAACAATAGATATTTTAATTGTAATTTGTTTTTACCATGATACAGGGTTTTAATGAGCTGCTGAAAGGGCTTTCTACAAAGTGCGCCGTCCCTACAAAGGAGTAAACGGGGTTCGGATATAACTGCCTCACTTCCAAGGTTTCGACAGCGGCCGAAGCAAATTATGAGCTCGAAGGCGGCCCCCGTCTATTAAATTCTTGATAATCGCCACATAAAAGCGTCATTCTTACAAAATTAGGGATGGAAAGTTTGAATTACAGCGGGGAAACCTCGGGGAAATGGTTGGAAGGGATTTGCACAGAATGAATTTTTCTGACCGCGCTACATCTTCCAGGCTTTCGTTTGAATATTGTTGTGTTTATTTTTGTAGGAAAATGATCCCCTTTTCAATGTTATTTTCGTGTTCTACTTTGTAAGGATTTGTTATTCACATTTTCTAACAAAACACGGCTTAATTTCTTATTCCCCGTACAAATGGATATAGAGTGCGGATTCGTGAAATACCTATTTACCAAATAATCTTTTGTTAACAGTAAATTCGGTTTACTTAGGTAATTCTCTCGATTAAAGGATTGTTTACTATCGCATATTAACTAGATCCCCATTAGTGAAACAATAATGATAAACAAGCGTACCTAAATCTTGTTAACTGAACGTAGAACGGAACATATTCAGCGTGCTAATGAGTGTCTCCTATGATGAGTTTCTCTATATGAATATTATAATTTTATCCTGATAGATTCCTTCAAGGACCAAGTTTGAGAACTTGACAATAAATCGTTTTAAATAAAAGGATACTTGTCGATTACATTTAGGTTACCTTTTATATTCTTAGCTCCATTACTTACGGTAAACTGTAATTTCTTCTCTTCAGTATGCAGAACGCCATGGATGGATGGATACGGTCCAGAAAATCAGACCGTACTATCACCGGATCAACATAAATAATTCATAGATTTCTTTGAAGCAGCTACTCTTCTCAAATACATTTTCAATTCTTATGCTTTATTCACGAGGTCAAGCTGTAGGTAACGTACAAAGTGCAACGGATTAGCTGTAAGGAAAAAATAAGCTATTTTAAAAGCGCCTTTCAGGAATATAGCTGGCTTTAAAATTTTAAGCTGCTTTTTAGCAGTGGCATTACGTTAAACAGGTAAATTCTGTTAGATTTATGTTCGCCACGTAAATCTGATAATTTACGTAGCAAACATATAATGGAAATGGATAAATAATGTTATTTCTTGTGAAATTACACTATCAAACAATGTTTGGCGGTAATAAGTTCTGTATCTTTAGGTTAATGTCTGACGATGCTTGTTTTACTAGTCTTGGTTTGACTTGCTTTGGATTGACTGTAAATAGCAAGTTTTGTTTCCTAAGTAAATGCTTATGTTTCAGAATCTATCAACACACTTATACTCACCACACTTCAGTTCATGGTTTATCGGGTCGATTATCTATATCTACACTCGATATTACCTAACCGAAATTACAAGAACTATTTCAAAATTCTTTTACTTTTACAAAGTCTCGTTTGCACTGGCGGTGGGCACCTACTTAATATAAAGGGTGTAAGGGACAACGCTCCAAATAGTTGAAAAACATGAAACTGGACAATTTCCTATGAGAAAATATTTCAGGAGACGTAAAAAATGTTTTGTCCTCCCATATAGAATCACGATCACCTGTGTCTGCATTTAATATGGGAAGACAAAATATTTTTTACATCTCCTTAAAATGTTTTCTTAGACGAAGTTGAATTCAGTTTCATGGTCCCTTGCGTATGTAACTAAGAATAAACATAACAAATAACAGTAAAAATGATAGGCGGCGGAGTTTCCATTTTCCAAATTAGATAAATTGGTTAGTGATTTGTTCCTTCCTTCGCCTCTTTTCACATAAACTTCCTTCCCAACTTGTGACATTAATACGCGAAAGATGAGAATAAATTGTATGAGTCTTGTTTTGGTTTTTGAAAAATTGTGCTTTGTCATCTGATTTATTGCTATATTTTGTTATTTATTTTATTATCTAACGCGGAAGTAAGTTTTGCGGTTACTTAAACATAGCTAACAGCGATAGAAATCTTGGTGTCAATAATTTTCTTAACTTGTATTTGCAGCTTCTTTCTTTTGTGCCGTGTCAAATATCTTGTAACCTGAAAATATTTTCTATTGATGGAAAGTGTGTCATAGAAATTGGATTCCCTTGAAGATATCCTATATGTGACTGATAAAATAATAGTAGGCACCTCCTCGGTAATGTAAAGCCAACAGATCTAGTTAGTTAACAGTCGTCAGGTAGGGTAGACGGAAGGATGCTTGTATCCCGCTGAGGACCCAAGTAGCCTCTTATTTACCCGGCTTATAATGAACCTAGGCTCCCCTAGGGAAATACTATTATTTTGTATGAAAATGTAAGTTGTTTGTTCTCCCCACGGATTCCCCGGATAGTAGCAAAGGGCACCAGAAGGTTTAATAAGAAAAATAATAAACAAATGTGTAATAAGAGCGCTGTTATTACATCCAAATTAATGTTTAGGTAAGCTCAGTAAGTCCTAGTAAGTCACTAGTAAGCCCACGCGAGATTATCAGTAAATCTATGCGAATGCCAAGGAGCTGTACAATAGTACATAGTACCTACTACCTACTTGTGAACTAATAGACTTTCAAAAGGTAAAATATACAATTACCGCCTGTTTTTTGCTGTACGGAGGTTTGACCCTTCTGAATCTCTTGAATAATTCGACAAACACCATGTTATCTTTCATCTTTTCCATATTTAAGTCAGGCGCGGTCACAGGGGGGGGTCATAGGGGTCATGACCCCCCCTGAAATCCAAGAAAAAAACCACCGTGTATACCGTGTAAACCACGGTTTTACCATTTTTTTCCGAACGTTTACTGTTGCGATGATGTATTTTCACGGGATTCAACGAAAAATAGCTCGTCACGCTTTGCTTGCTTGTAGTGTAGCGTGAAAAGTCGGGCTCGCTTCGCTCGCAATACGTAAGTACCCCTTTCTACCTGTTTTACATCCACTGCTAGTGTTGAGGCCTCTCACTTTTTTATAACGCGAAAAGTCGAGCTCGCTTCGCTCGCTGTACATGTATCTTTTAGTCTGTTTTTCACTGCCGGCCAGTTTTAAGCTCATATGCTCGTTTGTAGCGAAAAAGTCGAGCTCGCTTCGCTCGCGATACCGCGTACTTATGCCTTATTTTTTCCTGAAAACTTCAGCCTACCCAGATAAATATCCTGAGCATGCGCACAAAGCTTAAAGTTTTCTGTATCTGCCACCGAAGAAATGATATTACTAATTTTGTATTTCTATGATGATGACTAAACAGGGGGTCGCCAGTTAATTTTTGCCTGGAAAACACTTTTAAAAAACTTCTAGTTTGAAAAACACTGCCTAATGACAAATTCATTTACCTACTACGTAAAGTTTTAATACGGTGCTTTGTTTGAGACTGAGAGTTGGAGTCTTTTCTTTGGAGAGAATAGATCTGATGTATGAATGGTAATCCGCAATATTTTATGATATTTTATGAGCATTCTTTAGACAACAAACAGAGTTTATTATTATTTCATTCAAATAATTCAGTAGTTTAAAAGCATCTAACTGAGGAATTCAAAAATCTGCATCAGCCCGTGATCAGCGTGGTGTGTCGTCATTATGACATTATGCCTATGCACGCAGTAGGAAATTTTTCTAGAAATCTAAAGTGTGGATAAAAATATGGTTCTTAGGTATTTCAGCCGCCATGACCCCCCCTGAAACTGAGGGCTGTGACCGCGCCTGATTTAAGTCCAAATTAGTATTTTCATAAACACTGGATTAAAGTTGCGCGATATAACCTAGTTAGTAATACTTCCAATTCTGCTCAAGTGGATAAAGTGTCGATTTTCCTGGGAGTAGAGTTTTATGTTTAGATCTGTTTGTAAGTGTTTCTGATATTGGCAGCCTGAAGACGAGTACAAATGGATTTTCCGTGCTCGTTACTATGTCTAGGAGATTCGACACACTTGCCTGAGGAAAAACTGCTATATCTCACGGAAACAAGTCTTATTTTCGAACAGCAAAAGCCTCCAAGCCAAGTTTTAGACGTGCCTGTGTTCAATTTGTAGGTTATTTGATTGTAAGAATCAGGCAGTGTTCAGAAATCGTTGGTGAATTCCACTTGTATTCTAGCAGTTTTCTCTTGTGATCAAAACAAAGTACTTACATGGTTTACCACCACCACAAGATTAGACTTGTATGAGAACAATTTCTCATTGATCGATTTTTGCTACAAGTGAACTTCTAAGTACTTCTTTTTGTGGGCAAAAATTTACCACACGTTATGGACTGGTATTACGCCAGGGATTCATTATATTTTACCTCGTGCTTGTCAAATAATATTTAGTGATTTTCTGCTAATTGAATGTTTGATAATTAAATTGGCAACAAGTAAACTAATCAAAACGTAATTTTCATAACTCTTGATCTGTCCCAAAATGTCTGAACAATACCGACATTCCCTAGCTCACCCTTGAAAGTTATGAATTTATAAATTACCCCCCGTGTCGTTCCGTTGTCTGTTCATTTCATCAAATATTCAATTTTCCATTTTATCTGTCTACATCTGCGTCCAACAGGATCGTGTTTCTCGGCTTTTGTACGAAATATTTTTAAATTAAAACAGGGTAAATTAGCCGGTTGTCGGCCAATCTTGCGAACTTTTGACTTTAAGATAATATATTTGTATCAAAAGTTGTGTAGAAAAGTATGCAAAAAATTATTTTGAGCTCAGCAGATATTATAGTTTTTGCAATGAAATAGCATTTTATTATAAACTGCACGAAAAAGGAGTAAATAAATAAAATATCCGAAAATAGCTGTTTAGGGGGTTCTCGGCCACTTCATTCAGTTTTCGGCCGTTATATCAACTACTTCTCGGCCACCTTGAAACTCATTGAAAAATAACCCTTGTTCTCTTGACGTTAGAGTTAGTTTTTTATTGAAAGGTACAAAAAGGTATTTAGTTAACATATTTTTATTCAAATGGATGAGAAAGGTGATGAAAATTGTATATCAATGCGCAGACCGAACTCATGAAGCATTATTTTTGAAACTGGGTACACTTGTTTCTATTAACATAAGCAGTTAATTGTTTTTATCATATAAACATAGTTTTTATCGCGGCCAAAAATATAATTTATTACAGTCACTTTGTCGGCCGTCTTTTGAGGCATGGGCCGAAAACTAAATTAATGGAAATCAACTTTCGGCCGTTGTATTGCTTACGGCCGGAAACTCGATTTATTCAAGTTACTTTATCGGCCATATCAGCTTACTCTAGGCCAAGAACTAGAATATCAAAGCCCACTTGTCGGCCGTCCGTAACAGAATATTTTTAGCGGAAAGTTGTGCAAAATATTTGTATGAAAGCACACGGCCGGCATCTAACTATATCGTTCTATACAGGTTTAAGAACTCCTTCAAATATATTATAGTTATTAAGTCTTAAGGAATATAATTTAACAAACGATGAAAGTCGAGTGGTTATGAGCTAGCTCTCGACCAGTAGGCCGAGAAATAAATTTCCTCCAGATTTGCATCTAGTTATCCGACCATCTAATTTTAATTACTAATATTGAATATTTCAGGTATTTTCATGGATATAAATTAAATATAACTCATATTAAGTATACTGATACAATATTTATTTCCACTAAACCACAAACAACGCTGTGACTTACCTCGAAAAAAATTAATGCTCCAAGTTTTTTTGCCTGATTTAGCACACAACTTCACTCCCTAATTTTTGAAAGGACACTGAAGAATCAATTTAACAGTTATAATACAGACAAATTTAAATGTGATAGGATACATCGAAAATTTTTGAAAGGCGTAGACTTTTCTAATTATTTACATAACGTTTTCATATCCGGAGCGAATAACTGGGAAGTGGCCGACAGCTAATGGTGGCCGGCAAACCGGCACATTTACCCCATGTCTCTTTGATCTCCGTTTACACAAAGTAAATACGTCAATTTGTGTGGTATGTTATAAATTTTAAAACAGAATTATTTTTTATAATTTCTTATCATCCAAAACATATAGAAATAACATTACCACAGAAGTTTTGTTAATCGAATGTTTCAAAATAAATCTGTTGGCACTCCAACTGATTGAGACTAATCGACTAGTAATTAATTTACATGAGTGGTTTATATAAATCTGTCTGTGTAGACACCTTTACATTACTGTGATGAAGACGTTCGGCGTTTTTCCTTTGATCCCGTCCCGAATATCTGTTGAGTAATTTAGGTAGACCGGGATTACGGCATTCCATTGAAGTGGGCTCACCACTAGAAAGATTTCTAGGGTATTTGTTGGTATTTGCCAGGTAAATAGAATTCCAATTGTGGCTGCTCAATAGCTTTCTCTTGTTTCAAATGTGTTGGCTCTTTCCCACGCAATGTTCTTGAAAGCCTTACATATCAACACGATATATTTGCTCTTTTTTATATTATTAATCTCACGCTTTCAAAATACATATTATGGCTTCTTTACTTTGATGTGCTTGTCAAAGCCTTCGAGGTAATGCAGAAAATATATCAAAATCTCACACATAAAGATAGAGCTGACAGAATTACTAAGTTACTCTTTCAATTTAGTAGAGTTTCTGCGCTCACATTTATCGTTTCAATTTATGTAACAATTTCATTTGCTTTTCAATTAACTATGCCTTGATTCATGTTAATTTATTTTGTTTATCAAGATAAACCCACACAAAGAGCTAAGGGCTACCTTAATAGGGATGTTAAACGCGTTTAACGATAATCTAGGGGTTTGTATGGACGTTAAGGGTTGAAATGAGGGTTTATTTAGATTATCATTACTTGATATTGTAGTAAAAGCGGGTTAAACGACCATTATGTTGGTGATAAGGTTTTTACGTACGCTTCACACGTCAAGGTACATTGTATATAAAAATAATATAATAGCCCTAATTTGGCCAATTTTTCTTAAGTTACTTGTTAATTTTTGTATAATTTTGATAAAGAAAAATAAGGTACAAATCCCTGCTATCACAATCATGACAAGGATCTTTTCAAGTGTAAATTTAATAAAGAGTCATTGTAGTATTGTTAACAAAACCGTTGCTTTGTTTTAGGTAAATCATTATAATGCTTTGGCTCGGAAGTGTTTGCGAACAACTTGAACTCTGAAGTTTGACACGACGGCTGCCTGCACCAGAAACACATTCACTTGTAAGTAGGTAGTTTGTATTTATTGTAGAATAGCGGCCAGTTGGCGGTTTCACCCATCGTAACTCATTTCCCCGCGGGAAAAAGGTACTTTCGCGGTATGAGTAGGTATTACACATCGCTGCGTTGACGGATGCATTTGTCAAACCGTTTGACATAAGATCTAAATTCCTATTGTCTTAACGCTTGCGTTACGCAGCGCAAAAATAGTGCAAAAACGGATGTTACGTGTATTTCTCTCCTAAGTGTTGAAAGATTTACAGTTGCATAATATTGGCACAACAAAACTAACTGACAGCTTCAAATTATTACATCAAAAGTAATTTTAACTGAATCTGGCAACACCATTAGAGAATATTGCACTTCTAAAAGTAGCTTGCTCGGCAGGATTTCCTGTATTGATGCCCCGGGGGAATATCCACACGAAAACACATTAAGAAGTTCGCCTTACATAATCTGTGTTTGAAATATGACTGCTACTAACAATCACAAATAGTATTTTAATATTCAAAAGTAAATTTGTGGAAATAAACGAGGCAAGTAAAACGTGTAATGCAGGAGCACATGAACTTATTAATTATAATACCTATCTAAAAGTTGGTAACTAATTTGGCGTGAATACTTGATGTGGGTGCGTCATATCATATCCATGGGAATAATACGAGGGAATAACATGAGTTGAAACTCTCGAAGGAATTCTCACTTTCGGGTATTTCCGCCAATAAGTTATGTTTGTAACCAATGAGTTATAACTAAGCAAGCTATTCGATTTTCATTAATTTATAAAACAATGTTAAAATCGTATGGTAGTGCAACGCCGTAGCACTTTGCTACGTTTATTATTATTATGCTTTTGTTGTGCCGTGACAAAGATTTAGATAACATACAGGGTGTAAGGGACAGCTCTCCGAATACTGAAAGGGTGCATTCAGACCATGAAACTGAACAACTTCCCATAGAAATAAATTTCAGGAAACGAAAAGAAAAATTCAACTTCCCATACAAAATCACGATCTCCTGATTGCATTTACTATGGGAAGTCAAAATTTTTTTTACGTTTCCTGAAATTTATTTCTATGGGAAGTTGTTCAGTTTCATGGTCTAAATACACCCTTTCAGTATTCGGAGAGGTGTCCCTTACACCCCGTATAAATAAACACTATCCTATTCTCTCTTATGATACCGATATGTTTCTATGATATCTTTTCGATTCAAAACTATTTTACGTACAAGACTTATTGTAATTGTGACAATAAAAATCATTACGATTGCGGAAAGTACACACAAATAGGTATTTATTCGCTCAAGTTGTCATATGTCTTTATAGAAATTGAAAGGTAATTAATTAATTTCACATTCAAAAATTTACACTTGCCGCAGTCTTTTGTTAACTTTAGTTATAGACGAGCAATAGCGATTTCACGATATTGAGTGGGAGTATTAAATTAAACAAATATACAGGGTTATTTTTTAGTCGGTGCGCAAACTTTGCAGGATGTTTCTACTCGTGATTCTGAACAACTTTTACTTATGGGGCCACCAGCGAATTCACAAAAAAAAATTTGGGTGTTCCATACATTTTTGCCGAGTTACCTATGAATTTTTCTATGGAACATTCAATTCTTTTTTTGCCAATTCGCAGGTGGCCTCATACTAAAAGTTGCTCAGAATCACGAGTAGAAACAACATGTAAAGTTTGCGCACTGACTAAAAAATAGCCCCGTATGTTATCTCAATATTAAATCAGGAAACTCTTTATGTACGATACCATTGTATTTCAAAATAACTCCTTGTAAACCGTAAATAACTTGTAGCTCTGTAAACCACAGTACAGCGAGCAGTTTAATGGCATCGCTCTAAAACTGTTAGTGCCAGTAAAATATGAACTTGTAACGGCTCCATCCGATGACACGGTTTTAATATTTAAAGCAACAGATGATGCCGTGTAGCACTTAAAAACTGATATGAAATTTTTTGCTACTTCGACTGCGAAACCCTATTTATTGGCGTGTCTGTCTGATACGTTTTAGCGCCTTTTTATTTGCCATGGTGATATTGACACGGCAAAGGTGTATTAACTTTATTTTATCTTGATAGTATTCCTACAAGGTTTCCATTCGATATGCTTAGGCGCCCCGCCCGCCGTTTTCCTAATTTGTGTGCATATTGTGTGTCAAAATTACTCGTCATACCTTGTAAATACATAGATAGATAGATAAACCGTCTACTTCCAAGATAAACATCTAGTTTACATGCGGGGAAAAACATAATTAAAACTACACATAGAAATCGATTTCTAAGTGAAGTAGATGTGTGATGATTGCAGAAATCAGTGGGTATATTGCCTGCAAGTAGCAAACACTAATTTTTAGCTATCACCTGGGGCCGAAATCTGCTAAATAAAAATCGTTTCAATTGTGTGTCGATGGCATGTCAGTTTGATAGTTTTGTTAGATTCGTATCCTGTTTACAGTTTTTAGTATGGAAAATCACAGAGGCAATAGAATGACAGTTGAGTGTCGCTGGAGATACATTGACAAAAAATTTGCAGTCTTGGGGCCCTAGTTGTGGGTGATCCGAGTACTGAAACAGTTCAAATCATAACGATGTGAACCGTGGGCAAACCACAGTACAGCGAGTCGAACTAAAACTGTTAGTGCCAGTAAAATATGAACTTGTAACGGCTCTATGCGATGACACGGCATTAATATTTGAAGCAACAGATGATACCGGGTTCATGAATATGGAACAGCTCTGTACCAATTATTAACATCTGCGTTTTATGTTACCTAAAATTATGTCATATAAAATGTAAACGAGTTTTTGGCAAAGGCTTTTTGAACGGAATAGACTCAATTTTGTGGTGATGATGGATTACGGAGGTCGAGTTTTTAATTTGTCGGCTATGATATCATCTACTTATGTTGTTTTTTTTAAACTTTAACAAAATAATTTCATTTGGTCCTCTTAAATTCAATGTGACTACATCTAAAGAAAAATTCATCTGACGTATATTAAAACTGAAATCACTTTTAATAGTTCCAATACTTGTTGGCACTTATACTACACCTAAGAGGCGTACTGACATGATTTACCCCTTTTAACCCCCAAGGAATAGACTAGCCCTGAGCATACTATTTGACCTATATTGTGGCGACATTAGTTAGGTACTTGTTTACCCCGACTCCACTTTGGTGTGAATTAGTTTATGTGGCAGGTTATTTATAGAGAAAGTTTGGATCTCAATATTGTCACATAATTAAGGTTATTCGTAAGCTAAGGGGCTATCTTCACAGATGATACGTGCGACGTGAGAAGTAAGTTGACATCTGTCAGACAAGCGACTGTCAGCCGTCATCGTGTACGGCGTCCCTTCTGTTTCATACATTTTATATGAGAACGGTTTCAAGCGTCACGTTTTACGTCTTCGTCTCATGTCTTACTTCTCGCCTGTGGAGTTAATTAATTAATTAATTTAAATTTCTTTGTTTGCTGCTGATATTTTGTACCTAATACGTTAACATTATGAAAAAATAGGAGTTTGTAAGATGCTCCTATCTTACACTCACAAGTCAAACATATTGGACAAGCTTTGAAGCACGATTGCGTCCAGTTCAATTGCAGAATTTCAGATTGTATGGATATGATACCAATTACCAAAGAATATCCGTCTGTAATTTTCGTCTACCGTTATACCGTTATCTAAATGAGGGGCACGTGTCTTTAATTACAAAGTTTATTTAGGTATACCGGGAGTAACAGAAAGGGTATAAACAAGCCGAAAGGAGGCCAAGGTACTCATGAAACTGAACAACTTTCCCTATGGAACATGGGCCGAAATATGAAAAAAAAATTGGACCCCCCATACAAAATTGCGATCAGCTGATTGAGTTACTATGGGGGGATCCATTTTTTTTCATATTTCGACTAATGTTCCATAGGGAAAGTTGTTCAGTTTTATGAGTACCTTGACCTCCTTTCGGCTTGTTATACCCTTTCTGTTACTCCCTGTATATTCTCAAACTAGCTGTTGCCCGCGAACTTCGTTTCGCCAAAAGAAGCGGCATATCATGCTAAACACCTTTTTTAATATAGACGTTTTCGTATCTCTTAAAGTTTTGCCGAGCTCCTGGTGTTCCGGCAGGTAGGTAGACAGACAGGCCCTCCAGTACTTATAAAGGTTCTCCCTAATCATAAAATATGGTCAGGATGTTTATCTTCCATCATACCAACTAAACATCAAAAAACATCGCTAACTGTTTTATTGTTTATTGCACAATTACCTAATTAAACCACACAGACATTACTTCTTCTTCTTCCTTGCACCTTCCCACTTTAGGTGGTGTTAGCTCTCCTAATTTTTCGGCTTAATAACGTTCTTTCGGGGGTTGTGGGGTCAGGTACGCCTTTTTTTTTCGTGAGCCTGGTCATACTCACTTACAGATAACATTTTCAAAAAGAGGTATTGTGATATTTATATTGATTGTTTACTTATTTTAGTACGCGCCCATTATTTTATGGGTGTTGAACCCAAAATGTACCCTATTACACCTTGAGACTTCGCTTCGCTGTCTATCTGTAACATCTCCATGATAGTAAGATGTTGTATTTCTGTTGCCGTTGCGGGCGTTGCGGCTCCCATACAACAAACATGATTTATAATTTTTTTACACATAATGGTACCGTTCACGTGTATTTTTCTGTTCTCATTTTCATACTTTTTCTCATGTGAATGGTACGATTAGAGCAGGCAGATGATGATGGCGAAGACGATGACGATGATGTTGGAATAACCTGGAGAAACCCCGGAATACCGCTGATTTGTGTTTGTTACTTGTCTATGAAGGGTAGAGCCCACTCTATCCCTCCTGTTTCGAAGACTGAGCGTCTGAGTCACATCTTGATGATATTGTTGGCTACACTACTAAAACCGATGTTTTATTATTGTTTTTTTGTAAAGGAATAAGCCATTTGCCGTGTGATGCCGGCTTAGAATAGCATCACCCCAATTCTACCCGTGGGTAAGCGATAATTATCCAGGGAATGGGCGGCAGCGTTCCCTGTCAATGCAGCATCTTGCACTGCGCTTGCCAATTCGACTGCCAAGCGTGGTGAATATGGCAGTACCCCCTGATAGGGGGAGGCATTAGAGTATTAAGCATGCTATAGAGTGCGCATTAGATCCCGCGGCGTACTGTCAAAGCGTAAGCAGTTGCTCCCTAGATACAGATGTCAAATGTATGCGGGACGGAAATGCTCGAAGAATGTATGAGAAGTTATAGAGGTTCATCAGTGCTGTCACTGGCGTATTGCTACTGACGGACAGAGAGGTTGCACCCAGACTACTGCCTACCTGCCGGAACACCAGGAGCTCGGCAAAACTTTAAGAGATACAAAAACGTCTATATTGAAAAAGTTGTTTAGCATGATATGCCGCTTCTGTGGCGAAACGAAGTTCGCGGGCACCAGCTAGTATACTATAAGGGGGAGGCCCATGTCCAGCAGTGGACTGTGCGGGCTGTTATGGTATGGACCATACAACTACAAACAAACCAGCAACAAAATTACTTCGTAACGCTGATAAACCTGATATACCGGGAGTAACAGAAAGGGTATAACACGCCGGAAGGAGGTCAAAGGAACTCATGAAACTGAACAACTTTCCCCAAAGAGCATGGTTCAAAATAAGTATAAGGTGTAAACAAATTAACTACAAATATATTAAGGGGTGAACCAGCGCTAGTCCATGAAACCGAACAACTTTCCCTAAGGAACATAGGTCGAAATATGAAAAATAAATTTGGACCTCCCATACAAAATGGGTTGGCCGGCTGGGTCAATTTGTATAAGAGGGCCAAAATTTTTTTTCTTTTTTCTGCCTATGTTTTTTTGGGAAAAGTTGTTCAATTTCATGGACTGGTTTACCGCTTAACATATTTTTTTCCCTTTTTTACATACTTTAGGAAAAAATTTGGTTTGCCTAAAGGTAGAAAATGTTCTAGGCAATAAATAAATAGCCGAGCCGACCGAGTAATTTGGAGGGATGATAATTTTTTTTACATTTTTCGACCCATGTTCCATGGGGAAAGTTGTTCAGTTTCATGGACTGGTTCACCCCTTGAAATAATTTCAGCAGATTTTTTTTCATCTTATAGTACTAACTTACTTATTCCTCTAGCGCTACGCAATATCGATTTCCGTGCATACTTATTTCAAGAAAAGTGGCAACCTCCCCTTTTAGGGGTTGATTTTTTTTAGCCTATAACCTGGTCGGTAATTTTCCCAACATTTTGGTATACTTTGCATCAAAATCGGTTCAGTAGTTTTTGTGTGATGCTTTCACATACAAACAGATAAACAAATAAACAGATAAACATCTAAACAGAAAAAAAATCTAAAAATGCTGAAACGTGTTCTGTTATCAATTTTAAGTATCACCAAACAGGATTTTTTGGAAAATCTTCTATGTACAGACTTTCGACCCTCTACAACTTTATTATATGTATATAGATTAACATTTCTCACACACCACGCTTAAATTATTAATCACCGGGAAAATCCTAATCAAAACGGCCATTCGTTTAATTATGAAGTAAATTGGGGCGTAAGCAAGGCACATAATTGATACCTCTTCAATTTAATATCACGGTAAATTACTCTGAAATATAAACTTACAACAGAAAAAGATTAGAAGCAGTAGGTGGTGTAGTAGTAGAACCATATCTTTACCGTTAAATAATGCAACGCCATACCTACGTAACTTGTTCTTCTATGTATCTACTTCAAATTTTAGTTTTCGTTTAATGTTAAGTATATTTCCCAAGTTGAATTTATGTGAATAGGACACTTTATAACCTAGGGTTACTCTGACTCATGAAAAGATACTTAGCTTTTATATCAAAAAGAAAAATAAAACTCGCATGAGGAATGTTAATGTACGTGTTTTACTTACGTTTACTCGCACTGTTTTTTGGTTTTAAAAACTGCTTAATTTCCGTTCATAAAATGTAAATTTGCTTTTGAATGTACGGTAACCTGAAGATAATTTTCATTTCCCTGGGAAGTAGAAAAACGGTCTTGTACTGTTATTACTCTTTTTTACGGCTTAAAAATTGTCTAACTTAGCAACAATAAGTTTTATCATAATATGAAGATAAATTCTACGTATCCTCTGTGACGGGTAGACCAAGCATTGGCAAGCATAGCGTTGGAGGCCTCTGGTGTACCCTGAGTGAGGACTACGTTCAGCCTAGCCAATACTTACTTTGTGGTTCAGCGGTAGACTGCTATAGGTTCTATAGGTTAATGTAGTGTGATGGATGATGATGACAACTCTTTAAACCTAAAAACATTTTATTTGAATAAAATGATTTCATTAGTTTGAGTTCAGTATTGGGTATATTACCAGAGGGCAGCTGTGCGATACAGATGCCATTTGTTTCGCCCAGTAACAAATTATTATGGGAGGGGCGCTGTACTGTAATTGACCTGTAGACTTGAACAGAATGCTCGCTTTATTTATCGATATTGCGACTAATATTACTTTAGTGGCAACTTATTCGACGTTCAAAGAGGAAAATTATTTCGTATGTCTGGATCGAAATTCACCTGCAAACAGCTAAGTAGGTACAATATTTTAATTGAATTCATGAGATTGTATAACAACTAGTGTGAAAAATAACCACCTGAAAATCTGCGAGTGAGTGTTTCAAACGTTAGTACCAGAGTCTTCGTGAACCTGAGGTATCCTGGAATTTAGACGTCTACGATAAATATCTAAGTAGACCATTATTAACAGTCATTTATCGTAATAAACGATGACTAGGGAAGATTGCTTGCTGTACAAGACCCAAAGAAGTAACTCCGTCCGACAGTAACTATACCAGAGCCCACATATAACATTCCTTACTGCGCTGTTTTTGCGCAGCGCTAACGCATGCGTCTGTAAGATGCATACTAATTTCCAATTCCCGATACTAAGAATTAAAGTTTAAATAACGCAACGCTGAAACTTGCGTTGAAACAGCGCAGCAAAAAAACTTGTGTTGCGTTATAATTAACGCGGGTTTTAAGTATGAGGAATTCGAAATTTGTATGTAGGTATTTGACAGACGCATGAGTTAGCATTGCGGTAAAGTAACGCAGCAACGGACGTTTCTCTTTCGCTTGTGAGTCCTACGTAAGGGAATGAGGCATGTTTTTCTTTATTACGGTCGATGGAATAACTCAGCCAGGCCTGAATACATTGAGAAAAAAGGAATTCCCTCAAGTAATGTGGTGGAACAGGTGCTCTCTACGACTTGAAATAATGATAGTAAGTTTTGTATGTAGTTTCGAGACACAGCGAAATAATGACGTCAATCAAGTTGCCATTCTAACTACACTTATACGACTGTAGTCTACTGTAAAACATAAGTAGACCTCCCCCTTTGGTGGTGTACCTATACTTTTTACTTATCTGAGTTATTAACGGTCATTTTAATGTGATAGCCACTAAGTAATATTCTGGAAGTTTTAAAAGTATAAAACTAAGGATGTCTGCCTACTCAATGTTTAAATAAGTACGAAATTCATTTCTTTTTACGTAATTCGCTCCGAGTAAATTTTTCCTCGCCCCGTTATCTGACGCAAATGAAAATTCATCCAGATTGGGGGTGATCCGTGTTAAATTCAATGTGAACTGCGAGCGGGAAATAAATGCTCGGCCCCACGTCATAAATTAGCCTTTACAGATGGCTCACTCAGTACTAGCGACGATTTTAGTTTGTAATAACTGGAATCTCAGGGGAACTCAAGGTGGTAAAGAAGATGGTTGCCACGAACGTCATATTCCTTGTATTCAAATTGGCTCAGAATTATATGACGTTCTTGTTTTAGATTTTGCTGTTTTGATAAACTTATACTTTAAGATTTTTGACAGTAGCAATCCTGGCTATGTAACAAGTGACAGTCGCAAAAATCCTAAATAAGGACGAGTGAACCTTCTGTAAACTCTTGTGTTGTGTCATTCGTTCAATCTGTTTTGTAAAGTAATGGTGGCACACGCATTGGAAGATTGCGGGTCTTCGTAATACGCTATTTGACTGACACGTGACATGATCTAAAACCTTGATCTAAACGACATTTTGTAAATGAAAATATTGAAATGCAGAGCGTGTGAAAACCGCCTGTACGTTTCCTAATTCTGTTATTTCTGATTCATGGTTCTTTAGAATTATTCATCTCTACTGGGCTTTCTGTTTAGTACAGTAGCGATCAGCTGTTGATTTTCTGGTAGCTCTTCATCAGTTTTTGGTATACTACCTCATAAATATTAGGTGAGAACTTCACTCTTGTTGGTGTGAAGTAAGTAATTTCTATTATTCTCTATTTTCGGCCTTTGCCTTGACTTCTTTTAATATTTTTCTGCCTCAAAATGGATTAAACAACGAAAATTTACACATTTAAAACCTGACTTGTGACGTTTTTCATTACCGCAACTTAATGTATTTATTTTAAAATGATGAAGTCACCACGTCACAGAAATGAAAAAATATTTACACAGAACATAACTAACTTTCTCGTTTCTACCGACTTCTACCCAAAACAGCTATTCTCGTAATTAAGTGCTCTGCCATATAATCTATCTAGTTAAATGATGGCCCACTCAATCTATCCAAACAAACGACTGTTTTGTCAAACATTAATTTGCGGTAGCAATTATTTTGGACCAACAAATGTTTCGGATAATCTTTGCTTTGTAAATAGCAATTACAACAACGAGGTTCCGCACTGATAATTTCAGTATCTATGTTTTATTTTGGCTAAATGTTTGTCTTGGTTTATCGTCCCACGGAACTCTAGTTATTCAATTTTATCTGAGGAATAATATATTAATTTGTAAATGAAATAAATTATCAACGAGTAGTTTTCTAAGAGGTGTACGATACTTTCAGGGTGTATATATACGGTTACATTTAATTAAGTACAAATCTCTTGAGTGACTGGACCAGTTTCCCACAAAGTATGCCACTTACCTACCGACTCTTGTTATTTATAAAAAGTTTAATAGGTGAGATGAAAGAAATAAGCGTCCATTTCAAAATGGCGCCATTGCGAAAACGTGCTTAAAATACGAACAGAATTTAATTGATTCAATACGAAAGGAAGTTGAAAATGGCAATGAATAAGAGCCCCGTGTTTGCTAAATGGTTCAAACGATTACTCCCTAAACCTTAAGAAGTTCATTCTAATATCAAAAGTATCATTGAGTAGACACCAGCCTAGCGTACTTATTTTTAAATGTATCCAGTCCAGAGACGGTCTCTTTGTAATCTTTTTCAATCCAGCTATACTTCGAGCGCGATCTGATGACATTAAAAAAAGATGACAATGTATGACATGTGGCTATCATCAGATCACGCGCGGACTATACAAGCGTTATTTTAATATGTCACGAGTTATCTAATTTCAACTATTATCCTAATTTTTTCCATCACACATCATAATCTAAATCCATCTACACACAATTAGAGTGGTAAAAGTGTTATACGAGTGGTTATGAATCGGATTTACACTAACAAAAATACGCCTCATAGGATTATAGAATTATCGTAAATCGACCACACGTACAAGCATAGGCGTAGTTAAAAACTATCTCTGAAGTTAAACTGGCGATATGAGTGCTACCTAATCTACATACCTATCTAATTTCTAAACATATCCAACAAACATAAAGCGCAAAGTTTAACCACGGCAACCACACCCAAATTGTAGCCACATTAAAGGCTAACTAATGTCGAAAAGACCACTCACTGCAGTCACGGCTGTATAGTGGTCGTATGACGTTCCTTTTCTCGGGGCGCTTTTACAGATGGCTCACTCAGTACTAGCGATGATTTTGTTGCATACTGACTTTAACTGGAAATAACTGGAATCTCAGGAATCTCAAGAAAACTATGAAGATGGTTGGCACGAACGTCATATTTCTTGGATTAAAATTTGCTCAGAATCATATTATGACGTTTATGTATCAGATTTTGCTGTTTTGATATTTAAGATTATTGACAGTAGCGACCTTAACTATGTAACAAGTGACAATCGAAAAAATCCGGAATATCGAGTGAACCTTCAGTAAACTCTTTATTTTGTGCTTGAGTTTTAAAATCAAGGGAAAAAGGTAGTGCCGCACGGCTGCTACTGTAGCGAGTTGTATTTTCGTCTAGATATAGCAATATTACCAAATGTATTAATATTGTTTTGTTGTGTTTAGTCTGTACATCGTGCCCGCTGTTGGTTTTCCTTGAAACAGCCTAATTTTGGGCGCCGTTTTGCCGCTAAGTAGTTTATTTAGGATCTTGGAAATACGTAAAGCCTGATAAACAGATATTACGGAGTATTGGGGTATAGTCGGCCAATCGCTACAATGGCCTGGCTAAAACCATCGTGAATTTTGCGATTAGTTCAACGTGGTTGGTTGTTTGCGCGAGAACGAACTAGCAGATTTTATTCTTTTGCTACTAATACAAAATTAGATTCTTTTTTTACATACATATTTATAGCTCCATCATAGAGCTTTTTAATTGTATTCCTTAATTTTGTGGAATTACGTTTAGTTACTTCTAATTAGACTTATAACAATTTTGATTTAGTTGAATAAACAAATCTTACAAAGATAAAAAGTTAGAGTAATAATTTTAGAGTTTAATTTGTAGTTTCGGAAATAGGTATAATTTGCTCCGATTTGACTTAGCGCGTCATACAAAAAACAGGTCAAATTATATTTCCTAAACTACACTTATTATAGGTACATGTTTAGAAAATAATACGAAACGTTATCAAAAATCGTTTATAAAATCGCGGCTAAACAAATTGAGAAATGTGTAGGGTACTGGTGTTAAAAGGAGTCATAGACATTCTTGAACATCACAATCTAATTTTCGTGTTTAAACCTACGTGATATACAGCCGGCGTATTTTATTTTAACAATTTTAGACAATAACCCGGAACAAAATCTTGTTTAAAATTTATGTAAGCACTTAAAGAATAAATATTCCTTATACATCATACTAGGACCCCTTTGTACTGGGTTTTTGTTTCCTGGGGCTATTCAAGCGTAGTCACAAACAGTCTACAATTTTGTTTTAGACTAGAACTAAAGACGGCTGCACATTTTCATTAAATATTCTCAAGGCTTGCCGATAATGGTTCCACGGAATATTTTATTTCGTAAAATTCAACGTTCCTAGAAGTACCGACGAGAAATTACATAGATCAAGTTTCAGGTGTATTATTATCGAAGTAAGTTCATAAATGCAGCTAGACAAAGGAATGCTTTTGTAATACTCTCTTATTAATTTTCACCTAGTCTTGGTGTCTTTGATTTTTTCTTTATATTTAAATTTAAAACGTATTTGTCTGTTACCTATTCCAAATCGTCTTTACTCGCCTAAGAAGTATAAATTTTTAATTGCTATTTCGAGGTAAATATGGCTATCGTTTTATCCTCTGGTAATATACTCAGTTTTATACCCACACAAGATCAAGAATTTATTTGAATATCAATAGAAGCTTTAGGAAGTCAACTTTAAACGTACCTACTTGGGTAACTGGCAAAACGATTGAGGTCAAAACTCACCTGCAAAGTTTAGTCATGGAGCTTTCGATTTGTACGAAATTGACAACTTGAGCTGACTAATACATAATTATATTGTTTTATATAATTTTGTTCTATTTTATGTGGAAACCCATATGTTAGTAAAATGAATACACAAATGCAATTTCACCAAAAATTTCTTTTGCTTAACTTGCGTACATTATTTGCCACAATTTCCTTTCGATTCATTGGCTCACAAAGTAATTCGAGTAAACAAATCGAATCAGCTGTCGTCAGGATAAACAGCCTGGTAAAGAGCAAAGTTTGCGATAAAAAACATTCTAGCTTGAAAAAACAAGTTATTTTTATATATGGTGGTTCTGACAAGCACTGCATGATATCCTATGTTTATCCGGATCCGGTATTTTCACAAAAAGAGTTTATGAAGTTTCATACAAAACCGGATATCATGGCTCTGCCACCATATTAAATTCTGGCTGTCATAGATTGTCATTTGTATGATAGCGGCCACTAACTGCTATACTGTTAGTCACGTATGTGAGAGTACCTACCGAATCGCATTAAGGACAATGCAGTATAAATTATTAAAAAGTAAGCTTTACAATAATTTTTCAATTGAGTAACATATTTACGATATCAAAATATACTGTTTATTCATATTAGTTATCAAGAAGTGCCAATATAAGTTGATCTATTAGAATGATGTGCCACAAATAGAGTACATAAAAGTTTGAAGATAACAAAGTTCATGACATGACACAAATTGACAGACGAAAAAGAAACCTCGATTGAGCCATACTGAAACCTTTTTACGAGACCTCTAAAACTTTTGACAACCTTTCACAAAAAAGGTAAGAAAAATATACGTAAAAATAGCGGTAGAAGAATATTTTTACCTAGTAAGTTTTTTAGGTTAGGTTGTCATAAACCCTTTTTTCAGACATCTCGTCTGTAAATATCAAAGTAAAGGGACAAAATCTATCAAAGAACTTATTACTTTTTTCGAGCTTAAGGATATCATACTCTCCTTTATCACGAATAATGGCATAATTTTATTTCGTTTTTATAGTTAGCTTTTTTCCTCTTACATCCCTGGTAGGGATTTCTTATAGAAACTCTTATCAAAGAGCATGTAATATACGATTATACCATGTTGTTGTTTCATTCCTGTTTAGGGTGGAATGTTTTATTCAGTATGAAAGCTCCATATTATTTAGATGTAAAGAAAATTGATTCCTACATAACAAGAATAACAAAAACTCATAATGCTTCCAATTTTAACGTTGTTTGCTACAGCTTTATTTTCGTAGCGTAAACGTAGCGGTTTGTAGCAGATCGTAGCGGCTTGCTACACAATATTGTTTGAACAAATACACGAATGTTCACGTCGTTGGTAGTAATTCTGTGTGAGTTCAGTAGTTTGTGTATATGTACGTATGCCTTGGATGTATGCCTACACTTTCACTAAACAATACATGTGATGAAAAGTTTGACATATTAAGAATGTAAATATAAGAATAGTACGGCGTTACGTTAGTTATTAATGCTGGTTATATAAATATATAGTAAAATATTTTTGAAAACACGTCACCAAATAAATTGTAAATCCCACAGTTTCTCTGCGGCAAGTTTTCTCGTTTATATGTCAATATTATTTTAAAGAAACGCTTCAGTTGTATTGACTTAGCGATCGTTAACGTGCCCAAACTACGCGGCATACCAATAGCAGCTCACGGTACCTTTTCAAGAGGTCAAGCCACACTGGTGTTCTTAACAACTGTATGGAGAACCAGAATATGTTGGCCCTTTAAATAACCAACTTTACACAATCACATCAGCGTACACAATGTACCGACAGGCATTGTTCTCAAGCGGCGATAAAAGCCGATACTGTTTTAAACTTCCCTCATGTCCACATTGTCTTTCACACATGAGGCACCTATTCTCTACTCCAACTTTTCAAGTATTTTCCTACTCGTGGTAATAAATGAGGCTTTAAACAAACGATAAAACATGATAAGGAATATGTTTAATTTCAGTTTTCGTTTTTAATTACACATGTAAAATTATAAAGCGTAGATATATTTGGTAATGGATATACTTTAAAGTTGAGTTGTGTTAGAAGATATTTGCAGTGCCCTACACCTGTGTCTACAAGCTGTATTCAAGGTCCAAAGTGCGTCCTTTTTGGGTACAGTCCTTTTGCATCTGTTTTATATTGTTTCTTGTTTCTTAGTCAAAAAGTTACTATCAAGTATGAATTCACACCTTTATACATAGACATATCACGTCTAGATATCCCTTGTGGGGCAAGCAGAGCGTGAACGGATGTAAAAACGGCCATTTGTACAACGTCTGAAAAATGTTTGAGAGTGCATTAGGATAGTGACAGGTTGTCGCCTAAAATTGCAATACACATCAACTCTCCAATCGCTAAGTCACTTTTTACGACACCCATGGGAAAGATAATCGCGTGATACTATTCTAAGCCGGCACCACGCGGTAAAGATTATAAGATACATTCACTGAAATACCTCCACTAAGTTTAGACACCTAGGGAGTCGGTGCAAACTTTATTTAAGGATTTATCCAAGTAGGCGTGATTGCACTGCCTCCTTCCACTGCAATTCCTTAGCTGCCTGCGAGTCAGATAGATGGCGCCGGTTTATCTAGCTTTGCTTACAAATAGATTCAGTTGAAAACGAGAAAATTGAAAAATTGAAAAAAAAAAACAGTTTGAAAAATTCACCAGGGTCCGCTAGGCGTCCGTAGCTCAGTCGGTAGAGCGGTGAAACGGTGATCCACAGTCCCGGGTTCAATTCCCAGCGGTCACTAGTGAATTAGCAACATATTGTTACATAGCCAGAGTGAATAGCAACTCTGGCTATGTAACAAATGACAATCGCGAAAATCCTAAATGGGACGAGTGAACCTTCTGTGGACTCTCTATTTTGTGCTACAAGTGTAAATTCACATACTTATAAAACACATTTACGGAAATACCTCTACTAACTTTAGACACCTAGGGAGTCGGTGTAAACTTTATTTAATCAGGATTTATCCAAGTAGGCGTGATTGCACTGCCTCCTTCCACTGCAATTCCTTAGCTGCCTGCGAGTCAGATAGATAGCGCCGGTTTATCTAGCTTTGCTTACAAATAGATTCAATTTCTTTGACAAACTAGACGCAAGAGATTACGCCAAACATGGGTATTAATTAGATTTCCCGCTCGTTTGATGTGAACTAAATACCTACATACATATGACACTTGTATTTTAAAATCATAAAAGTAAACTGTGAAAGATGCATTTTTGCACACAATATTGAAGGTCCATCAAAAGTGCGTCATTTTGGGGTATATTACTGGTACTTTTGCATTTTTTTTGTTGATTTTTGTTTCTTAGTAAAAAAGTTACTTGTGAATTGAAAAATACTACAAGTGTGAATTCACATCCTTATAAAACACATTTACTGAAATTCCTCCACTAAGTTTACAAACCTAGGGAGTCGGTGTAAACTTTATTTAATCAGTATTTATCCAAGTAGGCGTGATTGCACTGCCTCCTTCCACTGCAATTCCTTAGCTGCCTGCGAGTCAGATAGATAGCGCCGGTCTATCTAGCTTTGCTTACAAATAGATTCCATTTCTTTGACAAACTAGGCGCAAGAGATTACGCCACACGTGGGTATTAATTAGATTTCCTGCTCGTTTGATATGAACTAAATACCTACATACCTATGTCACTTGTATTTTAAAAACATAAAAGATAAAACTTAAAAAGTTGCATTTTTGCACAAAAAATATATGAATTCACAGTACGAAAACAAATGATAGCGTGATTGATAATTTCCAAGATGCACACGCATATCTCAAAGATTTTAATTATGATTAGGTAATACAAATACAACCTATTTTCAGAATTCCAAGAATCTTACTCATTTACGGATCTAATTGATTGTTTATCTCGATTTTTATAACTGTGCGCATGGAGCTGTCAAAATCCCATACGAGTTGACAGTTCAACTGTCAGATCCCATACATATTTTTATAGCTCCATGCGCACAGTTATAAAAATCGAGTTAGTTATAATCAGATAACTAGGTATGTAAGTAAACTGCACCGTGCCATAAAACAAGTCAACCAAAAGTTACTTAATATTATACTTGCGTGTCGTTCTTTATCTATCAACCTGCAATAAGGATGATGTAGGTCCCTACCTATGCCCTGCCTTAGGAAACCTTTATATGCAATTTTGGGTCTTATCTCGTTCTAATACGGGTTAGATACGCACTCCCCCGGCGCGTGAACGCACCACCACGCTGATGGCTTCTCAATGGCTTTCAGGTGTAATGAAATATTTTATCACCGATCGGTCGGAAGCCGTTAGGTTTTCATTGCCTCCTTTGTACCAGATAAAAGTTTACTTTGGAGGTAAACATTTTTATTGGATATCTTTGCAATAAGATTGGATCAACTTTATCTTAGCACGGTGGAAATAAAAAGGTTCTGTGAAAAATACTTGAGTCATTCCAGCGGGAAGAGAGAGCATTCCATTACAAAATAGAAAATGAAGTATATCATTATAAGTAGAGCATATCATTACAAAATAGAAAATGAAGTATACCTATTGTTGATAATTTTACAGTATTCTATACGAATATAAAAAAGCTTTGATGTATTTTATAACAAAACCCGATTTTCGGTCACTGGTTTGAAGATAATTGTATGGAACTAACTTTGCAAAAGCAAGTTCGCAAAGTTAAAATAATAACTGTGCTTTGAAAATTCTTACTTAGAAAATAACGCACAGACGGACGTTACTTGTGTTTTTCGCCTTACTGTTTGTAAGTTGCGGTATTTTTAGGTGTATGACAGGTACATTCATTGCAAAACTCAATATTTTTCAACTTTGAATCTAATGCAATTGTCATAAAACTTTGAGTTGAAACTCAAATAAGTAATTGTGTTAGATTATGCATCGGACCATAGATATGAATATCTAATAGCCATTCCTATCAATCCATGAATATAAAAGAATTATTTATAGCATAAAATGCCACAGCCTACCTATCATCACATTTCATGACCCAAAAATAGGTTCGATCATTACAGATAGGCAGGTGGTCAATGGCGGCACTACCTACTACCTCACCTACTTCGTCACGTATATCGGGGCCCATATACAGGGAGTAACGAAAAGGGTATAACAAGCGGAAAGGAGGTCAAGGTACTCATGAAACTGAACAACTTTCTCCATGGAACATGGGTCGAAATATGAAAAAAAAAAATCGGACTTCCCATACAAAATCGCCGATCAGCTTATTGATTTACTATGGGAGGTCCAAATTTTTTGTTCATATTTCGACCCATGTTCCATGGGGAAAGTTGTTCAGTTTCATGAGTACCTTGACCTCCTTTCGGCTTGTTATACCCTTTCCGTTACTCCCGGTATATTCGATTGTCATGGGTGAAAGCTTTTACCGTATGCCTTTTATCGCCTATAACCTTTGTTATGGTGCACGCAAAAGCTATAGTCATATTTGATGAATTTGGAGTGTAAACGCATGTTGTGGTAGAACTTTTTGAAATCTGTGTTTCAAATTGTACCTTTGCCAGCAAATCCACCTGCCTATTTAAGTGATTTATTTATACTGGTACAGTATTTGTATGAAGAACCATTATAAGTTTAGTTATTAAGTAAGTTTGTCCCTTAAATGGGAAGGTGGATTTTCTGGTTATAGTACCTACAAAACGGGAAATTAAGCAATGAAAAACCGATTCTTCGGACGATATGTCTTCTATTCAAGGATTTTGCAGTGTAGGTATTTCTTTATTGTTCACTATTTTCCAAAAAAAAACGTAGCCCTACCCTAATTAGTATAGCTAGATACTATTTATTGCCTATTGTAAGACCCGACACAGGTGTAGAGTTGAACGCATTTAGGGCAAGTCGAAGGTCGTTTGTCGGCTTGAAACTTTAACAAGGAGGTTTGATAGATTGACCACTGGCTAGTGTCTACCCAAACTTAATCGATTATGGCACCTTTGAAGGGAAACTACCTGAGGCTGAATTATTATCAAGAAGCTTTGAGAGTTCCATTATCTTTGGAAAATCATGGACAAATTAAGAACTTTGTATTTGTCTGCCTAGCGATGTTATCTACTGCTAACTATGCAAGTTTAATTTCAGAAAAATAAGTGCCTTGTTATGATAAAAAAGTTAGAAATGATTAAGTCATTTGACAGCGTCAAATCATAGATTAGACACTATCTAAACGCGCGTCTAATTTTTTTGTAATAAAACCAATTATTTGTTGTGTTGGCATTTTTGTGCATGTATTTCATGTACAATAAAAATCACCCATCACAAACACCATACTGACAAAACTTGTAAAAATAATAAAAACGCAAGATGTATGCTTGACCAACCCCATAGCCAAGATGATAAAAATGCATAAAAAGTCGGCATTCATTTGTAGCACGTCACATAAAGTCACCCCATAGTCTCCATGGTGGTATATCACCGTGGGATAAGACAAATTGAATATCTCGTTCTCAGGTAAAAAGTAGATTCCGACGACACTTTATCACGTTGTCCCTTTTCTAAGAAAAAGAGGGCGTAAGAAAAACATACTTCTGCCTTAAATATTTAATTTTAGTCAAACACTGTGGCAGGAATATTATAGAGACAGAAATAAATGAGAACGGTTATTGCTTTAGACGACAATAAATCATTTTATAGATTTAATATGACTGCCTACAATTTACTTTGATAATTTATGCCTAGGTAGGTAATTGAAATATGCCCTAGATTACCTTTAATGGCATAATGACACAAATATTATACGAGCAGGTATAATATTAATAACGTCTGCGTCTGCTAAATACATACTATTTAGGTAGCTATTTGAAATGATTAGTCTGTATATTAGGTAACTTAAGTTATTTCTCAGGTTTTTCCTTAATTTTCTTGGTTTTCAGGTCTTTTCTTTTCTTGGTCAGGTTTGCATATCTCTAGGTATCTATCTTAATTTTATACTTTTATAAAAGTATGATTAGTATTTATAAAAACGCGACTTTGTTCTAAAAGTGTAATCTTTATATCAGTTCTCTTTTTCACTCTTTATTATTCATTCATTTCCAAGCTTTCAAAGGATCCCTTTCCAAGAGTTACTATCTTATTGAATTTTTATCTTTCCCCTTGAAATCACTCAATTTTCCTTATAAACAGAATAAGGGTTTATCTACCTTTGTTTGAGAACTTTCCCAGGTAGTGTGGCCAGGATTTAAAGTCTTACAATAGATCGGTTATTCAATTCACCTGAAAGTTTAGGGAGAGGCTAAAAAGAAGAATAGATTTTTTTTTATACTTTGTTGTGTAAATACATTTTCAGGAGATAATATATGTGCATGTAACATAAGTATGATTATTATTTGAATGTGATGTGCTGAATTCTTCGGCGCCGAATGCTAAAGATACACCTCTACAAGCCTGTTAAAATAACAGTGATTGATAATACATGTCGACTTTCTTAGGTACTACTCAATAGTACTTTCTGTCAAATTGCACCCACATCTCATGTTAGCTACAAACGGCGTCTATTGCTTAGAAGCTAAGTGATGGATAGGCCTGGACTGGACACAATTACCTACAATAAACTAAAGTAAGTTTCCTGTCCTACTTTATCCAAACGCCTGGCAACCCTGTTCGCAGGCGATTGGAAAGGTAGCGAAGGTCCTCATTTGGCTTTATCTGAACCGTCATCTATCACTTTGGCTATCGATGCTCTTAGTAGATTATCGCCAAGCAAAAGTAAGGTAAGAGTAAGTCGTAAATAAAAAAAAATATATACTTTAATACATACAACAATCGTGTAGCCTGAACACGCCTGAATAACTTACAGGTTGTAAGTTATTAATTAACTTACTTATTATTTTATCAACCAATTATTTTACAAAAAAAAGACGATACTGTTGGCAGTTATTGCCTCACCACGCTTGGCAGGCGGATAGGCGAGCGCAGTGCAAGATGGTGTGTGTTCATTTCACAGGGAACGCTGCTGGCCCCATTTTCTTTCCGGGATTCATCTCTTAGTCGCCTTTTATAATCTACGCGAGGGTAGAAATGGGGTGATGCTAAGCCGGCACCACACGGCGAGTCAATCACAGTAAACGAAATAGAAATACATTTAACTGTCTTAAACTGAACAGGAAGTTTAACAATAAGATACTAAACTTAGGACATTAAAGTGAATTCATTTGCAATTTTGCGAATGAATGCAGCAAATGTAGAACACAGAGCAGTATCATATTAATTAACGAGAGGAATGTCGAGAGAATTCTCTGAAGGCATTTTCATTAACTGATACTTAATTTCACATATTGAATTTAAAACAGTGAACTCATTGCTGGTATAAATAGTGCAATTTTAATTAGCCTACGATACATTATTAAGTACGGCACCAAAATGTTTTATCATGAATTCATTTTAAAATTGCATGAAAAATGATTTGACTAGAAATCACCGTAATTTAGGAAAACTTGCAAAATTTTTACCGCAGGCTGGATTTGAACCAGCAGCGATCTTCATTGATCACCATAATAGTTGCAGAATTTCGGGCGATTGTTTAATACATCGAACATTTTAACGCACTTTCCTTTCTATTCGAAATTACGAGACTAGATCCTTAGTATACGAGAAACACCCGGTATTCGGTATATTAAGTCCGTTTGTGCTTCGTTCGTTCGTTTTTTCACCTTAATTTCAATAAAAAAAAAATGTGAATGTCAAACGGTTTGACAGACGCATCCGTCGACGCAGCGTTGTGCGATGCCGTTTGACATAAAGGGCGCTACACACCGGGCCCGTATGCGTGACGTGTAAGTGATCACGGCGTCACTACGCGCGTAGAGATGACGTTGTATCATAAGGGATTGTATGAGAAAGCTACACACCGCGCTACGCGCGTGATTACGCCGTGGTTACGCGTACGCATGCGTATTTGGTGTGCAGCCTCTCATACAATCCCATACGATACAACGTCATCTCCGTGCACGTAACGCATACGCGCCCGGTGTGTAGCGCCCTAAAGCGTATTTGTATGGTGGAGAATCAAATTAATGACCCACAAACGGATGTTGCGTGTGTTTCTTGCCTTAGGTCGACGTAGTAGGTATTTAAAACCGGCGGGTGTCAGTTTGAAATATTATATCATTCTCTTTTGAGATAGGCAGATAAAAATAAGTTCTGCAAATCGCCGTTGACCTAATCGACTAAGTTTTAACGAAGTAATTTAAGACCCAATGTGCGTCTAATGCTCGAGTTTAGTAGAAATGAGCCTCTTCCGAGTTTTTCAGTAAAGTTTTTATTGGTAGATACTTCATTTAGGGCTAGAATAAATAGCTCATTTACGTACCTATAAAAGAAAATGTTGTTTCATAATACGTTATTTCAACTAATTACCTACTACATATTATTATATCCACACAAAACTTACATCCAATGTGTTTTTATATCAAACATCGAATTAATTTATACGAATTTGCAACCAAATCACAAATTACCTAGACTAAAGGTGCTTCAAATTAAGTAGGCAAACATTAATTGCCATTGCTTTGGAGCGTAGCTATTATTTATTGCGAAATTTTCGCATTCAAACGGAGTTGTCAATTCTGGATTAAATGGCTCAATTTGGAGGATAATCGCCTTTTGCACTCGGCGGGAGGCTTCGATAACGACCATTTATCTTGCCGGGTGAACTGAATTGATTACTCAAATTCCCAAATTATGCTGTGTGATGCCGGCTTAGAATAGCATCAGCGCATTTTGCACTGAGTGATGAATCTAGAAGGCTTATAAAGTGCACCGCAGAGAGACTTATCTATCTCACATGCGAGAAAAGTTCAGACATGTCAAATCATATGGCTTATTTAAAAACAAATGAATAATTTTGACTTAAGTTGACTAGTTGACTGTCGTGGTTGTCAATGCTTTTGTAAACTTTTTTACTTTTATCTTATCATACAGAAAGTGATCGTTACAGGGCAAGCACGCGGAATCTCAAGTCTTGTTCACAATGTATTTCAAGAAATAGCTGCAATGTCATATAAATAGCAATAAAGAATTAAGTATAAACCTGTAACCCTATTTTAATATTCTCATAAGAAATTGAGATATTGATACGTACGTTCGTATGTGTATATATGTACATAGTAAGTCCGCATGATTTTGGCACAATCAAAGAGCTCATAACTTTTTATACCCATATAAAAAAATAAGGCACGTATTTTGGAAGATCTCATAAAATTTTACAACTCTGACAATGTTTATTGACCGTTTTATTATCCCCATTCCACATAAGAATATGATTTTAGCATCATTTCACATATGGTCCATTGCCATTGACATGAAAGGGTGTTAAAGGGCTTTTAGCTGCTCTCTATATTTTTTGTGCATACTCATTTTTATACAAGAAACCAATGTAGAGGTAGGTTCCAAGATATGTTATATTTTGTTGTTTATATGACTTATAAGACGTCTGTCGAAACGTAGAGACTCCGAACGCATTTTGTCTAAAGAGTAATATTTTAGTAGATGTTTAGAAACTAAAAAAAATGTGATTCTTGTTCTAATAAAAAAATCATTAGCAATTAGCAATACATTTGCAAGCCAATTTATAAGCATTAAATATCGTCAATAAAATGGGATTAAAAGGCCAGATAATTCGGCATTTATTCTCCCATTAAAATCTGCACACCTTAATTTTATTTATTGTTGCTTGTCGCAGCAATAACTTGCAGGATAAAGTAGTGGTCCACAATCTCATTTCGTGTGGATTATCTGAAATTTTATTTCAATTTTCTGCGAAACAAAACCGTTTACTGAGCAACTACCTACTGCGAATAATTTGATTAAATTTTAAATGTTTAAACCCGACGTTTTAACAAGAATTGATGCTTCTACGAAGGGAAATGAATTTTAACGTTATAATTACATCGCTCCGCATTTTAAAGCTGAAAAGTAAAGATTTGGTAAGTTAATTAGAGTCCAAGTACGTCGCAAAATATGACCTAATATATTTTTGACATAGGTTCTTATTTCGATAGTTTGACGGATAAACTAAAGTGCATTGACTTTTCTATATTACTGCACGTCAAATGTCTACAGTAGGATTTTACCGTACCTATAGTCGCTGTTTGTTGAAAGTGTTGAATTGTCTAATCGAAAGTCACGCACGTTCTCATTTTATTATTTGTGTGAATACCTAATGATAACATGCCCGAAAAGGTTTTCAATCTTTGATGTGATGTCATCCGAACAACTCAAAATTACGCTGTCAAACTTTCCACAGGTGTACCTATACATACGCAAATGAAGTTAGAATAAGCTATGAGATATGTAAAGAAACGTAACAAAATGAATATAATCTACCAGTACCGTATTTCTGTTGGCGTTTCACGTTCAGTTAATCTGGCTCACTCGAATCTGGATGAATTTTAACTCGCGTCAGATGGGGAGGAGAATATTTTGAAACAATTTGAAGTAGAATTCCGTGGATACTTTTTGTTTCAAAGTATTTAAATTCGGAATTTGTTGAACGGAGTTTTGGATACGTAGAATTGTGAAAGTCGCACTTTTAGACACACCACGGAGACAAAGTATAAAGTAAAAAATACATTAAATTATTAAACGAACAAGGATAATACATATTTTATAAGCCTCGACTTTAAACAACAAGATCAGTCGTTTTGCTACAAAAAAGTACCTACAAGTTAGGAAGTTTGTCGTTGTTTAAGTAGGTACTTAGTAGATTAATTTCTATCAAACCTCAAAGCAATTTAGAGTTCAGCCAAAGTTTACCCGAAGTCATTGTCATTGTAAAACAATTTTAATTTGATGAAACTTTCTAAAGTTCCTCGTCTTACTGGCGTTTTTGATTTAATTTATGTCACGTCCAATTTGATTTTAGGATATTTACACACTACGCAGACGTGCTGCATTCATCGCTTGTTTAAACAAGCAGATGTATTAAAAAACAAAAACCCGACTGCGGTAATTTCAAAGTTATGTTTTGCGATATAAATATGCCATATTGAATTATTTTTTTTTTGTATAGCCAATGTCACTCACGCTGCTGAGGCAAATCTAACAACACCTCACATGTCAAGATGCGCCTAGCCGTTTGGGCTGTAGCACGTGAAAACAAATTTCTGGATACATACATCCATACTCTCGAAAAAAATAACCTTCCTGAGGCCGTCGGTTAAAAATAACAATCCTTTCAAAATTTTCCACGCGGAAAATGGTCTTACGGCAAAAGTCTTTGAAGTTATAAACCGCCTCAACAGGCGGTGTGGTGTGATAATCGCCTCAGTAACGTGATGATGATTCTTGGCGAAATTGAATAACTTTTGTCATGAGTGACGCTAATTAAAACAGGTGTGAAGGGTGAGTGTGATACGAATATGAATTCCAAACATTACCGAACAAAGTAAAGGTTATTTTATCTACTCACACGTAGTTGTGCGAAAGTGACGAATAGCTGTTTCTTTGTCCTATTTCGTGCTCATGTTAATAGTGGTATTCCAAATAAAATATTAAAGGCTTTTGAATAATTCAAACGATAACTAACTTTCCACTGCTTACGCAGGATTAATACCAAGATTTCATTATTAGTTGTAGGTACTACGACTACGGCTAGAGTAGAGTTAAAAGAGTATTATTAATTAGTATTATTTTTGGTTGTGTAATTATTATTATTTTTGGTTGTGCACTTTGTAATTGCAGCTTTATATGCCTGTGCAATGAACTTATACCACATACCTCAAAGCTAAGTAATAAATAATGCTTTTAAAATAAACGCAAGGGGGAATCAAGGTGACTGGCTAAAGGGCAGCCATAGGCCCCGTCTGCGATATAATCATAATACTGAACGATATCGCTCATCTAAAGAGCAACGATTTGCATGCCCTCTACTCTAGTGCTTCTTTTCATGAAAATGACTGTAATTTTAGCGGTAAACGGTACAGTGATGAAGACAAGAAATATTTACTTTTAAAAAGTTATTTGATCTCTAACTATACAATAAATTAACAAACATGAAGAATTAGCATGTATTTTACAGGTGGCTCGCTATTTTCTAAAATAACAATTTCAATATTAGTTTTGCATTAATGTGAAAGGCTTACAGATTCCATTTAAATTATATTGCAGTGTCCTAGAATGTTAGTTTCTTTTAAGTAAGTACGAGTATATATATAGTATATTTTTATTTTATTCTATGGGCCTTTGTGGCATGATAAACGATTTGTTTTGTTTGTTCATTTATTTTGTAGTCACTGCTATCCCAAAACAATCGAAAAACTTGTTCGTGCGCGGAACACCCTTGCAGATCCCTACAATGAACGGCTGTAGTCGTAAAACTAAGTGCCTACACCTAATTTGTGACCAATGTAAACAACTATGCTCCCGTGCAGCGATGTGGGTCATACACCGCTTCAGTGTAGTGTACTCCCCGGAGTGAGGAGGGTAAGTTACACTGAGTACACAAGGGTGGTTGAGCCTCCCGACCAAGTGGCCACAACATACACGGGTGTAGGCATTCAATTAGAGGGAACAAAAGAGCAATTTCACCGCGTCATAAATGTTAGATTTCCTCTACAATTGAGATCGTATTACACAGGAGCAGAGGTTTTAAGTCTCGTAAGTGTGGAACAATAATGAATTTTACTTTTTAAAGTTAGTAGCGTGGGCAAGGTCCTGAAGTTCGTAAAATTAATAAATGTGCTCAATGCACATCGCCATTTTTAAAAGAAAGGGAAGTTGCCCCTTTACCCTTTTCTAACACTTACTTAAGGGCTGCCTTTTTGGGTGCACACGCACGCATTACTCGTAAAAAAAGGACAAAGCAAACTCATAAGTCTCATAACACACTTCTTAAGCGTCGGTGCGACGGGTGGAGAGTCCCTTATTACCCCTAAAGTAAACAAATTCTGTGACTGCCGCCGCGCCCCGACGCTCCGACGCCTGATTTACATTTTGAGCACCATTTAAGGCGAGAAACACTTGTAACATCCGTTTGTGCGTTATTTTAGCGGTGCGTAACGCATGGGACAATTTGAATTTCGACCTTAGTTTCATACAAATACCGTTTAATTAAGTATATCAAACGGTTTGACAGACGCATTCGTCGACGACGATGTTGCGTTGTGTGATACTTTTTAGCGTATGTCTGTCAAACCGTTTTGCATACCTTTGTTCCCAGGTTTCCCTCTGATCAGTTCCGTGATATAACAGGTGGGAATGGGTGGTGACAGCCGATGTGGCGCAGTGGTTAGATGCCTGCCTGCCACGCAAAGGTTCCGGGTTCAATTCCCGGTGGGGTCACTCACAAAGTTGATATTTATCACTTTGTCAATTTGTTCCCAGTCTGGTTAGGACATTGCAGGCTGAACCACCTGATTGTCCGCAAGTAAGATGGTTCCGTGCTTCGGATGGGCACGTTAAGCCGTCGGTCCCGGTTGCTGTCTATGATGGCGGTCGTTACACAACCATGTCAGAGGCCTGCTACTTGCAGTAGGCGGTTGAAAAACTCTGACACCAGGGTTCATCGGGTCGTTGAACGACTCGGTGTCCCACACGAAAAGAAGAAGACAGGTGGGAATGACATAAAAAATATTTTATGAAAATAAGGTGGAAAATCGATTTTTCTAACGCATGCAATAGCGCTGCGCAAAAATAACGCACAAACGGACTTTACGCGTGTTTCTCACCTAAGTGAAATCAGGATAAAGTGGTTGGTAATATGAATCAAATAGATACCCTTTTAACCCGTCGAGTGTAGTGGGGTAAATCGAATCAGCGTGTAAATATGTGTTGAGGTATTTGCGCGGCATGTCAAGTGTTAACGATCGGGTGAGCGGTAATTTAATTAGTAAATTTTAAGCGTGAAGGAATATTGAAAGGCCAATCGTGACCTTGGTATGCTGTGCTTCATTACCTCACGTTACTTAGGTACCTAATTAGTTTTTTATTGCACATCTTTCAAGCACTATCACGCATAGGTATCAAAGTAGCAGTTAAACCGATGTAATCTCGCTAGATGTCAAACATTTGCTAGCCTTCACAGGTATTATGGTATTTTTTTTATAAAAGTTGAAGGCGTTGTTACAAAGAAAACAAACCAATTTAGACTAAACACAGACTTTCCTTAGGTGACTAAAGTATTATTCAAATAATAAGGTTTATCATACGAAACTCGTTTATAGATATCCGAAAATTGCAATGTTCGGCATGGTTGGCATTGTTGTAAATAAAATCTTTTTTATTCCTAGATAGTAAGCACCACAAGTAATAGAGTGAAAAACTTGATGTGCACTCTACTGTACAATGCCCCCGCAGGAGTTTTGCTCGTGTTAGTGTCGCCATTTATTCACCGCGGCAAAAGTTCAAAAAGAACCCGCGGAGGCAACCTCAGCAGCCTTACTTAAGTGCCTTATTAAAAATTATTATGCTTCGCTGTTACTAGTTTTTTACTGCCACTTTAAGGGAACTTATGAAACTGAGTGATTTATTTAAGAGCCTGTCTTTTAAAAATTAAAACACACGAAACAACTATAATGTAGGTATTCAATTATAAAACGAACAAGGATAACTAAGGATAAGGATGATGTAATTTTTGGTTGCCTTTGATAGATAAATAACTAAATATACCAATACAAACCACTGTTTTGAACCAAGACAGGGTTTTCGGTGACTTTACGTATGATTTTCCAGGAAAGCGAAATAAATTGTAAAAATAGAAATACTTTTATATGCTGCGAGTAGGTAAATAGATAGGTATGTTAATATGTGAAAAATAAAAAGGTCGGCAAAGTTAAATAGCAAGTAAATACATAATACACCCTACACGCGGAAGTTGAACTAACATAATTTGCCGAAAGTCACTCTCGTGGGTAATGGACGGTCATTTTGGCCTACCCGACAGTATAATCCTATTATTAAGGGTAGATACTGGTCTCAAAATTATTCATGAATCCTTTCAGGCTCTTGAAAATATATTTATGTTAACTTTATTTACTCTTATCGCCGTAACTCTACCTGCGTATTACCGAATCATGTCATTTTCGATTAAAGAATGCGATATGACAACCCGCGCGGAAAATCTTTATGTCTTGTTCAAAAAATCTGGTATCTCCGGCTCTAGTTCCACACAGAAGACGTAAGACGTGAGACGTGAGACGTGCGCCATCGAACACGAACTAGGCATGAAATACTAGGTAAACAAATAATTAGGAACTATTTGCAGCAAATCCATCTACCCATTTGAGGGACCAACTTATACTGGTTTTCTAAACAAAGAGAAACCAGTAAAAGTTGGTCCCATAAATGGGTAGGTGAATTTGCTGGCGATAGTACCCAGTGTTTTTCTTTCTTTCTTTTCTTTTATAGCCTTGTCTTAGGATTTATATTTTTGTAGAGTATTGTTTTTTGTATATAGTCTTCTTCTTTTTCCTAGTACCTAGTACTTTTACCAGACTATAAATCAGGCATTGCGGTAGCACAGTTCAGAGAAAAATGCTAAGGAAAGCAGTTTAGAAGTGATATATTTCCCAAACATATATTACAAACGACCGTCTGCCCACAAACACGCTAACAACAAGATAAAAGTTAGAAAGAAAGTTTTGAAAAACAAAGGCGGTTGTTGTTACCGCTGAAGAGGGAGAAAACTTTGACTGAATAACTTTTATCCTAAATTAGTACCTTCTGAAAACATACAAAACTGTTATTCAAAGAATAGCAATTGAAATTATGAGAGAATATATATAAACCTGCAATATCTTTATGCTTTTAGAGAATATATTTTTGTAATAAGTTCCTTCCGCTATAGATAGAGAAAATCCCGTAATAATATTCCACTCTGGGACATAATAAGCATCCTTGTGCGACCATATAACTGCTATATTCCAGCAAAACTAGACCTCTTTATAGACCTGAATGCAACTTTATGCTGTTCCAAGTTACAATGGTTGTGACGAAAACGAAAAATTTGAATTTTACTATTTAACTAACTGCAGACCACTTCATAAAGCAAATGCCAGTTGCTACTGTATTTTAAAGTTAGGAGCGAGTTGAATAAAGTTAACTTAATTTATTCAACACATTTACGGAATTTATATTGGTATTGTAGGTAGGAACGAGGAACAATCACAAGTGTTGTTTTTGTTCTTTACTCTTTTCGAGTATTTTCCGATAATGATCATCTGGCTTGAGAGCCTTTAGGTTCGGAACCCATCTGAGTACCTTAATCGAGAAACACACGCAACGTCCGTTTGTGTGTCATTCATTCGATTCTCCACCCATGACCCTACCTTCATACGAATGCGGATTATGTCAAATGGCATCGCACTTCATATCGTCGACAAACCGTTTGACATTAACCGTATTCGTATGAAAACAAGGCGGAAAATCGAACAAACGGCGCACGTTGCCGTGTGTTTCTCGCCGAAAACTCAGTAATTTTAAGTTGAAAAATATTGCGCTGAAAACAATCAGAAATTCCGCGACAATGTTTTTGACGTGATAGTGACAAACATCATAAAAATTACAACCTGTGACAACCGTAAACTAATGCGGTGACTGACCAGAGCCATTATAAACGGTTTTTGTTAGTTTCGTTTATACCTCTTTTGCCTAAAACCCGGAACCGGACAAATAAAATTTATGCGTTGCGTTTGAGAACGCATTTATTCAATAAAAAACGTGCGTTTCACCTTTGGATAGTAAACAACGGTGTAATTAACAAGATTACGTGTCGCAAGCGTAACTACGAGGCTTACAGCGAATTTATTGCCAACGATTGGCTTTATTTGCTGTTTACTAGTGAGCGTTTTTATGTTCATTGTATTCTGAGTAGGATGCATATCAAATTCAAACCAGCTACAACTTCTTCCAAAGAACGATCCTACCTACCTACGTAAAAATTTGAAGATTTTCAACACACCTTCAGACAAAAATTCTGAAAGATTTTTCGCATGCAATATTTTCTTCTTACCGAATAACTTGGCGATTATCAAGGTTGTTATACCTATCAAGTACGGTAAGTCCCACCATAAACCCTTTAGTCGAAACCTTGGAAGAAAGATATTCCCCTCTGATCCCTCTTACCGTTTATGACAGTCCCCTATTGATATACAGCCCCTCTGTGGATATAGAAAGTTTTCGAACAAGTTGAGACGAGATAATAAGACTAACAGAACTGTTTGTGTGTTTGTTCCTGTTTTCGCAAGCCTTGATATTTCTGATAAAAACACATTTTGTCGACATGGCAGGTGGAAAAAATAAATGGCGTAGGGTGAAAGCGAGCGAATTATTTGCGCTTGCAAAAATTTTTGATAGTCAGCAATCGCAGTTTCCTACTATAACGTTTCTATAAAGAAATCTACTACGCCGTAGTGGTTAGCTACGGATCGTCAGGTAGCTGTAGCAATGTTCTACTATTGGTAGTTTTTACACCTTTCACGCACTCATTATAGCTACATTCGGTTTCTGCTTTTTTGTACTGTATTTAAGCAATAATCTCCAAATCTAGTGTCCCACCAACTTCAAAATTTATTAGCCACATTATCGTTTAATAATTTCTACTACTTTTTACTGCGAAAAAACGCCTGGATTCCGAGGAAAACGATGGAAACGGCTGGGCGGGTTACTAGTGACTTGATGTAGCACTACATCACAAATTACTTACGTTCGTAGGCGCGACTACATGCTCCATATGAGGCCCTTAGGGAAGTGCGTATGTAGGTATAACAAACTTCCGAGGAATCTCAGATCAAGAAGATGTTTGGAAGGGAACTATTCGAGCAACCAGAATGAAGCCATGGAAAACAATCAGACTAGGTGTAAGGCTAATCGAAACTCTAAATGCACTTAGGTGAGCATTTTTTTGTAAACAGCTTTAAAAACCCTATTGACATTTTATAATTAAATTAGTGAGTTTATTTTATTTGTGAATTTAGTTGTGATTGTGGTATAGCACGCGCCAAGTCCGATTAAATACCAAAAAAATTTTATAGCACCATTTTGGTTGCCATTCGTACGATTCCCTTTTAAACATTTCCTTTCACTGGGAGTCGAGAGCAATATGCGGAGAGCAAGTACAAGTGTATGGTTGTTGAGCAAACTACCTACGTACGTCTTCCTTAGTGCTGTAATTACGAGCAGTTTTCCTCAATCATCAAGATGAATTATATTGCCGTGTTTTCATTTGTTATATGACGCCAACTACTTGTTATAATTAGAAAGAATAGTGTTGGTACCTACTTATGTCTGCGTTTTCTTTTCTTACCATTTCAAGAGTGTTTTTGTGTGTCACACAAACATAAAATGTAAATAATAATTTATTCGTGAATTACCTACAACCAGTGGCGGACTAACCCCGTTGGATGCCCGGGGCGGTCAAGCCGTCGGATGTCCCCCAGCGACAGAAAATGTCCTTAATGTAAAACCCTTTTTAAGAACTTCATTATTGGTATTTAGGTAGATACAGTGGCGTATACACCTTCGGTTCGTGGGGGGGTCACAGCACTGCACCACTCAGGCAGAATATGCATTACGAGCAAAGGGAGTTTACCATTTCAGTTTAACAAAAACAAAACACAAACCACGCTTCGCCATTCGCCACTCTAACACTATACGTATTGCGAGCGAAGCGAGCTCGAGAGGAGACACACAGTACTACACCATCACTACACGTTATGCGAGCGAAGCGAGCTTGACATTTTGCGTTAAAAAGGCACACCGTGCTGTACTATCACTACACGTTATGCGAGCGAAGCGAGCTTGACATTTCGCGTTAAAAAGGCACACCGTGCTGTACTATCACTACACGTTATGCGAGCGAAGCGAGCTTGACATTTCGCGTTAAAAAGGCACACCGTGCTGTACTATCACTACACTTTATGCGAGCGAAGCGAGCTTGACATTTCGCGTTAAAAAGGCACACCGTGCTGTACTTGAATCAGGACTTGAATCGTAAATAACTTTATTTACGATTCAAGTCCAAAATAGCCTCTGAACACCATTGATCTAATCGTAAAAAACTTTGTTTACCATCAAATTCCTGGGGGCAACAAAACAGCCTTCGAGCTTTAAAAGTCCTGGGGGCAACAAAACAGCCTTTGAACTCTAAACTCCTGTGATCAAATCGTAAATAACTTTAATTACGATTCGGTCCTTGGAGCATTAAAAAATGGCCTCCTGGAGGCCATCTTGATGCCCCCCGGGACTTGCTGCCCGGGGCGGACCGCCCCCCCCGCCCCTACCTTAGTCCGCCACTGCCTACAACAAGTTTCATATAAAACACAAATAGGTATGTACCTTCAACTCCAAATGTCAAAATCCTTGATAGGTAAATATAAATATGTATAGGATATGAGTTACATACATATTTACGTGAGTAAATATTACTCTCTCTTACTTCAGTAAAGTAAACTGACCGATTCAATATAACCTTTTAAGGAAATAAACATTTTTTGCTCACAAAATATACGTATACTAAAGAATTACATGATCAACTCAAAACCCGGAAATGTTGTTTCTCTTCCTCGCAAAGCACGTTCGGTCGGTACCTAACAGAAAGTAGCGTTGTCCTGTCACACACATTTACGCTTTACAATGACTTGACAAGCAATTTTGCACCCCACAACGGAACATAAGTATTTCACATCTGTCTTGTATGTCGTTGGCTGAACTATGAACCTACCGAGCTAGATTTTAGTTTTTCTTTAAAAATACAAAGTGTTGATAAGAACCTTTAGTGTCAAGATATATGTACTTGCTTAATTCGTAGGCTAGGATAGAGATGCGCCTAGCAGTACAGATGCCGAAGTTCGCAGGTTCAAATCCTATCGGAACACCAAGTTGTCAAACCTGTAGAACAGTACGTATGCGGTTGTCATAGGTTGTTATTTGTATAGTGGCTGTCACGAACCGCAATAATATACGGTGCGTGTTTGATTCATCTTAAAATCATCATGCCCTTATCCCAATTCCCAATGCGCAACATGTTTTACCCAAAATCATATTGTAGCAAAAGGATTTGGCTATTTTATAACCGGCCGGTTACTTTACGTCAACCCTCTTTGGGAGTGCTATTGTAGGTGATATCACCGCAACCATGCGGTTGACCATAGTCGACAGATATTCAGCCGAGGTCAAAAACTCTACGTCGCCTTTTACGAAACAGCCTACTACACGTGGACTAGCGGTAGCAGTATTCTTAGCCGCTACCACACGGTTACCGCTACACGCCTAAATTAAATGGAAGGGTTAAATACCCGTCGATTATTATTTGTTCGCAAAATGTGTCTAATTACATTAAAAGTTAAAACGTACCGCTAATATAATTATCCCTTCCTTACCCGACACGTTTTAATTTAATTGTGCGGCCTTTAAACATAATTTTATTATAGCGGATAGGTGGAGGCTGCCAGTTTTATTTTATAAGCTATAAGTCGCTGATTGAGTAATTTTTTAAGTAAGGTTGAAAAACTCTGACACCAGGGTTCATCGGGTCGTTGAACGACACGGTGTCCCACACGAAAAGAAGAAGTAAGGATGGTCAAGTTATATTTTATATACGACAAACTAGGTTACTTCTGTAGTATTTCTGTGCACCTAACTGTTACCTAGGTCCTATTTACCTAATTATTCAAATTTATATAAAAAAAGCAACTAAGTAATAGATAATAAGGTACTGCAGCGTTTGCAATCCGATCCTTCATAATAGTGTGGGTGGAAGTTATAGGCACTTTTATCGCTCTAGTATTTTCCAGTACTTTTCCTTCATTTTTCGCATCCTACGGGTATTTACTATAAATAGTTGACTTTTTCAAGCGCTTATAAAGGTTAAAGGTGTAGATAGTAAGTAGTTTCACTGTTCATTTATGACACGGGTAAAGTTTTGTAGAAGTACTACCTAATTATGTCCCTTGCGGGGTAGGCAGAGCGTAAACAGCTGAAAAAACGTCCATTTACATCACGTCCGACAAAAATTTGAGAGTTATTCAAAAGACTGTGTATCACTATCATGACATGTTGTCAGCCTGTCGCCTAAAATTGCAATGCACATCATCTCTCAAATCCCTTAGTCGCTTTTTACGACACCCACAGGAAAGATATGCGGTGATGCTATTCTAAGCCGGCACGATCAATTTTATTTTAAAAATACAATAAGCGCATTTCATATAAGGACTTACAAGTGACTACCTACCTACTTATTGTTTTCTTAGGAAAACTGTTCTATTATCTGAACAAACGTATTTACCTACCGTACAATCCTGAAGCATAATCATGATAATAAGTAGAATATCTCGCCTCGACAGCATTAATATTCTATTCACTCGCGATAGATATATCCTGAGTATTTGGAGGTGAATAATCTTCCGCAGTTGGTACTATCAGCCGCAGTTCAAGTTACCCATTCAAAAGATTAACCTGGTCTGGTTTTTACCCGACCGACTGCCGGACGTATGTAGACAAGAAAATCGTTTTCACGGGCTACAGCCCAAACGGCTGGTCGGATTTTGACATGTGAGTCGTTTGATTCGTCTCAGCGACGCAAGTAATACCGGCGATATTAAGAATTCATAAATTCAAATGGTGGATTTTTATCGCAAAATACATTTTTAAAATTACCGCAGTCGGGTTTTTGTTTTTTAATACGTATCTGCGTGTTCCTTAATAACTGTAGAGACCCTTGTACATTGAAATTGGCAACACCCCATTTCTTCCCCTCGGGTGTCGTAAGAGGCTCTAAGGGTTTTGAGGACTTTATGAGTAGGTATTTACATTTTGAGGGTCACACTTACTGAAAACCTGTCTGTAACGGGCCTTAAACATTTGTCAAACGTGGCGTTTTAGGCCCTCAATATCCTGCGTACCCCTGAAGAAATAAAGACATGGTGTGGGTGTGTATGTAGACAAGTAGATGAGTTAAAAAACAAAAACCCGACTGCGGTCATTTTAAAATAGTACTTTATATATATAATTTTAAAATAGTATCTTGAATCCATAAGTTTTTAATATAGCCAGTATCGCTAGTGCTGCTGAGACGAATCTAACGACACCTCATATGCCAAAATCCAACTATCCGTTTGGGATGTAGCCTGTGAAAAAGAATTTTGTCCACATACATACATACTCTCGAAAAACATAACCTTCCTTCTGAGGCAGTCGGGTAAAGAAATATTTGAGCCCTTAAATAGGCAACTCGAAATGCTGCTGATAGTACATACATGGGGGCGATGAAATTGTATTCTGTGCGAGCGATATTGGTTTTCGGAAAACCAATCATTAATAAGGACTAGGCCGTATTAGAAAAGATGCTGATGGACTCGTTATTGGCTCATTATTTTCAACCAAATCATGATTAAAGCAAAAACATTTGTAATTTTCCAGCTACTTCTATTTTTATATGTGCCGTGATTAATATAAAAGAAATTGCATAGGTAATGTACTAGGTAAGTATGCAATAATATTAGAGATTGACTGTATTAAAGAGAATATAAGAAAGTGGCAATTAAGATTTGACAGCTGATAGAGATGATAGAGATAAATGGAAGAAAGAAACGTTTCCTTCTGACCCAGAATGATTTGAGGGGCACGGAAATTATCATTAAATCTGTTAAGTAAGTTAGGATATCTAACGACCTAGGTATTCTCAAATAAAAATACCTAAATAATACACATGCCTACGTATCCCACGTAAAAGAATTTGGATAAAAAACACTTTTTAAAGCTGAGGGTGAGCAGCTCTGCGTATAAACGGATGAAACTCAATTGAACGAGTAGAGAAAACTAATCAAGTCTAAGCCCAGTTGACTATTCAGCCGGCTGACTGGAACTCAATGAGAAAACTCAATTGCCTACCCTTTATGGTTGACTCGCCTTTAAACACAAATTCTATCTTCAAACAATTGCGAATAACACTTAGAAATTATCTTGTAAAATGGTTCTCGTTGGAGAGAAATACTATCCCTAGAAGTAGGTAACTAATTTATTTACCTACAAAAAGATATTTTGGCAGCAAAATACTTTTAATTTTCCACTTACTGAAAGCTGACACCTAGGCTTCGCCTCCAGGGGAATCATAAACATGAAAGTTAGGATTAGCTGAGAAAAATTTATTTATTTTTAGACACCTTTTTGGCCGAGCTGGAAAAGTAATCGCCATTGACCTACCCCTTTCTTTAAATAGGTACCTATAAAGATAAGCTTACATTACTTAACGTAATTTATGTAACTTGAACGAGCCGAGCACATAGATATTTTGTTGGTTTTTGTGTCTATTGTGGGGAGTTAAGGGAAAATTTTAGGTAGGAACATTTTTCCCAATGCACTACACATTTTAATTTATACATGCACAATTATGAATATCATTTATTTACATTTGTATGCGATGCCTAACAAGCAAATGCAAAATAAATCGACCTGTTTTATGATAAGACCACCCCTGTTGCAACCCAATTAGCCTTAGCTTGCGGTTGTGCCGGCATTACAGGCATGTCCAAGCTAAATTCTATCAACATTTCATTTTGTCTTATTAAGAATAAGCAGTTCGTAGTTTAGATTCGAGCTATGAGGTTTTTATATCGTAAGCTTACATACTGGATGTTCGAGGCCTACCAAACGAATGCAAAGTAAATTGGCCTGTGGTATGATGTGACCGCCACCGCTGCAACCCAATCAGCGTCAGATAAACCAGCTGACAGCCTGCGGTTGTGCCGGCATTACTGGCATTTCCCAGCTAAATTGTAACAACATTTAATTTTGTGCCATTTAGGAGAAAAAGTTCATAGTTTAGATTCGAGCAATGATATTGTTTTATTAAGATTCTTTTACACTGTATGTCCGAGGTCTAACAAATAAAAGTAAATTAAATTGACCTGTGGTATGATGTGACCGCCACCGCTACAACCCAATCAGCGTCAGATAAACCAGCTGACAGCCTGCGGTTGTGCCAACATTACAGACATTTCCCCGATAAATACTAACAACATTTTACTTTAAGCTATTTAGAAGAAGTTAATTGTTTAGTTTCGGCCGATAAGGGTTGTAATAATAGGTACTGTAAGGTGCTGCAACAGTGCATGGGCAAACGTGAATTAAATTGTCCTGTGGTATGATGTGACCGCCACCGCAGCAACCCAATCAGCATTAGATAAACCAGCTGACAGCCTGCGGTTGTGCCGGCATTACAGGCACTTCCCAGCTAAATTGTAACAACATTTTATTTTAAGCAATTTAGAAGAAGTTTATTGTTTAGTTTCGGCCGATAAGGGTTGTAATAATAGGTACTGTAACGTGCTACAACAGGGCATGGGCAAACGTGAATTAAATTGGCCTGTGGTATGATGTGACCGCCACCGCTGCAACCCATGCGGTTGTGCCGGCATTACAGGCATTTCCAAGATAAATACTTCTTCATCTTTTCGTGTGGGACACCAAGTCGTTCAACGATCCGATGAACCGGGTTTTTCAACCGCCTACACCAAGTAACAGATACTAAATAACAACATTTCAATTTGCGCCTTTTAGGAGAAACACATTCATAGTTTGTATTCGAGCAATGGGGTTGTTATATCTAAAGGTGCTTTCACACTGGATGTGGAACAACATACGTAAAGTAAATTTACCTTAAGTGTGGTTTGACTGCCGTTGCAACGCAATCAGCGTTGTTCCGGTATTACAGCCATTTAACGATGAAATACAAACAAAATTTCACTTTATGTCATTTAGGCGAAGTTAATGGTGTAGTTTCAAGAATTATATCTATAGTACCGTCGTTATTTTGTAAGCTACGCTTGACATACAGTAATAATGATGTGAAACGAACTTTCTTCGTTTATTCCACAAAATAAATATTGCGAAAGTACCTTGGATTTCATATTCAATACATGTATAAATACAATTTAGAATTCTTTGAATTTCACATCATTGATTTTGGTTGGCGGTTGTCATGTCTCATCTATTTTGAAACTGACAGGTGAGATTTTGAAATTGCAGGGATTAGAAGGAGATTTATTGACAGTTTTCAATCGTTTCAGACGGCAGTGCTAACACAAACAGACTACGAAACGACGATTAGAATCTGTCCATAAAGGGTTTATCCAGAATGCAAACGAAATATGAATCCTTTTGTGAATACTCGAAACTGGAAGCATTTGAAAGACAATTGGGACGATTCGTACGACCATAAATGCATTTCGTGGGATAAATTAAGTTGATAACAGTCAGTCTATAAATAAAAGACTAGGTATACCTAATGCGAGAAACACACGCAACTTCCGTTTGTGCGTCATTCATTAGATTATCCACCCTACCTATATACGAATACGGTTTATGTCAAACGGCATCAATGCTGCGTCGATAGATGCGACTGTCAAATTGTTTGACATAAGCCATATTCGTATAAAAATAAGGTGAAAGTCGAACAAACGGACGTTACCGTGTGTTTCTCGCCTTAGTGTGAATAATTTGCTACGATATGCTCGATGCGTAAGCCTCGGGGAGCCGAAATAATTACTTATTTTGACCGCCAGTAGGATTTAAGCCTGCGACATTTCCTTTAGCATATGTACTGCCGAAGCCTTTACCAACTGGGCTACCGCATCCAATCGTAGCCTGCGAAAAAATGCAAGTGTATCTTGACCTTGCATAGCAGGGCTCCATATAGGTACCGGAATAGTTTTGCAAGTAATTCCCAGCGACTAACTATGTTCTTTCATTTCATTTACAGGTAAAAATTCACGCCATAGCCTTTTGCGGGGTAAGTGAAGCATCGACGGTCGGAAAGCTGTTACGCCTGAAAAAGGGTTGATTTTGAAATTATAGGTACTCTATTTACAGAGAAGTTTTGAGCCCATCGTATTGTCGTTTATCATATTCAAAATATAAGGGGCAATCTTCAAAGATGAGACGTGCGACGCAAGACGTAACCTTTGACATCTATTAGATAAGTGTTCGCCAGCTGTCATCGATGCTCACTTGTGTAGACGGCGTCTCTTCTATTTGATACCTACATTTTATATGGAAACGGTTTCAAACCTCGCGATATCGCACGTCTCATGTCTTAAATACGTCTCGCCTGTTAACTTAGCGCCTAATATAAAAATTACAGTACACAAAGATTGATCTTATAACATATCACATTCTCTTTCTTCGTGTGGGACACCGAGTCGTTCAACGACCCGATGAACCCTGGTGTCGGAGTTTTTCAACCGCCTACTGCAAGTAGCAGGCCACTGATATGGTTGTGTGTGTACCGACCGTCATAATAGACAGCAACCGGGACCGACGGCTTTACGTGCCCATCCAAAGCACAGAACTATTGCTTTTCGGACAATCAGGTGGTTCAGCCTGCAATGTCCTAACAAGACTGGGAACAAATTCACAAAGTGATAAATATCAACTTTGTGAGTGACCCTACCGGGAATTAAACCCAGAACCTTCTGCGTGGCAGGCAGTCATGCTAACCACTGTGCCACATCGGCTGTCGCTCATATCACATTTAATTTCCTGACAAGCTTCTATGTTAGATACGACGTGATACCTAGGAACATGATATATTACTAGGTAAATAGTCAAAACAGCTCGCTCCGGTATGTTGGATTACTGTCGTTTCTCCACGAGACTCAATCTCACATACAGTCCAGCAAAAAAGAGTAGAAATTAAATAAAATGGAACTAAAAAAAATTCATACTAAATTGTTGCCATTCATAGTCAATGTTGCCATTTAATTCTGAAATATCATACAAAATGGCGCCCTCATTTTTTGTCTACTCTTTTTTGCTGGACTGTAATACAACCCATATAATAAAATAACCTATACTAAAATACAATTTAATCATTTACGCTCAGCAAGCCCAATAAATGTCATATCATTTTCAGACATCCTCTCATGGATATATTACGTTGTAACAAGACAAGATACAAGGAACGTGATACATAGGCAAAATAGAACCCTCGGTTTGATTGATTAATATCTTGCCACATCTTCACAAGGCATTCATTCTAAAACACCACAAACTCTTTAAAAATGCAAAATTTCACTACACTTCACTATGTAAAAATTAGAGGAGGTATCAAATCTTAATAAGCGAGCTCATCAACCGTCAAATTATTTACAGCCTGAAATCCTTTCATGACATGAACATGATACATTACTAGGTGAATAGGCAAAACATCATCCGGTCTGATTGATTGTCACGTATTTCCTCTGCGAGGCACAATCTCTCACACGCCATAAAAATATTCCATAATGTACATAACACAATTAAATACAATCAAATGTCATAAGGATTACTTAAATTCAGTTAGACAGACATCCTTTTGTAACATGACATTTTACGACTTGATAGATAAATTACATGGAACATGATACATGGCTAGGTGAATAGGCAAAACACCCTCGGTCTGATTGATTAATACCGTGTCGTATCTCCTCTACGAGGCACAATCCTTTGTTTGCGGAGGCGGGATCGCGCGGATTACTTTTAAAGGCACTTGATACCACTATATTTCCTTTTTTAGCGTATACTTATTTCATACTTTTCAAATATTTCTCCGACAGCATTCCATGACAGGATATGTTACGTACGACGTCAAATGTTACATGATGCATAGCTAGGTGAATAGGCACCCTCGGTCTGATTAATTAATACCGTGTCGTATCTCCTCTACGAGGCACAATCCTTTGTTTGCTAAGGCTGGATGGCGCGGATTACGTACATTTCCGTGGCGCCTAATATTTCCAATACACACATTGGTTGTACTATTAATTATTTTTTAGGTTATTATTTCATAATTTGCAAGTATTTTCCCGACATCATTCCATGTCAAGATATGTTACGACGTGGTATGTTACACGATACGTAGCTAGGTGAATAGGCAAAACACCCTCGGTCTGATTGATTAATACCGTGTCGTATCTCCTCCACGAGGCACAATCCTTTGTTTGCTAAGGCTGGGATCGCGCGGATTACGTTTCCGAGGCACCTGATATGTTCTTTTTCTTTTTCAGCTTATTATTTTAGACATTGCAAGTATTTCTCAGACATCATTACAGGACAAAATATATTACGTTCAAATATTACATGATACATTGCTAGGTGAATAGGCAAAACACCCTCGGTCTGATTGATTAATACCGTGTCGTATCTCCTCTACGAGGCACAATCCTTTGTTTACTGAGGCTGGGATCGCGCGGATTACGTTTCCGAGGCACCTGATACTTTCAATGCACACATGGGCGTTCTATTTCTTTTTACCGTTTTTATTTACTGTCGTATTTTCGCAGTACCATTTGAGAATATAAAGACAGTCTAATTAATAAACCATGACCATACCTAACCATTTTGTTTCCCAACCATGTCAGAGGCCTGCTACATGTAGTAGGCGATTGAAAAACTCTGACACCAGGTTTCATCGGGTTGTTGCACTACTCGGTGTCCCGCTCGAAAAGAAGAAGACGATAAACTAGAAGCTGTATGCAAATCGACGTGGTTCACCAACTGATTCGCTTTGCTCACTTGCGTATGAAGCTTACGCCAGGCGTTTTCAAAACGGTTTCTTATTTTACATTGTCGATATTATATCATTCATACATTGAAGTAAAAAGCTGTATCAAAGTAGATATTTAACTTTAAGCTTCCGATAATCTTCGCCTCGTTAAAGAAGCTGAAGCAGCGATACTGTTTGCTGAAGGAGTGGAATCGTTCGTGAGCTTTGCCGTGAGAGCCGTAGCGTACTTCGTGTTCGACTTTTTTATGCAAAACTTCGCTTTTACCCGGTTTTTTATTTGTAGAACGTAGTATTTGAATAAGATAAATCATATAATCCTTTCATAGATACTGATCAGTATCATACTTGCGCATAACAAAAAAACACCGCTCTACTCAATTTATTTGATGAGCTACTAAGAATCAAATTTTGACTCTGTGATTGTGTACAAACGAAACGGAAATGAAGTTACACTTCGCATGCCAAAACAAAAAAGACGAACACCGACTTTTCTTTCTGTAATTTCAGGAATCACGTATTCCAAAAGCGCACCACTGTGGTTCAAATAGCCGGAACTTTTCCGTACGATTTCCTTCCCGCATTCTCCTAATTAGAGTCAATAGTGCAATTTACATACTAACAAGCTGCGCTGATTAGAGACATGTGACATGTGACATTTGTTCCAGCATTCGTTTGCACCTACTTTCAGAATATTTGTTTGCCATTTATGTGATATCGCAAATTATGAAAAAGTATACCTACTGTAAAAACCATTGCAAAATAATCTTTATCAACGTGTTTTATGAATTTTAGTCCTTGTTTCTGGATTCTAACCTTCATCGTCAATTACCAAAAAGTTTACTTTTATTAATTTTGAGAAGGGAAAGAACACTAATTTAAATTAATAACGGTGAGGCGGTGAGGTCTTTTTTTTAATGACATTTAAGACGGCAAAGTTAAAACTTTTTAGATAGCAGCTGCCCTAGAAACACCGTACCTCCTATGTACGTATCTACTTATTTGTGAAATCAAAATAGTGTAGCATAATAGATTCCTTCCTTAAAGAAAAGTCATTTAGTTTTATGGTGATATCATGCCTGCAAAGTTCGCGTTTAAAACAACATTAATTAGTTACATAAGAAGCCATATTGGCAACTAGTAAACCTGATACAGTAGCTATTTATGAGTCAGTCAATAAATTATATCAACAAGTGGAGTTTTTAAACAGGTACATACCTACCTAAGCAAAAAAATATGTAGTTACCTACAAGCTTTGCATATAAGTTTATATCTCTAGGTACAATCCTACTTAGACCTTGGCATGGTTTTGTATGTTCACAAAAAGTGTTGGTATGACATGTAGATTCATTTGACGAGGGTTATACGAGTAAAGGTTCGTATGATAAATTGTAACTTAGTAGAAGATCGCTCTTCTAAGGACAAAATGATAAAAAAGGGTTGTCATTGTGTAAGAATCTCATTATAATTATTCTGAGATTTATGAAGTATGATATATGTGTAAGCTATCTAACAAAATATTTTTGTGTTGGAACACAACCTTAATTGCTACTATCAAAACCTTATTAAATAAAGTCAGTGCAGGAAACACAGCGGCAAGAGAAAGGTAACTGTCACAAATAAATCTCAGCATTAAAATGTGGCTCTACCGTTAATAATATTATTACAATGCATCGATATATTCATCACTTTTGAATTTATTCCCAATCTGGTTAGGACATTGCAGGCCGAACCACCTGAATGTCCGAAAAGAAAGATGGTTTCGTGATTGGTAGGGAACATTAAGCCGTCGCGTCGGTCCCGGTTGCTGTACTTTTTTTTTATCATATACACATACATACATATTACTTAACCATGCCAGAAGCCTTGCTACTTGGAGTAGGCGGTTGTAAAACTCTGAGACCAGGGTTCATCGTTGCACGACTCAGTGTACCACACGAAATAGAATGCGTACCTACAATGACCTACATCTATTGATAACAGAGGCATACTATTGTCAACAATATTTGCACGTTTTGTAATTTGAATGTGTAGGTATACGATTATCAGGGCTACTCCATGAACACAAACTGCCAATATCATCGGTTCGATGGGCAATAAGTTTGCACCCAGAATTTGTAATGCAATCAATATTGCGTCGACACGTCCTCGCTGGTTGGGTTGATAGATGAAGAGTTTGTTATGATAATGATTCCTATCTGTATTGATTCTGTGCGCCGTTAATTTTTTTCTACAATCTCTCTTCGTGAGGGACACCGAGTCGTTCAACGACCCAATCAACCCTGGTGTCAGAGTTTCTCAACCGCCTACTGCAAGTAGCAGACCTCTGACATGGTAGTGTAACAACCGCCATCATAGACAGCAACCGGGACCGACGGGTTAACGAGCCCATCCGAAGCACTGAACCATCTTGCTTTTCGGACAATCAGATGGTTCAGCCTAAAATGTCCTAACCAGACTGGGAACAAATTCACAAAGTGATAAACATCACCTTTGTGAATATCACTTCGTGAGTAACCCCACCGGATATTGAACCCGGGACCCTCTGCGTGGCAGACAGTCATACTGACCACTGCGCCACATCGGCTGTCAACCACTGCGCCACATCGGCTGTCATAATAAAAACTTGTATTAAATACTTTTAATAAACATTTCTATAAAAAACACGATTTTGTAAAATGACTGGTTTATGTAGTATGCTTTTTATACGTAGGTACTATATTAGACAAGACCATGTTCCCACTTTCCATTATTTTAATAATTGGATTTCATCAGCAAATATCTTATATCAGTACCTATGTTATATGCTGGCGAAATTGATAACTTAAAATGGAAAATGACTGCAGAATGAAGATGCAGATTCCTTGTTTTAGATTTTTGTTTATCTTTAAATTGAGCTAACAAAAGTGTAGGTGGTATATTAGAATCCAATCCATTATAGTACAGAAGCCCTGTACTGTTTGTAATCCATCAAATAACACAAGCGATTAAACATTGTGTCAATCATAGACGGATGGATGGAGACTGGGATCACGTAAATCATACGTTAGAAGCCGGCTGTAACGTGACTGACTGGTACACGAGTATAAATTACCTACGAGATCGTTCTGAACATAAACATAAATGACGGATATTTTACTTGTTTCGATACCGAAACATAAGCTGTCCATTTGATGAATATACTAAAAAAACAAAATTTGTAAAATCATGGAATGTGTAAATATATTATGAGAATATATAAACTTATGTTACACAACCATGTCAGAGGTCTTCTAGTAGTAGTAGTCAGTTGAAAAACTCTGACACTAGGATTCATCGGGTTGTAGCAGAGTGCAAACTCTACATTGACATCCTCCCTAAGCCACCCTCACATCTCCCCTTTTCGAATCATTTTATAACTTAAATTTGGAACACAGCACCGAAACGTTTGTCGATTTGGTGTCTCACTCGAAATAGTTTTAAATAAGGATGTCGACTAATGTTTTCCTTTCCACTGCGATAATTTTCCTCTACAATGCTTTGCTACAAATACCGCTACGAGCTACGAAAGCTCGCTCGTAGCCGTTTCGTAGCAGTTTTAATTTGTGTTTCATGCGGAAATTACCCGCGCGATAAAGAAGCAAAGGCGCGGGAAAACGCGGGAAACGTCAGTGGGTGCGATACAAAGGAATCACAGGGAATTCAGTGTTGTTACAAGGCTTTAACTCAGTTCTGTTAATTAACTGCTTCTTCCGTATAGTTTGGTTGAATAGACTGTGGATGAGATATGACAATTTACGCTAAAAATATCTTTGATGGCACACTGAATATTTATTAAAAACGTATGGAAAAATAAACACGATGTACCTAACTGAGCAAAAAAATTGCAGTTCTGCAACGGTCGAACTTTATAAAAGAATATCTTTTAAGATTTGACAATTGAAACCAACAACAAATAAGTTTTTGTACTATCGCCAACTAATCCACCAACCCATTTAAGGGACCGACTTCTACCGGTTATTCATACAAATACAAAATACTAACCGGGTATAAATTGGTCCCTTAAACGGGTAGATGGATTTGCTGACGATAGTACCCGGAAATAATTCAATAGAGAATACTTTGGGAAACGCCAACAAAGGAATCACGTCATGGCGGCTGCAATGTTCCAACGAGGTTTTACACTTTTCGCTAATTAAGGCGGAAAACACACGTAGCGTCCGTTTGTGCGTGATTTTTGTGCTGCGTAACGCATACGTTAGGACAATAGTAATTTTGACTTAATTACCTACATACATACACATATCACGCCCATATCCCTTGCGGGGTAGGCAGAGCGTAAACGGCAATAGTACCGTAAATCGGATAGGGCATATTTGACAGCTGTCAAAACAATGTTAATATGACATCATCATCATCATCATCATCATCATCATATCAGCCATAGGACGTCCACTGCTGAACATAGGCCTCCCCTAAATATTTCCACCTTGTCCGATTAGAAGCGGCCTGCATCCAGCATTTCCCCGCGGACTTGACCAGATCGTCTGTCCATCTCGCGGGGGGCCGTCCTACGCTGCGTCTGCCGGTACGTGGTCTCCACTCGAGATCTCTCCTGCTCCACCGATTATCAGTCCTTCGAGCAATGTGGCCTGCCCATTGCCACTTCAGCTTACTGACTCTCTTAGCTATGTCGGTTACCTTGGTTCGTCTACGGATCTCCTCGTTTCTGATTCGATCACGTAGGGAAACACCGAGCATAGCTCTCTCCATAGCTCGCTGAGTGACTCCTAGTCTATTAAGGAGGCCGACAGTTAGAGACCACGTCTCGGCACCGTAGGTCATCACTGGCATGACACACTGTTCGAACACTTTCGTCTTGAGACACTGAGGAATTTTGGACGTGAAGACGCTGCGTAACTTCCCGAAAGCTGCCCAGCCGAGCTGGATTCGCCGAGTGACCTCCTTCTCAAAGTTAATATGACATAAGGTCTTTTTTTCTTTGTTAAAACTATTTGCCAGACGCAGCGTTTTGCGTTGCGCAGCGCATTTTCATTTGCATTTTCCTACCGCATGCGTTATGCAGCGCAAGAATAACGCGCAAATGGGTGTTGCGTGTGTTTCTCGGCTAAGGCTCTTAGCGCCGGCTGGCGGTCGGTTTTTGCCTTGCCCTTTTTTCTTTTGTTTTGGCAACCTACGCATAAGCAGTCAAAACAAGCTTTTAATGAGTCTTGTTAAAAACATCCTGCCTGATTACTATTAGAGATGGGAGGAACGAAGGTCCGAATATTCGGTAAAAGTTTGCAGAACCAAATATTCGGCCGAATAATAATTTACGATGTCCATATGATACAATTGGGAGTCTTACTTGTTTATCGCGCCGTACCACTCCACTCGCTGCTTTTATAACTTTTTTCAAGAGAAACATTGACAACAAATTAAAAAAAAAACTGTATCACTCCTTGTCTTGACATACAATTTACAAGGATAAATAATAATATTAAACATACTTAGCTCATCTCTAATTATTATCGTTCGCTACTTTTTTGTTAGGAAAAATAGCATCCTTTTTCTTGTTCTTATCGTGTGGGAGTTTCGTAAGTAACGTTGAGTTCCATAAACCATTATAATTACCATGAGCTACAAAATCTTAATGTTTGCGTGGATAATGACAGAAAAACACTGCAGGTATAGAAAACAAAATGCCTTATAAATAATCTAGGATATATAATTGCACCTTGTGATGCCTTCTGAGAATAGTATTACGCCTTTTTCTTACCACGGGTGTTGTAAGAGGCGTCCAAGGGATTCGAGGGTTTTACAGTTTCATCGCCAGGCAGACAACCTGTCACTATAGTGTTACATGATTGTTGTGAAAGCACCCTAAAATATTTGTCCGACGCGGCGATAACGACCGTATTTTTATGACCGTTAACGCTTTACCAACCTCGCGAGAGATAAAGGCGTGAAATGTGTATGTATGGATGTGAATATTTAATTTGCTGACCATATTGATTGCTGTTCAATGGAACTCATTATATTATCCAGTAATTAATTTTCCGTTCTGCCGATTCCACCGCATTTTAAACGGTGCTTTACAAATTGCAATGTTATGAATTGTTTAATAAGTATCTGAAGTGGGAACTCGTAACATTCGATTGAAATTTAATACAAATTAATAAATTATAATCAACATTCTTCATGTAAGTAGTTAGTGTGTGGTTAGTGATTGTTTTGTGTAGGCGTAGTGTAGTATGCAGCTTTGAAAACCTGATAAATGATAAATGGGTACGTAACATGTGTCAAAGTTCGCGAAAAGTTTAGTCAAAGATATTTGTTTTTATGCCAAAAACAAATAAGATGAAGACAAATCTATACAAATGACATATTTTAGGTAAGTAAGTATTTAATACCTACATATAGCAATACTTTTTATTCCACACGTGTAACGGAACGGAGTATATTTTATATTCAAACAGCTTTACTGAACAGCGCTTCGTCTAAAGAATAAATCTTGTAAAGAATACAGACTACATCGATGAAATAAATCTCGCGCAATAAAATACTGTTCGATTCAAACTGGACAGTAATATTGCAAGCAGAGATCGTGCTGAGCCCGGTGACAACGATCAATTTTGCTATTACAATAAAACTAGTATTTATTGGAAACTATCGTTTTCCATAAAACTATTTTATTCCATATACCTAGTCGTACACTTCTTCATATAGATAAAACGTTTTCCGTCGTGCCGTGCGATGCCGGCTTAGAATAGTAATCACCCCAATTCTACCCGTGGATGTCGAAAAGGAAGGGATAATCATCCAGGGAATGGGCAGCAGCGTTTCCTGTAAATGCAACATTTTGCACTTCGCTCGCCTATCCATGCGTCCTGAGATCGCTGTAGAGCTTAAACTATAAATATGTTTGTAAGCTGCATGATTCCACATAAAGCTTTTGTTCGTTGGAAAATATGTCTGTATCAGAAGTATGCAGTTAGCGTTAAACTAGCCACTTTAAAAGCAGCAAGACGTACGGCTTTTATTGCAATTTGTATTGTACTCGTATGCAGCATTGTTAGCAAATACCTATGTATTTATTAATGTGATTATCTTGCTTACAGTAAAGTACAAATACGATAGATATCCTAGGTAGGACGTCGTTCTACTGATTGGAAATGAAAATTTGAGTTGATATCAAGTCTAGTCTCACGTACCATATAATCAGTTGTACGAAGAAAAATGTAAAATTCGTAACTGAAAGACTCATTTCTATCAATCTACCTACTGTTAGTCTCTTCACGTTACCGTTACGAAATAAGTTGAATAAACGATATCATCACGCCGAGCTTTATATCCTTTAGGACCAAAAACTTGAATTCCTAAAATGTTGAATTTATGCACAATGTCATCAAATTCCAATTAGTGTTATCAATATGTAATCCCAGGGCGATCCTCACTAATGTCATTTGAATTGAGCATTATCTAATCTACACTACAATGGAATTGTTGGACGCATGCAATCACCATTGTTGATTAGTTAATATTATTTGATTATTAGTGATTTTGGATTATATTCGAATATAACTTGGAGCAATCAGTGTTAAATGAATCGTAAACATTTTATTACTTGGTTATTTTTAATAAGCTAATGTTATTAATGATTAAATAAAACATACAAGACTCCTCCATCTGACTGGTTTCATCGCTGTATGTATGAAAAGATTGAAATACTATAACACTTGTAGATTTTTTTACAGTTTGTGATCATTATTTTAAGACTAAGGAGGCAATTTCAAAAGGTAAAAAATAGTAAGCATTCTTTAAAAAATAAACTAAATATACGTATAACATGTGTAACTCTGAAAACATCTCTCCTTTGTAGGCAGCCCAGTATAAAATGTAGTACTAGTGGAACCAGTAGCGCATAAAATTGGTTTTGGGTTATGAATAAATTCTATTCGAGCTCAAAGGCCAGTGACAATCAAATTTATTGAATATTAAATATTTGATGAATATGACTTTTATTTCATTGGATTTGAAGTACAATATTCATAGCTATCAGCATGTCTGCTAAATTGTAAGGTTACGAGCTACGAATGCTACACACACGTAGCACTTGTAATCTTAAAGGTTGCATATACTTTCATGTACTGTCGATGTACATTGTAATGCTACGAGCTACGAAAGCTACACACAAACGTAGCACTTGTAATCTTAAAGGTTGCATCTACTTTCATGAACTATCGATGTGTTTGCCACATTGTAAGGCTACAAGCTACGAATACTACACACAAACGTAGCACTTGTAATCTTAAAGGTTGCATCTACTTTCATGTACTGTCAATGTGTTTGCCACATTGTAAGGCTACGAGCCACGAATGCTACACATAAACGTAGCACTTGTAATCGTAACCGTTGCAGCTATGTTCATGTACTATCAATGTGTTTGGCACATTGTAAGGCTACGAGCTACGAATGCTACACACAAACGTAGCACTTGTAATCTTAAAGGTTGCATATACTTTCATGTACTGTCGATGTACATTGTAATGCTACGAGCTACGAAAGCTACACACAAACGTAGCACTTGTAATCTTAAAGGTTGCATCTACTTTCATGAACTATCGATGTGTTTGCAACATTGTAAGGCTACAAGCTACGAATACTACACACAAACGTAGCACTTGTAATCTTAAAGGTTGCATCTACTTTCATGTACTGTCAATGTGTTTGCCACATTGTAAGGCTACGAGCCACGAATGCTACACATAAACGTAGCACTTGTAATCGTAACCGTTGCAGCTACGTTCATGTACTATCAATGTGTTTGGCACATTGTAAGGCTACGAGCTACGAATGCTACACACAAACGTAGCACTTGTAATCTTAAAGGTTGCAACTACTTTCATGTACTGTCAATAAATTTGCCGCATTGTCAGGCTACGAGTTACGAATGCTACACATAAACGTAGCACTTGTAATCGTAAACGTTGCAGCTACGTTCATGTACTATCAATGTGTTTGCCACATTGTAAGGCCACGAGCTACGAATGCTACTCATAAACGTAACACTTGTAATCTTAAAGGTTGCATCTACTTTCATGTACTGTCAATGTGTTTGCCACATTGTAAGGCTACGAGCTACGAATGCTACACACAAACGTAGCACTTGTAATAGTAAAGGTTGCACCTACTTTCATTTACTGTCAATGTTTTTGCCACATTGTAAGGCTACGAGCTACGAATGCTACACACAAACGTAGCACTTGTAATCTTAAAGGTTGCATCTACTTTCATGTACTGGCGATGTGTTTGGCACATTGTAAGGCTATGAGCTACGAATGCTACACACAAACGTAGCACTTGTAATCTTAAAGGTTGCATCTACTTTCATGTACTGTCAATGAGTTGGCCACATTGTTAGGCTAAGAGCTACGAATGCTACACAAAAACGTAGCAATCATAAAGGTTGCAGCTACGTTCATGTACTATCAATGTGTTTGCCACATTGTAAGGCTACGAGCTATGAATGCTACACACAAAACGTAGCACTTGTAATCTTAAAGGATTCACCTACCTTTATGTAAGGTCAATGTGTTTGCCACATTGTAACGCCATGAGTTACGAATGCTACATACAAACGTAGCACTTGTAATCTTAAAGGTTGCATCTACTTTCATGTACTGTCAATGTGTTTGCCACATTGTAAGGCTACGAGCTACGAAAGCTACACACAAACGTAGCACTTGTAATCTTAAAGGTTGCATCTACTTTCATGTACTGGCGATGTGTTTGGCACATTGTAAGGCTACGAGCTACCAATGCTACACATAAACGTAGCACTTGTAATATTAAAGGTTGCATCATGTACTGTCAATGTGTTTGCCACATTGTAAGGCTATGAGCTACGAATGCTACACACAAACGTAGCACTTGTAATCTTAAAGGTTGCATCTACTTTCATGTACTGTCAATGAGTTGGCCACATTGTTAGGCTAAGAGCTACGAATGCTACACAAAAATGTAGCATTCATAAAGGTTGCAGCTACGTTCATGTACTATCAATGTGTTTGGCACATTACATTGTAAGGCAGAGCTACGAATGCTACACACAAACGTAGCACTTGTAATCGTAAAGGTTGCATCTACTTTCATGTACTGTCAATGTGTTTGGCACATTGTAAGGAGCTACGAGCTACGAATGCTACACACACGTAGCACTTGTAATCGTAAAGGTTGCATCTACTTTCATGTACTGTCAATGTGTTTGCCACATTGTAAGGCTACGAACTACGAATGCTACACATAAACGTAGCTCTTGTAATCTTAAAGGTTGCATCTATTTTCATGTACTGTCAATGTGTTTGGAACATTGTAAGTCTACGAGCTACGAATGCTACATATAAACGTAGCACTTGTAATCTTAAAGGTTGCATCTACTTTCATGTACTGTCAATGTGTTTGCCACATTGTAAGGCTAAGAGCTACGAATGCTACACATAAACGTAGCACTTGTTATCTTAAAGGTTGCATCTACTTTTATGTACTGTCAATGTGTTTGCCACATTGTAAGGCTAAGAGCTACGAATGCTACACACAAACGTAGCACTTGTAATCTTAAAGGTTGCATCGACTTTCATGAACTGTCAATGTGTTTGACACATTGTGAGGCTACGAACTACGAATGCTACACACAAACGTAGCACTTGTAATCGTAAACGTTGCTGCTACGTTCATGTACTATCAATGGTTTTGGCACATTTGGGTTTGTATATCCGCTAATTGACTGACAGGTCAAATGAGCTACTTTTCATGACGACCGAAAACGATATTTTGTGTGAAATTATTGAAATATGACGTCATAATTTAATATTTTGGATAGAGTCAAAGTTGTTTAATTTTTGTGTTTAAAGATTCTAACTTTTAATATTTTGAGAAAAGATGAATGTATAAGTCTAAGATATTTTTGAACAATACATTTAAGCATATAACTTTTGTATGTTATTGACGACCCAGTCAAGCTGCGACTTGTAAGGCTACGAGCTACGAATGCTACAAATAAACGTAGCACGTCTTATAATCGTATACGTTGCAGCTACGTCCATGTACTGTCAATGTGTTTGGAACATTGTAATACTACTAGCTACGACTGCTACGCATAATCGTAAAGGATAAAGAGTTTGGACCGTTCTTATGCATTGGTGAGCTTGACTATACGACAAAAAAGTGTAGTTTATTAGAAACCTCGTTAGAGAAGTCGAATAAAGTTAGCTACATAATAAAAAAAAAAGTGCCTGCTTGTCTATACATCTTTGACTTCATACAAGAAAGTTAAAAGAGACATCCGGAAAAAAGTATGAAACGCGGGCGAAGAATTTCGACTGAAGTGAGAGTTATACAGGTTTAAAGTACATAATTAATAAAGCAAAACTTCTAAGTTATATTTTAAAAAATCAACTCCGTTTTTTATTAAAATAAGTTTTAAATAAGTGAAGTGGTAATCATAATGATAATGCTGGCAACACTATGGTAAACTCTCAGTTTGGCACCGCTAAAAGAGCACGTATCCGAGCCAGAAACCCGTTTATTAAGGCTCCAGCAGACCGAATGCTACGTCGCGTAGACGCAGACGCACGCAACGGTTGTAATGTATGGAGCTGTATGAAGTGCGCATATACGCGACATTTTCTGGACTTCTTATTTTAATTGCATTGCGTGCCGTATCTGGTATGCGGGAGCCTAAACGTAGACGGAGCGCAGCGCGGATGCTTTCGTGCAGTAAATAGTACCTATAGAGATGACAGGGCCCCAAGTCTGCTAAATGAAAATCGTTTCACTTGGGTGTCGGTGGCTTGTCAGTTGCATGTTTTCGGTCATTTCGTAGTCTGCTAACAGTTTTTAATAGAAAATCACAGTGGCAATAGAATGACAGTTGTGTGTCGCTGGCATTACAATGGCTAAAAATTAGCGGACTTGGGGCCTAGGTGTTGCGTTGCGTGCGTACGTCTGTCATCTGACGTCTCCATTCCATTTCTGCACGCACGCACGCACGCGTGCTACGTTCGGTCTGCGTTAGCTTTAAGGGCGTCGCTGCGTCGCTGGGACTATCAATGCGAGGACCTGCACTGCTTGAAGTAAGGGCATGCGCTGCGTATGCTTGCCGGTGTGGCAGGGACTGCGCGCCTGCGTAGAAATACACGCTACGCGACGTGACACAACACAAGGCGACGCGTCCTGTCTGCGGGAGCCTTTACTTTTTCTACCTACTCTACACATGCAACCTCATTAAAAAAAACTCTTTAGATGCAAAAAAATATCCCTTGGTTGTCAAGTATTATGTTTGACAATTGATTTGTTTACTTTGAGCTTTGATAATTATTTTACTTATTTTGTGCGATTTATTGTTGTATTTATTGTTTATTACATGTTTTACCGTTACCTGCAGACCAGGGGATCGTCAATAATAATTACATTAGAAGGTTTTAAGTGATTTATTGTGCTTCTTATCGAATAACATGATTTCTTGTGTTTTTGCCTCTAAATCAGTACAATCCAGTATACAACATGTGCAAATGAAGTCCTATTTGAATACAATTTAGGTATTTAATAAAATTCGTTGCATAGATAAGTTTAAAATGTTCTAGGGCATGAAAATATACCTATTTATAAAGAACGAAATACAGTGTTAGTGTTTGTTTTGGTTTAATGACAGATATGAATGACAGTTTACTTTTTAACATTGATACTTCTGCCATAATTCATGAAGTTTTTATATATACTATGCCGTCATCTAAGAAGGTTCCATATGATTTCGATGGCAATGCAACAGAAATGCATGTTCGTTTCATTTTTAGTATTGTCCATTTGGTTTTTTATAAATATAAAAAAACGGCGGTCCTTACAATCAAATGAAATATGTGCCTAAGTAGCATTTTAACTAAGCTTTAAAATGATATGTTTTTTATATCAGTCGAAATTGATCTCCCGGTAAAAGACGTCACCTTTCATACAAACGCATTTAGTGAAACACATTTTGCAATATTAAACCAACCTTTAGGTAACACAGGGTGCTAGTAAATCTAAGGTATCTATAGTTACAATTGAGGTCTTTAAAGACACTCTATACTCAGTCTGAAGTGAACAATGATCTAATTAAAGAGAACCTATTTCCAAGTGATGGATGATGCTACTCGTACTGAGCAAGACCGTAATGAGAGCCTTTGCAAACATTTTCAATCACGTCCAAGGGTTCAGCACACAGAACGCGTAGATTTATACACTATGTTTTATTTTAATGCCGTACTGCATGTTGACAATAGAATTAACCTAAGCCAATTTTGCATCATAAGACTTTAAAAAAAATCAGTCTACTTATTTAGCTTACAGCTTTTATGAGAATATTATTATTTATTTCAAACATTTCTGTTTTTAATAGTCACATTCTTCTAATTTATGTTCTTACAACGAACAGATATCCATATACTTAAGTTATAAAGTTTTTTCGAGTTGTAACTTAGACCAGTGACATCATCATGCCCATGCATCGCCCCTGACTGATTTCTCTTCTCTGTCACTTAGTGAATCTTTAAAAAAGTGTAGGTATCTTTTGAGCCTCGGCAGTGAAGGAATAATGTAAGAATGAGAACTGAATGAAAATTGAATCAACGCATTTAAATGAAGAGAATAAAATTTCCTGCTACCGAGCAAAGTTTTCTCTTTAACTATTGTTTTAAAACATCTCTTGTTACTATCTTAAACTTGAGAAAGAAAATTATTTTAATGAGCATCAATTAAAAACAGCGTGTGCCATTTTCAGCAGAAAAGAGTATTTTATTACATAATTGCCGAAGTCCCGAAGAACACCTGCGCATCACATACCTTCTAATATTTTACGACTGAACTACACCTACGCAAGATGGTTCGGACCGACCCTCAGTCAAATTCTAGGTTTAATGCGAAGGTAGGGACGACCTGCTCTTCTTTAATCAAAAGACACAATATGCATCAGCAACGTACCTACTACCCATCCTATTTTCTATTCATCTGTCCATTTCGTATTCATAGAACCGTGGTCTCAAAGAAAATATTCTATTAACTATTCTCAAGAGTTCCAAATTCAATATACGATACATCACTCGGCTGACGTTAACCTATATGAGTTATGGCCTTACTTACCGAGCAGTGTATTATGAGCGGGCTTCAGATTTTAGACACGTATTCTCCAGGCATTCTGATATTGCAAATACTGTTATTCTATTATGATGGACTAGCTGCCCGTCAGCGGTTTCAAACGCTGCAACCTATTATTCCGCGGGAAAAAAGCATTATTCGCCAAGAGATGTCGCTGTTAGTTTTCGGCGAAAACGTTTAAAACGCGAATCGGCTCAGTCACGCCACCTATTTCAAAAATATTGGAAAATGCGTGATCCCGTGGGAATGAGACATTTTTCCGTGGTAAAAAGTATCCTATGTGTTATTCCAGATGCCCTTTTATATTTCTGCAAAGTTTCATGTCAATCTAATCAGCCGTTTTTGCGTGATGTCGTAACAAACACACACACAAACATCCGCCTTTAATATTAGTAGGATTAGTTACCTAGAAGAAAAATAAGAAAATTTACAGGCTCATTCTTAAATTCCATATTTTTTCAACTAACTAAGGATAAAAGTCTTTTTTTTTTTTATATAGGGTGAAATTTTACTAGTGACCGATAGCGAAAGCTCAGAACCGACTAGTGATAAGGAACAACTTTCCCCAAGTAACATATGTCGACATACGAAAAAAAATTTTGACCTCCCATAGTAACCGAAATCAGCTGATCGGCAAGTTTGTATGGGAGGTCCAAATTTTTTTTTCGTATTTCGACCTATGTTCCTTGGGGAAAGTTGTTCCTTATCACCAGCCGGTTCTGAGTTTTCGCTATCGGTCACTAGTAAAAGTTCACCCCATATTTACTACAATATTTGTTCCAATATATCAAAAAACAACAGCCTACTGATTTAGCATATGATAAAGCTACAGAATAAATCTTCAGCCCATACCTCAGGTTCTTCTCTTAGTCACTTTATTTTCGCTCTTTTCAGCCTGGATTTATACGAAAATCTTGATAAAAGCAAAAAGAGCCTTGAGTTTTAGCATTTTCTTACTGAGTGAATCCTATTTTTCTATGTTATCTTATCGTGGTGGATGCCTTCAATATTCATCTTCTCTGAACACGTCGGTCGACACAATGACAGCTCATATCGCTCAGGGTCTATTGAACATTGATACTATATTGATACACACTCCTATATACAATGTCTTTTGTATTGTATCCTCTTCACACAACTTGCTAGACACACATAGAAGCCTGTTCATACAACCTACATAGGCCATGTTACTCTTGCTATCAGTGACATGTTACCACGATGGAAATTGAATTTCTGGTCCAATAAATAACTAACACGATTCGTTCGCTGCTATTCCGTAATGGCGGATGTGATTTGGTTATAATTTTGTTTTTACGTTTATTTGAGTGTTTAGTGAATAATTCTGATAGTGTTTTATACAGTAAACTATTCTTAAAGTGAACGTTAAATAGAAAATCGTAATTAAAGCATATATCTGACATTGTGTAATAGTGACGAGCGAATTACCACGTGGCGCAGAAATTTTACTATCACGTTTCTGTTGCCACACAAACTGCGCAGCACAGCCCCTAGTCGAAAGACTAGGATCTCTGTGCTGTGGACTCTCCCTCGGCGTAATGCCAAACGACCTTACATTGACTACCTAACCTTACAACCGACTTAACCTAACTTTACTTAAATGGCGAAATACGTCTCAACTGACGAGATGTGAAAGCCAGTGGCCCTGCCACATAAAAAAAAAAAAAATAACTAACACGTAAAATGTAATAAAATAAAAGGACATTTGAAATGACTCGGACTGACAGACAAAACAACGTAGGGCTAAAACATCTAGGACAAAGAAACCTAAGCAAAACTTGACTTATGCCTTCGGGTGTGAGGCGTCCCACATGAGACGCTTAATTGATGGTTTTAACACTGATGTGATATCTTGAGGTTCCATTAAACCACGAAAAATATTTCTAGGCCTTAAGAGTAAGTGTAGAGTTTTTGTAAAGTTAAATAAACAAAGAACGAGCACTTATAACGGAAGCGCGGAATTTCCTTTTTCGTTTAAGTTTACATTACACCAGGCAGAGGCAGGTAATACGCGTCTCAGAAGATAAGATGTTTATGAGATTCTCAGCGCTTTTTTCTTTTCATTTTCTTGCATAATAAAGGCAGCATCAGGCGTTGATGCAACTTTTATGCCAACGCTTTGTTTATCTTCAAAATGAGGAAATAATTTATCTCTGCTACATTGTTTACGACAAGCGGCACGTGCCTTTTCAACGGCTTTCCGAATTATTTCCTCTTTGTACTCAAGTATCTACTTATTTTACCTACCAACCTAGATATCCAGTAACCAACTAATTTGTAGGGCTACAACGATTCCGACATCCAAGCGAAAAATACCTAAGAAAATAGTAGCGAAAAATCATGACGTCAAAATCTCTTGAATGGTTTCTTGCATTCCTGTTAAGAAAAAAATAACTGAAAAATAATAGCCCGATGGTTCCACTTAACCTACCATTTTTGAAATTCCTTATTCTTTGGTTGCAGTGCGATCAAGTGAGCACACTTAGCGGTGGTGGTGCGGTGGCGGCGCCTGCGACGGCGGCGCGCGGGCGGCGCGGCGCATGGCGCTGCTGTACCGCGCCACGCGGCTCAAGGACCGCGCCGACACGCACGTGTTCACGTTTGTAGTGACGCGGTCTGCCACGCGCGAGCCCGACCGCGATGTCACCTCCAAGGACTTCTGCTGCGCGCACCAGAGATGGGCGGTCGCGTTCAGCAGGACCGACACCTCCCTTGGTATGTATGAATGCCAGATAACCACGCCGGCCCTTTGTAGTCATGACCTTTGTTGTGCTGTACCACGCTACGATGTTATTGGCCATTGCAACTAGCACGACAAGTAACTCTCTTAGTATTTTGTCTTTCCTAAACAAGCTACGTTAGTGTAGGTATCTTGTACAATTATTGTAAACCTCTTTCGGGGGCAAGAGGTATGCTTTGCACACTGAAGTGTGTTAGCCCCCTTCGGGGGCAAGAGGTATGCTTTGCACACTAATGTGTGTTAGCCCCCTTCGGGGGCAAGAGGTATGCTTTGCACACTAATGTGTGTTAGCCCCTTTCGGGGGCAAGAGGTATGCTTTGCACACTGATGTGTGTTAGCCCCTTTCGGGGGCAAGAGGTATGCTTTGCACACTGATGTGTGTTAGCCCCTTTCGGGGGCAAGAGGTATGCTTTGCACACTGATGTGTGTTAGCCGCTTCGGGGGCAAGAGGTATGCTTTGCACACTGATGTGTGTTAGCCCCTTTCGGGGGCAAGAGGTATGCTTTGCACACTGATGTGTGTTAGCCGCTTCGGGGGCAAGAGGTATGCTTCGCACACTGATGATGTGTGTTAGCCCCTTTCGGGGGCAAGAGGTATGCTTTGCACACTGATGTGTGTTAGCCCCCTTCGGGGGAAAGAGGTATGCTTGGCACACTGATGTGTGTTAGCCCTCTTCGGGGGCAAGATGTATGCTTTGCACACTGATGTGTGTTAGCCCCCTTCGGGGGAAAGAGGTATGCTTGGCACACTGATGTGTGTTAGCCCTCTTCGGGGGCAAGATGTATGCTTTGCACACTGCTGTGTGTTAGCCCCCTTCGGGGGAAAGAGGTATGCTTGGCACACTGGTGTGTGTGAGCTCCCTTCGGCGGTAAGACGTACCTACCTATGCTTGGCGTGGCACACTGTTGTTAGTTAACGCCCTTGGGGGGCAAGAGCGTATGCATGGCTCACAGATTAAAGCATCTCTGTGATACGTTTTACAACGTGTAAGACTGACTCCTTATCCTTGTCTGCCTATCGATTCACCTACACACCTAGATACCATCACATATAATATATTTCCTGTCCACGTTTACAGTTTCTTTAAGACTGCGAAACATTACATCATCTTATTGTCGGCAGGTGTGTACCTGGTATGGCGCGGCGCATGCGAAGGCATGCGTGTCTACGTAGACTTTACCTTCACGCTGCTGAGCCGAGACCACTTCACCGCCAACGAGGGCTTCTCGGGCAAGCAGGTCCGCTTCAACGCGGGCTGCGCGGCCCAGGGCCGGGGGAGATGCGTCACTCTTGCAGAATTAAGGTATGGAACTAAACACAGCATGTATATACCCTGTGTCTACATGGACTTCACCTTCACGCTGCTGAGCCGAGACCACTTCACCGCCAACGAGGGCTTCTCGGGCAAGCAGGTCCGCTTCAACGCGGGCTGCGCGGCCCAGGGCCGGGGGAGATGCGTCACTCTTGCAGAATTAAGGTATGAAACTAAACACAGCATGTGTATTTTAAAGCTGCTGAGCCGAGACCACTTCACCGACAATGAGGGCTTCTCGGCCAAGCAGGTCCGCTTCAACGCGGGCTGCGCGGCCCAGGGCCGGGGGAGATGCGTCACTCTTGCAGAATTAAGGTATTTAACTAAACACAGCAGGTATATTGAACCCTGTGTCTACGTAGACTTCACCTTCACGCTGCTGAGCCGAGACCACTTCACCGCCAACGAGGGCTTCTCAGGCAAGCAGGTCCGCCTAAAGCAGGCTGCGTGGCCCAGGGCCGGGGGCGATGCGTCACTCTTGCAGAATTAAGGTATAACACTGGAACTAAACACTGCAAGTTTCGCCACATCTGCTGTAAAAATAAATACGCAAGATGGAGGACTTTTGCAGACTTTTGTAGCTATCACGAGTAAATGTATAAGTAACACATACAAATTATGTCCAAAACTCCTGAAACAATATTGGGTGTGTGCTCACTTTAAATGAATTGAACTTGGAAACCTGGAGCCGAGCCATGTATTTGTAAGAATCTATAGGTAATGGTAATACGGGTATTTGAATACTGAGTTTGAATATGACACCAGCGATTCAGCGAAGAAAAGAGGATCTTGGCCTACGAAACGAGCTCTATCTCCAATTGTGATCTCCACTGATCCCTGTCCTGCGCGATCTTGCCATACACCATTGTTCTACGCTGATTGACTTTCGAGTGTAGCGCCTATGACTTCTGTTGCAGCTCTAAATACGCGGATGCGCGCGGCGAGTTCCAGCTGGAGCTGACGATGTCTCGCGTCCGGACCCTCTACTCGTGCGAGATTCGCGCGCCGCGTCTCGACACTACGCCTATCGCTTTTGCTGGCTTCGACTGGTCGGTTTCAGCCACGGGCGGCACTGGAAAGGTAAATGGTTTTGGACGATTCCAGAAAAGTAACCTCAAATGCTTCAATAACAAAGTCCAAAATTTAAAAGCATCGGTACGAGACGGAAGATCCCCATCACCCTGAGTCTGTTAGAACCTCTTCATAAAAAAACATACTCACAGTGCATATTTTGGCTACGCATAACATACCTATTAGAGATTTCGAAAAATCTGCATGCAAGAATTGACATGATAAACTTCTATTTTGTTTTCTAGGAGCCGCTATCACTTCGCCTTGTTCGTCTTTCCGGAGAAGGTCAGAAATGCCGAGTCCGGTACGCTCTCGCACTCGGCGAGGGCGACCGTCGCGTGCATTCAGGCCCGCTGGAGTGCGTCTGCGACACCGACGGCCGCATGCCCCCGTGGGTGCCACGGCCGGCCATCCGGCTCTCACACAAAGGGATAAGACTCACAGTGGAACTGGTTTGGGCACGAGCTTTAGCAGAACTCGCCGTTCCCGTAGCCGGACGAGCATCCACTTGCTACGACCGTGACAAGCAGGTAGCTGACGTTAGTATTCTTTTAAAGGCATTTTGCCTGGTCTCGGTGAGATATGTAGTCCAATTTAACGCTTCTAAAGGAACTGCAAATAGTACTTAGGTGCAAGTTACTAGAACAAGTATGGCTACTATTTCACCTCCATTAATAATTTGCAGTAAAGTTTGAACTTATTTTGAGCGCATACTGACATACATGCCTACAGTGTTGTGCTGTTATCATATCACCATTTAACACGTACTACACCTAGAACTTAGAATTATCTGATTGATGCATTTACACGAAACATTGCATTAGAACAGCATTAAAATAGTCATTATTTGTGCAAACGGTATTTCTGCAAGTTGACGCTCACGTATTTCAAGTTATCTATTGGATGCATTTACACAAAACATTGCATTAGAACAGCATTAAAATAGACATTTTGTGCAAACAGTACATCTGCAAGTTGGCGCTCTCGTATTTCAAGTTCATATGGATGGATAGCTGGCAAAGTTAAAGCTTTGGTAGAGTCGCTAAGATGCATTGCGAAATTGCCCACTTGTACAAAAGTAGAAGTTAAAGAGGTATTTTCTATTTCTCTAGGCCTGGGCTCTTCGCTGCGACACGCACTCAGACATGGTGCGGCTGCACATGCTGTACCGGGACGTGCATAACGTCCCGCGGAACCACCTTCGCTACGTGAGCTGGTCCGCGTGGCTGGTGCGGTCTGGAGTGGCTCCCGGGGAGCCTGATGCCGAGGAGTTGCCTGGAGCACCCTTCGAACATTACTACGCTCAGGTGGGTGCATGGCCAGAATGTTGATGATTAGATCGCTCGCTCACAAATAGTTGAAATACAAAACACAAATTACACAACAGGAGAAATACAAAAAATTAGATCAGACACAATATCTGTTACTGGTTCAATCCCACAAGGAAGCGTTTTGGGTTGCATTCTTTTCCTTATCTATATTAATAATCTACCAAAACAAATACCTAATCAGAGCGTCATCTTTGCCGATGACGTATCCGTCCTCTTACCTTGCACAAACGTAACTGAAGCAAAAAATAAATTAAATGAGACGTTAGATAAAATTGAATGCTGGTTAGAACTCCACAACCTAGAATTAAATATAAAAAAGACTAAAATTATTGTATTCAAGCCATACCAAAAACGCCCTCTAGAACTAAATTACTATCATAAAAATAACAAAATTGAAATAGTAAATTCAGCTACTTTATTAGGAATAGACATAGACGCAAATCTCAATTGGAAATCTCACATCAATAAACTATCAGCTAAACTCTCCTCATTCACCTATGCTCTCAGACAGTTAAAAAAAGCAACCGATATACAAACATCTCTTTCAGCATATTATGCCTTTGCACACTCAAGACTAAATTATGGAATAATAGTTTGGGGCAATAGTACAGATATAGATAAAATTTTTACACTTCAGAAAAAATGTATCAGGATCTTAACTAACATAGATAATATGGAAACATGTCGACCACATTTTAAAAATCTAGGAATATTAACACTTACCTCCATATACATTTTTGAAGCCTGCAAATTTGTTAGAAAACACCCAAACCTGTACACACACGTAAATACAACCAGACGTAATAACCGCACACAAAACCAGCTTGAAATCCCTTTCTCATCAATCACAATGTTTACTTCCGGTCCACATTTAATGGTAATAAAAATATACAACAAAATTCCAAACAGTCTAAAAAATATACAAAATACAAACTCATTTCTTAACCAATTAAAAAAATTTCTTCTAGAAAAATGTTATTATCACATCAGCGAATTTCTTACTGATAATATTAAAAATATAAATGTATGTTAGGAGTAGGTATTGATTGGTACCTACTTGATATAAATTTTATTTGTTAATTGTTTTAAAAATTTAATACATAGTACCTACAAAAATTGTACTAATAAAGTAAGCATTTTTTAATTATTGTAATTAAGTATAGCTTTTATATTGCTGTGCCCCCCCGGGGTGTCACACGATTACTCTTAAGATGTATCTCAAGTGTATCTGTGATATTGCAATAAAGATTATTGAATTGAATTGAATTGAGATCTCTAGATATAAAAGCAACGCTCTGATTGCACTTAGGAAGGTAGCAAGGTTCACCTCTTTGTCGTATTCCTAAATACCGAAGATCGTATAACAGACGAAAGTCCTTTATTTATTGTAGGTACATTGTAAGAAATCTCCTGAAACGATGTTCACTTTTCCCCATAGTAGTTCGGTATGATTTTATAACATTTATATGGTTCCTATTTCAGGACAGCGCCGACGAAGGGCTGATGATGGAGACCGCCCTTCGCGTGGAAGACGTGTCCCGACCTGGGCCCTTCCTGCACCCTGGCGGGGAGTTGCGCGTGCGGCTCGAGTGGGGCGACACCTACCTTCTCTTCCAGGCTACTTACCACGTCTATGACGACCTGGTGCGGCTTCATGCGCATCAGATGAGGTAAGAATTACAAATATCATTAGAGGTACCTACTAGTTTAGCGGATCTGCATATTAAGCTAAAAGAGACGCCCTCGGCATAAATTAGGGAAACGGGGTCTCCTTGGTGCAAATAGATGGAATAAACGTTAAAAGGCCCATGAAATGTATTTTCATTAGGGAAGTCGCCAGTCTAGTCACAGCGTTACGTGAACTAATAATAAATTCACGTAAAAATAAATCCACTACCTTAGAAAATACCTGCTCTGGGAAAATGCGCGTTGTAAGTACTTCTGGTTTTTACTTTTTGTTGTTGGTTCCAGACGCGAGATAGCGGTGCTGCAAGCCGAGAACTACTCTCTGGAGCGGCAGCTGTTCAGCTACCAGAAGAGCCTGGCGTACGCGCAGGCGCAGGCAGGCGAGCCGGTGCCGGAGGCCGGCGGGCGGCGCTCCCCGGCTGAGCGGTCGCTCTCCACCGACACCGAGTACGCGTGAACACGTCTAGTGTCTACAGCTCAACGAGCAGACTCTCTTCTATCTTCTCGACTGATCCTGACGTTTTTGAGCGATTTATCTATTTTTCTAGACGTTTTATGGCGAGGTGCGCCTCGTCCGCACCGCTTCTCGCCGGTCGCCTGCACTCTCGCCGCTCGATCTATCGATAGCCGATTATTATATTCGACTACTTTTCTATTTGTCTGTACATAAAATATATTTAGATATTATATATTATGTATATTTCTTAACTTGAAACTCGAATTCATATACTGCAACAGTCGATTTATGAATAAAAGTCCATAAAACTTTTGTAGAGTGGTATTATTTTCTCCTCGGTTCCGACCGGCGTGGCCCGGCTCGAAGACAAAGACACAGGAAGGGGTTTAGTCCGCAGTCCGGAGAGCTCTTGGTGTAGAACGCAGCGGATGGGGGGAAGTGTGTAAACAAAGTGGATTTATAGGGGGGGCAGGAGCTTTCGTCGGGGTAAGCTTTCAAGTACGAATGCGACAGGCGTTCTATTTAAAGGGACCGAGTGGAGCAGTTAGAACAAACAGTTTAAGAGCGCATAACGTAGCATGTGGAGAGAATGAACGTGCACAGAATATAAATTTATTTTTGTTTTTTCAACAGAAAGGTACTCCACTTATAGCTTTTTATATGCTTTATACTACGAGTATTGAATTTTAAAACTTTTAACTCTGCCTATTGGATTTTTGCCAATACCTACCTATGTTTTTCGAGAGTATGTAGAAAATGTATCTATTTGTGTAGGTATGTGGGAATGTAGGTAGTTATATATGTTTGTATGTTTGTTGACAAGAAAACTATTTATCACGGGCTACAGTAGGTATAGCACAAACGGCTAGGCGGATTTTTGCAAAATGAGGTGTTGTTAGATTCGTTTCAGCAGTGTAGTGTAGGTAAGTGACATGGGCTTTATGCGGATTTTAAACGCAAAATTTAATTTAAAATCACCGCATCTGGGATTTCTTTTTTAAGTAAGTAGATACCGGTAAAACCATACAACTATGGTCCTAGCTTGCAAGTATGGTCCCAACAATGTTTATTTTTCATTTAACTCCTCATGTGTGGGGCGTACTATTTATGTAGGTACTTAGGACCCCTAATGTATGGGTAAATTAACTAACACTGACTTATTAACTGTCACCACACACGAGAAATATGTATTATAAATGCAGGTTTGTTCGAACCATAGTTGCAAGCTAGGACCATTCTGGACCATAGTTGTATGGTTTTACCAATACCTATTACCTGTGATATCGATTACAGTCTCTTCAGCAGACGCTCCATTTCTGAAAAGGTCGAATATAACCACACGTTTTATTGAAGATACAAGGGGGAAATTATCAATACACTCACCTAGGTAACCTTAACCAACTGACGACCACGCCCGCACGGGTGAGGCGGATGTAACGCCTAGAAGCATAGGTAGTCTAATCTAGAAGAAGAAAATCAAACATAACTCACATATTCCTGTGTGTTTCTCTGAAACGAAACGGTAGGTAGGTTACGGATCGTATATCCGCTGCTCATATCACACAGCAAATCCATGCAAACATCAAACATGCCAAAATCACAAAATTGTTTTTGAAATAATGGCGCCATTTCCGAGTAAGCAAATGGAAGACGTTTCAATAACGTTATTTCAACCTAGTATTGTCAAAAACGTTATTTGTACCAAATTTGTACCTAGTATTACACTATTCCTGAACGAAAACGTCAAGCTGACATTTACAAAAAAACAACACCTCGCTCGCGGTTCGCGCTTGCTCATTACACGTTTTCGAGTTTTCAGGGTTTTCAGAGAAAAGCCTTCAGTTTCCGTAATATTTAGCCTAAAAATGGCTCAGGGAAAGATAAAAGTGAAGTCCAAGCTACCGGATGGTGCTAAAGGAAAGAAGAAAGGCAAGGGGAAGGCAATAACGAAGAGGAACAACGCTCCAGTGAAAAGCAAGAGTAAGTCTGCCTATTTACTGCGTATTTCGTCAAAAATACGAGCAATAATGTAGGTTTTATTGATCTTCACTGAGAGATACTTTACCTCAATCAGTAGTGAGTGCCTATTTATTAAGAAATTTCCGTAAACTTTGCCACAGTGCCGTTCGAGAAAATTGTTGTTTTTACGAGTAAACCTCATTCGCAGATTGCTTTCTTTTGGGAATTTTGCAAGATAATAATCATATCGTTTCATAAAATAGCATTTCAGCTATCAAATATAGCTTAAACTGCTAAAATATTAAATTGCGTTCTTGTTTCAATGTACCTACAATGTACATGTATTGCACAATAGGTACAGGTATTGATTTTATGCCAGTAGTTCTATCTCTAGTAACGGATGTGCAGTCTCTATTTACACAGCCTATACCTATAGGTACTGATAGGTTATCTATGTGCATGGATAGTATTGCACTGGGGTTGTACCTACCTTTGTATTGAAGATGTATTTTACTTTGAAGCTTCTTGAAGTTTCTTTTACAAAGTGTTGAATTATTTTACAGTATTAGTGAAGTACATAAAGTAAATTACAGTATTTATTTTCATTACAATACAATACAAATGCTTTATTTGCATAAAACACTAAATTGATACAATTATTTATAAAAATAGAAGACAAAATTTCGTACAATATAGGCTGCCTTATTGCTAGGGTAGCAATAATCAATTTAATCAAAGCCCTTGTGTAATTTTATCTTGTAAATAATTGTTTGAACATTGATTCTTTCACATAAGTGTTTTCCTGCTGCTTATAATTTCAAACTTTCCTCCTGCTTTTAATTTAAAGTAAGCATAACAAAAGTTAACTTATTTCATTCAATGTGCATATCTTATTTTGAAATTAAATTACATTCAGAAAGAAAGAAATATCACTCTATAAATGTATTTATTCTGCTTATTTCAGGTGGAAACACTGACAGAAACAAGATGAAGGCCAACGTAACAAAGATGGTGAATGCATCTGCTGAGAAGCAGCTACGATCCCTGGCCACTGACAACCCACAACTTTCTGCGGCCCAACAGCGAGTGGCGAGTGCTCCGACTGCCCCGGCACAGGCCATCTGACAGGAGAGCCCCGTGAAGGAACATGACTTCACCACCTTCGGAGCAACAATGATCATTTTCCAATTCTGCGTAACAATTGTCCACGCACTCCTACGCATTATATTCTCCAAGTGCAACAACAAGGGTGTGATGTCTGAAGGATGTGATGCCAATTGAAAACAACGAATTGTAAACCTTTTATGGATAAACATTTCTTTATTCTGCTTTTTAGGCATTGTCAATATCAATGTTTTAGATATACATGTTCCATCTGCATTTTTAGCACTAAAATATTATTGGCATTATCCACAATCCACATCTCGACACATGAATGTTCGAAACATACCTAATATATCACTTATCTAAAGTATTTAATAGGTGTTTTATGTGTAGACTAGCACTAAATGTTCCATAGAAAGAGGGTTAATAAAAATATATTTGTGTAGACTTTCAAGACATCTAAATGTTACTAAATATAACTTGATTATAATGTTGTGTACTGCTTGGTCTACATCAAATGCACATCATTTATATTTTTATGCAAGCAAATGTTTTATTGAAGTATTGTTTTGTGTTTTTGCAAATCATACTTTCGTTTTGTAGTTAAGGTTTTACTATTTTTAATAAGTAAGAAGTTAACTACCGTGCATAGAATATACATAAACAGCAGTAGTTATGTATACTAAAAGTATGCATGCACATTTTGCGATTGCGTTGTTTTAGGGTGGTGAAACAAATTTTGAATTCTAAACTATTTACCTAATTTATATAACATGCATTTCAGCTGTTATAGATAGATGTTTAGGTATAAGTTTAAGCATTTATTGACTGTATAACATGGGCCAAATATTAGTAGGCAAATCTTCTTTCTATTAAATATTGATTTTGGGATGTAATTGGAACTTTTGTCAAGTATTGTAAGTAAATAATCAAACTAAGGAGACTGGATTAGATAACTTCGAAAGCTTTGAAAAAATAAAATAATGGTATGATTATTAAAATTTTGGGTAACATTTTAAAGAATTATTTTAACATGGAAAACGATGCTATGCAGTTTTGATATGATTAGGAATTAATTTAATTCGCCGCAAATAGCAAAGAAAGAGATTAGGGAATGAGAAATGGAGTTTGTATAAAAAATATCTTGTTGTTCTGTTTACTCCATTTTTGTGTTAACTTTTCTTTAGCCTTTTTTAGAGTTTATGTTTTGTTTAAGCAAGTATGTTATTTGGCGTATGTTATAGAATTTTTATTCACTTGAGGCCGGCGCATATCTATCAGCATTCGTGGGCGTTGTTTTTAGTAGCGAATTGAAATTATTCTCTAAGTATCGTAACTGAATTTAAGTGAATGTTAGCTGGCGTAAACAACGGGCCTGCGTGACCGTTTGAAAGTCAGATGTATAATTTTTGGAAAATTTGCAAAAACCTTCGCCATCTGTACTAGCCTCTACCATCCGGGCTACAGCGGTTCACTCCAAATCCGCGAATTTTGCAAGTGTATATTGATCATTAACGCGTGGTAGGGCTCCATCTACTGGGATAGTTTTTGCAACTAATTCCCAGCGACTAATCCTCCGAGGACTAATCCATTCTTTACAGATTGGATGTAACCAAAGCTACTTTGTCCGGCGGCAACAAAAGCTGCGCAGCTTTTATAAATAGCTGCCCGTCCATGTTGCCAAATGAATACCTGCCTTATTGAACGCTCGCTTTTTCGTATTTAGACTCAAGAGCGGTTCAATTACGGAATTACGGTACATACTGTTAATTTTCAAATTGCTACTGAAAATACTTGCTCAAACGGCCTTTATTGTTGTACATAAAACATTAATGTGATCAGAAATAAACGAATTTAAATGTTATTAAATGTAGTTTTATTTCGATGTACTATTAATTAATAAAATTATAAAACCCTCAATTGAAAATAAACACAACGCACGAGATTTTGTAAAGAGAAAACAAGGAGGTAGTGCAAGCAAATAAATAAATAAGTCACACGTCATAAAAACATAAAGAACCACTACAAAATGGTTTTTTATTTTAATACGACTCAACACAGAAGCGTTTAGGTAGATATATGCAAAACTTGTCATAAATATGGTGTAATAAAAATAGTGACTAGAAACTTAGGTAAGTAATCGTACTACCTAGTACCATAAAATATCCTAGACTCACGAGACGCAGTTCCATCATACTTCAATTAATAAGCAAGCAACACGAAATGCTCTTAAGAATTGTAAGTATGGAAAACCATCGTATGTTAACCCTCATGCTACTAACACGAGGTGCTGTTGATAGTAGGTATCTACCTACCTACATTATTTATTACAAAAAGATTGCATTTTGCATAATAATTTTGATCGTTGTAACAAGATACTGTGATGGCTAAAATACAGGCTGTCCGTATCAGATCTTGCAGCCAATTTATTGACTGAACGACCAAAACTCCAGCTTATTCATATTTTTCCATTAAAGACTTTGAAGATTTGTTTTAAAAGTACTGTAGGTAGGTAGATCCAGTCAAGATCACATTGACGTAGACATTTGTTATAGGTATTGTTCCATTAGTACGCCACATAGTACCTATTGAGTTAACTGCAACAGATTTTGACTCTACATATATACTTAGTGTTTTCGGGTAAATTCCAGAGCACGAATAAGCGAATGCTAATACTTTACAGCTTTACAAAAAGCTTTCTGAAAGATTGATGCTAAGGTATGTATCTCGAGAACCGCTATCTTCTGTACATTGCGATAGAGGTACATAATATTACAAAATATAGGAGTAAAATAACAAGATAAGCTGTAAAGATGGTAAAGAAATATTGTAATAAAATCACAGTTATATTCAAGTCCATAACCTCGTTTCCCTTTACATTTCACTATCTACCATCAATAGAGTTGCAGAATTTTAATTGCACTGAAATTTGATACTCGGGTAATTAAGATCTAGCGAGTAGCGTGGGAGCAGGACTCAGCGTGTGTGGGTGTGAGATTAGCATCAGCGACATCTACAAGGTGAGCTTGCTAATGTATGCGCAGACGCAGCTGCGCCAGTCAGGACGGGAGAGAGGGTAGGAGACCAAATAATACTCAATGTCTCAAATATAATGTGTGTGTGATATAGGTAAATCGTCACATCAGTCTCTATCATATTCATAACAAACACTAAATATCAGTAGGTACAGATGTAATCAGCTGCTCGCTCTACTGCAGGCAGTAGGCTCTAGGCGGTTGGATTGACAAGCGTACTGCAAGGGGCCTACCTATCGTCTTGTGGAAGTGTCAGCGATATTATATTTCTTAATGAGCTCGTCCATCGTTGACTCTAGGTACATATCTCAGCTTTATCAGCGCTAATGAGCACTACCGCCGTCTTTCTAATTTGTGGCACTACAGTAAATAAATGTCACCCAGTGACAAAACCTGTAAACACAAAGTAAGAAAACGGCGCGCAGGGCGCCTTTACAGACGGCTCAGTCAGTACTAGCGACGATTTAACGCTTACTTTAATAACTTAAAATGGGATGGTCATATTTCTTGGATTAAAATTGGGTCTAAATCATATGACGTTCTGTTCTTGTATCAGATTTTGCTGTTCTGATGAGATTTTTGACATTAGCAACCCTGGCTAACAAGTGACAATCACGAAAGCCCTAAATAGGGTTGAGTGAACCTTCTGTAAACTCTCTATTTTGTGCTGTAAATGACTTGCGTTGATGTCTTTTGTATTGAATTTATTGCCATAGATCGGCCAAATAGCAGGATACCCTAGCGATGTTTTTCCATACAAACGTATTTGTATGTTTTCTTTTTAAATAATGGATGTAGAGCTATAATTCTTTTTTATTACATTATGGATTACTATAGGTATGCCTCATTTTATTTTTACTTTTTCATAAATAATTACAGGAAGAAAATAGCAATAGCAGGAGTAATTTCCCTTTTCACAGAAAACTGAAAAATATTTTTTCCGTTTAATAATGCGTTTCTGAAAAAAAGGGCCTGTAAAGTAATAAAATAAGAACTAAGCTCTATGTTCTGCTATTCGAAAAGAAAACAGGGTAATACGTTTGTATGAAAAGGTTGAAAACAGGCATCACTCGGGTAGGTATCGTCTTCGCCCGTTCATTATACCAACATAATCACATAAGTAGTTAGTTATACAAGAACTACTAAAATAACGTGATACCTAATACATTTAAAGCCCACCACTCGGTATCAATATAATCTCTTATTATTTCTATCAGCCAGCCGCTGCACGCACTACGTCTGACTGTCTCACGCATAAGCTCCTCACATCTCGCCGGCTACCGCCACAACCAGTTTCGTTATGTTTTTAAATTCGCGATAAAAAAAACTGTGCACTGTGGTGTCATTAGCCTCCTCCCCCCTCCCTCCCCCGCCTGCATTTATTAATTGGACCAGTTGGTGTGCACGACTCTGCTCGCATCGGGGACAATCGGCTATTTTATGTGGAGTTTGTGAAATTTCGCCGCGGGCTTAGTATTGAGGAGACTGCCACCAGTACTGTTAAATGAATGAATGAATATAGAATTATGGATATTTTTGTAAAATGTCAGCATCCTGCAGCGAACGGGAGCTGAGTATGGGTGGTTTTTTCCATCCAGACGGGTGAAACCACTGGTCAGATCGTTACTTTTTACAATAAAACACGGCATTAAAAATAAGTCCAACGTCCCACAAACATCCATCAAGGATGGTATTTGTGAAAGTTTTCGTGCGAATTGAATAGGATCAGATATGACTCAGATACAGGGTACAAAAATAAATTGTTTTGGATATCATTGAGGAAGAAATTACCTAGGAGTGTCTGTCTAGCTAGGAGGTAGGCTGCCAAGGCTAAAGATGGTAGATACTATCGCCAGCTAATACACTTACCATTTATCAACTTATACTGGTTTTTATTAGTATTTGTATAAAAATCCAGTATAAGTTGGTCCTTAAATGGGTAGCTGGATTTGCAGGCGATTGAACCAGATATAATAGCAACTTGCGCCGAAAAGCTTGAAGACATAATTTATTTTAACGATCAATCCGAAACTCTTCCTCGCTACTTAAGCTTGTAAAAAAAAACTAAGATATAAATATTAGTTTTTAGTTAAGCTTTTAGTTAGTTTTCTATATTAGGTCGGTATATCTACCTCAAAGCAGCTTTTAAGCAGCAAATCCGCAATAAAATATTTTTATTTAGTTGTCAAGAGATTTTTATACTTCCCTACCTTAAATATTTTATGTCCTTGTTCTTTCATGCATTAAATTTATTTCGTTTTATGAATGACTTTATGTGAAAATGATAAAGATCTCACATAAGTGCGTTGAAGTTTTTTATTTACAAGCTTTTCAACGACACCTTCTGATTCGATTGTAAAGTCTAATAAGATGATTAACTTTCTCTGTTTAATATTTACGATAGCAGTTTTTAATTAAGATGTCACAAATCCTATAAAATATTTATTTTGTCGTAAACATGTTTATTTGCATTTGGCTAGCATTTATGTATTTGCCTTTGCAAGATTAAAGTAAAAGATAAACTGTAGGAAAAAGAAAACATCTAGACCTGACAGGATTTCAGGCCCGTCCTTGTTCGGTGATCTAGGCCAGTAAATAGAGAGTTTACAGAAGGTTCACTCGACCCTATTTAAGATTTTTGCGATTGTCACTCATTACCTACATAGCCGGAGTTGCTAGATTCGATACGAGGACGAAATTCAGCTAAATCTGATACAAGAACGTCGTGATTATGATTCTGAGACGATTTTAATGCTCTTGCTCAACGATCTAAACTGACTAAGTAAAGAATTTCGAATCATTCAAATTTGACATCAAAGATTTTCAGAGCATTTTCAGAGCGAGTCGTCATATCCTACCGAATCTAAAATCTATTACAATCTTCTAAGTTTTGGCAGTCAAAGTGCATATTATAAATTCCCAAAAAAATATCAACTCGTCGCGTCGTCAATGAATAAATAATTTCTCGTAAATATTTTTATGAACAAATCTCACGGCTATAAAACAACAATAAAATCAAGAGTCCTACATGTTAATTCGCGGGGAGCTGTGATAAAGACGTTCCACCGTTATATGATTATTTTATCTCCTTTTACTGATGAATATGGATATATGTAAATGTTCAGATCCTGGATGGTGGAGTTCTTTAAGCGGGAGAGGTCAATAAGGCGAGAAACAAACGTAACGTCCGTTTTGCGTTATTTTTGCGCAGCACTAGCATGCGCTAGGAAAAACTGAATTCTCGCCTTATTTTCATACAAATACGGTTTATAACAAATGGTTTCACAGACGCAAACCTACGCTAGCGCTGCGCATCGCTCAACGCTGCGTCTGTCAAATGATTGACTTTCTCTGATTAATATTTACAATAGCATTTTTAATTAAGATGTTACAAATCCTTTAAAATATTTATTTTGTCGTAAACATGTTTATTTACATTTGGCTAGCATCTATGTATTTGCAAATTCTGCAAGATTTAACTATATAGAAAATATATATACCGTGTGGCGGTCACGGTTTTACAGACGTATCCGCTACCACTGCGCATGTGCATCAATGGACGAGTCTGTCAAACCGTTTGACATATACCGTATTTATATAAATAAGGTGGAAATTCGTATTGTCCCAACGCATGCGTCACGCAGCTCAAAAAGAACGCAAAAATGGCCGTTACATGTATTTCTATCCTATTGCAATGAAATACGGTTAAATGCTGAGTAAGTGTGCATTATTGTCCGCAATTTATTCGATAGCTAGCCGCACTCACTTTGCTTGCGTCCCGTTTATCAGGATGGCCGATCGCTTGGAATAATGTAAAGAACTAGGTAATATTGGTCATATCTTCCTTGAGTTTTTAATGTTGTTGTGCAGCTATTTAACTTTGTACAGGGAGTTATAATAAGCCGAAGGGAGGTCAAGGTACTTAAACTGAACGACATTCCCTATGCATATGGGTCGAAATATAAAAAATATTCGACCTCCTATACAAAATCGCTGATCAGCTAGTTGATTTACCTACTACGGGGCGTCCATTTTTTTCATATTTCAACCCATGTTTCATCGGGAAACTTTTTTCAGTTTCATGAGACCTTCACCTCCGTTCTATTTGTTAAACTTTTTGTCCCTTCCGGTACAGTAAAATTATTAATTTATTACCAGAAAAGCATCATCATCAAATAATTAAAAATTATTAAGTTGCACGCGTTGATGTCTTTTGTATTGGACTTATTAAAATTTAGCTTCTTATGCTCATTTTGGCGTTTACTAACATTCTGCTTTGTGTTTTCATTGATACGTTAACCGGTTTGAAAAAGCATTTCCTTACAGGATTCCCCATTTCCCTACATAATCCGGAATGGTTATCATTATTTAAGGACCATAACTTACAAAAAATCTAAACTTGCTTATTTTTGTACGATTGTGTAATGCGTGTCTATGAAGCACATATTTTATTTAGTGCTACTTTTTACGCTTGTGTAAATTTTAGATTAAATGAATTGCAGCTCAATAATTAAATTTGATTTTTCAAATTGAGTAGGTAGTTTCCGCCAATAATCCAGAACCTTTTTTACCAAAAATAAACTACTTTAATATTTATGAAACATAAAAAGCTAGTGGGCTAACGGAAGATTGAATCAATTTTTAATACCTAGATTACTTTTTTGTCGTGTAGGTAAATTAATTTGGACCTGTACTTGGCCGTTTTGTAAAAGGTTACTTTGGAGTCCTGATTCTGACATAACATCGGCACCCACAAAACCCGTGTATTGTTTGCCTAACTGGGCTACAGGTGATGTTTCAATTAGAGTCCAATGCTTCCCGGAAAGTGTGAATGGGGCCGATAGGCAGCACTCGCTCGCGGGTGGCGAGTCCTGTTTGACGACCGCTACTTGACTAGTTTCTGATTGGATAAGTGGGAAAAAAGTAAAAAACAATTGTAAACAAAGCTGATTTTTAAGAATTGGTTGTATCGGGTAAGAATTACTCGGTGCACCACGCTATGTCGTCTTGTAGGTGTTGTAAAAGTCCAAAAAAACTAAACAAGTATTGCGGGCACCAACTCATCTGCTACACAAGGTAGATTTGGCAAAGAGGTTCGTCTACCCTTATTGGAAAACTTGCATATTTTTTTGAGCTTGTGACTTTCGGAAGCAGTACTGCCGACGCTTTCACCAACTGAGCCTCCGCAGCTCAATTTTCACTTGCGAAATAGTGTAAGTGTATCTTGGCCACTAACGCGTGACAGAGTTTTTTGCAAGTCCCCTAAAAGTTGTGTATCCTAACATGGCAAATTTTGTAAATTTGGTATTCAAGCTACCCTCTTCATTTAGGTGTAGTATACAGTTATTAAACCTTACGTGTGCCAGCGGACAGTTCTTATAAACTAGATATCACTTCTTAGAAAGCTCTAGCTAGACAGCTGGTTTCCAAGTAGGACGGTTCTTAGAAAGTATCCAAGAAAACTCCGGGAAAAATAGCTCTACCTATCTAGCTGTCGCACACACAGTTAATTATAAAATTCATTGGGAAATCCCTCTTCGTTCTCGGTGAAGGTCTAGTCTCCACTTAGGAAATTGTACCCAGTAGATCGCTTAGGTATTTAAGCACCTTAATTTAAAGAATAAGTGTACAATTACACAGAAAATATAGCGATATCTATATCTTCCCTGTCTTGGCGTTGTGGCCAGGTTACAAATTACACGTTCATCTCTTGCGGGCTAGGCAGAGCGTAAACGTGTGGCAGGGCTGGCTCGGCGCAATAACTCGATTTATATAACTGTGCGCATGGAGCTGTCAAAATATATATGAGTTTTGACCAAGTTTTGACAGTTATTCATAGCAATTTTGACAGCTCCATGCGCACAGTTATAAAAATCGAGTTAAATGAGACTATGGTTTATTTCGAAAGTCGAGAGAGCAGTTTGATATTTGAGGGTTGCCAGTTTCATTGACAATAGACGTTTTTTGAATAATTCCAAAGAATTGTGTTAATCTGTATGATGATAATAAGAATTTATTTAACGATAGGTTTTTCAATGACTAATGGAAAGTAATTTAATTTTCTTTTACTTTAGTCTTTATTCATACTGTTTTGTCGATATAATCGGTCTTAGACGAGATTTTTCTTATCTACTGCAATATTTGCAGTGTGAAACTGGTAACATTTAACTGTCAAAGTGCTCTCTCGACTTTGGAATGACCTATAGTCTCATAGCGCCAAGCATAGCGCATCTTGTAATTTAGACCTCCTATAAGTGACGAACTTTTTCTACACATTTGTGTGGGAGGCCCAATTTTTTTTTCATATTTCGAAGAAAAGTTCTTAATAAAAGTTGTTTAGTTTTGTAAGTAGAAAAAATATTAAGCCTTTAAATATTTGTACTTAATTAAATGTAACCTTATATTTAAACAATTTTCCCCGAACGTCTTTTCAGTTCCCCACTACAAAGGTTTTGTTTTGATGGTTCTTAGAAAGTGTCAAGGGAAATCGATAATCGTAAACACAGATACAAGATTGGAAAATAGCGGTTCTTTAGGTTTTACATCAACCTAATAGCTTTTCTTAGAGCTTTTTAGAATAGGCTAATACCCTATTTGGCAAGTACAATGCGCAGCACATGGGCTGTATTCAATTTGATTAGGACGAGTGCAGGTGATTTGTAAAGTGTATGAAGTGGCTATTCGCAGTTCAATCGCAAAAAATAAAACGCGCTTCTATTTCTTATTGTACTTCGCTGCCTACTTAACACTTGCTTTATTCTACTTTGCTGCCCTACCAAACACTTGCACTAACCACCCACTAAACACTCATCAAAGTGAATATAGGCCTTTACAAGGAATCAACTTACACTGAGTTTTCTTATTAAATGTGTGGAAAACCAAGATAAGTTGGTCCCTTAAATTGGTAGGAGGATTTGCTGGTATGGTAATAGTATCGCTCCAAGTCGAAGCCTTGCCGGGTGTCAAAAACATGCGCGCACAACGATGAGTGCTGTGCAGATCATTTAATTATCTTGCGCTGCGCGTCTCAGCGTTATGGTGGCTTCGAAGAGACGTATTTTTGAACCAGTAGAAGTTTCATTTCGCTTGCCTGCCTTAAAACTTCCTTGAGTAATTACTGAAAACATGTTTTATTTCACGAACCCAATCACAGAAAAGGATTTAATTAGTTGGTATTGTACTGTACGTACATATGTTAATACCACTCAAAGAAAAAAATTTAAAGTTAGTACAGTCCCGCATGAAAGAGTAGTCAAAAAATTAAGGCGGTACATTGTATGAAATTGCGAAATTAAATGGCAACATTGACTATAAACGGCAACAATTATGTCAAGACTTTTTTGCCAGACTGTAACCTATATGTGCTATATTGGTATTCTGTTGCTAAGTTTGTAATTTTCACCTAATTATCCAGTGCTGTTGATAGAAGAGTAGGCAACTATTATCTAATATCTACTATTATCTGTGGTAGAAGTATGCATTGATGCAAGTGGTAGACCTTTCGTCGTAGAACGGCGCATGCAAAGTCAGACTTCTACTGAATCAAGAATACGCTTCCAGTTTCCTTGCAGCGCACGCGCAGTGGTGCGCAGTGCACAGTGCGCGCAGTCGACGCGGCGGAGACAATAAATCCGGTTCTGCAGCGGTTGCAATTAAACTAGTGTCGCTCGCACCGTGCGAAAGTGAAGCGGGCTGCCATAGAATAAACAGCGCTGAGCACGTACAGATACTTCACTTTTTATAGCCTACGTAAACGTGCGTTATTAGAATAGAGGATTCGTAATTTCATTAATATGTATGCGCTGCGAATGCATTAAAACAGTAACGGCCTTCAACTGTGATTCCCGTTTTACCTTAAAAGCACATCAACAAAACATGTCAGTCATCATAAGTCATATCTTAACATAACAAAACCTACCACTGAAACTGTCAAAAATTGATAGTTTAATTTTTCAATGTCACTCTCGGAAGCCACCTTTAAGTTTGCCTCTGTGGATTTACTTGATTTACATGAGTCTTTCTAACTCGTTTCTAATTGGATTTTATAAAATTATCAAACGATTTTACTGGCGTACTACGAGGATCCGCCTCAGAATCCACAACTTTTCAGTCTCAGTCTTTGAACCAGCAAACATGTGGCACCATTTAGTTAGAACCGTTTTTTTACCAAGTTGAAAATTAATTACCTAGAGATTGAAATTTATTTGCTATTGATGTGGTCGCGTAATGGCTCATGCCAAACGTCGCTAGGTGTGTGTCGGCTTCAAAACAAGTCTGACTTAGATCTTGTTCTGTCTGCATTGTAGAGTCTGTGAGCTGTCTGGGCAGTGCAGACGAGCGTGGGGCGGGCGGCGGCGGCGGCGGCGGCGGCGGCGGCGGCGGCGGCGGCGCGGGCGCGGGTATGGCAAGCAAGCGGCGGCAGTCAGCGCGCAGCCGCCGGCGCCGCCGCTCGTGCGTGCTCGTGCCTCATGCCGCGATAGCCCATGGTCTACCCCGAGGCGTCCCGCTGGGGCGCACCCGACCCCGCACTAGCGCCCCTCTATGATGACGTCTACCGAGGTCAGCTGATATTTGCAACCGCTATGCGACATCCTTTGTCTAACCAAGCTGTAAGCTCCGCTCTCCAACTTCACCTAATGCCCTCTGTTAATATTTGCACTAACCACTGTTTACAAAAGCTCCTCTTCACGGATTCTCCGAACTTGTGAAACAAAGGACGGCTCCTTATTACCTCTGACTGCTTTGGGTTCTAACTTTCATATAAACATTCAGGAATAGTTTTGCATTTTCGCAATGTAGAGTCCGTCTTTGTTGTGCAACATTTTATCTGCATCTGCACTAACATTACTATTTAGGAGCTAACAAACTACTGTTATATCTCACCAAAGTTCAAAGTTTGTGTTCAATTAACAGTGAAAGTAATAAAAAGTTCGGCGGTTTGTGATATTATAGTTTATGTTAAACTCTCGATTAACGACTTTCACTGACTTCCATAATCACCTGACATGTCAAATCATTAAACCGCATATGAAGTAGTTCGAAAGCTTTTTTTGTCAATTTGCAAGTGGGGCTATAAATAGTGTCTGCCATTCTCGAGAGTAGTAATTATTTCGATCTAACTGGATTGGTTTGCCTGCGCCGGAGTCTCGAGTCTCGAGGTTGTAGCCAGGGGCTCTCTCTGCTGGGTATCGGTTCGGATCAGCTGATTCCGCCACCTCTTATCTCTATCTAAACAATAGCGCTGCACTATTTCAACGTTTTGCTTTACGTTATCTCAAAGCTGTCTTTACTTGTGTTGTGGGAAGATATTTTCGAGAGCTGCATGCTTGTTCAGTGTGTAGCTTGTCTGTTAGACAACCTATTTTATCGGGTATCAAATTTTATTATGATTTTATCTTATACACATAATGTAAACTCTACATTACTCGTAAAAGTTCTACATTGTATTGTACTCAACATTGTTGTAGAGAAAGATTATTTGATACTGCTTCTTTCAAGAAAATTATCCAAAGCTTACAAAATTCTTACGCAAAACTTTCGTTCCGATTAGGTATGTTGCCAGAAAAGAGACGTTATAAAAGCAATGCCACTTTATACTATGTACTACCCAGTATACTGGGTGTAAGGGACGGTCTAACGAAAACTTTGCAGGCGTGCTCAGACCATCAAGCTGGACAACTTTCCCCATGGCACATACCTATTATGGTAAACGAAAAAAAAGGCAGTCATCTGATCGTGAATTTTGCATAGGAGGTAGAAATTTTTTTCTACTTTCCCTCAATTGGCTCCATAGTAAAAGTTGTTCAGTTTTATGGTCTGACCATGCCTGCAAAGTTTTCGGTACACCGTCTCTTACACCCTGTATACTCGCGACGATCACACACGCCATATCGTACTTATTCTTAATTATCCTCGGATTGAAGCTAACGGTGGTTTTATTGGTCAGCCGGTGCCAACAGCATAATTGACTGTCGACAGATTTGCAATGGTCTAGGTTATTTTCTTCGTTTTTTTATTCACATGAATGAGTAAAGTTGGCAAACTATATGATTCATGGAGCATTTTTCCATTAGTCACAAACTTGATTAATTTATCTATCTACTCTCTAGTCTTCTTGGTAAGATCTGTCTACTTTCGATAAAAGACCTTGATACGCTTTGGGAGACTGCACCTATACGAGTAAACTTCTGATAACATAAAAGTATTGTTTTTACATTCATGGACACCCAAATCACGCAACTTTGTTTCACAAAACATTCACAAATAATTATCACAAATAACAACGTCTCTATTTCCTATTATCAGAAATAGTTCCTTAAAACGTGCAATACAAAGCAGAATGTGACCACTTTGTCTGTTGTAAAACGCTCATACTATTAGATTTGCATAAGATCGTTTCACGTGAGCATCGATAAATTGCCCTTTTAAACCAAGCTTGGGTATATTTCAGGAAATGGGCAGTAAACGGGCTGCATAAGGCGGTTATGATCCTGGCCGGCTAGACCCGGCAAATGTCCAGTTAGGCAGTAAAAGTTTTATTTGTAGGGTTGACCTGCGCAAACGCAGGCAAGTTTATAAATCCTTTATAAGTAACGTAGTCTTATAGCTGAAGTGTAAACTTGGTGTTTAACCAATTTGATGGCGTACCTACAATTAGGTACATAACATAAGTTTTGCAGCCCAAACATACAGCCAATGAAGAACAACAATTTAGTGTTTTATCTAATGGCTAAAGCTTTAGGTAAGTTCATCCTAAGTTAAAAAAAAAAAACAGTTTTTACTGTTGTCTGCAGCCATGGCCATGGGAAAAGTAAAAGATCATTTTCAGAACCGTTAGAAGTCGCTGCAAGTATAAACCTGTAGCTTCAAGTCCAAATGATTCACGTTCAGACCTGCGTGCGCGCTCCTTACGCAGGAAACAGAAATAATGAGTCAATTGCAGGTTATGAAACCTGTCCTCCAGAGTATTCTTTATAAATATCAGCTATTTACTTGAAGGTAGAGTTTAGAATACACCTACCTACTACCAGTTAAGTTTAGTCTATGGTTCACATCACACCAGCCCACTAGTTCAAATGGACGACTCGGTGTCTCACACGAAAAGAAGAAATCTACTGCTGGACATAGGACTCCACGGTACGTTCGATCACCCGTTTTCGGCATCCAGTCACTACCAGCCGCCTTCTTCAAAAAATGACTAATGTAGCAACTCTAAAGTTTAGTTTGCAAGTTTCTAAAACTACGAGAAAGAGCCTGAGAACCTCTTTACTTTCTGCCACCACAGTTTTGAAAAGAGGCAATGAACGCGGATCAGGGACATAACATAATGGTGATGACAGTGCCTAGTAACTATAAAATTTTACATTAAAAGGTATCAATTTAAGGACTTGTAATGGCAACCATCATTCGACTTGACCACTTATTATACGAGGCAGGTGCGTCTCTGCGGTTGGCTCAACAACCATAAGACCATACGTTGGGGTGAGACCCTAACGGCCTTACAGCCTTAATTAGCATAAAACGCATCGCATGAGCTACTTAAAGGACACAAGAGCGTAAAAAGAAGTGTTTTAATGTTGGTTTGATCTGGTTTTATCATGGCTTTTTGCCATTAATAATTTTACTGGGTAGGTGCCTCACTTTTTTCCTTTCGCACGATCGTCTCTGTAATTATTGCACACATAAAAATATAGGAGATATAGATCGTAAAACTTTATGATTATATTATTATACTTCTCTTTTATTTATATTTATTTGACATTTATAACTTAATGCGTTAGTTGCATTTCATAATGTCAAATATCTTTGACATAAGTTTTTGAAGTTAATAAATATCCAACATTGCCTTTGTGAGAAGTTCTTGAACGCGTTGTCTTATTTGTGGCTTAATATCATATTTTCGCGTTTTATTTAAAATGTTTTGTACATCAAGTACGAAACACAAATCTGAACTAGACACCTACCATGTTTGGAATAACGAATAAGCTATCGTGTTTTGTAAACAAAAGCCTGCAGCAGCCGTCGGCCGGCGTCCGAGCTATATTTAACTGGGGCCCGTGTGACTCAGAGGTACTTGTTCATATACAAATGTAGAATCCAAGTCTTCATGAGATATATGCAGAGTCGCCTATATTTAGGTGCCAATTGTAGACCCTTTATTCCAAGCTTTCGTATTTTGGAAACAAAAGCCTGCAGCAGCCGTCGGCCGGCTTTCGAGCTATATTTAACTGGGGCCCGTGTGACTCAGAGGTACTTGTCCACATACAAATGTAGAGTCCAAGTCTTCATGAGATATATTATGCAGAGTCGCATATATTTAGGTGCCAATAGTAGACCCTTTGTTCCTCCAAGGGTGCCAATAAGCTTTCGTATTTTGGAAACAAAAGCCTGCAGCAGCCGTCGGCCGGCAATATTTAACCAGATCCCGTGAGCCCGTGTGACTCACAGTTTCATGTCTACATACAAATGTAGAGTCCTTAAAATAGAAGTCTTCTTGAGATATCGGCAGGAAAATCCGATAACAAAGTGCCACTAGATAATCACTGTTTCAAACATTCTACTAGCACTGAATAATGTTTTACCCTTAACTCAATTTAGGAACACTTTGAACATAAGTAAAAAATGTTTTGATAGAATCTTATTTAATAAGTACAGATAAGATTTGCCTAAAATATTACAAAAATAAAAATATTATGCTCAAAAAATATTTTAAATTTTCATTTTTTTGAAACCTGAAATGAACTCCATTATGTAATGTTCGAAATACCGAAGTACTCGGAGAAAACAGTTTTCCCTGCAGGAGTTTGCTGATTTCCATTATGCAGAATATTCAAATACATGTTATCTTTTACCTACTGGCATTGTGTGACTCACCCACAGACAGACTTATCGACGGACTCGGGCGAATGACCTATTAGGTGCCGCCGCTTCAATGGACTAAGTTTTGATGGCGAGTTTCACATGTAGAGCTAAAAATTTACATAATTTCATTACCTTACTTACATTTTGGAGTGGTCCAAGCAATTCAAACGCTACATTTTAGGTTGTTGAAATATGACTTCTAAGATTTTCCGGACAATTTTCCATTAGTATTGCGTAATGTAAAGTTTTGCAACTTATACTAGTATGACCCCATGTTCTTTACTTGCACGCAGTAATTTTTACGCAGTTTTGCTAACTAATTTTTGCAACCTACTTCTACAAATATGGCTGCGAGCCTGCGACGCCTAAAACAGGCCGTAGCCGTAGGTAGCGAATCATTTTTTGTGTTCTGTTTCTGTTTTATAGTCATTAATCTCCACTTGACGAGATCTTTACTCTCAAGATTGAGGTGTTTAAGTTCTTTGACGAGATAATTTTGTTTATAAATATCCTGTCTCGAGTAATTGTTTTAACTCATAAAATGAACTGGATCTAACTGACTTAATAATTTCATAGTGTCTTATTATTTCCACTTAGGTCATCCATCCACATGTTATACCGTCGAGTTTCAACACACTTTTGCGTCATCAAATTTGAATAGCAGAATTTCGAATTTCTTGAATTCGACATGCCTACATTTTTTCCGCGCTAGTTATCAATTGTCATATTTATACACTAAAACAACATCAACCACACACTAAACTTCAAAGCACTATAGTTCTCTGCTAGTTATAGTTATAAAGGAAGGTAGGTATATTAGATAAGGAAAGATATATTGACTGATATAGAAAACAATAATTGAAATTAGTATCCAACCAACCAACTAACTAACTAAATATAGAAACTATAGCCCATAAAAATAATCAGCAAACTTCATCAGATCTGGCAGTAATACTAATTACAAATTAACCAGAACGCGCCGATGGCAGATAGTGAAGTAGTTCTCGTTATACCCTATATGGAAAATGGAAATCATTCGCGTAGGAGGTGATTCCACACTGATCATTAAATCGAAAATTTATATACCAGGTCTTACTTTCCTGCAGTTGCTGCGAGGCACATAGCCAATTAATTGCAAAAGATCTATGGGCCGGAAAGTTCTGGAAAAATCATCCATGCACCGGAAAACGCAACTTGGAACTGACAAATGCGGGGACACTCAAGCAATGACAAATGCAGATGCGGTGCTACCTAGACGATGATAGGATAGTAACTACAAAAGAATGTTACTGTACTCTCAGAAGATTGCAAATGAAAAACATCAAATTGAGTATGGTGAACAATTAGATAGGTATGGATGAACAGTAAACATTTTATGCCGAAGGTAGGATTTTAAAACAAGTAAAATTAAGCGTTGGCGAGTCATTCATTAGGTGCCTATACTTAAAGAATTTAATTTAATTCGACCCTCTAAAGTTTATATAAAATTTACAGTTACTCTCTCTTCAAAAAAACTTCGTAAATCTTTAGCAAAGGAGATTGCCCATTTTTGGTCTAAGAAATTGTCTCGCCTCAAAACGAAAATTAAAGCAATATGTAATATCCCTCATTCTTATGAAGAATAGCTACGGCATTTGTTGTACAAAACAGGGAAACTAACTTAACTGCTAAAGGTCTTTCTACCGTTAGGTATTTTTCTCAAAGATTTGACTGTGATGTGAACCTTTTTTGCACTGTTTACTTCGGTATAGCTAACGATAACGATTTAAGAACGAAATACTCGATATACAGCTAAACTTCAGAACTTTTGTCTCTTCCGATACCCAACTTTAACATTCAATAACTTCAGAACTCCTGTAATAATTAAATTATGTTCAGTTACAAAATGTTAAGCAATAATTAGACTTCATAATTATTTAACTTTGGCTTTGATGCGAGGCCTGCAAGTAGTGAGGCAAGCGATAGACGAACATCAATAATAGACTGGGCATGATTCTTTGGCCGTAATTTATTATGTAAATTACCAAATTTCCAAGGGACATATTAGGGGCTTCCGTATAATTTTCGAGTTGGAATTACCAAAAATAAGGCACAACCGAGAACTTGTCTTGAAAGTAGATTTTTTGCAAGTTCCAGTAAATAATAAAAAGTTAATGATGCCCATAACTGAAATCCTGAATCCTGTTACCTATTGGATGCGTCGAATAAACTTAAGGTACGGTTAGTTTACGTATAGTTAGATACATATTATGTACCTAGTTAGTTTGGTATAAAAGTTACATTTTGTTGTATTTCTAGCATATTTTGTTTGCTACACTAAAAGGTAGCTTAATATACTTTCCCCTTGTTAAGTTCTAGTAAGCGAACACTGAAAATCATACCTATTGCCTATCCCATCTATTAGATGTCATATTGTTTATAAATCTTCAACTTTCTTTGATATAACTGTAGCACCATCTGTGGGATCAATTTTCGCTCGATTGTCTAAATTTTCCACCACGCTGATCTCCGTAGCTCGCTTTGCTCGTATCGAGTTGCCGTGTGAACGATTTGACAGCAGTATAAACCTTCGCGGCTTTATAAATAGTCGTAAATGTAGAGTAGCTTGTGCGAGAATTGTTTTCATAAAATAAGTAGTGGGTGTCGGAAAAATGGATGCTGCTGTTCTGGAGAAATTTCGATCAGAAAGAGGTAGGTATTTTGGTTAGAGCTTTTGTTAACGTCTTCAGGAAAGGAATGAAGGTTATCAATTATCATCATTATCACACTTATACAATATGTCCATTAATCCAAGAAATCTTCAAAAAGCTTCAAAACATAATTTGAATATGACGTCAAAGAATATTCCCGCAAGTTGTCACGTCCCTTTGAGCAAGGATGGCCTACCATCCGTGGTACTCGAAGTCACATCTCAATTTCTTTTATTTTAATTTTTGATGCTCTTTAACTCTGTTTGTTTTGTAACAGTTTTCAAATCAGTGCTAACTATTCATTAAGCTTCCTATATAGGACTCTCCACAGACGAGAGGCTTAAATTTTTTGACTTCTGTTAATATACTTTGTAAGAAAAATACGATAACGTTTTGCCAAATACAGTGTTAATTATGTTAAGTATTTAGATCGGTACTATTGATACTATCTTAGCGCAGACCGGCACAGGATCTTAAGCCTTATAAAATCTTATCAGTAGCAATCAGCAGAGTCAGATAAAAAATAAAGCGAGGTCCACGCTGATGTGAAAATCGCGTGGGACGAGAAATGCGATTTACTTACTCGTACAACGCACTCTACTCATTAGCTCATATGGACATGTCAAGCAGGTGCGGGCACTCGCATGATGCGATACGCAGGAAAATTTCGCAAACGACAAAAAAGAGAGACAAGTTTCCTTAATGAGAGGACAGTGCTTATGACGCGCGGGAAGCTACATCAGTCAACTCTGAGACTACATCAGCGAGCGAATCACATTTGATATCGCGACTGCGATCGTTGCGTTCGTTCGAAACGCCCTTTATTACTTCGTAAATAAGTTAACATTTACCGAACCTTTAAAGCTTCTTAGACTCATTATAGACGTTTATTGAGGAGATGCTCTAACGTGGCATTTAATGAGAAACCTTTAAAGCTGCTGGGTCGTGCTATATGTATAGTTCGTATGCATCAGTAGCGACCATTATGTATTCCGAGCTGTTCGCTTCGATAACTACGTTCACAGATTACGACACAGGTGACTTCAGCTCCATAATCGATGTGCTAATTTCAACGAAAATCGAGAGGCTGCTTAATTTTCGAGTTAACAAGCTTGCGAGCCTTTGCACTTAGCATTTACTCTGAATCGTTATTTATTACGCAAAGACTTCGAATGCGATTGCTATACTAAACTTAAGGATGTCTTAGAACTTTTCAAGTTTCTGCATTAATTTCTTGTTAGCGAACGTTATTATTTTAAAAATGGAATTCTGCTCTACAGCTGACGGTGTCCTGTCAACGGTGAACGTGGTCGAGGCTCTCCAGGAGTTCTGGCAGGTGAAGGCGGCGCGGGGGGGAAGCGCGGGGGCCGGGGCGCTGGTCATCTACGAGTCCGTCCCCGCCGCGCACCCCCCCTACGTCTGCTACGTCACGCTGCCAGGCGGTGCCTGTTTTGGGAGTTTTCAGGTTTGTTGACCATCCTTCAGTATCGACATAATATCTGCTGTGTGTGAAGAATAATTGGATATCAGTGGCCCAGAATGGCAATTGAGAGAATGACACTATAAAGAAAACGCCTATACTCAGAAGAAGGTTACTCACATACAACTCCTCGATTAGCCGCCTACTAATTCGTACCTACTAATTTCACACAAATCAAACATCACTGCTACTTTGGCACAAAGTTGATTTAAAATCATCTTAACAACATCCAGTAACGCATATGTTTTCTTATCCAGAACTGCCCAACGAAAGCAGAAGCGCGACGGAGCGCTGCGAAGATAGCGCTCATGAACAGTGTATTCAACGAGCACGAGTCGAGACGTATCTCTGAACACTTCATCGAGAAGGCGGTAGCGGAGGCCCGTGCATCCTTCGCTGGCGATGCCGCTAGTCATCAGGACGGCAGCGCTGGCATTGCTGCCTTCAGGTACGAACAACAACGCTATGTATCGCATAACGATCACGAGTCGAGACGTATCTCTGAACACTTCATCGAGAAGGCGGTAGCGGAGGCCCGCGCGTCCTTCTCTGGTGATGCCGCTAGTCATCAGGACGGCAGCGCTGGCATTGCTGCCTTCAGGTACGAACATTAACGTTTCACATGACGAGCATGAGTCGAGAGTATTTCCGAACACTTCATCGAGAAGGCAGGAGCAGAGGCCCGCTCTTCCTCCACAGACGATGCCGCTAGTCATCAGGATGGGGTTGACCGGCTTTGCTGCATTTAGGTACGACCTTGGTTCGACACCTCCAAGCCTCACGGAACTATACGATGATCATGGATAGACGGATCAAGACGTATTTCAGAACACTTCATTGGGAAGGCTGTGACGCAGGCTCTCCAGAATGGGAGTGCTGGCATTGCTGCCTTCGGTTTCAGGCACAAAGGTGTTTTGACTCACCTGCGGCATAGTATACCGCAATGGAGCCAAGTCACTTCGAATGCTGCCAGAACTGTGGACTCGCAAATCACTCTCAAATTTCACTTAGTATTCCGATCAAGAAATTTTGTGAATGAGAATGACTTTTGATGTAGTATATGTTCTTGGTGTATTTTAATGATAATTGTACTACATTACTTGTTATTTTGTTTTCTAAATTAACTCCTTATATCCAGGTTTATGCTGGAAGCGAACAAAGGGCGAACCATGCTGGAGTTCCAGGAGCTGATGACAGTCTTCCAGTTGCTGCACTGGAACGGCTCTCTCAGAGCCATGCGAGAAAGACAGTGCTCCAGGCAAGAGGTACGTAATTTTTTATAAAAGTACCAATTGTAGTTAATATAACCCATAAGGGAAGGTGTGAAAAACCCTGACACAACTGAAGAAGGGGAAGGCAGATTCAGACAAAACATTGCAAGCAGACACACAAACCGTTAAGATCCGGTATGCTGGACATGTGCAGCTGTGGATTGTAGTTGCTGTTGTTGATGATAATACGTGGTAAATTGACATACCAGATCTTAAAGTTTTATGTATTATCAATGATTTATCTGTACCTATGCCTACGCTTCAACGGATGCAATAAGTGAACTTTCTCAGCATCATTACCCCAAAGGAAAAGTCTGTAAGTTAGTCTAAAGAAAGAAATTATAATTTTTTCAGTGAAGATATTTTCTTAGTACCAGTTACTGTTATCCCATTGTTTATTATTCCCACACAAAGTTATGATTAAAGAAGTAATTATAACAATATCATCTAAATAACGTGCGAACTTCAAACAATAAGATCCGATAAGCTTATTTCACACGGTATAGAACTTTTGCATTGTGATGCTCTATATAATTGAATTAAAGTAGGTATAAAAAACTTATGTTACATGTTTATGTATATGAAAGTATGTTTTTTAGACATTATTATTAAATGTTCAAAATAACGTTCCTAATAACGACCGCACAACGGTCTATCTATACTATACTTAATGATAATAACGTAGACAATAACAATAAAATACGTAGCTGCAACAAAATTCATATAAGGCAATGAAAATATCTAATTATCCAATTCCCGATAAAGGTGGTGGCACACTACTCTGCGCGAGCGCTGGACGACGCGATGCGGGAGCAGATGGCGCGCGAGTGGGCCGCGCGCGAACGTGAAGCTGCGGCGGCAGGTGGTGGTGTGCTCCGAGCCGAACTAGCCAGGGCCGAGAGGGAACTGCGCTCCGCCAGGCTTGCTGCGAGGGAGCTCAGGTTCCCCAAGGTAAACAACTGATATACGGGTATGCTTTGGAGAGCCGCAGTAGCAGGCGGTGGCGTGCTTCGAGCTGAACTAGCCAGGGCCGAGAGGGAACTGCGCTCCGCCAGGCTTGCTGCGAGGGAGCTCAGGTTCCCCAAGGTAAACAACTGGTATACTGGTATGCTCTAGAGAAGCCGCAGCTGCGGGTGGTGGCGTGCTTCGAGCCGAACTAGCCAGGGCTGAGAGGGAACTGCGCTCCGCCAGGCTCGCTGCAAGGGAGCTCAGGTTCCCCAAGGTAAACAACTGGTATACACACAATGCTCGCGTGAAGCCGCAGTAGCGGGCGGTGGCGTGCTTCGAGCCGAACTAGCCAGGGCCGAGAGGGAACTGCGCTCCGCCAGGCTTGCTGCGAGGGAGCTCAGGTTCCCCAAGGTAAACAACTGGTATACACACAATGCTCGCGAGAAGCCGCAGTAGCGGGCGGTGGCGTGCTTCGAGCCGAACTAGCCAGGGCTGAGAGGGAACTGCGCTCCGCCAGGCTTGCTGCGAGGGAGCTCAGGTTCCCCAAGGTAAACAACTGGTATACACAATGCTCGCGAGAAGCGACAGTAGCGGGTGGTGGCGTGCTTCGAGCTGAACTAGCCAGGGCAGAGAGGGAACTGCGCTCCGCCAGGCTTGCTGCGGGGGAGCTCAGGTTTCCCAAGGTAACAACTAATATACACACAGATGCCGCAGTAGTAGGTGGTGGCGTGCTTCGAGCTGAACTAGCCAGGGCCGAGAGGGAACTGCGCTCTGCCAGGCTTGCTGCGAGGGAGCTCAGGTTCCCCAAGGTAAACTACTGGTACACACACAATGCTCGCGTAAAGCCGCGGCGGCGGGCGGTGGCGTGCTTCGAGCCGAACTAGCCAGGGCTGAGAGGGAACTGCGCTCCGCCAGGCTTGCTGCGAGGGAGCTCAGGTTCCCCAGGGTAAACAACTGGTATACACACAATGCTCACGTGAAGCCGCAGTAGCAGGTGGTGGCGTGCTTCGAGCTGAACTAGCCAGGGCCGAGAGGGAACTGCGCTCCGCCAGGCTTGCTGCGAGGGAGCTCAGGTTCCCCAGGGTAAACAACTGGTATACACACAATGCTCACGTGAAGCCGCAGTAGCAGGTGGTGGCGTGCTTCGAGCTGAACTAGCCAGGGCCGAGAGGGAACTGCGCTCCGCCAGGCTTGCTGCGAGGGAGCTCAGGTTCCCCAAAGTAAACAACTGGTATACACACAATGATCGCGAGAAGCCGAAGTAGCAGGTGGAGGCGTGCTTCGAGCCGCTACCGGTACTAGCCAGAACTGAGAGGGAATTGCGCTCCTTCAGGCTCGCTGCGAGGTAAGCTCAGGTTCCTCAAGGTATTTATAAGGCATTTACATAATCCATGTCTAGTTTTCCTACAATTTTTTATCAGCTGAAAGGGGAAATAGCATAGGTATCAATTTAACTTATTATTTGTTTTTCCTTTATCAAGCAGAGCAATCTAAAAATCTGCTCTAATGGACCTTATGTAAAACTAGTTTCGTTATGCGTGTGGCTTACTAATATTACCATGTTGTCCAACAGGAGAAGCGCGACATCCTGCAGCTGGCCGCGCGCCTGCAGCCGCCCCAGCAACAGTGATCTCACGCGTCGCGTCGCGCCGCGTTTTTAATTTAGTTCTCGACTTCACTTGCTGACGACACATTGAGCCATTTTCGTCACGTTATCGACCAACCACGCTACGTTCGTTTAGCCGCGCGACGTGAGTTTCTCCACGCGACGGATCCCGTTCAATGTGACACCAGCCTTAGTTTAAGCTCATACAATCATGTTTCATTTACTTGTATCAGTTCTAGCGTTTCAAGAAACCGCGTGGGCTATGTTAGTTAGGTATTTAGCTGTTTGTCTGTTGACTTTGGATTGAGACTGAAGCACCACGAGCTTTCGAGAAATGCTAGAACCTTCTATTTTGTTTTTCATAGAGCCGTAGAAAGTATTTAGGTTATAAGTAATTTACTTTTATTTTCATGTTTAACTTTTATTTTCCATCTTGTTAGTTGGTATAATGAAAATCCTAAGATAAATAAATTAGTTTTACAAATTATAATAAATTGTTTCATTCAGCTTCATCATTTTCCAACATTTCCTAAAATAATACGAAATGTAGAGCCTTTTAAAATGAAAAAAATAGGAAGCCGATGGTTGAAGGTTGAAGTGGTTGGCTTGCGTATAATAATTGTGCTACACGAAGCTACGAAACACTACTTTTAAAAATACTTCCAATATTCAAAACACATCAGGCGAGAAACACATGCGACGTCCGTTTCGACATTATTTTCGCGCTGCGTACCGCATGCTTTGGGAGTTGGGACAATACAAGTTTCGACCTTTTCAATTGTTTGACAAATTTTAATGCTACGTCAAGTGTGTATAGCGCCTAGGAAAGCTTCAGAAATTACATCAAAGGTTTTACGTGACGTACCTAATTTATCCATCAAGGGTCTCTACAAAACATATTATATATATAAGTCTATGCTACAAAAAGACAATTTCGGAAGCTTTTAGTTTGTACCTCTTCGATGTCATATTTAAACAATATTATTGTACACAGGTGCACAAAGTGCGGTAGATTCCTATTGGAAGGTAAATAAGTAAGTAAAAACATACACACATTTCTCATTTACATACTGGCTAAGCATAATGGCCGTAAAAATCAAACAGCGACAACAATAGAAAATCAAAAAGAGAACAGCAGTACGCCAAGACAAAAGAGACCAACTAGGGTGGTCGTATGCGCGTCTCGCACTCATCTGTGCAAAGTTCAGCGCCCTCTGGTGGCCAAATATTTATCCAGATGCACTTGTCACTGCCGCCGGCGCCGGCGCAGCCTCCCGAGTTCCCGCCCGACCGAGGCGCGTGAGCCGCTTGGTAAATAAGGTGCAGTGGCGTAGCTTCAAAGGGGCAAACCGAGGCGGAGGTGCCCAAGGCCTTAAGACTTCAGGGGCCCTTAGAGTAAATGAAAAAAAATAACTTTATCCGAAATAGGACAAATAAATTACCACTTTTTCATAGTCAGTACGTCATATAGAAATAACAATTTTATGTTCTTAGTTTACATCAAGAGCATCAAATTCAGAACAGAACATTTTATGTACCTACTTAAGTACCCTACTAGGTATATTTTTTACCCTGGGCCTGGTTACCTAGCTACGCCCCTGACGATATGGCGATATGCGCCATGAGGCAGGTTAAAGATTGGGAGTCGTTTAAGTAAGGCTGTCTGTTTCCCTTCTACTACTAGTAATTGTCTGATCTGTTTACCCAAGTGTAAAGCGTGAAATGTGTAAGTTCCCTGCTGCTAGGTACTCTAGGTTGTCTTATGAGATCAGAATAGAGATTACTTGCAAAGTTTTCTAACTCAGGTGGTATTTGAACCTGCGACTTTCGGTTTCTGTACTTTCGAGGCCTTTACCAACTGGAACATTTTGCAAGGTTTCCAGCAATTGTATATCTACTTAACACGTTAAGTATTTTAAAGGTATTCAATCAGAATAACTGTTGGATAAAAGCATGTGGCAAGTATGCAACGCAACGCGAATCTGCAATAAAACATGATGTAGCTAGCTACCTATTAATGCATGAGGAGGTAGACGCATCATTCCTACAAGCGCAGGGTTTCTCGCGATCCCATAGTTATTTCCTGCAACAGAACCTGGTCACTAGGCACTACTAGTAAATAATAACATTCTTTACTTACTTAAGTAGGTACTTCATTAATTCCTGTCCTGAACTTAAAACGCACAGTTCAGTGCCCCGTCAAAGCTCTCCTTTTAAATATTTATTTAGTAGCACTTGTGACAACCGCCGCCGTCTCCTAAGTAGACGGTGCAGTAGGTAGCTAACCTACCTATTTAAGAGACCTACTTACACTGGTTTTTCTTAGTATTTGTATGAAAATCCGGTATAAGTTGGCCCCTTTAAATGGGTTGGTAGATGTGTTGACTATACCTCTGCTCTGCGGTACTTTACTGATAGTCGGAAGCTTCTACAACAGAGGCGTGAAACGTGCGTTGGTTCACGATCTGGCTGTTACAACAACCACAACCGTCAGTTTGGTGGATCACACACATGACACACACACACAACACAACAAAAAAAACTCTGAACACCGCAACGTAATCTCAACGTCATACAATTGGCATGATAGGAAAGATAAATCAAAAGTCGCTGATCTACTACATATTTGACGGATCATTTTTAAACGTGTACACTTATTTGACAACTTTTGCAACATCCGTTTGAAGCTTGTTATATCATCTTTGGATCCATCAAAATCAAAAGTGTAGAATGATATTTGGTATACCTAGGATTAAATACATACATAGGTACATATATCACGCCTATATCCTTTGCGGGGCAGGATTAAATGGGTATTAGTATGAAAACGTACCTGCTACTTATCTACTTATAACTTAAAATAACATAGGTAATGTTAATAATACTAAATGCTTAGCAAATCTTAACGCTAGCATCTTTACAAATTACTTAGCTACTACAGCATCTATTCATATAGCTAAATATTTAATGCCTGAAGACGTAAAGACGGAGCTATCTTAAGTAATTAATGAAGATGGATTCCTCAGATAGGGATACGACTGTGCGAGTTACTCCGGACGAGCGTAGCATACTTGCCATCTGACTCAGGGAATGTACTGCCTATGATGTTTAGTTATTCTAGTCAATTTCAATATAAGTTCGTTTTAAATACAGTGCAAATATTTTAGGGCGTGTGCTACTCGTGAAACTGAAAAACTTCTCTCAAGGAACATACCTAGGTCGAAAATCGAAAAAAAAGTTAAGACTTCCCATACAAAATGTACCAGTTAACCGAGTCAAATTGTATGGGAAGTCCAATTGATTTTCATATTTTGACCTATGTTCCTTGGAGAAAGTTGTTCAGTTATACGAGTAGAACACGCCCTGAAAATATTTGCATTGAATTTAATAGGCCCTTATAAGTATAGCCTAGGGCCTAGCCAAATTAACAAAATTATGTTATTAGGATCTACTTGCGTATTTTTTAAATTTTACTACCTATTCTAAATTCCTAGACCGCGTGTTTACCTAAAACTTTATTGATACAGTATTCAGTATTTGTAAAAAGATAGGCGGATAAAACAGAACATTCAAATCTAGGTAAAAAAGCTCTATCTTTTCTGGGTGAATTCTGAAGGTTAGCTCTTCTTTCCATCCCAGTAACAGGCACCAAAAGAACAGCCGCCTTTTGGGCACGGAAATTTCTAGAGACATCTTTAAAAAAGGAACTACTAACCGAATCAGAGCTGCAAATTAAAATCTGCCTTTCCACCATCAGAAAAAGAAAGGCTACTAACCCCATCTGGCAGTGGTTTATCATGTACCGGGCCAATTAAGGCGACATGCGCGGCTCCCGTCTGCCGAACGCATTGCGCGCAAAAACCGCATCAGCTCGCGAATATTGCGGGACGACACAATTGCCAGTTTTTACTTCGGAATACGAGTATTGTTTGCGCTTATGCGTATCGTATGTGGAGGTGTAAGACTTGTTTTGTCACAGGATGAAGGGGAAATAAATAAACCAATATTTTTTTACTGGAATTTGATTTGAACCTACGTCTCCTCGCTTTTTTATGTTTTTAGCTGCCGTAGTTTATGCATACTTGGGTTCTATTTTGCAATAGTTCGATCCAAATTGAATATTCCTACTTTCAATACACAAAGATGAAAGATATACATCCGGAAATTTATCGAAAAATCATTTATTTTAGGAATATTTCAATATTCGTCTCCCTCCTATGGAATTTTGTTGTGGGGTCGCGCCGCTGATATTGAAACAATTTTTGTACTTCAAAAAAGGGCCATTAGAGCAATTTATAAACTTTGCAGTCGTGACTCCCTTAGAGAACTGTTTAAAGAAATTAATATTTTGACCGTACCATGCCAATATATTTACGAAAATATCATGTACGTCAGAAAGAATATAAATACTTTCACTAGAAATTATGAAAGGCATAACCGCAATACAAGGAGTAGCAATGAATTAGATCAACCTAAGTTTAGACTAGCCAAAGTTAGGACTTCATTTCAAGGTCTAAGTATACGATACTATAACAAAATACCGGAAGATATATTAAGTCTATCAGAAAGTAAATTTAAGTCTGTTATTAAGAAAATTTTATGTTATAAAGCTTATTATAAGTTAGATGATTATATTAATGACAAAAATGCGTGGACTTCTGAAATTCCAGCGCAGCACAAGAAACACGCACTTGTTTTGAATACCAAATCAGGACTTACAAGGAGTATAAAATTGTCATAATCAATTGTAACTTCGTCTTAATCATAATTTGAATTTTATATGTACCTACTTTTATTATATTTGATTTGTTTAATATTGACATTCTAAAAGTATTCTTTGTGAATCTACTTGGAAATAAAAGTTTTGAATCTTGAATCTTGAATCTTCTACTTATATCGATTTCCACATACTACTACAACTTGCCTTTTCACTGCATCCTGTACATAGAGTACAGAATCTGTACAAGTTTTTGCGTAGGTTCTTAATTTGAACTTTCTTAATTCAGCGCAGGACAAGTCCTCGATTAATTTTCGGGCGGATGTGCGGACCTGCCGACGAAACGACGACGCTGTTTTTTTGTCGACGCGATAATTGCGTGCTAGCCTGCGACCGTGCGTTTTGTGCCCCATATTGTAAAACTACAGTCTACAAAGGAAAATCCTTAGTACATTGCGTAGCTCATTCGTTTTCCTGGCGTTCATGGCTAACCGGCTACGCAATGAACCTCGAATTTTACCTATGGACTTACGAGCCGTAGATTTATAATGCAGTGCGCGCGCGCCGCCGTGCCAGATCGCTCTGTAAGTGGAAAATTACATAATATGCGCTATTATTCACCTTGCATTTGCGTGCGCTAAAATTCATTGGATCCGACACGGGATTTTGGCGAACATTTTGTTGTTCTGTTCTTAGATATTTTGTATCATTAAAATGTTATTTTCGGCTGGGTAAATTCTAGAAATGGCATTTGAATCCGACCGTTAAATAAAACTGGAATATTAATAAATGCATCCGTGCAATAAACTGCAGGAAAACTCGAAATAAAAATAGTGAAGCATATATAAATCTTGTACCTACCTACGTAAAGTAAGGCCAACCAGACGAGATAAAAAAGTGTAAACAAATCTAAAAGAGACAGGTGACATTACACCATATGACAGATAAGGACAGATTGTAATAACTGTCACCGAGTCATACAAAAGTTGTTTACATTAATTATCTCGTTTCGTTGGCCGCACTTTAGAACTGTCCAATAACTTTGATCCTACTAAAGATTATTCAAATTAGTTAAATTATAATCAATATCATCAGTAATCACCTACGTTATCGCCAATAGAGAGACACACCTACACTACAGCTTCTTAGGATGCTTACAAACACACACGCATAAAGGTTTGCGGTGCCGCACCGCAGTCAGTGCCAAGTAACGAAGGTTCAATCAACAAAGATTTTATAACAAATTATGTTGCGCCAACCCCAACTGTTTTGGGATAAGGGCAGAAACTTATGATGATGCTTCAACAATAAGGTACCTAGGCACTTATACTAATTAGAAAATTGTGTAGTGCCTTCTTAGAATACCTTCACCCTATTTCTACACATGGCGACGAAGAGATGAATTCAAGAAATAGGCAGCAGCATTCTTTGCCAAGCGTAAAATACCGCTACCGCTAAGGGGTGGTCCACGTTTAGACGAAAAACACACGTAAAGTCCGTTTATAAATGCGTTATTTTTTGCGCTGCATGTTTTAGGAAAATATGAATATCGACCTTATTCTTACACAAATGCGGTTCACGAACGATGCAGCGTTGTGCGATACGGTAGAAAATCTAATTTTCCTAACGCGTGTGATAATGATAGCACTGCTCAAAAATAACGCACAAGCTCTTATGGCTGTTGATGTCAATTAATGTTATGTATGACACTCGGTGTCCCACACGAAAAAGAAAGAAGATGTATGACACTAGAAAAAGAGTGCGTTGCCGCACTGAACGCGGCGCGTCTGTAAGTAGAAATTCACTTTTTATATTGGCAGCAAATGTTAGCCATGTTAGGATATACCAGTCCCGCCCACGCAATCAATATTTTACTAAAAATCCACGACACCAAATTTCGTAATGAATGTAGCGATTAGATGAGTCACAGTTCACTTTACATTATAATAGGTACTATACAGGAAATGGTACAGCAAATTTCTTCTTCCATATCGTGTAGGACACAGAGTCGACCAACGACTCGTTGAATTCTGGTATTGGAGCATTGCCAACTTATTCCGGCATTTCTTATCTTACATGGGTTTCAAAATAAGATACCTACCCATTGCCCATGGGCCCACTCCTTGAACTGCCTACGTCACATAAACATAATAACAAGTTTATAAGAATGGCAACAGGTCGAAAAAGTTCCTGGATGGGCACATTGGGCACATGGACTACCACCAAAAATCCGTATCAAATTGAAGGTAGCTCCATCTTGGCGATATGCGTCGCAGACGGCATCGTTATCTCATCGAACGCGTCGATAGTGCTGCCAACCCATTATAGGTATATCAGTTCACAAAAATAATATAAGTACTTACAATCTGACACCAGGATTTATCAGACCATTAATCGATTCGGTGTCCCAGCTTTACGATAGAAAAAAAATCGCGGTATGTGAATAAAATTCGCTGACAGAATATAATAATATAGTAACAATGTAATGTTAATGTTCATATTTTCTACGCTTATGATGATATTCAAGTCATGTACGATCAAAAGAGTACCTACATATTTCAAGATCTTTTATTCGTTCTAAGCCCATTTCTGGAAGAGAGTGCTTCCTGGACCAGACAAAAGTAGGTGAGTAGGTACGTACCAGTTCTTACTTAATATTTAACATAAATATCGGTATCAGATCTTTCTTGACACAGTTGGCAACACCACTCATCAAATTATCATTCGGGGTCGTCGACCGTCTCGTTTCGGCGGCGCGGCGCGGGCGCACGCAACAAGGACCGTGGGAGCGCGCCGCTTTTTGCACAGGTAGCGCAAGACTCCTGCCTGCAGCTAGCTGTATGTAAGTATGTAAAAGCCTTTCAGAGACGTACTCAATCGATTGACAGACCCATATTATGAGGTACGAAACGGAACAGAAACCATTGAAGAGTGTCGCTTTTTGCACAGGTAGCGCAAGACTCCCGCCTGCAGCTGTAAGCGCCTTTCAGAGATGGATCCAGTCGAATGACAATATTGACAATCCCACATGATGCAGCACGCAACAAGGACCGTGGGAGCGCGCCGCTTTTTGCACAGGTAGCGCAAGACTCCCGCCTGCAGCTGTAAGCGCCTTTCAGAGGTGGATTCAATCGATTGACAATCCTACATTATGAGGCGCGCAATATAAACTGCTAAAGAGCGCCGCTTTTTGCACAGGTAGCGCAAGACTCCCGCCTGCAGCTGTAAGCGCCTTTCAGAGGTGGATTCAATCGATTGACAATCCTACATTATGAGGCGCGCAATATAAACTGCTAAAGAGCGCCGCTTTTTGCACAGGTAGCGCAAGACTCCCGCCTGCAGCTGTAAGCGCCTTTCAGAGGTGGATTCAATCGATTGACAATCCCAGATGATGCTGGACGCAGCAAGGACGCAACAGACACCGTTGAAGAGAGTCCCTGTTTACAGGTATCGCAAGACTCCCGCCTACAGCTGTAAGCGCCTTTCAGACACGGATTCAATCAATTGACAATCAGACATGATGCCGCACGCAGCACTGACCGTGGGAGCGTGCCGCTTTTTGCACAGGTAGCGCAAGACTCCGCCTGCAGCTGTAAGTCTGTAAGAGCCTCGAAGACGGATTCAGTCAATTGACAATCAGACATGATGCCGCACGCAGCACTGACCATGGGAGCGTGTCGCTTTTTGCACAGGTAGCGCAAGGCTCTCGCCTGCAGCTTTCAGAGACGGATTCAATCGATTGACAATCCCGCTTGATGATGTACGCATAAAAGACCGTGGGAGCGCGCCGCTTTTTGCACAGGTAGCGCAAGACCCCGCCTGCAGCTGTAAGCGCCTTTCAGAGACGGACTCAATCGATTGACAATCCCACATTATGAGGCACCTTGGACAATGAGGCACGCAGCAGAAACCGTTAAAATACGTCGTTTTTTTTTACAGGTAGCGCAAGACTGCCGCCTGCAGCTGTAAGCGCCTTTCAGATGCGGATTCAATCCATTCACAATCTCAAATGATGCCGCACGCAGCACTGACCGTGGGAGCGTGCCGCTTTTTGCACAGGTAGCGCAAGACTCCGCCTGCAGCTGTAAGTCTGTAAGAGCCTCGAAGACGGATTCAGTCAATTGACAATCAGACATGATGCCGCACGCAGCACTGACCATGGGAGCGTGTCGCTTTTTGCACAGGTAGCGCAAGGCTCTCGCCTGCAGCTTTCAGAGACGGATTCAATCGATTGACAATCCCGCTTGATGATGTACGCATAAAAGACCGTGGGAGCGCGCCGCTTTTTGCACAGGTAGCGCAAGACCCCGCCTGCAGCTGTAAGCGCCTTTCAGAGACGGACTCAATCGATTGACAATCCCACATTATGAGGCACCTTGGACAATGAGGCACGCAGCAGAAACCGTTAAAATACGTCGTTTTTTTTTACAGGTAGCGCAAGACTGCCGCCTGCAGCTGTAAGCGCCTTTCAGATGCGGATTCAATCCATTCACAATCTCAAATGATGCCGCACGCAGCACTGACCGTGGGAGCGTGCCGCTTTTTGCACAGGTAGCGCAAGACTCCGCCTGCAGCTGTAAGTCTGTAAGAGCCTATCAAAGACGGATTCAGTCAATTGACAATCAGACATGATGCCGCACGCAGCACTGACCGTGGGAGCGTGTCGCTTTTTGCACAGGTAGCGCAAGACTCCGCCTGCAGCTGTAAACGCCTTTCAGACACGGATTCAATCGATTGACAATCACACATGATAAGGCACGCCACAGAAACCATAGAGAAGCGCATTGCTCTCTATGCATAGGTAACGCAAAACTCCTTCCTGCCGCTGTAAGATTGTCAATCCCACATTTTTTATGAAAAACTCTTGCTCTATCATTATATCATTATTCCGAACATCCGATCTCGAGTTATTAACTCCACCTGAAAAAGTTTGACTGTCAATCGATTGACCCAGTCTGTGGCCTTGTAGATCCTGAAGCAGCACTTTTTGCACATACAGTTCGTAGCTTCCTTTAGCCTCTGGTCGTCTGGTAGCAGAATTTTAACGATTATGTGCGTCATTGTAAAGTGGTCGGTACTGACCGAGGATGGACCGCTATGATGATGATGATGCGTCTGAAGAAATATTAGGTCTGCAGGCAAGCTTCAATATACATAGTATAAAATGAAGTCGCTATTTCTTTCTGTCGTGGAGTGGAATTCGCTAACTCCTCTACGCAACAGATTATGATGCGGCTTTTTGTAATAAATAAATAAATAGAGTAATTCAAAAGGAAGGTTTATACGTGTAACATATGCCGGGAAAATGTCTCTTTTCCCCGGAGTTGCAGCGGATGACACCGCTAACACAGGCCGCTGGTTAATAATTAACCTAAGAATAATACTGAAATCAAAAACCGGAATCCATATAGAAATAGATATACCTACCTACGCAGCTATTATATGTTTTACAATATGATTTGTAAGTATAGTTTAGGAATAGCTTTGGTAATCTCACGTTCTGGTGGTTGTAATGGTATCATTAGAAGTGCTGCTAAGTAGCAAAGGTGTATAAAATACGTAGGCATCAGTTACTACCTAAAACATTTTTGAGGTTGGGGTTCGGAGCATACATACGTGTATAGTATATAAAATCTAAGATATAAAATCTTGGATTGATTTAATAAGACATTTTTATTACATACGCGTTAGAATTTGACAGGTATGATACCTATGACAATTTGCGCAAAAAATCTTTGATAGGTATTTAATTTTATTCTCGTACGGCGATGTTTTCGAAATAAATTGCTTTCGGCTGATAGAGCCTTTTATATTCATATCTTTGACATTCAGAAAAATTACATTATTTAACAGTATAGTAACTACTCCCTGACAACGCCTCACAATTTGAGAAAAGTAGCGGAAATGGTTTTTTGATAGGCCTGTTGGCTTATGATGATAGTTAAGTAGTAAATAGGTATGTACCGAGACCTGGATTTTCTCTACACCACTGGTATGTCAGAATTCTTCACTTTATAAAATCCATATACGATTTGACTCGTCTGAATTCGAAGCCTTCTAGCGTGCTAGATATGGGGCACATCATAAGCCCGCTTCAATACTCCCTCTTCGAAAAGTGGCTGTATTTTCTCATTGCAACCATACGTCAACCTTGGAAAATTACTGCAACCCTGGACTGATGATGACGAGGTGACTGACCGTGGTTTTGGGTGCGCAGACGCAGATCGTGGGACCAAACCACCCGAACTACCCATACAGTGCTGCCAGCTGCTACGCATATGAAAATAAAAAGTTATCTAATACCTCAGCTGCATCGCAGTCGCAGAATTTTAGAATAAATATACTAGAGAATTCTGATAGATAAGGAATAGATTGCGCGGAAAATCTTTGATGAAACAATCCGGTAGATATATCATAATCCTGCTACTTGACTGACAGGTCAAATGAGCTTCTTTCCGAAAACGATATTTTGTATGAAATTATTGAAATATGACGTCATAGTTTGGATGGAGTCAAAACAATAACTTAATTTTTGTGTTTATAAATTGGTCAATAAAATAGTACTCCTAAATTGTTGGCCATTGCTTTTTATTGTACACTGTAGCCTGTCTCGCATCCAGTTCTGAGTTCTGGCAACCCTTGCGAGCCACCGAATCGCTTTTTGCGAGGACAGGTAGCCTGGCTCGCATCCACTTCTGTATCAACTTATATGGGAACGGGACCACAATTTGGGGGTAATTTATCTTTGAGATGTCAACGGCGAATACATTTGCGCGTACGCATTATGTTTTAACGATTATGTGAATATAGAGACGTGTTTATACGTAGGTTGGTATCGTTTAGTTTTTGCCGGTCGTGAATGATGTAATGTAACTTTATAATGGGCTATTTACAATGGCATTTTGAAAAGAAATAGCGTTTCAATACTATAAATACGTCGTATATCAGGTATAGTTTGCATCCAAAATCTTTGGTTTTGGATGCAATCTTACCATCTCTTAGTGAATATGGGTTACTAAACTTCGATAAAAAGAGCTAAGGCGAAAAACACTCCTAACGTCCATTTCTGCCTATTGGGATTGTAATGCACTCACAGTGCTATATTATTCTCACAAGTGAAAATAAGAAAGATGTCGCTGGATCGTCGCTTGGAGACGAGCATCAAGAGATAGAAAATTTGGCGTCCATCGGCCGTGCATCGATAGCTCAGTGGCAGAGCGGTGGGGCGTTTACCCATGCGGCCCGGGTTCGATCCCCGGTCGATGTACGTCATCTTTTCTATTTCTTATTTTCACTTGTGAGAATAATATAGCACTGTGAGTGCATAACAATCCCAATAGATTGATTAAGCAAGCTTCATCATATGGTTTGAATTCCACTCATAATGTGGACTAACCATGTAGTAAGTTCTAAATACTTACTATAGATGTAGCTGGATCGTCGCTTGGAGACGAGCATCAAGAGATAGAAAATTTGGCGTCCATCGGCCGTGCATCGATAGCTCAGTGGCAGAGCGGTGGGGCGTTTACCCATGCGGCCCGGGTTCGATCCCCGGTCGATGTACGTCATCTTTTCTATTTCTTATTTTCACTTGTCCATTTCTGCGTTAGATATTATTTTAAACTGCGTAACGCGTGCGTTAGGACAATACGAATGTCGAACTCCTACACTGTTTAACATAAGCCGAATTTGTATGAGGCATGCGATAGCGCTGCGCAAAAATAACGCAGTAACGATGTTTAATGAAAAAGATGTTAAAAATGTGCCTAGAGGTACAAACATCAATGAAAATCAATTAATAAATAATACATGATTTGATCTCGTGGATGCTGCAGTATCTAATTGTCACGAACGCCATATAATTGTTGGAAAGTTAACAAAAAACCTCGCACCTACATACCTACATAATATGGAATTTAATGATAATGATTGATCTGCGAGATTCATTTCATTAGCATCTAGTTTAGGAGCGAGATCTGAAGATCAGAGATTGGGTGTAGCTAATTATGTAAGTAGGTAAGTAAGTAAGTAAGTATTTGTGCAGAATGTCTCATTTAAGTTTCATATTACAGCTATATCCATGTACTAGATTAGTAAAATTGAATTAAATTAAGCATCGCATGTCATTGAAACATATCTCATAAAGTAAATATAATTTGAAATATGATAGCTGTTCGCAAAAATATCGAATATTTTATAAAATAAATATTATATGAGATATGACAGCTATTTGCAAATACATTGCATATTTCATAAAATAAATGTATTATGAGATATGACAGCTATTCGCAAAAAAACGTATTTTCCATAAAATAAATATAATAATTATTAGAATTATTACACTTCACGTTGACTCGTTTAACAAAATCAAAGGACATAAGAACAAAGTACTACCTATCACCTACCATTTCTTACTATTTTTATGAAAATTATAACTTTATCCTAACTTTATCCTAAATTTATTATAACTTGGACCCTTAATTGGGTAACTGTGGATTTGTTCCTACCCACCTACATTTTTTTTTCTTTTTCATAGTTTCGATTTCACTTTAGGCACATAATCTTCCCTAACAAAACAATATTAGGACGTTTAGTGCAGACTGCACGACACACTTCACCCGTCCACACTTTCATGCCAAACCAGTTATTTGCAAAGCAGAACTGACCAGCTAACCTAAGACCGCGCTTACAACTAATCAATACATAGTATAAAATGATGAAGCTTTTTGCGTTTCATTAATTCGTTTTGCGTTTCGAATTCACTAACTCCTAAACCACGAAACGGATTGTGATGGATTTTTTGATAGAAAGAATGATTCAAGGGGATTTATACGCCGGGATACGTGGTTAGTAGCTGATTTAACTCTACAAACACCGCACTCTTTTTATAAAGATTTTTTAAGGGATTTGAAGTGCAAGGGGTTTAAAATCTCCGAATCTCTAGCTAGAGATACGTAGTCTTCGAGAGATACGAAGAGACTTCCTTCAATCTTTGATTGCCGATGTGACGCAGCTGTAGGAGACTCTGCATGCTATACATAGGTCCAGGGTTGGGTTCTTAGCCGGGAAATATATTGGCCTTATCTTTTCCGAGTCTACGTGTTCTTTGTTTCTGCATAAGTAGGTACAATCAGTTACATAAGTGATACTTCTCTTCCTTTCGAATGGGACACCGAGTCGTTCAACGACCCGATTGTTAAAAAAATACAAGCTTTTAATAAAAGACCTTTCTTCAGTGAGATTTGGTTTACGACTGTTTCACAGGACTGTTTTATAATAAAGTCAGAATAGTCAAAGAAATAGTCAAGTCATTGTCAATACGTCATGTCTGTCTGTCAGTCCGCTGACCAGCCAGGATCCCCAAACCAGCCAGCGTCCATGTCCAAAAAGGTCGTAACACCGATGAACCCTGATATCAGAGTTTTTCAACCGCTTAATACAAGTAGCAGGCCTCTGACATGGAAAGTAGTGAGGAGTGTGTTTTTCAAATAGGTTCGAAAATTGAAATCTAATTTGGATCTTAGGTAAGAACCTAGGTACTCAAGCAAGATTAGCCAGGGTAATAGGTTTACCGCAACATATAAAATAAGTTTTATGGCAATAAGATTTACGTGACTCTATGTTTAATATATATTATGATTATGACTGAAGTGACTTGCTTATAGTTATTAAAGATCGTGAATTTCTTAAATCAAACGTTTGTCTAGCTCAAATCGTGTCTGGATCCCGTTCAGACTTTCTAGAAAGCGCTTTTGCTATAGCTTATACAATGTAAACAGAAATTTTTCATAAATCTTATAATATTTGCCGTGTGGTGCCGGCTTAGAATAGTACTACTCGATATATATTTCCCGTTGGTGTCGTAAGAAAGGACTAAGAGATTTAAGATCAAAATCAGCTGACTGCATTTTCTATGGGAAGTCAATAACTTTTTTACGCCTCCTGAAATATATTCTGATGAAAAGTTGTTTAGTTTCATGGTCTGAATGCACCCTATCAGTATTCGGAGAGCTGTCCCTTACATCCTGTATGTATGTATGTATGTACGTAAGTACCTAACTATAAGTATTTACCACCGGAACACACCTGCTGCGTAGCCTTCGAATATCTAGTCGCGATTTTGTTTCAATTTGACATAGATGGGCATAAAAAAACCGCATGAAATGTCATACTGCATACCTAATTATCTTTCTCATTGTAATTTCTATAAAATACGGTTAAGGTACCAATAAATTAATTGACTTTATATAATTTAATGAATCCCGACCAGCTTACTCTTACTAAACCTATTACGACTCAAACGACGACGCAAATATAAATGCTTTTGAGCAATTTACTGCTTCTGAATTGACGTAGGTACTAAACGGAACCTAGAATCTAGATATCGAAATGTAAAATGCTAGATAACTGTAGTTTTATGAGACCCGATCAGAGGTCTAAACCAGTGTTTCTCAAACTTGGGCACTAGAACTTGTTTGTACCGTACAACTTGTACGGTATACGCAGACAAAAATTTTCTCAAAACTAGTATAGGTAAATCTAAGAAATCTAAAACACACAACCGCATCTGTCGCGGAATTTAAGATTGTATAAATTTTACATTGCATATACTTATTTTTTTTTACTGTATCTACAAGTGGTCATATTATCATACAAGTACAAATACACATACAAAACAATTTTAAATAAAATAAAAACAAAATTCCTTGTTAAATAAACAAAAATACTAATAGGTAATTCAATACAAAACAATTACGAGGCTAAACTGTTTCCTAAACTACGAATTCATGTGTTTTAGGTAAACAGTGCACCAGCATAATTGTTCTAAATAATATTAAATATTTCGCCATTAGAAAACTACAACATTCTTGAGTAACAAGGACTACTATTTAGCATGGGAAAATATCTTTTTCCTACGAGAAAACCGTGAGCAGTAAGTAGGTGAAACAGCTGGGTGGTTCTCGTTTTGATATACGCTAAGTTTGAGAAGCGTAGTTAGATTAGTTTTTGCTAGCCAGTTCTAGAAAATATTTATTTTAGTGCCCATTAGGCTAAACATTAGTCAGTATCGACGAAACCAGTCTGGGATAGTTAATTCAATTAATCAATTCAGTGGGATTAACGAGAATCGAAATGTTCGTTGACTTTTTGCCGCTCCCGTGGTTTTACCGGCAATTTTTTATTTTAACAAGTTTACTGACAATGTGTCAACTAGGTAAGAAACATGATTTAGAGGTATTTTCTCTGGGAGTTTATTGATCAGGAAGTAGCACTTACGTAAAAGTTAAGAATCACTCTTAGGTAGTTTTAATGTCTTAATCGAAATGTTCGTTGACTTTTTGCCGCTCCCGTGGTTTTACCGGCAATTTTTTATTTTAACAAGTTTACTGACAATGTGTCAACTAGGTAAGAAACATGATTTAGAGGTATTTTCTCTGGGAGTTTATTGATCAGGAAGTAGCACTTACGTAAAAGTTAAGAATCACTCTTAGGTAGTTTTAATGTCATAAAGGCTAGGTATATTATTTTTGTTGCTTTCAATAGACCAATTACAAAGATAAAGATAAAATATACTTTATTGCACAACAGGAAAGAATATTACAGAAACAGCCAGAAATAAAAATACACTGTACAATTGGCGGCCTTATAGCTAATGTAGCTATTGCTTCCAGGCAACCAGGCAATGAGAAAACAGCAGAAAATATAGAGATTGAAACGGGTAATACTTATATGTCAATAGAACTTTACTTCTACGAGTAGTCCAGCCTTGTCTCACACCTGATGCAGTAGTAGTAGCTATCGGGATATACTATTTTTGAATATTCACGGCCTAGCACTCTGCGGTGTTGTGATGGACCGTTTCAAAGGAATAATGGATGAGAGGCAATGGTCTAGGTATAGAGCAGCGGCGTTATTCTACGATTTCTACAGCTATTCGTTACAGAAGTTTTCTTCATTCTTACAACCAAATGGCAAAAAACAATAATAATGTGGAACACCTAGCCAAATAACACACTAAACACACAACACACAATGTCAGTATTTTTAAACCACTTAATATGTTACAGCTGCAGTCAGAACTGGCGAAAAACATACGGTAACGTCCGTTTGATCGTCTTTTGTTCGATTTTCCACCTTGCTATCATACGAATACAGTTTATGTCACTCAGTTTGACAGACGCATCCGCCGACGCAGCGTTGTGCCATGGTTGTGCCATGCCGTTTGTCAAAAACTGTTATCCTACGAAGGTAGGGTTGGAATTAAATGAATGACGCACAAACGGACGTTGCGTGTTTTTCTCGTCTTAGTGCAAGTGGGTTTGTAGTAGGGTTTCTCAGCGGGAATTCCCGAGGCGGGAATTCCCGGGAAATTTGGCCTTAGTCGGGACGGGAAAAAAATGTCCGAATTCCCGGGAAGTCGGGAAATAAAATAGAAACTATAAAATTATTGTTTTGACGATAATTTCAGTATTAATTAGTGTTAATTATTACAAAAAAATAAACTTGATTAGCCCTTTTTTCTTTTACATTCTTATACTTTCGAAAAAGGACCTTCCTAGTTCCTTTTTTGTTTGTTTAGATCAGTCAATCGCAAAATTTGACCACGTAGGTTGTGTCAGTGCCCCTATTGCATGAATGTTGTGTAGTGTCTAATATAAGGTCCTATTAAATTCACTGCAAATATTTTAAGGGCATGCGTAAATATGAATAAGAAAAACATCTAAGGCATTTTAAAAAAATCTACACGCTAGATTTCTTTTTTCATTTTCAAACAAACTTTTTAATTAATTATGTGAACACCCTTTGACTGACCCGACTGACGTTCCGCCACGTAAACAGGATTCACTTACACGGCACGCACACTAACAACCAACCAATCACAGCACGGCGCGTTTGGCGCGTAATTTAAATTCATCGATGTGTGAGGTCTCGAGTCTAGGACAAACAGGGTGCACTTTTTGCATTTTGTTTTTTTTTAGTTAAATGCAGTTTTCTCGAAAACTAGCGTGTAGATTTCTTTAAAAATTTGCCTAGTACATGCTTATATTTTATTTGATCTGCCCCTAAAATATTTGCAGTGAATTTAATAGGACCTTATATATCAGCCTTATCAACGAATGTAAGTGCCCAATATTATGAAAACCTAATGGTGTACTGGTTGATTACATGACTTATTGATGGAATGAATAGCAAATAAACATCAATATCTGTATTATTTTACATCTGTTTAATTCTAGTTTAAAAACTCTGCGATTTGATTATAAATTTGTGTGTGTTCCTGTGATTTATTCCAATTATTGTAGCTTAGAAGGCATATTTTTTGTTAACTTACAAAGAAAAGCTTATCCCACCAAAAACATTCTGTAAAAAACTAGCCAAGTCTTGATGGAGACTCTCCTGTTTATCTCTAAAAAGTTATGAAATCTAGACAAAGTCATGCTAAGTCTAAGATTCCGTGATACTATTCCTTTATTATTATAGTTAAAGTTATATGACTGGCCGTTAAACATTCTTTATATATGTTTGTGGATACACGTCAACGGCCAGTTGTATAACTTTAACTATAATAATAAAGGAATAGCATCAAGGAACCTTAGACTTGGCATGACTTTGTCTAGATTTCATTACTATTGAGAGATAAACAGGAGAGTCCTAGTCCTAGTTTTTACAGAAGGTTTTGGTGGGATTTCACTTATTTTTCTAGAAGCGTCCCATCAAGCTGAACAACTTTTTTTTAAGTCACATCTGTATCTCCTATGACTTAGCCGGGCTCCTAGTGATGTGTCTGGTGGTCTACATCAAGTACTTTAAACCTTCGACCTAGTTTTTATAGCTTTCCCTTTATAAGGCTATTAAACCCTAACCCTGTACCAAATTCCAGCTCTCTGAGTTTATGGGAAGTACTAGTTCTATTTCGATGATCATGAGTGAGTGAGTGAGTGCGTGAGTTTCTGTCTTGAATGCGAAACTTTGCTTTCGCTTAACTTCGGAACTAAATGACCTATAGACTTGAAATTTTGTATTTTATGTACCTATGCGATTATAGCTTACTAGATGACGAACATTTTTGCGGCCTGGTTTTATCCAAATGTTCTTAAATAGGGGCCTAAAAATGCTTCGAAATCGTTCCAGTAAAGGATAGTGCACTGCCGTGCCCTCAGATTAGTGATTTAACAGCATTTTTTTATTTTTTGAAGCCCCTGATTATAATTTAACTGTATATTTTGCCGATTTAGATTCTTTTGTTAAATTTTAAAATCATTTTCATGCTTTTTAATGAGGATAATCAAATTCCCGACTTCCCGGGAATTCCCGGGAAATCGAACTCGGGAGTTTTGGTGTCCGGGAATGAAAAAAGACCGGGAAATGAGAAACCCTAGTTTGTAGCAGAGTGCAAACTCTGCATGGACATCCTCCCTAAGCCACCCTCACATCTCCCTTTTTCGAATCATTTTATAACTTAAATTTGGAACACGGCACCGAAACGTCACCGTTCTTGGCCTTTTTGACGCACTCCTCTCTAACTGACGGTGAAGTCAACACCTATCCTTGTTAATTTTTACTCTCGCATATTTTTGCAACTGTATTTAACCAAGTGAAGTTCCCGGAACAGTTCAAAAAGCTTTATTATCTATCACAGTGAAAGTGAACATTTTGCCTATCTTGTATATTTTTGTGATACATTAACGGACCCACCCAAGGGTCCGTATCTTTGAATAAAGACCATCCAAGTAATATCCATCATCTATTATTTGTGGCCATCACGGCCATACTGGCGCCAACGTGATAAGAAGAACCCAAGACTTCAACTCCAAGCCCCGGAAGTTACTTCAAGACCCTGAGATCCACTACCACCCAACAACAACTCAAGACAGAAACTCAAGCCAAGAAGATATAATAATATAATTTTGTGAACCATTTATTTACCTCATACACATCCCATTAATTCATAAACTACCAAAAAATTCTAAATTATCCTACTTTATTTTCGGACCCATTTGGCATAAATAAAAAAGAACTCAAATAATCACATTCATTTATTAGGTAATTTAATAGGCAAAATAGTACAAGATAGTAAAACTCTGCAGTCCTCCAATTTCAATTCCAATCTTATAATAATAAGCGTCAGCCACCCAGAACCGCGACGTCCAACTCTGTAAATAAATAAATAAATCTGTAAATAAATTCCCATTATCATCATCATCATTATCTACAGTACACCTACAGTAGGGTGCTTCTTATAAGACCAAAAAATTTTTTGTTAGATTTTGTACCGCGTCATGGTTTTATTCTGTTCTAGTGTACAAAAAAACACTATGTAATTTTTTTTATTTTTTTTAAACATCATTTAGGGGTCGCTACCGGCAAGTAAAAAAAAACAAAAAGTTAGCAAAAGAAATCGTTTGCAATATTTTCAAAAGAGCAGTATGTTACATAATATAAACAAAATGCCAACAAAAATGTAAGAAAACTATTATAATAATGTACTTTTCTTCATATCTGGGTATTTTTGCCTGCATTTTTTTACTGCCAAAAGAAGATATTGCTTCTGGTCTTCATTTGTTGTGATTTTTGCTTATTATACTCTTCAATTAATGCCACACCTCGTTCAGCAACATCCCTAACTACTTTCATTGCACGTATCATACTTTTTCATGCTATATAAACTTCGTCTTCGTTCCATAAACCAGGGTCTTCTTGCAAAAATGCCGATTAAATGCCATGGATACTGAAAAACCTTAGGGTGTTCGAGGATACAAAATACTCGAGATTTTTTTCAGCAATAATACCTATTATGATTTGTTGTCCAAGCTTATTCGTTTTGGGCTGAAGTCCGAACCTTCTTCTCTAGTTCTTCTTAAGTGCGGCAACCATTTTCTTCTTAGATAAGATTTCTTAGTGATTTTTACTCCTTGTTCTACTGTACAATCTGCCGCAGTGTAAAAATGTGATCTATGGTACTGTAACCTTTTCGGAACCCGGCTTGTTCGAGAGGCTGATACTCGTCAAACCTGCGTGCTAGGCGATTCGTAACAACCCTCGAAAACAGCTTGTAAACATGACTCGGAAGCGAGATGGGCCTATAATTTTTAAGGAGAATCTTATCATCTTTCTCAAAGAAAAGCACCACACTTCTGTTCCATGCTTCTGGCGTTACACCTTGGAACAAGACAGAGTTAAAAAGCTTCTGAAGGAATTTAAATACTGGTGTTCCACCCGCTTTCAGTAGCTCTGATGTGATTCCGTCCTCGCCCGACGACGGCTTGTTGTTTTTCAGCTGTTCAAGGGCCATCCTAATCTCATACAAGCTGATGCCCGGGATATCCTCAGTATAGTGTCGGATAAGCTTTGCTCTAGGTGTATTGAGCTATTAACAGGTTTATAGGACTGAAGTGTATAGCAGCTGTCCATAGAACCGCCCGATCTCCCTCAGTACTTCTGGCTTCGTGGACGCTACACTGCCGCCCTCGGTCTTCAGCTTTGTCAGCTGGCTCTGCCCAATAGACAGGTCCCTGGCGGAAACTTTGATGCCTTTCTTTTGCTCAATCGCTTCTTTAATATTTTTAGTATTAAAGTTTCGAATATCGCACCGCAGGGACTGGCATATCTGTCTGTTGAGCCGCCGATATGACTCCGTGTCATCAGAGGACTGCAGAGTCATAGAACGCATTTCAGCCATGAGGTGCAGAGTTCAATCGGTTAGTTTTAAAGGTCTGTTTTTACGACAGGGCTTGAAGAACTTGGAACCGACCGTGTGAACAGTTTCCACCAAACTGTTATTTAAGAACGTCCACGAAATCGCAATCTAGGTAAGCAAAGCGATTTGTGAGTTCCAGTTGGAAGCTTTCTGGGTTCTGAATATGGGTCGCAGATGGTCGGAGCGTACACTTCGCTAGGCAAGACCGCTCTAGTTTGACGTTTATATTCAATGTGACTCTGGCCATTCGGTGATTGTTTCCGGTTTTTACTCGGTGGATCACGGAGACATCGTTGAAGCGACTGACACCAAACTGCCGCTAACTCGTGAGTGATGGGGACATGACATATGGGTATGCTACTATGCTAGGTTGCAGGAAAAGTAATAAAAGCATGTTGCCTCTTTAGGATATGTCCGAAAACACTAAATAACGCGTTTAAATGTTGAATTAAACCGTTTTGCATACAGATAATATTGAGTGAAAAATTGAAAAAAATTAACAAATTTTCAAAACTTTGACATGCGGTAGCGACCCCTAAAACTCGTTTAAAAAATCTAAAAAAATTCATGGATTGGTTTTTTAGGTGTAAGCACCGAATGGCGGCCTGACGTAGTCATTTTTTAAAAGTCGATAAATAAGAAGCACCCTAACCTACAGTACACAAATCAAATCGTTACACCCCATAATACAGACAATAGACACTATCACGGCTACCCATTGGTAGCTAACAATATCTTTCGAGTGTAGGATTTAGACGAAAGTCATCTTTCACTCGGAGATATAATTCACACCAATACCTAGGACAATATCCTAGGAATTGGACATACGAGTAGTTAGCGGGGTTCTGCAGGTCTTCGAGACCGACAGCCAGACCCCAACTCCACAACTCAATACATACCCCATCTCATACCCCATCAACTAGCTTATTTTTCTAAATTCTAAAACGGGCATCGACACTCCTGACCTAATTTCGGCAAAGTAATTCGGCATAAAACTTTCACCCTTTCCCACACCCCAAAAACTAAATTACACAACAAACACTACACACACACACTATCCTTGATAAGTACTCCCACTCTGTTTTCCTTAGCTCTCTCTCTAGACCCTTATTTCATAAAACTGAATGTCCAACAGTGGACAATACGTCCACTAAATAACGCGATAAATATTAAAAGCTAATACTAATTTCAATTTGATTACTATACCTACCCATTATCTCTTCTGCTTATTTTTACACCGCTCATAAATAATTAGGATTTAAAATAATTTCGAATCCGAAATAAAATTTTACAATCATAGCAAAATAATTTACAAAACAAACAAACGTGGAATAAATTAGATTGACAAGTTTGACAAGCTTGACACTACTCAGAGATACGGTCAAACAAAACAAGTGTCAAGTCAAACACTCATTGTCATTGCCACTCAGTTGACACCAAGGTTGTCATTTCATTTCTCCCCTATTTTATTTTTTTTGGCATCTGCTAACAGAACTTAGCCAGTGTCAGTAACCAAAGATAGTCATTGGACTTCTTTTAATTTTTGGCTCCGACCAAACGGATTTTGCCAACGTCAAGTATTAGTTAATAACTTCGACTTTTGCCCACGAGCAATTCAGCTAGTGTCAATTTTATTTTAAAATTTACTTCAAAGTTTTTAAATACAAACTTTGTTTCTTTTCCTTCATAATAAAACACTACAATGGAAAACTATAATTACCTAAATAAACCTGAACTCCAATACGAATTAAAAATCAGAAACATTGAAATCAACCAGAACCAAACTGTAGAAACTCTCCAACAATTATTAGCCCAAGCAATAACTTCCAATCAGCCAATAAACCAAACTAGCCCAAACAATCTCGATACCGATATCCGAGATGTAACTAAATGCCTTAACTTAATAGAAGCTAGCCTACTAAGTTTTCCTAACAGGAAAAATAAAATACCACCTTACATTACACACACTAAGCTCAGATTCAACCTTATTAACCTTGAATCTGAAGACATTACAAACGAACAACTAACTACTCATAACGACCTATTCAAACGATTAAGAGAGCTAGAAACACAATACAACAACTTGATTAACCCACCTTCCTCCCCATACTGCTCGGCACAAACCAGCAGCGTAAATCTTAACCCCGCAAACACCTATTTCGAAACACTTACCGAAAAATTGAACACAATAGCAAACAACAATAACAAATACCAAACAGACCTTAAAAGATTCATCTTTAAGGGTCAAGGCTGCCCACGAGACTTCATAATCCGTGTGAAAGAATACGCCCAAGTTAGAGGACTAACTGAACACATTCTTTACAACCACATCTACGACATTCTCTCTGGACCGGCACTAGACTGGTTCAGAACACATAAAGACACACTCACAAACTGGCAAACATTCAAATCAGCAATCATAAACGATTTTGAAATTGGAAATCATGATTATAATCTAAAAAAGCTAATAGAAAATAGAAAACAACACCCTAACGAACGCGTCATAATCTACTTCTCCACTATGGAATCCCTTTTCAACAAACTTCATAATCAACTGTCCGAAAACGAAAAAATAGATATTCTATTACGCAACCTACAACCCCAATATAGTTTGCGAGTAACCCAACCAGACCTTCTTTCCATTCCTACCCTCCTAGAATCATGCAAATTTACTGAAAAGTTACTTCACGTCAACAATCACTCCCAAGATTACTTCAATACTACTCCTTCTCCGTCTAATCCAAATAAAAACACTACCAATCCTAACTATCAACCATATATCCCCCCTTTCCCTTACTACATTAATGCCGTAAATACTAATAAACCATCCCCAACCAGCAGCCAATCCCAATTTTCATGCCCCCGCTGTAGAAACAATTCGCATACTTTACAGAATTGTACTAACCCCCAGAAAGTCTGCTTTCGTTGTGGCAACAAGGGTTACACAGCCCTCAACTGCCCTAAATGTACTAAAACTCCAAAAAACTAAATAAGGAGGAGCCCGTTCAACATAACAATTCTAAATTTGATAAACAAGATTGGACAAATTGGTTAAACTCACTTTCGATATTTTTCAAGTCTTACCACGTAAACCTTCTCTTATTCGATGATAACGATCACGAGCGACCATTTGTCACAATAAAAATTAATAACTTACATCTGAACGGCCTCCTCGACAGCGGCAGTACTATTACAATACTAGGTAAGGATTCTTACAAAATACTACTAAAACAAGGCCTCACATTAAACAAAAACATACGGATAACAGGTACAGTAGCCAATAACCAAAAAATAAATTCTATCGGACTAATCACTCTTCCCGTAACCTATAACAATAAATTTTCACTAATATCAGCTCACGTTATACCTGAGGTATCACAAAATTTAATTTTAGGAATCGACTTTTGGAAAGCATTCAACATTGCCCCAAATGTCTTACACAAAATAGCCTCCTTCCAATCTCCTAAAACCACTACATTCCTAACAAATAAAACCCCAGAATCAAAATTGTCAACTCCTTCAAAAACCTTACTGAATCCCAACAAACTATAGCAAACCTAATAATAGAAAAATTCAAAAATATTTCTACAGACACAAAACCACTAGGTAGGACACATCCGGTAGAACACCGCATCGACACTGGTGATCACCCACCAATAAAGCAGCGATGCTATCGTTTATCCCCTGAAAAACAAAAGGCCCTTCACAAGGAAGTTGATGACATGGTACGCTTAGACGTAATTGAACCTTGTGAAAGCCCATGGCTTAACCCAGTACTAATTACCCCTAAGAAGGACAATACCTGGAGATTTTGCGTCGACAGCCGTAAGCTCAACGCAATAACAAAAAAAGATGCCTATAAACTACCACTCATTTCTGATATCATAGATAACCTACGCGATTCCAAATACCTTTCATCCATAGACATCGCCAAAGCCTTTTGGGAAATCCTTTGCGAGTTGAGGATAGACCCAAAACCGCTTTTCACGTACCCGGTCGTGGAATGTATCAATTTAAAGTGATGCCTTTCGGTCTCACCAACGCCCCCGCTACCCAACAAAGATTTCTGGATAGCTTACTATCAGATCTCATGTGCGACAACTCAGTATTCTGCTACCTCGACGATATAGTCATAGCCACCTCAACCTTCGAACGTCATGTTGAAATACTCAACAAACTTCTCACTAAACTTACAGATGCCAACATAACCATCAACTTCCCAAAATGCTCATTCTTCCGTAACGAATTAAAGTATCTCGGTTTCATCGTCAACAGTCAAGGTCTCCAAACAGACCCAGACAAAGTCAAAGCTATCCTGGACATACCGGTACCTAAAACAGCAAAGGATGTCAAGAAATTCCTTGGCACCGTAAGCTGGTACAGACGTTTCGTCCCAAACCTAAGCACACTAGCTACACCTTTAAACAAACTAACCTCTACCCACAAAAAAGCACCACCCTTCAAATGGACACCGGAAGCAGAATCAGCTTTCAACTCCATTACACAAGCCTTAGTTAGCACCCCCATCCTCGCCTGCCCTGATTTCACGAAGCCTTTCGCCGTCCATTGCGATGCCTCGTCCTTCGGAATCGGAGCGATGCTCACACAAGAATTTGACGGCATAGAAAAGCCAATTGCTTATATGAGCAAATCGCTCACCCACCCCCAGCGAAATTACTCGATCACAGAACGAGAACTTCTAAGTGTCATTACAGCACTAGAGCACTGGCGCTGCTATCTAGATAATGGCCACAAATTCACCATCTACACCGACCACTCAGCACTACAATGGTTTCTCCGCCTAGATAACCCCACAGGTAGACTAGCACGTTGGTGCATACGCCTATCTATGTTTAATTTCGAAATAAAACATAAAAAAGGCTCCGAAAATCTAGTACCCGACCTGCTTTCACGAAACATCCCCAATGTTAATATTATCAATCCCAGTAGTACTACAGACGAATGGTACATCTCCATTTTTAATAAATGTAAAAATAATCCCTCATCTACTCTCGACTACACAATTAAAGATAACAAACTTTATAAATACACTAATTCGCTAACCCCATTCAACTCACAATACAGCTGGAAATTGGTCGTCCCCTCAGAACACCGAAACTCCATAATTGCACAAAATCATTGCACACCAACCGCAGCTCATTTCGGTACCTTCAAAACCTACCATCGTATTAAACTAAACTATTTCTGGCCTGGCATGTACAAAGATGTGGCAACATTTATCTCACGCTGCGACACATGTCTCGCATATAAACATCGTAACCAAAATGCTATCGGTCTAATGGGCGAACCTAAACAATGCTCACGACCATTTCAGTGCCTTTCAATCGATTTTATTGGCCCACTACCCATATCGCGTAAACTAAACAGATACATACTAGTAATAACCTGCTGCTTTTCTAAATACTGCCTATTATTCCCAATTAAACGCGCAACTTCCTCGGTCATCAAACATGTCCTAGAAGACTTAGTATTCATGAACTACGGCATTCCAGAAACAGTCATTTTAGACACCGGTCCCCAAATGACAAGCCCAGAATTAACAAACATGTTTCACTCATACAAAATACCACACATACACTTCATACCCCTTCATTGCCCTCAAGTAAATACTGTCGAAAGATACAACAGAACCATTATTACGGCAGTGGCATCATTTGTTAATGACGACCACAGAACCTGGGACAAACACCTCCATAAAATACAATTCGCTATCAACTCGTCTGTTAACGAATCAACCAAGTTTACCCCAGCTTTCCTAGTATTCGGTCGAGAACTAGTACCGTGTGGTTCTACCTACTCCCAAAAGGACACCACGGACGACCTCATTTTTGCTCCAAGAGATATATATGCAGAAAATCTCGGCCAGCTTATCCCCATTTTTGATAAAGTACAATCACGACTACACTCCATTCACCAAAACAACGCATCCCACTACAACAAACATCGTCAAAACTTAGAGTTTGAACCTGGCGATATAGTTTGGAAACGCAATTATCCCATAAGCTCTTCCGACAAAAACTTCTCAGCTAAATTAGCACCAAAATACATTAAATGCATCGTATCCCAAAAGATTTCTCCTTTAGTATATAACCTAACCGATACGAACAACAACAACTTAGGACGTTGGCATATCAAAGATCTAAAACCAACCAAAACCGCAAAACAACCTAACTAAACTAAAATTTATTCAACCTATAATTATCCATAATTGGATAAAGCGTACTACACTAGAAAGTAGTCACGCACACATTTTATTTTTGTAAACCTTTTCACCTCATCACGCTTTTCGGCTTTACCATCAAACATTGACGTATGTCAAACACAACTTATGATAAATCATTTTATATTTAACTATTTTTCTTCTTCACTTGTTACAATTAATTATCTAATTAAAAAAATTAGATACACCTTATCGACGAAGATAACGTCGTAATTACCCACTTTTCAATAATAACAATGTCTAATAAATTTATACTTCAATTTTAATTAAACTTGCTGCTAACCAAGTTTATATTAACTTAGCCTACCTTACGATTTCCACAATTTGAACTTAACGTATACGCCAACTATTTCTCGTATACAATTTTTTTTTCAATTACGATTCTCGTAATAATTTAATACTTTCTCTCAAACTTGTAAATACTACATCACCGTGCGGGTCTAGCGACACGATAAATAAGCCAAAAGCTAAGGATTATAGAGTCGGTTGTGACTTACAAGCCGACACAACCCTGGTGGAAACTCTTCGAGAACAATTAACATAAACAAAACTGTTCTCCAATTTGTAAGGGCCTGATTTCGTGTAATAGGAATCAGACACCTAGATTGATGACGAATGCTTGATATGACGTATGACTGACTTAGAATTTCCACCATGTACATACTCACTGTAGATATCACATACACTCAAAACCTTTGATCACTCACGACCCATACTTACATTTAATATTGATTTTTAATTAACTTTAAAACACTTTGAATTAATTTATTTACACTAACATTACACTCACTAATTAACACACAATATTTCGGAACACACACCAAAATTTTACCAGCATCCTATACATACTGAAATACTTCTACATCAAAAAAAAAAAAAAAAAAAAAAAAAAATGATTATAGGGCAATCAATTTTTTTTTTTTTCTCCGGCCCCCCCGGGTACTGTAGCAGAGTGCAAACTCTGCATGGACATCCTCCCTAAGCCACCCTCACATCTCCCTTTTTCGAATCATTTTATAACTTAAATTTGGAACACGGCACCGAAACGTCACCGTTCTTGGCCTTTTTGACGCACTCCTCTCTAACTGACGGTGAAGTCAACACCTATCCTTGTTAATTTTTACTCTCGCATATTTTTGCAACTGTATTTAACCAAGTGAAGTTCCCGGAACAGTTCAAAAAGCTTTATTATCTATCACAGTGAAAGTGAACATTTTGCCTATCTTGTATATTTTTGTGATACATTAACGGACCCACCCAAGGGTCCGTATCTTTGAATAAAGACCATCCAAGTAATATCCATCATCTATTATTTGTGGCCATCACGGCCATAGGTTTCAGCATATAAAATGTTTTACGATGAACCTGATAAGGACGTTCGAAACGAAAACCACTTATATCCTTACGATCCTTGCACTTGTACCTTGCACCACTCCCTTACATGCATGCATAACCTAACTAGCGTGTGTAACTACAATTGTCACAGCAAGCCCTTTGCTCTCTGGCCCTCCACAAACAACGAGCTGACCAACTTAGTTGAAGTTCGTTTACAAGTAAATTTTGAAAATTGTTTGTTTATTTTTGGTGATGTATACTTTGGTGGTGATGCTACTATGGTGAGTATGGCAATACCCCCCGATAGGGGGAGGCCCACGTCCAGCACTGACCTGTTGTGGGGCTGTTATTGTTATGGTATGGGACGACAAAAATATATCTTGAAAAAAGATAAATATCCATATTATGAACGTGTTTACTGCACTTTAAAAGATATTTGAATCCAATTTTCTCTCGCATATAGCTAGCTACATATATAATAGTGAGGTGATGTTCATATATTTTATTTAATATCACGAAGCGAAGTACGAGTACCTAGTTGCATCAAATACCTATTGCACAAGGATTATGAAGTCAATACGAGTAATAAATTGGTCGACATTATATCTTGCTCGCTTCTATGACTGAGCTTTCTCCTACTGTACGTAATGTTTTGATATTTTGCTATAGCAGGTACATAGCTTCACATCGTTCAGTTGCTCAAACAAATCGTTATTCAACGATTTTTCTTACTCACTTATGTATTTCTAATGTCTATAGGTACATACGTACCTAAAATACAAATTGCACGAAAACAAGATGATACAATTTAGCAATGTCATGGAATTAGCAGCGAAAAGGAGAGCAGTAGGTATCTGAACACGGAAAAAATAAAGGTTTGCATGTCTGATTTTTTGCCGAACCCACGACTCCAGTGAGCTGCCGTACGAAGAAATCTTATTCCTATTGAAGTATTGATTGATCGATAGACCAAAGATGCTTCAAATTATACATTACTCAATGGTACTTCAAATTATACTTGTACCGAAATTGTAGTATCAGCGAGCCCCTGCATATTAAGTATACCTACATACATTCATGTATGACGCCCTCCCGTGCAGTATAATCCTATGCTGTATAAAGCGGCCAATGGCGGCCATTTACACCACGTCTGACAAAAGTTTGAGTGTCATCCAGAAGACTGTGTATCACAATAGTGACAGATTGTCAGACCGTCGTTGCCTATAATTGCGATTCACATCAACTCTCAAATCCCTTAGTCGCTTCTTACGACATCCACGGTAATGATACAGCTAAGCTGATGCCACACAGAAACTTTTCTTAGCAGTCCCGGCACCACATGGTACCTTAATTGTAGTATCAGCGGGCCAGCTCAAATCAAACCCATCAAATAACCTCGACCTGTCCTTCACCGGCACCCGAGCCGAAGTTTATCCCGACAGATCTACTCGCCGTTTCACTTGCCAGTTGCCCATACTCTCGCCACGGCCGATCACTTTCCATTTCCACCTTTATTTATTTCCAACATGTAACGCATTGGCAGCTCAATGAGGTGTCCGGTGGAACAAAAGTGAATTTAAGGCGAAATACACAGGTAACTAACATCCGTTTGTGCGGTATTTTTGGGAAGCACTATCGCGTGCGTTGCCACCTTCTTTACACAATAATATCTATATGGTTTATGTCAAACAGTTTGACAGATGCGTCCGCTAGCGCTGCGCATTGCACAACGCTGCGTCGACAGATGCGTCTATAAAACCGTTTAATATAAACCGTATTTTTATGAAAATAGCGGTTTCCCCCGCTACAACTCATTTTTCCGCAGATAAAATTATCATACATACCTATACAGTGTGCCCCACTTTAAGTGTTCCAAGGAAAATCCCAAGGCGTGGACCAATCTGTGGCATTAGTGAGTGGAAAACCTTTTCGATGAAAAGTTATGGTCGATATTCCGTTTTTCAGATATTTTTTTACCATATACGCCTTTTTTACACTGCGGCTAAACTACTCGATAGATCTCTCTGACTTTTTGCATTAATAATCTAATATAATTTAATAGGAACGTATTTAAGCTGATAATGCTATGATTATGACAATAACAAAGTGTTTTCTTGTGAAGAGTAAACGGTGCGTTTTACCATCGCAACGCAATGTTGAATATGATTATGACAACTTGCTGACAAATCTTTATATCTAAGCTCGCTTCTAAATACTCGTCCCCCACCTTCATAAGGAATGCGGACAACCGCAAATTCATATGTATGCGAAAAATAGATAGTTATTAGAGTTAAACCATTAGGGCTAAACATAAACTTAAAATAAATTAAATTAACTAGAAACTGGAAGTCTTAAGTACACTCATTCCTTTTAAAGATATAGTTCAACTGAAACATAATGATTACCCACTTTACCTCCAAAGCTGTTGAAAGCAATTATTTATACCTCCTTATATATTTCCGACCTCCCATACAAAGTCAGTCAGCTAATCGTGAATTTTGTATGGGAGGTCGGAATTTTTTTTTCGTTTCTCACCATTGGCTCCATAGTAAAAGTTGTTCAGTTTGATGGTCTGATCATGCCTGCAAAGTTTTCGGTACACCGTCCCTAACACAATGTATTCACAGAAAACAATGGTATTCTTGGGTATTCTGCACCAAATTTACATTTGGCTCCATTGAAGTTTGAAGTAGGTATGCTTTGTCGTAGTATATAGTGTTGTCGTCGCCGAGCTCTGTTTTCTATAATATTTCTATAAATTTTTAACTACTTACAATAGAAATGGAACTAGGTATGTACAAACAAAAATATTTAGAAACTTCCCCATTCCAATAGCTAGGCTAATTCGTTGAGCGAGAAAGCTATTGTAAATTACAAGAAATGTGAAATTAATGCAAAAAAACACTAAAACTATTGTAAATTACTTTTGTGAGAAGTCTTTATTCTTAAGTGGAAAGGCATAAATAAGCTAGGATACTCATAAACGAGCTACAAAATTAGTAATAGGTACTTAGGTCAATAGTTTTACTCATTGGTGTGTGTGTAAACTGCGCCCATACAAAAGACATCAACGCGCGCACGAGTGGAAATGCTGTCCCGTGTCCGTGTTAACTTTAATAGGGCTGCTGTTTTGACAGCTGTCAAACAAAACACGTTTTGTTGAACACAAAATCGTATTGCAAAGGATTTGGCTTAATTTTACGACCGGCCGCCTGCCAGACGTCAACCCTCCGTGGCATGCCAGTACTATGGTTTTGATAATGATGATCATGAAGTCCTGCCTGTTAGCCTTCATAAGGGACATAAGACTCGAAGAATAGATTTCCACTACTGTCGATCCTGCGCCGTGGCTTCGCGGTCTTTCCAGCTGAGACCAGTGATCAGTAGGTATAAAAAATCGGTAAAAGGGGCGAGCTGTCCTTCTGTATATTCTCTTTTCTGTGTCACAGTGGCCATAGAATGAGAGTTGAGTGTCGCTGGCATTAACATCTGGCAATAGCTAAAAGTTAGCAGACTTGGAGCCCTGTTGTGTTATTTTTATGACAATAGCGCTTAATACCGTAATTTATTACTGAAAACAGTTAAACTAAATGGTGCTAGGCGTGTAAACTGTAAATATCTCTAGGTAACCAACTGCATATACAGATAAACCGCGTTTAAACCGTCGGCAGTACAGATGCCGAAAGTCTCAGATTCAAATCCTGCCTGCTGCGGTGGAAAATTTTGCAAGTTTTCCAACAACCGCATATACTTACTGTGAAACAAAGGTTACTAAAAACATTCAAAGACAAGACAGTAAGCAATCTTATCAGCATTCCGTGGTTAACTGTAAGTTTAAGTGGTACTTATTGCCTATTCTTCCTGGCTTTGTTTTGTACCTAGTAAATATAAGTCCCGTTTTGTCCCGTATGTAAAAGCTTTCTTCTATTACGTCTATAAAATGCACTATAGTAAAAGTAAGGCCTTTCTAATAGGCCATACTTGACAGCTATTAATATCATGTTAAATCTTTGATATGACATAAAGTCTATGTTTCTTTGTTGACATGGCTTCTATTGTATTATGGGTTTAATAGCTGTCAAATACGGCCTGTTTAAGTATTAATTAACTTCGGAAGAACTTCGTACTTCAAGCATATTAGGTATACCTACTTACTTTAGACGTGGAATTTCAGAATGTTTGAATGTGACATCAAAGAATTTGTGACAAATTTGTCATATTTCATACAACTGCATTTTCCGCAGATAAATACATTCATTGCCTTGTGATGCCGGCTTAGGATAGCATCACCCCATATCTTCCCCGTGGGTGTCGTAAGAAGCAACTGAAGGATTTGAGACAACTCTAACATGTGTAATGCAATTTTAGGTGGCAGGCTGCCTGACATCATGTCACTATGGTATGGTGATACACAGTCTTCTTCTTCTTGAACTTTTATCAGACGTGGTACCTGTGTATGTCCACTGCTGAACGTGGGCTTCCTCCAATTTGTATTACCATATTTAGTACTCAAAATGATTTTCAGATGGATTGGCGAGCGCAGTGCTACATGTCAATTATGTTCATAGTGTACGTTGCTGGCTCTGTATGATTATCCCTTTATCTAAGATACCCATGTGTAGAATTGGGCTGGTGCTATTGTACCTTCGCCGGCACCACACAGCACAGCAGTGATGCCATTCTATAGACATTGTACCTATTGAAGGCGTATCTATGATTTAGCATCCTAGTTAGATCGCATCAACATGCAGTACCTTGTATCCTAAGCAGCATCCACGATATGTCATCAACAGAACAGCTGATATTCGCACAAAGACGCCTCGCCGCGGCAGTCCCTGTGCCTGTATAATAAAATAAATATATCGTAGCGGTAAACGTTTATAGGGGCGGCGGGGGCGGGGCAGGCGCGCGGGGGGGCGATGACCTCGCATCGGGTTTACGAGTGCATTTGCACAGTGACAGCCCCCCGCCCCGCTGTAACCCCCGCGGGCTCCCGCGCTCGCCCCGTCGCCCTGCCGCGTGCGTGCACGCAGGACACCGACTGCGAACTGTGGAGACTGCACTGGAACTGTCTGGAAGATTCTGAAGGTCCAGCAGTTACACCTAAATGATGGAGTAACCGGTTGAAACTAGTAGCGACACTTGTTGGAAAACTTGCAAAACTGCCTCATTTCAGGAGGTCTTCCTCCATTTAGAGTTTCTAATAAGAACTCTACACTATGCAATCTTAAATGCATCATGCATGACATCTTACAAAGAGAGGAAGCTTACTTAATGGAAGTACCTACCTAAATGAATAATGAAAAAGTTGTTAATTAAATTCATACCCTGTTCATAGGTAAATGGAGATTTGATCGCTTCTTCTTCTTTATGGAATCGATCGACAACAACTTTTTATTTGCCCAATACTTGGCCTACCGGAGGTCCTGCATACTGCAAGTGCTACGGCAGTTTGGGCATGAGAGAAGGTGAGCTATTGTTTGCTCTACATTTCGTTGATAGAGGTCAATATAAAAACAAATATGTTTTATCTACTCCAATTTGAACCTGCCTGCAGGAAGTCGGATGATCTCTGGCTTTCACTGAAGCGCTTTACTCAATACCAATAACTTACTGAAATTCAGCGTCTTTAAGTTTACCAGTCTATGTTACAGTACGATTCTCGAAATCACAAAATCAGCCAATTATGATTGATACTGGCGCAGCTACTCAAAGCTAATACACTAACCTACATCCAGTCAGTCTGATTTGCCATACAGGGCTGTTTATCTAAAGTGGTTTATTTCAAGTTAGACTAGTCACACAGCAATGTAGATCAATTTGAAAGGACCTCTTTAGGCGCTGGTTTAAATATCTAAGTATCTTGTATAAAAAACTTAACCAGCTTAAGGGTAGAACACACCGCCTCCGTATGCGTGACTTGCACGTCGTCACGCGCGTCACTATGACGTTGTATTGTATGGGAGCGCATAAGATGGTACGCGCGTGATGACGTGCACGCATACGCGGCGGCGTATTGCCTCTCATACAATTCCATACACTACAACCTACGCAAACATTTCATACCTCCTGCATACGGAGGCGGTGTGCTCTGCCCTTTATAGGTCTGAATACACTGGCTGACATAAAAATCGGCAGACAAATGATTGCTCTCCTTAATTCGATATCCTCTAATCGCTCCGCAAAAAGCGGTTTTGTTTTGGTATCTCTCGTCTTTCGTCTGACACAGGTAGATATGGTTTTAGATTGGTGTTGGGTGTATATGTGTGTTGTTTTTCTTTTATTGTATCATATGATATAAATTAGCATATATACCTATGCTATATCCCTTGTATCTGTAAAAAAACTGCTATTACACAACGTCTCACAAAAGTTTGAGAATCATTCAGAAGACTGTGTATCACCTTAGTGGCAGGTGGTCAGCCTACCCCGCAGCGAATATAGGCGTGATATATGTATGTATGGATGTATTTAGAAGAACCAGAGCGGGTTGATCCCTTAAATGGGAAAATAAGGCTATAGCTGATAGTACCTTAATAAGTACAGGTAGATACCGCTTAGATAAGTCCCAATAGTAATAATCATAAGGAAATCCGGCGCCTTTACTGGTTCACTACTTAACTTAGGTTCGGGTTTATTTCTGAAGGCATATGAAGGATCCAACTTGGCATAGGTTCATTACCGGTTATGATATATAGGGTGAATTTTTACTAGTGACCGATAGCGAAAACATAGAACCGGCTGGTGATAAGGAACAACTTTCCCCAAGAAACATAGGTCGAAATACGAAAAAAAAATTTGGACGTCCCATACAAAATTGCCGATCAGCTGATTTGAGTTACTATGGGAGGTCAAAATGTTTTTTTCGTATTTCGACAAATGTTCCTTGGGGAAAGTTGTTCCTTATCACCAGCCGGTTCTGAGTTTTTGCTATCGGTCACTAGTAAAATTTCACCCTATATAGGATGGGCGTCATTATACCAAACTCAAGATTAAAATACTTACCCAGTGATGTTAATGCAGGGTGTATAGCATTTCACCCTTCCCGAGTTTAAACGCATCCTTCTTTTTTATGCTTACAAAAGATTGAGCAATAAGTATTTTTGAAAAAAGGTAGTAAATAAGCTACCTAAAAATGTATCAAACATTTATGGGACATTATTTGAAGAAGCTAAAGATAAGTAGTCAAAGTTGAAAAGTGCATCCGTGGAGGCCGGGATTCGGCATATTTACCCTATGCCAAATCGGGCTCTAGGCAGGGTCTGAGAACTAATACTACTACAGCCACTACAGTCCACTGTTGGACGTGGGCCTCCCTCTTTCGGGGGGGTATTACCGTACTCATCATCATCAGTCGCAGGCGGATTGGCGAGCGCAGGACAAGATGTTTCATTCACAGAGACCCTTGATGAATATCCCTTAGTCCCACGGTTGGAATTGGGGTGATGCTATTCTAAGCCGGCAGATGCGATATACCGCGGGTACGAGAAATATTACCTAGATTACTTTCCCTTTTAGAGTTTTATGAAAGCACAGAATTATGAAAGTCATGCAGAGTGTATGTTATGGTGTATCTAATCTACTTAGCTATAAGAGTACCTAATAAGAGTAGTAGGTAGGTACCTAAGTAGAGTCTTTCTGGATATATACTTATTAGCAGCGCTTTCATATTATTTTTATTGTACCTATAGTTTTTCTAAACAAAGTAACTAAAAATTTTGCAGAAACTTGCGCGTTGATGTCTTTTCTATTGCCGAATATCAGAGTTACGCGTTATTAATTAAGAAGGTTTAAAAATGTAAGTTTAGTAATTCTTGGTAATATTATTCTTTTTTAAACGTAAGGCACCTAGTACCTACGTATAAATAGATACATTTTCCAAATAATATAATCATGTAAAGAGAAAATACAATACCTAATTAGTTCTATTCTCTAACTACGCTTTAAAAAGAACCATGAACCAACACAGTCCGTAAACAAGTCAGCAAGTCAGTGCCCTTGGACAAGCAATAGCAAAATCCCATGAAGGGTAGTGCCCTGCACTTTATTATGGAGTATTGTTTGACGAGGGCGTCGATCTCGGTAAACATGTCCATGCGTGAGCGTATACAACCAATCTATACGCCTTTTGTGTACCATTCTCGTACCAAAACTTTATCACGAAAAATCTTTTTCACATACATCGCTGGGTTGACAAGCTGCTGGTTGTAATCCTTGTGTAGCGAGAGAGCAATGTACAGTAAATGGCCTAAGCAGAGTATGGATAGCTGCTCACCAAGTTAGTATTGGTTCTTGTGCGCTTTAACCAGACACCTAGGTGGCGAAGTCAACAAAACGTTAAACCGCAGTAAAGCTAAGCGGATGTTTCCAGCGGACGTTTTATGAGCACCAGCTCTTCTAATGTCTTCCTACAAACCGTGTCTATCCCTACCTAGATGAAACCTAGACTAGACACAACTTTCTATTCTGAAACTATTCATGAGTAGGAAGGAAAGAAGGATTTTGTATGCGATATTTTTTGCATTTCGCAAACCAAACGGATCCGTTTAGTTCCAAGCAGCCAAAACGATAGGTAATCAAATTAGAGAGACGATATTACAAACTCTTCAAAACTTTTAAAATAAAACTTTTTAACAGCGCCATCTGTTGTTTACTTTGACTACTATTCTCTTTCATTCAAATTGCGCCATCTGTTTCTCACTTCTGTTAACTTTAAGAAGGTCATTTATGATCTAGTTCCGTTTTATACCGTAACCATATGTTTCCAATGGCGCTAGTGTGCTATAGGTATAATGTTGCCATAATAACAAAAATCCTAACATATTCTCCAAAAACTGTAATATTATGATAAATATACTGATAAATATACTTAATGCCAGACACGCTCACAAATAGGGTTTCGTAGTCAACGTTTAAATATCAGGTCTTTCAGCATTACAAAGTTAATTTAGTTGCTGGTTTGTTTGCAGCTGTATGGTTACCACCGCAAAAAGAAAACACTTTTGTATTTCTGAAGTCTTTAGTGGTACAGTATCCGTTTTAGTTTTCATGGTAATTTCATATTAAGAACTACGTGCCATATTTTTTTCAAATTTTTAGCATGCATACTTTAAAAATTACAGCTGGAACAAATTCTGGCTCAAAAACGCCCCTTTTAAAAGCAAATATCTCGAGACAGAAACATTTTAGAGACTTTGTTTAAAAAAAACCTCCCCTTAGATTTGAAAGACCTATTCAACGACAACCTATTCAATATTACAGGAGAAAAAAAAATTTTTGCTCCCTTTTCACATGTATGGGAAGGGGGTCCAAAAAACAATTAAAATATTTTTTTCCTAAAGTTTCTAAATTTGGGTCAACACAATCTATCTTCACACCAAATTTGATGTCGATAGCACCAAAACTGACGAAGTTATGAGGGCGCGGCATACAGACAGACAGACAGACAGACAGACTTGACGAAATGATAAGGGTTTCTAGTAGACTACGAAACCCTCAAAACAGTTAAAAGATAAAGATAAGCAAAACATCTTTTTATCAGAAATAAAATATTTGTTAAAAACTTTTTTAGCACAGAAATAAATCAGAGTATTAAAAATTCAAGAAAATGGAAGATACTGATACTGATCAAGATCATAAATAAAGTTAAAAAGAACTTGCTTTAGTTATTTCAATTTCATGTAATATGCCTCTTTGTTAAATTTGCATTGGCATACTGTAGGGTGAAACCGCAGGGCAAAAATCTATTACCTACATAATTTAAATATGAAGCCTTTTTGGCAACAGAGCTATTTAAGAATGTAATGTAATATATTCAGAGAGGGCACTTCAATTGAACAGGTAATGGAAGTGAAAACGAGATCAAAACATAGGACTTTCACGAATCATTTTCCGCTTCAGTATTTTCCGTCTACATCTAAATCTAATGTTTAGGCAGCTGTCAAATGAATGCATGTTTTAAAATAATATTGGGTGAAAAACTACTGACCGATAGCGAAAACTCATAATCGGCTGGTGATAAGGAACATCCTTTTTTCCCCAAGGAACATAGGTCGAAATACGAAAAAAAAATTTGGACCTCCCATAGTACTGAAATCAGCCGATCGGCTTGTATGGGAGGCCCAAATTATTTTTCCTATTTCGACATATTATGTTTCTTGGGGAAAGCTGTTCCTTTGTCACCAGCTGGTTCTGAGTTTTCGCTATCGTTCACTAGTAAAATTTCATCCCTATAGTGTACGCTACTCTTCTAGTACTAGAACATAAGTTGAGCAATCTTCAGATGATTAACGCAATCTTTTAGCGTAGGTAAATCGCGTAATGTTTTTTTTATTTGTAACGAAAAATACCTCATTGGATTGGATGAAATCTTGAAGTGTACGCAGAAATCGAAAGTATTGAAATAGCAACATTATTCTGTCAAAAAATAACGCAACGCGATGCGGCGATGGTCAATTTTGCTTTCTGTCAGTGTCAATTGTGTGAAATCGTTGAGCGGTCGCGAGTTATACGATTTCTAAACACAATTTCTATAATAAACACGACGCGATCATCTATTTTCATGTAGATAATGATACTTTGTCTTACAGTTAGTTTTTTCCGTTCGTAAAATTGTTATAACCGTTTTGTGGTCTACGAAAAATCGGTTGTAAAATAGTGATTGTGAAAAGATCTCTCTGTTTTTCATTATGTTGTTGATGCCGTGTGAAATGTGAACTAGTGCTTCAAAACTAAGTAATACCAAGCCTGTGGTAAGTATTTTATGTTAGCAATAGGGTTTGTCTAATACAAACAGTTTTATTTACAAAATTCGTTGTAATAGAGGTCAAGTTGTGTTTTGTGTGCAATCGGCGTCACGCTCGATAGCAAACTCTCACATCGATCACTGCGTCGTTTCGATAACAGTAATCTCAACAGTAATATGAATATCATAAAAAGTGTAACACTTTGTCGTATTCATGTTAGAAATAGGTACTTATCTCAAGATAAAAACAGTATGTAAATTGTTTCTATATGGTGCTGCTTGCTGATCTCAAAACGAACGTTTTTTATAGGATTTTAACGGTATCTTGATTGAAAGAAATCATTCTAGACCTCATTAATTCATACCTCACTATTTCCTTGCTTTAAGGTATTTGCTAAAGAAAGTTCTTGTGGAATTTTAACAGGCAGATCTGTTGATATTTATCACTTGCAATAGCTGCATGTTCTACTGTGCTAAATCTGTGTGTACAAGAATTTTATGTATTTAAAGAGTGGGAAGTTACTTACTTCTTTCACATATTTTCCAATCAAAAAGTCACACATGAGCTGGTCCCATTTTTCCTACATTTCTGAATGTGTATAAGTAGTTAACTTTCTTGCTGCTAATCTTTCTTATAAGACCTAAATAAGAAGTCACATCTAGTATGTACAGTAAACCCTTGTAGAGCAGTCTTCTTCTTTTTGAGTGGAACACCAAGTTGTCCAATGATTCAATAAACCCTGTAGAGCAGTGGGCTGATGTGTACTAAGGTAAAGTCAAAGCCTACAGAGTGGGTTGCATATTTTATATTTAAATCCTAATTTGGTTTTTCGAGAATACATGCCAAGCAAGCATAGTTTCACAAAAATATTCACGTTCTTCTGTTTTTATTTTCTAGGTGGGCACACAACCATGTCTTCAGATGAGTCTAGTGTTCGTGTGGCGGTCAGGTCAGTATCTCATGATTTATTTATCTTCTGTTTGGTATCAAAATTGTATCTGTGTCTGAAGGCTGTACTATCAGCAGCAATACAATCTGCCCATTTAAAGGATAGGATCATCTTATAGGGGTATACATATGCTAAGAATAACCAGTGTAATATGTACATTGCTCCACTGAATCGATAGGTTGCCACTGCTGGCTGATAGTATTAATAATACAGTGTGACATACTTCTATTACATCTGAGAACCAGGGGCAACATATCTGTGTAATAATACCTGTGAGACCTGTTTATTAATGTTTAATAACAAATTGTTATTGACTTCAGTATGTTATCTTGAAGATAACTATCATAATCTTGAGATATATTATTAATCCATTACATATTTAGTACCAAGAGTCACTACTGTTCATTATTGTCAGACATCTGATTAAATATTAAACAAAATGTTGTGTAAGAAAATGCACAAGTGTTTACAAACTACTCAATATGCAGATTGATAATTTTATCACACCATACTTATTATTACTAGCACCTAATCTGAGCAAGCAAGCTTATCATTCGTTTGTAACTGATGTTTGATATTGATTACTGATTAGTCTTTCTCAACTCCTTATTTATTTATTTAACCGTTTATTATTTGATAAAGCACAAGGCAGATAAATAATTCGTTCTTCCTCACTTTTAAATTTTCAGGTGTATTTATGTTCTTTAACCACAATGGTGCAAGTTCGTCAGGGGTGACCAAAAAGTGTGTGGCACACGGCCGCATGCGTCTGTCGCACCCATCTTACGCGGGCCATACCTACACTTTCATACTATGATTGTCTTTTGTTTTAGGTCACACAGAAATCTGCTCTTCGGGTTTTTAAAAATAAAAAAAAGTCCTTGTTCCATCACAAAGCCAGTTATTGAGCAGAGTCAACGCTAGCTAAGAAAAGCACATGACATTGGCGAAATCATTATTATAGAAACGCCATAAACAAGAAATTGAATTGACTATATGACCACAGTCGCGTACTGCTGCGATCTGCAGCGCCTGACGAACTTGTACCTTAAGTCTTTAAATATTTATTTATCTCGTTTACCTTATCATTTCAGATGAATGATTACAAGTATGTTGTGTATAAATTGTCTTGTCAAGCTTATTTCCAACAATGGTAAATTAAATATTAAAAACACTTGACCTAAAGACTGTGCTAAGAATAGGTTTTGTTTTCTAAAGAGTTATAAATACATTTTTGTTATTATAACTTCACATAAGCTAAAGTGAGTAATAAAGAAAGTGAAACCATGTTTTCAAAATACACTTTACACTGATTTAAAATAACATTGTAATCTTTTATTCAGTGAATATGTATTGCACTCACTAGCTAGACTCTATTATCATATAAATTAATAATGTAAGAAATGTAAACATGTAGTGAATCTCTTGTATACTACAGTTACGACGATACACACTTTCCATCCTTACTACTCTATATTTGCTGTCCAACAGTCCATCCAAAACGTAGGTATGATGGATTTCCTTTTATCCAGCCAGCCACATTTATTTACACGATCCGCCGCAATTTTACGCACCCCTGTAGTACTTACCCTGTCCCTGACATTTGTTGATGGCGGGCGCCATTAGAAACAGGCGTCGGCTTGCCGGGTTTCGTCCGACCCTTCACTTCAAGCTTTTTCTAAATAATGGGCGTCTATGTTTGGACCGAGCTTTGCGAAATTCGCAAAACCTTGTTATTGTAGAGCTCCTCATTTGCTTTTGATTGATCTGAAAAGATCACGAATGGCACTCTTGGTGTAATTGATAATTGAATCGATTCTCTGCTCAGCTCATTCATGATCATAGATTTTTTTAAAGATAAGTGTTATCATTATCAATAATACCTACTGGTGTGCAACCAAAACTACACCACTATCATCATCATCTACCTGCCTTCATCCTTAATCAGTTGGGGATGGCGCAACATGTTTTAGTAGAGCACGGAATCATGTAGCAAAAGGATTTGACAATATGTATGTTATGACCGGTCGCCTACCTGACGTCAACCTCTTGGGAAGAGAATGCTATTGTAGATGGTAACCATCGTCGACAGATATTCAGCTGAAGTGAAAAACTCTACGTCGCCACCTTTTACGAAGGACCCTGAGTGGACTAGCGCTAGCAGATTTCTTAGCCGCTACTACACGGTATACAACCTACGCCACTAATTTATACAATTGTTTGCAATATGCACCCCTGCAATTATTCAAAAGCAGACCCTTATTTCTAGACATTCGCCGCCGCTCACGCACAAAGCAGACTATTGAACTTGTCATCAGGTTCAACCCCTATTTTTGAGCTTTTTCCAGACAAGGGGGGTTCATTGCAAATACCCGCCGCCACACGACGGCATTAAGCTCATTTCAAACGGAAAATTGCAAATTCTCGAGCGAGACACGTAAAGCTCGTCATTTGCTCATAATTGGTCTGGATCTGTCTATCTTCCTACATTGATGATAGGGAACCGCGTTTTAAAATCCCTCATTAATCTAAAACCTAAATGTACTTGAAAAGAAAACTATTAAGGGCCTTAGCATAAATTAGGACGCGTGTGGAACGCATGTCTTACTTTTTTGTGGTAAGGCCATTAATAGTTTTGTTTTCAAGTACATTCAGGTTTTAAACATTTCTGTTGGATCTAGGTTTCACTAATCAAAACAACAAAAAACACTACTCGTTAGATACTTTATGTTTGTGTGTATGTTCAAATCTCAAAATCTTTCATCAGAAGTATCTACCCAGTTTGGTTTAAGTTATCAGAATCCATTATCGCCTGTTTCGGCTGGTGTCGTGACGGAACCATTGTCAAATATAGAGTACGATCTATGCTAAGAATGTTCGCTTTACATAAGGATCGCTTGTCGTGAGATTTTAGGGTGGTCTGAAGGTTGTTGTGACAAAATCGGCGTAGGTATTCCTCTCTCCGAGATTATGTAAGAATACTTGACCTAAAGCAGTGTCTCTGCTTCTATCGCTCTTTTTTAGTTATGTGAAGTTTGTGCCGCTTTTCTTATTTTAGATCTCAACTTGCTATTACTACATATTTTCTTTCTTTAGTATTTAAAATCATATTAATAACTAATGCATTCTGTGCTGAGATATAATTATGTATGTACCTAAGGCATAATTACTTTATCCTTCATTTACCTAGCTCTATGTTATTGTATGTATTCGAGTTTCGAGCTCAATATTAAATAAATCTTTACTTACCGACCTGCTGTCTGCCTAGTAGCTTTAGTGTCTTATCACTTTGTAGTAATATTTGAATACCTACTTCTTCAGATACCTTTATCCCTAGTATAAACATGAGGTAATCATCAGATCATCGTATGTAATATCAGTAATCTGTACCATAAAGAATCGCTAACAGACGGTCAGTTCACTCATCTACGTTGTTACGTACTATTGCCACCACATCAACCTATTATTTAAGGGTCCCACTTATACCTGTTTTCATACAAACACTAAGAGAAACCCGTATAAGTTGATCCCTTAAATGGATATGTTGATGTGTTGATGACAGTACTACGTAACAATTGTCTTGAACCGCTACAGTGATTGTTACATGACACCATGGCACCTGGTGATTCACCAAGCCTTTGTCTGCGTGGTTACTTAACCATACTTAACTGACCCTTATGTACACGCAACGCATCTTTTGTTCAACACGGACGGGTACTTGAACGCGTCTCTGCAGAATTATGAATTGAAAGATTACTTCTTGAATTGTAATGAATTTAAGGGCTGACAAGACATGACAGTATCTTCTGAGCCCCAGTCGCTAGAAACTGGGGACTGAACTAGTGCCCTACAGCTCACATTAACATATTTCTTCTTGTTGTGTGGGCCGCCAAGTCGACGAACGACTCAATAATAGGCTTTGTATCAGATTGAACACATTTTGTATACTTACGATTGATATCGATTTTTTTTGTTGAAGGATGCCTTTTAATAATTCATCCGATAGCAAATATCTACATGACAAAATTACTTCCGCACAAACATGACAAAGTTACAAAGTATGTTTACCAATCTTTTTATCGTTACTGCTTTTCTTAGAAAACTTGCACGCGAGAGCTTCATTTTATACCTATATTGCGTGTCGCATACCTAATACAACTTAACGCTATAAACTAAAAATATAAAAGCTACTATAAATATAAAAGCTTTGAAAGTGGTAGATGAAAGTTCGGGACAACATATGAGGTGAATGATTTACGAGCTATTAAAAGCTATAAAAAGTGTGTTTATGAAGGAAGCTGTCAATACGATAGGATCAGCTGTTGGTGGTAAAATGGCTAAATGTGATGTGCTGGTCACGCCAAGCGAAATTCTTATGTGTAGTGTGTCGTAAAAGGTTACCGGGAATAACATACGCGTGCTGGAATTTCATTATAAAAACGATATAAACGTAAGGCTTCTTCCGGGATGGTATTTTATGGGAAAATCTATAAAAGCCCTGACGACGCGCAAAATCTTCAGTCAAAAAATATCATAGGTACATATTAAATACCTTTTGACGTTGAACGAAGACAAAGCCATAGAGTCAACATAAAAATTATGATCCACGAACAACTATTACGAAAAGAAGTATAAGCCATACCACAAGCTAAGCTAATAAGCTACCTAAGTATTAAACATTAAACTTACCTACTAAGTACTTACTTAGGTACTAAAAGCATAAGCAAGTGGGTTTATTGCTGAGCTAGCAATTTCTGATTACCTGCCTGTCCATAGCAAAAAATTCAATATCGTTTTTCTAAATCCTAGAACGCAAGCCAGTATTTCCGTACTTCACTATTTCTCATAGTTTGTTTGCATTACCTACTTAGCTATTACGAGAAATCATCAAGATGTCGTCAATGTGCCATCTTGTTATTTGCTCGTGATGACAGTTTTTTGTTTCCTAATCATTATGCGAGTAGTTCCATGATTGCTACTACTGTCGCTAATGCTGTTTACTCCACAAACGACCACGTAAAGAAAAGAACCGGCATCAAGTTAAGAACAAGTGTCAACTGAAATTCTCTTTTTCTCACCTTTTTCTCTTTCGTGTGGGACACCGAGTCGTTCAACGACCCGATGAACCATGGTGTCAGAGTTTTACAACCGCTTACTGCAAGTAGCAGGCCTCTGACATGGTTGTGTAACGACCGCCATCATAGACAGCAACCGGGACCTACGGCTTAACGTGCCCATCCGAAGCACGGAACCATCTTACTTGCGGACAATCAGGTGGTTCAGCCGGCAATGTCCTAACCAGACTGGAAACAAATTCACAAAGTGATAAATATCAACTTTTTGAGTGACCCCACCGGGAATTGAACCCGGAACCTTCTGCTTAGCAGGCAGTCATACCTGCGCCTCATCGGTTGTCGAGGTGTCAACTGAAATGTACTTTGATTACTGTGTGAATAAGTTCGAAATCGAGGATTTTTTGCGCCGGTGTCATATGGCCATCGAATCAATTGCTGCGCCTGCGACTGACCTATGGCCTTGTATCACTTAGATACGTTTTTTTTTCTACTCAAACCTAATTCTCATACCGTCACATTGATGGATAGGATCGAGATTGCGGACAGGTGTCTACAAAGAATATCCAATATGAAAAAAATAAATTTTGGATCAAAATAAACAATAATTTTTAAACAACAAACTTATCAACATACTTCATTGAAGAGATAATCGAGGAAGTTTCTTACATAATTAGTAAATACTAGCAGCCCGCCCAGCGGTTTCACCCGCTGCTACTTACCTGTTTTCCCGTAGAAATTGGATTTTTGCCCGTAGTAAAAAGTCCATTACTCCGATCCAGCAGAGGTAAATGTGCGAGCAGAAGCGGCCCGTCATGCTGAATAACTTTTACTTTGAAGCCATTACTGTATCTCTTATTGTTTATATGGGATGCTGGTGGTCTACATCAGGTACTCCAGACCCTCGTGACCATGTGCCAGCAGAAGCGGCCCGTCATGCTGAATAACTTTTACTTTGAGGCTTTTACCGTATCTCTTATAGTTTATATGGGATGCTGGTGGTCTACATCAGGTACTCCAGACCCTCGTGACCATTTGCCAGCAGAAGCGGCCCGTCATGCTGAATAACTTTTACTTTGAAGCCATTACCGTATCTCTTACAGTTTAGATAGGATGCTGGTGATGTTCATCAGGTACTCCAGATCCTCGATGACCATGTGCCAGCAGAAGCGGCCCGTCATAATGCACAACTTTTTCTATGAAGCCATGGCCTTATCTCTTATAGTTTAGATGGGATGCTGGTGGTCCTCATCAGGTACTCCAGATCCTCGATGACCATGTGCCAGCAGAAGCGGCCCGTCATGGTGAACAACTTTTTCTATGAAGCCATGACCGTATCTTTTATAGTTTAGATGGGATGCTGGTGGTCTTCATCAGGTACTCGTACTCCTGATCCTCGAGGGCTGACAAAAAGTAGTCCATGTCCATCTTTACTATGCTAGTAATATCAGTGCCAAATTTCGCGAAGATCGGTAAAGCGGTTTGGCTTATTTGGGTAATATCCGCTGTATTTCCCGCTTTTCCTGCTGCTAACCGTTTTCCCGTGGAAATGAGGAATTTTCCCGTGGTAAAAAGTAGCCTATGTTACTCAGGAATATTGTAGCTTTCTAATGGTGAAAGAATTTTCGAAATCGGTCCAGTAGTTTCGGAGTTTATCGATTACATACATACAAAAAAACAAACAAACAAACAAACAAAAAAACAAACAAAGTTTTCCTCTTTATTATATTAGTGTAGAAGTGTAGAAAAGAAAGATCTTCAAATTCGAGATACCTAGGCATTGTTAAGTTAGTAACAAAAGATTTTAAATGTTATCATTATAAGCTAAACAAACGTAAACTCCTATGTGGCCTAAGTATATTGTAAATTTTACGACACGATGTATCGTATTTTATGTTCTTGGCCATAAATTATCCAATTTCGGTTAGACCACACCTGTGTGCTTGTCTAGCCTCGCAGTTAATGTAAACTGCCCATTTGCATCATGATATTGTATTCCAAGGCTAATTTAATCTTCAGTGCAGTTTGTTAGTGTAATAGCTTTTACATTGGCCTATCTTTGACACTGGTCTAAAGCGAGATGGCCCGTTTCGATGACTTCAAACATTTTATTTTCTTCATGTGCCGTTTGATGCTGGCTTAGAATAGCATCACCCCAATTCTACCGTGGGTGTCCTCAAAAGCGACTAAGGCAGAATCTTCCAGGGAACTAGCAGGCGTTACTTGTAAATGCAACATCTTGAACTGCGCTCGCCAATCCGCCTTGCAAGCGTGGTGAGTATGGCAATCCCTCTGATAGGGGGAGGCCCATGTCCAACAGTAAACTGTTGAGGCTATTATTGTTATAGTATATGTCAATTGAAAAGGTTTTGAAGGTGGGTGGTGCATGCGGCAAAGTTACAAGTTGTGCAATGTACAATACTGTAATTCGATACTAGTGGGATGGTAAGATGACACCGTGCAGCGGGTAGGCAAGTCAGGCGGCAAAGAAACTGAAAATATTTAATAAGTAAGTAAGTGCTACTTATGTCACCTCAAAGTTAGGTCTAAATTCACTGCTACTGTCTGTCACTCAAATATTTTCAGAGATCGTGTAGCTTTTTATCCAACGGGGATAATTCGTCGGTAGTCGACTATATTACAAACAAATAACATATTTCCGTATGAAAATAGCACTTAAAGTTATGAAAAAAGCTGCTTTTTCGCGCAAAAGCAAACTGCTTTGTACAGTTCAAACACAATATCGTTATTGTCAGTCATAGTTGTCTGTAGTTTTCTAGATAATTGGATATTTTACTCAGTTATTACCTCCTCTAGCTCGTTCTTCATAATGTGTCGCAAATACTGTTTTAAAGTGTTAATTTCTAACTCTGCTTGCCACTCGAATGCATATTGCGGTTATAACAATTATCCTTTGCTTACAATACTTCAGGAATCTATTGAGTAAATCCCTAATTTCAAATTCTGCTTTCTGTAAACTGTAGATTTGTAAGCTTCTTTAAATTTAAGTCTAACAATACTTCAATAATCTATAAATTAGTTTCTAGTTCTGCTTTCTAAAAATTGTAGATTTGAAAACTTATTTTAAGTGTAAGTATTCAGAAGTAAGTTAATGATAACGCACGAAGTACACGATTATTATATCTTACATACCTCTTTCAGTCATTTTATTCCTACCAGATCAGCTGACAAGAAAGGGTTAATCACCTGTGTTCAAAATAAGCTCGATCTATGCGCCTACTTCCATTGACATCCTGTCGCTGCGTCGCTGCGTTTCCGTAGAGTGACTGACCTTTATGATGAGACGGGTGTGTCCAAACCGAAAACGACACATCTTCAAAGGGAACTTACGAAAATAAACGTTCGTGGAAATACTCGTTAGAAACATCTTTCCTAAAGTATCTTCAGTTTCAAAGAGGACGTTAGCTACTGTGTAAACTTTCAACGTCTTTGAAAAGAATATTCTTAGGCTGTTTCTATCGCGTGTGTTTGAGATATTCTAGGTAGTTGAGTCAAAAAACATATAATAACTACGGAGTTTTAATTGAAATTAATTCACAACTTACATGCTATTAGTAGTACCTCAAAAAACAATGAATATTTCAAGGGATCAGTTTATTATAATAGTTTTTCATACCTACATATTATTTAGATTTTAAAAGTAGCGCTGACAGTTGTGCATTAGACTGTAGTGGACAGTACCTTCACGTAACAGTGAGCGTCAAGATGGAGGGACCAAGTCTCGGATTCCCAATCTATTCATATCAGTTTTTAGTACCAAAATTCTACTATTTGCTACCCTTGTTTATATTTTAGCTACCTCAATAGTTTTGTTAAAAAATAAAAAATGTTTGGTCCCTCCATCTTGACGTCAAGATGGAGGGACCACGTGCAAAAATCGTGTGGATAAATAATCTACCTATGCAGAGTTTTAGTACCTAATTTCTACCTTTACAATATCGCCTTTGTTTGTGCCTCACGTGAAAAGTTTAAAAAATATCGACTATAAATGTTGGTCCCTCCATTTTGACGATTCAAACATTTTGCATTACGCCGTAATGAATACGTTTTTAAAGATTTTTCAAAAACCATAATTTAGTACCTATTTTCTACCTACAGATAATACTACAGTCCGTATTTTAAAGTTTGATTTTACATAATAAAATTGATTTTTTAAATTTGTATGAAGGCCTAACATAAGAGCCCTTTCACACGGGCGATTTTTGCCGGTGATTTATCGGTGGTGCAGTATCGGGCAATAAGAGGAATCAATAGGTCAAAATAAGTATCACATTTAATTTTTTTGTGTTTTCTAAACACTACAGTTTTTATTTCATCGAAATCAGTCCAGTATAACCAATCCAAGGATATAGCCCTGTAAAAAACAGCTACGTTTTTCGAATTTGCCGCATCAACGATTCATTGACGGAGGCGGGTGACGTCAACACCATGAAATCAACTTATACTGGTTTTCCTTAGTAACTGTATGAAAAACCAGTATAAGATAATCTCTCCATACAAACAAACGCTCGTGGCTTCCTCGTCACAATATTCATTGTGATTGTCAGTACAAGTTAAATTCAATACGAGAACGTAATGTGGGTAATATGGATCAAGTCCGATTTCAATACGAGAACGTAATATGGCTGACCGCTAGTATTGTTCTATGTGCAGCAGACAAAGTTTGTATGGAGAGATCAACTTACACTGGATTACATACAGTTACTTAAGATAACCAGTATAAGTTGATCCCATGTGTTGACGTCACTCGCCTTCATCAATAAATCGTCGGTGCGGCAAATTCGAAAAACGTTTTACAGGGCTATATCCTTGGATTGGTTATACTGGACTAATTTCGATGAAATAAAAACTGTAGTGATTAGAAAACACAAAAAATTTAAATGTGATACTTATTTTGACCTGGTGATTCTTCTAATTGCTCGACACTGCACCAGCACCACACATAAATCACCGGCAAAACTCGCCCGTGTGAAAGGGCTCTTATGTTAGGCGTTCATACAAATTTAAAAAATCAATTTTATTATGTAAAATCAAACTTTAAAATACGGACTGTAGTATTATCTGTAGGTAGAAAATAGGTACTAAATTATGGTTTTTGAAAAATCTTTAAAAACGTATTCATTACGGCGTAATGCAAAATGTTTGAATCGTCAAAATGGAGGGACCAACATTTATAGTCGATATTTTTTAAACTTTTCACGTGAGGCACAAACAAAGGCGATATTGTTAACCCGCCGAGAGTGTGGCAGGGTATGTCATACCCGGACTGTTACTTATTTGCGTATATTTTTGTAAACTACTGCATTTTTTTCTTGTCGCTCCATGTAGCTGCAGCTAAAGATGTGTAGAAAAGGATATTTACGTAATCGTATTGTAACACAAACCAGGGTCGGAGATAATCACGTATAAAGTGCTGTCGGGTATGTAATACCCTGCCACATAGTTGGCGTATACATTTTTTGACAAAAAATTGCTTTGATGTTTATTTATTTCGATTATTTTGTGTATTATTTTTTATAGCTTTGATTAAATTTGTGTTATTCTCAACTATAAATTAGACCGAGATTTATTTTAAACGAAGTTTTTCAAGAATCTTCAGTAGACTCAAGCTCTGAGAATGAAATCGATCATACATTTTATATGCAAAAATTGCACTATATTAGACTCAAATTATTAAGGTGTTATCATTTTTGCAATCTTAAGAGTTATATATTTTTGATAAGTTGTTTCATTATATTTTTGAGTTTTATGAAGTTTTATAATATTTCATTTAATTTTATAATATTTTGAGGCTAGTAAAAGATGTGCTTATTTTTTTACCTTAAAATTACCAGGTTTCATTTCTATGAGGTTTATATTATGAAGAAATAGTGATATATTACCTAACTTTTATTTATTATAATGTTAACATATACCACTTGCATATAATATTACTAAAAAATATTATGACTATTTAGAAAAATAAATATAGGCATTAAAAAATCTGGGTATGTCATACCCTGCCACATCGCCCGTGTTACATTTTCTCGCCACAACCTGCGCGGGTTAAGGTAGAAATTAGGTACTAAAACTCTGCATAGGTAGATTATTTACCCACACGGTTTTTGCACGTGGTCCCTCCATCTTGACGTCAAGATGGAGGGACCAAATATTTTTTTATTTATTAACAAAACTATTGAGGTAGCTAAAATTTGAACAAAGGTAGCAAATAGTAGAATTTTGGTACTAAAAACTGATATGAATAGATTGGGAATCCGAGACTTGGTCCCTCCATCTTGACGCTCACCACGTAACATACGTAATACTTTATGCGTAAACTAGTGAAAATGTTACGCTTCCTTGAGATGCTACACCTACTCGTATTACGAAAACGTGTCAATTTTCTCTGTGTTTAACTTTCTCAGTGTGGTGCTAAGATTACTTTACTTCGTCTTCATTTGACTCTCGTGACTGAATTTTGTTTTGCTTGAGAAAATATTTGTTATTTATCCATGTTTTACTATTCCTACACATAATAAATCGAAATTCATAAACAAACGTTAAACTTAGTATTAATGATACCTATCACTAAAATCTTAAGAATATCTATTTCTTCCGGACAAATAGAGAAAAAGAAATCTTATGATGTGACAATGGCTAACAGGTCGTCAAAGCCAATAAAAAATGTAAAACTAATATACCTATGGGTCTGTACGAGTATAATGTAAAAACACAGGCGCAGGGAGTTAGAGTGGGGAAATATCTGGAAAGCTCCAGCTCTGATTAGATAATACACCTACCTACCTAGTGGTCTATACCTCTGTTCGTATTGTAGCTTTGTCCCGACAACCTTGAAAGTTTTGCCGCAGCGTGGATTTGATTCAGTTACGTTTTGTGTTTCTAGGATATCGTCAAAACACGTAAACATTTTGCTTAGATAGCGGAGGTTAACTGGAAAATAAACGAACAATTTGATAATCGTAATAAATTGATATTACCTCCCAAATATGGCTCGTTTGTAGAGCCATAAATAACGCACTGCCTTTATGATATTTGTAACAAATACAACAAGTAGCGAGCCAGGCCAGCCAGGATAATTATATCGAATCAAATAATCGATAGGAACCAAATGTCCCAAGACAGCCTACTGTAATATTTAACTGCGCTACAGTTTCTGGTAACTAATTCCTATAAAATTATTTGTAACAAACAAGTAAGTTGAACATGGTACTAATTTGACGAAGGTAGTCATGATAATCAATACAAGACGTGAGTTTGACCCAGACTGTCTACTGTAATATTTAAAACTGTTTGCTACATTTAGTGGAGTAGAACAACTTTGATGGACGTGGTGATGAAGCGATGGTCAAGAAAATTGTGGGAATGGACAGATGTCCCGGACAATGAGTCTAGAATTTGGTACAAAAAAGGCGGTCAAACTTTCAGTATATGATACAAAGTTGTAGATAGAGACCTACAACATCACATGGTGAGTGTGTATCTGCGATCCATAGCAACTTCGATTGATATTCTCATTATGATAGTCAGGCAGTAGGTAAACATGTGGCCATAATTTTTATGATCGTAATATCTGTTTACAAGAAGTTTACAAGTAACTAATATCATTTTCTGGTCAATAAGTATGGTGCCCTTGGCTGCAAATACCAGGAGCTAATAACGTAGTACAGTAGCGTTTCTGCCCCATATACCATTTAGGGCGTCAAGGAATCAAACTGGCTCTACCTAACGGAGGTTACAGATTCTATTCCGACAGACTAACTGCTAGTCTACTTGTGTCCGTGTTTTTGTTGACATCGCTTTTATGGAAGCCACTTCAAGACTAGTTTTTATCGCAGAAGCTTATCGCAAAAATAACAAAGGCATTCCGTTGGGATTACAATAAGCTTCGCCCCATACATAGATACATCTTACCAAAACTTACGTCATTAGATTACAGGATTTTTTGCTCCAGAGTAGGTATTAGACAATTTTGTAAGCTTAGATTTCAAGCCTTTTTAGGTAGGTATAAAACTTTGCCGATATTTTTAATATGCCAGGCTCCTACCCGCACTGATTGAATACTTTTGTTCTTCGCCTTTCAAGATGTAATATTAGCAATTCGAAATCTCAACGTAATCTCTCGTACCTGTACTAGGTATGTCCTCTTTCTGAAATCCTTTACCACACTGCTGCTTTTAAAAGAATATAGATTCGATAAGAAAAGAATAGATAGTGTTGACTGCATGCTTTCCGAACATGGAAGTTGCGTACAGGTCCCTTGTACAAATTAGGCGCCGAAAAGAACTTAAGTATTTAGTACCCCCGGCGCAGGCGCGATGTCCGCTCATTGTTCGTGTTGCGCATGCGTGTTAACAATCATGTCCGATGATCGATGGTCCGGTACCTTTTACCCGACTGACGTGAATTGAAGGGTACAGGTATTGTAGTGTAGCAAATAAAGAAATATAAGCCTATTTCCTTGGTAAAATTAGGTGCCAAAAAGAGCATAAAGTATTTAGTACCCTCTGCGCAGGCGCGATGTCCGGTCATTGTTGTGTTGCGCATGCGTGTTAACAATCATGTCCGATGATCGATGGTCCGGTACGGTGCGTTTTACCCGACTGACGATAGAAGGAAGATTGAGTTGCCTATCCTTTTTTTATCCTATTCTTCTCCTTCAAGTGGGACACCAAGTAGTCCAACGACCCGATGAACCCTGGTGTCAGAGTTTTTCAATCGCCTACTTTTCTGTTTAGCTGGATAGACAGGCCTGCCTATTTTTATAAAGGCTGCAGACTAAAATCACCAAGTTACATTTACATGGAGTTACATGCGTCGCGTCGGCTGCCATTTAAGCTTTGAAAATGATGCATTATAATAATTATTTTCAAAGCTTAAAAACTGCTGCGGTCAAACTCTACTCAAGTAAAGACACTTTGCAATAGGTACATACCATTTTTACTCGTATGACGCCTGTAAATGTGTAAAAATAACATTGATGTTTTAAAACAATTTTTGGGGTCGGATCTTTTTTTAAAACTAATAATTCGATTTTGTTTGGTAAGTTTTTCCTGACGCTAGAATTCAATATTTAAATATTCTACGGAAGATTCGGTTTTTATTATCTAGTTTTTTCGACTAGCATCACGGGCTGCACTAAACGTAATAAAATCTCCATTTAAATTCAGATGTAGCTTTGGTTAAATGCGTTTACGTGTTGAATTTTAAAATTAGGAATAAAGTGTTTGAATTATATTCTAATACCTGATAGAGTGATTCTATTACTACTTCGTCGAATTGTACCAGCCGACGATATTTGAATAATTAATTAAACTAGAGACCTACTGAGACATTTATTGTTTAGTTATGGGACTTCCAAATGTAGATATGTGGGCGCCGCCTTAAAAAAATGAATTTATTTCTGCTTGTATACTAAAGCCATTTTCAACAACTTTACATTACAAAACTAGATTGTCTATTGCGGAATGCAACTGCTGTTTATTCATACTAACAATACCTTAAAGGTAGGCTGTCAGCTGCTATGTAGATCACCTCTAGAACGTACAGCCACCCACGCAAGTTGCGAATGAAGTGTCATTGCATATTGGGTTGTGCAACTTCTCCTTTTTAGGGAGTGGCGAATAGTCAGCTGCGAGCAAAACAATCGTAAATAAAATTGTCACTTTATTGTTAAACTTGGCAGTTTGGCGCACCTTGTAACATTTTCGCTATGCATATTTGAACGGGTAGAAGAAGAGTGACTAGGAATCGTTTGAAAACTTATGTTTTTAAATTATATACTCGTACTAGACGCAATCTTACTATTTACTGCCAAAATCGGCTACAAAGCCACCTATAGGCGCATCAACGCCGACTTGATCAGGAGTAGAAGTGGTCACTATGGCCGAAAACGGCCGGAGAGATCATCATCAATCTTAATATTTTTACGTATTTTTTATGGCGAAAAATTATTACTGCGTCTTCCAAAGTTGTCGCTGAAGTTCCCTATAGGGATTGTTCTTCTCTTGCTAAATTCGCTCAGGCAAACTGGAAGATCTTCAGCGTTAAATCCGCCCGTCCATAAAGTTAAACAAACAACAAAACAATAATAGACAGGTTTATGAGCTGCGCCTCTAAGAGACAGCAGATGCCTTCTCTATGGTCTTTCTGGAACACTAATATTCGTAAATGTCATACTTATTGTCCCACTTATTTTGATTTCTGAATTTTGATATAGTATAGACACAATCGCCGTTCATGTAATAAAGCCACCTTGCAATATGTATTTAATCGCCAGATTTCCATCACAATTGATGTATGCATGCCAAAATCCGAGTTTATTAGCAAGTCAGCGAACACGATTAGTGTATTGCATTAGACTTGATTTGGGTAAGGCTATGTGGAACGGGAGTGGGCGCGCATTCGCCGCCGCCCACCGGTGGGCCTGTCGCCCACGGGGTAATGCAGGGGCAGGGAAATGGACAGGTAGCCGGTTATTGAAACATAGGTTTAAAGATTTTATTTCTCATTCACATTTTCTCAGTCAAACATACACACATAAATCACTCCTTTATCCCTAGCAGGCAGAGCGTCAACGGTTGTAAAAATACGGTCGTTATCGCCACGTCTGACAAATGTTTGAGGCGTTTCAGCTCTTTGTCGTGTATTACTATAGTGACAGGGTGTCAGCCGGTCGTCCAAAATTGCAATAAGCCTAAGGTACATGAAACCCTCGAGTACCTTAGGCGCTTCTTACGACACCCTTAGTACCTAGGTACAAGAAAAAAAAAACTCATTATTTTTAAGAAATTATCAAAACTGATGCCGAAGGCCAGACTCGGAACTGCGGCCTTTGTTTCGTTACCATTTAAGATTTTTATTGTGACCACAAACTTTTCATCTGTAGTTTGATTTTATTTTACTTCTCTACATACTTATCTACTTTCTCAGCGACAGAAACTAGTTAACCTTCAAGCATTTTTAAATGGCAGAACCTCTGTCTAAGTATAGATACCTACCTCTATATTTAGCCATCTAATCATCATAAATGAAAATCACTCAATCACTTCCAATATACAATGCGTGTTTGTCTGCATTGTAATAAACATAAACGATAGCCAATTCTAGTCAATATCCGTTATAAGGCCATAACAATCGCTTTTACCCGACGTATTAGTCAAAATACCTTATAAACGATGATTTGTCATTTTCCTAGTGAAATGTGAGTGCAAGAATACAATGGCTGTAAGTAGGGTAAATACTTCGAAACACGGTTACAATGTGTAATAATTGCAGATTTCTATCTAATGATACGTTGTGCGAAAGTCTTTAGAGGCTAAAGTGGTAAAGCGATTTGTGAAAAAATATGGTTTTGAAGAATCATTGAGGAAAATCGCATAGCGTAGAAATGCCGAAGGCGGTACAGACGGATTATCTTGGAAGTCACGATGAAAAAACCAATTTGCCTCATTAAAATACGATTTGCGTGATCTTTTAACAGGATATTGCAAGTATGGACTGGATCGACACCTACAGTACATACATACATACATACACACAACAACAACAACAAGCGAAAAACTTTGAACTAATTTTCGTCTTAACGAAACGTCTTACTTTATTTAAGAACTTTATTTAAAAACTTAAAGCTTTTAACATTGACTGGTATGTACATATTTGAAATAGGGAAATTCGTACGTAACCATCCTAATCTATTCAAGTCTGAAGTCCAAAATTAAAGGTTACGAAAAAGAGACCTGCATAAGTTGGTAAAGCCTTCATGTAAAACAGCACTAAATAGGAAAAATTGCTTCATAATGACTATTAAAGTTTATAATGCACTACCAAGACATTTACGAGAGTTGCCTAATAAATTATTTATTAAAAAATTGAAAAAGTGGTTAATTAATGAATGTTTTTATGATCTAAAAGAATATTTTAACTGGGAAAAGACATATTTGTAAATTAAATACAGTTTACCTTTTAGAGTTTTGATCTAAGTTTAAGTAAATTAAGTTGACCTTTATAATTATAATGTAATACAATAAAATAGTAATAATAGACACAATAAAATGACATTGTATTAATAATTATTGGATTTTATGATTTATAATTAGAATATAATTGAGGTTACGTCATATAATATAAAATGTAAATCAAAATGTAATGTAATTAAAATGTAAAATAATTTTTCCGTTAGATTAAATGTATTGCATGCCATATTATGGTTAAAACATGTGGGTCTAATTTAAGTATCAAATTGTCATCACATTATTGTAACACCATGTTTTTATGCAAATAAATGATTTCTGATTTCTGGCATATTATTACTTTTCAAGTAAAACTAGGTTTTCATTTTACCGCAGAACTACACAGAAATTAGTGTGCATGTTTCACGCCCCGCTGAAACCGCATTTCCACTTGAAACCGGGTGCACCGGGGACTATAAGAAATTAATTAATGCTTCGTAGTTCTTAGCGTGTCGTATGCACTAGGTAATAGCAATGAATTCCCCTTAAACCTGCCCAGAAGTAAATAGCTACATTTTCTGTAGGTACTCATGAAACATTTTGTTAGAAAAGCTTGAGATTTCACGCCCCGCTGAAACTGCAGTAGGTACCCGGAAGGAACCGTAACCGACTACGGCGCGACCGACAACAATAATTTATTACTTTAACATGCTTGGTAGCCAGTCTTTGAGCTTCGGTCACGCAGATTTGGAATCCGGTGTTACTTCTGAACTAATTAGTTGACAATTCGTTTCTATATCTGCTTTATTTACTTTCTGCTTCAAGCCATATTTTTTCTTGATTTCTTTCGGATTTTGTGACTTGATTTAGTGGGTATTTGATTTGTTTTCAAGAGAGTCATTATTTAGTCTACTGCTTCAGACGATCTTCAAGTAATGGCACCCTGTCACATGAAATAGAATTGGTGAATGCCCAATGCGACTTACTTATGTAAGTACTATTTAACTAGGTAATAAGTAAGCTTAGGAGTTTGGATTAGAAATAGAAGTGGTCGCCATGGCCGAAATCGGTCGTAGAGACCATCGTCATGAAGCAAACTAATATTAATTTAGGCAAGTAGTTTCGTTAAGGTCACAAAACTGATTGAACGTCTTCTTACCAATGCTTTTGCAAGAATCCCTTTCTAAACCGCTATTACATCGCACGTCACACAAAAACATTGATTAACGATGTCTGGTTTTTCTCGTAACCCTGAAAAGGGAAAACGCATGTTCATGCTGCAGATTGCTTTATTTAGTTGTTCAAAAGAAAATCGCTTGGTGACGTAAATTGGTCGCTCCGTCCGAAGGCCAGATATAACTTCAATACATAGTATAAAATGAAGTCACTTTTTGCATTTCTCTGTCTATCTGTCGTGGAATTGGCTAACTTCTTCTTAACCACGCAACGAATGTTGATGCGGTTATTTGTAATAGATAGAGTGAATCAAGAGGACGGTTTATATGAGTAACACGTTCCCGAAAAATGTCTTTTCCCGCGCTAAAGCAGTTATCAAATAATTTTACCTCAATTTAGTAACTGAAATTGAGTTTGGGGCAGCGAAATTTGTCATCTTTCAGAACTGCTCCGCCAAAAAACGCGCTCATGTTCATACACATTAGAAAAAAAACTTCCCTCTGTTAATAAGGTCTAATGTTTGCATGAAAGTATGTTAAAAAACGTAATAAAGTAGCGCGCATCGGCGCAAGCGCAATTCAATAGATCGCCGGAAGCCCTCATTACTGAGTGACTGTCACATGCATGACCCTTGCATGGGAACATGGGAACATATGGTGTGGGTGGACACATGCAAGCAAAAAGACACGCATCCTCATTGATAGAACACTTAAGGGCAGATCACACCGCCTCCGTATCAAGGACGTATGCGTGCGCAGTTGTAATGTATGGGGTTGTATGAGAGGCGGCACACTGCCTGCTTATGCGTGCACGTCATCCATCACGAACGTACCGTAGACCGTACCCTACCGTACGTGTCTCATACAATCCCATGCATTACATCATAGTTTTGTGTCGTCATCACGTCCGTCACGCATACGGAGGCGGTGTGTTCTGCCCTTTATTTAACTTGACTGCAGCTCACATTATCATTGATCATCTGTACGTTGTATCAATGCATCAAATTAAATAGCGCTAGTTGTGAGTGCCGACTTCTGTAGTACAAACTTCGAATACATAAAACTTAAAATATCGGCATCTATTTTCCGACACGTAGATAATTTGTGTTGCTATTGATTTAGCTTTAAAATCGCAAAATACGTTAACTAGTACGTAAAATAAGGCACGTTGTATTAAACAGGTGTACTGCTAAAATTACACATGAAATTATATAATAATCTATAAATAAGTACCGTCTGCAACATGCATAAAGCAAACAAGTAGGCGACAGCCTTCCCCATCAATCTTAGTTAATTAAGTAATGTGCATTACTGTAACGAAGTTATTCCGGGCTAATCCGTTCCATAGTGCTCGCAAATCATGCATGTTGCAATCTTGCGTGAGTTTATTACCACAGGCACGGAGTTGGGGATTTTCCCAAATTATTTAAATTGAGACAGATCTAGGTTCCTCTTAGTTAACTAGGTAATGTGCATTACTGTAACGAAGTTATTCCGGGCTAATCCGTTCCATAGTGCTCGCAAATCAAGCATACTGCAATCTAGCGTGAGTTTATTACGACAGGCACGGAGTTGGGGATTTTCTAAACTAAATTAATTAAATTGAAGCAAATCTAGGTTCCTCCAGGCTGAAATAGAAATTTGCGACTGCCACCTAGTTTAGTGAGGAGGTTAGAGTTCTCGAAATTCAACTAGAAGACTGGAAGTAGACATGGAGGTACTTCTTGACGTACTGTTCAAAACTGCTGTAGCTCGCTTGGAACCAGCTACTTCACTTTTCAACGCTTGGCAGCACCTCCAGTTTTGATCAGTTGGTCAAGAAGTACCTTCATGCGTATTTTCAGCTTTTTAGCCCGATGTGCAAAACTAAGGCTCTTTTTTGGCGATAACCTCTCTAAACTCTTTGATTCTGCACTCTACCGAGCCTGTTAACTAATCTGGCCCTGCTGTGTACTGTACACTACCGTTAGCCCTCGGAAAAAGTAGAGAACTTGTTCTTTACTTGAGCCGTCTCTGGTGAAAAGACATCGCGTGCACCATTGTGTAATGCACTAGCTAGTACTTCACGCCAGTACAATAGCCCCTTGCCAGTACCTTACGAGTAGAATAGCCCCTGCATAAACACTACTGGCAACTTGGCAAGACAGCTGTCGAACTGCGCACATTTGTTAGCCTTTGTAACGAACACGAGCAACATGGTATCTTTTGTTTGGGTTTGCTTGTTTCGACCATTATGGTAATGCAAACTCTTATGGTACCTACACACGACTGCATGTATTGTTATGTTATGTACTCATTTGTATTGCGTGTTTAGTTATAGGTCACTAAAAGTATGAATATATGAACTACAATGAAACTTTTTATAAAATCTGTGCTTTACTAAAATAGATTCCTGAAACCCATTTATCTTCATCTTGAATAATTGGCCATATCCTTGACCTCACGTCACAAAAATTGGCGAACAAATGGCCCGTCAATTCCAATGCATTAACCGGGCTGCGCATGCGACGACGCGGGCACTTCAAGTTACTCATTTATAGGTCAATTTATACTGGTTATGAATATGCAACTGTATGAGAAACCAGTTCAAGTTGGTCCCTTGAATATGTAGCTTGAGTTGCAGCGAGAACGAAATTGCAGTTTCCGTTGCCGCCCCATTCACAATAACTCAAACGATTTCGTCAATGAATGTCGAAAGACCACACAGCGAATCGTGTTGCGATGTTTGGAAGAGAGCACGTGCCGTATCTTATTTCGCACTTATATGAATGAAGCTCCTTTTTCGTCTCTGCGTTCACGTCACAAGCTCTTGATGTGTTAACCATGGTCAGTTTTCTACAAGCGTCTTTAGCAGCAATACTTTATCCTTTTGAAAGATCAATCTACATCGGTTATGCATATGAACTGTATGTGAAACTAGTTCAATTTGACCCCCTTATACTTAACTTATACGTACTGCTGACAGTACGAAATTGCAGTTTCCGTCGGCGCCCCATTCACAATAACTCAAGCGTTTTCGTCAATGAATGTCAAAAGACCACACAGCGATTCGCTGCGATGTTTTGAAGAGCGCACGTGCTTTGTCTTTTTTCGCGCTTATATGAATAAATTCACAAGCTCTTGTCCGATGTGTTAACCATGGTCAGTTTTCTAGAAACATCTTTGCCAGCTGTGTACGAAAACAAAGACAATGGAGTTTACATATTCCATACATTACTACCATATTTGCAATCAAGAAACGGATTGACGCAATCGATATTGATAGGATGGTATCAGCATCAGTTTTTTCGTTTTACTTTTAAGTAAGACATCATTTGCATACATGCAAGCAAATACAACATTAAATCAGTCAATGATCAGAACATTTTTTTTCTTGCATTCTTCTTCTGTCAATATCACGCACGAAATTGTAGAGTCCAAGCAATGAAAAGCAGACCTACTTACGTGACTCCACTACAGACTCATACCGTACACTAACCAAAATTTTCTTTCCCAGAATCCGCCCACAAACACCAGCCGAAGTCCTCGAAGGCTGTGGGATATGCGCCCGCGCAGGCGGCCCGGCCGGCGAGGGTGGGGTGGCCCTGGGAGCCGAGCGGGCCTTCACCTTCGACTTCGCCTTCGAGCCCAGCGTGAACCAGCAGGAGGTCTACGACACATGCGTCAGAAAACTGGTGGAGTCGGCGCTCGATGGATACAACGCCACTGTGCTGGCTTATGGACAAGTAAGTTTTTGATCGGTTCTAACCATCTTAAAATCATTTAATCTGCATATAGCTGTTACTCACAATCACTGAAATTGACACCAGTGTAACTGGCTGGTCCTGTAGATATATTTTTCGGAAAAATCCAGATATTGGTAACGAATGCGGTTTGTTCCCATATTTTAGGCACATCTTGGCCACTTTAAAAGCGTAAATGTCTGCCGAGGTTCGTGACTTGCGTTTCATTCATAAAAAGTTGTAATTTAAACATACATTTCCGCTTTATAAAGGTTGCATGTTTGCGTAGCCTTTTACACTGAAATTGCATGACTTGCCAGGCTAAATAAAGCCGGAGCGTATGTCAGATACTGACCCACTTGCTAAAATTACATGCCTTGCTATTGTTAGGCTTAGGGCCCAGCACGCGGACGACTATTTATCCGACTTCAAAAAAGAGGTTAAAATTTAGTCACTAAAGGCTTTCTTTAACAAGGTATGGGTATTTTTAAACAAACATCAGAGATTAATGGCGACGACTGGTGAAGCGTGGCATCAATAACGACCACGACCACCCTGCTAAGAGTGCATCGACTTAGAAGAAGTAGGTATATTTAGTTCGTTTTTGTAGTCCGTTGTATTGTAGCACATTGAAACCTTTTATTTTACAAAAACATGCGCATATCATTCGTACGAATAGTCAATGTTTTCGATCATTTACAACAAATAGTCAAAGATTGAACTTTTGATCCGGATCTCGTGGGATTACTAAAACTTTTTGTGTGTTTAGTTCGGGTTAAATGAGCTAAACAAATACATAAAGTAGACAGGTATAGGATTTCAGAATAATATTTTTTAATCCATAACATCCAACTCTTTACCCTAGCAAGAAATCTATAATTATTTTGAAATAGTTTACAAACCAAGTTTCATCGGGTCGTTAGTCAACTCGGTGGTCTACACGATAAATGTGCAAGGAACTTGTGATAGTGACAAAATTCATCACCAAAGTCAATATCACATATAGTTTTTGTATTATAGTCGTCGGTGTGCATAAGCCCTGCTTTTTAAGTTTCAACGCCCTCTTGCAATTAAGTCAGGTCAACAGCCGAGCTCTAGGTGTCTAGGTTTTGAGGGATGCCCTCTGTTAGTTGTAGTTTGTTAGGCCTTTTGCATGTAGGAATTTATGCACTTGTATGTAGATAGGTATGCAGTATATTGTACTACGGAAACGTTGTTGCTCGATAGTACTATAAGTAGTCCAAAACATATGTCTTCGAAGACGTGGTTTGGTAAAACGATTTCAACAGAATATTTAAAATATAAACAAAACTTAAGTGATTGGTTCGTTTTCTATTTTTGAAGATAAGAAATAAGAGACAACTGCCTTAAGGTGATATCACAGAAGGTGACGTCGCAGTCGCAACTAAAGATCAATTTGATTAATGGCTACATCCTGGTCAAACGCAAACTCATTAAGTAAGCCTAATAAATTACTAAGGCACAGTAATACAGGGTTTAAGGGACAGCTCCCCAAATACTGATAGGGTGCAATGAGACAATCAAACTGAACAATTTCCCCTTAGGCGACCCGGTGTCCCACTCGGGTTTCCCATAAGAAAGTATTTCAGGAGACGTAATTTTTATTTATTTCACATTTTTGTATGGGAAAAAGCAAAACGAAATTTACGTCTCCAGAAATAAATTCTTACGGGAAGTTGTTCAGTTTCAGTGACTGTGTAGCAGTATTCGGAAAGCTGTCTCTTATACCCCGTATAATTATTAATGATGTTGTAGTATGTTAATTTGAATACTAACGTAACCATAAATCATAAAACCTAGAGCACCTTATATGAGCTTGACACAGATCCTCTTAATCACCCGTCGTCATCCAATGTCATAAGGCTCGACCTTCACGGTGCAATCCTAGCTGCAAGCTGCACTTGTATAACGAGACTTTGTAACGGTGTGGGCTTACAATGGTAACAAGATATGAGCTGAGCCGTTTGCCTACTGAATTCACGTCTTAATGTCTGAAGATAGTACCGCTGAAAAATCATAAGGTTCAGATAGTAAGCGGAGCGCAGCCTCTACCCTAAGTTTTGCCTTTAAGATAAGAACCACAAACTACATGGTCCATTGAGGAAGTATGGAGACGGGGGTCAAACTTTTCATCGTGCGAATCAAAATAGATCCTGCGACATAAAGAAAACAATGCTTAGGTAAACAGGCTTGAGAGTGCCCGAAAAGAATAGTACAAGCTCACTAACTTCCAAAGTAAAACGCAACTTAGATAGCTCGTGCCCTCAACCTGTAGATCATTGTGGTGCTCGGTCTTTTAATCTGTACAAAAAAGTAGAGGCCAAGGTGCATGAGGGTGATTTAGGAGGAGCAGCACGCCTTCTTATTTCAGACTGCAAGATAGCGCCAGCCGATGAGGATACTCTGGACGCACTCAGGGAAAAACATCCATCTCCAACGCGATTGCTCTCTTTTGATTCACCTGACCCGCCCCTTTCCCCATTGTTTGTAACTGCTGATGACGTTGTCAGGGCACTAAATACGTTCCATACCTCATCAGCCTCGGGACCAGATGGTCTTCGACCACAACACCTCAAGGAGTGCATATCGCACTCTGCGGGCAATAATGGAACGCGTTTGCTCGAAACATTGACTGACATGTGCAACTTCCTTTTGTCAGGATCTTTTAACACCGAAGTTTGTCCCTTCTTGTATGGTGCATCGTTGTGCGCACTTACCAAAAAAGATGGTGGTATACGACCCATAGCAGTGGGCAGCACATTCCGACGACTCGTCGCTAAGCTAGGTTGCCGTGCTGTAAGAGACGAAATGGCTGCTCACCTGCAACCGCACCAAGTAGGGTTCGGTACAACATTAGGGTGCGAGGCGGCGATCCACGCTACAAGAACTTTCGCAATGGACCCCAACAACGCAGATTGTGTCATCGTCAAGGTAGACCTACAGAACGCATTTAACAGTGTCGAGAGGGATACGATGTTAGCGGAAGTTAAGGAATTAATTCCTTCTTTGTATCCCTTTCTTCACCAATGCTACGCCATTACCAGCAACCTATCCTTCAACGGGTCTCCCATCCCTTCCCAGGTTGGTGCTCAACAAGGAGATCCATTGGGCCCGCTCATCTTCAGTTTGGCAATCCACAAAGTGGTCACTTCACTAAAGTCCAAGCTTAACGTATGGTACCTTGACGATGGCACAATTGGCGGAACTTGTGAATCGGTGGCAGACGACGTGAGGACACTAGTAGCCGGTTTAGAGAAAATGGGGCTCCAAGTAAACTCCTCCAAATGCGAAATTTTTCCCTGCGGCGAGGAGGCCAATAACAACCTAGCGACTTTTGACTCTTTACTACCAGGAGTAAAGACGTTGAATGAAAATACATTCTCGCTTCTTGGAGCACCAATCTTCTCCGCCGCCATTCCGTCTGCCCTGGAAGATAAAACTAGGATGATTGCACAGGTCCGTGAACACCTAGGACATCTCTCGGCTCATGTTGCTCTTATTCTTTTCCGGGCCTGTTTCTCACTTCCCAAATTGACATACGTGATTCGTACAACTCCGACTTGGCTTTTCCCCGAAGAGGTCTCTGTGGTTGATGGTGCAATTCGCAACACTGTGGAGAGTGTCATCAACGTTACTCTCGATGACAACCAATGGCTACAAGCTTCTTTGCCTATCAGATATGGTGGATTGGGCATCAGGAGTATTCGGGCCGTTAGCTTGCCGGCTTTCATTGCCTCGTCGAACGGGGTTGCTGATCTTGTAGCTGATATTCTTAAATTACAAGGCGAAAGACCCAGCATCCCCTTTCAATGCGATGCGATGGAAGCTTGGGCAGCAGCATGCCCTGGTGTCGATCCACCGTCTAAACCTGAATCACAGAGAGCCTGGGATGACTTAAGTTGTAAATTTTCCCTGTCGGAGTTGTCCGAATCACTAATTGGAGCGGACGTAGCCCGCATCAAGGCGGTGACCTGCCCAGAGTCAGGAGCCTGGCTCCAGGCTCTTCCTTCGCCGCAGCTCGGCACGCTCTTAGATAATGACACCTTACGGATCGCGGTGGCCCTGCGCCTGGGCTGTGGGGTCTGCGAGGATCACAGTTGTCCATGTGGTGCCTCTGTTGACTCCACTGGTCACCACGGCCTCAGCTGCGCAAAGTGCGCCGGACGGTTCCCGAGGCACCACGCTCTAAATGAGATAATTCGCCGAGCCCTGGTGTCTGCAAATGTACCTTGCGCCCTAGAGCCCCCAGGTCTATGTCGTACAGACGGAAAGCGTCCTGACGGCCTAACCCTTGTCCCCTGGGATAAGGGACGAAGTCTGCTCTGGGACGCAACCTGCGTAAGTACGTTTGCAGCATCACATCTGCCAAAGACAACGCGCGAGGCGGGTTCCGCTGCCGAATTCGCAGCTGGGCAAAAGCACATCAAATATGCCGAACTCGAGCGAAATTATCTCTTCGTGCCTTTTGCGGTGGAGACGGGGGGACCATGGGGCAGGGAAGCCAAGAAGTTTGTCCGGGAGCTTGGCCGACGCTTGCGTGACCGCGGATGCGACCCCCGCTCCGGAGCGTATCTCGCACAGCACATCTCGCTCGCCATCCAACGCGGCAACGCAGCGGGTGTGATGGGCACTTTCGAGCCAGGTACGCTTCGGGGTGGGCTATTTGATTAGTTGGTAGGTCTTGTGTTATAGTTTTATGTCTTATATTTATTAGATTTATTTGTGTAAATATTCTGTAAATATTTTGTACCCTAGATTTAAGTTGTGTAAATAAAATTTGATACCATGCAAGTCGAGCGCAAAGCAAACACTGCCGTACCATCCTTTACTGGAACCATTTCGCCGCATTTTCAGGCCCCTATCTATCAGGATGTTCTAGTATCTAACTTTGAATACTAACGTAAATCATAAAACCTAGAGTATCTGAAGTAAGCTTGACACAGATCCTCCTAATCACACGTCGTCATCCAATGCCATAAGGCTCGACCTTCACGGTGCAATCCTAGCTGCAAGCTGCACTTGTATAACGAGACTTGGTACCGGTGTGGGCTTACAATGATAACATGATATGACTTATGAGCTGAGCCGTTTGCCTACTGTATTCACGTCTTGGTGTCTGAAGATAGTACCGCTGGAAAGCATAAGGTTCAGATAGTAAGCGGAGCGGGGCCTCAACATCTAGACATTCCCCCAAGTTTGCTTTAAAAAACCACAACCGTATGGTCCATTGATGAAGTATTAAGACAGGGGTCCAAACATTTCATGCTGTGAATCAAATAGATCCTGCTCAAGAAAAGAAAAACATAATTTAATTCCACGCAAAGACAATTTATTCTATCTATAACGATCAAAGCACTGATTTTCAAGACCTCTTTCGTAGCTCAAACATGTTTCAGCATGGATCACGCCAACTGCAGCGATCCCTATTGGTTCAGGGCACTAATTTTCCACATTAAACACCAATATTTTCTAAGTTTATTTTTATTTATAACCGAAGCATTTTTCTAGGCGTGGCGCTAGTATAACACTAGTTACCTTTTAAGGACCCTTTGCACACATTCTTTAGGTATATTGTAGGTAAACAAGTCTAAGTGAAGAATGATTATTCATTTAGATGATACTCAAAAGGGATAAATAATGCCCTATAATTTCCTCTTATGGTGGAAAATTACTAGTTTTGTTGCCGTTTATCTATTTTTGCAAAGTTATATTAGCAATTCCAAGCTTCAATGGGTATGCTTCATAACGTGATTATAAAAAAGCAAGTAGTTTTATGAATAGATGATTGATTGATTTAATCATGCATGGCCGAATAAGTTATTAGTAGATAACCACATAATCTTTTCTGCTTCTTGTATGTATTGACTATTTAATTTGATATTATTGTAATTTTTTTGTAGAAATTACGTTTTTGATGAATTGGCAAGAAACTATCAGTATAAATAGTTGTTAAATAGAGAGAAACTGCGCTACTAACTACTGGCAGTCTGGCATATTATGCGATTTCCTTCTTGTTCGCAAACATTGTGAAATCTTGCTTCCTTCAAGTAGAATTTTGGTCATAAGCAATCAAAGTACTAGCAAAAAGTTTGAATGACGGGAAATATAAAATTCGCCCAAAAATAAACTACTTATTCCTGTAATTAAATACCATTGTTCGTGTGATGTCGGCTTAGAATAGCATCACACTCACACCATTTTTCACTATTTGTTAAAGGTGCCTAAGGGTTGAATCCAGGGAATGGGTAGCAGCATTCCCTGTGAGTGAATATAAATATACCTACAACACCTTGCACTGAGCTCGAGATAACCATACCCCTCAATTGGGGGAGGCACATGACCGTTAGTGGATTGGTTTTGGCACTTGGCAGCTATAGGTACCTAGTAGTATCATATACCGTAACGCATATACGCATAGATACCTATGGCAGGCCGGCATTTCAAGTAAGGTATTTATATCAAGATATACCAGTTATTCATAATAACTGAATGAAATTGCAGTGTATTCTAACCCCAGTTATTCATAAGAACTGAATGCAATTGCAGTGCATTCTAACCCCCTTTTATGAGTCAGTAATAGAAGTAAACCACTGGTCAGTGCACTGCACTCACCACGTGACCAGCAACATCTGATTCGTCGCGAGTCGCGTGACTGAGTCCATTTCACGAAACCACAATTACCCTTATAGAGTGCGCCTAAAAAGTTAGAACTGTCGGCAGTATCCTGGGCGCATCCTCTCTGTCTGTCAGTAGCAAAACGCCAGTGACAGCACTACTGAACCTTTATAACTTCTCATACATTTGACGTCTGTATCTAGGGAGCAACTGCTTACGCTTTGACAATACGCAACGGGGCCTAATGCGCACTCTATAGCTTGCTTTGCTTGCAGTTATAGTTTCACGTACCGTTACGCATAGTTAGATATGGCAGGGCAGCATTATAAGTAAGGTATTCATATCAAGATATACCAGTTGTTCATAATAACTGAATGAAATTGCAGTGTATTCTAACCCCAGTTATTCCTAACAACTGAATGCAATTGCAGTGCATTTTAACCCCCTTTTATGAGTCACTAATAGAAAACCACTGGTCAGTGCACTGCATTTGCCACGTGACTGGCAACATCTGATTCGTCGCGAGTCGCGTGACTGAGTCCATTTCACAAAACCACAATTACCTAATTGCACACGAGAAACTTTTTCACAAAGCTTGGCATAGCACGTATTCCGTACCGTACACGTACCACTTCGCGATTCATTGATAGTGATGTGAATGTGAGTTGGGTAGATACTTTTTGTTTCGTAATCATCATCTCCCTGCAATTATCCCAAATCAGTTAAGGTCGGCTTAGGAATTCTATTGTAGATGGTATCACCGCCACCATGCGGTTGTCCATAGTCGACAGATATATTCAGCGGAGGTTAAAAACTCTACACCACCTTTTACGAAACACCCTGAGTGGACTAGGGGTGGCAGTATATAGCAGTTATTCGTAAGAATTTTAGGAAAAACGAGGAAATACCAATATATTTTGGTTCCTTTTATGGGTCACTAATAGAAGCAAACCACTGGTCAGTGCACTGCACTCGCCACGTGACTGGCAACATCTGATTCGTCGCGAGTCGCGTGACTGAGTCCATTTCACAAAACCACAATTACCTAATTGCACACGAGAAACTTTTTCACAAAGCTTGGCATAGCACGTATTCCGTACCGTACACGTACCACTTTGCGATTCATTGATAGTGATGTCACTGTGAATTCGATAGTTAGGTACTTCTCTTTTTTAATGGATATATATACTGCCCATGAGAACGATGAATCCAGCGAATGGATAGCAGCATTTCCTGAGTTATATAGGCTCGAGTGTGGCAATACCCCCAAATTGGGGGAGGCAGATGGCCGTCAGTGAATTGGTGTGGAAGTAGAAGTATTACGTACCGCTACGCATTGTTAGATATGGCAGTACGGCAGTTCAAGTAAGGTTTTCAGTTATTCATAATAACTGAATGAAATTGCAGTGCATTCTAACCCCCTTTTATGAGTCACTAATAGAAGCAAACCACTGGTCAGTGCACTGCATTTGCCACGTGACTGGCAACATCTGATTCGTCGCGAGTCGCGTGACCGAGTCCATTTCACAAAACCACAATTACCTAATTGCACACGAGAAACTTTTTCACAAAGCTTGGCATAGCACGTATTCCGTACTGTACACGTACCACTTTGCGATTCATTGATAGTGATGTGAATGTGAGTGCGGTAGACACTTTTCTTTCAAAAATTAAATTGGGGCTGATTAAACTGGTAGGATCAGCCCCACATCAGAAATATCTACATGAAAACAAAGGAGAATGACCATTTCTGGTCCAAGAAATTGTCTCGCATGAAAATAAAAATTAAAGCAATATGTAATATCCTCAATTTTAATGTAGAACAGCTAAGGCAATTGTTGTACAAAACAGGGAACTAACTTAATTTTCAAAGGTTTTTCTACCGTTAGGTATTTTTAACAAAGATTTTACTGTGGTGTGAACCTTTTTTACACTGCTTACTTTGGTATAGCTAACGATAACGAATTAAGAACGAAATACTTGATATACAGCCAAACTTCAGCACTTTTTGTCTCTTTCGATACCTAATTTTAATAATTTCAATTCTCTCATAATTTAATTATTTTCAGTAACAAATTCCTGTCACATCCAAAGAATTCTGTCACATTTATCTACTCGATATGATATACCAATTATTCTAAAAGAACTTTATTTCTGGATATGCATTGTATGAGTTTATTGTGGTCACAGTTGTGGTAAAGCGTTAAATAATCATCATTTCCTGCCCTTATCCCTTATTACTTGAGGTCGGTGCAACATATTTTGTTTGAACACAAAGCGTTATATATTGACAATAAATACCTTTTTACGTGGTATGTGTGTTTATAACCAGTAATTTACCTGAGCGTAGTTGTTATTTAATATTATCTATTATTTACACGATGACATCACTACTCTACCAGTACAAGAAACTGGTCTATGTTGTCAATGACGATGTACAAATCAACAATTCTAAAAATAACACCGATTTGTTAGAAAACTTATAGGTACTAACATGTTATGTGACTAGGGCTAGGGTGTATAGAATTTGCTCAGCACATGAAACTTCTTTTCTTTTGGCACTAACGGGAGATTGTGTCTTATGGCGTACCTTTTCGTAAGCCTACATACGCCCAACAGAGAACGGCTTTAGGCTAATGTGACGTGCGATTAAACTTTTCTTATTCTGTACATAAATTACTTATTAAACATTTTTTAAAGTATCCACAAAATATACCGCTGTACCGTGCAAAAATGGCGTTGAAAGACAATTAATAAATCAGCCACCTCCTCTTTCCCAGCAATTAGTCCTTGTTGAGTCAGAATGGCTTTATCTCCACCGCAGCCGCTGTCGAGCCCAAATTTGGCAAACTCAATTAGCAGCTCAATTTCTCCGAAGCTGTTTAAAATCGTACATGCAATGATCGCACAGACTACTAGACGCCACATTAGCTCAGCTACATTCTCTTTCCCAGCAATTAGTCCTTGTTGAGTCAGAATGGCTTTATCTCGGCCGCAGCCGTTGTCGGGCCCAAATTTGGCATACTCAATTAGCAGCTCAATTTCTCCGAAGCTGTTTAAAGACGTACAGACGATGAACACACAGACTACTAGACGCCACGTTAGCTCAGCCATCTCCTCTTTCCCAGCAATTAGTACTTGTTGAGTCAGAATGGTTTTATCTTTCCTGCAGCTGCCGCTACTGTTGGGCCCAAATTTAGAAAAATCAATCAGCAGCTCAATTTCTCCGAAGCTGTTTAAATTCGTTTCTACAGACGGCACACTAAAGGCAAATACTTTATTGGAGTACATTATTGTATATCTCTTATGAAGATCGCGCGCAAGGTCAGTTGTGATGTGATTTATAATGTGCCGCTTACCTAAACTTCATATCAAAATGTCGGTCTTTAAGAGCGCATTCAATTTTTTCTAGCAAATTTGCAAATATTGGCTTTATAAACATGCGAGTTTCTCGAAAACCGTTATGTAAAAATAATATGTTACTTGAACATTTAATCAAGCATATCTTCATCTAAAAAATGTACAATGTAAATATTAAGATTTTAGTTTTAAACCTGTTATAAACAGCGATATCTAAAGCGACAAAACCAAAATTCAGGAAAAGACCTCAAATCAAGCGTGAGTTTTAGAGTTTTGGTTCACTGTAAAAAAATATCAATTATACAAAAAAATAGAGTATATATTTGAGAACAAAGTCTACAGTGAACATTTTACAATTTTATTCAGAAATATAGAATAATACCACGTTTTTATATAAGATTTTTTGCAAAATAATGCGCCATTATAACTGCTTCTGTATGAAAAAATAACAGTAGTAAAGATTTAAAAAAAATATATGTTATTTAAGAAGATGTACTTAATCTAATTGCAGAAAAATATATTTATTTTTATTCATAATATCACTGTAAAAAATATTCAAACATCCCCATGTTTTTCGCAAAATGACGCTCCGAGAGGTCTGGCAGGGAAAATTGTATGGGCTTCGTGAAAAGCTCTATAGCGGCCTTAATTTATAAAATGGTAAACATCTTTAGCAGTTTTCAACAGGTGCCCTAATGTACAGCAGTTATGGCATCAGTTTCACACATAGGTACATGCTGAAATAGAGTCGATAAGTATAATTTAATTATTTTGGATCCACACTCACGCTCCCGACTCGCGCTCCTCGGGTTCTGCAGAATATTTGCACCATCTTTGATAAGCACGTTAAGCGTCTAGTAGACTGTGTGGTCGTTGAGACATACAGACAAACCCTGACCTTACATTCTTAATACATTTAAACACCGGATAGTGTGGGCCGATATTCATTATAATATCGGAAGGTTGTGCGTGATGTGGTTATGAATATCGCATTTAATGTGACCAACGCACGCGGTGACTTGTATTGATACATCACTATGTATGTAGGCATACAGGGTGTTAGGGACGGAGTACCGATAACTTTGCAGACATGATCAGACCATCAAACTGAACAACTTTTACTATGGAGCCAAAGGTGGGAAACGTAAAAAATTTTTTGACCTCCCATACAAAAATCACGATCAGCTGACTGATTTTGTATGGGAGATGGGAAACTTTTTTTTGTTTCCCACCATTGGCCCCACAGTAAAAGTGGTTTATGGTCTAAGCACGCCTGCAAAGTTTTCATTATACTGTCCCTAACACCCCGTATTTTTATTACAATTTCTCTCATGCATGTGCGGAAAACGCTATTGAAATAATGTGTACGTGCTAAAGGTGTAGAAAACCTAAATTAAAAGATGATTGTTTTGTTCGAAATCGAATCGTTGCGCTTCACTCTTGAATTTGTTTTGTTTCTAAAAGCGAAATACATTCTATCATACTCATTCATAAATGATCCCGGACCTAAAGTATGGAAAAAGTGGTTTCAGTTAAAATTGATGAAATTTTGGTATGTTATAGATTTCGATCATCTGAACAAAAGATTATATGGGACCAAACTCCTAGGTTTAATGGTTTTCGAAATAATCGCGATATCTCGTTTTAATCATTACTTACGCGGTTGCACCACTCCACCCCGCGTGGAGTGTTATACCGAGGCGGGATACACGTAAGCGCGCCGGACTGAAGTGCGACGGTAGTGTAGACCGGACACACTGATGTGCGACAGTAGTATAGCCCGACGCACTGATGTGCGACAGTACTCTAGCCCGATGGACTGAAGTTCGAAAGTACTTTAGCGATATTTCTACTATGTACTAGCACAGAATACATAATAGTACAGGTACAGAAGACGCACTCCGCCATAGCAATTCAACAAATATAAATCTTTATGCGCGATAATAAAGTACAATTTCCTTCGCGCCGGCTTTGAATACCTACTTTTATATTAGCCTACTGATCGCGCGCGCAAGCAAAAATGAGCCGAATTGCTGCGCGCGAAAGTTCATTTGCCGCAGACCGCCTCTGAAGGTCACAGCCGGCACGCTTTGTAGGGATGCGAATTTCGAGATTTATATGAAAATAGGTACCTACGAAAAGTGTACTGGAGTACATTTCTACACCCAAGTAAAACAAAAATAAAATGTTTTGTTAAACGTAGGATATTGAAAGAAAATAAAGCACAAATATTAGAAAAAATATGAAAATTGCATTATCATACAAAATTAACGAATGAGGTAGGAAGCTGAGTTACTTAATACAGAATTGATAAAATAAAATAAATCTCGTGAAGAAATGCGAACGGCATCGGAGCGCGCGCGTAACGTGCGGCGCGCGGCAACCAACTGACGAACCTTCCCGGGGGTGTCGCCGCACGTACTTGCAACTCTATACCTACGCCGCGGAGTGCGCCAGGCCTGGTACTAGTGCGATATTCCTAAAGTCCGAATAATCTTGACTGTGACAGGGTGGGGCACTGTGGGACAGGGTGGGGCAAGGTCGGAAAGGGTGGGGCCAGGTCGGACAGGGGTAAGGTGGTACAAGGTGTAGGCATGATGGTACAGGGTGGGGAAAGGTGGGGCATGGTGAGGCATGGTGGGGAAAGGAGGGTCAGGGTAAGGTGGTACAAGGTGTAGGCATGATGGTACAGGGTGGGGAAAGGTGGGGCATGGTGAGGCATGGTGGGGAAAGGAGGGTCAGGGTGAGGCAAGATCAACAACGCGGCACCTTGCCCCACCCTGTCCCACATACCCATCCTGCCCAACGTTTCCCCACCATGCCCCACATTGTCCCACCTTGTCCTGCCATACCCCACCTTACCCTGCGTTTCCCCACCCTAGCCCACCTTACCGCATCCTGTCTGACCTTGCCCCACCTATCCGACCTTGCCTGACCATGTCTCACAATGCCCCACCCCGTCACAGTCAAGATCATTCGCACTTTAGCAATATCGCACCAGTGTTCGTCGGGCTAGGGAACTTTCGCACTAGCGTGCGTCGAGCAAGAGTACTTTCGCACTTCAATCCATCGGGCTAGAGTACTGTCGCACTTCGTATAAGGCTCCGCGCGGGGTTGAGTGGTGCAACCGCGTAAGTAATGATTAAAATGAAATAACGCGATTATTTCGAAAACCATTTAACCTAGGAGTTTGGTCCCATATAATCTTTTGTTCAGATGATCGAAACCTATAACATACCAAAATTTCATCAATTTTAACTGAAACCACTTTTTCCATACTTTAGGTCCGGGATCATTTTTAGTACAATCTGTAGGGATATTTCGCCTACAAAAGGTGGGGCGGATTATGTTTTTGCATAATCTTGTAAAGGTATCAAGGACAAATAAAACCCCAAGTTTTCGACCTCGAGACTCCCAGGCTCCAGCCGCCATCTTGAATTGAAAGTTCTAAAAACAGGTTTTTTGCGAATAACTTGTTAACAATTGATTTTATGACAAAAGTATGTATGAGAAGAATAAAGAAAATATTATTTCCCAAATTTCATTCATACATGTAAACTAGCTAAGTCTAACAGGTAAAAAGATATAGACAAAACAAACATATTTTTATAAAAAAATTAAGTACACCGCATGAAATGAATGTAAAAAAAATATGCGTGAATTTTTCTATTTTTTGATATGTTACGTACTATGGTGTATTAAAAAAAATATGTGACGAGTGAACACTTGCTATGGTTTCGGAGATAATGGCGTTTATGTGGACGACTTCCCATCATACAAATGGCAAAATTCGCCAGTTTTCAAATAAGTCGATTTTCTCACCTTTTTACAATAAAAACTATTATTTTTAACTTTTGAAATATATTAACAGATTGTTTCGCGACATTTTCGCGGCTTATGGTTTCTATGATATTTCGCACAACGTCAATATTTTTGGGAAAGTTAAATCTTATCGACTCATTTCAAAAATAACTAAGGTTTACCTATTTTTTCCCCAAAAATATTGATGTTTTGCGGAATATCATCGAAACCATAAACCAGCCAGGATATCTTTGTATATGTCGCAGTACGATGTCAGAATTAGGTTTTTGGCCAAAATCCTAGGTTTTTGGCCAAAAGCCGGCATATGGCAAAATGTAGACTTCCTTCGGCCATCGCATCGTTCTAAGCTGATCTAGGTTTTTGTTTAGTATTATGGCTTTTTTTGTATTTTAGGGGATCGAGGAGTGGAGAGGTACGTTATGCACTTCTCTCTAAGTGTACAGTTGGTCACCCTGAAGAGCGGGGGGTAATATCAGACAGCCTGAACAGCACGATTGCCTCGGATGCCCTGGAGGGTAAAGGGAAAGCTTCAGACACCATAAGAGCAAGATGTACCTCTGGACGATCTGGAGGATCGGAGGTAGCGGCGGACGTCCTGGAGGACAGGGGGTGGCGTCGGACCCCCAGAAAATCCAACGCTCGTCATCTTTCATACTCCCAACCCATCCCAGAGTTTTAGAGTATTTTTCAGCCCTCCAGGACGTTCGACGCTACCTTCCACCCTCTTGAACGTCCAATGCTACCTACTGCCTTTCAGGGTGCATGCCGTTACCTCCAACCCTCCAGCAATGCCCAATACGGCAAGGAATAGCGTCGGACGCCCAGGAAAACTAACGCCTGCCACCTTTTATCCTCCAGAGTGCTCGACGCCCACCCACGCTCTCCAGGGCGTCCGAAGCTACTTTGTTACATAGTAGTAGGTCCGACGCTACCCTTTCCCGTCTATGGCGTCCCTGGAGGGTTGGAGGTAGCGTTGGATGTCCTGGAAGATGGGAGGTAGCGTCAGATGCCCTGGAGGATGAAAGTCGACACGCTGAAGGATGAAAGATGACAGGAGTTGGATTTTCTGGGGGACCGACGCTACCCCTGTCCTTCAGGACGTCCGACGCTACCTTCGATCCTCTAGAGCGTCCAGTGGTTCATCGTGCCTTTTAGTGTCTGACGTTTCTCCCTACCTTCCAAGGCATCTAAGGCAATCCTGCTGTTCAGGCTGTCTAATGTTACTCTCAGCCCTTTAGGGTGTCCAACGCTACCCTGAACAGATCAGAGGGAGGTGCATAACGTTCCTCTCCACTCCTAGTTCCCCCGAAATGCAAAAAAGCCATAATACTAAACAAATCTAGGATTTTGGCCAAATACCTAGGATTTTGGCCAAAAACCTGGATCAACTTAGGGCGATGGCCGAAGGAAGTCTACGATTTTGCTATATGCCGGCTTTTGGCCAAAAACCTAATTCTGCCGTCATACTGCGAAATATAGAAAAAATGTCGCGAAACAATCTGTTAATATATTTCAAAAGTTAAAAATAACAGTTTATATTTGAAAAAGGTGATAAAATCGACTTATTTGAAAACTGGCGAATTTTGCCATTTGTATGATGGGAAGTCGTCCACATAAACGCCATTATTTCCGAAACCAGACATAGAAAGTGTTCCCAGTCACATATTTTTTTTAATACACCATAGTACGTAACATATCAAAAAAATAGAAAAAAAATGTTTACATCCATTTCGTGCGGCGTACTTAACTTTTTAATAAAAATATGTTTGTTTTGTCTATATCTTTTTACCTGTTAGACTTAGCTAGTAGACATGTATGAATGAAATTTTGGAAATAATATTTTCTTTATTCTGTCCATACATACTTTTGTCATAAAATCAATCGTTAACAAGTTATTTGCAAAAAACCTGTTTTTAGAATTTTCAATTCAAGATGGCGGCTGGAGCCTGGGAGTCTCGAGGTCGAAAACTTGGGGTTTTATTTGTCCTTGATACCTTTACAAGATTATGCAAAAACATAATCCGCCCCACCTTTTGCGAATCAATGTTTGCTATAGGTTCCCCACGGAATGGCCTATTTCCATATTTGACGAAGACTGTGAATATTATATGCTAATAGACAGATAAGTAGGTAAAGATTTTAAACAATCTTTACCTTATTTTCAAAACTGACCTTATTCTCTACCAAATTTCGCAGAATCGACATCATAATTTGCCGATACTGTTGACAAATCAAATTCCATATCTGGCTCCTAGAATGGCCTACAGTAAATCCTTCCGCCCACCTAATTTCATTTTAGATCAAAAACAACAACGATTTCATTGGATTACTCATTTACAATAGAAATAAATCAAAGTATAGCGAAATCTTGAGTGCTGCCCTTTTTGATTTATGAGGGCCATAGAACCATAATTTAATAAACAAGCCATAAAGCAAGGATGTTTAAAACAATATCTCAATTTTGTTTGTACAATATTTGCTTCGATCTACGAAGAGCAGGGCGTGTTATCTCGACAAATTTTTACTATCAAATTAATTTGTAAAAATAAAGTTTGTTGCGTGGTAGCGGCTAAGAATACCTGCTGCCACCCTTAGTCCTCTGAGGGTGTTTTGTAGAAGGCAACGTAGAGTTTTCGACTTTGGCGTAATATCTGTCGACTATGGTCAATCGCATGGTGGCGGTGATACCACCTACAATAGCATTCCCAAAGAGGGTTGACATCAGACAGGCGGTCGGTCGTAAAACACCGCCAAATCCTTTTTGCAACATGATTTTGTGCCTAACAAAACATGTCGCGCCGATCCTAAATGATTTGGGATAAGGGCAGGCAGATGATGAATTTAATATGTAAAATATTGGTTTGCCAAGAACACGCTTCATCTAACCATTCAATCCAAACGAGCCTATTCAATGACCCAACAAAATCTGCACACAAATGGCCCTAAACTGCCTTTACGACCGCCTGAGTGCCTTAACGACTTAATCTCATACATTCGCACACAATTTGACCCAGCCTCAATTCAGCTGCACAATGTATTCAATTGCGCGTGAGCTGTTAGGGTCAACATAAATCTAGCGCCTTTTCTTTTGACACGAGCTGTAAACAAATCTAAAATCAACTGGAAGAATATATAAATTGAAACGAAGTCATGATGGAGAAGGAAAACTCAAAGCTTATTGCAGATGTCGGGAAAGCAAAGTCAAAGCTTAATGCTATGCCTAAATTCACAGAAATAACTTAACTTGGACATTCACACATTTTCTACTAATCACAGAAAAAAGGCACAGTCGACAGTTAGCGTCATTCATTAGTCACCAGTTTCCTAGTTTACAACTTCATTAGTCTCATACTCATCACGGACATAGCCGATAGTTCATGCTGGCCAATATTGATGCTGTTCAATTACAAGAAATGTTGTTCTTTTTCTAGTAGTTTGCTACTAAATATAATAACAGTTCGCACTAAAATCCGCTACATGTGCGCCGTCCCTTACAGGCCTGGGTATGAAAATAGCCGCCCACAGTCTAAACCTGATTTGATTGTAATGATTGTATGGCCCTTAATGATATACGAGGTGTGAGGATAAGGGCACTGAAAGGGCAGCTGCTGACAATGAATGTTTCTGAATATTGTGCATGATATGAATGAATTGTAACTGCATAATATTATTTAAATAAAGGTTTTGTTTTTATAACAGAAATACGTACATTACGGCACGTGCTACGAAGTTCATTATGAAGATATGTTTACCATAACATATATCGCTTTCGTAACAAAAGCATAGAACAAACTACGTAGTAATCGATGATATTAAGATTTTAGCGATACTAAAATGCTTATAAATTGTCATGATTAAATGTTAAATAACTTGATGACTGTTCTTAATTTCAATTACGTGTGAACCCACACATGATAGTCAAAGTCTAAGGGTGAGAATCCACCAGAGCTGTGCGAGGTAGCGAGGCGGTGAGCGAGGAAAAAATCCACCAATAGAATCACTTCATTTTCCTAGCCTCGCTCAGCTCAGCTCTGGTGGAATAGGGTTGAGCGAAGCGAGGCCATTCTACATACAAAACAAGCGAGAAATGTGTGCGAGGAATGTGTTGCGAGGAATGTGTAGCGAGGAATGCGTTGCGAGGAATGCGTTGCGAGAAATGTGTTGCGAGGTTTCCACTACATCGCATTCCCCCCGCTCACACATTTCACAGCTTCGCAACGCATCCTCGCTCCGCACATTAATGCGCATTTTCACAGCTCCGCTACGCATCCTCGTACGGCACATTTTACTCGCACAGCTTTGGTGGAAACCCCTACACATTTCCACAGCACAGCTACGCATCCTCGTACGACACATTTTCCTCGCACAGCTCTGGTGGATTCTCACCCTAATCATAGGTGGACTGCCCAAATAACACCCACATTCATATCGTAGCCATGTCATGCTAATGAGACAGCTAATTCAATGACAAACGTATAGGTATGATTTGCAAGCACTCCTGTAAGCGAGTTGTACATTGAGTAAAGTTTTGTTAATAGTTTTTTTCTAGATTCTAAACTAATTGCTTTTTACACGTCGGCTTTTTGTGTGATTTTATCCAATCGAGCTCTTCTCAAGACTGGAATGGAAAGTTTGCATGTATTCATGGGGTAGATGGAAAATCAGCAAATAACTTTAAAAATCTTAAAGATCTGAAACTTTGAAGTGGCATTGGGGTCTAAACGACCCCACGTGTTTAATAGGGGTTAATAAATAAATCAGGGTAGACGTGTATGTTTTTTACTTGTTACAGAATACTTTAAAAACTTGAACTGTCTGACATATAGTCAACATCACAGTAAACACACAGTTATAAAATTGCATTAGGTGTAATTATTTCATAATTCATGGCAAGTTCTACCGTAAAGGCAACAAACCACGATCCAGCCCATATACATTTATGTTTATATGTAGTTGAATGTAAGAAAACAAATTGAAACAGATTATAAAGTTACTTTACTGCCTTACACGTGTTCTGCCTGTAGGTATAAACCGCACATTGATAGATCAATATACATATATCACGCCTATGTCCCTTGCGAAGTAAGCAGAGCGTAAACGGCTGTACATAACGGCCATTCATACCACGTCTGACAAAAGTTTGGCAGGCATTCAGAAGACTGTGTATTACCATACTGACAGGTTGTCAGCCTGTCGCCTAAAATCGCATATCAATTCAATTGCAAAAAAAAAACTCAATTCCCTTAGTCGCTTCTTACGACACCCACGGGAAAGATATGGGGTGCTGCTATTCTAGCCGGAAATAGTACCACAGAATCATCATCTTCCTGCCCTTATCCCAATTGCTTGGGGTCGGTGCAACACGTTTTGTTGAACACAGCATCGTGTTGCAAAGGATTTGGCTTAATTTTACGACCGGCCGCCTACTAGACGTCAACCCTCCTTGGGAATGTTTTTGTGGTGGATTAACCGCCACCATACGGTTGGCCCTGGCTGTTTGGTACTACAGAATAAATTAGAATAATATTACAGAATAAATAAATCAACCACGACCAACGATATTATACCACAGAATAAATAAGAAACAGTAGATCTGTAGGTAGAGCTATCAAACTCGCCACCCACATGGAAAATACGTCGCCAATTACGTCAAAAAAGCTCAATGACAAGCCATTATGATTTACATACCTCGTACCAAAACTGGAGGTCTATTTCCTGATTGCGAATTTGGAACTATTTTTCGTTGTAAGGCGGGAATCACACGTAATGTCCGTTGCTGCGCTATTTTAGCGCTGCGTAACGCTTGCGTTAGGAAAATGCGAATGTCCACCTTATTTTCATACAAATTAGGTTTATATCAAACGGTTTGACAGACGCATCGGCTGCATCGACGGTTGCGTCTGTTGGACTGTTTAAAATAAACCGTATTTGTATGGAGGTGGAAATTCGTATTGTCCTAACATAACGCATGCGTTTCGCAGCGCTAAAATAGTGCAACAACGTTTAATATGAACATTGGTATGAGTTGATGTTTAGTATGAGCTGTTTTCTGCAACTCGACGTCTACATGTGCCTATTTTGCGTGAAGGGTGCGGGCTCACTACAGCCAGTCTAGTTCCCCGAGGAAGCTCAGCAACTCTACCAAATCATTGAGTGCCTCGGGGATTGACCTCGGATTAATATGAACATTTTAGCAACAGGAAACTGCAGTGATCTCTTTATGTATGCGCAAGCGACTACCTTGCGCCTACGCTTACCGATATAGGATAATTAGAATTTACCTGAAGTAGGTCAAGACAGTGCTTAGACCTGGCTAGGCTCCATTTGTTAGGAATTATCGTAAAATATAATGGACTGGCTGGTATTTAAGTTACAATGTTTACGCAATCCCATAAACGGAGTGGGCCCTTTCGATCTTAGACAGATTATGATGAAACTCTGAGTTTATAGACGAAAGTTTTTTTAATATTTCAGAGACTAAATTGACTAATGACATGGGGTTCGAAAGTGAGAATATCTTAAAATCGAATGTCGGGTTCCATGCGGCACCGCTAGTCTAAAATGGATGCCTCGTACATACCTATCGATATAATAGTATCCTGTATAGAATATGATTTATATTCTTGTAGCCTGTCGGAAATTATATATTAACAAATTGAGCGAATAAGTACTGAGTTTAATGACAATTTGACAGATTAGTAACTCTTTGCCCACACAATATTTCCAAAGGGAAGGGACCTAGTTTAATAGATGAGGTAGACCTTCTCATAAACTAGCAATCGGTCTATCTATGTGAAGTGAATAACCGTAAAATGTGGCAATGTAAAGGACCTTTCATGGTAATAAGCCTGTAATAGGCATAACAAATTGGCATATTAACGCCTTATTATTATGAATACAATTACTACTATCAGAAGTGACACATGTAGCGCAAAGTTTACCTCTATATAGTTCGAAGGTTACTTATAAGAATGTTATAAAATAGAATTTCTTTTACCTAACTATTATGGTACTATCTACTACTATGGCTGCAAGTCGGGTTCTACGCTCGGTTCGCAGATTTATACTTACTCATGTGTACATATGTGTAAAATAAGGTAGGTTTACTTGTATGTAGCAATCTTTTCAGATTTTAATTAATAGTTAAACATTTTCATGCTACATTCGTGTTTCAGTTGGAATAAGGAATACCTAAGAACTAACAATAGAACCTTTGAAACTTTTACATAATAGGTCTAATAGTATTTGCAAAGTCTTTGGTTCTCAGTATCTGCGTTCCCACAGCCACAAAGCAAGTACTGTTAGCAAGACCTCGGTTATCATCGTAGACCCCAAAGCCCCATATGTAGGTACACACCTACCTATACATATCTAATCGTATCTAGCTAGTGTTGTCACATAGGAAACAATACCCAATAGCTGTTATTGCTTATCGCCGGATATCCTTACACCTAGCTATCCGTGTCAATGCATGTCACTGCGATGCGTATTTGATGATAAATGATCTTCGCAGTTGTAGTATATTCATAGATAAATACCTACCTAGGTCGCACTTTTTCATGATGAAGTGACACAAATATTATTGTTTACTTGATAAGTGGTATAATAAAATATACATGTCAGGCTTTTCAGGCAAGTTTGCAAGTCACTTTAGGTGTGTTAATTTGATAAATATTTTTATAAATCAGTAAACTGTTGAATGATCGTCGATAATTTATCAAAATCATCAATAGTATCGTTTGAATTCCGAATTGATGATATGAAAACCGGTTTACTCTAAGAATGACAAATTGATGATCAGGAAAAAACTGATCATGATCTTAATTTAAATAACGATTTTTAAACAAAGTTATTGATGTCCGCGTACCTCGTACACCAACGGTTTTTGTAGTATACACCCGGATTGGAAACTTGTTTAATAGCATTCCTATTTCGATTCTATGAAATACTTTGGTCAATGAATACAAATTAAAATACGAAATAAATAGAATATTTTGTACTTTAGCGAGCGTAGATCTAGTACCAACCAAACATACTCAGAGAGACTAGCTCACTGACTTCGCTGGCTCGGGCACATAGAAAAAATGGGGAGTAAACAAAACGTACATGGGGATTGCTGGAAGACATGGTGGAGGCAGACCTGAGCCACCTTCAAGTCAATAATTGGCTATATGGCTGATGGCGCAGGACAGGGATCTGTGGAAGAAGCTCGTTTCGGAGGCCAATACCCATTTCTGAGCCAGAGAAGTTAGTTTTAGTATAGTTAGTAGCGCAATGAAAATGCGTCCATAAGTGTAATAAAAGCTTCTATATTTTGCGGGTAACTACTTACTAAATAACAAAGTAAAATGTTGATTATTATAATGAACTAAATAGGTGCAAATTGCCATATACGTAGGTGTAATAAAAAGCCTTAGCATATCATCAACTAGAGAATGTTGAAGTAGTTGAAAATCCATTTTCGGATGCACTCAGTGTGTTAGTAGAAAGTAGTTTTTAAATGGGATATAAGTTATCTTTATTTGTTTTTACGTTTTTCTGTGTAGGCCGACTTTAAGTTGCTATGAATAAATCAACTGTTATTTTTATAACGTTTCCACATTTCAGAGCATGATCGTGTTCTTCTATGATATTCTTGGTTAGATGCGTAGGTACAGCTACATTCAAAGGTTTTGAATTAGGTGGAGTTTTAGTCCATGTAACTGAACATTTTTCCTTACGAAACAAAGGACACAAATAAAAAAATAAAAGTCTTTCTGTCAGCTTATAAGTTTTGTTCTGTAGCTGACACGATGTTGACGAGTGACACTAAATAGAGCATCATCTATGGTCTTCATATGACTCAGTTATGACACCAGCCTACGGCATAGCACAGCTTATGGCAACAGAGTGAGGCCACCAGAGTCGCTAGCGCCGGTGCCGTAAAAGGATGGTGGCGTTAGTTGCGCACGCACTTTATATAGATCACAACGGTATGGTGCATGCATTATAATTAGAACGGTATACTGGACTTTGTCTCCAAGGATATGAATGACAATTACAATAAGTTCTTTTTATTTTAACAGTTCACCATGCACCGCCATGATATACCGAGTCGCAAACACGTAATACCAATAACCAATAACAGAACAGAAAGGGTCACATACGTATTCTAAATTGTTTCTTATGTGGGTATACATATTGATTGCGATTCGTAAGTAAGAACACATAGAGCCGTATCTCCGCGCAAGATATGTAGCACGACGGCACGGATTTTTCGGCAGATCGTGAAACGACCCGCGGAAACTCTGGACGTTTGCTCCTGTCAGCACAGGTGCCGGCTTAGAATAGCATTATCCCATATCTTTCTAGTGGGTGCCGTAAGAAGTGACTAAGGGATTTGAGAGTTGTTGTGTATTGCAATTTTAGGCAACCTGTCACTACAGTGATGCCCAGTCTTCATGTGGTGTAAATGGCCGCTTTTTTACAGCCGTTACGCTCTGCCTACCCCGCAAGAGATATGGGCGTGATATATGTATGAAATCAAAGCTATATGTGCGGTGTACTTCGGCTCATTATCTCATACCATTATGTGCTGGGAGGTCGCGACTCACGCCATAAACGTAGATTGTTGACGTTAAATGGAACTTTGATGTTCCTACAATTAAAATCAACATTGCTTTGTTTGTATGGCTTTGAAATCTTTATGAATTTGGTTCCATAGCTTTGTAGGTTTTGGAGTTATTTCCATACATTTATAGTTTTTGGAGAGGGTGCAAAATTTCGTCTAGTGCGTTGTGTGTTTGTTTACCACGTATATTTTATATTAGGTTCTCCAGTTTCTTTACAGTTCACCTCCTCCACAGCTGATTTTATAGAAAGTAGTAAGAATTGTACCCACTTTTTTTTAAACATGATAAATTACGTTATAATTACTTACTTGAATGGCTACCTGCTGTCCAGATAAGATAAAATAAACATAATTATCTACTTTTACGTCTCGTTTGAAACATCTGGTGTAAATATCGGTACTTTGTAGGCCTAACTATAAATTAAAAATACGAGTAACTGATTAACATCTAAACGGTTTTCTGAGCATTCATTGATAAACTGGTTTTGAATACCTATAAAACAAAAGGCTATTCGATCATAGCGAGGTGGATTAAGATAACTTCAGTAATACAATACCGCAATACCTACATTGTGGTATCCACTAGAGGCCATTCCAGGTTACACCCGCTGACTATCATTTTCCCGTGGCAATAAGGCATTTCCCATTGTAAAAAAACCGGCCAAGAGCGTGTCAGACACGCCCACAAATAGGGTTTCGTAGTCAACGTTTAAATATCAGGTTTTTCAGCATTACAAACTTAATTTTGTTGCTGGTTTGTTAGCAGCAGTATGATGACCAACCGCAAATAGAAAAACTCAATTTTTTCTGGAACCTTTAAGGGTACGATATCCATTATAGTTTTTATTGTAATTTCAGATTGTAAGCTATATTCCATATTTATTTCAAATTTTTAGCGTTTATACTTTAGAAGTTACAGCTGGAACAAATTATGGGTCAAAAACGCCCTTTTTAAAAGCAAATATCTCGTGACAGAAACATTTTAGTGACTTTGTTTCAAAGAAACCTCACCTTAGTTTTAAAAGACCTATTCAACGATACCCTACACAATATAACAGAAGAAAAAAAATTTTTTTGCCCCCCTTTCACTTGTATGGGAGGGGGTCCAAAAAACATTTAAAATATTTTTTTCTTAACATTTCTATATTTGGGTCAACACGATCTATCTTCTCACCAAATTTCATGTCGATAGCTCTAAAACTGACGAAGATATGAGGGCGCGGCATACAGACAGACAGACAGACAGACAGACAGACAGACAGACAGACAGACAGACAGACATGACGAAACTATAAGGGTTTCTAGTAGACTACGAAACCCTAAAAAGTAGCCTATCTTATTCAGAGACGTTGTAACTTTCTAACGGAGAAAGAATTTTTGAAGTCGGTGTATTACTTTGAGGGTTTATCGATTAGAAACACGCAGTAAAAACAAAACAAACCCTCTTTATAATATTAGTTACCATAAGAAAACAATACCAATTGTTAAGACCTCAAAGATATAATTCAATCACAAGTTTCCAAGAAAATAAAGTTAATGCTTACGTGGAAATCAATTATTCAACTTTATTTATTAAAAAACCTTGATAATTTTGTATGTCAGTCACAACACGACCATGAAAACTTGTTAGCATACAACCATATAAGTACACATCGCCTAGTTTGAAGCGCTCTTATCTATTATCAGTTTATCTATCAACAGTTTACGTAAATGAGGATACTTCTAATACGATTTTTCCGTTTGGATTAAATGCTACCTAATTTAAACAGGAAAGTTAAGGTTGGGTAAGTAATTAAATTTCAAGACAAAACAACGGAACAAAGGAACTTTAGGTCCTTCTGGAAAACAAGCTAAATAAGTCCTGATATGATCTCGATAAGTAAGCTCTAATCTAAACAGCAGCTACCGAAATTTTAAACAATAATTTTACAGCTACGATAACGCTACGCCGTAGCCAAATCTGAAAACGTGAAAAGTAAGTATAACTTTAAGCAATTTTCTAGAGAAAATCTGTTTTTAGGATTGATATCCTTGATTCAGTCATTTCACCTTTAGGTTATTGTGAATTATAACCTAGACTGTTCTAAGTGAACTTGATTGAAATCCTTTTCTATCCTAAATATATATCTAGCAAAATTAAAATAAATATGTCCACGTACTTCGTAGCAAAGATAAAGATGACGCCAAAGATAATACGTATAGGTACTTATACAGGGATTATACGTGTTAAAACATTATGCCATTATCACTGTGTACATATTTGCAGGCCTCATAGTGAGTACAAAATGAATCATAAGCAAACACGTGTCTTTATTTAGTCAATTAAGCTGTAATATACAAGGTGAAGGTATAATAACAGTAAATTGATTCAAATATGCTCTACGACAATTATTTTAAAATCCTGGTCTAAAAAAGTGTCCCGCCTCACAAAACAAATCATGGCAATGTATAATATCGTTAATTTTAAAGAAGAATAGCAAAAACCCATCGTTGCACATAACAGGGAAACTAATTTAGGTAATTTTTACAAGCAATGGACAAACTTCCATACTTTCATGGGCATGATCACTTTTCGTTTTTGTTTTCGTGGGTACTCTTGGTCATCGTCGAGGTATCTTGTGTTTTCTTTACTGCAAATAGAAGGTATTTTTTAAATATGTATGGAAAAGTAGGTCTTGGTGATGTGTACGTAGCTAATAATTCTCATAGGTGCCTATATTTTAAAACTAGCTGGTGCCCGCGAACTTCGTTTCGCCAAAGAAGTTTTTGAGCCAACAGAAGCTGCACATCATGCTAAACAACTTTTTCAATACAGACATTTTCGTATCTCATAAGGGCGCCACACACCGGGCGCGTATGCGTGACGTGCACGTCATCACGCGCGTAGAGATGACGTTGTATCGTATGGAATTGTATGAGAGGCCTGCCTGCGTATGCGTGCACGTAATCACGCGAGTAGTGCGGTATGCGGTGCCTCATACAATCCCAGACGATACAACGTCATCTCTATGCGCGTGATGACGTGCACGTCACGCATACAGACAGTGTGTGGCGCCCTTTTTGCCGACTTCCTGGTGTTACGTCACGTAGGTACAGACAGTACCTCCAGTGCTGATAATAGTTCTCACTAATAATCAAATATGATCAGCACGTTTATCTTCCACCATACCACACATCTAAAAACATTGCTTAATTTTGAGTGATTCATGCACAATTATACCACACAGACAGTTTGAACTCTTCTTCCTTGCCACCTTCCCACTTTGTGTGGTGCTGGCTCTCCTATTTTTTTGGTGCCATAACGTTCTTTCTGAGGTTCTCGAGTCAGTTAGGTCTTCTTTTTTGAGCCTGGTCATACACACTAACTGACAACATTTTCAAAAATAGGTAGTGCGATATTGATATTAATTGTTTACTTATTTGATTACCCGCCCATTATTTTTAGGGTTCCGCACCAAAAGTGTACCCTATTACTGAGACTTCGCATCATTGTCTGTCTGTCTATAACCATGTTTATCCTACTAAAAAGGCGGATGTTTGTGTGTATGTTTGTTACGACATCACGCTAAAACGGCTGATTAGATTGACATGAAATTTTGCACAAATGTAGAAAAGTATCTAGAATAACACATAAGCTACTTTTTACCACGGAAAAATGTCTTATTCCTACGGGATCACGCATATTCCAATATTTTGCAAAGGTGGCGTGACTGAGCCGATTCGCGTTTTAAACGTTTTCGCCGAAAACTAACAGCGACATCTCTTGGTGAGTAATGCTTTTTTCCCGCGGAATAATAGGTTGCAGCGGGTGAAACCGCTGACGGGCAGCTAGTATCTCATAAACCGTGATAGTAAGACAGTTAAACTTTTAAATTTAAATTACAGATGTTGTATTTCTGTTACCATTGCGGCTCCCATACAACTAACATGATTTTTATGCCATTTTACACACATATTATGGTACGTTCTCAATTTCGATGTTTGTCTCATAGTTAGTATTTTATGCGTGATTGGTACGATTGGAGCAGGCAAATGATGATGGTGATGACGATGATGATGAAATAACCTGGAAAAACCCCAGACTACCGCAAATGATTCCTCCTGTTTCAAACTCTGAGCGCAAGAGTCACACCTTGATATAGGTAGTTGGCTACAGTAGGTACCAACGCAACGCCAGTGTTTCTTTAAAATTTTATGTGAAGGAGCAAACCCAGCTTAACCCATGTCGTTGGATGCTTGTTTCTTTCTATTTCTTCTAATTAGTGAAATAATCACTTCTGTTTTTGTTTTCTTATTAAAAAGTTGTGTAGGTACTATACTTTTTAAAATTCCCTTAGGACCGGTATGCTACCAGTCCCGTTAAGGTACCTGCAAAAAGTGATAGGCCTGCAGAAGCAGCCCATCACAGTTGTACAGTTTTTTTTGTAGCTGTTTCTGCACTTAGTTCCTACTATAGATGTCGCTGCAGGTTTCTAAGACACGCTATCGAAATGTTCTTTTGAAAACTATTGCAGGGTACTTGACACCGACCTGATACAGATTTAATCCAGAGCGAAGTAAGGCATTCTAGAGTAGAATTCTGAACGCAGCGAAGGATTCAAAGTACGTCGCCCGAGCCAAAATACAGGGTGTAAGGGACAGGTCTCCGAATACTGATAGGTGCATTCAGACCATGAAATTGAACAACTTGCCATAGAAATAAATTTCAGGAAAAGAAAAATGTTTTCGGCTTCCTTCCCATACAAAATCACGATCAACTGATTGCATTTACTATGGGAAGTCAAAAATGTTTTACATTTCCTGAAATTTATTTCTATGGGAAGTTGTTCAGTTTCATGGTCTGAATGCACCCTTCAGTATTCGGAGGGCTGTCCTTACACCCTGTATAGCGCCGAGTAATTCACTCCACTTTCCATCACCCTCTATGAGTATAAAAGGCGCCTCATATTTTATTGCAATATCATACTTTCACTGTTACTTGAACTAATTTTTAAAAAGATAAATAAAATTCTATCAATCGTGTATTTTTTGCTGAAAATTACGGATTGTAATTCGCGCGTAGGTATCTTTTTTTTTAGTTCTGTCGGGGCGGTGCGACTATGGGCCGTCGTCCCATACAACCTTTATTAGAACAATATTTGCATTCCATTTCTTTGGCGCTGACTGAACATCAAGCAAGATGTTCTAAATTCAAAGTAGTTTTATTCGAACTTGTTAAGTTCTTAATTTAAAAAGTGCAAATAAAAGAACTTTGCGGCGCATTCTTTTCGAATAGATAGGATGAAAACAACTTTCCCCAAGGAACATACCTAGTTCAAAATATAAGGAGTAAAAAAAATAACTGCAAATATTTTAAGGAGTGAACCAGCCCATGAAACTGAACAACTTTCCCAGGGAACATAGGTAGAAATATGAAAAAATATTTGGACCTTCTATACAAAATGTTCTGGCCGGTATATACTTATGTTTCTTAGGAAAAGTTGTTCAGTTTTATGGACTGGTTTACTCGTTAAAATATTTGCAGTTATTTTTTTACATACTGTAGGAAAGGATAATTGTACCTCCCATACAAAATGCTCCAGCCCATAGCCGACCGTGTTAAATTTGTAGGATGGTCAATTATTTTTCATTATTCGACCTATGTTCCTTGGGAAAGTTGTTCAGTTTCATGGACTGGTTCACCCCTTAAAATAATTTGAGTAGTTTTTTTACATCTAATACTTATTCCTCTACCGCACGCAACGCGATATCGATTTACGTGCAAACTTATTTCAAGTACAGTGGCAACCCCCCCTTTTAGGGGTTGTTTTTTTTTTAGCCTATAACCTGGTCAGTAACTTTCCCGACATTTTGGTATAATTTGCATCAAAATCGGTTCAGTAGTTTTTGCGTGATGCTTCCTCATACAAACAGATAAACAGATAAACAGAGAAACAGATAAACAGATAAACAGACAAACAGAAAAAAAATCTAAAAATTGCTGAAACGTGTTCTGTTATCAATTTTAAGTATCACCAAACACTTTTTTTTGGAAAATCTTCTATGTACAGACTTTCCACCTTCTACAACTTTATTATATGTATAGATATCTAGAAAACATAATGACATTACATTCATTACATATCAGTTCTTCGTAGCGAATATAGGTACGTTACTATGAAATTAAATTAAAATTACATAGGTAAGAAATTAATCAGTATCTTTACTTGCTGGTTAGTTTAATTTCAACCTTGACTTACTCTCATAGGTACTCGTAACTACAGTAACTGTAGGCTGTATGCTACCTTCTTGTAAAAAAATCTAAAAACATCAATATTTACGAATGATTAGCAAATACATACGAACACGTAGCTTAAATACACACTTGAACGCGGAAGCTTGCAACATTCCGACTAACTAACTATAAAGCCTCGCAAAATGTAAATTGATGTTCAAGTATGGTCACATACCACATAATAGGTGGTAAGTACCCAGTGGGCCTGGGCAAGTACAGTTAACTGAATATAACGCGTATCGGAAGAAAATCAATATTTGTGATATCATATCTGTTCAAGTAATAGTTATGTGAATATGCAATTGTTACAACATCGTTTTGTTTCATCAAAAGATAAAAAAAGAACTGTATTTCTGATGTTATTGTTTTAAGTCCATGGATATTGGCGACTTTCTTTACTTTGTTACAGCCACTCAAAACAAACAGCCACATAAAACTCTACGAAAACGGTAGCTTAACATTTCAATAGAATTTTCAGTTTGTTCCAATGCCGCTGACTGTACTACTTTGCGGCTTATTTCGCACTGATGTCATCAAACATTTATTATTTTGCGTAGCTTCTTGTCACACTGTTATTTCTGATATGTAAGGTGTAAACTTATGTATATTTTTAAGCCGTTTATGGTATACTTAAAATTCCATATCGTGATGAATTTGTCTTTCCTTATTATGTTTTTATTTCTCTTCTTTTTTTCTAGCCTTAGCGGCTCGCTGGCCGAATGTATGGAACATGCTGCACCTGAGAGAAGAGTTCTGAAATTTGGTACACTTAATCTTTAGGGTCAATGAATCGATTTGACCCGTAGTACACAATTTTAAAAAAATCCTATGAGGAGTAATGACGTCATCTTTTTTTTGTATGGGAAAAAAAATTTTTTTGTTCCAAAACCTATTGTGTGTGGTATCAAATGAAAGGCCTTGCTAAGCCAATTCTAAAAATATATGACATTATTATATTTAAGTCACTTGTATAAAATTAAATAGGAATTAATTCTCGAAACATGCCACGTTTGGGCTTCTCCAGGTATGATATGGTTGAATCATTACTTATGAAATATACGTAATATAACGTGTAATATCCTCATCTCTAACCTCAAGAAAGGTACTACGGATTTTTTGTCTTTAAGTAATTTTTTTTGAATTTTAAAGTTACAGAAATTTATGAAAACACACTTAGTTGAAATTTGGCATCGAAAGTTCAATTTTGGTTACCGAGAATGATAAAAATAAAGCCAGATGAGATTTTAATTATATATACATCATATTCGTTTTGCAAAAATAACATATTATGTGCTTTGGAGGGCACGGTTAACCCTCGGCCCCATTGCAGTCGCACTCTATGAATAATTAGACGGCGGCGGTCGGTCAGGGTCGATAGATAGGGGCCGAATAGTAACCATGGTTCATCGGGTCGTTCGTAGACTCAGTGTCCCACTTGACAGAACAAGATTTATTAATTGTAAGATGATAAATACAGATGCGAAAGGAGTTTTGGTTCATCTTTATAATTTTCATTTGTCTATACACACATTATTCCCACACCAGCATCCTTACATTTATTCCCAGGGTATCCATCACCTTCATTAGCTATTTGCCAGCAGAAATGTCCCGCCATGCTAAATATTCTTTTCCTTGAGGCCATATGTATATCTCATGTACCTATTTAAACTGGGCTATTTTTGGTACTCCTGATGGTCTACATCAGGTTTTCAAAACCTTTGATTTCTAATTGCTAGGAGGAGGGCCCAATCAAGCTGAATTCTTTTTTATTCGGGGACGTATATGTATCTCCTGTAGTTCTCCAAACCTTCGATTTATATTTTCCAGCAGACACGTCCCATCGCGCTAAACAATTTTTGCTTTGGGACTATATAATATGTGTCTCCTGTAGTTTAGCTGGGCTCTTGGAGGTGCACCTGGTGGTCCACATAAGGTTCTCCAAACCTTCGATCTGTGTTTGCCAGCAGGAGCATTGTTACGTATTTCCCATTGTTTAGCTGGGCTCGTGGTTGTGCTTCTAGTGGTACACATCAAGTACTCCAGTCTCTCAAGTGGAGAAAAAAAGTAGCCTTTACCTTCTTCAATGCGATAGCAATCTTTGTACCAAATTTTATCAAAATCCGTTCAGTAGTTTTCAGGATGCTGTCACATACAAACATCTAAACGGAAAAAATATGTAAAACTTTTGAAACGTGTTTTATTATCAATTTCAAGAATTCGCTGACAATTTATTTTCCAATATCTTTTATGTACAGGCTTTCGACCCTCTACAACTTTATTATTATGTATAGATTCCGTTAATTATGCCGGTGTGTATATAATGTGTGTATAGAGAAATGATCACTTTAACCATCAATCGAAAACTTCTCTCGCATTTGTATTTATCATCGTATAATTAATAAATCTTGTTCTGAAAAGTGGGACACCGAGTCTACGAACGACCCGATGAACCATGGTTACTATTCAGCCCCTAACTGATGACCCTGACGGACCGCCGCCGCGCCGTCTTATTATTCATAGAGAGCGACTGCTATGGGGCCGAGGGTTAACCGTGCCCTCCGAAGCACATAACATTCTTTTTGCAAAACGAATATGATGTGATGTACATAATAATATGATTGTTATCTCAACTGGCTATATTTTTATCATTCTCGGTGTCCAAAATTGAACTTTTGATGCCAAATTTCAACTAAGTGTGTATTCATAAATTTCTGTAACTTTAAAATTAAAAAAAAATTACTTTAAGTCAAAAAATCCGTAGTACCTTTCTTGAGGTTAGAGATGAGGATATTACACGTTATATTACGTATATTTCATAAGTAATGATTCAACCGTATCATACCTGGAGAAGCCCAAACGTGGCATGTTTCGAGAATTATTTCCTATTTAATTTTATACAAGTGACTTAAATATAATAATGTCATATATTTTTAGAATCGGCTTAGCAAGGCCTTTCATTTGATACCACACACGATAGGTTTTAGAACAAAAAATTTTTTTTTTCCCATACAAAAAAAAGATGACGTCATTACTCTTCATAGGATTTTTTTAAAATTGTGTACTACGGGTCAAATCGATTCATTTACCCTAAAGATTAAGTGTACCAAATTTCAGAACTCTTCTCTCAGGTGCAGCATGTTTTGAACTACCGCTAGGACTATTCGGATTATTAAGATCTTACTAATCTGGTGCCTCCAAAGCCTCGTGAAAACATTCTAGTGTTAATTTTTCCAGGCTTCGTTTTGCTTGCTCCCAAGATTATCTTTAAAAAATTCGCTTGCTCTAAGTTCTTATTTGTGATATTAGGCCATTTCAATTAATCGGGTTTGAACTAGATGTCACATGTCATAAGTCTATACACAATCCGGAAACATATAAACCGCTTCTGCTGTTACCTCGGCACCTACACACTTTGTCATCAAGTAAACCGCTAAGGCTAAACGCTACAGAGTAATAAATTTGTTATTAAAAATCAATTCGTACCTACTGACCTTGGCCTCGTAAGGACCTTTACTTTTAATAGCTTAAATAATTTACGACGTTGATATTAATTATAGAAAATTTTCGTAGCCCAAATTTGAAAAGTACCTCAAAGGTCAGTATGTATCGGACCACCATGGGGTAACCCATTTCATAATTACGCATGCTTACTAGACAACGGTCAATCTTAGTAAAGAAGTTCTAGACATAAATAGCAGTCGTAGATAATTTGCTTAAAATGTCATAATTATGACATTTTAATTATTCATTACTTTCAAATATTTAAGAGCTCAGCTCCTAAAGGATGATCATTATGGTTTACATTTATGCTTTTAAAACGCTGCTGACGAAAGAGCTCTTCACCACACAATACGTCGTTATCCTTTCCACATTTCAGTTTATTTGTCAGAACTCCAATTAGCATAAACATGAAGTTGCAGCTAGTTGATAATTTCCAAGTTGCAGGTGAATGAGGTAATTTGAGCATATCCTCTCTCTCTCTCTCTCTCTCTCTCTCTCTCTCTCTTCGTGTAGGACACCGAGTCATTCAACGACCCGATGAAACCTGGTGTCAGAGTTTTCCAACCACCTACTGCAAGTAGCAGGCCTCTGACCTGGTTGTAACGACCGCCATCATAGACAGCAACCGGGAGCGACGGCTTAACGTGCCTATCCAAAGCACAGAACCATCTTACTTTTTCGGACAATCAGGTGGTTCAGCCTGCAATGTCCTATTGCATGCATTAATGAGCATATTGCATTGTTTGTACAGACCATTAGGAGTTTCTAAATAGAAAGGTAACGTTCGTCGCAATGTTTACTTGGCTATGCTCAATCGCATGTGTTTGGTAGACGTGCATAGTCAATTATGTGTCGTCTAATGCAGGCTTTTACGGGAAAACCGGACGTGAGGTATCTTTTACAGCTAGGTTGTTTATTTAGACTTTAAGTAGAAATTCAACGTTCAATTTCTATTTCTGTCTGAATTTGATAGAAGAAGTAGTAGAGTAAAGCTTAGGTACATATTTCTTGTCACTGTGTATATACAGGGAGTAAGAGAAAGAGTATAACAAGCCGAAATAGGAGGTCAAAGCACTCTTGAAACTGAACATTTTCCCCATGGAAAATGGTTTAAAATAAAATAAAAAATTGGGCCTCCCATAGTTAATCAATCAGCTGATTGGCGATTCGATTTTACATGGGAGGTACATTATTTTTTTCATATTGTTTAGTTTCATGATTACTTTGACCTCCTTTTGGCTTATCCCTTTCTGTTACTCCCTGTATATACACAGTAACGAGAAATATGTAAGCCCTTTTTGTTACTCCCAGTATATTATGTAAATTTTTCTGCATACGCTACGCTGCACTCTATGATAACACCTGCAAGTTCTGCCATCAACTTTCCGTGTTGCGCCTCGAGTTTTACATGACAACGTATACCTAATAATTACACGCGTATTTCAGTAATAGCCAATCTATCGCGTTTTCCATATCGCTCGCTATTAGTTGATTAGTCTCGCATCAGCGCTTCGCTTTCGCTGGATTGCTGCTTTATCTGATCGAAAGCTCGAGTTACGGCATCTTCAGTTTACTTGCAATAGCTATAGCTAAATTATGTAATACTTAATAGAATTATGAACTAGTCTCTGTCCTTCGTTTGGGACACCGAATCGTCCAACGACACCATGAACCCTGGACTGGTGTTAGAGTTTTACAACCGCTTACTACTAGTAGCAGGCCTCTAACATGGTTGTGTAACGACTGTTGTCTAAGTAATCATAAACAGCAACCGGGACCGACGGCTTAACGTGCCATCTCCGAAGCACGGAACCATATTTCTTTCGGAAAGTCAGGTGGTTCGGCTTGCAATGTCCTAACCATGAAGAAACTCACAAAGTGATATAATTATATCAACTTTGTGAGTGACCTGCCGAGAATCGAACCCGGAACCTTCTGCGTCGCTGGCACATTAACCGTCGTAGTATATGAACAAGTGTTGAACGGCTTTCATCACTATTGGTTGTACACTAATAGGTAGGTTATATCGAAAGTGTAGCTCTGAGATTAATAGGTGTACTGTAATTGGTAGATGACCAGCGGTACATAACATAATTAAAAATTACATCATCAAATTGGTTTGAGCGAGCAGTGAAGATCAACTATTGTCTGGCCACTGTCTGGTAAAAGTAACTGTTTCTTTAATTGAAAAAATAATTACTTTATATAGAACGTCGAGGAAGTTTTTACAACAGCCGGACGCCTCTTCTGAGGCAACGAAACATTAATCTGTAAGTAAAATCATTAAATAAACGTAGCAACTTATTAATTTCTTAATAATAGAGACAGATGACACTCCAGTAGAAGCTATAGAAATCACCTATAAAAACAAACCTATCCAGAAAGAGTCACAACAGTCGAGATCACTTAATGGTTTCACATCATTCAACGTCAGCCTTCTTACAAATCAGTCAATGAAATATTATAAGAGTCAATGACCAGTACCTGCATTGCCTGCAATCAGTTACATAATTACGAATAATAATAACCGATCCTTATTCACATTAAACCACACCTGGGTCGAGATCCGCAATTATGAACGCAGCGTTCGTTCGTTTCCTGTTGCATTCGCCCTTGCAGTTTTTTAAGATCCGACAGTGCGCAGAAAATCACGTTCAAAAAATAAGTTCGTTTTTGTCAGTACATCTTGGAAACGCATTCTAGTAAATATGAAGTTCTGAAACAAAATTTTTTTCCGGCGTAATACAGAGCTAGTTAGATGGGTAATATACAGGGTGGCCCAACCAAGGAGTGAGTAGAATTTTCTCATACAACTTTTGCAGTTGAGTAAATCGGAAACTACAAAAAGTCGCGGATAGGGGTGATTCGAATACTACCTCTCAGTATAAGGGATTTACTTATATTTGTCTTTGACGTCACTCCTGGGCCACCAGACTCAGCGCCATGAAAGGAGTCCCACCGACGAGACGCTCTCCTGGCTCTCCTGAAGAGGTATGCGCTGTTATCATTCTAGTTCATTAATCTCCTCGTAAGATTTTTTGTGATGTGAACTCTATCATCTTCCTGCCCTTATCTCGAATCAGTTGAGGCTTGCGCCTATGTTTAAAGCACAAAGTCATGTAGCAAAATTATTTGGCTATGATTTATGACCGCGTGGCCTGAACTCTACCATTTACATTTAATTGTATCGCATCCTTACTGTTGCTTGTGAATAAGGATTTCGCCGATTACTGGAAATACGAATGTTTTTCTGCAATTAAAAGTCATTGCATCCTTCTCATTTAACTAATCTCTGGCCTCTGATGGCCTTTTCAAGTAGGTTTTAATTTGTTTTTCTGTTGCATCACTGTTATAAAATAATATTTGATCTTTTACACAATTCAATAAACACTTCAATAAAACATTACAAGGTCCATTAAAATTTAAATTGCATGTTTGGTGTTATTTTACGCCACTATTTTAAGATACCAAGTTTTCTTATATCCTGAATGAGTTGGTTATAATAAGGTTATAATAATCAGGCAGTAGGCGGTGGACGACTTGGTGTCCCACTCGAAGAAAGAAAGTAGGCGGTTGAATATCTCTATCTTAATACCAGGCTTTATCGGGTCTCAGGAATTCAGTGAGATAATCAAGTTTTCAAAGTACTTACCTTTATGTTGATTGTTGGCATAGGATGAAATTTTACTAGTGATCGATAGCGAAATATGACCACCCGTATAAAATTGCCGATCAGCTGATTTCAGTTCCTATGGAAAATCCAAATTTTTCACGTTTCTACCTGGATATGTTCCTTGGAGAAAATTGTTCCTTATTTTTTTTTTTATACTATATTGCACATAGTACAAAAGGCGGGCCTAATGCCACGCGGCATTCTCTACCGGCCAACCAGAGGGTGAACAGAGAGAAAAAGATACGGGTGCACTCGGTTCCTTATCACCTGCCCGTTTTCCCATTTCTCTATCGGTGACTAGTAAAGTTCCGTTCTATACCTATAGCTTAAACAATTCGTAAGCATAATTCTCACGAAGTCTGTGACTTGTTAAAGTGGAAATTCACTTTCTAGACAACTCCCAAATTGGTTGTTATAAGACCAGACACTTAGCTAAGTGTTAGATACTTACCTACTTGAATGTAACGGTGATTCAGCGAAAGTGAGAATACGATGTAATAAGGCACCGGTCTCACTAGCTGATGACTGTACAAAATCGAACTTACTTAAACTTTAAAATCCATTTTTAGGGTTTCGTAGTCTATTAGGAACCTTATAGTTTCGTCAAGTCTGTCTGTCTGTCTGTCTGTCTGTATGCCGCACCCTCATAACTCCGTCAGTTTTAGAGCTATCGATATCAAATTTGGTGTGAAGATAGATCGTCTTACACGCTCTTGGCCGCTTTTTTCGAATTTGCCAACATATTACAGGATAGTCTGACTCTGACAGCCGATGTGGCGCAGTGGTTAGTATGCCTGCCTGCCACGCAAAGGTTCCGGGTTCAATTCCCGGTGGGGTCACTCACAAAGTTGATATTTATCACTTTGTGAATTTGTTCCCAGTCTGGTTAGGACATTGCAGGCTGAACCACCTGATTGTCCGCAAGTAAGATGGTTCCGTGCTTCGGATGGGCACGTTAAGCCGTCGGTCCCGGTTGCTGTCTATGATGGCGGTCGTTACACAACCATGTCAGAGGCCTGCTACTAGCAGTAGGCGGTTGAAAAACTCTGACACCAGGGTTCATCGGGTCGTTGAACGACTCGGTGTCCCACACGAAAAAGAAGAAAGAGTCTGACTCTACTAAAACCAGTATTAATCCCTATTCAAACTTAAGCAGGACCGGCACGGTACGTCAAAACCCATTTTCTGATTGGTAAAAATCGTCAAGGTGTGAAGTTTCGCTACCCAGATATCTGTGTAATTTGAATAGGACACTATTTGAAGTAAGCTTTCTGTAAAATCTAGCGGATTTCAGTTTCGACTAATGTGTGCACAAGGGAATACTTGCTTCTGAGGTACAAAAGTCGATTTGTAATTGTTTGTTTTTCAAACGCTCCTTTGAGTTGGTGTCAGTCATATCATAGTCATAATAACGGATAAGGCAAACATTGCTGTGAAAACACATTATGAATTGAAGTGCCTTCTGTATCTACAAATAGCTAGGTAGTTATTATTCTTGCTTATGAAGAAGTATTAATAGAAGACAATAATCAGGATATTGGTTTTTACACGAATAAAATTACAATCGAGATCTCGGAAACGGCTCCAACGATTTTAACGAAACGATTTTTCGTATGTAAGGGTTTTTAGCAGTGATACATCGATCTAGATAGGTTTCATTTAAATTCTTTTAACTTGCAACTCCATCTATTGGGGAGTAAGAAAAAAACAAATACCGAGCGAGGTCCATTAGCTAGTGAAGATAACATTATATAATATTGCTGGATCTCTTAAACTTATTTCTAATGTGATATTTCAAGACGCAGGAACTACTACATATAAATATGCGTGGCGTCGCACTGTCTGCTCTGCTTGAACTGTGAGTGCGTCCGCGCATGTTCGCAGTACGGAAATGTCACTGGCGCAACGACCGGTTAATGTATTGCAAAATTATGCAATAGCGATAACAGGGATTTGCGGGCTTGCTTGCAACATGTTTTGTTCATGAATCTATAGCCGATGAGAGCCTGCTTGCAGCTCAATTTGTTACGGTACAGGCTTATTCCTTAAACACATAACTATCTTTTTCACGGTTAATATTATTGTATTTGTTCTACGTTTAGTAAAGTATTCATCATTGAAATAATCATGACAGGTGAACTGAGTACTAACGTACATTTTTTTTTGTCTTCAGACCGGCTCCGGCAAGACCTACACCATGGGCAGCGGCTGGGAGGGCGAAGGCGACGGCGACGAAGAGCGGAAAGGCATCATACCCCGAGCCATCAGGGACCTCTTTGCTGGAGCTGATGCAAGGGCAGAAGAGGCTAGGCAGCAGGGTCAGCTGCCACCAGAGTTCTCCGTCCAAGCGCAGTTCATAGAGCTGTACAATGAAGATATTGTCGACTTGTTGGATCCAGCTAAAGATCCGTTTGCCAAGGTTAGTGCACGAATATTTTATCCTTGTTTGGAACCATCAGGGATATCCTTACTAAAACCGATGCAGGGGCAGAAAAACCAGGCAGGAAATATGAAATTTCGTACAATATTTTTTCCTATATTTAACTGGGGTATCGACTCTACTCTCTGCTCCAGCCACAACAGATCACTGTTGTACATGAGCTTCGCAACTGCCAATCATTTGTTATTTAATGGAACGGAAAATAATAACAAAACTACAAAAAGGAGGTTTAAATGCTAGGTATAGACAATCTTTGGATGATAGAGAAAGTTTGATCCACTCAATTTTTGTGTGTGTGATACGTGCTCTATGTAGTGCATTCTAAAAGATCTGCTTTGTCAATGTAGCAAACTTGCAATATTTTACAGATTCCATTCATTCCGTCAAAATCTAATTAAACGGTGCACCGAGATAAACGCGCGTGCACCTGTGTTCAACAGCTTTATTAATATGTTACAGTCAAAACCCTTAACCAGTCAATAACGTTAATGACTGGCAAAACCAGTCAATAACGTTATTGCCTAAGGTACTCAGTCAAAACCCTTATTGACTGATTATGTCTAATAAAATCAGTCAATAACGTTATTGACTGACGTGCCTAGTCAAAACCCTTAATAGGTATGTCCTGGTTGGTCTTAGATCACCATCAGGACCGTTAGATGGTCGCTGCCGGAGTGGAAGTCTACTGTCTCGCTCGCCGGTTGTTATTCCATAAGGACATGCCCAAGTCGTAGACGGCTCTTACTTATGTTGACGGCAGCAAATACGTGGCCTCCCCTCCCAGAAGTCATAGACCACCCGGTAGTTACTCGAGGACTCAGGCTCAGTGCCACCGGCGAGCGAAACAGTAGACTTTCACTCTGACTGCCTCCATCTTCTATAAGATGCATTTCAGTGAGCGTGCACAATGGCCCCACGACCTGATTATCCCCATTCCACCTCCGGGGATCGCGTCGCTGACTAGGTTTACTACTTTTATCAGCTGGTGAGATAGCAGACAAATGCGAGCCTATCTTATTTAAAAATATAATATATCGATCCTGACGGTTACTATGCTACCCAACGCATCGCTCATAATCTCACCACAAATCAGTGCTACTCGCCGCATCGCACATCGAAACTCTCCGCACCGCACTGCTTCTCGCCGCATAGCACATAAACTCACCGCAACGCCGTGCTACCCGCCGCATTGCTCATATTAATCGCACCGCAAGTCATTGCTACTCGCCGCATCGCACACCGAAACTCTCCGCTCCGCACTGTTTTTCGCCGCAAAGAACATAAACTCACCGCAATACAGCGCTACCCACCGCATCACACAACAAAACTTCCGCACCGCACTCTTTTCCGCCGCAAAGCACATAAACTCACCGCAATTCAGCGCTACCCGCCGCAACACACAACAAAACTTCCCGCACCGCACTGTTTTCCGCCGCAAAGCACATAAACTCACCGCAATTCAGCGCTACCCGCCGCATCACACAACAATCTGCTTTCCGCCGCAAAGCACATAAACTCACCGCAATTCAGCGCTACCCGCCGCATCACACAACAAAACTTCTCGCACCGCACTGCTTTCCGCCGCAAAGCACATAAACTCACCGCAATTCAGCGCTACCCGCCGCATCGCACACCGAAACTCTCCGCACCGAACTGTTTTCCGCCGCATTGCACATAAACACACCGCAACCCAGTGATACCCGCCGCATCGCGCACCGAAACTCTCCGCACCGCACTGATTTCTGCACATAAACTCACCGCAACGCAATGGTTACTGCATAGTAACCATCAGGACCGTTAGATTTTTTTTCAAAACCATTAATAGGTACGTCCGACCCGGTGGTAGCAACCTAGACTGCCTGGCTGGTCTGAGATCACCATCAGGACCGTTAGATGGTCGCAGCTAGAAGAAAGCCTACAGCCTCGCTCGCCGATTGAACTAGGCGGGAGCCTAACAACCACCGTCGTGAAGTCTATGACATCTAGGAGGTGAAGCCACGTATCCGCTGATGTCAGCATTAGATAGTGAAGAGCCGTCTGCGACTTGGGCATGTCCTCAGGAATAACAACCGGCGATCGAGACAGTCAGCCAGCCAGTCTAGGTTGCTGCTACCGGGGCAGAAGTACCTATTAAGGGTTTTGACTGGGCACGTCAGTCAATATCGTTATTGACTGCTTTTAATAGATAAAACCAGTCAATAAGGGTTTTGACTGAGGCCCTTAGGCAATATCGTAATTGACTGGTTTTTCCAGTCAATAACGTTATTGACTGGTTAAGGGTTTTGCCTGTAACAAATACATTTAATTAGTGTAATCAGCCACCGTGTAGCGCAATATTGCGGCCACCCAACCGCGAACCCTCACAAGTGGATCAAAGAATATAATGCCTCTATGGAAACTAAGATAGACACTTGCATGTGTGTCGAGTGGAATTGCTCGGATTGTGTAAGGTATGAGTGAGGAATCTAGAAAATAATACTGTAATTTTACAGTAGTATTTTGCTGTAAAAATTCGCCATCTTTTTTTTTTTTTTTTTTTGTGTTTTATTATCTGCGATCAGTCTACAATGACTATAAACAGGTGCTTTGTAGGGAAAATTGGCTTGCATAGAGCACACTCCAGCGAGAGTGCCTATTCCAGTTTGCTGTCCTATTGTTCAGACAGGTCCATAATGTTGCGCCTTTTCAGGCGACTGCTGTAGTTTCTAGCTATTAGTTGTGTTGCCAGCTCATTTGGGTGATTTGTTAGACGAGTTTTATATCTCTTAGCATAGGTTTCTATTTCCTCTTTGACAGTTTTAACTTTGAGTTCGTTGTGTAGTTCAGTGATAGTTATGAACCATGGTGCACTTGATATTGTTTTTAGGATTTTATTTTGCGTTCTTTGCATTATAAGGATATTGGAGTTGCATGCAGATCCCCATAACTGCAGGCCATATGTCCATATTGGTTTAAGAACTGTGCAGTAGATAAGCAGCTTGTTGTCGGTAGAAAGTTTTGAGTTTCTCCCCAGCAACCAGTACAATCCTTTGTATTTCAGGTTAAGTTCCTCCTGTTTAGCTTGGATGTGTTTCTTCCATGTTAGTTTTCTGTCAAGGTGCATTCCTAAATATCGGACTGAGTCACTGTGTGGTAAGGTGCTGCTTCCAAGTTTGACTGCTGGGCAGTTCTCTTTGCGGAGCGAAAAAGTCACATGGACCGATTTGGAAGCACTCGCCTTGATTCTCCATTTTCGAAGCCAAATGTTTACATCATCCAGACCTCGCTGTAGCATCTTTGATGCTTCGGCAGGGTTTTTGTTGCACGCCAATAAGGCTGTATCGTCTGCGAAGGTTGCTGTTATTATACCATCAGTGTTAGGTAAGTCTGAGGTGAATATGGTGTACAGTACGGGCCCTAGGACTGACCCTTGTGGTACGCCTGCATTAATATTGTGGAATCCGGAAGTGTATTCGTCATCTTTTACTTGGAATATCCTCTTTTCCAAGTAAGATTTCAGGATAGGATAAAATGAGTGAGGTAGCATCGATTTTATTTTGTAGAGTAGGCCTTTGTGCCAAACACGATCGAAGGCTTGTTGTACGTCAAGGAAGGCCGACGAGCAGTATTCTTTCTCCTCAAATGCTTTTCGAATTGTGTCACATACTCTATGTACTTGCTCTATTGTTGCATGTTGCTGGCGAAATCCAAATTGGTGATCTGGTATCACTTTTCTTTCAGCTAGTACTATAGACATTCTGGTGAGCAGTAGTTTCTCGAAAAGCTTTGAGACAATTGGCAACAGAGATATTGGCCTGTAAGATGTTATTTCATTGATTGGTTTTCCTTGCTTATATATCATTATGATTTGTGACACTTTCCATAGGGCTGGGTAGTATCCCACTCTTAGTATGCCGTTAAATAGCATCGTTAAGAATAAGAGGCCTTTTTTTGGTAGTTCTTGCAGTACTTTTTTGGTAATCTGGTCAAATCCAGGTGCCTTACGATCTTCCATTCTGGCGATAAGTCTTTTTAGCTCTCTAGGGTTGGTAGGTTTAAGAGGTAGTTCTAGTTGAAAGTCTTGTTCGAGTGTAGGTTCAATAGTGTCTGATTCATTGACTTCTGGGTCAGCGTCGTTTGGTGTGAAGACAGATTCCAGGTGCTGCGCAAAAGCGTCTACTCTTTCTTGAGGTGTACGAGCCCATTTGTTTTGTGCAATTTTGATTGGAGGCTTTATTTTTTGTGGTTGGTCAAATTCTTTTGTCATTTTCCATAAGGAGTAGTTTGAGGATTTAGTGGCTGTAAGTGATTCTAGTTTGGCTTGCAATGTATCATTTGTAGCATCTTCTATAAGCGTTTTTAGCCTCTTAATTCGCCATCTTGAATCTATAATTTTTTTTATATAGACAGTGTCACTCGCGCTGCTGAGACGAATCTAACGACACCTTATATGTCAAAATCCAACTATCCGTTTGGGCTGTAGCCCGTGAAAAAGAATGTTCTTGTCCACATACATAACCCTCCTTCTGAGGCAGTCGGGTAAAAAGAGTGTCGCTCTGAGAGTTTTGTTTAGGGTTTTCGAGATTTGTTTTTAAACTGGAGGGTTTGTTTTTATTTAGTTTGATCTTGGGGTATTTCTTATACTTACGCATTGAAGGTGAGTTGGAGAGCTCAGTGCAACAATTTCCTACTATTCCTAAAGAGCTCTATCCGTTCCCTGAGTGTGTCTTTTAGAACCGACTCGAGCTATACAAGTTCCTGGGCGATGCTTAGATGTCCAACAGTGGATCTAAAACAGCTTCTAATGAAGAGAGGGCGAATTTTGTAGAAAACTAGATTGTAGAGAATTTATTTTTTTAAAAGAATGCTAAAGCTATTTTCCAAACACGGTAGCAATCCTAGTTAACTAATCCGATGTAAATAAGACGTGTTACTGTTTACCGCAACTGCGGCGCAACCACAAAATTCACTTGTTTTTGTTAGTCTACCGTTGACCCGAATTTTGTTACGGTAATTATTTAACGAGTGATGTAATGTAGGTTTGAAATTGAATCTTACTACTATTATGTGTGTTTTGGATTCACTTTCACACTTGTAGTAAGTAGGTGTGAAATGTTATACCTACTTCTCAGGTCAATGGCGTCTCGTCTCGAATGCGTGCACAGAATTCGGCAGCTTGATGTATTATCTATACATATAATAAAGTTGTAGAGGGTCGAAAGTCTGTACATAGAAGATTTTCCGAAAAAAAATGTTTGGTGATACTTAAAATTGATAACAGAACACGATTCAGCAGTTTTTAGATTTTTTTTCTGTTTAGATGTTTGTCTGTTTATCTGTTTATTTGTTTATTTGTTTATATGTTTGTATGTGAAAGCATCACGCAAAAACTACTAAACCGATTTTGATGCAAATTATACCAAAATGTTGGGAAAGTTACCGACCAGGTTATAGGCTAAAAAAAATCAACCCCTTAAAGGGGGGGTTGCCACTATACTTGCAATAAGTTTGCACGGAAACCGATATTGCGTTTCGGTAGAGGAAAAAGTTAAGTACCTACGCTACGAGTATAAGATGAAAAAAAAAGCAACTGAAATTATTACAAGGGGTGAACCAGTCAATGAAACTGAACAACTTTCCCCAAGAAACATTGGTAGAAAAATGAAAAAAAAAAAATTTACCCTCCCGTACAAACTGACCCGGCCCGGAGGTACATTTTTTTTTCATATTTCGACCTATGTTCCTTAGTGAAAGTTGTTCAGTTTCATGGACTGATTCATCCCTTAAAAATTGTATGAGAGTGAATAGGCAGGTTTTTTTCATATGATCCTTGGAGAAATTTGTTTAGTTTCTTGAACTGGTTCACCCCTTACTATATTTGCAGTTGTTTTTTTACATCCACATTGGACTCGAGATTCGAACAGGTATATATATACCTACCAACATAATAATATAGCAAAATAAAAAAACCGGCCAAGAACGTGTCAGACACGCCCACAAATAGGGTTTCGTAGTTATAGTACCGTCATTCGAATAGGCCATATTTGACAGCTGCCAAACATATATTAGGAAACATGTCAACAAAGAAAAATAGACCTTATGTCATAGCATTAACATGATTTTGACAGCTGTCCAATATGGCCTGTTCGAATGACGCTACTTATAATCAGGTTAATCAACATTACCTAAGAAAATAATTTTGTTCCTGGTTTGTTTGTAGGTGTATGGTTACCAAACAAAAATTGAAAATCTTTTACTTTTTTTAAAACTTGAGTGGTTCAGTATCCAATATAGTTTTTAAAGTAACTTCGGATTGAGAAATTGTTCCACATTTTTTTCAAATATTTAGCGTTTATACCTACTTTGGGAGGAGAATATGTCTCTTTTAAAAGCAAATATCTCGAGGCAGAAACACTTTAATAAATTGATTTAAAAAAAAAACCGGCCAAGAGCGTGTCAGACACGCCCACAAATAGGGTTTCGTAGTCAACGTTTAAATATCAGGTTTTTCAGCATTACAAACTTAATTTTGTTGCTGGTTTGTTAGCAGCAGTATGATGACCAACCGCAAATAGAAAAACTCAATTTATTCTGAAACCTTTAAGGGTACAATATCCGTTATAGTTTTCATTGTAACTTCAGATTGTAAGCTATATTTCATATATATTTCAAATTTTTAACTTTTATACTTTAGAAGTTACAGCTGGTACAAATTATGGGTCAAAAACGCCCTTTTTAAAAGCAAATATCTCGTGACAGAAACTTTTTAGTGACTTTGTTTCAAAGAAACCTCACCTTAATTTTAAAAGACCTATTCAACGATACCCTACTCAATATTACGGAAGAAAAAAATTTTTTTTGCCCCCCTTTCACTTGTATGGGAGGGGGTCCAAAATACATTTAAAATATTTTTTTCTTAACATTTCTATATTTGGGTCAACACGATCTATCGTCTTACCAAATTTCATGTCGATAGCTCTAAAACTGACGAAGATATGAGGGCGCGGCATACAGACAGACAGACAGACAGACAGACATGACGAAACTATAAGGGTTTCTAGTAGACTACGAAACCCTAAAAATACCACCCATTAATTTTTGAAAGACATTTTTAACAGTACCCGACGTCATATAGCAGGCGGTTTTTATGCTCCTTTCAAATGTTTTTCAAATTCAGAAAATAAATGACAGGCGTGAATGAAACTTTTCGTGGTTTTTAGGGTTTCGTAGTCTACTAGAAACCCTTATAGTTTCGTCATGTCTGTCTGTCTGTCTGTATGCCGCGCCCTCATATCTTCGTCAGTTTTAGAGATATCGACATGAAATTTGGTAAGAAGATAGATCGTGTTAACCCAAATATAGAAATGTTAAGAAAAATATATATTAAATGTTTTTTGGACCCCCTCCCATACAAGTGAAAGGGGGGCAAAATTTTTTTTTTCCTTCTGTAATATTGAATAGGGTATCGTTGAATAGGTCTTTTAAAACTAAGGTGAGGTTTTTTTAAAACAAAGTCACTGAAATGTTTCTGTCACGAGATATTTGCTTTTAAAAAGGGCGTTTTTGACCCATAATTTGTTCCAGCTGTAACTTCTAAAGTGTAAACGCTAAAAATTTGAAATAAATAAGGAATATAGCTTACAATCTGAAGTTACAATAAAAACTATAACGGATATTGTACCCTTAAAGGTTTCAGAAAAAAATGAGTTTTTCTATTTGCGGTTGGTCATCATACTGCTGCTAACAAACCAGCAACAAAATTAAGTTTGTAATGCCGAAAAACCTGATATTTAAACGTTGACTACGAAACCCTATTTGTGGGCGTGTCTGACACGCTCTTGGCCGGTTTTTTTTTATCTATGTCATTTGACCATTTTCTCCAACGCTATAAGACGGATTGAATTTTTTTTATTGTATCTATAGCTACCATCACTTCATCACATCCAATCACATCACAGAAAATCACTTATTCGCGCGCATTCAAAGATGGTAATGGCTACGTAACAAAAGCTGTTCAGCATTATGGGTTGCTTTTGCTGGTTCATTAGCCATGGATCTGGAGTACCTGATATACCTACATAGAACGACAGAAGTACTAAAGTGAAAAATCTGTACGACTTGATGAGCTGCTTTTGCAGGTTTACTTATTTAGGTACCTAAATAAAAAAAGTGTACATACCTATACTCTCACAATAAGAAAACAAAAACAGAAGTGAAATAAGCAAATAGAAGACATCGTGGGTCAAGCTGGGTTTGCTCTTTAACATAAAAATAATAAAAAAACATCGGTTTTAATATTATTCATCAAGATGTAACTCAAGAGCAGAGGGGTGGGATGTGCCCTTCATACACAAGTAACCACAAATCGGCAGTAGTCAGTCAGTTCCTCCAGGTTATTCCATCATCATCGTCTTCGTCATAGCCATCACCATCATCTACTTGCCCTAATCTACCAATCACGCATAAAATACTAACCATGAGACAAAACAAGAAAATAAGAACATAATAACACACGTGACCGGTACTATTATGTATAAAAATGGCATAAAAATCGTGTTTGTTGTATGAGAGCCGCAACGGCAACAAAAATAGAACATCAGCAATTTTAAATTTTATCTGTATAACTATTACGAAATGTGACCAACAGACAGCAAAACAAAGTCTCAGTAATAGGGTACACTTTGGATATGGAATCAAAAAAATAATTGGCGGGTAATAAAATAAGTACTAAACAATCAATATCAATATCACACTATCTATTTTTGAAAATGTAATCTGTTAGTGTGTATGACCGACCTCAAATGAAGAAGAAGATGATGAAGAAGTCAATCAATCTGTCTGTGTGTGTAGAATAACTAATTGTGCATGAATCACTCAAAAAGTTTGCAATATTTTTTGATGTTTGGTATGGTGGCAGATAAACGTCCTGATCGTATTTAATGATTAGGGAGAACCTTTATCAGTACTGGAGGGCCTGTCTGTCTGTTTACCTGACGGAACACATAGAGCTCGGCAAAATGAGCTAAGTGATATGAAAATTTCTGTATTGTCTATACCATACATTACCCTTGGCGAAACGAAGTTCGCGGGCAACAGCTAGTGATGATATAAAGCTGTATAGTATGAACATGCATACGCCTATATCTCTTGCGAGGTTGGCAGAGCGTAAACGGCTATTTACACCACATCTGGCAAAAGTTTGAGAGTCCCATAAAATTACAATACACATCAGCTCTCAAATTCTTTAGTCGCTTCCTACGACACCCACGGGAAAGATATGAATATAGTATAGTATAGTTTGTGCTTACTATATATTGCTAGGTATATCTAGAGTTGCTAGCAAGTTTTAATGGTCTCTGAGATGATGTTAGAAATAATCTAGAAAAATCTCGTATTGATTCTTTGCAGGGAGCCTTAAGGATAACGGAAGATGGCTGCGGCGGTGTAAGAATTGTTGGGGCTTCGATGCGAGCAGTGCGAGGCGTGAAGGAAGCCCTAGGAGCCCTAAGAGCCGGTGCTTTGGCTAGGACCACGGCAGCCACCAATATGAACTCATCATCTTCAAGGTGGGTTTCAGATTTTGTTCTTAGATTTTAAGCTGAGCTTGATAAGACTAAAACAGTTCACCAAGAGGTCTAAATAGTTTTTTTTTTTTTTTATATATAAATGATGGGTAAGCATTTGTCCGCAATCTCACCTGATGTTAAGTGACGATGCAGACGATGATGGAACATGCTCGCCCAGATAATGCCTATTCACTCTCGCCTTGAAAAGGCCCAGGTTATAACGTTCCGGAAACAGATCCGCAGGCAGGGAGTTCCACTCCTTAGCAGTTCGCATTAAAAATGTAGAAGCGAAGCGCTTTGTGCGAATTTGCGGGATGTCTACGTTATAAGGGTGGAATCCCAACCGGCGTCTCGTGCACCGGAGATGGAATGGTGACGGAGGTATCAGGTCATGGAGAGACTGTGCACACTCCCCGAAATGTATCCTGTAGAATGCCGACAAGCAAGCTACTTTGCGACGGTGTTCGAGGCTCTGTAACTTTGCGTCAATTAGTGCCCTATCAGCGATGAGTTTCTTGGCGCGCTTCTCAATCGAGTCCAGGGCTGCCAGCTGGTATTTGGCAGACCCGTCCCACAGGTGACAGCAATACTCCATGCAGGAACGGACTTGAGCTTGGTATAGTTGTAAAAGCTGTACTGGTGTGAAGCATCGCCTGACCTTCGAGAGAATTCCGAGTCTTTTTGCTGCAGTCGTGGCCAAAGACTCAATATAATGTCCAAAGTTCAGGTCAGATGAAAGGTTCATGCCAAGAAGCTCAAGATGGTCGGAAATCGGTACGGATACACCTCGGAAAGTCGGAGTCAGGTCGAAGGGACTCCGTTTAGTGGAGAATAGACATGCCTGTGTTTTAGATGCATTAAACTTGACAAGATTTGCATCACCCCATTCGGAAATTGCTTCAAGATTCAAGTTTAGGCGACTCACTAGGGCCTCTCGACAAGACTGAGTAGATTCATTGCTGGCCTTTGCACTGGACAGGTACCTATCAACAACCGTGCTGTCATCTGCATACCCAAAGGTGTCGGGCGTAAGCATATCGTTGATGTGCAGCAGAAATAGGGTTGCAGAAAGTACAGACCCTTGAGGGACGCCGGCATCAATAGCCTGTTCATCTGAAGAGCGTCCTTCTAGGACCACTCGTATTGACCGTCCACTCAAGAAATCTGCGATCCAGTTGCAAAGTCCAGCAGGTAGCCCGTAGGCGGGGGGCTTGTTAATAAGACTTGCGTGCCAGACCCTGTCAAATGCCTTTGAGACATCCAGAGATACGGCAAGGGCTTCGCCGTGCCTCTCGAGAGCCTCGCTCCATGAGTGGGTGGCATGCACGAGGAGGTCCCCTGTCGACCGCCCGCGGCGGAAGCCGTATTGACGGTCGTTAAGGAGATCATTGCTCTCGAGGTAAGCCAGGAGCCGATTGTTTAGTTACTGATATTTCCACCGGCGACAGATTACAGCAAGATATTTGGGGCTGAAATCCGAAAACATCTTGGTAACACATGGTATCTGCTAGCAGCTAGCTAGATAGTATAATGATTGTCCTACCCTTAGGTACCCTAAGCGGAACTGTTTCGTTTCGGTCTATTTCGTAAGCAAGTCAGTCGTACTGGTGTCATATTCTGGATCAGACCGATAGCAGATCTTACACCTTCCTTAAAAATATTGAGTCCATTATAGAGGTACATTTCGTTACATTACAGATCACACGCAGTATTCACACTACTACTGAGGCAGAGACGGTTAGCAGCAGACATGGAGGTAGACAAAGAAAGCGAAACAGATGCTCCCGAGCAGTACGAGACTCTCACCGCCAAGTTCCATTTCGTTGACTTGGCCGGTTCAGAGCGGCTGAAACGAACAGGTAACATATTATCTGCCCTGCAAGTAGGTCGGAGTATATTCACACTACTGAAAATGTGTGGACTCTCAAACAGTACAAGACTCCCACCGCCATTTTGTTGACTTCGCCGAATCGGAACGATTGATACGAAGAGGTAAACAACTGACCTACAGATCGCTTCTAATATTAATTCAATTAACGAGACAAGAAAAACAATGGCTAGCATTCTACATGGTCATAACAGTAGCCAAAGCTGTCTGGTAGAGATCTTTTTTAAAAGCGTCGCCTATTTGATTAAAGATTTAGCGTCTCGATACGCTTCCGGAGATAAAATGCATCTTCACTACTCATCGTCCAACTGCTAGTAGTAAGCGATTCTGATACGCGGGTTCATCGAGTCTTTTGTCGACTCGTTGTCCCACATACTAAGAGAAAAACGTTTTGCCTTCTAACTCTAACTTACAACACACTTGATTTTCCCTTTCAGGTGCAACTGGTGAACGGGCGAAAGAGGGTATATCAATAAACTGCGGACTCCTAGCTCTAGGAAATGTGATATCGGCTCTAGGTGATAAGTCAAGAAAAGCTCTACACGTCCCCTACAGAGATTCTAAGCTTACCAGGCTACTACAGGATTCACTTGGAGGTAACTGTTTGCTCATTTTTAAATACAAATATTTTAGAACAGAAAAAATAATACTGCGGGAATGTATGAAAATGGCACAAGTTAGACCACTGATCTGTCTGGTATTGATTTCATCATATTATCATTCGTACCTATATCTTTAATATACCAACATGTTCGTTCATACAACCGTGAAAAAATCGCGCTTTAGCTTATCGTGTACGCCGATCCAACCCAGAAATCTGTTTCTGGAACATTATAACTTGGGCCTTTTCAAGGCAAGAGTGAATAAGCAATACCTAGGCAATCATGCTCCAACATCGTCTGAATTATCACTTGCCAATAGGTGAGACAGCAGACAAATGCTGGCTTAACTTATTAAATAAAACTGGATACATTTCTATGAAAAGATCGCATTCATTCTTGTGCCATACAAAGACATAGTTAGTCATCATAGAAATCGAACTATTTTCAGAACTATAACTTATAGGTCTTACTCGATCATATTACCAGGTGTTACTATGGTTTCTAAAATAACGCATTTATTTTTTATCAGGAAACAGCAACACAGTTATGATAGCGTGCGTATCGCCCAGCGATCGAGACTTTATGGAGACTTTGAACACATTGAAATACGCGAACCGAGCCAGAAACATCAAGAACAGATGCGTGGTGAACCAGGACCTCACGTCAAGAACCATACACCAGCTCAGACAGGAGGTGGCGAGGTTGCAACTAGAACTTGCGGAATATAAACAGGTACCTAAACTTTTAGGGGCCGGGGCCTTACCACAAAAAAGTTCGACAAGCGTACAACGCGTTTCTAGCGTTTTTGTATGAATTTTATTTTAAACACGCGTTCCACACTGGTCTAACTTTTTTGTGGTAAGGCCCATAATGTCGATCCCTCTGGCCTACAAATGTCATTTGAGGTGAAAATGAGTTAAAAATTCAGTCTTGTTCAATTAATTTTTTCCTTATCGATCTGTGTATTTACAACTTCGAAAAAAAAACATAGAAAATCCTCCTAAAGGTATTTTATCGATCATTGGAATGATCAGACTTAAATTCGCTTATCGTCATACATTTTATTTACATTATTCTTGCTTTCAGGGTAAACGAGTAATATCAGAGAACGGCGAGGAAGGCTGGAGCGACGTGGTCCAAGAGAACGCCATTCTCACAGCTGAAGTGGAGTCCCTCAGACGAAGAGTGAAAGCCATGCAAGGAACCATCGACCAGCTATCAGCCAGGAATAGTGAACTAGTTGCTGAGAAGGCGTTGGGACAATGGGCGCCCAAAGACGGCAGTCCAGATACCAATGATTGTTCATTGACCGCTTTAGTTCAGGTAAGACTTGTTAAGTGTGTCTTTATGGTTCCATGCAAGAAACTATCGACCAACTATCAGCCAGGAATAGTGAATTGGTTGCTGAGAAGGCTTTAGGGCTATGGGCGCCTAAAGACGGCAGTCCAGATACCAATGATTGTTCATTGACGGCTTTAGTCCAGGTAAGACTAATCAAGTGTGTCTTTATGGTTCCATGCAAGGAACCATCGACCAGCTTTCAGCCAGGAATAGTGAACTAGTTGCTGAGAAGGCGTTGGGGCAATGGGCGCCTAAAGACGGCAGTCCAGATACCAATGATTGTTCATTGACGGCTTTAGTCCAGGTAAGACTAATCAAGTGTGTCTTTATGGTTCCATGCAAGGAACCATCGACCAGCTTTCAGCCAGGAATAGTGAACTAGTTGCTGAGAAGGCGTTGGGGCAATGGGCGCCTAAAGACGGCAGTCCAGATACCAATGATTGTTCATTGACGGCTTTAGTCCAGGTAAGACTAATCAAGTGTGTCTTTATGGTTCCATGCAAGGAACCATCGACCAGCTTTCAGCCAGGAATAGTGAACTAGTTGCTGAGAAGGCGTTGGGGCAATGGGCGCCTAAAGACGGCAGTCCAGATACCAATGACTGTTCATTGACCGCTTTAGTTCAGGTAAGACTAGTACCTTTCAAGGATGTCTTGTCTTTAGAGTGAAAGCCATGCAAGGAACCATAGACCAACTATCAGCCAGGAATAGTGAACTAGTCGCTGAGAAGGCGTTGGGGCAATGGGCCCCTAAAGACGGCAGTCCTGATACCAATGATTGTTCATTGACGGCTTTAGTTCAGGTAAAACTAGTTCCTTTAAGTGTGTCTTTATGGTTCCATGCAAGGAACTATAGACCAACTATCAGCCAGGAATAGTGAACTAGTTGCTGAGAAGGCTTTGGGGCAATGGGCGCCTAAAGACGGCAGTCCAGATACAAACGACTGTTCATTGACCGCTTTAGTTCAGGTAAGACTAGTACCATTCAAGGATGTCTTTATGGTTCCATTCAAGGAACTATCGACCAGCTATTAGCCAGGAATAGTGAATTAGTTGCTGAGAAGGCGTTGGGGCAATGGGCACCTAAAGACGGCAGTCCCGATACCAATGAATGTTCCTTGACGGCTTTAGTTCAGGTAAGATTAGTACCTTTCAAGGGTGTCTTTATGGTTCCATGCAAGGAACCATCGACCAACTATCAGCCAGGAATAGTGAATTAGTGGCTGAGAAAGCGTTGGGGCAATGGGCCCCTAAAGACGGCAGTCCCGATACCAATGACTGTTCATTGACGGCTTTAGTTCAGGTAAGACTAATACTTTAAGTGTGTCTTTATGGTGAAAGCTATGCAAGGAACCATCGACCAGCTATCAGCCAGGAATAGTGAACTAGTTGCTGAGAAGGCGTTAGGGCAATGGGCGCCTAAAGACGGCAGTCCAGATACAAACGACTGTTCATTGACTGCTTTAATCCAGGTAAGAGTAATACCTTTCAAGGGTGTCTTTATGGTAAAAGCCATGCAAGGAACCATCGACCAACTATCAGCCAGGAATAGTGAACTAGTGGCTGCGAAGGCGTTAGGGCAATGGGCGCCTAAAGACGGCAGTCCCGATACCAATGACTGTTCATTGACGGCTTTAGTTCAGGTAATACATGTAAAGAATGTCTCTAATAAAAAAAAATATATGCAATGACATATTTGCGTTCCCACTGGGAAACTTGTAAAATAAATAAATAAATGTCTACTGAGACATTTCCTACTAAACTTTCTGTTTCTGTAAAGTGTGTGTGTATTTATGTGTTGCCTGCCCCGTACATTATACTAGTAACCTAGAAGGCTTAGGCGCAAAAAGGGCAATAGGTACTAATGAAAATCTTGAAACTTGCACTAACCTACTCTCAAATGTTAATTAGTTTTCTGTTTACTCATTTCTAGGGTTACGTAAGCGAAATAGAAGACCTCCGAGCTCAACTAATGGAAGCGAACGCATTGTATGAAACCACACGGAAACATCAAGCTTTAGCGGCGCGCACTAGGCAAGAGTCCCTCCACGATGCCAGTTCGATTCTCGACGATGCCAAACGAGAGCTTTACAAGGTATCATTATTATTAATATTCATATCACTATTCATAATTAAATGAGAAAATCTTCGTACGTTATTTCTAAACGACTGCCCACGCACCAAAAAAGGAATGTAACGTTTTTTATTTTACGAAATTCGTATAACCCGTTTAAAAATAGGTAGACAGCAATAGCGAAGGCACCATACATGCCGATTCCCATCAGCTTCTCTTTCAGAAATGTACAAATTCTTACTCTCGCATCAATCTCCTTTATTTGAAAACTCAGATCTACTAAATATGATATTCTTTTACAGGAAAAAGAGCTCCTAGCCCGAAGTATGGGCGAGCTGGAGTTCCAACGCAAACTCAACATGAGCGACAGCATGACTAGCGCTGTCACTGTCACCGACGACAGAAACGTCATAGGAGAGAGGGAGAGGGCCGAAGGGGAGAGTGCGGACGATTCCGAACCTTCAGACAGTGAGAGCAGCTCTGAGGAAGAGGAGGATGACAATTCTGAAGCTAAAGGTATGACTACAAAGTCGTGAAAGGTATTTTGGTAGAATTATCGTGCGAAAGAGAAAGAAATGGAAAATGCAGACAAAAGAAAAGAAACGGAAGGCGTCTAATAAGCGTCGTAATAAACAGTCTTAAACTTTCGTATGTGTGACTGACTCAAAATAGTAAAAACCGGCCAAGAGCGTGTCAGACACGCCCACAAATAGGGTTTCGTAGTCAACGTTTTAATATCAGGTTTTTCAGCATTACAAACTTAATTTTGTTGCTGGTTTGTTAGCAGCAGTATGATGACCAACCGCAAATAGAAAAACTCAATTTTTTCTTTTTTCTGTATAATATCCGTTATAGTTTTCATTGTAACTTTAGAGTGTAAGTTATATTCCATATTTATTTCAAATTTTTAGCGTTTATACTTTAGAAGTTACAGCTGGAACAAATTATGGGTCAAAAACGTCCTTTTTAAAAGCAAATATCTCGTGACAGAAACATTTTAGTGACTTAGTTTCAAAGAAACCTCACATTTGTTTTAAAAGACCTATTCAACGATACCCTACTCAATATTACAGAAGAAAAAAAATTTATTTTGCCCCCCTTTCACTTGTATGGGAGGGGGTCCAAAAAACATTTAAAATATTTTTTTCTTAACATTTCTAAATTTGGGTCAACACGATCTATCTTCTCACCAAATTTCATGTCGATAGCTCTAAAACTGACGAAGATATGAGGGCGCGGCATACAGACAGACAGACAGACAGACAGACAGACATGACGAAACTATAAGGGTTTCTAGTAGACTACGAAACCCTAGAAACGGGGTTCTTACCGCTATACGATTTTTGTTTGAATTCTCCGATATTTCAACTACCGGATCTCACTCGAAAGTCACGACATTATGAACTCATGAAGTGTCCTCGCGTTTACTTTTAGCACCATCTTTCTTTTTGCACATTTTTATCACAAGATTCCACACATCAATGAAGTTTCAATTGTTTATTTAATTTTTGTGTATACATTCGCATAGTCTCCCCTGGGGAAGGTTAATTACCCTTCAAATATTAACATTCTATATGTTTTGCAGGCCAACAACTCCTGACAGCGCAACTAGCAGCCCTGAGCGAAGACATCGACACGAAAGCTCGCCTCATAGAACAGCTTGAAGTATCACAAAGACGGTTACAAGCGCTCAGGACTCACTACGAGCAGAGGCTCGATACTCTGCATCATCAGATCAAAGCCACCAGTGATGAGAGGGACAAAGTCTTAGCTTCACTGGGTAAGAAAACCACATAAACACTATAAACAATTTGTGTCCAATACGGCGATTTTGTTTGGCGAAACTAAACCGCAAGATTGCGGTGCACAACGCGACTAGTATATTGTGGACTAGTTTCTCTTCTTGACGCAATCTGTTTCGTCTAGAGATTAACTACTGTTAATCTATTGTCTCATATTCCTTTCCAGCAACCCAAGCGTCACCTCCAAGCGAAAAGCTGAAGCGCGTGAAGGAGGAGTACGAGCGGCGTATGACATCCATGTCTCGGGAGCTGAAGCGACTGCAGGCCGCGCAGCGCGAACACACGCGACTACAACGCTCGCAGCAAGCCACCGCGCAGCAGCTGCAGACCATGCGGAATGACCTGCAGAACATGAAGAGGGACAAGGTCAGTACACAAGCTATACGGAGAGTCGATAATTCAGGTCAGCTCGCTACGCTCGCGAGCAGTCGTTGCAAAGTTCAACGTTTGAGCCAATAGCTCGCTACGCTCGCGAGCAGCCATTGCAGAGTTCGGCGTTTGAGCCAATAGGTCGCTACGCTCGCGAGCAGTCGTTGCAGAGTTCGGCGTTTGAGCCAATAGGTCGCTACGCTCGCGAGCAGTCGTTGCAGAGTTCGGCGTTTGAGCCAATAGCTCGCTACGCTCGCGAGCAGCCATTGCAGATTTCAACGTTTGAGCCAATAGCTCGCTACGCTCGCGAGCAGCCATTGCAGATTTCAACGTTTAAGCCAATAGCTCGCTACGCTCGCGAGCAGCCATTGCAGAGTTCGGCGTTTGAGCCAATAGGTCGCTACGCTCGCGAGCAGTCGTTGCAGAGTTCGGCGTTTGAGCCAATAGGTCGCTACGCTCGCGAGCAGTCGTTGCAGAGTTCGGCGTTTGAGCCAATAGGTCGCTACGCTCGCGAGCAGTCGTTGCAGAGTTCGGCGTTTGAGCCAATAGGTCGCTACGCTCGCGAGCAGTCGTTGCAGATTTCAACGTTTGAGCCAATAGCTCGCTACGCTCGCGAGCAGCCATTGCAGATTTCAACGTTTAAGCCAATAGCTCGCTACGCTCGCGAGCAGCCATTGCAGAGTTCGGCGTTTGAGCCAATAGGTCGCTACGCTCGCGAGCAGTCGTTGCAGAGTTCGGCGTTTGAGCCAATAGGTCGCTACGCTCGCGAGCAGTCGTTGCAGAGTTCGGCGTTTGAGCCAATAGGTCGCTACGCTCGCGAGCAGTCGTTGCAGAGTTCGGCGTTTGAGCCAATAGGTCGCTACGCTCGCGAGCAGTCGTTGCAGAGTTCGGCGTTTGAGCCAATAGGTCGCTACGCTCGCGAGCAGTCGTTGCAGAGTTCGGCGTTTGAGCCAATAGCTCGCTACGCTCACGAGCAGCCATTGCAGAGTTCGGCGTTTGAGCCAATAGCTCGCTACGCTCACGAGCAGCCATTGCAGAGTTCGGCGTTTGAGCCAATAGCTTGCTACGCTCGCGAGCAGTCGTTGCAGAGTTCGGCGTTTGAGCCAATAGCTCGCTACGCTCGCGAGCAGCCATTGCAGAGTTCAACGTTTGAGCCAATAGCTCGCTACGCTCGCGAGCAGTCGTTGCAGAGTTCGGCGTTTGAGCCAATAGCTCGCAAGATGTAATTACACAATCAATTGTATGTACCCAATAGCTCGCTGCGCTCGTAAATAGCCTGTACGTACGTATGGTTCCCTTGTAGCCCGGTACACTCGCAACTTTAACATTTTATGTTTTTCAGGTGAAATTAGTACAGCGAATGCGGCAGGAAGCCAAACGTCACGCGCAAGCCGAGGCGGCCCGGGCTAAAGAAGTGGCTCAGCTGAAGAAGGAATCTAGAAAGAACGCCAACTTGATCAGGACTTTGGAGGCGGAAACCAGGCTCAAGGAACAAGTGCTGAAGAGGAAACAAGAGGAGGTGTCGCTACTCAGGAGAGGGCATCGCGACAAACTTAGTAGCAAGGCCGCTGGCAGATTACATGGTAAGATTTTAGAACTCACATTTTTACTGTTTCGTAGTCTACTAGAAACCCTTATCATTTCGGTAAGTCTGTCTGTCTGCCTGTTCGTCTGTCTGTCTGTCTGTATGCCGCGCCCTCATAACTTCGTCAGTTTTAGAGCGATAGACATCAAATTTGGTGTGAAGTTAGATCATGTTGACCCAAATTTAGAAATGTTGAGATAAAAATATTTTAATTGTTTTTTGGACCCCCTTCCTATACATGTGAAAGGGGGGTAAAATTTTTTTTTTCTCTTGTAATATTGAGTAGGGTATCGTTGAAAAGGTCTTTTAAAACTAAGGGGAGGTTTCTTTGAAACAAAATGTTTCTGTCTCGAGATATTTGCTTTTAAAAGGGGCGTTTTGGAGCCATAATTTGTTCCAGCTGTAACTTCTAAAGTATGCATGCTAAAAATTTGAAAAAAATATGGAATATAGTTCTTAATATGAAATTACCATGAAAACTATAACGGATACTGTACCACTTAAGATTAAGGAATTATTAAAGTTTTTCAATTTGCAGTTGGTAACCATACAGCTGCAAACAAACCGGCAACAAAATTAACTTTGTAACGCTGAAAGACCTGATATTTAAACGTTGACTACGAAACTCTATTTGTGAGCGTGTTTGACACGCTCTTGGCCGCTTTTTTTTGTTTATACGTGTGGTTGCATCTAGATGGAATATCCAAATCTTTCTAGCAGTTACCCAATCTCTTAACTTAACAAGCAAATCTTATCCTACTGCTCGCCAAAGGCCTCCCTCTTCTCCTTCCATCTAGTTCTGTATTGGACTGCCACATACTTTCCTACGACGGAGTTTACTGCGGCGTCTATTTAAGATAGGCAGGGTAATGTCTATGAATTTAAAATTATGATTATGATTACAGACCGTGCCCGCGCCCGCACCCGCAACTACCGCGAGACGTGGTCCAAACTCGAGTGCTGGCTGTCCAGGACCTGCGCCGCCAAGACCACGCTGGGGGAACTTGAAGCAGCCCTCGAGAGACAACTCAAGCAGAGGGAGCAAGCCAGGAGTACCAGCAATGATCCAGAGAGTGCGCCTCTACTGCACTATTTGAAGGAAGCTATTGCGGACACTCAGCAGCAGATCATGCAGATTGAGGTGAGACTACGCTAGGAGAGTTCTAGAGAGGCAGCTTAGACAGAGGGAGGAAGCGAGAAGCACCAGCAATGACCCGGAGAGTGCGCCTCTACTGCACTACCTGAAGGAAGCTATAGCAGACACTCAGCAACAGATCATGCAGATTGAGGTGAGACCACGCTAGGAGAGTTCTAGAGAGACAACTCAAACAGAGGGAACAAGCGAGAAGTACCATTAAAGATCCGGAGAGTGCGCCTCTACTGCACTACCTGAAGGAAGCTATAGAAGACACTCAGCAGCAGATCATGCAGATTGAGGTAACACTACGCTAGGAGAGTTCTAGAGAGGCAGCTTAGACAGAGGGAGAGAAGTACTAGTAATGACCAGAGAGTGCGCCTCTACTGCACTACCTGAAGGAAGCTATTGCGGATACTCAGCAGCAGATCATGCAGATTGAGGTAAGACTTCGCTAGGAGAGATCTAGAGAGACAGCTTGGACAGAGAGAGCAAGCCAGGAGTACCAGTAATGACTCGGACTGAAGGAAGCTATAGCAGACACCCAGCAGCAGATCATGCAGATAGAGGTAAGACTACGCTAGGAGAGTTCTAGAGAGACAGCTTAGACAGAAAGAGCAAGTGAGAAGCACCAATAATGACCCAGAGAGTGCGCCTCTACTGCACTACCTGAAGGAAGCTATAGCAGACACTCAGCAGCAGATCATGCAGAATGAGGTAAGACTTATGTAGGAGAGTTCTAGAGAGACAACTGAAACAGAGGGAGCAAGCCAGGAGTACCAGTAATGACCCGGAGAGTGCGCCTCTACTGCACTACCTGAAGGAAGCTATAGCAGACACTCAGCAGCAGATCATGCAGATTGAGGTAAGACTTCGCTAGGAGAGTTCTAGAGACACAACTCAAACATAGGGCAAGAAGTACTAGTAATGATCCGGAGAGGACGCCTCTACTGCACTACCTGAAGGAAGCTATAGCGGACACTCAGCAGCAGATCATGCAGATTGAGGTAAGACTACGCTAGGAGAGTTCTAGAGAGACAACTCAAACAGAGGGACCTAGCAAGGAGTACCAGTAACGACCCAGAGAGTGCGCCTCTACTGCACTACCTGAAGGAAGCTATAGCGGATACGCAGCAGCAGATCATGCAGATTGAGGTAAGACCAAGCTAGGAGAGTTCTAGAGAGACAACTCAAACAGAGGGACCTAGCAAGGAGTACCAGTAACGACCCAGAGAGTGCGCCTCTACTGCACTACCTGAAGGAAGCTATAGCGGATACGCAGCAGCAGATCATGCAGATTGAGGTAAGACCAAGCTAGGAGAGTTCTAGAGAGACAACTCAAACAGAGGGACCTAGCAAGGAGTACCAGTAACGACCCAGAGAGTGCGCCTCTACTGCACTACCTGAAGGAAGCTATAGCGGATACGCAGCAGCAGATCATGCAGATTGAGGTAAGACCAAGCTAGGAGAGTTCTAGAGAGACAACTCAAACAGAGGGACCTAGCAAGGAGTACCAGTAACGACCCAGAGAGTGCGCCTCTACTGCACTACCTGAAGGAAGCTATAGCGGATACGCAGCAGCAGATCATGCAGATTGAGGTGAGAAAGGTCTAAAAACAATAAATCTCGGATGTGAAACCACGTCCATATAATTTTATGAATTCACGGCAGTTGTTTTACCAATCGAATTGCAGGCTAAAGGATAATGCCAGAACGTGTGAAAAAAAATGCTGAATCAAGTCCCTACATTGCATTCGGGCTATTAGGAGCCGCTACTGTCACCCGCGTCTCTTACTAGGTCACATGACATTCTTCAGAGCTGCCATCAGATATCGCGCGTACTGTACTTACGTAACACTATTACTAATTCTGGTATTTCCGTTACAGGAAGAAACGGACGAAAACGAACTGCCACGGCTACTAGACCAACTGGATACCGTGGAAGCGGCTCGCTACGCGTTGGAGCGATTTGCAGAGCATACACTACAACACGCACAAGAAAACGCCAGGAATCAACGGTTGCTCAACGACACCAGGGCGCAACTTAGAGAGGTAAGGAATGGAACGAATTACCAAGCCAAGTAGACCAACTAGACAAGAGGCGGCTTGCTACGGAGCGATTCGCAGAGCATACACTACAACACGCACAAGAAAACGCCAGGAATCAACGGTTACTCAACGACACCAGAGCGCAATTTAGAGAGGTAAGGAATGGAACGAACTACCAAGCCAAGTAGACCAACTAGATACGGTACAGGCGGCTCGCTACGCGTTGGAGCGATTCGCAGAGCATACCCTACAACACGCGCAAGAAAACGCCAGGAATCAACGGTTGCTCAACGACACCAGGGCGCAACTTAGAGAGATAAGGAACAGAACGAACTACCAAGCCAACTAGACCAACTAGGCAAGAGGCGGCTTGCTATGGAGCTATTCGTAGAGCATACACTACAACACGCGCAAAAAAGGCCAGGAATCAACGGTTGCTAAATGACACTAGAGCGCAACTTAGAGAGGTAAGGAATGGAACGAATTGCCACGCCAACTAGACCAATTAGACACCGTGGAGGCAGCTCACTACGCGTTGGAGCGATTCGCAGAGCATACACTACAACATGCGCAAGAAAACGCCAGGAATCAACGGTTACTAAATGACACCAGAGCGCAGCTTAGAGAGGTAAGGAATGGAACGAATTACCAAGCCAAGTAGACCAACTGGATACCGTGGAAGCAGCTCGTTACGCGTTGGAGAGAGGTAAGGAATAATACGAACTACCAAGCCAACTAGACCAACTAGGTTCAGTAGAGGCAGCTCGCTACGCGTTGGAGCGATTCGCAGAGCACACACTACAACACGCACAAGAAAACGCCAGGAATCAACGGTTGCTCAACGACACCAGGGCGCAACTTAGAGAGGTAAGGAATGGAACGAACTACCAAGCCAACTAGACCAACTAACTAGACAAGAGGTGGCTTGCTACGGAGCGATTCGCAAAGCATACATTACAACACGCACAGGAAAACGCCAGGAATCAACGGTTGCTCAACGACACCAGGGCGCAACTTAGAGAGGTAAGGAATGGAACTAACTACCAAGCCAACTAGACCAACTAGACAAGAGGCGGCTTGCTACGGGGCGATTCGCAGAGCATATACTACAACATGCACAAGAAAACGCCAGGAATCAACGGTTGCTCAACGACACCAGAGCGCAACTTAGAGAGGTAAGGAATGGAACTAACTACCAAGCCAACTAGACCAACTAACTAGACAAGAGGTGGCTTGCTACGGAGCGATTCGCAAAGCATACATTACAACATGCACAAGAAAACGCCAGGAATCAACGGTTGCTCAACGACACCAGGGCGCAACTTAGAGAGGTAAGGAATGGAACTAACTACCAAGCCAACTAGACCAACTAGACAAGAGGCGGCTTGCTACGGGGCGATTCGCAGAGCATATACTACAACATGCACAAGAAAACGCCAGGAATCAACGGTTGCTCAACGACACCAGAGCGCAACTGAGAGAGGTAAGGAATGGAACGAACTACCAAGCCAACTAGACCAACTAGATATGATAGAGGCGATTCGCAGAGCATACACTACAACACGCACAAGAAAACGCCAGGAACCAACGGTTGCTAAATGACACTAGAGCGCAACTTAGAGAGGTAAGGAATGGAACAAACTACCAAGCCAACTAGACCAACAAGATACGGTACAGGCGGCTCGCTACGCGCTGGAGCGATTCGCAGAGCATACCCTACAACACGCGCAAGAAAACGCCAGGAATCAACGGTTGCTCAACGACACCAGAGCGCAACTTAGAGAGGTAAGGAATAGAACGAATTACCAAGCCAACTAGACCAACTAGATATGGTTGAGGCGGCTCGCTACGCTTTGGGGCGATTCACACACACTACAACATGCACAAGAAAACGCCAGGAATCAACGGTTGCTCAACGACATCAGAGCGCAACTTAGAGAGGTAAGGAATGGAACGAACTACCAAGCCAAGTAGACCAACTAGATATGGTAGAGGCAGCTCGCTACGCGTTGGAGCGATTCGCAGAGCATACACTACAACATGCACAAGAAAACGCCAGGAATCAACGGTTGCTCAACGACACCAGAGCGCAACTTAGAGAGGTAAGGAACAGAACGAACTACCAAGCCAACTAGACCAACTAGACAAGAGGCGGCTTGCTACGGAGCGATTCGCAGAGCATACACTACAACATGCACAAGAAAACGCCAGGAATCAACGGTTGCTCAACGACACCAGAGCGCAACTTAGAGAGGTAAGGAATGGAACGAATTACCAAGCCAACTAGACCAACTAGATACGGTAGAGGCGGCTCGCTACGCTTTGGAGCGATTCGCAGAGCATACACTACAACATGCACAAGAAAACGCCAGGAATCAACGGTTGCTCAACGACACCAGAGCGCAACTTAGAGAGGTAAGGAATGGAACGAATTACCAAGCCAACTAGACCAACTAGATACTGTAGAGGCGGCTCGCTACGCTTTGGAGCGATTCGCAGAGCACACACTACAACATGCACAAGAAAACGCCAGGAATCAACGGTTGCTCAACGACACCAGGGCGCAACTTAGAGAGGTAAGGAATGGAACGAATTACCAAGCCAACTAGACCAACTAGATACTGTAGAGGCGGCTCGCTACGCTTTGGAGCGATTCGCAGAGCACACACTACAACATGCACAAGAAAACGCCAGGAATCAACGGTTGCTCAACGACACCAGGGCGCAACTTAGAGAGGTAAGGAATGGAAATAAATTAGAAAATAATGACAGTGATAAAAGAGAAAAATGTATACTCAGTTTGATACCACAATAAGTGCATTTTTATCGAAACATAGATTTTTTGCGATTGGTGTGTCATAGCAGATGTATAATAGTGCACCATTCTTTCTAAAAATAACCATGTAATCTCAAAAACTTGGATTTTTAATGCACTTACAGTGCTATTATTATTCTCATTTCTCGGTCGACGATTGACATTTTTTCAACTACTTATCTGTCTACAAATCTACCACAGATGGAAGAGGCCACGGAAAGGACAGCGAGTGCCCTGCGCGCAGCCGGCGACCACAATCTGAACCCGTGGGGTCCCCCGCCAGCGTTGGCGGCGCTTCTGGCACATGTGTCGTCCGGGACTTCTACCAGATCCGTGTCGCCATCTGACAGGTAAAGTGATATACGTACATCATCAACCTATTGCATATGGGCATATGGAAGAAGCTGCAGAAAGAACAGCGAGCGCTCTGCGCGCGGCCGGCGACCACAATCTGAACCCGTGGGGTCCCCCGCCAGCGTTGGCGGCGCTTCTGGCACATGTGTCGTCCGGGACTTCTACCAGATCCGTGTCTCCGTCTGACAGGTAAATTGATACATACATCACCAACCTATTGCATATGGGCATATGGAAGAAGCTGCATAAAGAACGGCGAGTGCCCTGCGCGCGGCCGGCGACCATAATTTGAACCCGTGGGGTCCCCCACCTGCGTTGGCGGCGCTTCTAGCACATGTGTCGTCCGGGACTTCTACGAGATCTGTGTCTCCATCCGATAGGTAATGCGAAATATGTTTTCTTTTAGTATGTATATTAGAATTTTAAAAGGCTGCAAAAATAATAAAAAAATACATAGCTTGACTGACGTGATTATGCCTATAGCGAAACAACCGAATATCTACATCTTCCGCCCATGATTTATTTCGGTCTATTGCTTCAAATTATAATACCGTATAGTTCCCTACACGAAAGATAAAACCCTGACCTAGGACTGGCAGGGTGAACCTGTACCTCAGAATATACGGGGTGTAAGGGCTGTCCCTTACGTACGGGCTCTCCGAATACTGCATTTAGACAATTAAACTGAACAACTTCCCGTAAGTATTCTTTTTCAAATATTTTCTTATTGGAAGTTGTTTAGTTTCGTGGTCTGAGACGCTGAGTGCACCGTATTAATATCTGGAGAGCTGTCCCTTACACTCTGTATAGCCGGTATAAGACTACCTACATTTTGTTGTATTTGTTTATCAGTGCCCTAGAGCGAGCGCCGTTGATAGTTCGTGAGGCGAATACAGCGCCTACCTCGCCGCCTGACGACAACAGCAACGGGTCGTCGCCTTTCCATCGAAATACGTACGTAAACTTCAATTTAAAGGCGCCACACACTGCGAACGCGTGCGCGTAGTGCGGTGTGCGGTGTCTCATACGATCCCATTCAATACAACGTCAATGGGCTCTTTTGTCTATGGCTGATTACTAAATGGCAGAACAGACGCGCGATGCGACGCGCCAGATGACTTCTCTCAGACAAGCGATCGTCAGCCGCTGGGACGCTCGTCTCAGGTGTGTAGCTTCATTTCTTCTGTTTCATACATTTTATACGGAAACGGTGCCAATCAATGTCGCACTTCTCGCGTCTCCGACGATCACTAGTTTGCCAGATGCCACCTAGACCTACTCTGTGGAGCTTGCGCTTTAGACGGAGTTGTTGTAATAACAGAGACCTGCTACATGTACTACGATTGAACTCTTGACATTATTTATTACCTTGTAGGAATCATAAGGTATTGCAGATACTTATGTAGCTATATACGAGGGTCTCGACGCTGGTCTTACGCTGGTTATCGGATCCTCCTGCTTCTACATATCGGTCGCAGACGTAAGGTGCTCCCCTAGGGGATTGTGTGAAAGAGACATTATATCTGCGCGTGATTCTGCTGTGGTCCGGTGTTTTGCGCTGGTTCTCAAAATTTGAGTGGCGAGAATATCTATCGAGTGAGTTGAAACTTTCGAAGATGGTCAATTGTAATAGCTGTGGAAACGAAGCGCTAGACTATATACAATGTAGTCAATGTCAGAACGTCTATGACTATGGCGATTGCTCTGGCATTACTGAAGCTGGCTACCAGGGTCTTGGCCCTGACCGTCAAGCTGTATGGAAATGCCCCACTTGCAAGCAGGGTAAGGTAAAGAAACCCAAGAAGACCAAGGATAACCCTGGAAGCGTATCGCCTAACGCTATCTCTCTTGACCGCGTAATGGAAGAGCTCAATAAGATCAAGCTTAGCCTGGCTCCTCTTCTGAATGTTATGGACGGGATTCGTGAAATCAAGGATGAAATATCTGACGTGAAGTCATCCATGAAGATCTATTCTGACAAGTTAGACAGCTTGGAGGGAAGGTTGATATCTGTGGAAAAGGCTTGTGATGCTGCAGGAAAGCTCGAGGACCGTATTTCTGCGTTGGAAGCTGACCTGAACGAGAAAAACCAATGGGCGCGGTTGAACAACGTGGAAATAAAGGGAGTCCCACTTAAAGACCGAGAAAACCTTCTGGAAATAGTCAGTAGGATTGGTACCAAGATATCGTACCCCATCTCGAAGCAGAATATTAACTTTGTGGCCAGAGTCCCGTCACAAGACAACAAACTTAAGCCGATCATAGTCTCCTTTGTTAATCGGTATGTCAAAGAAGATTTTGTCGCTGCGGCACGCAGATTCAAGAAATTGCTGCCTACTGATATTGGGCTCGATGGAACAGGTCAAGTTTTTGTTAATGATCATCTCACAGTTCAAAACAAAATGCTGCTGACTGAGGCGAAAAAATTGAAAAATAAACATGAGTTTGAATTTCTATGGGTAAAAAACTCCAAAATTTTTGCCAGGAAAAACCCCCAGTCAAAGGTTATTCTCATAAAAACTTCCAAAGACTTGACCAAAATATGTTAATGATAAAATTATGTTTTTTTAAAGTTCGGTCTTGTTTTATCAACAAAAGTTTGAGAACCAGTCTCACTCGCTTTGTTATAATCTGTTCGCTAATTTACTTTGCATTTAATTCTTTCTTTGCTACTGGATTTGGTTTCTTACGCTGCATTTTGATGCTTTTTTGTCTATGTGACTGTAACTTATTTATCTTTTACATGATATATTTGCTGTGCTTCAAATTACTTAGCTCGGTGCTAACTTGGGCTGTGTTGCTATGGGGCAATGTGAGTATTTTTGTATGCTTGGTTTATCAAGATATAGTTTTTACTGTTATCAATGTGTGATATATCGATTTACTACCAAAATTGCAGAGGATTACGGACTAAAACCGATGCTTTTTATAGAAATTTACAATTATCGAATTATGATATTATTGCGTTGACCGAAACCTGGTTACCTGAAAGTATATCTGATTCGGAATTATTTGACGACAGATATATTGTTTACCGTCGGGACCGCGACTATGCTTTGACTCAGCAAACTAAGGGTGGAGGTGTTGCCATTGCTGTCAAGCGGAGTTTGGTTGCTACCCACTCTATAAACATGAATTCAAGTGCAGAAGATTTGTGGATTACTGTTATTCTGCGTAGCTCAAGAACTAAAAATAGTGTTAATATGCATATTTGTTGCGTTTATATGATTGAACAAAATGAAGGCCTTACATTCTGTGACCAATTAAATAATTATTTAGCAAAATTATTGCAAATTAGAGAAACACACAGGTCTGACCAGTTCCTTATACTAGGCGATTTTAACATGCGTGAAATATCATGGGTACCTTCCGATATCGGTCTGCAGCCCTCAGTCACCACGAGTGATATGCTGTCCTGGTTTTTGGACGTACTATATGAATGTGATCTGCGGCAATTTAATAGTCATACTAATGACAATGACGTCATTTTGGACATGGTTTTGGCTACTGGCGATGTTAATGTAACCCACTGTCTGGATCCTCTTGTAATCGAGGATTCCCATCATAAGTCGCTTGTGATTCATCCTTGTTTTGTTGAGCTTGAACCCCCTTGTTACCCCTAAACGAACTATCTTCTCATATCATAGAGGCGACTACGAAAAAATTTGTAGTCACCTGTCGGATATTGATTGGTCTACTATTCTAGCCCAGGGAACTGTTGAAGAAGCTATTTCTAAGTTTTATGATATAACATTCCAATTAAGAAATAAATTTGTACCTACTAGATTGATGGGGCGTCGCTCTTACCCGCCTTGGTACAACTCTGCACTTATAAAAATATTAAGAGAAAAATTCAAGTATTTCCATAAACACAAGATTTATGGTAATATATCCGACCTCAATACGTTCAACGTCTTACGTGATAGAGTGCGATTAGTTGAGGCAAAGTGTTATAGTGACTATATGATTAGAGTCGAAAATTCTATAACTAATAATCCCAAACTATTCTGGTCATTTGCCAAAAGCAAACGCGGCTGTAGTTCTTACCCAGCTAGGATGACTTACTCCTCTATATCTATGACGTGCGATACGGGTGAGGGTATTAGCGAGCTTTTCTCTTCTTACTTTGCTTCAACTTTTTTGCAACCTCAACCGAATTCACCTAGTTTTATGCCAGGAATTCCTTCCTCGCACACATCTTGTGATATACACACTATAGAAATAGATGAGAACCAGGTATATACTCTTATCAAACGCTTGGATCTTAGCAAGTCTGCTGGTCCCGATACGCTACCGGCTGTCTTTTTGGTTAACTGTTCGAAACAACTATCAGTGCCTGTGTCGATTTTGTTCCGTCGGTCGATTAATGAAGGTGGTATGCCTTCTATGTGGAAATCTGCGTTTGTTACCCCTATCCACAAAAAAGGACCTAAAAATATTGTGGACAACTATAGACCTATCTCCAAACTATGCCTGTTGGCCAAAGTATTTGAGCGAATAATTTTTAATCAAGTCTATAATTGCATCAAACATACGTTCATATCCCAACAACATGGTTTTCTAAGGGTAGGTCTACTGTTTCCAACCTTGCTGTCCTTAACGAGTTTGTTACAGTCAATATGGAGAGTGGTAATCAGACAGATGTTATTTACACGGATTATAGCAAGGCCTTTGATCGCATCGACCATGATATACTTCTTTCAAAAATCAACAGTTTGGGTATAAGAGGTGACCTGTTCAGATGGTTTACATCGTATGTTCAAAACAGGACCCAGGCCGTAGTACTTAATGGATATACATCGTCGTGGGTGAATATTCCGTCGGGTGTACCTCAAGGTTCATTGCTGGGCCCACTGCTCTTCGTAATTTTTATTAACGATATCCATGTCTGTTTCCAAAACTCATATTTTCTTTTATTCGCTGATGACATGAAGGTATTTAAGACGGTCAATAATGCTGGTGATGCTGAGCTTCTTCAAGAAGATCTGATGAGACTTGACAGTTACTGTGATGATAATAAGTTGGATCTTAATGTGGCTAAGTGTACATCAATATCTTTTACACGTAAAAGGTTAAAATATACTTACAATTACAGTCTCAAAGGCCAATATCTGAAATCTTGTTCGTCAGTGAGAGACTTAGGTGTTGTCCTTGATAGTAAGCTGCAGTATGACCAGCATATTGGTTTCTGTGTAGACAAGGCTTATAAAGCTCTTGGATTTGTCAAGCGTATCTCAAGAAGCTTCAACAGAATGAAAACCATTAAAATAATTTATTGTGCATATGTAAGAAGCCATCTTGAATATGCCTCCCAAATATGGAATCCCTATTATAATATTCACTCAAATAGTATTGAAAATATACAGAAAAAATTCATTCGATTCCTATGTTTTAAGTTTAATCACCCGTTTTCGGAACTGGTCTATGAACAGTGGTGCTCTAAATTTCATCTTCTTCCTCTATATCTACGAAGATCCATTGCTGATATTTGCTTCTTAACTAACGTTGCCCAGGGCAGAATTGATTGTCCGGATCTCCTCTGCAATTTAAAACTTATAACACCATCTAGAAACTTACGTCTTAAGAAATTACTTCAAGTCCCCTTAGGTCACACCAACTATAGGAACAACAGTTTTTTACCAAGAAGCCTTAAATTAATAAATAAACTAAATAACGATTCTCGGTTTGATCTTTTCTGTTGCAGTACCTACAGTATAAGGAAAATGTTGAGTAAGGAACCAAACTTAATCAATTAATGATTGTTATTTTTTTTTACTTCTTCTTTTTTTTTTTTGGATTGTAAAAAAATTCTGCTTATCTGTGGTAGCTTGTAATTGGCATTTATTATTATATTTTGTCATTTGTTTTGTAAAGAAGGCTGTAAGCTTCCCAAATAAAATAAAATAAAAATAAATAAATATCTCACTAATCCATTGATGTGCCTTTCCAGTGGGCGCCGCGGTTCGGTTCGGTTACGCGACTTGGGGGTGATAGGTCGAGATGACGACCCCATGACGCAGTCACTGGTCGAACCCACGTCCCCCAGACCGGTGCCGCTCAGTCGAGTGCCTAGCGCTCGATTTTCGTCGATGAGCGTGTGGTAGCGGCTGAGAATACTGCCACCCCTAGTCCACTCAGGGTGTTTCGTAAAAAACGACGTAGGGTTTTTGATCTCGGCTGAATATCTATGGCGGTGATACCACAAGTTAGGGAAACGGCCCGCGGCGCGGTGGTGATACTACTTACAATAATATCATTCCCAAAGAGGATTGACGTCAGGCAGGCGACCGGTCTTAAGAAATGGCCAAATCCTTTTGCTACAAGTTTTTTTTCTGAAAAAACATGTTGCGCCGACCACAATTAATTTGGAATAAGGGCAGAAAGATGATGATGATTATAAACCAATGTCGCTATCATCCTGATGCACGACTGTGTCTGCCCCTTAGCTTGTCATACATTGTTCCATATCAAAAAAAGCCGCATTATTACTTGTAGGAATCATATGGTTTCTAGCTATTAAGATACTTATGTAGCTATATCTCACTATTGCTTTGATGTGCCTTTCCAGTGGTCGCCGCGGTTCGGTTCGGTTACGCGACTTGGGGGTGATAGGTCGAGATGACGACCCCATGACGCAGTCACTAGTCGAACCCACGTCCCCCAGACCGGTGCCGCTCAGTCGAGTGCCTAGCGCTCGATTTTCGTCGATGAGCGTGTGGTAGCGGCTGAGAATACTGCCACCCCTAGTCCACTCAGGGTGTTTCGTAAAAGACGACGTAGGGTTTTTGATCTCGGCTGAATATCTATGGCGGTGATACCACAAATTAGGGAAACGGCCCGTGGCGCGGTGGTGATACTACTTACAATAATATCATTCCCAAAGAGGATTGACGTCAGTCAGGCGGCCGGTCTTAAAAAATGGCCAAATCCTTTTGCTACAAGTCTTTTTTTTTCTGAAAAACATGTTCCGCCGGCCACAATTAATTTGGAATAAGGGCAGAAAGATGATGATGATTATAAACCAATGTCGCTATCATCCTGCCCCTTAGCTTGTCATACATTGTTCCATATCAAAAAAAGCCACATTAAGACCAACATTATTTTATTATAACAAGGTTTCTCGCTATTGAGATGTTTTCAAGGTTACATAAGTAATCATAACACACCGTACCTTTCCAGTGGGCGCCGCGGTTCGGTTCGGTTACGTGACTTGGGGGTGATAGGTCGAGATGACGACCCCATGACGCAGTCACTAGTCGAACCCACGTCCCCCAGACCGGTGCCGCTCAGTCGAGTGCCTAGCGCGCCCGGCAGCTTGAGGTAAGTATCAACAATATCTAGATTATACCGGGAGTAACAGAAAGGGTATAACAAGCCGAAAGGGGTCAAGGTACTCATGAAACTGAACAACTTTCCGCATGGAATATGGATCGAAATATGAAAAAAAAAATTTGGTCCTCCCATACAAAATCGCCAATCAGCTGATTGATTTACTATGGGACGACAATTCTTTTTTTTCATATTTCGACTGATGTACCAAGGGACTCATGTTCAGTTTCATGAGTCCCTTGACCTCCTTTCAGCTTGTTATACCCATTCTGTTTTCTCCCTGTATATTCTTATTTTGTATAGGATGATTGATTGCTATCTGTTTTGAAAATTGAAGACTAGATTTTTGGATTGGCATATGGACACAAACAAAACAGGTTATTAATCACATAACAAAGCAATTCACAATATGTCCACAAAAATATGCAATCTATCACTAGTCACCATACTGTCCCAGCGATCTTGCAATGGGTGCCACGGTGCCATCGTCTTCCTCCTGTGTTTGTGTCAAATTTACACACGCTCACAAAGGGGGTTGCAGCAAATGTTCATGCTTTCTCTTTTACTCCCGTGTCCGTGTCTTACCCAAAAAACTCCCTGTCATATGCGCACGTTCACAGAGGGCTGCATCTTCCAAGCAATAGGCAGGACGACGCTATCTGTTCACCAATAGCAAAGCCCATAAACCTATACCCCTCTCACTCCCACCCGTGTCCCGTGTAACTCACTCGCTCGCACGCAGGGGGCTGCAACCGATCGGCAGCATGGTGTCGCCGCTGTCCGTCCGCCGCGCGCCGCCACTCTACAGCTTGCGTAGTCTATAGCCCTCTCACTCCCACCCATGTCCGTGTGTAACTCACTCGCTCGCACGCAGGGGGCTGCAACCGATCGGCAGCATGGTGTCGCCGCTGTCCGTCCGCCGCGCCCCGCAACTCTACAGCTTGCGTAGTCTATAGCCCTCTCACTCCCACCCGTGTCCCCGTGTAACTCACTCGCTCGCACGCAGGGGGCTACAGCCGATCGGCAGCATGGTGTCGCCGCTGTCCGTCCGCCGCGCCCCGCAACTCTACAGCTTGCTGATATATACTCGGGTTACCACCGAGAATACCCCTCTCACTCCTACCCATGTCCCCGTGTAACTCACTCGCTCGCACGCAGGGGGCTACAGCCGATCGGCAGCATGGTGCAGCTACAGAGCGCGCCTAAAAAGTTAAAACGGTTGGCAGTAGTTAGCACCAACCTCTCTGTCTATCAGTAGCAAAACGCCTGTGAGAACACTATTGAACCTCTATAACTTTTAGTACATTTGACGTCGGTGTCTTGGGAGCAATAAGCTTACGTTTGACAGGGCGATACGCGCACTCTAGGTATAGCTTTCTTATTAGCCCTCTCACTCCCACCCGTGTCCCCGTGTAACTCACTCGCTCGCACGCAGGGGGCTGCAACCGATCGGCAGCATGGTGTCGCCGCTGTCCGTCCGCCGCGCCCCGCCCGAGTCACAGTTACAATTACAATTAGTAGTCAGGACGGTGCTGTCTGTTCACCACTAGTAAAGCCCAGAAACATATACCGCTCTCACTCTCACCCGTGTCCCCGTGTAACTCACTCGCTCGCACGCAGGGGGCTGCAACCGATCGGCAGCATGGTGTCGCCGCTGTCCGTCCGCCGCGCCCCGCCACTCTACAGCTTGCTTACATATACTCGGGTTACAGCCGAGAATAGCCCTCTCACTCCCACCTATGTCCTCGTGTAACTCACTCGCTCGCACGCAGGGGGCTGCAACCGATCGGCAGCATGGTGTCGCCGCTGTCCGTCCGCCGCGCCCCGCAACTCTACAGCTTGCGTAGTCTATAGCCCTCTCACTCCCACCCGTGTCCCCGTGTAACTCACTCGCTCGCACGCAGGGGGCTGCAACCGATCGGCAGCATGGTGTCGCCGCTGTCCGTCCGCCGCGCCCCGCAACTCTACAGCTTGCGTAGTCTATAGCCCTCTCACTCCCACCCGTGTCCCTGTGTAACTCACTCGCTCGCACGCAGGGGGCTCCAGCCGATCGGCAGCATGGTGTCGCCGCTGTCCGTCCGCCGCGCCCCGCCATTCTACATATACTGGGGTTACCGCCGAGAATAGGCCGTGTCAAATAGTCTGTAGCCCTCTCACTCCCACCCGTGTCCCCGTGTAACTCACTCGCTCGCACGCAGGGGGCTGCAGCCTATCGGCAGCATGGTGTCGCCGCTGTCCGTCCGCCGCGCCCCGCCACTCTACAGCTTGCTTATATATACTCGGGTTACCACCGGGAATAGGCCGTGCCAAGTAGTCTATACCCCTCTCACTCCCACCCATGTCCGTGTGTAACTCACTCGCTCGCACGCAGGGGGCTGCAGCCGATCGGCAGCATGGTGTCGCCGCTGTCCGTCCGCCGCGCCCCGCCACTCTACAGCTTGCGTAGTCTATAGCCCTCTCACTCCCACCCATGTCTGTGTGTAACTCACTCGCTCGCACGCAGGGGGCTGCAGCCGATCGGCAGCATGGTGTCGCCGCTGTCCGTCCGCCGCGCCCCGCCACTCTACAGCTTGCGTAGTCTATAGCCCTCTCACTCCCACCCATGTCTGTGTGTAACTCACTCGCTCGCACGCAGGGGGCTGCAGCCGATCGGCAGCATGGTGTCGCCGCTGTCCGTCCGCCGCGCCCCGCCACTCTACAGCTTACTTATCACTCGGGTTACCACCGAGAATAGCCCTCTCACTCCCACCCATGTCTGTGTGTAACTCACTCGCTCGCACGCAGGGGGCTGCAGCCGATCGGCAGCATGGTGTCGCCGCTGTCCGTCCGCCGCGCCCCGCCACTCTACAGCTTGCGTAGTCTATAGCCCTCTCACTCCCACCCGTGTCCCCGTGTAACTCACTCGCTCGCACGCAGGGGGCTGCAACCGATCGGCAGCATGGTGTCGCCGCTGTCCGTCCGCCGCGCCCCGCCACTCTACAGCTTGCGTAGTCTATAGCCCTCTCACTCCCACCCGTGTCCCCGTGTAACTCACTCGCTCGCACGCAGGGGGCTGCAGCCGATCGGCAGCATGGTGCAGTTACAGAGCGCTCTTAAAAAGTTAAAACGGTTGGCAGTAGTTAGCACCAACCTCTCTGTCTATCAGTAGCAAAACGCCTGTGAGAACACTATTGAACCGCTATAACTTCTAATACATTTGACGTCGGTGGCTTAGGAGCAATTGCATACGCGCACTCTATAGCTTTCTTATTACCCCTCTCACTCCCACCCATGTCCGTGTGTAACTCACTCGCTCGCACGCAGGGGGCTACAGCCGATCGGCAGCATGGTGTCGCCGCTGTCCGTCCGCCGCGCCCCGCCCGAGTCGCCGCGCCCCGCCAGGCGACAGTACAGCGTGCCCAAGCCGCAGTCCTTGTACGTAAATGAATTGACTATGTGTTTGTTGCTATAGATAGATTATATTGGGTGAAATTTTACTAGTGATCGATAACGAAAGCTCAGACCGGCTGGTGATAAGGAACAACTTTCCCCAAGGAGTATAGGTCGAAATATGTAAAAAATATTCGAACCTCCCATACCAGTTAAAATCAGCTGATCGGCAATTTCGTATGGGAGATCTAAATTTTTTCTTTCGTATTTCGACCTATGTTCCTTGGGGAAAGTTGTTCCTTATCAATCATCAGCCGATTTTGTGTTTTCGCTATCGGTCACTAGTAAAATTTTACCCAATATAAGTTTTAAATTTTGGTTACTGTCTAGTTTGTAAATCGTCTGAGAAAGTTTGGAAATTGGTAGCATATTTTAAAACAAGTAATTCCTCAAAAATGTTTGATGACTTTTGAAGTTGTTACCAGTTTTCAGCTATTTTCTCGTGGTTATTATAAGAATTGTTAGTTAATTTCTAGGTTAATATTAACCGACTAATTAACTAACATTACTTAATTTAATTAATATAATTATATCTTTTGTTATTCAATATTGATATTCTATTCTATGCAGTAACCAAAACTCCTTATTACGTTTGTATGATTATTTTGTCCCTTGATTTATTATATTCATTTGCAAGTTAACAGGGACCTTCCCTATAAATTTTCTTTTGAATTCAAGTAAATAATTGGACGAAATATTTAAGTATTCCCAAATTTAATAAACATCTTACAAATTAAGTAATAGCGGTGTATCAAGATGCAAGTAGTAATACGCATTTTATTATTTTACGTATTTTATTGTTTATTTGGCTCATAAAAGAAAGATTCAAAAAGATTCAAAACTTTTATTTCCAAGTAGATTCACAAAGAATACTTTTAGAATGTCAATATTAAACAAATCAAATATAATAAAAGTAGGTACATATAAAATTCAAATTATGATTAAGACGAAGTTACAATTGATTATGACAATTTTATACTCCTTGTAAGTCCTGATTTGGTATTCAAAACAAGTGCGTGTTTCTTGTGCTGCGCTGGAATTTCAGAAGTCCACGCATTTTTGTCATTAATATAATCATCTAACTTATAATAAGCTTTATAACATAAAGTTTTCTTAATAACAGACTTAAATTTACTTTCTGATAGACTTAATATATCTTCCGGTATTTTGTTATAGTATCGTATACTTAGACCTTGAAATGAAGTCCTAACTTTGGCTAGTCTTAACTTAGGTTGATCTAATTCATTTCTACTCCTTGTATTGCGGTTATGCCTTTCATAATTTCTAGTGAAAGTATTTATATTCTTTCTGACGTACATGATATTTTCGTAAATATATTGGCATGGTACGGTCAAAATATTAATTTCTTTAAACAGTTCTCTAAGGAGTCACGACTGCAAAGTTTATAAATTGCTCTAATGGCCCTTTTTGAAGTACAAAAATTGTTTCAATATCAGCGGCGCGACCCACAACAAAATTCCATAGGACATAATGCTGTGAAAATAACTAAAGTAAACAAGTCGTGCAGTTGCAATATCCGTAACTTCTCTAATTTTACGTACCGCATAGGCAGCCGAACTTAATCTTCCCGATAAAGATGTAATATGTGGACCCCATTGTAGCTTTGAGTCAAGAGTAATCCCTAAGAAAACTGTGCTGGTAGTAAATTCTAATTTTTCATTATTAAGTTGTACATAGTTACTCGATGAATGTACTACATTTGGCAAAGTAAATAATACACATTTTGTTTTCTTCGCATTTAGAACTAAATTATTTGCAGTAAACCAACTATGAATTTGTCCAAGAGTGTGATTTACCTCGTCATAATTCTGTGCATGTCTATCAACCTTAAATATAAGGGATGTATCATCAGCAAATAATACAATCTTGGACAAGTTCTGTACCATGTAAGGCAAATCATTTATATAAATTAGAAATAAAAATGGTCCTAATATAGAGCCCTGAGGCACACCAATTTTAACACGAGACCCCTGTGATTTGGCGCCATTTATTTGGACCTTTTGAGTTCTATTATCTAAATATGAATTCATCAGTTTTAGAGCTGTGTTTCGAATACCGTAATGGTCTAACTTTAGCAATAAAGTTTCATGATCTACGCAATCAAACGCTTTGGAAAGATCACAAAAAACACCAATGGCATCCTTTGATTCTTCCCAGGCATTAAATACATGTTTCATCAGAGCAACACCAGCATCTGTGGTACAACGTCCCTTTGTAAAACCGAATTGTTGGTTGTGTAACAAATTGTTTCTATTAAAATGGGACAGCATTTGATTGAGTATGATCTTCTCAAATACTTTGCTCAGAACTGGCAGAATAGATACAGGTCTATAGTTACTGGGATCTTGTCTGTCGCCAGCTTTAAACAGCGGAACTACCTTGCTATCTTTCATTAAATCGGGAAAGATGCCATGATCAATACAATCATTAAAGATATCAGCCAAATATGGCGCTAACAATTCAATCACTGATTTACAAACTTTAACTGACATGCCCCATAAATCTTCGGTGCTCTTAACCTTAATATCTTTAAAAGTTTTTAAAATACACTGTGGACTAACATGATGAAATTTTAATTCTGAATTGCAGACATCTACATTTTGTTTCAGTAAAATAGATGAAATTGATGGTGAAGAGTTCAGTGATTCAGTCGTTTTTAGCGGTATATTTGTGAAAAATGACTCAAACTCCTGCGCTACATCTGAATTTGTACTAATCATGCCGTTGTCAGTATTAAGGAAAAGTTATTTTCGCGTGGCTTAGTTTTACCTGTTTCGCTATTAATAACTTTCCAGACAGCTTTAATTTTATTGTCTGAAGACTTTATTTTATTACTAATAAAATTTGCTTTAGCAATTAGACAAGCTATCTTAAAAGTTTTGGAATATTTTTTTACCAGCTCATTAAAACTGCCATCAGTTGTCATGTTTTAAGCTCGTAAAGTTCAAAAGTCTATCTCTGCTAATCCTAAGACCTTTGGTCGCCCAATCACAGAATTTAAATTTCGTATTAATTTCTTTTGTGTCTATGTTAAAAATCAGTTCAAATTCTTCACTTAATAAATTAAAAAAGTCTTGGTATAAGGTATTAGGATTATCTAAGTTATAATTATGGAATGGTAATTTCTTCATCAATACATTTTGGTATTTTTCTAACCTACTAGCAGTGATGCGCCTGGTTTCTATTTTGATGGTTTTAATATGGAATTTGAACGGAAATAATACGGATTGACCCTTGTGATCTGACTGAAGAGAATTAATAATGCATTTATCTACAGGGTCACAATCACTAAATACATTATCAATACATTTGGCAGAAGTAGCCGTCACACGAGTAGGCTCATAAAATACATTAGACAAGTTAAATGATTTAAAAAGACCTAAAATTTATCACTGAACGCATTTCTTACTAAAATGTCTACATTAAAGTCTCCAGCAACAATAACATGTTTATTTGTTTTTGTGACTAATTTGAGTACATCTTCCATAACTTCTAATAATGTAGTAAAATTGTTAGCTATAGGCGGTCTGTATACGCATACTATAACATGACTTTCCAGCTCAACACAAGATAACTCAGTACAACTCTCAACCGACAATCCAACAACATCCTTACGTTCCTTGAATTTAATATTATTTCTAATGAGTATTAATGAGCCTCCATGGATTGCGGATTTTCGGTTGAAAGAACTGGCAATACAGTAATTTTCATAATTTATTAAAATGTCATGATCATTTTGGAAATGTTCTGTAAAGCAGACTACATCATAGTTATGCTTTTCTAAAAACAATTCAATTTCCAATACCTTGCTGGAAAAGCCCTGAATATTTTGATGTAAAACTTGTAATTGATTTAGCTTTTCCTTTGTCTTATGCTGAGTGCAAGAAGACCCCGGTTTGTTTATGTCATTTACATCAGTCAAAGACGGGGTTTCCTTTGTCTTAAAATGTAGTTTAAATTAAATAATGTAAATAATGAACAAAAACCTGCACATACAAGGTATTAACTTTGTTTCACGTATATTTTGTTATTACTTATAAAGAATGGATCCCGAACTGGCAACATTGTTGTTTGCCTCTGTCGTATTATATGACATATGAGCAGGATGTCAACAATAATGTTGTCAATCCGGGTCCATTCTTTAATTAGATGTTTACTGAATTTGTGAATGCTTTTGCTTGAGTATGTAGTTAGAAATAATTTCCAAATTTTCTGATTTCCAAATGCATGATACTCTGAGCTTGGGTTTTGTATGCATACTTAGTTGATCTTTTAGATGAGGAGTGGGAAAAATATACTTATAGATTTAATGTATTTTTGGCTCTATTAAAGTCACTGTTCTATCTTGTAGTATCTCTAAACTTTTGAAATGTCTACTTTTTAAACTGTAAGTATATTTTTGTAGTAAGTGTAGTGTATAGACTTTCTCAGTGTTTCTACTGTCTGTCTATCTGACTACTTTGGAATTTAGCTGCACTCTATCTTCATCTTTGTACACAATGCTATATTCAAGCAAGACTGCAAGTTAACAGAGAATGTTCACTTTTTGTGTCATCATATTTGTTCTGCCAAAAGACATCGGCTTCAGAGCCTCAGAAAGTAATCTTAAAATTAAAAAAATGAATGAACACATTAACTAGAAATTACGTTCAAAGCGACATAGTACATTCTCTGTTAACTTGTCAAAAATGTGGTGAATGGCATAAATGTGGTCGCGGGCGGGGCTGACGAGTGATGGTTGCTTGCAGCCTGCTGACTGATCTGAACATAGTGGAGGATTGACACGAGTGAAGTGTGGTTACAATGCACCTGCGAGATGACCGGCCCGTAATAGTACAAGCACCTTACTGCAACCGTCCGAAAGTGGACGCAACGGCAACGCCGCACCATATAGACAGAATGTACATAACGTGTTTAACATAGTAGGTACTTAACGCGTTTCTGCATGATGCTACTTGCTTTAAATAATGAAATAGGCTAGATATTGTACCATGTCTCAAGATGGAAAAAACCAGTAGGTTTCCCTATCCTGGTCACGGCACCAAATTGATGAATGACGAACGGCACGAAATACACGGAGCGCGTTCGTATTTTATTTATTTAAGAGGATGGGAGTTTAGTTACAATATGATTGCAAATAATCTTAATTGCAGTGCGGGATTGCCCCGACAATACAATATGTACTTAATCTGACTTTAAACAATTTGCTTCACCTCCCAATCTTTGAACTTGTTTTTTAAACTAAGTATACGAGATTTTATTATTACTTACTACCAAGTTTTCTACTCTCTTCTTCTTTCTTTGCTAGATAAAGAAAGCTTGCAAGTGTTAAAATTATGAATCTTTTATCTACCCTGTTTTATTTGGCATTTTAGCAAGCTATGCTATAATATAGCTTCACTAAAGAAAGGCAATTCCAGTATTTTAATGTAAAGAAATATTCGTGCAGAAATGTGTGCATTTATTAACAGACTAACATTTTAAGGTAATTTGTTAATGTATAAATGTTGAATAGTATTGACCAAGGTACGAAATTAAAATTAATCGGTACCTCTTCCGTGATAAGCTAACCAAAAATACTTTAATAAATAATTGAATAGCTACAAATGAATACTTCTTTAATAATAATGTTTAAGGGTAATAATTTTAGTGTGATGCCGTGTGATGCCGGCTTAGAATAGCATCACCCCATTTCTTTCCTGTGGGTGTCGTAAGAAGCGACTAAAGGACTCGAGGGTATCATGTGTATTGCAATTTTAGGCGACAGGCTGACAACCTGTCACTATAGCGATACACGACAATAGCTAAAACGGCCCTCAAATATGTGTCAGACGTGGCAATAACGACCGTACTTTTACGGTCGTTGACGCTCTGCCTACCCCGCAAGGGATAAAGGCGTGATGTATGTATGTATGTAATTTTAGTGTACATTTCTATCTTAACGACTTTACATTCCAAGTTTTACTTCACCTTATTTTGAGATTCTTTTTAAGGCTTTTTGCCTATTTGAAATCATGTTTTTAATTATTATTTATCATCATAGTTGTAGGTAGAGTAAGCCAGTCACAATGTATTTGTATGTAACAAAATAAAGCTTTAACACGAATATTTGTAAATTAGGAATAAACAGTTAAAATGAGATATTGTTTGTTTGCATGGCACCCCTAAATGTGTTAACGCATGGTTATTTAAACTAGCGCTTTTTATCTTAGAACTGTAAAATTTTACTTGTGTCCTCAATACAACGAAAGATGCTTTTTTACCAAGATATACTTTACCATAATATTCGTCAATTTAACGGATTAAACATTTTTTAAAAGATTGGAATCGAATTAAAGACCAGTAATTATTGATTTGATCAAACTTTGTACAGTCTCTCCCGCTCACTCATGAACAATCCAAAATATAAGCTTTCGATGTTTGACTATGATATTTTACAGCAATAACTGTTACCTTTTTAGATGCAGCAACATTTATTGATTCGTACAAAATAGTATTTGTGACGGTATAAGAAAATCGAACAAGAAAATCGAAACCCTAAAAATTTAATTGTCCATGAGTTATCGTGAGAGTCTGTACTATACTTGCGCAGATAAAGAATGTAATGTTGCCAATTCGAGATTCATTCTTTAGTTACGCAAGTTGTACCTTTTGTAATTGAGCACGATAGAATGTTGTCTGCATTAACTCAAAATGTCTTTTAAATCTTATTGAATATTATGGCAAATTGCTTTAAATGGTAGGTACAGGTTACCTGTTATTATCCAAAGTATATAAAGCGTATATCGCGAAGTGTTTATGTTTTTAGAAGATGCCCTCGAGTAAGTATTGCTTGTGCACAGATTTTTTTACTGTTGTAAATGTCTAATTTTTGTCATCAATAATATTGGTTGAAATCATAGTGTTTTGCGCTCCCGGCATTATATTACCTAACTGATTCGCTGGCATCAATACCACACAATCATCATTAATAAGAAGGAGTCATCTTGTTTTACATGAATATACCTATCAAAATACATTCGGAATATGCACTATCTATCTTAGAACTTAAAAATTGTATTTTATTGCTGAAGAGACTGAACGGTTTCATTACATTTCATTGTAACTTTCATATTCTTTGTCATCAACTATTCACTTTAAAATTGCGATCCGTCTCATCAGCATTTCAATTCTGTTACATAAAGAAACGAATCAATACGGGGTGTAAGAGACGGTGTAACGAAAACTTTGCAGGCGTGCTCAGACCATGAAACTGAACCACTTTCCCGTGGAACATATGGTGGTATACGAAAAGAAAAATCCTACTTCCCATACAAAACTCACTATCGGCTGACTGACGTTGTATGGGAAGTCAATATTTTTTTTTGTTTACCACCACATGTTCCATTGGGAAAGTAGTTCAGTTTCATGATCTGAGCACGCATGCAAAGTTTTCGTTACACCGTCCGTTACAGCCTGTATAAAATATATGTACATCGTCTTGCTTCGTTTCTTTACCATTACTGTCATACCATTGTGCGGCCGTCACCGCTTGTCTAACGCTTGCACTAACACGCAGAGAGTCGAGCAACGCGCGGGAAACTCCGCCCGCATCCCCCGGCGCGGCGAGGCGAGCAAGAGATGACGACGTTTTTCTGCGGCTAGCGGGCGCCGGGAACGACAATACGCCGCAAGGGACCGTCAAGGAAGTCGCTATGAAGGTAAGTCTCGCTCATACGCTATAGGACAGACAGAGACAAACTCCGCCCGCGTCCCCTGGCGCGGCCAGGCGGGCAAGAGATGACGACGTTTTTCTGAGGCTAGCGGGCGCCGGGAACGACAATACGCCGCAAGGGACCGTCAAGGAGGTCGCAATGAAGGTTGGTCTCGTTCATACACTATAAGACTTACAGAGATACACGTCGCAGTGCGGCGAGGCGGGCAAGAGATGACGACGTTTTTCTGAGGCTAGCGGGTGCTGGCAATGACAATACGCCGCAAGGAACTGTCAAGGAAGTCGCTATGAAGGTGGGTTCGACTTGTTATTATGGGCATCGTGAAGAAAGAGCCTCTTTTTAGATAAGTCGCGACGTTGCTCAGTTTTTCTGCCCATGTAGAACGCCAGTAAAGATGGCCAATTTGTTTCGTTGAATATTGAGCTTGCTACGCTAGTGATACAAGAATTGACTGCATTGTTCCCTCGGTTCGAAGTGCGTGAAGATATGTGTCTACTTTCTAACTTCATAGGTTTAGTCAATGAGTCCATTAGACTAATAAGGCTCGGCTGGCGAATCTCTGGTGTCTTATAAATTTAGGGTGAAATAAATAAACAACGGTAAACGACAAAAATTGTATAGAATGATCGTATAAACTTTGCGTCTTAGTTTGGAGAGACATCACTGTAATTTGTAGTTTCCAACATCGACTGGTATACTGTGTAATTTTCAAGCCATATACTTATCTAGTTTTATAAATATTGCAGCGTGCAAGCGGGGCTACGAACACAGGCATCTGGTTGCAATGCACTCATGTGGCGGAGGGGCACGCGGGCGCTGCGTTAGCTTTGGCGGCAACTTCCCAAATGCTCTACAGCGGCGGAGTTGGTGAGTTGTACAACTAATGCCAACAGTGGACCAACAGTGGACAACACAGGCATCTGGCTGCAATGCACTCATGTGGCGGAGGGGCACGCAGGCGCTGCCTTAGCTTTGGCGGCTACTTCGCAAATGCTCTACAGTGGTGGAGTTGGTAAGTTGTACCAACTAACGCCAACAGTGGCCAATAGTGGACAACAGGCATCTGGCTGCAATGCACTCATGTGGCGGAGGGACATGCCGGGGCCGCGTTAGCTTTGGCGGCAACTTCCCAAATGCTCTACAGCGGCGGAGTTGGTGAGTTGTACCAACTAATGCCAACAGTGGAACAACTAATGCCAACAGTGGACCAACAGTGGACAACACAGGCATCTGGCTGCAATGCACTCATGTGGCGGAGGGGCACGCGGGCGCTGCCTTAGCTTTGGCGGCAACCTCGCAAATGCTCTACAGCGGCGGAGTTGGTGAGTTGTACCACTAATGCCAACAGCGGACCAACAGTGGGCCAACAGTGGACCAACAGTGGGCCAACAGTGGACCAACTAATGCCAACAGTGGACCAACAGTGGACCAACAGTGGACCAACAGTGGACCAACAGGCATCTGGCTGCAATGCACTCATGTGGCGGAGGGGCACGCGGGCGCTGCGTTAGCTTTGGCGGCAACTTCCCAAATGCTCTACAGCGGCGGAGTTGGTGAGTTGTACCAACTAATGCCAACAGTGGCCAACAGTAGACCAACAGTGGACAACAGTGGACAACAGTGGACAACACAGGCATCTGGCTGCAATGCACTCATGTGGCGGAGGGGCACGCGGGCGCTGCGTTAGCTTTGTCGGCAACTTCCCAAATGCTCTACAGCGGAGGAGTTGGTGAGTTGTACAACTAATGCCAACAGTGGACCAACAGTGGACCAACAGTGGACCAACTAATGACAACAGTGGACCAACTAATGCCAACAGTGGACCAACAGTGGACCAACAGTGGACCAACAGTGGACCAACTAATGACAACAGTGGACCAACTAATGACAACAGTGGACCAACAGGCATCTGGCTACAATGCACTCATGTGGCGGAGGGGCACGCGGGCGCTGCCTTAGCTTTGGCGGCAACCTCGCAAATGCTCTACAGCGGCGGAGTTGGTGAGTTGTACCAACTAATGCCAACAGTGGGCCAGCAGTGGACCAACAGTGGACCAACAGTGGACAACACAGGCATCTGGCTGCAATGCACTCATGTGGCGGAGGGGCACGCGGGCGCTGCGTTAGCTTTGGCGGCAACCTCGCAAATGCTCTACAGCGGCGGAGTTGGTGAGTTGTACCAACTAATGCCAACAGTGGGCCAGCAGTGGACCAACAGTGGACCAACAGTGGACAACACAGGCATCTGGCTGCAATGCACTCATGTGGCGGAGGGGCACGCGGGCGCTGCGTTAGCTTTGGCGGCAACTTCCCAAATGCTCTACAGCGGCGGAGTTGGTGAGTTGTACCAACTAATGCCAACAGTGGACCAACAGTGGACCAACAGTGGACCAACAGGCATATGGCTGCAATGCACTCATGTGGCGGAGGGGCACGCGGGCGCTGCCTTAGCTTTGGCGGCAACTTCCCAAATGCTCTACAGTGGTGGAGTTGGTGAGTTGTACAACTAATGCCAACAGTGGACCAACAGTGGACAACACAGGCATCTGGCTGCAATGCACTCATGTGGCGGAGGGGCACGCGGGCGCCGCGTTAGCTTTGGCGGCAACCTCGCAAATGCTCTACAGTGGCGGAGTTGGTGAGTTGTACCAACTAATGCCAACAGTGGACCAACAGTGGACCAACAGTGGACCAACAGTGGACCAACAGGCATCTGGCTGCAATGCACTCATGTGGCGGAGGGGCACGCGGGCGCCGCGTTAGCTTTGGCGGCAACCTTGCAAATGCTCTACAGCGGCGGAGTTGGTGAGTTGTATACTATAACAACCACAATAAAGTCCACTGCTGAACATGGGCCTCCCACTAGTAGAGGAGTATTTGCCATACACATCACGTTTGGCGGGGTGGTGAGCGCAATACAAGATGTTGCAATGTCATTGCAAAACTCATCCAGGACTTTTATGACACCCACGGTAAAAAATATGGGGTGATGACATTCTAAGCCGGCATCACACGGCAAAGGTAAGTTGTATGTGATTCATCAATCAAAGAGTGGTCGAGCCTATTCGATCTAATTTGTTATAGTCGACAAAACCACTCGCTGCAACAAGGCCTTGATTTTAAAACTCAAGTGAGAAGGGAAGCTCTATACGGCCGCAAATGTAGTGAGTTGTTTTTTCGACTATAGTTTTTAATTCTAGCGAACGGCAAAATTTTAAACAGATCCACAAATGAAACATAACTTGATAAAGTATAATAAAAATTTGATTTGAAGGATTTCTACTTCATCTTTCATATTATGAACTGTCGTGTAACAACTTCAAACTACCTATTTTCCGTCAATCTTAAGGAAAACACAATTTACGTTTTCCAGATAGGACAGTCCGCGGCTGGGACCTCCACGCGGGCACAGAGGCGTGGCGCGGCTGGTGCGGCGGCGGAGTGACAGCCCTAGCTGCAGCAGATTCAAGCGATGGTCGGCTTTTGTTAGCTGCTGCAGGCGCCGCCGTCAGACTGTTTGACACGCGCAGCAGGACGCCTGTCACTACTCTATGGTAAGTAAGAACTTACTGGAGACAAGACAGTCCGTGGCTGGGACCTCCACGCGGGCACCGAGGCTTGGCGCGGTTGGTGCGGCGGCGGCGTGACAGCCCTAGCCGCTGCTGATTCAAGCGATGGTCGGCTTCTATTGGCCGCTGCAGGCGCCGCTGTCAGACTGTTTGACACGCGCAGCAGGACGCCAGTCACTACTCTATGGTAGGTATAGAACATACTGGAGACAAGACAGTCCGCGGCTGGGACCTCCACGCGGGCACGGAGGCGTGGCGCGGTTGGTGCGGCGGCGGAGTGACAGCCCTAGCCGCTGCTGATTCAAACGATGGTCGGCTTCTATTGGCCGCTGCAGGCGCCGCCGTCAGACTGTTTGACACGCGCAGCAGGACGCCAGTCACTACTCTATGGTAGGTATACATACAGGAGGGACTGCTCTAGCCGCTGTAGTGATGATGGCTTCTATTGGCGCTGCAGGCGCCGCCGTCAGACTGTTTGACACGCGCAGCAGGACGCCAGTCACTACTCTATGGTAGGTATACATACAGGAGTGACTGCTCTAGCCGCTGTAGTGATGATGGCTTCTATTGGCCGCTGCAGGCGCCGCCGTCAGACTGTTTGACACGCGCAGCAGGACGCCAGTCACTACTCTATGGTAGGTATACATACAGGAGTGACTGCTCTAGCCGCTGTAGTGATGATGGCTTCTATTGGCCGCTGCAGGCGCCGCCGTCAGACTGTTTGACACGCGCAGCAGGACGCCAGTCACTACTCTATGGTAGGTATACATACAGGAGGGACTGCTCTAGCCGCTGTAGTGATGATGGCTTCTATTGGCCGCTGCAGTCACTACTCTATGGTAGGTATACATACAGGAGGGACTGCTCTAGCCGCTGTAGTGATGATGGCTCCTATTGGCCGCTGCAGTCACTACTCTATGGTAGGTATACATACAGGAGGGACTGCTCTAGCCGCTGTAGTGATGATGGCTTCTATTGGCGCTGCAGGCGCCGCCGTCAGACTGTTTGACACGCGCAGCAGGACGCCAGTCACTACTCTATGGTAGGTATACATACAGGAGGGACTGCTCTAGCCGCTGTAGTGATGATGGCTTCTATTCGGCGCTGCTGGCGCCGCCGTCAGACTGTTTGACACGCGCAGCAGGACGCCAGTCACTACTCTATGGTAGGTATACATACAGGAGGGACTGCTCTAGCCGCTGTAGTGATGATGGCTTCTATTGGCCGCTGCAGTCACTACTCTATGGTAGGTATACATACAGGAGGGACTGCTCTAGCCGCTGTAGTGATGATGGCTTCTATTGGCCGCTGCAGGCGCCGCCGTCAGACTGTTTGACACGCGCAGCAGGACGCCAGTCACTACTCTATGGTAGGTATACATACAGGAGGGACTGCTCTAGCCGCTGTAGTGATGATGGCTTCTATTGGCCGCTGCAGGCGCCGCCGTCAGACTGTTTGACACGCGCAGCAGGACGCCAGTCACTACTCTATGGTAGGTATACATACAGGAGGGACTGCTCTAGCCGCTGCTGTAGTGATGATGGCTTCTATTGGCCGCTGCAGGCGCCGCCGTCAGACTGTTTGACACGCGCAGCAGGACGCCAGTCACTACTCTATGGTAGGTATACATACAGGAGGGACTGCTCTAGCCGCTGTAGTGATGATGGCTTCTATTGGCCGCTGCAGGCGCCGCCGTCAGACTGTTTGACACGCGCAGCAGGACGCCAGTCACTACTCTATGGTAGGTATACATACAGGAGGGACTGCTCTAGCCGCTGTAGTGATGATGGCTTCTATTGGCGCTGCAGGCGCCGCCGTCAGACTGTTTGACACGCGCAGCAGGACGCCAGTCACTACTCTATGGTAGGTATACATACAGGAGGGACTGCTCTAGCCGCTGTAGTGATGATGGCTTCTATTGGCCGCTGCAGGCGCCGCCGTCAGACTGTTTGACACGCGCAGCAGGACGCCAGTCACTACTCTATGGTAGGTATACATACAGGAGGGACTGCTCTAGCCGCTGTAGTGATGATGGCTTCTATTGGCCGCTGCAGTCACTACTCTATGGTAGGTATACATACAGGAGGGACTGCTCTAGCCGCTGTAGTGATGATGGCTTCTATTGGCCGCTGCAGTCACTACTCTATGGTAGGTATACATACAGGAGGGACTGCTCTAGCCGCTGTAGTGATGATGGCTTCTATTGGCCGCTGCAGTCACTACTCTATGGTAGGTATACATACAGGAGGGACTGCTCTAGCCGCTGTAGTGATGATGGCTTCTATTGGCCGCTGCAGTCACTACTCTATGGTAGGTATACATACAGGAGGGACTGCTCTAGCCGCTGTAGTGATGATGGCTTCTATTGGCCGCTGCAGTCACTACTCTATGGTAGGTATACATACAGGAGGGACTGCTCTAGCCGCTGTAGTGATGATGGCTTCTATTGGCCGCTGCAGTCACTACTCTATGGTAGGTATACATACAGGAGGGACTGCTCTAGCCGCTGTAGTGATGATGGCTTCTATTGGCGCTGCAGGCGCCGCCGTCAGACTGTTTGACACGCGCAGCAGGACGCCAGTCACTACTCTATGGTAGGTATACATACAGGAGGGACTGCTCTAGCCGCTGTAGTGATGATGGCTTCTATTGGCCGCTGCAGTCACTACTCTATGGTAGGTATACATACAGGAGGGACTGCTCTAGCCGCTGTAGTGATGATGGCTTCTATTGGCCGCTGCAGGCGCCGCCGTCAGACTGTTTGACACACTAGTCACTACTCTATGGTAGGTATACATACAGGAGGGACTGCTCTAGCCGCTGTAGTGATGATGGCTTCTATTGGCCGCTGCAGTCACTACTCTATGGTAGGTATACATACAGGAGGGACTGCTCTAGCCGCTGTAGTGATGATGGCTTCTATTGGCGCTGCAGGCGCCGCCGTCAGACTGTTTGACACGCGCAGCAGGACGCCAGTCACTACTCTATGGTAGGTATACATACAGGAGGGACTGCTCTAGCCGCTGTAGTGATGATGGCTTCTATTGGCCGCTGCAGTCACTACTCTATGGTAGGTATACATACAGGAGGGACTGCTCTAGCCGCTGTAGTGATGATGGCTTCTATTGGCCGCTGCAGGCGCCGCCGTCAGACTGTTTGACACACTAGTCACTACTCTATGGTAGGTATACATACAGGAGGGACTGCTCTAGCCGCTGCTGTAGTGATGATGGCTTCTATTGGCCGCTGCAGGCGCCGCCGTCAGACTGTTTGACACGCGCAGCAGGACGCCAGTCACTACTCTATGGTAGGTATACATACAGGAGGGACTGCTCTAGCCGCTGTAGTGATGATGGCTTCTATTGGCCGCTGCAGGCGCCGCCGTCAGACTGTTTGACACGCGCAGCAGGACGCCAGTCACTACTCTATGGTAGGTATACATACAGGAGGGACTGCTCTAGCCGCTGTAGTGATGATGGCTTCTATTGGCCGCTGCAGGCGCCGCCGTCAGACTGTTTGACACGCGCAGCAGGACGCCAGTCACTACTCTATGGTAGGTATACATACAGGAGGGACTGCTCTAGCCGCTGTAGTGATGATGGCTTCTATTGGCCGCTGCAGTCACTACTCTATGGTAGGTATACATACAGGAGGGACTGCTCTAGCCGCTGTAGTGATGATGGCTTCTATTGGCGCTGCAGGCGCCGCCGTCAGACTGTTTGACACGCGCAGCAGGACGCCAGTCACTACTCTATGGTAGGTATACATACAGGAGGGACTGCTCTAGCCGCTGTAGTGATGATGGCTTCTATTGGCCGCTGCAGGCGCCGCCGTCAGATTGTTTGACACGCGCAGCAGGACGCCAGTTACAACCTTATGGTAGGAAAACAAAATTTAGAAACGGGCCTCGATACCCAAGAAATATAAGACGAAATTATATATTTATATACATATACTTAAACTTTATTTACAAACTCTCTTGCTTCGCTCTCAAAAATAATGTTCTTATCTCCTCATACGTGTCGTTAGACTTTTGCGATTCTTGTTTCAATCATTTCTGTGAAATAATTTTTCTCAAAATATACAATGTTATAACAGGTCGTCAGGCGCGACCGGGGCGTGTCCATCAACTCGAGGCAGCGGTCCCGTAGCAGGCGAAGTGGCTGTAACCGCACTAGCACTGACGCACTCGCATCGACTGTATACCGCAGCGGGAGATAAACTGCGCCTTTGGGATATCAGAATGTAAGTCTCTGGGTCATGTTATATGAGGCAGTGGTCCCGTGGCGGGCGAAGTGGCTGTATACCGCTCTAGCACTGACTGTATACTGCTGCGGGGGATAAACTGCGCCTTTGGGATATCAGAATGTAAGTCTCTGGGTCATGTTATATGAGGCAGTGGTCCCGTGGCAGGCGAAGTGGCTGTAACCGCTCTAGCACTGACGCACTCGCATCGACTGTATACCGCAGCGGGAGATAAGCTGCGTCTCTGGGATATCAGAATGTAAGTCTCTGGGTCATGTTATATGAGGCAGTGGTCCCGTAGCGGGAGATAAACTGCGCCTTTGGGATATCAGAATGTAAGTCTCTGGGTCATGTTATATGAGGCAGTGGTCCCGTGGCGGGCGAAGTGGCTGTATACCGCAGCGGGAGATAAACTGCGCCTTTGGGATATCAGAATGTAAGTCTCTGGGTCATGTTATATGAGGCAGTGGTCCCGTGGCGGGCGAAGTGGCTGTATACCGCAGCGGGAGATAAGCTGCGTCTCTGGGATATCAGAATGTAAGTCTCTGGGTCATGTTATATGAGGCAGTGGTCCCGTAGCGGGAGATAAACTGCGCCTTTGGGATATCAGAATGTAAGTCTCTGGGTCATGTTATATGAGGCAGTGGTCCCGTGGCGGGCGAAGTGGCTGTATACCGCAGCGGGAGATAAACTGCGCCTTTGGGATATCAGAATGTAAGTCTCTGGGTCATGTTATATGAGGCAGTGGTCCCGTGGCGGGCGAAGTGGCTGTATACCGCAGCGGGAGATAAACTGCGCCTTTGGGATATCAGAATGTAAGTCTCTGGGTCATGTTATATGAGGCAGTGGTCCCGTGGCGGGCGAAGTGGCTGTATACCGCAGCGGGAGATAAACTGCGCCTTTGGGATATCAGAATGTAAGTCTCTGGGTCATGTTATATGAGGCAGTGGTCCCGTGGCGGGCGAAGTGGCTGTATACCGCAGCGGGAGATAAACTGCGCCTTTGGGATATCAGAATGTAAGTCTCTGGGTCATGTTATATGAGGCAGTGGTCCCGTGGCGGGCGAAGTGGCTGTATACCGCAGCGGGAGATAAACTGCGCCTTTGGGATATCAGAATGTAAGTCTCTGGGTCATGTTATATGAGGCAGTGGTCCCGTGGCGGGCGAAGTGGCTGTATACCGCAGCGGAGATAAACTGCGCCTTTGGGATATCAGAATGTAAGTCTCTGGGTCATGTTATATGAGGCAGCGGTCCCGTGGCGGGCGAAGTGGCTGTATACCGCAGCGGGAGATAAACTGCGCCTTTGGGATATCAGAATGTAAGTCTCTGGGTCATGTTATATGAGGCAGCGGTCCCGTGGCGGGCGAAGTGGCTGTATACCGCAGCGGGAGATAAACTGCGCCTTTGGGATATCAGAATGTAAGTCTCTGGGTCATGTTATATGAGGCAGTGGTCCCGTGGCGGGCGAAGTGGCTGTATACCGCAGCGGGAGATAAACTGCGCCTTTGGGATATCAGAATGTAAGTCTCTGGGTCATGTTATATGAGGCAGCGGTCCCGTGGCGGGCGAAGTGGCTGTGACCGCTCTAGCACTGACGCACTCGCATCGACTGTATACGGCTGCTGGGGACAAACTGCGGCTTTGGGACATACGAATGTAAGCCTTTGGGTCATACGAATGTACTTAATGTGTAGCCTGCTCCGTGTCCTACGGCTGGGCCAAGGCCTTCCCTCTTTTTGTTATTCCCTGTAAAATTTGACAGCTTGCGTCTGGACCGCCGTTCTTTCCGAGCACAGCGGCCACTTGCTTTGCTATGATTTTTGAGCGTATCCTTGCAGTGAAGTAATTCCTTTTTGGCTGAGTAAGCATTATTTTAAAATCTTGACTAAATGTACAAACCCTTACTTCTACTTTAATTCTTCATTCTCTTACCGGTGTAATTTTGCAGGTTGGAGTGCGTCTGCAAGCTCTGGTCGGGCCACGCGGCTGCTGTGATGTGTTTAGCAGTAGGGCGAGGGGTTAGCGGGGACTTGGTGGTGTCAGGCAGTAAAGACCACTACGTGAGGACCCTGGACCTTACTTCGTTACATTCCGGTAAGCATTTAGTCAAGTTGGAGTGTGTCTTCAAGCTCTGGTCGGGCCACGCAGCAGCTGTGATGTGTTTAGCAGTAGGGCGAGGGGTCAACGGGGACTTGGTGGTCTCAGGCAGTAAAGACCACTACGTGAGGACCCTGGACCTTACATCGTTACATTCCGGTAAGGGCAGTTCTAAGGTAAAATGAACCCAGCGACCTAAGTTATAAAGGTGTAAATTGGACGTGCTTAGAGTGCGTGTGCGAATCCTTATATTGGTCAACGGTAATCAGGTGGTGGAACGATTCGGTGTCCCACATGAAAAGAAGGAGAAGGTGGTGTCAGGCAGTAAAGACCACTACGTGAGGACCCTGGATCCACGGTAGAAGGAATAGTACTGATATGCCTTCCTTCATCTTTACCTTCCTTCGTTAGGTCTGAAATGGGATAGAAATATCGACTAGCCTACCCGGCTCATCCATCATAACCATTTGGCTATGCTTAGGTAGCATACATCAAGTATTTAGTAAGAAACCGGTCAAGAGCGTGTCAGACACCCCCATAAATAGGGCTTCGTAATCCATTATCTGAAACCCTTATCATTTCGTCAAGTCTGTGTGTCTGCCTGGATACCGTCACCAGTTTTGGATCGATCGACATCAAATTTGGTGTGAAGATCATATTGACCCTTAGAAATATTTGCAGCATTATTTTACACTATAAATTACTGTTCGAGCAGTCGGTTATTACTGTTTTAATATATATTTTAAGTTTCTTACTAACACGTATTTTTACTTTGTCCGAAATAAATATTATCATTTCATTTCATTTTCATTTATTCGCGTTTTCCCCAGGTGGATTGGAAGCTAGCAATCGCAAGCTTCTCGAGCCGCCGCACTACGACGGCGTCCAAGCCCTCGCGTTGAATGGGGACGTACTTTACAGCGCGTCGAGAGATACAAGCGTCAAACGGTGGAATTTAGCGGACAACACACTCACACACGTAAGTGACATATTGTACAGCAAGTAGGTTTATATGAAGGTCTGTTGAATGGTACTTTACAGCGCGTCAAGAGATACAAGCGTCAAACGGTGGAACCTAGCGGACAACACACTCACACACGTAAGTGACATATTGTACAGCAAGTAGGTTTATATGAAGCTCTGTTAAATGGAGACGTACTTTACAGCGCGTCAAGAGATACAAGTGTCAAACGGTGGAACCTAGCGGACAACACGCTCACACACGTAAGTCACATATTGTACAGCAAGTAGGTTTATATGAAGCTCTGTTGAATGGTGACGTACTTTACAGCGCGTCAAGAGATACGAGTGTCAAACGGTGGAGCCTAGCGGACAACACACTCACACACGTAAGTGACATATTGTATAGCAAGTAGATTTCCCCCAGGTGGATTAGAAGCGAGCAATCGCAAGCTTCTCGAGCCGATGGCGTCCAAGCCCTCGCGTTGAATGGGGACGTACTTTACAGCGCGTCAAGAGATACAAGCGTCAAACGGTGGAACCTAGCGGACAACACACTCACACACGTAAGTGGTAGGAAGGTAGAAAGGTAAGGAGAGCGTAAACGACCATATCTATGCAACGTTTTAAGGTAAATTTGAGAAAATTGCGTATCACCAACCAAACCACAGTGACAGGTTGTCAGTCTTGTCAGCCTATCGCCTGACATTGCAATAGACACACATGTAACGCGGCTAAGAAAACTGCCACCCCTAATCCACTCAGGGTGTTTCGTTAAATGCGACGTAGAGTTTTTGACCTCAGCTATATATTTGTCGACTATACCTACAATAGCATTCCCAAAGAGGGTTGATGTCAGCTTGGAAGAAATAAACTACGAGAGTCAATCTAGAATAAATATTTACTTTGGTTGGTTAAATATTTACATTCAGTTACAACTTATGAAATTAAGCTAGTTTGTCAGATCAGAACTGCGTCATCTGGATTTTACCAGAAATGTTTGAATTACGTTTTTTTTGTACTAGATTGACTCTCATACTACATATATTTCTTTCCTGATGTCAGGCAGGCGGGTGGTCATAAAATATAGCCAAATCCTTTTGCTACATGAATGTGTTCTAACAAAACATGTTGCGCCGACCTCAACCGATTTGTGATAAGGGCAGGTAGATGATGATTATTTTCCATTGTATTGGGATTTTTAATGCACTCACAGTGCTATATTAATCGTCGCTTCGAGGCGAGCATCAAGAGGCTAAAAAATTCACCAATGTCCGCCAGGCGAGCGTAGCTTCCTTGGCAGAGCGGTAGGACTGTACCCCACGGTCCCGCGTTCAAGTACCGGCGGCGGTCGCAATTTATTTTTTTATTTTTCTCATTTTATGTGATTATCTTCTATTCCCCAGAGCGTAATGAACGCGCACAAGGTCTGGGTGACCGGTGTGTGCGCGCTGGGCAGCGGCGCGGAGTCACCGGTCGCGTAGATTGACTCTTATAGTATATTTGCTGCATGAATTTGTGTTCTAACTTATTCGTGATAAGGGCAGGCAGATGATGATTATCTTCCATTCCCCAGAGCGTAATGAACGCGCACAAGGGCTGGGTGACCGGCGTGTGCGCGCTGGGCAGCGGCGCGGAGTCACCGGTCGCGTAGATTGACTCTTATAGTATATTTGCTGCATGAATTTGTGTTCTAACTTATTCGTGATAAGGGCAGGCAGATGATGATTATCTTCCATTCCCCAGAGCGTAATGAACGCGCACAAGGGCTGGGTGACCGGCGTGTGCGCGCTGGGCAGCGGCGCGGAGTCACCGGTCGCGTAGATTGACTCTTATAGTATATTTGCTGCATGAATTTGTGTTCTAACTTATTCGTGATAAGGGCAGGCAGATGATGATTATCTTCCATTCCCCAGAGCGTAATGAACGCGCACAAGGGCTGGGTGACCGGCGTGTGCGCGCTGGGCAGCGGCGCGGAGTCACCGGTCGCGTAGATTGACTCTTATAGTATATTTGCTGCATGAATTTGTGTTCTAACTTATTCGTGATAAGGGCAGGCAGATGATGATTATCTTTTATTCCCCAGAGCGTAATGAACGCGCACAAGGGCTGGGTGACCGGCGTATGCGCGCTGGGCAGCGGCGCGGAGTCACTGGTCGCGTAGATTGACTCTTATAGTATATTTGCTACATGAATTTGTGTTCTAACTTATTTGGGTTAAGGACAGGCAGATGATGATGATCTTCCGTCCCCCAGAGCGTAATGAACGCGCACAAAGGCTGGGTGACCGGTGTATGCGCGCTGGGCAGCGGCGCGGAGTCGCTGGTCGCGTCTTGCGGGCGCGACGCGTCCCTGCGTCTGTGGAGCCCCGCGCTGCGCCCCGCCGCCCCCCCCGCGCACCTGCCCGACGCCGCGCACGCGCTCGCCACGCACCCCGCGCACCATGCGCTCTACACCGCCGGCAAGTGAGTATACACACATCATGTCTATATCTCTTACAGGGAAGGCAGAGCGTAAACGCCTGTAAAAACGGCGGTTCACACCACGTCTGACAAAAGCTGTTTATCATCATACAATATAGCGACAGGTTGCCAGCCCACCGCTTAAAATTGCAATACACATCAACTCTTAAATCCGTTAGTTGCATTTTACGACATCTACGGGAAAAATTCTCCTTTGGATAATTTAGTCTAGGCTATCAATGACTAACATCCATTAAGAATAAAATACTTACTAAAATAAGCGCTGTTAGCCGGCCTTGGTGTGCACAAATATAACTATTGATATAACTACTGACCACGATAGAAATATAGAGTTGTTATTTGTCATAACTACGCAAACTTTGTAGGGTTAATTTAAGTGTTACAGAACATTCATTGATAGTATCGATAGTTCAAACTGTAGCAATACTTTCGATAAGGTGCAACACTATCAATAGTATCGATTTAAAACAATCGATGGTATCGATTTAAAACAATCGATAGTATCGATAGCATGATGCCTTTTTGACAGCTTTTAAAAAAACTTTGGAACTTATATTAGTTAGCAAAATTACCGATGCTGAGCCAAAGTCGGCGGACGTTTGGCGACAAGACCGGGACAGGCCTAAATCGATAGATACTCTTGATAATTTTTCAATATCGAGAAACGATACTATCGACAGTATTGCTGCATTTTGAAGTATCGATAGTTTTTCGATATTCCACTACCGAGCGGCAACTCCAGTTATTCAACTAGTAAATAACTGATTCGATTATTAACTCAGACCCAAGGAATTCATAATTATGTGTTGCAGCGGCGGCGATGTGCGAGCGTGGCGGGTCATCGAACAGTGAACTAACAGGTGCTCACTTCACACTGTATCCATACCAATCATCGCCTGTAGCTCTTCACATTGCCTACTGTTGCCTACAGAATACGTACTATTCGATAGTCTACTAAATACGTACTTCCTACATGTTGAACAGCACATATTTATTTACCCAGTGGCGTAATTACAAAGGGGCAAACCGGGGCAGTGCCCCGGGGCTCTTGAGCCTTGGGGGCCCTCTGGCCCCTTGGGCCCTGAATGAAGCACTAATATTAAACTAGGAACAATTTCTTCCAAATTCAAAAATAAGTCAAACCGAAATCCGACCTTCATTCGGTAACTTATTTGATATATTCAAGGGATTCCCTATAACTCGATTTTTATAACTGTGCGTTTGGAGCTGTCAAACTTTGTATGGGTTTTGACAGTTCAAGTGTCAAATCGTATAGAAAGTTTGACAGCTCCAAACGCACAGTTATAAAAATCGAGTTATACAAGTCTAGTACTATAGGTTTGTTTGCCAGTGCCATCTGTCGATCAATATCAAAATGTTTATGCACGGGAATTCACCCGCCGGTCACCGGGTTCGGGCCCGGCGGTTCGGGGATTCCCTAGCGGCACGCGGCGGATCGTTCTGGGCTTGGGGCCCTGGTCAAGTTTTGCCCCGGGGCCTTTGGTTAGTTAGTTACGCCACTGTATTTACCTCGAATTTATTATCCGACATTGGCTTCCAAACCGCAAAGCTTTTGTATTCCTGTGTCCATAAACTCGATGTTTTATTTTCATCCCATCCTACGAATATGTTATACATGCTACAGCAAACGCGACGGAAAGAGAGATGGAGTATATTTTATTAATGAATTCATTCATTGGATCTCCTTGTGCTGTGCTATGCTTTTTCAAATCTAATCGCTGCGTTGCTACAAGTATACATTAGTATGGTTTCATTGACATCTCGATCCTTTTACACATCATTCATTATAATTTCTATTTATTGTATTACTACATCACATCGCCGCCGCTTCAACTACAAACCTCATTGCAAAAATGCAGTAGGATTAACAAGTTAGATTACATTTACGTCCTGTAGTAAATATGTAGAACCATAACATTTTGTAATTGTTTTTGACACCCATTCCTTTAACATATTATGTCTGTATTCTACTCTTTGGCTTTTAATGTTGTTGTCACTAACCCTGTGTCTACCAGCACTCTTTTTCTTTTTATGTACCCATAGAGTAACTATGTACCTAAGTATGTATACTCAGCTGTTTACAAAGTGTCGTTTATTTATATTTAAATCACGTCTTTTAATTTACTTAGTTTACACAATCGCAGAATAAAGGTAATATTCAGTATTTCTTATTGTTAGTATTTTTACTATCTATTACACCACATACGTTAAATTTACCTATGTACCTACGTTTTATTGTAATTACATTGATTGCCTAATAAAGTCGCCCTCTTAGTCATTCGTTAATCTGGCCGGAGGGCTTATAGCGCTACGCTAGCCTTTATTATATCTGTATTTATTTTATATTGTTTTCACCTAAGTACCGTATAAATAAACTTCTGTAAGGCTGATTTCAGACCGTTGTGGCTCAGTTGCGTAACTCGAATTACAGTAGATAAATGTACCGACCGACGCTGCTAAGTCGCATTGCCGTGTAACCAGCCCAAGTATAAGCTGGTTCACAAAAGAAGGGGACCCGAAATGGCAACATTATTGTTATAATCTTGCTCAAATGCCATGTTATAAAAAAAAAGACGCAAACAATAATGTTGCCATTTCGGGTCTCCTTCTTTTGTGAACTGGGTAGTAACGGTGCTATTTGGTTGCAGTGACGGCCGCGTGCGCTGCTGGCGCCTACGCCGACGGTGACGAGGCGAGGACGGCGCTCCCCCCGCGCCCCCTCCCGCCGACCGCCCGCACCCCCGCCCTCGCCCTTCGCCGCGACGCGCTTGGAGGTGACCGCTCAAATACTACTGTAGCTATAAGACTGACGAGTTTCCTATCCGAACAGGGCGTACGAAAATTGCTGAAAATAATTCAATTGGCAAACCTGCCTGCGAAACTGAGCTACTTTCCTCGAGCAACATTTTGTTCTTTCTATACAAAATGACTATGTTTTCATTTTTTGTGTGGAAGGCTCAATTATTTTTATAACTCGGCCTATAATCCTGAAGGAAAATTGTTCAGTATCACGGGCTGGTGAAAACCTTGCAATATGATAAAATTTCTTTGTACATATGTTTATAGATAACCATCCTGGCTCGAATGAGTATTGGGCATGGTAGCGACTTAGAAAAAGTAAAGAAACATACAGGCTTACGTATTTTAAATTGTATGAATTTTATCATATTATATAAGCCAGTGAAGACGTGACATAAGTTGAAGAGAAAATCATCCTAGGCCTACAAATCATGGTGAGATAAAACCTCAACATATTATGTAGTCTCACATCAGTCTGTGCCAACAAGACACATCCTTAATCTTTTTGGATAAGGTTTTCAATAATCCGTTACGATTGTGCTATACAGTGTTTTTTATCAAAAACCGGCATATGACAAAATCGAAACTTAATTTCTCCTAAAACATGAGTTTGCTAAGTTTTCTGGAAAAATATGCTGCACACAGATGCAGTTAAAATAGTAGCTACTATGTGTTTACCTTTACTGCTAATAGTGCGTTTAATTCTTATGAGTGACAGAAAGAAATGGATTAAGCTACTATTACACTTAATTCTGTCGTAAAATGAAATAACGTCAATCAAATATCGTGGCTGTATTTTTTTTATTTATGCTATTGGGCATTCTTTTAAAAAGGTATAGTGATATTTAGGAATGTTATATGATGTAAACATGCAATTATGTTACTTTTAACTGTTATAGATCAATTAATCATGCATATTATAATTTATATAAAATGAATTTACTCAATAAGATAGATCTGCTTATCATTATTATAAAAATAAGTGACTATGTATACTTGTTAGTGAATTAAAGAAAGGATAGATTGCCTTAAAATAAGTATAATAAATCTGACTAATCAATTTAATAATATTATTTTCTTTTATTCGATTCAAATCGATTCAATAAATTGTTTAAAATTACAATAATCGGCCTTTGTGAAGATAATAAATTGTTTAAAGTCGTAGGTTTATTCTAATAAAAAATCTAAAAACAATTATTATAGAAAATAATTTGATGAATCTAGAAAACTAAACTTTAGAATACTTACTTAATAATACATTTAGTTTGTGGTTAGTATTATATTTAGCGCTTTTGAAAACTAGAAAATATCAAGTAAGTAATTTAGTTCCATCACAAACACCCTAAGTAAAGTGCTCTCTATTTAACCCTCCCGCTTACGAGGTGGAGTATTATAGACCCCAAACAATAAACTTTTTTGAATTATTCAATCAACTGGTTTACGTTATCTTGATTTAATAACTGGTAAATTTTCACACATAAATTTTATAAAAATATGATCAATGTTATGTAACTATGAAGGAAAACATCGTAAAATCATATGTGCAACTACAAATTGCAGCATTCAAGTTTGATTTTGAGGTTTAGATTTTTTTCACCTGGTATGCGGAGGGTTAAGGGGCCTTATTGCCAAAGTTAACGCACAAATGAAGGGATCCAAATATCTAATAATCAACTAAAAGTTGGGTACACCGAGTTGAACTATTCGAAGTAGACGGGATATTTATTTCATCTCCATTCCTATAACTTGCGCAGACAAAGAATGGATCACGAATTGGCAACATTATTGTTGAAATTTTTCCTGCTATAGATAGGCAAAACAATAATGTTGCTAACTCTGGATCCATTCTTCATCAACGTAAGTTATAAATAGGTAGATGATCCATCACAAATCACAATAGGTAAATACTTGTACAGATAAAACTGTATGACAAGGTAGATATTTACTTATTTTATTGGCCTATTCGAATAACGAATTTAGACACATTTATGTACTATCATCGTCAGCACATCAAACGCATCAACCTACTTATATGGAAAATTTCAGTAGCTAGATGTGCTGGCGATAGTAAGTAACGTCATGAATCGGAAAAAACAGTAGTTGGTTTTATTATAATAAGATTAATAACTAATAAAATCCTTCAATTAATAAAATTGTATACTAAATTATAATTAATTGTCATAAACTGTGATTAATCGAACAATTATATTTTTGTACATTCCTGAGGTACGGGTTGTAGTATTTAGAAAGTAAATTATTGTATTAGACAGCATGAGTTTTGATAGGAACAGGTACCACTTTAGTTAGACACATTTGACACTGTCTCTTGAACCTTCATAGTTTCGTACTGAGTAGTGAGTTGGTAGCAAGGTAGCAAGCAAGCGGAAGATAAAATAGAAATGGATATTTTGTCTCTTTATTACTTTGATCTGTACGTACGGGCTAAGATACGGGCACTATTGTTCTTCCAAGCGTTTATTTGATTATTAACAGCAGTCTGGTGAATACAATTTTCCTTGTCCTTTTCACTGTCAAAAAGCAAATAAATGGTTGGAAAGATTGGAACTTAGAAAGATTATAGCCCAATTTATTTTATTTTATTTATATAAGTGCGTAAGGTTACTTTGATAATTTTAATTATCATAGACTCGACCGACTCAGTAAAGAACGATAACTGATAAAAGGTAGGTATTTATGCACTCATGCAATAACATCGTTTGGCCTCCATCTTTATTTTTGTTTCCCGGTTTTTGAATGGTACAGCTTAATTTTTTTCCAACAAAACGAATTATACAACTAGAGAAACCACAAAGCAAATAGTAACATCATTTACATTATTTATAGAAAATCACTCCTGCAATTTTATTAATTCGAGTCTATAAGATTTTGTTTGCCTTGTGAGTATTATCGTTTTTTTAGATGTGCGTATTATTTATGCATTTGAGTATAACATACATGTATTCTAAATATAAATAGATATGTGGTACCCTTTTTCTTTTAAAAAAGTTTATTTTTTAAATAAGGATTCTTCGTACCTATGTGTTTTATCCACCAAGAGGCTATATAAATAGAAGAGCTATGCATTATGATACTATTAGTTAAAGTGCTTTAAGCGCAGTAGACATAATACAAGTTATATAAAAAAAAATTAGGACCAACGCTAACTAATTTAGAGTATTTGTTGTATCAGTTTGTTTGTGTAGATTCCTGAATTTATGTAAATAAATTATTAAGCTGATTTTGATAGCGAGCGTCTAAAACTAGTCACTTATGTTTCTTTTCTTGAGACAACTGAAAATTTAAATATTGAATTTAGTATAAAACGTAGGAATATTAGCCATTTAAATAATATGTATTGCACGCAGGAAAATATATTTACTTTTTGGCTCTCTGGGACCTTTAAAGGTCACTAATAAATGCTCTCATAATATATTGTTTTACCACAGAATTATTTAATATGAATAATTTTATTTTCCTGTATTAGGACGCCTCACATCTCAATCACACGTGAGCACTGGCTCTTGTGTAAAATGCTCGAAAGATATAGGGTGCAATTTTATTAGTGGCGGATCCGTTAAGGGTGTGTTCTGTCAATAAAACTGAACAACTTTCCCCAAGGAACATAAGTCGAAATATGAAAAAAAAAATTGGGCCTCCCATACAAATTGACCGGGCCGGCCAACACACTTAGTATGATAAGACAATTTTTTTTTCGTATTTCGACCTATGTTCCTTGGGGAAAGTTGTTCAGTTTTATGGACAGAACACACCCTTAATGGATCCGCCACTAATAAAATTCCATCCTATATAGTATTTTATGAAAAATAAAACTACCTATAAAATAATAAAAGCAATTCAGTTAAAATCGTTTTATTTTGATAGATGAGGTATCCTTAATCAATAAAATATTACAGAATTATTAATAGTAGCTACTAAAAACATTATTTATCATTAACGTTAATGATATCACACTTACCTACATACAATCTATATACAAAAATATACTTAGGTTATTAATTTTATTGTAAGTTATCTACCTAATGTACGCCTATAAACCTATTGAGATTTTATACAATTTATACGTTTGTTTGATTTTATTTATAATTAAGAATTATTCGTATTAATTTTAATAATTTGGATTTACTTTACTGATTTTTGTAAAAATGTTAAAAAATATAATTATAATACTGCATTAAGCATTTTTATTTAATTTACTCACACCAGAAGTGAGTATTCACCTAAAAGGAAATACCTATAAATAAGCTGAAGTAGGTACATAAGCACACAGTTAAGAATCATACACTATACAAGACTTGTGGTTCCAAAATATAAGTACCTATGTATATATTTTTATGTATATATTTTTATTATTTATTTAGTAATAGTATGATGGAGTTCATAATTGTTCATATTTAATGCTTTTGCACTGCTCCGTTTTCTTTTCTGTTTTCCTCTACCCAAAGGTTGTCTGGAAGAGATCGCTCTTAGCGATAAGACCGCCTTTGCGCACTTTTAGTATAAGTTTTTCCTTTGTTATGTTATGTAATTGTGTGTAATAAAGAGTTTTTACTTACTTACTTACCTACTCAGTCAAGATCGAGATTCAAGACTTAGATTAAAAATAGCCTAGCTGCGCTCGGCAGATCCCGCACTATCCAAAGACACCGTCGAAAAATGCGGCAACTCGCTTGTGTAATCTGTTATAAATGTACCTACTTCAAACCATCCGAGGAGGCGCCCTGCGCGCCATTTCCCTAATTTGTGCCAGAGTGCATTTTGAAAATAATTGGGTGACTGTGTGTGACTTATAAATACAGTTCATTGTGGTTCAGTGGAGTAAGCTCGTCCCTGAGGCTCATCCGAGCTCATCCATCCTTCAATAACTCAGTAACTTTTTTATCAACTGGCAGTATAAGCTGCCTATTCAATATCGTTAGGATCTTGTGCATGCAACATTGCAATGTGTGACATAAACCATAAATCTTTTTTGTCGGGTTCTGTATAAATCCTTACATACACTGAGTCCTTTAAATTGAATTCAACAGTGTGTACATGATTAAACACATTCGAAAAGAAGATTTTGATTCTTTCTAAATTAGGATTGTGGTTCGTTATTCTGTATCTTAGTTGCCAAAGTTTGTTGAAGTTAGTGTCAACGCGTACTTCAAAATAACGCCTTTTAGTAATGTCCAGGACCAGATACAATTCTTTAACATCTATGGATTGCAACATTTCAATTGTGTCACTTTCTTTCTTTTTGCTTTTTGGCCACTTTAAGTTTATCTTCTGTGTTCTTTCTGTTTCCAGGCACTGTTCAGCTGCGTTAATGTTATCTGCCGCTAAATTGGAATGTTCTCTTGAATCACATTTTATTGGTTTATATAAAACTCTTACATAAAATGCCTCAGTCTGTGGGGTTACTTCAGCCACATCGACATCATCAATTATGTTAGACAAGGCAATATTTTTTGTGCGTAAAGAAATTATGCCTAAACTGTTATGCGTACATGAATTATGCGTAAGTATTACTAGTTTAAATTACAGTGTGCCAAAATATATTATGCCAATTATTTTTATGCAAATGGATAGAGAACCATTGTCAACCACTAATCAACAGGAATGGAGATCTTCTTTGGAGCATTGAGTATGAAAAAATCATTCCATCATTAAAACAGCCTAACGCTGAATTGCAAAGGTTCTTGTCTAACATAATTGATGATGTCGATGTGGCTGAAGTAACCCCACAGACTGAGGCATTTTATGTAAGAGTTTTGGTTCTCTATCCATTTGCATACAAATAATTGGCATAATATATTTTGGCACACTGTAATTTAAACTAGTAATACTTACGCATAATTCATGTACGCATAACAGTTTAGGCATAATTTCTTTACGCACAAAAAATATTGCCATAATAGTACATAGGCCTAAAATACAAAACCATAAATTGTCATATCCATAATCAAAATAGGCATAAAAATCTGATGCATTAGAAGAACCCCTAAATTGTATAAAAATAACCTAACCTAACCTAACCTAAACTGACCTAATTTAACCTAATATATCTTAAAAAATACTAAACTGATTAACAGTTCCTGCCATTTGAACTTAATAAAAAAATATATTATATTAGTCCAAAAAAATTATTACAAAAGCAATTATGCCAAAATATTGTTAGTATAAAATACAATAGTCTAAAATATGATTATGCCAAGATAAATATTATGAAACTATTATGTCAAAGCAATGGTAGGCGAAAAAAAATTATGCGAAACATGTTATGCTAAAACATATTAGTGGAAAGAAAATTATGCCTACGAAAGGGATACCGTTGACAATAAACAAGTTTCAGGTTTAGGTGGTCAACATTTATTTGTTTGACCATTTGAAAGGTTTCGTCCATATTAGATCTGCTCGGGCAAGGTAGGCGTATTAAAAAATTGCCACTTGCTGCCATCATTGTAGAAGTATAACCTCTCCACTTAATACACACAACACAACACCAACCAGTTTGAAATGACAAACGCAACTCGCAAAGCAAGGTCAAATTACGTAGCAAGCAAGGTATGCGTAAGTATTTTGTTTGCGTTTGAGTCGATTGCTTCTTATTTGCAGACAGCGGGTTACAGAAATGAGTGAGTGGCCGATAGATAACAATGCTGACCTCTGCGCACATACAGGAGCTTAATTTCTGAAACGGTGATTTTTCGCAACGAGTGGTCTAACTAGCTACTATCACCCTTTCAACTTGAATTGCTAAGTGTCAGTCAACTCAAGGGTATGTGTGAATGTAGAACGTGTGATACGAGCACAATTACTAACAGAATTTCGCATGTGCAAATTCAAAAATCGATCACCTTTTCTACACTTAGTTCTAAAAAAATTAGCGCGGACTTTTGGAAGACGAACATGAACTATAGTGATTGAAATAAACTTGAGATTGGCTAGAATGACAGACGTCTCTTACGGCGCCCAGGCCGCCCGTTGATAGATCATGGCAACGTTTGTCATTCTAGCAACTTTTTCCCTTTATTCAGTGGCGAAGCGTGCCTTGTCGGTGTTCTGTAAAAAGCTAGTTTTGGGGGCCCTATGCCCTAAATATCTCACAAAAAATGACCGGTAGTCTGCTGTGGGTCTAACATCTCAAATAAAACAAATCGATGTAAATATTTCAAATGCATTTATTTGTCTTAAAATTACAGCTTCAGTACTTGTATTTAGCGTGTTTAGAATGCTTGTGTCGATGGTGCGGGGGGGTGGTGGGCGAGGCGGCGCGGCGGCGGCGCTCGCGCTCCCTGTCTCGCTCCCTCTCCCGCTCCCGTTCCCTCTCTCTCTCCCTCTCCCGCTCTCGCTCTCTCTCGCGTTCCCGCTCCCTCTCCCGCTCCCGCTCGCGCTCTCGTGATCGGGAACGTGACCGCGATTTTCTGTCACTGTAAAATAAGAACATAATATTATAATCCATGGCTAATCGTTGATTTTTAACGCAATGATAAAAAAATTAATGGTATATTGACTCACCTGTGTCGAGATCTTTTCGGAGGAGGTGACAACGATGGTTCACGCGATTTTTTAGACTTCTTCGAGGAGGTACTGAAAAGAAAAAATTATAAGTTGTATATGATAGTTACAAAAATTACAATATATTACTTATCAAAATTACTTTGAATGGGTGAAATGATCATTTCGACTGATTTCGGCCATGGCTGGCGACCACTTCTACTCCAAATCAAGTCGGCCTGTAGGCCAATAGTGGAACCGGCCAATAGTGGAACGGAGAACCGTTACAACAGAACGAGAGATCGAATGCAGTGTTTGGCTGGCAGTAACTGCACGCGCCCTGCCGTCGTCCTAGGCCATCCTCTTAGGCTTGCTGAGTCGTCGAGTCCGCCAAGCCCCATCGCACTATCTGCATTTGGTTGTATGGTAAATATTATTAATGCAAGTATATGTAGTCGAATACCAAATTTAAAACACTTTCCGTGTTAGGTAAACAGTTTTTGGAAAACTTGCTAAATCCACCGCAGATAGGATCTGAACCTGCGACCTCCAACATTTGTACTGCCGACGCCGGTTCTACACTATCCTGCGAATTAAGCAAGTAAATCTTCGCTACTATCGCGTGGCAGACGGCTTCTTTTTTCTTCTACGGATTCTTTTTCTGAAATTCATTTCCGACCAAATGGAAGAGAAAATCTTTGAATGGAAGGTGATTGGTAAAGTATAGTGTACTCACGTGGAGAAGTTGTCTTCGTTGTCGGGCGTGCGGCGGCGCGGCGGCGACGCGGCCGCCAGTAATGCCTCGCGAGCCTCGCGCGCCTCGCGGGCAGCCTGCAACAATGAGCAATAATTATACCGGGAGCACGGAACCGGACGTAACAGAAAGGGTATAACAAGCCGAAAGGAGGTTAAGGTACTCATAAAACTGAACAATTTTCTGTATGGAACATGGGTAGAAATATGAAAATAAATTTGGACCTCCCATACAAAATTGCCGATCAGCTGATTGATTTACTATGGGAGGTCCAAATTTTTTTTTCATTAACGACCCGTGGTTCATGGGGAAAGTTGTTCAATATCATGAGTACCTTGACCTCCTTTCAGCTTGTTATACCCTTTCTGTTGCTCCCTGTATATCATTAAAGTTGTAAACTGTAATATTATCTACGTTTTATACGTTTATCGTCAATCAACAGGTGGTACTTACAACTCCAAGGAACATGGTTCAAAACTTAAAAAAATACGCGGTGGTACCGAATGACCAATTTTCCAAAAAAATGCTAAGCTCAACAGGTTAAAATGAAGAACTTTTGCTAAGGACGTTACCTTCTTGATAAGTTTCCTGCGGTAGTGCTGTATCTGCTGCTGCTGGCTGAGCCCCGGCCGGTGCGCTCTGACTGTCTGACTGTCTGACTGCTGCCTACCCCGCTACTGTTACCTTCTTGATGAGTTTCCTGCGGTAGTGCTGTATCTGCTGCTGCTGGCTGAGCCCCGGCCGGTGCGCTCTGACTGTCTGACTGTCTGACTGCTGCCTACCCCGCTACTGTTACCTTCTTGATGAGTTTCCTGCGGTAGTGCTGTATCTGCTGCTGCTGGCTGAGCCCCGGCCGGTGCGCTCTGACTGTCTGACTGTCTGACTGCTGCCTACCCCGCTACTGTTACCTTCTTGATGAGTTTCCTGCGGTAGTGCTGTATCTGCTGCTGCTGGCTGAGCCCCGGCCGGTGCGCTCTGACTGTCTGACTGTCTGACTGCTGCCTACCCCGCTACTGTTACCTTCTTGATGAGTTTCCTGCGGTAGTGCTGTATCTGCTGCTGCTGGCTGAGCCCCGGCCGGTGCGCTCTGACTGTCTGACTGTCTGACTGCTGCCTACCCCGCTACTGTTACCTTCTTGATGAGTTTCCTGCGGTAGTGCTGTATCTGCTGCTGCTGGCTGAGCCCCGGCCGGTGCGCTCTGACTGTCTGACTGTCTGACTGCTGCCTACCCCGCTACTGTTACCTTCTTGATGAGTTTCCTGCGGTAGTGCTGTATCTGCTGCGGTATCCCTTTCATAGGCATAATTTTTTTTCCACTAATATGTTTTAGCATAACATGTTTCGCATAATTTTTTTTCGCCTACCATTGCTTTGACATAATAGTTTCTTGCCATAATATTTATTTTGGCATAATCATATTTTAGACTATTGTATTTTATACTAACAATATTTTGGAATAATTGCTTTTGTAATAATTTTTTTGGACTAATATAATATATTTTTTATTAAGTTCAAATGGCAGGAAATGTAAGTCAGTTTAGTTTTTTTTTTAAGATATATTAGGTTAAATTAGGTCAGTTTAGGTTAGGTTAGGTTATTTTTATACAATTTAGGGGTTCTTCTAATGCATCAGATTTTTATGCCTATTTTGATTATGGATATGACAATTTATGGTTTTGTATTTTAGGCTTATGTACTATTATGGCAATAATTTTTGTGCGTAAAGAAATTATGCCTAAACTGTTATGCGTATATGAATTATGCGTAAGTATCATTAGTTCAAATTACAGTGTGCCAAAATATATTATGCCAATTCTTTTTATGCAAATGGATAGAGAACCATCTGCTGCTGCTGGCTGAGCCCCGGCCGGTGCGCTCTGACTGTCTGACTGTCTGGCTGCTGCCTACCCCGCTACTGTTACCTTCTTGATGAGTTTCCTGCGGTAGTGCTGTATCTGCTGCTGCTGGCTGAGCCCCGGCCGGTGCGCTCTGACTGTCTGACTGTCTGACTGCTGCCTACCCCGCTACTGTTACCTTCTTGATGAGTTTCCTGCGGTAGTGCTGTATCTGCTGCTGCTGGCTGAGCCCCGGCCGGTGCGCTCTGACTGTCTGACTGTCTGGCTGCTGCCTACCCCGCTACTGTTACCTTCTTGATGAGTTTCCTGCGGTAGTGCTGTATCTGCTGCTGCTGGCTGAGCCCCGGCCGGTGCGCTCTGACTGTCTGACTGTCTGACTGCTGCCTACCCCGCTACTGTTACCTTCTTGATGAGTTTCCTGCGGTAGTGCTGTATCTGCTGCTGCTGGCTGAGCCCCGGCCGGTGCGCTCTGACTGTCTGACTGTCTGACTGCTGCCTACCCCGCTACTGTTACCTTCTTGATGAGTTTCCTGCGGTAGTGCTGTATCTGCTGCTGCTGGCTGAGCCCCGGCCGGTGCGCTCTGACTGTCTGACTGTCTGACTGCTGCCTACCCCGCTACTGTTACCTTCTTGATGAGTTTCCTGCGGTAGTGCTGTATCTGCTGCTGCTGGCTGAGCCCCGGCCGGTGCGCTCTGACTGTCTGACTGTCTGACTGCTGCCTACCCCGCTACTGTTACCTTCTTGATGAGTTTCCTGCGGTAGTGCTGTATCTGCTGCTGCTGGCTGAGCCCCGGCCGGTGCGCTCTGACTGTCTGACTGTCTGGCTGCTGCCTACCCCGCTACTGTTACCTTCTTGATGAGTTTCCTGCGGTAGTGCTGTATCTGCTGCTGCTGGCTGAGCCCCGGCCGGTGCGCTCTGACTGTCTGACTGTCTGACTGCTGCCTACCCCGCTACTGTTACCTTCTTGATGAGTTTCCTGCGGTAGTGCTGTATCTGCTGCTGCTGGCTGAGCCCCGGCCGGTGCGCTCTGACTGTCTGACTGTCTGACTGCTGCCTACCCCGCTACTGTTACCTTCTTGATGAGTTTCCTGCGGTAGTGCTGTATCTGCTGCTGCTGGCTGAGCCCCGGCCGGTGCGCTCTGACTGTCTGACTGTCTGGCTGCTGCCTACCCCGCTACTGTTACCTTCTTGATGAGTTTCCTGCGGTAGTGCTGTATCTGCTGCTGCTGGCTGAGCCCCGGCCGGTGCGCTCTGACTGTCTGACTGTCTGACTGCTGCCTACCCCGCTACTGTTACCTTCTTGATGAGTTTCCTGCGGTAGTGCTGTATCTGCTGCTGCTGGCTGAGCCCCGGCCGGTGCGCTCTGACTGTCTGACTGTCTGACTGCTGCCTACCCCGCTACTGTTACCTTCTTGATGAGTTTCCTGCGGTAGTGCTGTATCTGCTGCTGCTGGCTGAGCCCCGGCCGGTGCGCTCTGACTGTCTGACTGTCTGACTGCTGCCTACCCCGCTACTGTTACCTTCTTGATGAGTTTCCTGCGGTAGTGCTGTATCTGCTGCTGCTGGCTGAGCCCCGGCCGGTGCGCTCTGACTGTCTGACTGTCTGACTGCTGCCTACCCCGCTACTGTTACCTTCTTGATGAGTTTCCTGCGGTAGTGCTGTATCTGCTGCTGCTGGCTGAGCCCCGGCCGGTGCGCTCTGACTGTCTGACTGTCTGACTGCTGCCTACCCCGCTACTGTTACCTTCTTGATGAGTTTCCTGCGGTAGTGCTGTATCTGCTGCTGCTGGCTGAGCCCCGGCCGGTGCGCTCTGACTGTCTGACTGTCTGGCTGCTGCCTACCCCGCTACTGTTACCTTCTTGATGAGTTTCCTGCGGTAGTGCTGTATCTGCTGCTGCTGGCTGAGCCCCGGCCGGTGCGCTCTGACTGTCTGACTGTCTGACTGCTGCCTACCCCGCTACTGTTACCTTCTTGATGAGTTTCCTGCGGTAGTGCTGTATCTGCTGCTGCTGGCTGAGCCCCGGCCGGTGCGCTCTGACTGTCTGACTGTCTGACTGCTGCCTACCCCGCTACTGTTACCTTCTTGATGAGTTTCCTGCGGTAGTGCTGTATCTGCTGCTGCTGGCTGAGCCCCGGCCGGTGCGCTCTGACTGTCTGACTGTCTGACTGCTGCCTACCCCGCTACTGTTACCTTCTTGATGAGTTTCCTGCGGTAGTGCTGTATCTGCTGCTGCTGGCTGAGCCCCGGCCGGTGCGCTCTGACTGTCTGACTGTCTGGCTGCTGCCTACCCCGCTACTGTTACCTTCTTGATGAGTTTCCTGCGGTAGTGCTGTATCTGCTGCTGCTGGCTGAGCCCCGGCCGGTGCGCTCGGACGCCTGCCTCCAGCTCGTCCGTGTACTTCACCACGCGCACCTCGATCTCGCGCAGCGTCTCGCGGGACAAGGTTGCTTCCTCGCTGGGAATGTATAATTATTCGTTACAAATACATATTCGAATGGTATGCATAGTGAAATGTTTTGGGAGGACAAAGAGTATGTGATACCAGTTGCCTTACTTGGTAAATAAAAACCGTATTTAGGGGCGTAACTAACTAACTACCGCTGTATATATTATACGCATACAGCCCACTTTATTTCGGCGTAGCCGGCCTTGGGTTGCTTGCGGCGAGATTGCTGCAACCAATATATACCGGTGCAGCCGGCCTTGGGTTACTTGCGGCGAGATTGTTGCACATACTATATACCGCCGTAGCCGGCCTTGGGCTACTTGCGGCGAAATTCACTAGACACTAGATTAGACTTGTCGTGTGTGTTGTCACCTGTCGTGTTCCTTGGCGGGCGGCTGGCTGGCGGGGGGGTCGGGCGGGGGCGGCGCGGGGGGCGGGGTGGGCCACGTGTCGGAGGGGGGGGCGGGCGCGGGCTCCACGCTCTCCCAGCGGGACGGGATGAACGCGCCCCCGGCGGCCGCGGCGCGCGACTCCTCCGACTGCTCCGCCTCCAACGGAACGCCGTCTATGTCTTCGTCCACTGTTGAGAAAATCGTGTGTTAATAATGGAATTGTCGGTACTACATAAAAAGGACAGCTGTAGAAGTGGTCTTATTATTATGTATATTTTCTTTTATTTTCATAGTTGTCCCGTATATTATAAAGTATTACGTTAGAGTAAGAATAGCCCTCTTTCTGAAGCAGTCGGGTAAAATCTTCAATCCGTTTCTATTACTTTCATGCAGGTCATGAATGTCAAAAATACGTACAAGGATCTATATGTCGCAGGAATGTAGCGAATATTATTTTTATAACTATAGAAATAAAAAAGTTTTTAATTTTTCGTTTTTTTGCTCTACTGAAAATTCGTGTTTTGGCGTTTACGCCGTTAGAGCCCAGAGGTATCGATATAGAACCTTTGCTGGAGACTAGAGAGGGGGTCGACTGCGGCGGAACCTTCCTCTACTGCGACGAACGAGAGCTTAGGAAGCGTCGCGAGTGCTCCTGTGCGCGAGCTACAGCGGCGTAGAGTGGAGGTAAAAGTCGTAGCAGGTGCGTAGGCGGCTTCGTAGCCGCGTGTCGCCTTATACGCAGTTTTCCTGGATTATGTCCATGCAAATAACAAATTCGCAGTTTTCCGGGAAATGTGCGAATAAATCGATGCATTTCGCAGCTATCCGGCTCTTCGCGAAGGGCCTGGGGATTTCGCGAATAACCGGATTTCGCTACATTCCTGCGACATAGATATACGTATAATCCTAGACGTGCCTGCCCTAAATACCAATGTCAGGGAAACTCTCGTAATACATACTAGGAACTCCATCTATATCGTTCTCGGCGTGCCTGCTGACGGCGCAATAAATAAATGGATTTGTCAGTACAGCTCCAATTTTCCGTCAACTCAAATGAGCTACTTTTAAAACAATATTTTGTAAATACAAGCATAATGACATCAAAGTGCAATAAAAGATCGCGTCAAATAGAAACTTTTAAGTTCGTTTTGACTTCATGCTTTATAGTTAAAGAAATACATAATAAAGTACCTAATACAGCAGAAAAAAATCAAAGTACAACACTGGCAGTCTTATTGGCAAAGTAGCAATTTCTTCGCAGTCTCTCGCGGGATGATGTGGAAGATAGGAAGCACAAAATAATACATACTAGGAACTCCATCAAAATCATCCCCGACGTCTGAGAGACCCTGTTACAATGCTAGTTATGAAAGAGAACAGCTCTCGTAATACATACTAGGAACTCCATCGATATCGTCCTCGACGTGCCTGCTGGCGGCGAGCCGGCGCAGCGCGGCGCCGTCTAAGGGCCCCCCCGAGCCGCCGCCCTCCCACGACCCCTCCGACGCGGTGGAGTTGGCGGGGGAAGTGGGCCGGGAGCTGCTCTCCGGGGGGAGGGTGGTGCCGATTATAGTTGGCTCCTGGAATAAACGAAACATCCAATTGTATACATGCAGATACTTAAATATTGTAGAAGTATACGCGTCACTCTCTGAACACATAAGTGTGTAATGCTTGACATGTGTCATACCTTCTCTTGCCCCAGGAACACATCATTGATCCTTAGCAGCAGGTCGGTGGGGTAGACCGCCCAGTCGGCCCAGGCTTGCAGTATGTCACTATCTGACACATGTGTCATACCTTTTATGCTATGGCGACCGAGTCAATGGCGGTATAACCATTCCCCAACCAGACAACTGGTTGGAGTAGGCTACAGCGGCCTTGAGACCCAAATAATCTCAAAAATGTCTGGTGCAGAAGGCAACGGGAAACCACTGCACTACATTCCCAAGAAAGTCGTCATGAAAAGGAAACCAAAGATAAAGAGGTGGCCATGTGACCCGCTTAGCAACCGACGCCGTACTGCGTCCGGGGCAGACGGTGTGAAATTGGTTACCGGCCATGAGGATGTAGGTGACCAGGCATCCCATGGAAATTGGACTACTGGAACACCTTTAAAGATGCGCCATATCCAGAAGATAGGTACTTGGAATGTACGCGGTCTCCTCAAACCAGGGAAATTTCATATCGTGGAGAAAGAGATATCTCGGTGTGAATTGAATATCTGTGGCCTTAGCGAAACTCACTGGAGGGGAAACGGTCACTTTCTTACGGAATCACACGTCATTTACTTCTCTGGAAATGATGACAATAGCAGCAATGGAGTTGCTTTCGTCCTTCCTACTCGTATTAAGAACTGCGTGTTGGGGTACGAACCTATAAGTGATCGAATTATGACTATTAAGATCAAAGCGGCACCAGTTAATCTTAATATAATACAGATTTATGCTCCTACCAGTAACTCGAACGATACAGTCATAGAAGGCTTTTATAAAGATCTTGAAAAAGCCATCTCAAAAACGTCAAGAAGAGAGGTCTTAATCATACTAGGCGACTTTAACGCGAAGATAGGGAATGATGCACATCTATTAAGTCATTGTGCAGGAAAATTTGGACTTGGGCAGCGTAATGATAGAGGTGACCGTCTTATACAATTTGCTACTGAAAACGACCTCATAATATCAAACAGTACTTTCCAACACCACCCACGTAGACTTTGGACATGGATAACACCCGACGGCAAGCACAAAAACCAAATAGATTACATCTTGATTGGGTCTCGGTGGAGGACCTCAATTAGAAATACCCACACATTGCCTGGCGCTGATTGTGGATCGGATCACCAACTTTTAATATCCAAAGTGCAACTCAAATTGAGAGCAGCCAGAAGACTCGAGAAACAAAAAAGGATCGAAGTGAAGGATGGCTTAAAATTTAGGTCAGCATTGGAACAAAACTGGGTTCAGTGGACCAGTGTCGATTCGGAAAGCGAGACTCCAGATCAATTGTGGGAACGTTCGAAAAAGCTAATTGAAGACGCGGCTCAAAAATCTAAACCCCCTGCAGAAATACGAAAGCGACAGCACTGGATTAGTGATGACACCGTGGTACTCGTAGAAAAACGACGGGCAGCTAAGTTTCAAGCAGCCTGCAGGCGAGACCGAAATGCGCATCTTCAAAATATATGCGCAGAAGTGGAAGTGCATGCTGATAAGCATGAAGCCAGAGACCTCCATCGCAAAATCCGTTCCATCACTAAAACTCTCTCATCAAGAACATGGGCTATCGAGAATTCACAAGGTGAAACAGTGACCGAAATTGATGCAATTTCTGAAACCTGGAAAGAATATTGCCAATCACTGTTCGAAGATCCTCAATCGCAGTGCTTTGCTTCAACTGAACCTGTAAGTGAAGAGTTGGAACCGGATATTCTCAAAACAGAAGTCAGGGCGGCGATCGAACACCTGAAGAACGGAAAGGCCGTAGGCAGAGACTCCATCCCGATTGAGACAATCAAAGCCTCTGGAGAATACGGCGTCCATATTTTTCAATTATTGTGCAATAAAATATGGCGAACGAGCACATGGCCGCACGATTGGGCTCATTCTGTTTTTGTTCCCCTTCATAAGAAAGGCTCCACGAGATCGTGCAGTAATTACCGACTAATTGCTCTTATTTCACATGCAAGCAAAATTCTACTGCATATCTTAAACGAACGACTTAAATCCTACCTATCCAAAGAGATCGCACCTGAACAGGCTGGCTTCGTGAAGGGGAAAGGTTTAATAGGCGAGAGATTAATAGGCGATAAAAAACTGGTGGCGACCAAGCTTCACAGCCTGGCTCACCGCCGCAAGGTTGCTTGCCTATCGGTCTTCTACAGATTGTACTTCGGAGAGTGTGCGCGTGAGCTGCATGAGCTCATACCACCGTCTCCTTTCTTCCATCGGACATCCAGACGCACGGCCGGCTACCATCCGTTCTTAGTTGATATACCCACATTACGCACTAAGCGCTTCAAATCATCTTTCATTATGCGCACGGCTAAAGAATGGAATTCCCTGCCTGCGTCTGTATTTCCGAGTGCATATAACCTGAATCTCTTTAAGTCTAGAGTGAATAGGCATCTTCTGGGCAAGCTCGCTCCACCGTAGATCCCATCTCTGCTCTAGGGTAAGATTGGGGTCAAGAGTAAGCCCATCATAGATAAAAAAAAAAAAAAAAGGTACTCGAGAACAAATTCTAACGGTTCGACAGATAGTTGAGAAGGCCAGAGAATTCAACAAACCCACTTATATATGCTTTGTTGATTTCTCAAAAGCATTCGACTCAGTTAAATGGCCGAGGCTCTGGAACACGTTACTGGAAATGGGTACACCAAAACATCTTGTACATATACTCAGAAACCTTTATGAAGGAGGAACAGCGTCCGTAAGGACAGACGAAGTACTCTCAGGCCAATTCCATCCCAGTGCAGGAGTTCGTCAAGGATGCATTATATCTCCACTCCTGTTTAACATCTATACAGAGCTTATAATGAGGATCACCTTAGATGACTGGACGGATGGTATTTCGATCGGAGGCCTGAAGATATCGAACTTGCGATACGCTGATGACACCACCTTGTTTGCGACGAGTATTGACCATATGCAGGAACTTCTCACAAGAATGGAAACCGTCAGCCTTGAATTTGGACTAAAGATCAACCGCAGTAAGACAAAAATGATGATTGTTGACCGAGCTAATGACAACTCTCCTGAAGTCAAACATATCGCAAACTGCGAGGTTGTCCAATCCTACGTTTATCTGGGAGCGCTGATTTCCAACAACGGCGGTTGCATAGACGAGGTAAAAAGACGTATGGCAATTATAGGCCATTCTGTGGGGAACCTATAGCAAACATTGGTTCGCAAAAGGTGGGGCGGATTATGTTTTTGCATAATCTTGTAAAAGTATCAAGGACAAATAAAACCCCAAGTTTTCGACCTCGAGACTCCCAGGCTCCAGCCGCCATCTTGAATTGAAAGTTCTAAAAACAGGTTTTTTGCGAATAACTTGTTAATAATTGATTTTATGACAAAAGTATGTATGAAAAGAATAAAGAAAATATTATTTCCCAAATTTCATTCATACATGTATACTAGATAAGTCTAACAGGTAAAAAGATATAGGCAAAAACAAACATATTTTCATTAAAAAGATAAGTACACCGCACAAAATGGGGGTAGAAAAAAAAATGCGTGAATTTTTCTTTTTTTTATATGTTCTTTCTCCCGCCACTGTACAGATGATCTCCCGGACGTAGATATAGACGAAATCGGGGCGGCTCTCAGACAGCTTCAGAATGGTAAGGCTCCCCGGGAAGACGGAGTGGCCTCTGAGCTACTTAAGGCCGGTGGAAAACCTGTCCTCGAGGAGCTGAAAAGGCTTTTCAACTCTATAATAGCCAATGGGACAATCCCGAGGGCGTGGAGCAGAGGTGTAGTGGCATTGTTTTTCAAAAAAGGAGACAAAACGCTTCTCAAAAACTATAGGCCGATCACACTTCTGAGCCACGTCTATAAGTTGTTTTTGAGAGTCGTCACGAATCGTCTGATCGCATCAAGATTTGACGCCTTTCAGCCACCGGAACAGGCCGGGTTTCGTAAAGGCTTCAGTACCGTGGACCACATCCATACTTTAAGGCAGGTTATACAGAAGACAGAGGAGTACAACCAACCACTGTGTATGGCTTTTGTGGACTACGAAAAAGCCTTCGACTCTATCGAAACCTGGGCTGTTTTGGAGTCCTTGCAGCAGTGTCAAGTCGACTGGCGGTATGTGGAGGTGCTGAGAAGCCTTTATAAAATGGCTACGATGTCCGTTCAAGTACAAAACCATACTACAAAACCCATCCAACTGCTCCGTGGTGTAAGACAGGGTGACGTTATATCCCCAAAACTCTTCACTAACGCATTGGAGATGTCTTCAAAACGCTACAGTGGGATTGACTGGGCATCAACGTCAACGGCAAAAATCTCACGCATCTCCGCTTTGCCGACGACATAGTCATAATGGCCGAATCGCTGCAGGACCTGCAAAAAATGCTATCTAGTCTCAACTCTGCCTCGCTCGAGATGTGTTGGACTTGGGATGAACTTCGATAAGACGAAGGACATGTTCAATTAACACATAATCCCCGAGCCCGTCTCCGTCGAAGGTCCAAAAAAAGAAGAGACAACTTTGAGGCGGAATTCACCAGAAGAGTGCAGCTTGGCTGGGTAGCATTTGGAAAGCTGCGTCACATCCTCGAATCATCTCTGCCACAATGCGTCAAGACCAAGGTGTTCGATCAATGCGTCCTACCAGTCATGACTTACGGAGCCGAGACGTGGAACTTGACAGTAAAACTGGCCCACCGGCTACATGTCACTCAGAGAGCTATGGAAAGGTCTATGCTTGGTATCTCTATAAATGGATAAAGTCCGGAATGAGGCCATCCGAAAGAAGACCAAAGTGAAGGACATAGTCTGGAAGTGTAACAAGCTGAAGTGGCAGTGGGCTGGCCACATTTGTCGTAGAACCGACGGACGGTGGAGTAAGCGAGTTCTCGAGTGGAGGCCACGCCTCGGCAAGCGTAGCGTTGAACGCCCTCCGGCCAGATGGACCGATGACTTAAAAAAGGCGGCTGGTAGCGACTGGATGGCAAAAACGGGAGATCGTGCCTTATGGCGTTCCCTGGGGGAGGCCTACGTCCAGCAGTGGACTGCAATAGGCTAAAATAGAATAGATAGAATAGTTACGTATTATGGTATATTTAAAAAATATGTGACGAGTGAACACTTTCTATGTCTAGTTTCGGAGATAATGGCGTTTATGATAAACTACATGACAGTCAATAAAAAATAATGAAAAAAAAAAACATTGTATATCTAGTTAAATCTTATCTAGTATACTAAAGAAATAAAAAAGGAACTCAGGTTAACCTATTTTTTTCCCCAAAAATATTGATGTTGTGCGAAATATCATAGAAACCATAAGCCAGCCAGGATATCTTTGTATAGAAAAAATGTCGCGAAACAATCCGTTAATAAATTTCAAAAGTAAAAAATAACAGTTTTTATTGTAAAAAGGTGAGAAAATCGACTTATTTGAAAACTGGCGAATTTTGCCATTTGTTACGCCAAGCCCCAGCCAATGAGAGCACGCCTGCCAAGCCAGCCAATGCCTAGCCGCCTAGCCAAGCCACGTCATCCCACTCCACCGCCAAGCCTGCCAGCCCGAAGCCATCGGAGGGGATGAACACATAAAAAGCCCTGCGAGCCCATTTTTGCCTGTCTTTTCGTTGTGATCACTTTGTAAGGCGAACCTATGCCCGAATATTCACCCAAAGTGTTAATTAATTATAAAACTAATTAATATAATTAAAATAAATATACAGTGATTAGTTGTTAAAACTTAGTTTCTTTTCGAGCCATAACAAGTCAGAAGTGGCATAAAAAGTAACAACTATGAAACGACACGCTCCTGACGAAGCTGGACGTCTTGTTCGACCGCCAGGATGGGTTGAAGTTCCGGAGGATGTCTCAAAACCCCCTGAGAATGAAGAAGATGCACATCCACCTGCTAGAAAGATTCTGAGAAGATTACTTGAAAATGAGGTATGTAAAGCTATGCAAGAACTGAACGACGAAGTACCCACGCTACCCAAAACGAAACAACATCGTGGCGCCTCATTAATTCCGGAATTTGATCCTGACAGTGAAGAATGTACAACGGTGACGTCATGGTTAAAGAAGATTGAACAGCTCGGCGAAATTCATGGATGGACTGACAACACGAAGGCGTACTATCTGCAAGATAAGCTGCGTGGCCAAGCCAGGAGGTGGTACAACCGTTTAGATGACTACGATTATTCATGGGAACAATGGAAACGCATGCTGCTACGTGCTTTCCCCAGACACCGAGATTATGGAAATTTACTTGACGAAATGATGCGCAGGAGAAAACTACCTACAGAATCCATGACAAAATATTACCAGGACAAAGTTGCATTGTGTTTTCGCTGCAAACTATCAGATGATGCTACTCTCTCTTGTATAATTCGAGGTTTACCATATTCACTGCAAGCGAATGCGAGAGCGTATCAGTGTGAGCGGCCGGAAGAACTTTATGAGGGATTTCTCTGTGCATTGGACGACTATCAACAACCGGCAGCTGTTGCAGCACGAGGACCAAGCAAGGACAACACTCGACAGGTTAGTGAGAAGAAAAATTCTATTAATCCTGATATAGACCCATGTCCTCGCTGTAAAAAGACGGGACACATCTTACGGGACTGTCCACATCCAGATACTAGGACCTGCTTTAAGTGCGGGAAGACAGGGCATATTGCTACCCGATGCGGGAACCCTCCTACCCCAGTATCGGTGCTTTCGGGTACGATCAAAGAAATCAAACTTTTACAAAATTATAATGAGGTATATGAGAAAACTGCAAAGATAAACGGCATACATGTTAAATCGTACTTGGATACCGGGAGCCAAGTAAATGTATTGTCTATTCACGTCTCTTACCTACTCAACTTCGATGTGGGCCCGACAAACACTGTTTTCAAAGGATTTTCTGGGGATCTCTTACCTAGTCTCGGAAAAGTGACGTTTAAACTAGGAATTGACGGGATACTAACAGAATGCGAGGCAGAATTGACGGACGCTGATATGGGTCACATTAATCTTTTAATTGGTCAGCCGATAATCAACAGCGATGGGATGGGTTTGAACGTAAAAAATGGAAGAGCAATTCTGTCATTGGAACCAGGACCAGACTTTATTAATGAGATTAATGTTACGGAAGAGCGCACTCGGTTTAAAGTAGTCACCGCGCAAAAAGAGTGCTTACCCCCTGGTATTTCTATAATCAAGGTAAACATACTTGATAATAACCACAAAAATAATGTTGTGTCTACGCCACAACATTTCGAGTTGCAGGGCGTCGCCTACACCATCCCTGCCATACTGCTGCGTGGTGAATCCGGGTTCATCAAGGTCATCAACACTGGGAGCAAGGACGTCATCTGGCAACAAGGCGCAGTGCTGACCAGAGCTGACAGCTGCACCGCCCCGCCAACATCTGAGGACCGTGCCATGTCATCGACATCGGAGAATGTTCAGGTTAGCCATCAAGCCAATACTACTATGCCATTGTTTACTTGTGTAGCCAAAGCCAAAGACACCATTAGCCAGCCCAAGTCACATATAGCGTCTGTTTTGCATACAAATTTAGCCAGTACTTGCAGTAAAATTAGCGTTATTGGGGGTGTAAACATAGATGATATCAAGTCAGGCCCATTAGATAACAACGACCGCGAAAAATTGATAACTTTGCTATCTACCTATAGTGATTGCTTTGCAAGTAAAACTCAGGAGTTAGGTTGCACGGATTTATTACAAATGAAAATTAATTTAACAAGCGATCAACCAGTATATCGTCAGCCTTACCGACTGTCTCACTGTGAACAAGATATTGTTAAATCCAAGGTTTCCGAACTTCTAGCAGCAGGTATCATTCGCGAGTCGGAATCATGCTTTGCTTCTCCGGTTGTACTTGTGAAGAAAAAGAACGGCGACAGTAGGCTTTGCGTTGATTATCGAGCGCTTAACGCGATCACTGTAAAAGATAGGTATCCTTTGCCTCACATTGACGACCACATCTCGAAATTGGCAGGCAAACGATTTTTCACGAGCCTTGATTTAGCACAAGGATATCACCAGGTTAAGATTTGCCCGGAAGATACACACAAAACGGCATTCATCACACCACAAGGTCACTTTGAATATACACGAGTCCCTTTCGATCTTGCGAACGCGCCGTCAGTTTTCATGCGGTTGATGAATAAAATCGTTGATTCAATACAAACATCAAAAGTAGGTCAAAGTAGCGCCGCGACCTTGGAAAATACAACCGATAACATTCACAAGTTCACGAACGAGCAACATGAAGTTTTGGCGTTTTTAGACGATTTGCTACTACCCTCATTTGACATTCAATCCGGTTTTGAGATTTTAGAAAAAGTTTTAGATAAATTTAAATCGGAAAATTTAAAACTTAATATGAGCAAATGTTCATTTTTACAGGATAAAATTACCTATTTAGGCCATGACATTTCCGCAGATGGTATTCAACCGAGTGATTCAAAATTGATAGCGGTATCTCAATTTCCCACACCTAGTAACGTACATGAAGTTCGCCAGTTTATCGGCCTTTGTAGTTACTTCAGAAAGTTTATCAAGAATTTTGCGTTGATCGCACGCCCATTGACAAATTTAACAAAGAAAAACGTAACATGGTTTTGGGGCAGTGATCAAAGTGAAAGTTTTGATGAATTAAAAAGGTACTTGTGTACAAAACCTTTGTTAGCCTTGTACGATCCAGCTTTGCCAACGGAAATTCACACGGATGCGTGCAAATCCGGGATTGCCGGGATTTTATTACAAAAACAAACGGACAACTCGTTGCGACCCGTTATGTATTTCAGTAGGGTGACCAGTAAAGAAGAAAGCATGTACCATAGTTACGAGCTGGAAACGTTAGCTGTTGTCGAATCGTTACGGAGGTTTAGAGTGTATATAGTAGGTAAACGAGTTTTGGTGGTTACTGATTGCACTGCGGTCCGTGCCACACTTACGAAACGTGACATAATACCACGTATCGCTCGATGGTGGTTGTCTATCCAAGAGTATGATATCAGTATAGAGTACAGGCCAGGAAATCGCATGCAGCACGTAGACGCGCTAAGTAGGAACCCTGTAGATACAATGAACATCAAACGCCTGGATGTAGTAGATTGGTTCTATACAGTTCAATGCCAAGATGAAAAGTTAAAGCGTATTATTGAACAACTTAAGAATGGGACAGCTGGTAGCGACATAACAAGTAACTTTGACTTCCAAAATGATAGGTTGTATCGTAAAACATTATGCGGCAATCGTCTGGTAGTTCCAGCATCAGCTAGGTGGAAAATTGTGCAGATGCATCACGATGAGATAGGTCATCTTGGTATGCAGAAATGTATGGACTTAATAAAGAAAGACTACTGGTTCCCGAAAATGACTAGATTCATACGGAAATATGTTGGTTCGTGCCTTTATTGTGCTTATGGCAAGGGTGATTTTGGGAAGAAGGAGGGAAAATTGTTCCCTATCCCTAAACCTACTGAACCAATGAACGTTGTTCACGTTGATCATTTAGGGCCTTTTGCCAGGACTAACAAGGGTTATCAGTATATGCTTGTACTAACAGATGCTTTTACCAAGTTTGTTATCGCGGAGCCTACAAGGACAGTAAATTCTGTAGAGACTATCAGGGTTTTAAAGCGGATATTTAGTTTGTTTGGGTATCCGAAGAGGGTTGTTACTGATCATGGTAAGGCATTTACTAGTAGGTATTTCAAAAGGTTTTCTTGCGACAAACAGTTCAGGCATACTTTGACGGCAATAGCGTGTCCGCGCGCCAACGGACAAGTCGAGCGGACTAACCGAACCATTCTCAATGCTTTGCGTGCCACCGACCCCAGTGAGGCCTCTAATAACTGGGCTAATTGCTTACCAGACGTCATTTGGGGAATTAACAACTCTCCGAATGAAAGCACTACCTTCAAACCCTACGATCTGATGTTTGCTCGGGGCTCACGATCGCGCTGTGATATTGCGGACACCGACGGTAGTACGAGTGTTAGCGAGACAGTTCAAGTTAGGCGTGAAGAGGCTACTGAACGACTGAAAGAAGCGAGTGATAGGATGAAACGCAATTTCGATAAAAAGCGCAAACCTAGCCGCATCTATAAAAAGGGGGATTTAGTCCTTTGGAAAGAAGCCCCTACTAGCAGTGCCTCAAAAGTGAACACCAAACTCGATGACATATATTCAGGGCCTTATATCATTCAAAATGTGATAGGTAATGACAGATACCGGATTAGAAGTATTAAGGGATTAAGGGGGTACAAAGCTTTTACAGGCCTAGTTGCAGTGGATTTCTTGAGGCCTTACCACAGCACAGTACCTGAGTCTGACAGTGGTAGTAGTTCAGATGAGCAGCTCGAGACCGAAGACTTAATAGATTTACTTGAGAGTTAACCGGTCTCTCCCCATTGCGGGAGCAATCATTGTTTCAGGATGGCCGAATGTTACGCCAAGCCCCAGCCAATGAGAGCACGCCTGCCAAGCCAGCCAATGCCTAGCCGCCTAGCCAAGCCACGTCATCCCACTCCACCGCCAAGCCTGCCAGCCCGAAGCCATCGGAGGGGATGAACACATAAAAAGCCCTGCGAGCCCATTTTTGCCTGTCTTTTCGTTGTGATCACTTTGTAAGGCGAACCTATGCCCGAATATTCACCCAAAGTGTTAATTAATTATAAAACTAATTAATATAATTAAAATAAATATACAGTGATTAGTTGTTAAAACTTAGTTTCTTTTCGAGCCATAACACATTTGTATGATGGGAAGTCGTCCACATAAACGCCATTATCTCCGAAACCAGACATAGAAAGTGTTCACCCGTCACATATATTTTAAAATACACCATAATACGTAACATATACAAAAAATAGAAAAATTCACGCATATTTTTTTCTACCCCCATTTCGTGCGGTGTACTTAACTTTTTAATAAAAATATGTTTGTTTTTGCCTATATCTTTTTATCTGTTAGACTTAGCTAGTATACATGTATGAATAAAATTTGGGAAATAATATTTTCTTTATTCTTTTCCTACATACTTTTGTCATAAAATCAATTGTTAACAAGTTATTCGCAAAAAACCTGTTTTTAGAACTTTCAATTCAAGATGGCGGCTGGAGCCTGGGAGTCTCGAGGTCGAAAACTTGGGGTTTTATTTGTCCTTGATACCTTTACAAGATTATGCAAAAACATAATCCGCCCCACCTTTTGTAGGCGGAATATCCCTACAGATTGTACTATTACTAGATCCACCATGAGCAGGCTTCATAAGGTTTGGAAAAATCGCAATATAACGAAAGCCACCAAAACACGACTCGTGAAAGCACTCATATTCCCCGTGTTCCTCTATGCTGCGGAGACGTGGACTTTGCGCGAAATTGAAAAGAAGAAGATAGACGCACTGGAAATGTGGTGCTGGAGACGAATGCTTAGAATATCATGGACAGCATTCCGCACCAATGATTCCATTCTCAAGGAACTCGGCATTAAGCAACGTCTCTCCTCCATCGTGCAAGCTCGCATCCTTACCTTCTTTGGACACGTCACCCGACGCGGGGACATATCTATTGAGCGACTTGTGGTCCAGGGGAAAGTCGAAGGTACGCGCCCTCGAGGAAGATCACCGATGCGATGGACGGACCAAATTAAAGCCGCTACACAAGAAAATTCCGTGACTGAGTGCACCAGAAAAGCAGCCATCCGTGAGGAATGGCGACGGATTGTAAAGCGTGCCACCAACCCGGATTGACGATGTAACAAACTCGAACCCGGCCTATGAAGGACTACACGCCTACAGACGCCGGCCTCTGTTGTTATGAAGATGTTGTCTTGAGTTCTAGATTTCATAGAAACCCATACCTCAAGCATGGCTCGTGATATAAGAGTGATCGTCTAGTTAATTATTGACCCATACGTTGTGTTTAAATAAAGTAATATGTAACCCATAAGTCCTTTTAAAGGTAATTGAGACATCTCTGCACAAAAGTGACTCCATGAACAGGATAGGAAAAAAAGGCAGGAAACTGAACTCCAAACGGGCCCCCGCTACTACGCCCGAGGAATATGGAAGCCCTCGCCAATATATACCTATCTGTATTCATAAACGCTCCACAGTCATTCCCACATAATCAGCCCTACGCATGCAAATTCTTCATGCATAAAACTTCATTGTAAAGACAACCATTAGGGCGTCCACTAAATACAAACGGTAAATTATCTGCTTCCCCCAGAAGAAGGATAAATATGGTGAGACCTGCCGTCTCTGCTAATAGACGCGCCAAAACCACAGGCGCTTGTAGTGCTTAAAAGCACTACGAAGAAGGTTAGATGATAGGAATCATTTAGATTCTGATACTCATGGAGCAGTACATGTAGAATTGATATAGTTAGTCTCATGACTAACCCAAAATAGATACCTTAGTATCAGTTTAGTAAAATTAGTTTGATGCATATTATCAGTTGAATGCCATGTTTCCAACTGAAATCTGTTGAAGAATATTGGTGGTGACCCGAAGGTCAGAACATCCAGATATACTTATGCAAAAGACGTCTGTCTACATTTATTCAAATCCATATGGAGGTCTGATAGGGAAGGAATATTCAATCCTTTAAATATGAGATTCACATTGCGAGCCCGAAGGGTGATCTGGGAAAGCTAAAAGCAAATCCCATATAAGTAGTAAATAGGCTGATGCAATTATGAAAACCCATATGACCGCCTGTGGTCGAATAAATGGTCTTTGATCAGAAACGCTAATGCATAGATATCGAATGCAAAATGATAGTATAGCTGGAACAGATCAGTGATGATGATAGATTACAATTGTCACATGACATTCAAGGACAATTAGTAGTTAAAGATAGGTTGTTTAGTCATAGATTTATTAGGCATCTATGGGCCAATCATGAATAATATAAGCATTTAGATGATTGATACAAAATCAAGCATCAGAACCCAAATAAGGGTAGGAATAAGGATTGTAGGTATTGTCTACCAAACATATCCATTACTTCAGATAAGTATTTACTTGAATTAACAAGTAAGAGCAAATTCACTGTGAACACACAGTCATATCCACATTCTTTATAGAATAAACAATTATGTCAGTTATGCTTGGTAGACAGAAATATAGGATAGTATATTATCCATTCTACCAGCCATACATATTCTTAGATAAGAGTAATAACTAAGATATTATAGCAAGTACCATAAAATATTATTGTGGTAAGTGTTGTCCACGGCTGGACACATTCCCATTCTGAAGTACATTTTGTTTGTATAACAAAATATTGTTATAAATAAATGTTCGTCCACTGCCGGACATATTCCAATACTGAAGACTGTTTTCTTTGTAAGACAAAGAAACTGTTGTAAATGATTATTTGTCCACTGTTGGACATAACCAATAAATTAGTAGATATTTAACAATATCTATTTATGTATATTTCATAAACATTAATCAATTAAGTCCATAGTCGCTCAGCAACCATAGTACTTAAAATAGAAATCTGTCCACTGGTGGGCTAAGCCAAACAGTAGATAAGTAAATACATTATGTAAGTATGTTAGGAGCTTTATCAATTAAATCCTTAATCGCTCAGCAATCATAGAATAGTAATTTATCCACTGATGACCACAGTAAATAATAGATAAGTAGATAACAATATCTATTTATGTAAGTTTTAACTCAGGAACTTTATGCTAGTAGCGCATAGCAATAATAAATTATGTTATTAATTTGGTTATCAAAGTCATATATATGGCTTGATAGATAGACAAGCAAGGAATAGGAGTAATGGGATTATAGGGTATCCTACCCATTCCTAACATCTAATTTACCTATCTACCGACACACTAAATAGCCCAGATTTCCCTAATTAAAGATTAGATGCGAATACCTACTACAAAGTTTATATAAAACAATCAGAATGCAGGCTCTTCGACAACAAAACAAAGTTATTGCAATAAAATGACCTTAGCACTAAAAACCAAAGCATAAGACCATATTCCGAATCTTATCAGCTTTCAATGAATACAGAACTATCAAGCATAGGTAATTAATATGTTTGTAAACATTCATATAGGGAATATATACTGCTGATAGGGTTCGAAAGAAAGCATGAATTGTACTTATCCATCTGGAACTTGAAGCCACCAGCACACGAAGAACCAACAACGACGACATCCACAATGCCGATTCCAGTGCACGCTGAAGCACGCATCCTCTGTATCCAACAACACACCATACACGGGTTCAAAGCACTTTTCACCATCCAAACACACTCGCGAAACGAGGGGTGACCAGGCAAACGTCGATACTCCCTGGTCTGCGGCGCGACTCCACCAGGACTGATAGGTAAACTAATCACTGCACTAGGTATTCCTTTTCTGTCCTGGGAGACTTCACGATTAGAACTGAACTGCCCGCAGGCCGTATGGCTTGCTATTTTATACCAAAAAGCTTCGAACTTACGAGAAGAACAATGTTCTCGAAATCTGCTACTCATTACGAAAGAAGATATTCTCCTCTCTTTCATACACATTTTAGAAGACATTCGACTATTCTAGAATTTTTTAGAATGTCTTGTTTCGCTACTTGTTGCCAGACACCAATTCAGGGAAGGGTCCCTAGGATCCACGACCCATCCTGACATCCAAGAAAGACTTATAGTGTATATTAAGTAAACCACAGTTTTACCAATATTTCTAAACATTTTACTACTGGTTCATAGAATTTTTAGAAAATACATCAATTTTCTATAAACCGAAAATGTGACTAATAGAATAAACCTTAGGTATTTCAGTCGCTATTGCACTATAATAAGCCTAGTAGGGCCCTGTCTAAAGTGACACCTTGCAGTTTCCGCTACTCGACAATAGATGGCTCTTAAACAAATTAGCAAAATGTTATGTCCTGTATCATATAAGCACGAAAAATTATAAATGCTACTGCAAACGCTGTGCAACTATCAGCTAATTATCCAAAATTATTTAGACTTGCCTATACGAACGATATGATGAGAAAACCAAGAAAGTAACTTACAACTTTACCGTTTCATACACATAGCGCCATCTATCAGCTGTGTTCCTGAACTTCTATAACAATTTTGACAGAACAGAACCAAGTACTAATCGCATCTTATACCAATAGATGTCGCTGTTTTGAAATCTTTATAAAGGCCGAAGCACATATTAATTAATAAAGGCCGGGACACATATGTGACAACGACCACGACCGCTCTGTCAAGAGTGTATCGACGAAGAAGAAGTCATACCTTCTCCTGTCCCAGGAAGACGTCGTTGATCCTCAGCAGCAGGTCGGTAGGGTATACAGCCCAGGCTTGCAGTATGTCACTATCTGACACATGTGTCATACCTTCTCCTGTCCCAGGAAGACGTCGTTGATCCTCAGCAGCAGGTCGGTAGGGTATACAGCCCAGGCTTGCAGTATGTCACTATCTGACACATGTGTCATACCTTCTCCTGTCCCAGGAAGACGTCGTTGATCCTCAGCAGCAGGTCGGTAGGGTATACAGCCCAGGCTTGCAGTATGTCACTATCTGACACATGTGTCATACCTTCTCCTGTCCCAGGAAGACGTCGTTGATCCTCAGCAGCAGGTCGGTAGGGTATACAGCCCAGGCTTGCAGTATGTCACTATCTGACACATGTGTCATACCTTCTCCTGTCCCAGGAAGACGTCGTTGATCCTCAGCAGCAGGTCGGTAGGGTATACAGCCCAGGCTTGCAGTATGTCACTATCTGACACATGTGTCATACCTTCTCCTGTCCCAGGAAGACGTCGTTGATCCTCAGCAGCAGGTCGGTAGGGTATACAGCCCAGGCTTGCAGTATGTCACTATCTGACACATGTGTCATACCTTCTCCTGCCCCAGGAAGACGTCGTTGATCCTCAGCAGCAGGTCGGTAGGGTATACAGCCCAGGCTTGCAGTATGTCACTATCTGACACATGAGTGAGTGTGTAATGACAATGTGTCATACCTTCTCCTGTCCCAGGAAGACGTCGTTGATCCTCAGCAGCAGGTCGGTAGGGTATACAGCCCAGGCTTGCAGTATGTCACTATCTGACACATGTGTCATACCTTCTCCTGTCCCAGGAAGACGTCGTTGATCCTCAGCAGCAGGTCGGTAGGGTATACAGCCCAGGCTTGCAGTATGTCACTATCTGACACATGTGTCATACCTTCTCCTGTCCCAGGAAGACGTCGTTGATCCTCAGCAGCAGGTCGGTAGGGTATACAGCCCAGGCTTGCAGTATGTCACTATCTGACACATGAGTGAGTGTGTAATGACAATGTGTCATACCTTCTCCTGTCCCAGGAAGACGTCGTTGATCCTCAGCAGCAGGTCGGTAGGGTATACAGCCCAGGCTTGCAGTATGTCACTATCTGACACATGTGTCATACCTTCTCCTGTCCCAGGAAGACGTCGTTGATCCGCAGCAGCAGGTCGGTGGGGTAGACCGCCCAGTCGGCCCAGGCTTGCAGTATGCGGGTGACCCTGGCTCGGAACCCCTCTTGTTGGAGACGTGACGTCATCGCCGCCCACGCCGCGTGAGAGTGACGCATTATCTCGATCAGGCGTACTTGGAACCTGTGGAGATAAAAGGATACCGTTATACGAGGTTATTTTTTTGTCAGTGCGCAAACTTTGCAGGGTGTTTCTACTCGTGATTCTAAACAACTTCTACTATGGGGCCACCTGCGAATTCGCAAAATAAAATTTGGATGTTCCATAGAAAAATTCATACCTACTCGGCAAAAATGTATGGAAAACCCAAAATTTTTTTTAGATTTCGCAGTTGGTCCCATAGTAAAAGTTGTTCAGAATCACGAGTAGAAACATCCTGCAAAGTTTGCGCATTGACTAAAAAATAACCCTGTATACGGTTAAAGGGCGCCACATACCGGGCTGCACGGTGTGGTCACGACGTCATTACGTGCGTAAAGATGACGTTATATCGTATGGGATTGTATGATACACCGCACACCGCGCGACGTATGCGTGCGCGTAATCACGGGCGTAGGAAATACAGATACAACTTACATAATGTATGTACGTTTTTAACAACTTACGTAGATGACGAATTGTCCCGAAGTAGCATCATTGTTGTTTTCGGGGTCCATTCCTTATCTGCGCAAGTTATACAAACTACTGGATATTATAGTTTGTAATTGTAAATAGGCGGATCGATAATGGCCAGGGTTATTTTTTATATTTGGAAAACGATTTAAAAATTTTGGGTAGTTTTCCTGCGTTTAAGATTCTGCCTTCGACGCATAAGCTACAACTTCAAATCTTAGTCGAGGTAGATAACTGAATAATCAAATTCAAAACTGTTTTTTTTTAGTACATGTAGATCCATGTCTCGTAATAGACTGTTGAAGATGAAATACTCACGCGCTTCTATACGCACTGGCGTTAGTCAGTTTAACGCCGGCGTTATGTAAAATGTCGGATATGAGGTAAAGCCGCGCGATACGCTTGTGCGGCGCGGTGGATTCGCCGGATAACGACTCCAATATACATTGCGCCACCTGAAACCAAATCAAACATGCCCATTATATTGTTACTAGCTGGTACCCGCGAACTTAGTTTCGTACCTTACCTTTAAAAAATTCTTATTTTCATATTAGTGCCTTAAAAGTTATACTCTGGATATTCATCACGCTAATGAGTTACCACACTTCTGAATTTATGCATTTGCCAGCAGAAGCGTTCAATAAAGCTCAACAACTTTTCCTTTGGAGCCTTTTAATATCTCCTATAGTTTAGCTGGGTTCTTGTTGGTGCATCTGGTGGTCTACATCAGGTACTCCAAACCTTCGATGTCTATTCACCAACAGAAGCATCCCACCAAGCTGGACAACTATTTATTGCCTTGGAGTCTTATCTGTATCTCCCAAAGATAAGCTATGCTCCTGTTGGTGCATCTGGTGGTCTAAATCAGGCTTTCCAATTGTCGATGTCCATTTGCGAGCAATAGCTGAACAACTTTTGCGTTGGAGTCATATCAAACATACCTCCCCAGCAGCCTCGGCGTGTTCCAGGCACCATGCCATCACCTCGCCCACACTTTGTCTCGACGGAGTTAAACCGCGGATCAGCTCCTCCAAACGATCCCGTTGGCTGAAAACAACAAATGACAAATAAGCACCTTGAGTACAGAGTGGTAAAACAATCTTATCCTATCTTATCTAGTCTATGGCAATACGGCGAAATGTGCAGCAGCGTTCCATGTGAATGCAACATCTTGCAATGCGTTCGCCAATCCGCCTGCCAAGCGTGGTAATACCTTTATTCTTGTGTGAAAACTTAATCCTGCATAGAAGTGCATGTAGAGCCACCAAAACTAGATTTTATAGAGAGCACGCTGCGCCACTGGTTGCAACCCGCATGTTACTACCTGAATGTTTACTATTTTGTAGAAATTTTTCCACAAGATAGTAATTTTTTTTAACACTTGGTGCTTTAATCAAACACTAGATATTGATATTAACTTTTTGGTTACAAAGTAAATACAAACGAAGCAAGCGGAAAAAATTCACGCCACCGATGGGATTCGAACCCACGTCTTCTGACAAGCCGGGTCAGACGTGTTTGACCGCTACACCACGGAGGCTCTAGCCCAGGCGGCGAAATTGTGAACCACTTTGTATTTACTTTGTAACCAGTAAGTTTTGTAACCAAAAAGTTAATATCAAATCTAGTGTTTGATTAAAGCACCAAGTGTTAAAAAAAATTACTATCTTGTGGAAAAATTTCTACAAAATAGTAAACATTCACAAATCGGAAAAAGCTCCATCTCTCGTCAACTTGTACATACGTAATGTTGTCAGTTGAGTGACTGTATAGTTCTACTAAAAATGTCATAGATGGCGCTAAGCTACACATAAGTAGTCAAGTGACAAAAATATATGAACGAAGCAAGTGGTTCACAATTTCGCCGCCTGGGCTAGAGCCTCCATGGTGTAGCGGTCAAACACGTCTGACCCGGCTTGTCAGAAGACGTGGGTTCGAATCCCATCGGTGGCGTGAATTTTTCCGCTTGCTTCGTTTGTATTTACTTTGTAACCAAAAAGTTAATGTTACTACCTGGTTCACAAAAGAAGGGGACCCGAAATAGCAATATTTTTGTTTGCGTCTTTTTCATATGACATGAAATTTGAGCAAGATGTCAATAATAATGTTGCCATTTCCTGTCCCCTAATTTTGTGAACCAGCTTATACTCACTTGACGGAGAGCGTGCCGCGCATGTCCTTGGCGTCGTCTTCCTCCACCAGGTCGTCGGGCATGCCGGCCGTGTACAGGTTCATGACGGGCGGCCGCCACACCGAGCCCCCGCGAACATGCGTCATGACTGTCACTCACTTGACGGAGAGCGTGCCGCGCATGTCCTTGGCGTCGTCTTCCTCCACCAGGTCGTCGGGCATGCCGGCCGTGTAGAGGTTCATGACGGGCGGCCGCCACACCGAGCCCCCGCGAACATGCGTCATGACTGTCACTCACTTGACGGAGAGCGTGCCGCGCATGTCCTTGGCGTCGTCTTCCTCCACCAGGTCGTCGGGCATGCCGGCCGTGTAGAGGTTCATGACGGGCGGCCGCCACACCGAGCCCCCGCGAACATGCGTCATGACTGTCACTCACTTGACGGAGAGCGTGCCGCGCATGTCCTTGGCGTCGTCTTCCTCCACCAGGTCGTCGGGCATGCCGGCCGTGTAGAGGTTCATGACGGGCGGCCGCCAAACTGACCCCCCAGCGAACATTCGGAAGTCGTTCAGCTGCCACTGCTTGGGCGAGTCGCCTTGCAGCATCGAGAATAGCTTCCATCTGGGAAAAAGATACAAGGTAAAATGAGAGGTTGAGGATTTCGGCCAACAATAAGTGCGTTGTAGCACGGTGGAACCAGCACCTATCGCCATATACTGGATCAAGATAATATATAATAAATAAAATAAGTTTCCTCAAGCAACGAAACTGAATAAAATCTACTACTGGAAAATCAAAAAAGAAAATACAATTTCATAAAAAGAACTGGCCCAAACTGGCTCACTAAAATGTAGATAGCAATTTTCAAAGAGTGCTAAAAGGAAAACCCCAATAAATCTCGAGGGATTAAGTAGACGATAAAGTATGTAAGCCAAAGTAATAAAATAAAACTTTCATACATGTAGTAGATGTGAACCGGCGACTGATTCTCGAACAGGAACCGGAAGAAGGGGTTGTTCATCTCCTTGTTCATGATTGTATTATGTAATGTTTTTTATAATAAACGAATAATCTAAATCTAATCTAATTCTAGAGCCGACGCGATTTTGACGCTTACTGACTTTAACTGAAAATGACTCGAACCACAGGGGAAGTCAAGGTAACTAAGGAGATGGTTACCACAAAAGTCATATTTCTTGGAATAAAATTGACAAACGCGAAAATCCTGAATAACGTCAAGTGACCCTTCTGTAAACTCTCTATTTTGTGGCCGAGTGCTCAGATGCATGCTTCGGGCGATCCATGCGTTGCATTGCATGCTTTTCGAGGCGGTGAGCTCGCCGGGCCGCTCGCCTTGTCTGAACGCGGCTAATGGGGTGATGCTATTCCGACCCGCACCACTATGACACCTACGTACCTGTAGTAGATGTGAGCCGGCGACTGGTTCTCGAACAGGAATCGGAAGAAGGGGTTGTTCATCTCCTTGTTCATAATAATTGCTTCGAACATCGGACCCTCGCGGATCACGAACTCCACCATACGATGGATCAGCATCAGGATGTTTCTGAAAGTTTCAACGACTTAGAATTACAAAAAGCTATAAATATGTTGTAGGAAAAGCAAACAATATGACAAACAGAAAGTAAAAAAATGCTATAGTCTATAAAACTGAACAAATTTTCACAAGAATCATAGGTTAAACAAATTGTTACATTTCATAAATCATACCTTTCTGTTGGTACGACAACTTTGACGATAGATTGTGACAAGATCTGAAAATAATGTGAGTTTTCAAATTAAGACACGTATATTATTATTCAATTACTAGCTGCCCGTCAGCGGTATCACCCGCTGCAACCTATTATTCCGCGGGAAAAAAGCATTACTCGCCAAGAGATGTCGCTGTTAGTTTTCGGCGAAAACGTTTAAAACGCGAATCGGCTCAGTCACGCCACATTTGCAAAAATATTGGAATATGCGTAATCCTGTAGGAATAAGACATTTTCCAGTGGTAAAAAGTAGCCTATGTGTTATTCTAGATACTCTTCTATATTTGTGCAAAATTTCATGTCAGTCTAATCAGCCGTTTTAGCGTGATGTCGTAACAAACACACACACAAACATTCGCCTTTATAATATTAGTAGGAAGTAGGATATCTGGTCTGTTCTGTAGTATTTATGATAATGAAGACATACCTTTTCATATTCTTTTCTGTCGTCTGGGTCACTTGGATAATATTCTCCGGGTCGCACTCGTGGGATCTGAAATTAAAATATAATAACAATAAATGTTGATCATAGTTATAACTTTTAGATAAGGAACTTAAGTAGTAAGAAAAATATCTGAAGCAGGATATTTCTGGAAGTGTAATAGCTGCACAAACCAAGAGGGACTTACCTTTCATAAACGAAAATACGAAATTGAAACCCGGGATTGTAAGTACCGTCCCACAGGTATGCCCAACTGAGCTACCGGCTACTTATGTTTATTTTAGTTTCTTTTTTCGCGGTACTCTTTTCGTCCCGCATATCCTAGTATACAGTACGAACCTTGTTAGCCTTGTGTTTGGGCGGCTGCGCGTTGAAGGGCAGGCCGGAGGGCGGCGGCGGCTGCGAGGGTTGCTGCAGGGCGGGCGGGATGTAGATCGGCACTGGAGGGATCACCACCGCCTTGCCCCAACCCAGCTTCATTTCGTAATTCATTATTTCTTTGCCTGTAACAACAAACTACGTAAGTATTTTTTCTTGAAAAGTTTACCATTGGGTCGTGCGTCGACTCGGTTTTTTACGCGACCGAATATCTCCATCAGCTGTTTATCATCATCATCGTCATCCCACATCCACCCACTGCAGGGTATAGGCCTCCTCTCTACAGCGCCAGTCCTCACAGTCCTGTGCCAGCCTGGTCCAGTGAGGTACTGTAAGCTTGATGATATCGTCGGAGCGCGGCCACATGATCTTGATGCTCGCTAAAGGCCCATACCGACCGAATAACTCCATCAGCTGCTGTTGGCTGTATACTCACCATTGAACACGTCAAGTGCAGTGAAGTGGGATGTAGTGAAGTAAAGTGAAGAGTGACGTGAATTGAAGTGAGTGAAATGTAAAGGAAGTGAAGTGAAGTAAAACAAAGTAAAGTAAAATTAAGTGAAATGAAGTGAAGTGAAGTATGAAGTAAAGTGAAGTGAAGTAAAGTGAAGTAAAATGAAGTAAAGTGAAGTAAAGTGAAGTAAAGTAAAGTGAAGTAAAGTGAAGTGGAGTAAAGTGAAATGAAGTAACGTGAAATACAGTGAAGTGAAGTGAAATATAGTAATTCGTGAAGTAATAGTTCGTACAATAGCCCACAAGTTTTTATATCATATTAAAGTTGTACCCACCATTGATGCAGCGCAGCGCTCGCTCGCCGTCCTTGCGCGACATGAACGCGACGAACCCGCAGTTCCTGCCGCGCGCCTTCTCCTCGTCGGAGCGCGGCCACATGATCTTGATGCTCGCCAGCGGACCGTACCGACCGGATATCTCCATTAGCTGCTGTTGGCTGTATACTCACCATTGAACACGTCAAGTGCGGTGGAGTGAGGTGTAGTGAAGTAAAGTGAAGTAAAGTGAAGTAAAGTGAAGCAAATTTAAGTGTGTGAAGTGTGAAGTGAAGTGAAGTAATGTGAAATACAGTATAGTGAAGTGAAATAAAGTAATTTAGTCATTCGTAAAGAAGTGAAGTAATAGTCCATACAATAGGTCCATAAGTCTTTATAACATATTAAAGTTGTACCCACCATTGATACAGCGCAGCGCTCGCTCGCCGTCCTTGCGCGACATGAACGCGACGAACCCGCAGTTCCTGCCGCGCGCCTTCTCCTCGTCGGAGCGCGGCCACATGATCTTGATGCTCGCTAAAGGACCATACCGACCAAATATCTCCATCAGCTGTTGGCTGTATACTCACCATTGAAGACGTGGAGTGTAGTGAAGTGAGATGTAGTGAAGTGAAGTGAAGACAAGACAAGTCAAGTGAAGTGAAGTGAAGAAATGTGAAGTTAAGAGAAATAAAGTGAAGTGAAGTAAAGTGAAGTGAAGTAAAGAAAAGTTTAGTAAAGTGAAGTGAATTGAAGTAAAGTAGAGTGAAGTAAAGTAAAGTGAAGTAAAGTGTAGTGAAGTAAAGTGAATCGAAGTGAACTGAAGTAAAGTGAAATTAATTTAAGTAACTTGAAATACAGTGAAGTGAAGTGAAATATAGTAATTCGTAAAGTATTAGTTCGCACAATATGACCATAAGTTTTTATAACATATTAAAGTTATACCCACCATTGATACATCGCAGCGCTCGCTCGCCGTCCTTGCGCGACATGAACGCGACGAACCCGCAGTTCCTGCCGCGCGCCTTCTCCTCGTCGGAGCGCGGCCACATGATCTTGATGCTCGCCAGCGGACCGTACCGACCGAATATCTCCATCAGCTGCTGTTGGCTGTATACTCACCATTGAACACGTCAAGTGCGGTGAAGTGAGATGTAGTGGAGTAAAGTGAAGTGAAGTGAAGTGAAGTGAAGTAAAGTGAAGTTAAGTTAAGCAAAGTTAAGTAAGTGATGTAAAGTGAAGTAGAGTGAAGTAAAGTGAAGTAAAGTGAAGTAAAGTGAAGTAAAGTGAAGTGAAGTAAAGTGAAGTTAAGTGAAACAAAGTAAAGTGAAATTAAGTTACTTGAAATACAGTGAAGTGAAGTGAAATGAAGTAATTCATAAAGTAAAAGTCCATACAATAGGTCCATAAGTTTTCATAACATATTAAAGTTGTACCCACCATTGATACAGCGCAGCGCTCGCTCGCCGTCCTTGCGCGACATGAACGCGACGAACCCACAGTTCCTGCCGCGCGCCTTCTCCTCGTCGGAGCGCGGCCACATGATCTTGATGCTCATCATCATCATCGTCAGCCCACATGCACCCACTACAGGATATAGGCCTGCTCTCTAAAGCGCCAATGCTCACGATCCTGTGCCAGCCTGGTCCAGTGAGGTTGTGTAAGCTTGATGATATGGTTGGACCATCGAGCAGGTGATCAGCCCACTAACCTTTTCGGTGAGATCAGTTGTTATCTGTGTACCCACCATTGATGCATCGCAGTGCGCGCTCGCCGTCCTTGCGCGACATGAACGCGACGAACCCGCAGTTCCTGCCGCGCGCCTTCTCCTCGTCGGAGCGCGGCCACATGATCTTGATGCTCGCCAGCGGACCGTACCGACCGAATATCTCCATCAGCTGCTGTTGGCTGTATACTCACCATTGGAAACATGTAGTGAAGCGAAGTGAGATGTAGTGAAGTAAAGTGAAGTGAAGTAATGTGAAGTAAAGTTAAGTAACGTGAAATACAGTGAAGTGAAGTAAAGTGAAGTGGAGTGAAATATAGTAATTCGTAAAGAAATACTTCGTACAATATGACCATAAGTTTTTATGTCATATTAAAGTACTACCCACCATTGATACAGCGCAGCGCTCGCTCGCCGTCCTTGCGCGACATGAACGCGACGAACCCGCAGTTCCTGCCGCGCGCCTTCTCCTCGTCGGAGCGCGGCCACATGATCTTGATGCTCGCCAGCGGACCGTACCGACCGAATATCTCCATCAGCTGCTGTTGGCTGTATACTCACCATTGAACACGTCAAGTGCAGTGAAGTGAGATGTAGTGAAGTAAAACGAAGTAAAGTGAAGTAACATGAAATACAGTAAAGTGCAATAAAGTAATTAATTCAGTAACTCGTCCATAAGTTTTTATATCATATTAAAGTTGTACCCACCATCATATTTAGTTGTTCTTGTTGTACTGTTTCTTTTATTTGTGTTTTTCTGCTTTTGTACTAATCCTTGTATTTTGTGCAATAAAGAATTTTGTTATGTCATGTTACCCACCATTGATACATCGCAGCGCGCGCTCGCCGTCCTTGCGCGACATGAACGCGACGAACCCGCAGTTCCTGCCGCGCGCCTTCTCCTCGTCGGAGCGCGGCCACATGATCTTGATGCTCGCCAGCGGACCGTACCGACCGAATATCACCGTCAGCTGCTGTTGGCTGTATACTCACCATTGAAGTCAAGTGCAATGGAGTGAGATGTAGTGAAGTGAAGTGAAGTGAAGAGTGACGTGAAGTAAAGTGGAGTAAAGTGAAGTAAAGTGAAGTAAAGTGAAGTAAAGTGAAGTAAAGTGAAGTAAAGTGAAGTAAAGTGAAGTATAGTGAAGTAAAGTGAAGTAACGTAAAGTGAAATGAATTGAAGTGCAGTGAAGTAAAGTGAAATGAAGTAACGTGAAATGAATTGAAGTGAAGTAACGTGAAATACAGTGAAGTGAAGTGAAACAAAGTAATTTAGTAATTCGTAAAGTAGTAGTTCTTACAATAGGTCCATAAGTTTTATAACGTATCCATAAGATTTAGTTTTTTTTAGTGGGTCCATAAGTTTTATAAAGTAGTGCCCACCATTGATACAGCGCAGCGCGCGCTCGCCGTCCTTGCGCGACATGAACGCGACGAACCCGCAGTTCCTGCCGCGCGCCTTCTCCTCGTCGGAGCGCGGCCACATGATCTTGATGCTCGCCAGCGGACCGTACCGACCGAATATCTCCAGCAGCTGCTGTTGGCTGTATACTCACCATTGAAGGCGTGAAATGCAGTGAAGTGAAGTGAAGTGAAGTGAAGTGAAGTGAAGTGAAGTGAAGTGAAGTGAAGTGAAGTAAAGTAAAGTGAAGATAAGTGAAATGAAGTAAAGCGAAGTGAAGTGAAGAGTGACGTGAAGTTAAGTGAGTAAAATGAAGTGAAATATAGTGAAGTATAGTGAAATGAAGTATGATAATAAGCTTTTATATCATATTAAAGTTGTACCCACCATTGATACAGCGCAGCGCTCGCTCGCCGTCCTTGCGCGACATGAACGCGACGAACCCGCAGTTCCTGCCGCGCGCCTTCTCCTCGTCGGAGCGCGGCCACATGATCTTGATGCTCGCCAGCGGACCGTACCGACCGAATATCTCCAGCAGCTGCATACTCACCATTGAACACGTCAAGTGCAGTGAAGTGAGATGTAGTAAAGTGAAGTGAAGTGAAATGAAGTGAAGTGAAGTTAAGTGAAGTGAAGTGTGACGTGAAGTGAAGTGAAGTAAAGTCAAGTAAAGTGAAGTAAAGTGAAACGAAGCAAAGTGAAATGAAGTATGATAATAATAAATAGAAAATAAGTGTTTCATTATATTATAGTTGTACCCACCATTGATACAGCGCAGCGCCCGCTCGCCGTCCTTGCGCGACATGAACGCGACGAACCCGCAGTTCCTGCCGCGCGCCTTCTCCTCGTCGGAGCGCGGCCACATGATCTTGATGCTCGCTAAAGGCCCGTACCGACCGAATATCTCCATCAGCTGCTGTTCTGTTATCTGTGAGATAAAAAGAAAACTTAAGTTTCAAATAATTAATTCCAGCTCTCTTGTTTTTTTTTTACTTTTACGTGGCACACCAAATTGACATCAAGATAAAGAAAAATACTACACAGATAGTAGCCAAGATACACTTGCTTACTTTTTACAGATAATTTAAAGGATTAGCCAAATTGAGTTCTTTTTTGTACTGAGGACTGTTGTCCAAAAAAGCTGGCATAAGTTAAGTTTTCACAACAGTTACCTTAGGACTGAGGTTTCCAAGATATAGATTAGTAGTGTTAGGATCTCCTGTATCATAGGAGCCAATATCTGGTATATCGGGAATGATAGGCTCGACACCAATAACTCCTCGCTCCCGGAGTACATTCTTGAATTTGTGCCGCTCTGATCTCTCCTCTTGAATCCTGAAATAATAGATTTGTAAGTCAATAGATTTGTCCACACTGCCCAAGGCTGCTCCCTGCCTCACTGCCTGTAATTTTTTGGTCTTTTACTTTGCCTCGCGAGGCAGCGAGGCAGCAAGCAGCCTCGCTTGGTATGGATGCGCCTAACGATAAGGCGAGGAAAAGAAAAATAGTAAATAGTACAATCACCTGTGGAGTTACCTGATTCCTAATATTTTCAAATCAGCTGTGTAATGGGTGATTCTTAGAGAAACCTATCTGCAAAATGCTGTTGTATGCTCCCGTAGACTTTTATTTAAGCTTGTAAAAACTGTGAAAGCCATACAATCTATCTGCCAGATTCATTCAATAATCAAGTTTTGATGGACTTCATTACAACTTGGTCTATTACTGGGTACACCATTTTATGGCCTATCTTCTTCCATCCCATCTTCGGCATTCAATGTTAGCCAATAATGCAGATTCAATTTACAGAAGCCAAAGAAATTTCATTCTGTCTTCTGTAAAAAATAAAAGGAATACTTACTGTCTCAATTCTTCTTTGAAAAGCTCCAAATTACTCTTTTTCTTGTCTTTACTCAGCTTGTTCTTTTGACTAGATCTGCTCGAGCTCTCTGCCTTTATTAGACTCCGGACTATTTCAGCCTCTGATGGTGTTCGCTTCTCATCCAATCGGGAAGTTGGCTTATAGAGCTTTCCTCGTTCTGATGTGTCTTCCTCTGTAGATAGAAAATAAATAAAATAAAGTTTATTAGATTACGGTGAGATTCACAATCATAGTCCAGCCTAAGCAGGTTATGCTGATTGCAATATAGATACTAAGCAACCAGCATAACTATGATTTTGAATGGACTATACAATAAAAAAAATTTAAAATGAACTTTGCACCTAAAAACAGACACTAGGATTCATCAGGCAGGTTGTATTTTCCACTCTATATCCTGTATGACCTAGAGATCTATGCTTTCAGTTATCTATAATATTAGTATTTAATACCAATATATAATAAAAAGTTACATATGCTTTGCCTACCCCAAAAGTCCATAGGCATGATATATGTATGTATTTATGTACTTACTAATAACTTACATTCCTAACATGAACATACCTCAATCTCATCATCAGTAATCAATCAGTAAATATACTACCCAAGAGTTAAGAATCTATATACCCTCTACCAATCCCTCTACTATTATCTATCAACTATGGAGGTTTCATTTTAAAATGAGAACCAGTACTTACTTCTTGCCCCAGCATCATAAGTGCCAGCTTTCACCCAAACTTTGGAGGTAGTGCTTGGTACTTCCTGGAAGGTCTCCACAAACTCCTTGAACACATGAGCCGCAGCTTCCTCCTCCTCCTTCTTCTTCAGCTCTTCTAGCTCTCGCTTCGACAGCCCCCGAGACCCCATCAGGCCCGTGGAGAATGCTGCCAGCTTTTGATCAGGTATTTTCTGAGAAAAAACAACGATGACGTTTCTGAATTTTCTACAATGCCGAAGTGTTTTAGTATGGTAATATGATTTATAATAAATGAAACAAATAAAAACGATATTCTTGGGCATTAAACACGATCAAAATACGTGAGCAAGAGAGAGTAATAATTAATCATCTATCAGTAAGGGACTCCTAGGCGTCACATAACATAATTTGCGACTTCACAAGGATTTTGTATATTGCGTTTATCTTACCTTCATTTTGTCTCAAATTAATAGCATAATTTTACAGTAAAATAATCATTTTTCAGGAAAAATAATATGCCCCACATATAACCTATACAAATGAATGAACGAAATTGAACGAATGCTTAGAATGAATGAATGACAGTTTGACAGTTCAGTGCAAGGGGCCGTTCAAGCAGTCATAGTCATCAAAACATAGTTTAAAATGAAGTTGCTTTTTGGCTTAAACCACGCAACGAATTTAGAAGCGGTTTTTTGTAATAACTCAGATGAAGGAAGGTATAAGTGATGTATACTTACGTGATGTATAACACATACGGGAAAATGAGTTGCAGTGAGTGAAACCGCAAACGGGCCGCTAGGCGATAAAAGGTCCTTAAATATAATCTTTCGTAGGTAGCTCTTTCTTTTAAGACGTGCGGTACGTCGCGTGGTTGACCGCGTTATTTCAAGCGGTGCAGAACAAACAAGCTAACTTTGCACTAGTCCTCGCATTTCGAATCATGCCTGCAGATGAAGTGACTGAAATTCGCACAAGTGCCCGCATTTAGGGTCCGCGCGGACAAAACCCAGCGCTCACCCTTAGGCCGTGCGCTACATCGCGCGGTTGAAAACACGTACAGTGGCCTATGCAACGAAGCTACAGGATACAATTCTACAGGCAAAATTCGATGTACATTGCGTAGATGGTTAGTCATTATTATCACATACCAGCTACGCAATGTACATCGAATTTCACCTGTAGAAATTGTAGCCTGTAGTTTCGTAACAACGGGCACTGGTCCGCGTGTCAAGTTCAACTTACTCCAGGGCCCTGTGTTACGAAAGTACAATTACAATCCTACAATTACAGGTGAAAATCTGCCTGTAGCACACTTGTAGTTACAATTTACAGGCTACAGGCGTTTTACGAAGACACTTGAAAAGCGTACATTGTCAATACATCACCAAAATTCACTTAACAAGTTGAAGTACAACACTATCGATTCATTCAATTCATTCACTCAAATTCAATGCCAATGTGATAGTAATCTGTGTAAATGTGAAAGTTTCTGAAAATATTAACAAAATAAACAAAATATTCAATTCAATTCAAATTCAAATTCTTTATTATAAATAAACATACTTACAAATAGGTAAACTTATACAAAAACAATTATGTTGCTTACTATTTCCTAAACTAAAAATATATATATTCTTGTATTATAGGGTAAATAGGCAGCAGACATAACTATTCTTAATAAAATATAATGATAATATACAGGGTGTTAGGGACGGTGTACCGAAAACTTTGCAGGCATGATCAGACCATCAAACTGAACAACTTTTACTATGGAGCCAATGGTGGGAAACGAAAAAATTTCCGACCCCCCATACAAAGTCAGCCAGCTGATCGTAAATTTTGTATGGGAGGTCGGAAATTTTTTTTCGTTTCCCACCATTGGCTCCATAGTAAAAGTTGTTCAGTTTCATGGTCTGTGCACGCCTGCAAAGTTTTCGTTACACCGTCCCTAACACCCCGTATAAAATACTACTATACAATTTAAAATAAACTTAAATACACCTTAAAACAACACAATAATAACTAAAACCTATCCTAACGGTGGAGACGTGAGTGGTAGCTTCCCTCGGAAGCGACGGAACACGACTCCCTGCGGCCAAAACTCCGGCGACGACGTGAAGACGCTCAGTGTAGCTGTCGGGACTCGCACCACGAACGAGTTGAAACCCACCCAATGGCGCGATTCCAGCGGCTCCACGTATACTCCGAGTCTCGGCGTATCCTTGAAGACACCTGCCTTATGCCTCGCGAAGATGTAATCCAACACGTCTTGCTTGGTAGTAGAGTCGTGCAGGCGGGAGATATAAAGCGACGTCCTCGGCGTGAAGGCGCGCAGCGGGAGATTAGCCTCTACCGGTGCGGTGCCGCACTTGTTCTGGCGGGGTTGCCTTCTGCGCTTCTTCTGAACCAAAGTAAACCCATCCGCATCTACTTGGTCACTGCGCTTGTTAAGGGTTGGTTCAAAGAGTGGTAGTTTAACCATACCCTTATTGTTCGCCGCTGACGCAGCGAGCGGCTTAGGAGGCCGGTTTTCGATGTTCCGGCGCCGACGTTTACCCTTGTCAGCAGTCTTGCCGGGCGCAGCTGGCGGCGGAGGCGCAGCGGCGCGGGGCGGGTCGAGCGGTGCGGCGGCGGCGGGGGGCGCGCGCGCATGCTGGTCGGTTCACTTGGTGGGCAAATCTGCTGATGAGGCGCTTATAGCCGATGCGTATGATTCACCGGCGGCACGCATTCCTCGATTTTCACTGTCAGCAGAACTCGAAGTCTCAGCTGACCTAGTTGTTGACTTTCGCAACAAATCTATTTCGGTACGCAAGTCAACAATATTTTTCTCTGAGCGTTCGAATTTTCGCTGAAATTCTTCCAGCTTGGTTTCCAGGGTCCTGACGTCCCTTAGCAGCCGGGTAACATCCTGCTGGTCGAGCTCGTTGGGAAGTTTCTTATGAGTAGCCCTCACGAAGCCTGGCACTTTTTGGTGATCGGTCTCCTTCAGGATATTCATAATATCTTGCAGGCTCTTCTTGCCATTTTCGTCCCCTGTTCGATGGGGTACACACTTCGCGTTCAGCTTGAGCCACTCACACAGCAACGCCTTCGCCTTGCATATGTCGTCCACCGAGAAATAGGTCGAGCACAGCTGGATAGCGGAGGCCTCGTTTGTAATGGTACGTTGATCTTGCAGGAACGCGAGGACATCGTTGGCCAAGAAATATGTATTCATCTTAGACCAAGTCGAGCGCAGCCGGTGCTACGCTGACGAATTATTTTACAATTTAAAATAATTTAAGTCAGCAAATACGTGCGCATCGCTCGGCGCATTGCGACCAAAAATCAAACTGATATTAAACTGACAATATTACTATACTAAAAAGACCATATTAAACTGATATGTTTATTTCGATGATTAAGAAATCTTTTGGTATAGCTTACAAAAGCGAATTATTCCTAATTAACATGATATTGAAGTTTAAAAACCTTTAGAACCGACTTTAACATTGAGTAAAAGAACTATACTACAAATAAAGAACCTCCTTTTTTTAAAATCGGTTTAAAATGAAGCCAAGCTTTTGCGCCGTTCAAGAAGAAAAAGAAACGCCTTCTGTGATGTTTTGATACTCTAGAATTAATTTTTAAAACCTCTACCAAAAGTGAACTAAAAATTTGCAATTGAAGACGTAATTTTGTTTTATTTAACAATTCAAGAACAATAATTAGACAAGAAACTTCTTTTAAGCAATCTTTGACCTCTTAGATAGATGTTTAAGCAGAAATCTTACACTTGTTAGATAATTACTTAGGTCAGATGACCTGTAAAATTGTTCACAAGTTGTAGGTTTTTACAATTGTAGTTTACAATTCTTTAGAAAAACACCTGTAAAAACTTGCTCGATTGTGTTTTTAAAAGCAAAATCTACACTATGGTTTGTCGATGGTAAGCTACAGGTGCCTGTGCCTGTAACTTGTAGAATTGTGGACCGGTAGCTTTGAAAAACGCCTGTAATTCGGTATGCTAACAAGGTCATTTTCAACTAAAATCTCAAAACCGTTTCGAGATTTACACTTTATCTACAATATCTACGTATTAGATTGGTGATTATTTTAAGTTTAATTAAGAAATTTTAATAAAATATTTTGCCTTCGATGACCTCTATTTGACCTTCTGAAATAGAACCTTACGGTTTATATTGAATAGACCTTTTGCCTTAGTTGAGAAAAAAAACAACGAGTTTGTATTATGGTAATTTGACATTGTCTTTCTTGCATTATCCGTCAATCGTTTGTTGTTGTTTTGTGTTTATATAAAATTTTATATGTTAAAGAAAATACGCATTTTACAACGACTTTTACGAGAAAAAATTTTGAACAGTGTCTAGTGCGACCTCCTGTCGCTGGAAAAGTGATAGATTTGGCGTTGTGGCTGTGTTAAATATTGAAAACACTGACATTTACGTGGTCGGCCACAAATATGAGTTCTAAGGCAAAATTCGCTATTTTTCATACCTCGTAAGTACAAAAAATTGTGTATTTTATCGCAGTTTAGCTATTAAATAATGCATTTTATAGGAAAATATTAGTATTCGGCTATATTAATAGTATGATTTCAAACAAAGTCGGTACCAAATTGTGGTGCCGAAGTAAACAATAGTGCTGCTCATTACTTATCGATATTTGTTTAAGATCCTATGTGTAGCTTAGATCAAACCATTTTTTTTGTTTTGATTCGTGACGTAATCAATATTTTAAACTAAAATAAAATCTAACTATGTGTGTTCTATTTGTTTAAGATGGGAGGTAAGCGCTGTTCTATACCTTTGTGCGAGAATAATTTCAAGTGATTATCCGTACATATTATTGGTACCCATTTTGGAATGGCTGTTGGAAAAATGGTGTGCACAAATAAACACGGAGTATTTCTAGTATTTTTGCAGTACTGCTGTGAATAACATATGGAACAGTGCAAAGTTGCTTTTTTTGCTAAGGACGTGTCTCCTGCGTATGCGTTTGCGTTTGTCTGCTTGAATTTATTTCATATGTGATGATTTGATAAATCAAGAATAAATGCTAAAAATATTTTTTGTATATTATTATTGGATAACGTTCCCTTTCAAAGCATATCACTTTTATAAATATGTATAGAACCATAACATATAACAGCTACAAAAGTCCACTGCTGGCCATGGGCCCACAGTAAGTATTGGCCTTTACATATTGGGGGTATTATTTCCCATAATCACCTAGTCTGGCAGGCGGATCGGTGAGCGTAGTGCAAAGTGTTGTTTATTCACAAGGAACGATGCTGTCGTGTGGTGCCAGCTTACCCTATATCTTTCCCGTGGGTGACGTAATCAGCGACTTTTGAGTGTTGGTGTGTATTGCAATTTTTTGGTGGAAGATTGACAAACTGTCACTATGGCCATACTTAGTATTCTGAATGACTCTCAAAAATTTTGTCAAAAGTAGTGTATTTTAATTTGATTATTATTACAGTAGAAGCCTCTGACACAGGCAGTCGGCAAACCTACTCACTTAGTAGCTTTTAGAGTCTTAATGCCAATATTTTGCAAATATGGTAATGTTAAACTCGAGTCGTAGGTAATAACAAGCTCCTAAAATAAGCTTTATAAAATTTTAACTTTTGAAGCACTCGCGATTGTTTTCACACATTTTAAGTATTGAACCGGGTCTATCGCGATAATTATTTAGGTAAACCTTTATAATTTACCTGTGTCCCGACGTTTCAACACAGTTTCATGTGTTGTGGTCGCGGGTTGACTAAGGTCCCAGCGAGATGTCATCTAGGCGGTGGGCGACGAGTTCTTCTGCTACCCACATATGTCGGGACACAGGTAAATTATAAAGGTTTACCTAAATAATTATCGCGATAGACCCGGTTCAATACTTAAAATGTGTTAATAAAATTTTACTGAATATTTACTCACGCCAACGCTAAATATCGATATCGATAAGCCGTTACGGGTTGTGAGGTTACATCTCTACTTATCTGTACACTTGACAATTGTTTGACGTTTTGATTATCCATAGATTGCCATTATTATTATTTTTAAAGACCAGGTGTAGGCAAAGATATTGTGAATATGCAGCCTAGTGATTGAGTAAAACCTCAAAACTTTAAAAAAATATTTAAAATAGAAATAAATAATATCTTTTCAAAATATCGAAAATAGTTTCTTAGAATGATCTATAATATCAAAATAAGGCATAAAAAAATTGACCTGGCGAACCGAATTGTAATTTTCATAAATGTTGCCATTTAATTGTTAATTTTGGCGCGATGTTGCCACTTTTTTGCCTGTAGAATTGTAGTTGTAGATTCGTTGCATAGGCCACAGGCGGTGCAGATGAAGCGAGTAAACTTTGCACTAGTGCTCGCATTGCGAATCCGCGCAGACTATACTGAAGGGCGTTCTCTTCGTGGCGTCGTGTAAAGTGAAGTGAACTTCGCATGCAGACCCGTAATGCGAGGACTCGCGCAAAGTTAGCACGCAGAGCCGTAATAACTCACATAATTGGCACCGATTGAAGTACCTAAAGTGAACTTCGAACGCGGATCAGTCAACCGCGGACAACCGCGCGACGCAGCGCACCCCCTTATACTGTGACATTTTGCAAGACCGCGTTTTGGAGTGGCAAGTAGAACACTTCTCCTGACAGTCCTGACTCTTGACAGACGTGCTAAAACGAGGTTCGTAGAAAAATTATCTTTTTTGACGTCGGCGAACGGTCTCCTACTTTTGAATCTTCAACACGTTGTACGCAGACGTTTCAGCAAATAAATTCTTACCTGAGCTTAGTTATTTGTAAATAATTCTGATCAATCGCAACTAATAGTCATTCAAACGGTGTACTTTCAGCGACGCCGACGTCATAGTTTAAAAGGGCTGTGCCTCCGCTGCCGGAACCGGCACCCGGGACAGCTGCCGGAACCGGCACCCGAGACAGCCGGGACAGTTGCCGGAACCGGCACCCGGGACAGCTGCCGGTCGGTACCGGCATCCGGAACAGATACCCAAACCCGCCGTTGCCATATAAAGTTGGGACTAAGAACAAATTTCGACCTTTAGGTCTCCATGATTACAAGTGACTTGTTACTTTACAAGTTACTTGCATAGTTACAAGTTACATGCACAGTCATAAGTCACCTTCATGCTAGTTACAAGTCTCTTGCATAATTACTAGTGACTTGCATGGTCACATGGTTACTAGTCACTCGCACAGTTACAATACAAGATACTTGCATAGTTACATGTTGTTAAAACTAACTTGCTTAGTTACAAGTTGTTACAAGTAACTTGTAACTATGCAAGTACGTGCATGTATGTGACTTGTAACTGTGCAAGTGCCTTGTAACTGTGCAAGTGACTTGTAACTTTGCAAGTATGTAAGCTACTTGTTTGTAACTGTGCATGTGATTTGTAATTATGCATGCGACTAGTAACTATGCCAGTGACTTGTAACTGTGCTAGTGACTTGTAACTGTGCAAGTGACTTGTTTGAAAATGTGTAAGTGACTTGTAACTATACAAGTAACTTGTAACTGTACAAGTAACTTGTATCCTTAGAGTATATAGGGTTACAATTAATTAAACACAAATCTCTTGAGGGTGTGATCTACTCACAAAACTAAACAACTTTTGTTTGAAACTTTTCTTCGAATTATAAAAAAAAATTTGGACCTTCCATACAAAAATGCTGAAAAAGTGTGTCACTTAGTATGGGAGGTCCAATTTTTTTTTCATATTTCAAAGAAAAGTTTCTAACAAAAGTTGTTCAGTTTTGTGAGTAGATTACACCCTCAAGAGATTTGTACTTAATTAAATGTAACCGTAATATATAAGCAAGCTATAGAGTGCGCCTAAAAAGTTAGAACTGTCGGCAGTAGTGTAAGCGCTACCTCTCTGTCTGTCAGTAGCAAAACGCCAGTGTCAGCACTACTGAACCTCTATAAGCCCCAAGCTCCACAGAGAGGACATAGGACATGCCCTACGACGCTTGACGTTTGATATCGCGACGCTTTGGCGACGCTTGAAACGGTTTCCATATAAAATGTATGAAAACGTATTGACAAAGGCACACACAAGCGTCGCCAAAGCGTCGCATCTATGACAGCTAGCGTCAAAAATTAAGAAGAATGTTTGACGATTACTTGTCTGTCAACTGTCATTCTTACGTCCTATGCTCTTCGTCTTTTTGGTGGAGTTTGCGCTTAACTTCTCAGACATTTGACGTCTGTATCTAGGGAGCAACTGCTTACGCTGTGACAGTACGCCGCGGGGCTCATGCGCACTCTATAGCTTGCTTATTATATACGGTTACATTTAATTAAGCACAAATCTCTTGAGGGTGTAATCTACTCACAAAACTGAAAATTTTCCCTGACTTCTAGTTTTTACTTTTATTTCACACATAATAACATACACAAACAACCGCTTGAAAACCACTGCAAGAACACCCAACCATAGACTATCAAAAGTTTTTAAAATATAACCATAGAGCTTTATTTTTTTTCTCGGTTCCCGTCCCGAGTTTTTTTGGGAAACGGTTCCGGCAGCGGAGGCACAGCCGTTTAAAAGAGCAACGAAAGAGCTACGAAAGAGACCACCTTGAACGTACCCCTGAAGCGTGTATGAAATGGCGTCGCATTTTCATTCATTCATTCACCCAATCCTCGAAAGGCGGGAACACAAAAAGGTGTCGTCTTCACAAAAGTAAAATATCTATTTTTTTATTTGTTGTTTCGTTGTTTCATATTTTTACGGTGTAAGATAATGATTTGATTAGCTATTTTCCAATCTTCGAGCATCTTCCGTCCCGTTCCGGCCCCGGTTTCCTCCAAGAGTCCAATCATGGTGACTTTCGCCCTGCAAAAGGTTCAGAAAAGTCAAAATTATCAAATTACGTGGGTAAGTTCTATGGGTATCTGTATTCCCCATTTATCTTACTTTTATCCATAGGTTAATATTAATACTTGAAGGCCAGGATTCGAGAGAAAACGCAGAGAAGCGTTGCGTTCGATTCAATTTTTAAGCTCTTTCCTTTACTGTGGTTTCTGTAACTTCAAAAAAATGTACGACGTAGGTACCCAAAGAAATGTTCTAGAGCTAATACTATTCTTTTTCTAGATTTGATTGATATTTTTTGCATAAAAAAATCACAAAAACAGCAAAAGTAAAAAGCTTTGTTTCAATTTTTATGTAACTGTTACTACTATATTCCTTAAGTTTTTTATAGTACAAGATTCTTTATTTAATTCCCGAGCTCTAATACTATAAGGTTTTAGCTGCTTAACTAATTATAATTCAACAATTCTAATTTTATTCAAAAATTCGGACGGTCCTCGCGGTGAAACCAGCCTCCCGCTGACCTCCCGCGCCGCTCGCTACCCGCATCTCACCCCCCCTCAACCCTAATCTTGAAATCGTATTTTTCTGCGTGGATCCTCGCCTTAAGCGCATAGTTTAGCGATCTCATATTGTCAAATTCTCAAAAATTGTCCAACTAAGAAAAAGGGAAAAAAGTCAATCAGTAGCATCAGCTTTAAGTTTCAGCTCAATATTATTCCATTATTAAATGGCCGTATTCTAAGCTTTATTCAGATTCTTATTGATGTAGGTAGTTACTAGAGAGCACACAGCTCAAATCTGATATATCTGTAACTACACGGATTAAATTTTTTGTACACTTACACTTATGTAATTTAACAGTAATTATTTGGTTTTGAAAAGTAGACATTTCCCTGATCGACTTTATAGTATAGGTATAGCGTTGTTTTTGCAGTATCGTACGCTCGCAGATTTTCGGACGGTTTCATCGAATTATGTTTTTTTGAGTGATGAGCAGCACTCAGCTTATGGGAGCTTCGGGTCGTCTTTACTTCCATTATGCTATAACTACCTAGTTCATATTCAATTAGGTATGTACAAGCGCAGCGACAGCCCTAAGAGGGTAATAAATAATAATAATAAAACACATTTGATTACATAATTATTTATTGAAAAAGTATACATCAAAGTCTTCGATGTAAAATTAAAAAAAGAATTTGTGTAGTGCATTGTTTTTAAGTAGACTTTTATTTATTACTATTTAATTTTGCAAACAGATTATTCGTCAGAGAAATACTTTTCAATGTTTTATAACAATTTTACTTACAAAGAATACCAGTGGTGATCTTGATTTACAATAGACAGATTTTATTATAAAACAAACTATTGTCATTATGGATAAAATAAAGAAAGCTTTTTACAATGGTATTGCACTGTGTCGTAGTGATGATAGAACACATATTTTTACAGCCAACTACAAAACGCTATCTACATAATAACTTGGCAACATTTGATTGAATACACATTTTGGAATCTACTTTTCACAGATAATTGCTGTCGCTAAGGTTACTTGTGCAAAGGAAACATTGAGTATTGTGCATGTTTGCAAGTTTAGATAGCCTCTGGGAACTTAAACTATTTTGGTTGCTTTGCTTTTCAAGTTGTTCTTAGGAATAGGCCTATATCTTCATTGGCTGTAAATGGTTTTTGTTCGAAGGCATTCTGGTCGATTCAGTAAAATAATGTATGCAGTAAATTGAAATATTAAAATGATTGATAAAATAATGAACTGCACGTAAAACTGATATCACCATCATCACCTATATTTTTTATACTTACAATTAAAATACATAAATAATACGAATAGCAACAGAACATAACATAAGCTAATAATAAGTAAATAATAATGCATTGATACCTAGTCCAGATTCTTAAAAAATACTTACAGAGAACCCCGATATATATGAATGAATTTTGTAGATGTTACTGTTTCAGTTACATCGGACCTTATCACAAAAAAGTTTGACAAGCGCTGAACGCGTGTCTAGTGTTTTTTAATGAATTTTTATTTTAAACACGTGTTTAACACTTGTCTTATTTTGTGGTAAGGCCCATCAAGTATAATTTCAATCTTCGATCGAGGTTTCATCGTAATATGATTTTTATTTGTGCATTACGAAGCTTAGACAAGACAAGTAAACATGTTATCTTAGATATTTTAACAACTGTACAGGGAAACAAATGTACAGATAACTTTGACCCGACATCGGAAATATTCAATACAATATGTTTTGCAGTAAAAATCGGCTTTAATGCGACATAACATGTTAACAAAATGGATTTTACTTCTTCATAAGCTCATTCATAAGTTTATTGTTATTAGATTGATATATTTTTTGTTGAATATCTCCGATGTAGTCTAAGTTGAGTAGTAAAACTTTACAATTACCATTCATAACTTTCATAAGATACAGACAGGCATGTACCGGCCGGTGAGCCCGTACCTAGACGGAGTTAGCGCGCGGACCAGACGTCAAAAATAATTTGTACTTTACATAGACATTTTGGTGAAAACATTTATTCAGTGGTCCTGACGTAAATTAACATTTGCCTTTTTGTGCAATATTTGTACCCTGGCCAGGCTATCTTTTCCTAGCCAGACGATGTGGTAACATCCTTGAAGATATGTAGCTAGAGCTTGAAGCGCTTCTGATAGAAAAAGTATGGTTAACAAATGGTAAAATTCTAGACAATATTTCATCTAAAGGACGGGTTTTAATCTGATATCGGCCAAAATTGTCGCTTGTGCTTAGGTTCGACTTGTTAAAATTATGAAAAGACAAGTGACCGACATCAGATGAAAACCGATTAAATTCTGTCTCGAAGGCCACACGCGGGGGTCGGCGCACACCGGGAGTGCGACCGACACCCGCGACTAAACTAACCCACTACAAAACTGAAGTTATTTCACATACAATTACTATGGATCGCGACGTGATCACATGCTTCACACACAGGTATACTGGTTATAATAACACAAAAATGTTACTTTGATGAAAAAATCTATTCAGACGATTCCACACCAAGCAGTCTCACCCGAAACAAGCGTCGCACCGCATACTTCAGGCGAAGTGGACCGTATATTTGTTCACAATCTATCTGGTTACATTGTCTGTGGAATAACCTCAGCTTTTATTGTAACCTCCAACATCGATAAGGACACGTTTAACTACCGCCGGAGAGTAAATATTTTACAGGTATAAAACGTTTAATCTATTAAATGCACGATACCATACGTTACTCATATTGTACTATACTTATTTCTTGACAACTTTAAAGAGAACATTTTATTTGTGTATTAAGGCATAGCTGTATTTATTCACTTTTCCTTTTAATAAAGTTCTCCAAACTGGTTGATTACAGCTCTAATTAAATAAAAATGTTGAATAATTACTAATATTGTATTTGAAAAAGAATGCATATGTATGTTGTCAAGTAACTCTAAATCGATGGCTAATAATTCCAGTGATAACAATAATACACTAAATTATAACTTGTACTCGAATATTTGATCAATAGACAACTATTAAAATAAATTTCCACATACAATATACATCGAATATAATATAAAATTCTCCATTACAATAATCTATGTTACGCGCGCTTTTATAAAAAGTTTATTTATTATATGAATTTAAGTTCACTATACACCGCGCTTTGGTGAAACTTTGAATATCACATTCAAAATGTTTCGTATACTTATTACATGAAATTATATTAGGGCTAAAACAGCACGGCGTATAATGCTCTTTGCTAAGACATGCACACGATACAATATCAATATTAATTTTTCATATTTGATAATTTTATAATTCATCAGATCACTAATTCATTGTGTATCATTCAATATTATATTTCTACTATGTATATTTTATTAATATTTTTACACGTATATGTATAAGTATAACCGCTTTAGCGTCAAAGGCGCGCGTAACTTAGACGGTAGTGATAATCAAATTCTCTTCAACACATTATACACTGTACAGTTAAAGTTTTAGACAGACCGATGGTGGCACTTGATTTTGCAATAATAGGGACAGCATTTGTAGCTTACAATTCTAATACGTTTCCATCAAATAGGAGATAATACAACGAACGAACGAACAATCAATTTTGACAGTTTCCTACTTAGAAGCTATTTGCAATATTACTTGTATGTTTGTTCGAGCGCTGCTAAAACAGCTTAGTTCATCTACAAATTGGTGGAAACGCAGATTCAGTTGTAACAAACCTTTAATCAAATTAAATTAGAAATTGACAAGGTAGCCACAATTTTACTTTTTAAGAATTACTCTTACCACAAACTTACTTGAGTTACGGTAAGATACTCTTGGTTATACAGGGTGTAAAAAATCAACTGCAAATACGTTACGGGGTGAGGAATCCAAGGAACAGGACGAAATATTAATTATACTATGTTTTGCATAGGAGGGTCAATTTGTATGGGAGGTTCTTTTTCATATTTCGACCTATGTTCCTTGGACAAAGTTGTTCAGTTTCATGGGCTGGTTCACTCCTTAAAATATTTGCAGTTGATTTGTTTACACCTTATAGTATTTTCCCTTCAAGCGGTTGTGATTGTTTGCAGCTGTCCCCTGTAAGGGCCGGGTCACACTGCCCGTTCTTCTGTTTGGCCCGGATGGTGTTACAGGGCTCTCGAGGCTCAGGCGTCCGACTCGGCGCCTTTCAGTCGTAACCGCGCGAAGTCCTCGAATATTATGTCGTCGTCGTTCTCTTGGCCGTTCTCGTCGCTGGAAAGGTACGTGAAACCATTAAAATCAATACTTGTAGGTGATTCTGGTAAATCATTTTAGTAAGTAGATGAAACAATGTAAAAGATAGAAATTAAAATCTAGAGATAGTATGGTGTAAAATTTATTTGCGTGTGACAGTATAAAATAGAAAGAAATCCAAAAAGTTAACTTCAGATCCGGCAGGTAGCCGATTGTAAAACAAAGCCATATCTTAATATTAGTTATTACAGCAAAAATTTAAGTACGGAACATGTTGTGCTGATTCCAAAATATTTTGGGATAAGGGTTAATGATTATGCGTTCGTATGAAATAGATAGGGCCATGGGCAGAGCATTTGGAGATACGTAAACTACGTTTAGGAATGGGAAAACGAGTATTATATTTTAAACGAAAAATTACTGAATCAATACATAGTATAAAATAATATTGCTTTTTTCTCTGTCTATCGTGTGATTCGCTAACACCTCCTAAACCACGCAACTTATTGTGAGGCTGTTTTTTGTAATAGAGTGCTTAAAAGGGAAGGTTTTTTATGTATAACACACGCCGGGAAAATAGCTTTTTCTCGCGGGAAAATGAGTTGCAGCGGGTGATACCGCTAACGGGCCGCTAGTTGAAAACAAATGGAGCTTACGGTTGCGGGTCTAGTTGTATGAGGTCGTGGTCCATTGCGCGCGGCGAGGGCTCGCGCGTTGGCCGCGGCGGCTCTTCCTCGGGCTTCGGGTGCATTAGGATGAATGGCAGCTCTGCGCTCAGGTCCCTTAAATAACAGAATTAAAACAAGAATTGCTTACGGTTGCGGGTCCAGTTGTATAAGGTCGTGGTCCATGGCGCGCGGCGAGGGCTCGCGCGTTGGTCGCGGCGGCTCTTCCTCGGGCTTCGGGTGCATTAGGATGAATGGCAGCTCTGCGCTCAGGTCCCTTAAATAACTGAATTAAAACAAGAATTGCTTACGGTTGCGGGTCCAGTTGTATAAGGTCGTGGTCCATGGCGCGCGGCGAGGGCTCGCGCGTTGGTCGCGGCGGCTCCTCCTCTGGCTTCGGGTGCATCATCATCATCTGCCTGCCCTTATCCCGGTGCATCAGGATAAATGGCAACTCAGCGCTTAGGTCCCTTCAAAATGAATGAATTGGAAACAAGTAGTGCTTACGGTTGCGGGTCTAGTTGTATGAGGTCGTGGTCCATGGCGCGCGGCGAGGGCTCGCGCGTTGGTCGCGGCGGCTCTTCCTCTGGCTTCGGGTGCATCAGGATAAATGGCAGCTCTGCGCTCAGGTCCCTTCAAAATGACTGAATTGCAAACAAGTATTGCTTACGGTTGCGGGTCTAGTTGTATGAGGTCGTGGTCCATGGCGCGCGGCGAGGGCTCGCGCGTTGGCCGCGGCGGCTCCTCCTCGGGCTTCGGGTGCTACAGGATGAATGGCAACTCTGCGCTCAGGCCCCTTAAAATGACTGAATTGGAAACAAGTATTGCTTACGGTTGCGGGTCTAGTTGTATGAGGTCGTGGTCCATGGCGCGCGGCGAGGGCTCGCGCGTTGGTCGCGGCGGCTCCTCCTCTGGCTTCGGGTGCATCAGGATAAATGGCAACTCTGCGCTCAGGTCCCTTAAGAATAACTGAAGTGGAAACAAGTAGTGCTTACGGTTGCGGGTCTAGCTGTATGAGGTCGTGGTCCATGGCGCGCGGCGAGGGCTCGCGCGTTGGTCGCGGCGGCTCCTCCTCTGGCTTCGGGTGCATCAGGATGAATGGCAACTCTGCGCTCAGGTCCCTGCAATATGGAAGTAGGCTACATTTAGCACTCGCTAAGACAGAAGGGCCCAATATCGACCTTATTTCAATCATACTAAATTTTCATGTGCTACTGTGAAAAACCTGTGACAGACGGCGGTGATTACAGGTTACATACAGCAACCTGTAGACAAAATGCACGCTGCACTACCGTCCATAACCTTATGGTCACTAAATAATACACGAAAACCACTGATGATATACTGGGTTATTTTTTAGTCAGTGCGCAAACTTTGCAGGGTGTTTCGACTCGTGATAACGATCAATTTTTACTATGGGACCACCTGCGAATTCGCAAAAAAAAATTTGGCTGTTCCATAGAAAAATTCATACCTACTCGGCAAAAATGTATGGAACACCCAAAATATTTTTATACATTTCTCAGGTGCCCCCATAGTAAAAGTTGTTCAAAATCACGAGTAGAAATATCCTGCGAAGTTTGCGTACTGACAAAAAAATAGCCCTATAGAAGATATAGAGTGCGCATATCGCCCCGCGCCGTATTGTCAAAACGTAAGCAGTTGCTCCCTAGATACATATCACATACGTCAAATGTATTAGAAGTAATAGAGGTTCAATAATGGTATCACTGGCGTTTTGTTGCTGATGGACAGAGAGGTTGTGTTCTAACTACTGCCAACCGCTCTTACTTTTAAGGCACACTCTATAGCTATAAATACTCTAAGACTGCAAGTTTTCGAGAAAATAAAGAATTTATCAAAAGTTACTACTTACCCGCCTAGAGGTCCGAGACACAGTTTCACTTTGACCTTGTATTGCACTATGATTCCTAAGTTCTCACGCTGCGATGGATCTGCGATTCTGTAATATAACAATTTGAAAATTTTATATACCGGGACGCGAGAATACAAGCCCTGATACAGCACAGACGGGACTGTCTGTACTGTATCAGGGTTTGTACAATAAAACATGCTACAAAGCCGACTACAACACAGACAACTTATCAATATGTAAGGTAGGTCTTAATTGCCACTCGTAACTTGAGTCGCAAAATGTCCAAAGTCGCAAAATGTCCAAAGTCGCAAAATGCCCAAAGTCGCAAATGTCCTAAGTCGCAAAATGTTCAAAGTCGCAAAATGTCCTAAGTCGAAAAATGTCCTAATTCGCAAAATGTCCTAAGTCGCAAAATGTCCTAAGTCGCAAAATGTCCAAAGTCGCAAAATAATGTCGTAAAAGAAAGCAGCTGGTACTGAGTGACTGGATGTCGTTCACGGCAGACCGTGCCCCAGGTGTAAGTACCCTGGGCAGACCTGCATCCAGGAACGGAGTAGAATAGGCTGATGACGATATAAGTTTACTCACAGCGTGCTGGAGGCGAGATTGGTGTCCTCGTGCTTGAGCTGTCCGTCGAGCGCGAGCCCCCACTTGTCCTTATTATTGGCAAGCAGTGGCGTCAACGTGAACACTTTGCTCAGAGTGAACCCCGGCCCCACTGGACAGCCCTCTCTGCAACAACACAGAACATTCGTATGATTCTCATTTTTACTTATAACCTTAATTTATAGTAGAATGACACCTATAGGTGTAAATTCTCCTATACAATCAAACGAAAACACTACAAAATTAGAAGTAAATAAAATAATCCAAAGGCGCATCGACACCAAGCGAGGCTGCTCGCCGCCTCACTGCCTCGCACGACAAACGACCAAAAAATTACGTGGCTCCTAAATCAACGCGCCTCAGACGTTTGCCTATTAGTTTATTTAGGCGTCCACATCGGACCGAACTTGGCTCGCCTGCGCAAGAGCGTATGCCGCGCAAGGCAGTGAGCACCCGGGCAGCCTCGGGCAGTATGGATGGATGCACCTAAATTGCAAAAAATGTGATTGATTTCACACGGCTTCGATCGAGAAAGAAATAAGAACCATAATAAAACCGATTTATAAGGTTGTTTCATGGACAATGCAAGCTAAAAAACAACTTTGTATTCCACACTTCGCAAAAGTTGTCAAATAAAATAAACCAAAACTTCAAGCCCAAAACCGTCAGAAATAAGAATTTGTATAATTGTGATGTACAATTTGTATAGCGTGTTAAACAATTCGTATAGTGTATTGAATAATTCGTATAGCGTGTTGTACAATGTGTGTAGTGTACTGAATAATTCGTTTAGTGTGTTGAACAATTCGTATAATGTTTTGTACAATATGTGTGTTCTATTTTAAGTTTTACCCAGGTGCAATACTAAATCTCAACTAATTGTCAATTTTTTGTTTATTTTGTAGTATTTAAGGGTCGTTGAATGGGTTCATGCACTCACACAAAAGCACTTACTCACAGCGACCGATCTTGTAATTTCTTACTGAACAGTCTCGAGAAGGGAATATGTATTTTTCTCTTCGACTTTGCAGGATCCCTGTGTAAGCATAATAAGACTAATACTAATAAATATAAAATAGAAATAGTAGAATAAATCACAAACAAATATAAAAATAATATTTTAGAAAATGTGCAAGATACGAAAGCAAGTGTGTCAAACATAAAAAAGTATCACATAATTCTATCACTATTTATAGAATACACAGTAAAAAGGAACCAAAAAGAGAATCTTGATGAAACAAACATTGGAGGAGATTTCGAATTGTAAAGACTTACGCGGTCTTCGTCTCGGCGATTGTACAATTATACTGCGCGGTAGAAAAGAGACAGATGTCAGCGAACTGACGCACTGACACCTTGATGCGTTTCACTGCTTGCTTTGAGTGGCTCGCTATGTGAACTACCACAGCTAATACACAAATATATACTCACTCGCTCTCTGCCTCTGCGACTGTGCACTTATACTGCGCGGTAGAAAAGAGACAGATGTCTGCGAACTGACGCACTGACACTTTGATGCGTTTCACCGACCGGTTGGAATTGTTCGCTATGTGCACGTTCACAGCTATGTTCTCGCCGTGGTGATATAGTTCCTGAAATAGAAACGTTCTTGTAAAAGTGATAAGACTGATCCCGGTGCTGCAAGCTATATTGCAACAAATTTTATGCACGGATTTATAATGGATTTTAATTTTCATATCATCAGTCAAAACATCGTACAACAATTAGTCACAAAACGTCTTTTAGATTATTGACAGATATTGACAGATACTGTTGAACCAAATTTGTGTCTTATGTAGTAATTCAAGCCTGGGGAGAAACATAATGGACTAACTACTCATCATCTTCCTGCCCTTAACTGTTAGAACAGAACACACAATCAGTAGCAAAAGGCTCGCCGCCTGCCTGACGTCAACCCTCTTTGGGAATGCTATTGTAGGTGTTATCACCGCCGCCATGCGGTTGACCATAACCAACAAATATTAACCAGAGGTCAAAAACTCTACGTCGCCTTTTACGAAACACCCTAAGTGAACCAAGGCTGGCAGTATTCTTAGCCGCTTCCACATGGACTTACTAAGATGTAATAATAAGATGATGTTTACTTACCTTATCGAGACTGGCTTCTAGGTACAGTTTGTTTGGGCTCATCATGAACTCCTTAGACACCTCAACCGATGGCTGCTCACCCTGCTTGCTTGGCGCGTACATTATTTTCCGAATTGCTAACCGCACTGAATTCCTGTAAAAACAATAGTAACGAATATAATACATACTGCAACTAAAGAGGAAATCTCTTTTACCAGAAATAATGGTGTCGTAAAATCAAAGCATCACACAAACTATCTCAAATCTACCTGAATATTAGAATGTCTGATCGCACCGATCGATAGATTGTTCGTTTTGAGGTAAACCAAATCACATCGGGATAAATCGGAGATCTGGCCATTTGAAATCGACCATATCGTTAATTTTGCGAGCATAAATTGGGTATAGGTATCGATCGATATGCAAAGCTACTGGATTCGTGCAAAAGCAATCCCTCGCAGCAGAAGGAAAAAAGTTAGGTTTACCGTTTGTGTGGTTTATCATCCTGGCTCATCCTGGCTGTCAGCTACGAAGGCCTTCAGCTCGTAGTCGACTCCACATGGCTTCCCAGTGTCCCCTGGCGCCGGTTGTAGCGTCACAGATGCAGGTCAGTATGCTGGTACTGTGAATAAACCCTGATGGAGAGAGGAACACAAACCTCTTGTGTGTTTTGTCATCCTGGCTGTCAGCTACGAAGGCCTTCAGCTCGTAGTCGACTCCACATGGCTTCCCAGTGTCCCCTGGCGCCGGTTGCAGCGTCACGGACGTTGGGTAGTGTGGCGGTAGTTCGAATGAAACCTGATGGAAAAGGAACACCAACCTTTTGTGTGGTTTATCATCCTGGCTGTCAGCTACGAAGGCCTTTAGCTCGTAGTCGACTCCACATGGCTTCCCGGTGTCCCCTGGCGCTGGTTGCAGCGTCACAGACGCAGGGCAGTGTGGCGGTAGATCGAAGTAGAACGTACGAAGAGAGGAAAACCAACCTTTTGTGTGGTTTATCATCCTGGCTGTCAGCTACGAAGGCCTTTAGCTCGTAGTCGACTCCACATGGCTTCCCGGTGTCCCCTGGCGCTGGTTGCAGCGTCACAGACGCGGGGCAGTGTGGCGGTAGATCGAAGTAGAACGTACGAAGAGAGGAAAACCAACCTTTTGTGTGGTTTATCATCCTGGCTGTCAGCTACGAAGGCCTTCAGCTCGTAGTCATCTGCACATGGCTTCCCGTCCCCTAGCACCGGTTGCAGCGTCACGGACGCAAGACAGCGCCGCGGAAGTTGGGATGAAACCTGATATAGAGAGGAACACCAACCTTTTGTGTGGTTTATCATCCTGGCTGACAGCTACGAAGGCCTTCAGCTCGTAGTCGACTCCACGTTGCTTCCCAGTGTCCCCTGGCGCTGGTTGCAGCGTCACAGATGCAGTGTAGTGAGACAGCAGTGCGAAGTAGAACGTATGAAGGGAGGAAAACTAACCTTTTGTGTGGTTTATCGTCCTGACTGTCAGCTACGAAGGCCTTCAGCTCGTAGTCGACTCCACGTTGCTTCCCAGTGTCCCCTGGCGCCGGTTGCAGCGTCACAGACTCAGGGCAGTGCGATGACGTCAGAATTGAACCTGATATATGGAGGAAAACCAACCTTTTGTGTGGTTTATCATCCTGGCTGTCAGCTACGAAAGCCTTCAGCTCGTAGTCGACTCCACATGGCTTCCCGGTGTCCCCTGGCGCCGGTTGCAGCGTCACGGATTCAGGGCAGTGAGGCGGCAGTGCGAAGTAGAACCGATGAAGGGAGGAAAACCAACCTTTTGTGTGGTTTATCATCCTGGCTGTCAGCTACGAAGGCCTTCAGCTCGTAGTCGACTCCACATGGCTTCCCAGTGTCCCCTGGCGCTGGTTGCAGCGTCACAGACGCAGTGCAGTGAGGCGGTAGTTCGAAGTAGAACGGATGAAGGGAGGAACACCAACCTTTTGTGTGGTTTATCATCCTGGCTGTCAGCTACGAAGGCCTTCAGCTCGTAGTCGACTCCACATGGCTTCCCAGTGTCCCCTGGCGCCGGTTGCAGCGTCACAGACGTAGGGCAGAGCGGTGGCGTTGAAATGAAACCTGATATAGAGAGCAACACTAACCTTTTGTGTGGTTTATCATCCTGGCTGTCAGCCACGAAGGCCTTCAGCTCGTAGTCGACTCCACATGGCTTGCCAGTGTCGCCTGGCGCCGGTTGCAGCGTCACGGACGCGGGGCAGTGTGGCGGTAGTTGGGATGAAACCTGATGTAGTGAGGAACACCAACCTTTTGTGTGGTTTATCATCCTGGCTGTCAGCTACGAAGGCCTTCAGCTCGTAGTCGACTCCACATGGCTTCCCAGTGTCCCATGGCGCTGGTTGCAGCGTCACAGATGCAGGTCAGTATGCTGGTACTGTGAATAAACCCTGATGGAGAGGAACACCAACCTTTTGTGTGGTTTATCATCCTGGCTGTCAGCTACGAAGGCCTTAAGCTCGTAGTCGACTCCACATGGCTTCCCCGTGTCCCCTGGCGCCGGTTGCAGCGTCACGGACGCGGGGCAGTGCGGCGGTAGTGCGAAGTAGAACGTTTGAAGGGGGGGAAACCAACCTTTTGTGTGGTTTATCATCCTGGCTGTCAGCTACGAAGGCCTTCAGCTCGTAGTCGACTCCACATGGCTTCCCAGTGTCCCCTGGCGCGGGTTGCAGCGTCACGGACGCAGGGCAGTGTGGTGGCAGTTCGAAGTAGAACGTACGAAGGGAGGAAAACCAACCTTTTGTGTGGTTTATCATCCTGGCTGTCAGCTACGAAGGCCTTCAGCTCGTAGTCGACTCCGCATGGCTTCCCAGTGTCCCCTGGCGCTGGCTGCAGCGTCACGGACGCGGGGCAGTGCGGCGGTAGTTCGAAGTAGAACGGATGCGCCGCAGGGCCGAGTTTGCGAACTAGGCGCTCTTGTAGTCGCGTCAGTGGCCGCTTTGGAGCGCTTGTCGCTGGGAATATCTGGAGAAAATTTGTGATACTTTATTCAAGTCATCGTTATAATTCAATCGCGTGTCTTTCATCAAATCTCCTATCAAAGAATTTAAATCTGAATATCACTGTCAAAAAGCATTTTAAAAATCACCAGCCTGATGGAAGTAATACATTAATAATGACCACTTAAGTTCAATATTAGATTTTCATTTAGATAGGCCGGCGCAGCGCCGCGTTTAATAATATTTTACGATTTTATACTCGGATCGCGTTTAGCGACAGGTGATACCTTTCCATTACAGGAAATATTTCAAGTTTTCCTTTTCATTTTCACTTATTAACTGTTTACGTTCCCAAGGCATTTTATGAATGTGTTCATTGATCATGGAACATCTTTGAAGTAAAAAAAATGATATTATCGCGACAAGTCACTGAACTGAAAGAAAACATTTCCTTTCTAATTTATTTTTTTGATTGAGACTGTGAAAACATTGCTAGGTCCGCTTTTCTCTCTGAATGGGACAGACAGCTAAGACACTACACTTTTCATGTTTCACATACTTAGGTTGCATTGGACTAGCAATTTTCCGGGTTATCCAATCTGGCACCCAAGAATGGACACCCTGGAGGGATAGATTGGAAAAGTATAAGTCACCCTGCGCTAGGGGGATACATAGCTCAGACTGGTTGGACACACGTTTCCAAGAAATTACCATAAGATGTCCATCCTTGGGTGACAGATTGGAATAACCCCAATTCTCTTTGTGTAGTATTAAGTACTTTAAAGAATTCGCATCAACTGACCTGTTCAGCAGCTAAGTAGAGGTCCTTGCGGAAGGTGAGGCCCAGAACGTCCAGATCCTCTCGTCCATATCGGAACGCGGCTAGGACATGGCCGAACACTTTCCTATCTTTCACATACTCTGGATCGATTAGCACTACCCCGTCTGGAAAAAAGAGAAAACACTTTATTGAGGTAGTCATAGGTAGGCAAAAGGTTCTATCGCCAGCACATCAACCTACCAACTCATACTAGTTTTACATACAAATACTAAGAACAACCACTTTTAAATGGGTAAGTTGTAGGATAGCCAATTTTGTCTACAAAATTCATGAAAACAGGATACCTACAATTTGTCCTACAACCTACGCCCTAAAATAAAACCTCTTCCCGGATTACCTGCCTATAAAGTTACATAAAGCTCATAAAAACAAGTAGATATTCGTGTTCCACTCAATGTTTTTATCGCTTTTCTATGAACTAATCCCACGTGTATCATCTTTATTATTTCCTCGTAAACTTCTCGGTATAGGATATACACGGTGTAACTATCTGGAAATGTGATTATTCCTTCGAATGCGGAGGGACAACTTTGCATAAGTATCGTTCGAGGAGATAGTTGGACTTCTTTTTATATGACTATATCCATCCACCCTACATTTTTTCTTACGACATTGTTTTTTAATCTTTATTTCGTAGTCATAGTTCTACCACTCATGTCTTACTCGAAGGGAGCGAGATTACATGTACCTAGTAATCTAACTTAATCTTACTTTTGTAGCTAAATCCTCCAACGCAATATTCGAGAGGGATGTTAATGGTTAAAATACAATCAACCCCTAAGGGGATTGGTTTTCCGATAGCTACTTCGGCGAATTGATGGATATAGGTAAAGTCTCCAATATCATGGAGATCACAAACTAAAACTTTGTCAATCTATATTTTGGGACAAGCGGTAATTGCTTTTGTTTAGCGTAATTGTATTCTGTAATACCTTTCGGCATCTTTCTCCGAAACACGTTTCGTCAAAGTTTTTAAAATTAACAATGTCTTTGAAAAGTCAAGAACGACATCTTAAATTCCCACTCACGTACGAAAGCTTCTCAAACAATCTGTCACTCGAAAACCAGAAACAAGTGTTTCGAGGCTGAGTATTTCGCAATTCGGTAGGTGCTATTTAGAATTATATTCTGAATATAAAGTTTCAGTATTTGCCTAACTTCCTCATCAAAACCTTCGTTCCCAAAAAATTAAACATAAATATATTACACCTATATCCCTTGCGGGGAAGGCAGAGCGTGAATGGTTGTAAAAAAACATTTACACCACGTCTGACAAGTTTGAAAATAAAACAAGCTTAAACCAAACTTTTGAAAAGCCAATCAAGAAAGTCAAATTTTTAAGTGTCTCAAACTATCTGTCACTCGAAAACTAGAAACAAGTGTTTCAGGATACATTTTGCAATTGAGTAGGAGCCCCAGGTTTACTACCACCATGCTTAATGGGGCGAGGTTCGTAGCGCGCACTCCGATGACTTCTAACTAGATTCCGCTCCATACCCTCGGAGCGGTATTTGATTTCCATCATGTTTCGCAGTGATACAAACTAACCTATATCAGAAGTAGGCAGTCATTTGTGAAACTAGGGAAAACTGTTCCCTTTTTATTCAACTGTATATCGAACATTTGAAAAGCAAAGAGCCACATTATCTTATCCCATGTATAACAGCTTATCAAATAATCTGTCACTCGAGAACTAGAAACAAGTGTTTCAGGATATATTTCGCAATTGAGTAGGAAGCCCCAGGTTTACTACCGCCATGCTTAATGGGGCGAGGCTCGTAGCGCGCACTCCGATGACTCCTAACTGGATTCCGCTCCATACCCTCGGCGCAAGGAGCGGTATTTGATTTCCACCATGTTTCGCTGTGATACTCACAGAGATATGTTTCCCTACCAAATAATAAACTATACTTTAACTCTACAAAAAAATTCCCCTATCGTCATAGTTAGTTATTCGGAATTTAGTATGAACACAGAGACTGACTATAGTTTTACATTAAGCGCATATTTAAAAGCTCTTACATGCAAGAATTTATGCTCGTATCAACGAAATAATAAAATAATCTTTTACAGCCTAAAAATATGTAAAGCTTATTATTTCCTTGGTTTGCACAACTATTTGTTCACCCATCAGTTGTCTATCACAATGAACTATTAATCGGATTTGTGTTTATTGTTGATATACACATTTAGTGTATCTAGTTTGTAACACCTCGTGAACTTAATTTGGGAACTAAGAGGCTGTGGTATTGATGAGAACTAACTAGTTTGTGCTATCGCTCCGAACTCAATATGGCTCGAACTTGATCTATCGGAGAGGCAATTTACATGTAATTCACGAATGGGGCTGCTAAGATTGTATCGGTAGGGTGAGAGGTTTAGAGGGTTTAATAGAAGTTTCTAATTAACTGTGTAAGTCATAATAAGTAACATAACAATCATAAATAACATTATTACACTGTATTTTTTTAATGATAAATCTTGTGTGCAACGAAGTCTTTTTTCGGAAGCAAGCAATTTAGCCTAAATCATGCAATTTTACTTACTGTTACGTTACCGCTACACTACATCTTTCTTTACATTCTCTACTCTTACATTATTTTCATGTCTTTCAATGTGGTTGAAATGTAAGCTGAAATTATATTTCTACAAGGAAGGCAACGGAGAAGTTTAATTTAGGTTTAAGATAAGATCGACATAGATGCATTAAATAATCTCCATCTCCAAAATGAGTGCTTGCGGGATGTAAGCGAAATATTAACTTGAAATCGTCGTGTTAGGTGACTTACCAATGAACAACTTACCAATCGGGTCTACATGCGTGATGTGATCCACGAAATCTCTCTTCCCTAGATATACTGTGATCTGAAAACAAAAAGAATGCAGCATTAGGTACTTTCTAATTTATCATCATCTGCCTGCCTTTATCCTAATTAATTTTATTTAGGGTCGGGGCAACGTGGTTCTTCGTCCATTTGTCTCTATCAGCAGCCAAATCCTCATTACCTACACCTTTTTATAAGGTTTTTTATACAATCCAGCAGAACTTTTAAGGCTGAAGTATTCCTACCTACTAATCATGCGGGACACAAAAAGCAAAAGTTCTGCAGTTACCATGTTAGCCTATTTTAACATAATGTCATAGACAATTTGAAACCATTTAGCGGCATGCGATGATGGTTATTACTATTAAAAACCAGATTATAAATGGCTTCCTATTAGAAAGCTTCTATAAAGCCATTTACAGAAATATGTCGACAATCCAATACAAGAAAAACAATTCTACTCAGATCCGCAACGTAAACTTTCTGATTGAGTTCGGAGCCGAATGTTGACAGAAGGACTTACACTTGAAAACGCTGTAATAGCTGAAGGTGGTAGTAAGCTGAAATCATATTTTAAAATCCAGGATTTCTTCTTTCAGAAATTTAAAATTTCTGATTTGCAGTTTCCTATGTTATGCAGGTAGGGATCTAAATGGTGCGGATATAAAATAAATCTAAGAATAAGGGAAATATATTTTTCTTCAAACTAAAGGCATTTGAGTGCCTACTACATCACGAGTATTATCCTACCCTACCGCGTACCTACGTACTCAAATACTTTTTCAGCGTGTGAAAAATAATGTCGGTCGGCGATCCGTTCATCTGTTTTTAATCACGCTACATTAAGCGAGAAAAAGGTCTGCCGATTTGTTTACCTAACCCACAAAGCGATTAAACACAGTCAATGGTGTTCTATTTATGGACCATCAAGATTTCTGATAAATATCCAGCGATATTTTCCGGGTTTTCCCGTTTCTATCTAAAGAAAATGAACAGTACCTAAAGCTCTTCTGCTATTTTCGATCGAATGCGGCCATAAACGACATCCGTGCTTATAAACCTCAGGGTATAATGACTCTTCAGTATTGTCTGGTTTAGTTAAATTCCTGACAGTAGGTACGGCCACTTGGTAAATGGTACCTCAAATGTGTATTCTACGTAATCACTTTCGTAATTGTATGTGTTGATAGTGATAGGTAATTACTAATTATCTTACAAAAGGTACTTTACCTACTGCTATCTTTTTTACTGTCGCAAGAACGATTCGGTCGATAAACCTTTTAGGATTATGATATGACCCTTGAGCTAACTGCCTCTTTGAAGAACAACATACGTTCAAAAGGTAGACTTGAACGTGAATGTGATCCAAATATTTCCTGTTATTGCTAAAACTTTGAATGGACAAAATATAGGCCACTAGCTATGATAGGTACCTCAATAGAAAAGCTTTTAAATCCTTATGAAAACATTTTACGGATATCAGTCTGAAACCTTTTTTTTGCGCTAAATCAATATTTGGTAGCAGTTCGTTTCAAAGTTCCGCGGATTTTTTTTCTCGCAATTTTAATGAGTAAAATTTTTTATTTGGCGATAGTGAGTGTGTCGTTCTGGCTGCTCTTTACGATCCCACAGCTAACGTTATAAAAGTCGGCATCGCGATCATATTTCATTTATGACCCGGTTGAAAGCTGTTTGCCCGGAATGCGTTCAATTCATATCCTCTCTCGCCATTTGGATGGCCATTTATAAAATAGATACGTAAATGTACAGGTGTATTTTACGATCTTTTGGATCATGGGTTTAGCCTTAAGTGAGTGTAAATAGGAGGTGGGGACAGACGTGACGGTTTCGATAAATGCGTATGAAAACATTTTACGGTTATCAGTCTGAAACTTTTTTTTCGCGTATCTCAACCTTAACAGATGTTATTTGAAGTACCTATTATTTTGGTAGAAAGTTTTAAAGTTCCACAGATTTTTCTTGCAATATTAATCAGTAAAAAAAATATTTGGCGATAGTGAGTGTGTCGTCCTGGCTGCTCTTTACGATCCCACAGCTAACGTTATAAAAGTATAGCGATCATATTTCATTTATGACCCGGTTGAAAGCATTTTTGCCCGGAATGCGTTCAATTCATATCCTCTCTCGCTATTTGGAAGCCCATTTATAAAGTAGATACGTATGTACAGGTGTATTTTACAATCTTTTGGATCATGGGTTTAGCCTTAAGTGAGTGTAAATAGGAGGTGGGGACATGCGTGACGATTTGGATAAGGATGGGTTGTAATGGCACAATACCGAAAAAGGTTAGGAGGAAAATAGAGGAATTTTTTGAGTAGCAGTGGCACAAGACTGATAAAGATAAAAGAAAATAGAGACATCATTTGTCTAACCATGCAGCACAGGATGTAAAACAGTGGAAGAAAGAGTGGGGTTAGAATAGCCTCACTCCATTTCTACCCATGGGTAGATGAATTTAGGGAATTGGCAGCAGCATTCTCTGGCGAATACCTACCACACCTTGCTTGCACTGGATCTAAACCAGTGGAAGAAAGAGTGGGTTTAGAATAGCCTCACTCCATTTCTACCCGTGGGTAGATGAATTTAGGGAATTGGCAACAGCATTCTCTGGCGAATCTACCACACCTTGCTTTCACAGGATCTAAAACAGTGGAAGAAAGAGTGGGGTTAGAATAGCCTCACTCCATTTCCACACATGGGTAGATGAATTTAGGGAATTGACAACAGCATTTCTTGGCGAATACCTACCACACCTTGCTTGCACTGCCCTAACCAATCCGCCCGACAAGCGTGGTGATTATTGCTTGCGGGCCTATGTCCAGCAGTGGAGTATAGGGTCTGTAGCAGTAGTAATCGGCTACAATAGCCACCTGCGGGCGCATCAGCGCCGACTTGATCAGAAGTAGAAGTGGTCGCGATGGCCGAAACCGGCCGGAGAGATCATCATCATCATCATTAGGTTTACCTTGCCATTGGGCGAGCTCTTCTTGAATACCCTGGTGGCCTGCCTCTGTTTGTTGCTGCCGGCGTCGTCCATCGTGCCGCCGCCCCCTTCGCACCACTGCAAACAAATAAGCTGTTCAACAATCAATGAATATATTTCCTTGTTTGAATCATCTCGTAAAACTGAACAATTTTGCATAGAGACAGAGGAATTTTAGTTTATTTGAACGTCTCAAATTATTCGTCCATCGTAACGCCGCCCCCTTTGCACCACTGCAAAAAAATAAGCTGTTCAACTATTGCTGAAAATATTTCGTTGTTTGGATCATCTCGTAAAACTGTACAATTTTGCATAGGGACAGAGGAATTTGAGTTTGTTTAAAGGTCTCAGTTATAATTGTATTTTTGCACTTTAAACTAATTTCTTTACAATAAGTTGTTCAGGTTCATGAGATCGTTCAGACCCTGCAGTATAGGTATGCTTAAACCTACCTACCTTCTCAGCGAAATAACAATGTTTATGTAAATAACTGTTTCAGAGATAAATAAAGGCTTTATTCTCGAGGCCCAGAGCGGAAAACAGTGTCAGTTTAATTATGCGACCTCAACATTCAGTGAACGAACGACATTCAACGAGCCATGAAATTGAAATAACATCTAGATTATCCCATAGGAAAATCACATTTTCTTGCCTACTTCAGTACTTCAAAACTGCCTACCTAACTTTCAACACGTGTAGATACGTATTAACGTTCAGTCTGTATCAGGGGAATAGTTTGTGTAGGTATTTACATTTTGTATCAGGGGGATAATAGTTGAAATAGAAGGATTATTCCGAAACAGTTCCCAATAGTGAGTAAAGTAACGCCCATTCTTTATCGCCATGTACAGTCTGAATATACTTACGTGAACCAGTGTGAGGCTCCAGGGTGTGCTTCACCGCGAAATGATATCTTTGCGCCGCGCCGCCCTGCAACAAACAAATACAGTATTTTACTATAAAGTGATAGGTAGAAAATTTCACGACTTCGTACCATTTATAATAATCATATTCTAGAAGCCTGTCCACGGGTTCCCCTCACTGAGGTTGCCCGCCGAAAAAAGTTGGCTTTTTTACTCATGAATAGTAGTGTAGTTTTCTAATAGTGAAACGTAAAAAGACTACATCTCTAACCATTATAAGTTTCACGCTGATTTTACATAGAAAATTGTATCAAAAGGTAATTTAAAACTCTTTGTTTTATATTTTCTAGACAACATTATTATCCGTGCAACAGAGCGCTCCATCTTCTCAAACAAGGTCACGATATTGCATTCTTGTAGCGCAAAGTGCTCCATCTTCTTTAAACTAAACTATTCGATACGGGCCATGTGTCTCACACCTATCAGTTACCGTAGATGAATCGCAAGCAGACCGCGGTGACCTAGTAATCCGACTTTGATACCAACACCTGAACGAAGAAGAAGATTTTGGTTGACTACATTGAGACTGCATATTATCCCTGCAACAGAGCGCTCCCTCTTCTCAAACAAGGTCACGATATTGCAATTCTTGCAGTGCAAAGGTGTTTCATCTTCTTTACCGACAAATTATGTGTATCGATACAGGCAATGTGTCTCACAGCTATCAGTTACCGTAAATGAATCGCAAGCAGACCGAGTATACCAACTTTGTTACACATACTCAAACGAAGAATTTCATTAAAACTCATTGTATATATTGATCAAGAATGCTTCAAGAAACTCGTGCATAATATAGAATTAATTCAAATTCGATTAAGACAAAGAAACAAATAAATAACCGTCGCAAAAAATTAAGGCAGAAAAACGGTGATTAAGTTTAAAAGGAAAACCGCTTTCAATTGAGGGCAACGGGTCTGTCAATAAAACATCTGGCGAATAAAGAAAAATAACTCCGGTTTTCATAAAAAATAATCTGCAAAGAAAACGCGAACGCTTTTATCCTATTTAATGTACTTACTTCAAATAACACCTTTGTAACCAAAAAGAGTTAAGATTTTGTTTAAAGTGAATTTTGAGGCGGCCATGAATTGTTTATAAAAATATACAATTGTTTTAAAACTGTATTAACAATTAAGCATCTCAATCGATTTGAAATGTACTAAAAAAGACGTTCTTCTTGAGTTCAACGGTCGTGTTTGTAATATCTTTACTGAATTAAGTAAAACGTCGGAAAAAGCAGTTATTTTCTTAGAGTTCGCTTTGTTTACCAATAAATTAAAAATCAATCTATTTCATTGTGTTTTCAGGGGGCGTATCCATCAATGCCAAAACGTTGTTGTTTAATTTGGTTTCTACTGCGTAAACAAAAATCCTTCCGTATCAATTAGAGACATTTTGATCAATTTTGACGTAGTTTGTGAAAACTTGTTAAAAACTGAGTTTTTTCAATGTAGAGTAGGTTAGAATCTGATCTACTATGATTTGATTTGATCTACTATGATTGTTTACTGTATAATTAATGTTTAACGGTTAAACTTTAGCCCAATTTGAACACAATATACCATGGTTGAAATCGCAGAGTAATAATCATTTCCCCGCAAATCCACAATGACTGATCGAAACCCACAAATTGATAGGCGTTACTATTGGTTCACAAATTAATGTATCAGCAATTAAATTGCTTACAAATGTTTGGTTAGATACAGAATATGAATTCTCGAGAGATATAATGAACCTATGTAAATACATTTTCAGTGTGGTGCCAAGTTTCACTAGAAACGCCCAGGTAACGCAGTAGGCGCTCAGGTAGGTATATAAGAGGATTAATCTAGCTTGTAAATTGGAGCATGGGGAAATGGTTCAAATACCTTCTACTGCGCTCACCATATAACCTGCCTTGCGTTGTGAGTAGGCTACCTCTGGATAATACCTCACTACATATACATCATATGCCCTATATGTATGTGTTTATTGGAATGAATATAGGTATCTGCACCTACTATAACCCTGTGATAAGATTAGAACGTGATTACAGGTTGAGGTTGAGACGAAATTGATTTCCTAACCCCAAGATTGGATAGTTAAGTGAATGTGGGATGGAGAGGCGTCGAATGAATTGAGATCTTCCGTTAAACGTTCGTAGCTAGGTGTGTGTGCACCTACCTTCCTACTCGTACTCTTATGTGTGATACGACGATCACCAGACTTAAAAGAATTTGGAACAGCAGTTATATTCTTAGCTAAGGACTCCTTTCTTACCAAAATATTGAAAACCCCCTCAACGCCAACCAAAATGTCATTGACGTGGCCACTTTTAGGGCACAAAAACTGTAACCTGGACCATTGACTCGAAAAGAAGAAGACGGCAAAATATTTTGTGACTTACCTATTTACCTACCTCTAACGTCGTAATTATTGTTAATGTACGCTGTAGTGAGAACGCTAGATTGTCGTCACTTTATCTAATTTAGGGCATGATAAGGGTCGGAGCAAACCCATTTGTTATAAAGTTAATATCGTACGTCGCCCCAAAAACGTAGCTCCTAATAAACAAGAAGCCCATTAAATTCAGCAGCAACAATCGATCTTTCATCATTCCCGCGCTGTTTGCGTTCAGGAATAACTGAGATGAATTTGGTCCCGGTTTGCCACTCTACTGTTTCGTCATAATTTCATCCGTGCAACGAGTCCCTGTTAAACTTATCCATCACACTCAATATTAATTTATAATTCAAAGCCTCTTAATATAACAATCAATCTTTCATCATTCCCGCGCTGTTTGCGTTCAGGAGTAACTGAGATGAATTAAATCTCGGTTTGGCACTCTCCTGTTTCGTCAATAATTTCATCCATGCAACGAGCCCTTGTTAGTCTCATCCATCACACTTAATATTAATTTATAATTTAAAGCCTCTTAATATAACAATCAATCTTTCATCATTCCCGCGCTGTTTGCGTTCAGGAATAACTGAGATGAATTTGTGTCGGTTTGCCACTCTCCTGCTTTGTCAATAATTTCATCCATGCAACGAGCCCTTGTTAGTCTCATCCATCACACTTAATATTAATTTATAATTTAAAGCCTCTTAATATAACAATCAATCTTTCATCATTCCCGCGCTGTTTGCGTTCAGGAATAACTGAGATGAATTTGTGTCGGTTTGCCACTCTCCTGCTTTGTCAATAATTTCATCCATGCAACGAGCCCTTGTTAGTCTCATCCATCACACTTAATATTAATTTATAATTTAAAGCCTCTTAATATAACAATCAATCTTTCATCATTCCCGCGCTGTTTGCGTTCAGGAATAACTGAGATGAATTTGTGTCGGTTTGCCACTCTCCTGCTTTGTCAATAATTTCATCCATGCAACGAGCCCTTGTTAGTCTCATCCATCACACTTAATATTAATTTATAATTTAAAGCCTCTTAATATAACAATCAATCTTTCATCATTCCCGCGCTGTTTGCGTTCAGGAATAACTGAGATGAATTTGTGTCGGTTTGCCACTCTCCTGCTTTGTCAATAATTTCATCCATGCAACGAGCCCTTGTTAGACTCATCCATCACACTTAATATTAATTTATAATTTAAAGCCTCTTAATATAACAATCAATCTTTCATCATTCCCGCGCTGTTTGCGTTCAGGAATAACTGAGATGAATTTGTGTCAGAATGACAGTTTTGTAAGAATGACAGTTGACAGACAAGTGATCGTCAAATATTCTTCTTAGTTTTTGACGCTAGCTGTCATAGATGCGACGCTTTGGCGACGCTTGTGTGAGCCTTTGTCAATACTTTTTCGTACATTTTGTATGGAAACGTCGCGATGTCAAACGTCAAGCGTCATGCCCTACGTCCTATGTCCTTTCCTTGTCCTCTCTATGGAGTTTGGGGCTTAGTCTTATCCATTACACTCAATATTAATTTATAATTTAAAGCCTCTTAAAATAACAATCAATCTTTCAACATTCCCGCGCTGTTTGCGTTCAGGAATAACCGAGATGAATTTGGTCCCGGTTTGCCACTCTCCTGTTTCGTCAATAACTCCATCCATTTAACGGGCCCCTGTTAGTCTCATCCATCACACTCAATATTAATTAATTTAAAGCCTTTTAAAATAGCAATCAATCTTTTTCGTCGCGTTTTTTTATCCATACTTTAGTCCTCATCTCATCACACTTGTTAATGATAATCGTTACCAATATTGAAGGTGAAAGTGTGTATGTCATTCCCACAGGAAGGCCGAAAGAGTCGCGGTTGGGATTACGTTGTCACAGCTTTAACATTTGCTTACGTATGAAATGATTACTCTCGGCAGTGCTTCGGAAGCCTTAGGAAGATATTGCCGATTCGCAGCTAATACTTTTAAAAACAATAGTACTGTTTTTTTGTGTGTGGCGAACCAGTGCTGTGTCAAACCGGGCCTAACATGATGAATGAAAGGTCACGTACAAAGAATCGACGGAATTAGAGGAGCTACAGTGTAATCCAGATTGACGAACTTTTAATAGCGTGGGTCGGAAACCCTAGCCAGCAGCCGGCCCGGGGGAAATCATGTGGATGTGACACCTCCTCAGCATGTTGACCGAGTTATGCTGACAGTTTAGTGTTTGCCCAACAACCTCCTTCAACATTAGTACACAGATTAGATTACATGCCACGCGTATTATCATTGTAAAGTTGAAAGTAGGTAGTCCGGTCGAAAAGCATGGAAGTAGATTTCAGTATTTCTTCGCTGCTTATTTGAAGACTGAAAATGTGTTTTATTGTGGCAAAAACAAAGACACTGCCTTAAACTCTACAGTTCCGCTAGAAGAACTGCACCGATAAATAAAGCTATCCGGCGGCAGATCGATCGCATTTCCATGTATGTCGTATACGTTCGTATCGTCATATCAACTGTCAGCTATCTCAAAGTCTATCTAGCTATCATCCAATCAAATCCGGTTCCTACCCATCGCATTCGCTTTATATGTCGTTTTCGTATCGTCGTATCAACTGTCAGCTAGCTTCAGTCTATCCAGCTATCATCCAATCAAATCCGGTGCCCAGATATCCGTCACTCAATCCGAACTCTGATAACTTATTAAGGTTAGTGAATCTGGGACGTATTCAAGTAGAAAGTAGGTAGGTCAGAAAGCATAGAAATTTGCTGCTTATTTAATGAGTTTTATTTTGCCAATAACAAAGACTGCCGCTGCAGTTCCGGTATAAGAACTGCACCGACAAATAAAACCAGCCGGCGGCAGATAGATCGAATTCGCTTTGTATGTCGTATTCGTATCGTCGTATCAATTGTCAGCTAGCTCAGTCTATCCAGCTATCATCAAATCAAATCCGGGTCCCAGATATCCGTCACTCAATCAAAACTCTGATAACTTATAGGGTTAAGCAAAGGGTGAACCTGGAATGTATTCAAGTAGAAAGTAGGTAGTACAGGAAGCATGGAAATAGATTTCAGCTATCCATATGGACAGAAGCCAATTAAAAAAAAAATTGAATAGATTTCAGCATTTTTTTGCTGTTTAAAGACTGCTCTGCAGTTCTGATTTAAGAACTGCACCGACAAATAAAACTTGCCGATGGCAGATCGATCGTATTCGCTTTGTGAGCCGTATTCGTATCGTCGTATTAACTGTCAGCTAGCTCAAAGTCTATCCAGCTATCATCCAATCAAATCCGGGTCCTACCCATCGCATTCGCTTTATATGTCGTTTTCGTATCGTCAAATCCGGATCCTAGATATCAGTCATTCAATCCGAACTCGTAATAACTTATAAATTGTACGGAAAACAAGCAAGAGGAGTTCAGAAAACATGGAAATAAATTTCTTTGCTGTTCATTTCATGCATTTTATTGTAAACAAAGATAGTAGTTCCCACTCTGCGGTTCCGCTAGAACTGCACCGACAAATAAAACTTGCTAGCAGATCGATCGAATTCGCTTTGTGAGACATATTCGTATCGTCGTATCAACTGTCAGCTAGCTCAGTCTATCCGACTATCATCCAATCTAATCAAATCCGGGGCCCAGATATCCGTCACTCAATCCGAACTCTGATCAACGGCAAACAAGCAAGAGGGTGAATTTGGGACGTTGAACATACAATCACGCATCAGGTGTAAATAGGTATAGGAAGGAGGTATAGTCTTCTAAGATTCTAGCAGTAAAAAGGTATCTTTTACTTTTTAAAATAAAATGTTCACGTAGTTTTTTAAGGTACTACTCGCGAGTTGAAAAAGATTAAACCTTCTTTAACTTAGTAAGAGGATCACACGTTCTTTGTAAAGGTACTACGTGACGGCTATTCAGCAAATTTAAGTCTGTCGTGACTAGTTTCTCTAGTTAATTCTTAGAATTTTATTGTGAACCTGCAGTTAGTTGACCTTCAGGTTATTCGCTACGTAAAAGTCGTCGTAGCAACAGGCTACGGCGTAGCAAGTCTCGTAGATGAAAATGGCTGAGATTGCCTAACCTTGTAACATCTGTAGTGTAAGCTGTAGTGCCGTTTTAACCCCGCGTAGGCTGTGCGACACGGTTAATTGTCATTGCCATCAAAACAGCCTAAATTAACATCCGTAGTACCTATTTGTATCCTCATTCATTAGCCTTAATGGTTCCATAAACTCTCAGAAAGTGTGTACTTAAATTTAAACTTTATATTCCTTTTAAAACATTTACTCGTAAAGTTTAAAACAATGTCTTCATCCATTTAATTTTCACAATAGATATGACATCTTCGCCGCGAAGCTTAAGGCGCCGATGAAAGCAAACTTTTACGCGTTGGACTTTACGGTCCTTTGTATGCTTCCATAAAACTCTTCTAATTAGTTTTTTATTGTACAAATAGCGAGAAAGTGGGTCAGCACGCCTTCTACGATCGATAGCGCGTTCGTTTCACCTTTGCGGGCACATTTCACATTTTTAACTTGTTGATGGATTGCAATTCTAGGAAGAGGTACTCAACTCGATTAAATTTTCATATGAAAATTACTGCCGGCGACGTTGAACAGCCTCGACCGAGCAGTCATACGTCGCGCTGTCGCCTATGCCACTCAAGTATGTTTCACGAGTCAAAATGATGTGATTTGTGATTCAGCTTTTAGGTATTTTATTTAAATTTTGAAGATGTAATAATAAGATAACATTATAAGTTAATAGTAAAAGTTATAAGGTTTTTTTTTATTCTTTTTAGCGCATCCAAATAAAAGCTTGTTTTAAAAATGATTTTACCTAAAAATATTTAATTTTTATTAATGTACATTATTATCTATCTAACATTAGTAGTAGTATTTAATGAGAAATTCTCCTAGATAAATCTACTTCTACACTCGCAAATACTACAAGATGATATAGTCTTGTTTGAGAATATCACAGAGAGCTCGCCCGGGGGAGAAACCCTGCCTTCTAGACAAGATAGTGCTCGTGACCATAATCCGCAGTGCTATGATTAGAAATGTATTGTTGGAAACAAAGACACAAAGGAAATCTGATATTTGGCTTTATATTATTCAACATTTGAACCTTAGCAGGATTGAAATGTTGTAGGACTCTTATTACGAGTGCTAGTAGGATATTAAAGAGACAAAAACCCAAGTTGAGACATTTCTTTTTCAGTAGAGGTATAATAAGGATGAAAAATATACAGCAATACCAGCAATTTTGTTTAAGTATGTTTTCGGATCTAAAATGGCCACAAAGTTATAGTGAACGGTCAATCAATCTCATATAACTTCCGTTAAGCGCAAACGATTACTATTCCCAGTCTAGAAATACAGTGGCCATATAAAACGGGATCGCAATAAACTGACAATCTGACAAACTAGCCTCGCAATCTTATAATGTGGCAAGCGCCGAGGGAAATCCGCAACTTCATCTGTTCTCATGGCCGTAATCTGAAGTGCACACAGCGCTTTGATTAGATCGCCCTCAGTCACTATAGTGCAGATATGTATGTATACATATCTACTGCACTGGTGCATCTGCCTCGCTTATGTACTATCACTAACTGGCGCCCAGCAAGGGGCCTTAAATTTTTCTTGAATGGTACCTATTCCTAAGGATAGAGAAGTAAGTGAGCGTATAAACTGGAGTAACAATAAAACCGAGAATCTGACAGTGATCTTAAAACGTGGCAAGCAAACCCGCAACTTCATCTGTTCTCATGGTCGTAATCTGAAGTGCACACAGCGCTCTGATTAGATCGCCCTCAGTCACGACATATCTACTGCACTGGTTCATCTGCCTCGCTTATGTACTATCACTAACTGGCGCCCAGCATGGGGCCTTCGATTTTTCTTGTGAATAGTACCTATTCTAAGGATAGAAAGGTAAGTGACCGTATAAACTGGGGTAACAATAAAACCGAGAATCTGACAGTGATCTTAAGACGTGGCAAGCAAATCCGCAACTTCATCTGTTCTCATGGTCGTAATCTGAAGTGCACACAGCGCTCTGATTAGATCGCCCTCAGTCACTACATATCTACTGCACTGGTATATCTGCCTCGCTTATGTGTTATGTTACTATCACTAACTGGCGCCCAGCATGGGGCGTTCAATTTTTCTTGAATGGTACCTATTCTAAGGACAGAGAGGTAAGTGACCGTATAAACTGGAGTAACAATAAAACCGAGAATCTGACAGTGATCTTAAAACGTGGCAAGCAAATCCGCAACTTTATCTGCTCTCATGGTCGTAATCTGCAGAGCACATAGCACACTGATTAGATCGTTCTCAGTCACTACGTACCGTATTCAACTAGTGCATCTTATGTAGGTGTGTAGCTTAGTTTTAGAGTATACATAGGTAAGTGCTATCAATCACTAACTAGCGCCCAGCGTGAAACATAACAAGTTTTTTTTTCTATTTGACACGATTAAAAAGTACCTTGCCAGGATGAACCCACAAAAAACTGTAAAACTTCCTAGCAATTTTCATAAAGTAGCGGTTACCGAGAACTTTACTTTTCTCGTGTTGATCAGCAGAACACACAGCGCGTGGTGATTAGATTTGCTTCCACAATACAAGTTTCTGATCAAGGGACTATTATTAGAATCCCCCTATTGGATGAACTGATTGAGCCGCGAGGCTTATCCCGCACCTAAATAAAGCCGAACAAACCTATTGTTGAACTTTTCTCACAATCTTCTTAGTAACAGTCAATAACATTAGTCTAAATAGTATTCACGTCTCAAAATTTGGAAATATTTGCTTTCCAAATATCCTTTATTATTATAACAGCGTTGGATAAATCTTCAGCAGCAAATAGCTGAAATTGCCGAGTTAGTGGAAAGAGCGCCACATTTTCCGCACTCACCAAATGCGATAACTTTATTGAATCACGTTTAATATACGAAGCCATTTTCTGGTAGCATACCTGACTTATGTCAGCGATTTACAACACGTTGGAACGTCACGTAACATAATATTTTTTCATAGCCTGTAAAATTAGGTTCTAAAGCAAAGATATCGCTCTTAATGGTTATACGTGAACCTACAATGATGTTGTATTTAGTAATATCTGGATTGAAATACCAGGTATCACTATAAATCAGCCTACGAGCGAAGGATAAGTACCTATATCCCAAATTGTCGCATTACTTAATACGAGATTCCTAGCGCTCGCAAAATATGACTTCTTTATTAAATCACATATCGCCCCAATGTTATTTACGGCTCCCAGGCTTTTACCTACCATATATCGCATTTTGAATATGTGGGCGAAGCTAAATGTATCGAAGCTTCTAGGTGCCTTCTTATGGCGAACGTAAGAGGATTGCGCTCTTCTAAGAGATATTCAAGCTTTTAAGATTACCTACGCTTTTAACATTAAGTTCAATAGAAACTAAGTAAATACTATACTGCAAAATATAAAGAACAAAATAAAACAGCTTGAAATAGTACCTACTGGATTATTTACAAACTCTCTCTTTTATTTATAATAGTTACTGAAAAGAAAATCAATGAGAAAAGAAAAGTGTTTCAGCCCTATTTATACAAAAATATTGAGTGATAGCCATTAGGCATTCACGAGAAGGCGCCTCGTCTCGCTTTGTCGGTAATTTGAAACTTTTCAATCTTATCTCACCGGAACAAGGTAATAAATATTTAAGGTAAATTTCTTTTTATCCTCAAAAATTGTAATGGATCTTAGAGCTCATCGTGACACGAATCAAATATTCATGGATTAATTATGTCGGTCAAAGGCGCTCTGCTGTTTGCCTATTTGGTCTTAAATATGTAGGATAAAGATTACGCTTTATACCAAGAATTTATGTCTAAATATTACTCTATAATTTGCTTACACTTCACAGGACGGTGTTTCTACGAAAACAGGGAATCAATTCTTGGAATAAGTGCTCACTGCTCACCGTCTAGTTCGGTTTCTCGGAATAGAAATGGGTAACTTTTAATTAAACAACGCTGGATACTTGTCTGTCTCAACTTTAGGTACATTTTAAAGACCAATCAAGTTAAGTATTCAATAAAAAATCATCCTCAACGTTTTCCGATCTTTAATTTAGAAGAAACCTGAACCAGAACTGAATTCCTGTAAGAAAATACTACACGAATTCTTAACACACTAAAACGAAGTCTGCAATATCTTAGCTCTGCAAATTAATTTCGCGCCATTAAGCTTTCGATTTACATTGTAAAAGTAACCCATATTTTCTTTAATTCTTGTGATTGTAACTCATTTAGTAGTCACCAGTTTATTTTAATGTCTTGTAGGTTATTCTGACAACCGCAAAATAGATGGGTACAATTTATACTAACATAACATTTCACGTGTCGGGTATACTAATTCACGTAAGATGTAAAACAACGGGTACTTGTCTGTTCCCTTGCCTACGAGAGTTATAGCATGATAAATTCGGATATACCTACTTATCTTTATGTACGTATGTACTCAGCCAAATAATCGTCTGGAGCTTTTACGAAGTATGTTAAAGGGGTTACCGGGTAATGTATTTCGCGGAATAGTTTTCGAGTAATGTAGGTAATGAAATGGGAAAAGCAATTTATCTAAGTATCCATAATTAACAAGTATATAGCAGCGTTATATGCCGCAACGTTTTGACTATTTCTAAGTTATGTTCAAAAATGTTACAATTTACTTTGGATCAATATTTCACTTATCTTATGATCGACAGGATTAAAAGGACTTAGTAATGTAACCAACTATAACCAAAATTCGCCTGAAGTGTTTAGGTTTGTTTTGCAGCTGCAATGCAAGCAAACGCAGACAGTAGGCCATTATGTTTTGTTCGAAAAATACTACAATGTAAGGCGCAAACTCCACCAAAAAGACGAAGGGCATAGGACGTAAGAATGACAGTTGACAGACAAGTAATCGTCAAACATTCTTCTTAATTTTTGACGCTTGCTGTCATAGATGCGACGCTTTGGCGACGCTTGTGTGTGCCTTTGTCAATACGTTTTCATACATTTTATATGGAAACCGTTTCCAAGCGTCGCCAAAGCGTCGCGATATCAAACGTCAAGCGTCGTAAGGCATGTCCTATGTCCTCTCTGTGGAGCTTGGGGCTAAGGAATGCTTTGTAAAAAGGGAGAAACCTCTTTTCATCTAAATATGACTGTTTTGTTGTAGCCTTTATGTAAGTACGTATAGGATAGGTAAAAAATATGCTAAGAGCATCGTCCCAAATACAAATTGTATTAACAATAGCGTGGAATTTCTCATCTAACAAGTAACTCGATACACGAATTATTAAGATTAATTTAGCTCGCGTTTACCCCATCTCGTATAAATAAAGGATAATGCGAAAGCAATGATTCAAATTACGGATGGATGAATTGAGATTGATAGAGACGGATTTTACTTCAGGGATATGGATTAAGGAGAAGGAAAATGACGTATGAAACAACGAAAATTTCCATATGCTGAACATAGGGTACGCATTTCTAGCATATAGGTATTATCATACACACACCAAAATGATGTGTATCGACAGCCGATGTGGCGCAGTGGTTAGTATGACTGCTTGCCACGCAGAAGGTTCCGGGTTCTATTCCCGGTGGGGTCACTCACAAAGTTGATATTTATCACTTAGGGGATTTGTTCCCAGTCTGGTTAGGACATTGCAGGCTGAACCACCTGAGTGTCCGAAAAGTAAGATGGTCCCGTGCTTCGGATGGGCACGTTAAGCCGTCGGTCCCGGTTGCTGTCTATGATGGCGGTCGTAACACAACCATGTCAGATGCCTGCTACTTGTAGTAGGCGGTTGAAAAATTCTGACACCAGGATTCATCGGGTCGTTGAACGACTCGGTGTCCCACACGAAGAGAGAGAGAGACCAAAATTATTATTGTGGTATGGACGGTATGAAACAACTTGTTTGTTTCAAATATTGACGTTAGCGGGCCGTGCCTCGTGGAAGCCTTGTTTTTGAAAACAACTCCGGAGTTGTGTACACGAGGATACAAATTGGAGTAAATCAATTTGCACGTTCGGTTTTCATTTTAATTTATTCTATAGGTCGTAAATAACTTGCGGTAAGTTTTTTAAACAAGGTTTTAATAAGATTTCACAGCTAGAGTAGGTCATGCCTCTTTGATATTTCTTAAAAATTCTGGGCACCTTATCATCAATTTTCTATTTTACATTCATATCCCTCTGGCTCGGCAATGAGCTCGTTATGCTATACCTCTCGGCTCGCAGCGAGCACTCTCGCGCGCACTTTGACACTTCTCAAGAGCACTCCGCTGACCTGACTTTTTACTATTACTCGAGCAGTATAGAATTGACGACTTCAAAGTTCCAACCTCGTATACCTATAACAGTCGCCGTAATAATATGAATATTGTAACCGTACCTAAAGCTGTGAACTATTATGGTGAAAGAACAAGAAAGTGCATGATTCCAAAAATTATGAATAACATTCCTAATGAATCGAAAGACGAGTCAGTAAGCAAGATAATGTATAAGAGAAACATTAAAACATACTTACTAAAACAAAAATTGGATAAATAGTTACTAAATTATTTTAGAATGATGGCATTTAATTACAGCATAGATAACATAACACTACTTACCTACTTCAGTTGTAACCTACATTTATCTACACTACCTACTTTATGAGAAACCTACCGATACCTAATTAGTGTGTTACTTATGTGTGTATTAGGTATAATGTGATGTAAGCCGGTATCCACCTATTGTTAAATTATATCTAGGTATAACAGGGAGCATTGTGTCTGCCAACAAACTGCCATGCAGTTTGGCGGATTTTTGTTAATTTTTATTTTAATAGTCAAATAAAGGCTTTGAATTTTGAATTTTTTTTTTTTTGACGCTCGAGTGAACTTTACAATGGGCTCCGGTTCCTCTAGTAAACAATAGATATAGATCTCATCAGAGACATTCTTCATTCATTAATGAGTTATGAAGGCAAGAGTGCTCGTTGCGATCCAAGAGGCAGAACATAACGAGCTCATCGTTATGTTCTGCCTCTTGGATCGCAACGAGCACTCTCGCGCGCACTCAGACACTTCTCAAGAGCACTCCGCTGACCTGACGCTCGAGTGAGCTATACAACTAGCTCCAGCTCCACTGGTAAACAAAAGATATAGATCTCATTAGAGCCATTATTTTCATTTATGAGTTATAAAGGTATTGAGCTCGTTATATTCTGCCCCTTGGTTCGCGGCGAGCACTCTCGCGCGCACTCTGACACTTCTCAAGAGCACTCCGCTGACCTGATGCTCGAGTGAGCTTTATAATGATCTCTAGTTCCACTTCAAAACAAAGGATATAGATATCATCAGAGACATTATTTTCATTCATTAATGAGTTATGAATGTATTTAGCTCGTTATGCTATACCTCTTGGCTCGCGGCGAGCACTCTCGCGCGCACTCTGACACTGCTCAAGAGCACTCCGCTGACCTGATGCTCGAGTAAGCTGTACAATGGGCTCCGGGTTCACTAGTAAACAGAAGATATACATCTCATCAGAGACATTATTTTCATTCATTAATGAGTTATGAAGGTATTGAGCTCGTTATGTTCTGCCCCTTAGCTCGCGGCGAGCACTCTCGCGCGCACTCTGACACTTCTCAAGAGCACTCTGCTGACCTGACGCTCGAGTGAACTTTACAATGGGTTCTAGTTCCACTGGTAAACAAAAGATATCAAGGAAAAAAGTCACAATAAGATATTTTAAATTAAAACTATGAGATAAGTACCTATTGAGTTAACTTGGTATTGATATTTCACCATTGTTAAATAGTCGAGCTTATTTCGTCTCTGAAACTATAATTATTGCTTTTGAACTCTAAGTTTCCAGCTCGGGTTCACCTTGTTCAGATGCGCTTAGATTTACGAATATTTTGATTGGAAAACATCCAGGTGTGTGCCTATTGTATGTGCAATAACCTAGATCCAATAAAATAATATATCACAGATCAGTTTTATAAACAGGAACGCGGTAGTAAAGTACGCTTGTTCGCAAAAGCTTTCAGCTTATTGGCTTTAAAACTTAGGACAAAAGGAAACGATTTCCAGTATCCATGATAAAGACCGTTAACTTACCATTTACTGAATGATACTGAATAGGTAATTATAGCGTCTTTATTATTCTAATGGCATCGCCTTACATACATACATACATCACGCCTTTATCCCTTGCGGGGTAGGCAGAGCGTCAACGACCGTAAAAGTACGGTCGTTATCGCCACGTCTGACACATATTTGAGGGCAGTATTAGCTATTGTCGTGTATCGCTATAGTGACAGGTTGTCAGCCTGTCGCCTAAAATTGCAATACACATGATACCCTCGAGTCCTTTAGTCGCTTCTTACGACACCCACAGGAAAGAAATGGGGTGATGCTATTCTAAGCCGGCATCACACGGCATCGCCTTAACACGACTTTATCGTTATTTATGAAAACTTTCTGCAGAGGGAGCCATTAAATCTGCAGCGATGAAACCTCGAGTCTATAAATTTGATTCTCAAAAGCGCTTGCACCGCTAAGTGCACATCTAAGCGTGCTCGGCCGAACAGCACTTAAACCGGAGATCCAATTTGACCGGGACGGGAAGGGAATGACGCTGATATGTCACAATTCTCGGTGACCCGGTTCAAAGGTGTTCTCGATCGAAGACGTATTACCATTAAGTCCCCATCCATCATGGGGGGAGGGGAAATCGTGGAAGCGAGGGTGTGAAAGTGGTACGTTCACAGGTGGTGTTTTAACCTACCTAAATTGTTTTCCGCAGATTGTATCGCATTTTTCTTCGAATAGCAACACTCATGAATAGGTAAAATGGTTTCCTAAATCGTGCATATTGGCAAATGAATCGTTCCAATATCGGGCTGACCATAAATCTGCATAAATTTGCGAAGGCAGACGCAATACTAAACTACAATGAAATTATGCAAGTGATCGATAACTATGGATGCATCTATCTATACTATATCGATAAACAATCTTCTAAAACTTCTATCGCCCTCACACGTCAGTTTTATTATCGGCTACGTTTCAGATTTGATTATGTCGTGTGAAAGGTTGTGTAGTGACCATGGCACTCTATCGACACTCATCTGCCACTCGACTGCCGACACGGCGGCCAGCTCAAAGTCAAACAGGAAATTAAACGCTTGAACTGAACCACAAACAGTTTGATAGGATTAGCTGTGCCAGTGGACATTGATTGAGTGTGAATGAAATGAACGATTTCAATTATTTGCTTCATAAGAATTTCATAATGCAGTCTGCATATTTCTCTGAATGTAGTTCCATACTTTTTGGTCGAGTATGTTTTCGGTTTGTTGGATAGGAAATTTCACCTAGTATGTTGCGGGTGAAGCAGGCTGCAACCGGGGCACGCGGTGTCGCGACATAGTATCCGACACCGCACTTCTACAGAACGGAAATTAACGCGGGAACTCGGACACCGGATCGGCCGTTGGTTTATCTAGCTATGCTAGTTTGTAAATAGACTCGTTTTTATAAATCTCACTGGACGGTTTGTTGGAGATGAGGTTTCACGCAGTACCTTGCGGGTGAAGTGGGCTGCAAGCGGGTCACGAGGTGTCGCGACATAGTATCCGACACCGCATTTCTACAGATCGGAAATTAACGCGGGAACTCGGACACCGGATCAACTGCTGGGTTATCTAGCTACGCTAGTTTGTAAATAGACTCGTTTTTGTAACTCTCACTGTACGGTTTGTTGGAGATGAGATTTCACACAGTGCGTTGCGGGTGATGTAGGCTGCAAGCGGGTCACGAGGTGTCGCGACATAGTATCCGACACCGCACTTCTACAGAACGGAAATTAACGCGGGAACTCGGACACCGGATCGGCCGTTGGTTTATCTAGCTATGCTAGTTTGTAAATAGACTCGTTTTTGTAACTCTCACTGTACGGTTTGTTGGAGATGAGATTTCACACAGTGCGTTGCGGGTGATGTAGGCTGCAAGCGGGTCACGAGGTGTCGCGACATAGTATCCGACACCGCATTTCTACAGAACGGAAATTAACGCGAGAACTCGGACACCGGATCGGCTGCTGGCTTATCTAGCTACGGTAGTTTGTAAATAGACTATAACTCTCACTGGACTTTGTTGGACACTCAGGTTGAGTTTGGCTGCAAACGAGGTAGTATCTTTCTACAGCGCGAGAACTCGGAAACCGGATCGGCTGCTGGCTTATCTAGCTACGGTAGTTTGTAAATAGACTCGTTTTTATAACTCACAGTGGACGGTTTGTTGGAGATGTGATTTCACACAGTACATTGCGGTTGAAGTAGGCTGCATTCGGGTCACGAGGTGTCGCGACATAGTATCCGACACCACATTTCTACAGAACGGAAGTTAACGCGGGAACTCGGACACCAGATCAGCTGTTGGCTTATCTTATGCACCGCTAGTTTGTGAAACACATCTAGCAACTTTGGCGAGACCTATTTTCTGTTGCAAATAAAAGTTTTACTCTATCGTCATTAAATTAATATTGGTGAGGTCGGAGTAAGGCTTTCATTGAACATAACAAATTTAGGTCGGGACGGGTTTATCGGGTCGTTCGTCAAAGAATAAGAATTAATGAAATGCCTACAGCCAGCGATAAAACTCACTAAATGATAGCCTATTTAGTGGCGGGTTTATTGAAGTGGTTATCGATATTTTATTACGTATGCAAACACCGGCCCCCTGCTACGACGCCGTAGGCGAAGCTTTTTTTCTCGTAGTAACCGCTACGACATGGAAACCGTAGCAAAATCTGTAGCCCAGTTAAATTGTTTTATAATAAAATGTTTTCTCCGAACAGCGCCGAGGTATTCTTGGGAACTTGTAATAAATCTATTAACTTTTGACACCTGAGGCTGTGTAGCGAGATAAGACATTTTCCTTCAATTTCATTTTATTTTCTTTCGTAATTGCCTACGTAGTCAAGGAATTGGACTTAAGTTTTATTTAGATTGGTCATGGGCTTAAAAAAGCTTTGTTTAATTGTCTGGATAATGTGCATCATTAAGTTTCCAGCTGTTGCGTTGTTGACTGCATTAATCTTTACACAAAATATGTCACACTTTTATACACAACAGCTTGACATTCAGAGCATACAAAATATGCATTATTGCACAGAATTGTGTTAGTTAACTCACCGTAGGAGGGAGAGTAATGTAATAATCGAATAAAGGCTGAAAGTTTGCCCGACGCCGGAGAAGTGGGGTAACACATTAACACGGTAGAGCAAAGCGAATAATGTACTATCCATTGTTAATAACGAACGCGCCATAAGTTTACCAACAGACAAAACTATGCTTTTATCCCTAATGATGATTTGTGGTTGTCACATACGTACATTACGAACATAAAAATATGCATGTACTTCCCCTGGAGCAGGAAGGTAGAAATAGAAAGTCGACTTAATTTTTACTTAAATGAAGACGTTTATTCAGATAAATTATTAGCCGCTCTTATTTTTTACTTCACAATAAACGATAACAAATTGGTTTATTTTTAAAAACCTTTAAACGAATGGTTCTCTGAAAAGGTCGAGTTATTTTTAACATAATACCGACCCTCTTAAGAAACGAACTTTTTCAAGCTACGTAAAAACACGATACTTGAATCGGATTATATCTAAATCGGCTTATGGTCATGTCTGATTTGACTCAACTACAAGAAAGACTGAACTCGCCCGACTCGAAACGTAAATGGCTGTAAAAACGGCCATTTACACTACGTCTGACAACAGCTTAAGAGTCATTCAGAAGACTGTGTACATAGAGACAATTTGTCAGCCTGTCGCCTAAAATTGCAATACACATTAACTCTCAAAATAAACATCTACTCTAAAAATTTAAACAAACATCAACTCGCAATACACATCAACTCGCAATACACATCGACTCGAAAACCAATAAAAATATAACTTGTGCATGTGTTACTTCAAGGTAAACAAAACTAAACCTATTCGCAAACAAAAAAACTCAAACGTGTATTATAATATAACACTTATTATGCAAAGTCATAGGTATCCCGCAAATACACACGTAACTGTGTTATAAACTCCAACTGTTATGGGTTTTATAATTTTATAACTCAATAACTTTATCCTTAATCATAGTTCTGCTATCAAGGGATATAGTTGCACGCTACGAGCGGTATTATATAACACGTCCATAAACATGTTTTTACGTCCTCTATTAATCCAAGTTCTAGAATTACTTAGCAGCGTGTACAGCGTGCCATAACCGTGGTTATTGAATCGTATTTTATCAACGGGTGTTTTTTGGAGAAACTAATCCGCAAGATGGCGTTATACGCCGTCATAGACTAAGATGGAATAAATGTCAAAATATTACGGTTAATCCCTGAAAGTCTATGGAGGCGTATCTTGCTGATTAGTTACTCCAAACCTCCATTAGGATATTCTGTATGTACCTAGTGAGAGACAGATAGGTTCCAGCGATTCCATACATTACCCGTCCTGATACAAGGATAATGATGTGCGTTTCATAGGTACATTTGCAGCAAGCAGCTTTTATATAAAATCAAATATACTTCATGATAAGAAATCTACTCGAGTTTACCACAAAGTTCACAAAATCTATGTTCAACATTTAAATGCCGATATTTTATTTAGAAATCTTATTTCCCCGGACCCTCGTTGGTTTTTATTCTCTTTCATCCCAGAAAGAGTGCTCCAGGTTTTATTGTTTTGTGCCATAAATAAAAGCTCGACTTCTTTCTACACAATTTCGCAAATGGCGCTCATCATCTAAACGGGGCTGTCGCAATATTTTACTTATTCCATGTTTTAAAAAAGAAAAGCAGGTCTTAACTTCTAAAAACATAAGCTGAAACTTAGGTATCTTAAATATACATTAAGTAGTTATACTATTCTTTAAGCTTTCTGAAAACGCTCAACATTTTTATTATAAAAATTGAAAACTGTTTGTTGAAGTAAATAAATTCTCTTTACATTCATATTGCTTTAAGTTAAGCATTTATGATCTACAATTTCTGTCTTATGTAGGTAGATCATTAATTTTCGTAACGAATAATACCTATGTTCCACGCGGGTAACTTACACGTAAATAAAATACTAGAAGGCACTTTGTTGTTCATATTTAGAAATAGAATTCGAGCTAAAGATGAATACGATTTTCCTAAGCTTATTGCGTCACCGACTTTATATAAAGGTACCTACAGCAATCACGCGGGAATTTGGTTCACTGCGTCGCCTAGCAACCCAAATGAGGGGAAAAAATTTACACGACGCAGGTGAATTTTTCTGTGTAATTTTTCTAAAGTCTCTTAAAGCTGAGATTAAAGTGATTATTACATATAAGTACACATTAGACAGGTACTTACATTGAAGTATGTTATAGAAAATTAGAACAAAAAGTAGTAAATGCGGTTGGGCTGTAGCCCGTGAAATATAATTTACTTCTCCAAATACATCCATATTTGCGATAAACATAAACCTAAACCTCCAAAACCAGAAACATAAACCTCCTTCTGGAGCAGTCGGGTAAATATATACAATTCATAGATATATTATCGGCCAAATAAAGCGACAAAGTTGCTGAAAATGATTCCCAATTAGAAATTACAGCACCCTTATTGCGGGCTGAATTTGAACAAAAGAATAATAAGTATTTCAGTCTCTCTGAGGAAAAGGCTGTCTTCGAAAAGCGATGAGAAACTTCAATGACATCCTTCTAATATGACGACAACAAGAAACTTTCCAGTTTTCAAAGCTCGTTAACGTCAGTACGGATGGCTGACTTGCCGTGACAATTTTATATATCTGGAGCTCCAGAATTTCGGTTACGAGAAACGTTCTGAATTTATTATTTGCCTGATAAATATATGCTCGGTAACTACAATATTCTACTGATTAGACTAAACGAAAATTGAAAATTCAGAATATTATTTTCGCTGAACAATATTTTGTGTGTTACCAAAGTACCGACAGTAGGTCCAAGAAAGTCTAAGTTAAAATATTCAGGTTGCAATTTCAGCATTCAGCTCTTGTTACTGAATCGTGCAATTCATTTTTATACAACAATTCGTTATCAATGACAAAAGAGAAACCATTCGTCAGCTTACTACACCGACATTACAATAAACTGAAACCATTTTTAGTCCCATGTTGGGCGCCATTTAGTAAATAACTAGCACAAGAAGATAATAGGTAAACGACTGCCTGTTCTCATCGTGACAGTGGGGTCCGGTCCGGACGGTGAATTAGTCACGACGAGCAACCGTTCTACACAAAGGAGGGTAGTATCTACTATCCTGTAGACAAAAGCAATGTTATAAATTTAAAATGAATTTAATAATTGCTCACACCGCTTTTGATATTTAGTTGAAACAATAACGACCCAATTAGGTACTGAAATGAAATACCTACTACGCGTATCGTTTTTTGATATGAACTAAACTCCAAGAAATTCTTACTAATTAGTTCGACATGATCAACATGATCAGCAAAATCTACTCCGATTACGTTTAATAAATTAGAGATTATTAAAATTATTAAAGCTAATAATTACGGTAATTTGGAATGCGTATAAAATGTTAATGAAACAGTGAAAATATCTAGTAGGATAACTACTCGAGCTTTACCAACATTTATGATAAAAAAAATGTGTCTGTCAAAAACCCCATGCAAACCTGAGGGAAACAACCGCGGTACGTGGTACGCGGAACTCAATCGCTTGACAATTGAATATTATAGGAAACAATTTGACCCAACGAATGTTATCTCTAAATGATTTGCAAACAAAAGGTTCTATTGTGCCCTCCCGAGTTGAATCGAAACAAATTATATTTCCTAAACTATAGGTTTGACAAGTCATACTGCCATGTAATGTAACATGCTCTAAAGTATCATAAGTGTGTCGCAGACATAAGAGTCATGCCTATACTCAATATGCTAGGATATATTAGCAATTAGCATCTACTACATAATTCAAGTAGTAGGAGTTTGCCAAATAAGGTCATCAAGCTGAAACGATGTAGATGGACACGTGACAAGAATTGAGATTGGTATAGTAGATAAAATAAAAAAGCCGGTGTTATTTTATCAAATACTAGCGGCCCGCCTAGCGGTTTCACTCGCTGCTACTTACCTGTTTTCCCGTAGAAATGGGATCTTTGCCCGTAGTAAAAAGTCCATTAATCCATTCTAGCAGAAGTTACTCATCATGACCATGTGCCAGCAGAGGCGGCCTGTCATGGCGAATAACTTTAACTTTGAAGCCATTACCGTATCTCTTATAGTTTTGATGGGATGCTGGTGGTCTACATCAAGCACTCCAGACCCTCGTGACCATGTGCCAGTAGAAGCGGCCCGTCATGCTGAATAACTTTAACTTTGAAGCCATTACCGAGTCTAATAAAGTTTAGATGGGGTGCTGGTGGTCTACATCAGGTACTCCAGACCCTCGTGACCATGTGCGAGCAGAAGCGGCCCGTCATGCTGAATAACTTTAACTTTGAAGCCATTACCGAATCTTTTATAGTTTAGATGAGATGCTGGTTGTCTACATCAGGTACTCCAGACCCTCGTGACCATGTGCCAGCAGAAGCAGCCTGTCGTGCTGAATAACTTTTACTTTGAAACCATTACCCTATCTCTTATAGATTAGATGGGATGCTTGTGGTCTACATCAGGTACTCCAGATCCTCGATGACCATGTACCAGCAGAAGCGGCCCGTCATGGTGAACAACTTTTTCTATGAAGCCAAGACCGTATCTCTTATAGTTTATATGGGATGCTGGTGGTCTTCATCAGGTACTCCAGATCCTCGAGGGCTGACCATGTCCGTCTTTTATATGATAGTAATATCAGTGCCAAAATTGGCGAGGATCGGTAAAGCGGTTTGGCTAATTTGGGTAATATCTGCTTTATTTCCCCGTTTTCCTGCTGCTAACCGTTTTCCCGTAGGAATGAGGAATTTTCCCGTGGTAAAAAGTAGCCTATGTTACTCAGGGATGTTGTAGCTTTCTAATAGTGAAAGAATTTTGGAAATCGGTCCAGTAGTTTCGGAGTTTATCGATTACATACAAACAAACAAAAAAACAGAAAAACAAACAAAGTTTTCCTCTTTATTATATTAGTGTAGATGTAGATTTATATATTTTATAAGAAATCCATTTTTTTATTTGTTCTGCTTGATATGAATGACTCTAAATATATATACGTAAAGCAGCAGGAAAAAAAGCGACTCAACTCACTTTTGATGTTTGAGACGCCCTTAATGACTATCTATTTAAGTAAGCACAATTTAAGGGTGAGAATAGGGTTGAGCGAAGCGAGGCAATTCTACATACAAAACAAGCGAGAAATGTGTGCGAGGGATGTGTTGCGAGGAATGTGTAGCGAGGAATGTGTTGCGAGGAATGCGTTCCGAGAAATGTGCTGCGAGGTTTCCACTACATAGCATTCCCCCCCGCTCACACATTTCACAGCTTCGCAACGCATCCTCGCTCCGCACATTAATGCGCATTTTGACAGCTCCGCTACGCATCCTCGTACGACACATTTTACTCGCACAGCTCTGGTGGAAACCCCTACACATTTCCACAGCACAGCTACGCATCCTCGTACGACACATTTTACTCGCACAGCTCTGGTGGATTCTCACCCTAAATCGCCATGGCAACACAGCTTGCAAGTCTCAGGAGAGTCAAAGCCTCGAGCATCAAATAAGATTGAATTACCTATCTACCTACTTAAGGTACGTTATTAGCATTGCCATTTTTATGGTGAACACTTTGTTTTGTACATCTTGGACGTAAACCGATCAGATGTAAGGTTTTGTAGGTACCTAGTTTTTGTTTTGTAAAAGACTAGCTGCCCGTCAGCGGTTTCACCCGCTGCAACCTATTATTCCGCGGGAAAAAAGCATTATTCGCCAACAGATGTCGCTGTTAGTTTTCGGCGAAAACGTTTAAAACGCGAATCGGCTCAGTCACGCCACCTATTTCAAAAATATTGGAAAATGCGTGATCCCGTGGGAATGAGTCATTTTTCCGTGGTAAAAAGTATCCTATGTGTTATTCCAGATGCCCTTTTATATTTCTGCAAAGTTTCATGTCAGTCTAATCAGCCGTTTTTGCGTGCTGTCGTAACAAACACACACACAAACATCCGCCTTTATAATATTAGTAGGATAAATGATTCTGTATATCTTGTTTTATAAATTAAAAAGAAATTTTGTACTAGTCAATACAAATATTTATGTGTATTACAATTTTTAGAAGCCTGTATTGTATAAGTATTACGTAGGTAAGCAGAAAGAAACGTACTATACCTTATACTGCTAACCAATAATGTTATAAACTAAAATCACGAATATTGGCTGGTATTAGCAAGACATTTATGTAAACTTAGCCGACTAGCCCACATGTTTCGACAAACTCCAAGGCCAGTTTACATTAGGCATGTTTGCTTTTCATAGTCCATAACTTTGTTCCCATGGGCTGCATCAACAAACATAGCTGAAAGGAATTTTGATGTGATATAAACACGTAGTTGTATTGTACAGAATACGAGAATGAACAAAACAAGGTGGGATAACGTAGGTAGATATGAAAGGAAGGGAATTGATTTTAATACCTAGTACTCTTTTGTTCATCCAGTAAATTAATTTTGTCTGATTTCACCGCGGAAAAGTGTCTTGGCTGACTTAAAAGGTATTCCGTAACCGTATTCACAATTTTGATGGATCAATGATCATATTTGCGCAAAGTAAAAGCAATTGATAATAAAATAACGGAGAGCGAATCTTGTTGATTATTATTATATTTTACGCCGCAGTAGTATGGACGCAGTTTCAAATCCCAGCTGTTGTTAGGTCACTTCCTTACCTGAAGAGATGAATCGAAACAGTTACCTACTTATTTTGCAAATATACTTTTAGTCTTTCGTTCTCTTTCACAAGTTCAGCGTAAAAACTGCACTAAGCTCTAAACTACATAAATATTCTATGCCGATGAGAATTTATATCCTATCCTGTGCTGATAGACGAAGCCGACTTTTTCTACTGACACTTTTTCTGACAAAAGAGTTAAGAGTGTGTCCAACCAGCTGGACAAGCCTCTAGTGCCTAATGTAAGGCGCAAACTCCACCAAAAAGACGAGGGCATAGGACGTAAGAATGACAGTTGACAGACAAGTGATCGTCAAATATTCTTCTTAGTTTTTGACGCTAGCTGTCATAGATGCGACGCTTTGGCGACGCTTGTGTGTGCCTTTGTCAATACTTTTTCGTACATTTTGTATGGAAACGTCGCGATGTCAAACGTCAAGCGTCATGCCCTACGTCCTATGTCCTTTCCTTGTCCTCTCTGTGGAGCTTGGGGCTAATGACTCAAATTATTTAAACGACATTCTTACTGCAATCTCTAATGTCGAATCTTATAACATGTTACCTCCAACATTCTTTGACACTGACTTCAGGTACCCACCTACATCCCTTTCTTTCTCTAGCAAGAAGTTATAATGAAATTCCTTGCCGTTGTACAACCTGAAGGTATTCCCTTACTTTCGCTTTCGCCTGCCTCGTTTTTCGTTTCATCAATTTTGAGCCTGTCAATCTCACTGGAGGGGTGGTGGAATAAACTGTAAGCTTTCACCTGACAGACCTGACTGACAGCAATAAATAAATAAGTTAAAGATGGTACTTCTATCTTGTGTGTAATATGAATATTCTGAATCAGTTCATCCTGAAGATCTACATAATAAAACCAGCTGTGATTAAGTTTCTTTCGAATCCGATTACCCTTCATGATACGAGGTGACAGAAAACATTTACACATTAAAGGTCTTTTTAGGGTTTCGTAGTCTACTAGAAACCCTTATCATTTCAGTAAGTCTGTCTGTCTGTCTGTCTGTATGCCGCGCCCTCATAACTTCGTCAGTTTTGGAGCAATCGACATCAAATTTGGTGTGAAGATAGATCGTGTTGACCAAAATTTAGAAATGTTGAGAATTTTTTTTTTTATTGCTTTTTGGACCCCCTTCCCATACATGTGAAAGGGGGGCAAAAAAAAAAATCTACCTGTAATATTGAGTAGGGTATCGTTGAATAGGTCTTTTAAAACTAAGGGGAGGTTTCTTTGAAACAAATTCTCTAAAATGTTTCTGTCTCGAGATATTTGCTTTTAAAAGGGGCGTTTTTGAGCCATAATTTGTTCCAGCTGTAACTTCTAAAGTATGCATGTTAAAAATTTAAAAAAAATTTGGAATATAGTTCTTAATATGAAGTTACCATGAAAACTATAACGAATACTGTACCACTTAAGATTAAGGAAATAATAAAGTTTTTCAATTTGCGGTTGGTATCCATACAGCTGCAAACAAAAGAGCAACAAAATTAACTTTGTAACGCTGAAAGATACTTAAACGTTGACTGACTACGAAACTCTATTTGTGAGCGTGTCTGACACGCTCTTGGCCGCTTTTTTTATTACTACTATTAAAAATTATACACTGCGGGTTAAAATTTAAATCCGACACCAACTTAGATTTGAATTCGATTCGGTTAGAACTTAGATTAGAAAAACAATGAAGCACATAAGTCTGCCATTGCGGAACACCTACTTGAGTCTGGTCCAAACCACTGGATCGAATTACATAATCCAAAAGTACTTTCGACCGAACGCCACTACATACCAAGACTGGTAAGCGAGGCTATTGAAATCACAAAGTACAAAAATTTCAATAGAGAAGATGGCTTCAAATTGTCAAGTACATGGAATCCAGTGGTAAACTTGTGTAAAAATAAGTTTGTGTCTAAACCTGCAATAAAATCATGCGATACCGTTAGTGTGTGTTGTCGAGATGACTTTCGAGTGAGTACCGATAGTGACCAAAGTGTTCCGAAATAAATTATAAGTAAAAAACATTTTTAAAACTAGCTTTTATTTGGGTGCGCTAAAAAGTATAAAATAATCTATTTACTAAAACTTTAACTTGTAACTTTTAATGGCATTAAATCTACGTCTTCACAATTTATACGATATAAAAGCTTGTCGCGAGATTTAAGTAGGTACTCGTGTGGTGTGACTTAGTTTAAAAGTTTATTTAAGATCATTTACACTGGTTTTCTAATTTATTTATTGATTTAGACACAGGTCAAATCTCGCGACAAGCTTTTATATCGTATAAATTGTGAAGACGTAGATTTAATGCCATTAAAAGTTACAAGTTAAAGTTTTAGTAAATAGATTATTTTATACTTTTAGCGCACCCAAATAAAAGCTTGTTTTAAAAATGTTTTTTACTTATAATTTATTTTTTGCTTTTTAGTAACCTCTGGAAAAAAATTACAACATTCTTCATTGACTTTGAAACTGCGTCCATACGGACTACTAGTGCGAATCTGCGAGGCATCGGTCTCATGACTGTCTTACGACAACTCGGTATGAGTTTCGTCCTCTACGATAAGCTTCTTGTACCCAAGCGGGGCAATCGCTGAACTTTATGTTGCTTCTTCATTGACAGTGCCATGAACAGAAGACTAAAAACCCCAACACAACAACCATTCAACCCCTAAAAATCTGTGCAAAGCGACGTCATTTACCTCACACTAGTATTTATCTTTCATTTGTCTATGTTTTTCACCCATTTAGTAAGAAAACATAACAAACTTAATACGCCATCTAACCTTTAGTCTGTCATATCATATCTGGTTTTATTTTGAGTGACGTAAACGTCACTTTATTTTTCGAGTTATTCTGAAAAATTCCTTTCATTTGATATCCTTATTGTAAAAAAGCATAAAAATTTTATTCTGCCATCTTAAGAAGTCCACCATAGTTACCACCATAGTTAGAATGACGTCAACTTGTAATTCGAATAGGTAATTCTCAGCAAGCCCTTTCATCTGACACTCATATTGTAAATTATCATAGGTGGCCATCTTTAGATGTCCGCCATATTATTTTCTAAATTGTACTCAGCAAGCCCTTTCATTTGACACCCATATTGTAGGAGTGCGTCAAAGATTACTTGTCGGCCATCTTGGATATTCCGCCATATTGGATTTAGAATAACCACACACAATCTAACATGCATTGTCATCTGAGTTAAACGTGTTTACAAAATTTCAGCTCAATCGATTGAGAATATCTGCTTCAAAATTGAGTTGCAAGATTTGACCCGAACAAACATACATACTTACATACACTGCAAGTTAAATAAAAGCTTTTAAAAACGCAGAAGAATGAGGGTAGACAGATATGTTTGCCCTTAGCCGTCACCCGCAGCCACTCCAGTTTACCCGTGATCATGGCGATTGCAACATCGCCGAAATATTGGGTGCTCGATATATCCCTACCGTAAGTTAAAACCCGTTATAATGTCTTATAGTTTTAGTTGTAAAAACATAGTTGTCAATTTATTCAACATATCAGTCTTCACACAATAAACAAATTAATCGGATATTAATAATAGCAATAACGGAACTCTCCATTCAATATTTCATCTAGATATCTTAAATACATAATTGAAGAACGGTTTGAGTTTACAAACGTTTAATCAGTGTCAAAGGCAAACGCTTTAATTACAATTTAATTAATAAAGAAACTCAAGCACATTTTAGAGTTTAGATGAAAAAGCTAAGTTGGTGAAAATGAAACTGTAGTTTAGATTTTAGCAGAATTTCTTTCTCTTCGTTTGTGGGCCGCCGAATCGTCCAACGACCCGATGAACCCTGGTGTTAGTTTTACAACCGCCTACTACTAGTAGCAGGCCTCTGACATGGTTGTATAGCGACCACCATCTACGTAATCATATACAGCAACCGGGACCGACGGTTTAATTTGCCCTCCGAAGCTCGGAACCATCTTTTTTCACGGACAAACAAAAGTTTCAGCCTGTAATGTCCTAACCAGACTGTGAACAAATTCAACACATTCAGAAGTGATAAATAACAACTTTCTGACTGTCCCCATCGAGAAGTGAACCTGGAACCTTCAGCGTCGCGGACAGTAACACTACCTCTGCGCCACACCGGCCTTTTACAGAATAGTAAGATATTTATGTATGACAAAGACACTGAATACGCCGTACATACACTACGAACCTCGTTTTGAATTACGAGGTTCTACTACAAAAGCATAGGAGGAATTATACTAGTATAATTTTAGTAAAAAATGGTTTGATATGGTCCTTGATATAAGTCACCAGACTACGTAATAATCTTGAAATTGGTACATTGTCTCTAGCTAATATAAAAATATTGTCTTGCTTGTTATGAACGCGGATTTTATGAAACCTATCTATTTTCTTACTCTGATACTATATTTACTTTCTCGGGCGTATTGGGAGGACCCTTGTGTGTATTAAATATTTCTTGTAAATATTTTATTAGGAAAGGGTCAATCTCTTGGGGACTAAAACATTTAGGGGTTATTTATAATAAAGAAGATACGTTACATGAAATCTTTGTTTAAATACTTATTCCCATACTTGTGTTATAATTCTGGTAAAGATTTCAGATTTCAAGATATAAATAAAAATAAGTGAATTATTTTTTACTTACCTACGTAAAAAGTCAAGAACAAATCTTTAGTAAGGCAGAAAAGCTTAATTTGTCGTACATTTAATTTTACAAAGTCGTCGTCGCGCTTGTCGGGGCGGCTACGTGCTACGGCGTAGCCCTTTGCTACGGCTACGGTCGTAGCATTTATTAACCAATTACTGTATGTGGGTCAGCTATTAGAGCAGTAATTCCATTGGTGGAATAGCACCACTATAGAAGTAGCTCAAACTACAAGAAAATTGAGAGATGTGGGAAACTAAATTATTTGAAGCAACCACAGAACTAAATTGAATATAGTGGTCATTCGAAAATGTCTTTCATACAAGGTAATCGAGCAGATTATTGGCTGCCAAAACTTACTCTAAATAGGATTCCAATTTAGAGAAGAAATAGCTTTTCTAAGCTATAAGGCTGCACAAAACAGTACAATTTATTCCATTTTCTGACTGTTTTTTTTTGTTCAATAATAACGTATTATTTGATATTAATCTTCTCTTTTACAACAATAATGCCCACTGGCCACTACCAGTAATTCTAGCCAGCATAATAAAGAACTGATTTCACACTACGATTATTCGCCTGGAAAGTTCCAAAGACTAATAACCATATTCGTCCATTGTTAGGTTTTCATCTCATTCAACACGCTCTATCGATATTTTCTTATAGTCCAAGGGAGCAAAGTAGTTAGTGGTTATTGGTTGTGGTATGAGACGGAGTGAAATGGCATCGGATACCATCAAGAGACCAACTATTGCTATAAAATTGTAGCGGACATTCGCTTTAGTATGCGAGATGTCGTTAAAGATATGGCTAGTGCATTTCAGGTATGCAATAACAATTTCAAATTTACGGATTTTATTAGGTTCTTAAAGATATAACGAGATATTCTGTCCGAGCTAGTTAGTAAATGGCTTTGGACATTGTTTCACGTCAAATAAATTCCTGCAATAGTAAAACCACTTATTGAACATAATTGAAAAAAATAAACTGAAAATCTCAACCATCCGTATCCAAACGGCCTTGAATTGCTTTCGTAAACGATTCAACTACGTAATTACGAGTATCACGCGAGTAATAAGTAATTCATTGCCCATTCTGCCATCAATCAGTAATGTAAGCTGCGTGTCCTGGTGGCCTATGAATGTTGTAGTGCTCTGTGCACAAAGCGAAAGATAATCTCCGAACATGCTACCGACTGTCAGGTCATGTCAGGTGAAAATTTAATTTCACACTTGTGACAGCACTACCAGGAATAGGTGGCATGTTAGGCTGGTTCAATACGAGTAGTTTTACCTTAGAAAGTCATCATTGGCCTCATTCGTCTTTGACAGGCTGAGGCAAGACTTTTTATGGTTATATAAGCCGATACGGGAGCGGCATGACTTTCCGCACGCTCTACAAGTGAAGGTGGAATTGGAGATGTCTTTTCTGCCTTTTTTAATAAGACCAGAGAACCATGCATTATTGTGAGTTTTACGCCCAGGTAACTAGTATTTCATTGCCCATCTGCCATCAATCAGTAATGTAAGCTGTGTGTCCTGGTAGCCTATGAATGTTGTAGTGCTTGTTGTTTTGTGCACAAAGCGAACGATAAGCTCTGAACATGCTATCGACTGACAGATGGGGTTTTCATTTCACACTTGTGACTTGTGACAACGCTACTGTAAGCTTTGGTGTGATGTTACGCTGGTTTAACACGAGTAGTTTGACCTGAATAAGTCATCATTGGCCTCATACGTCTGTGACAGACGATTCGTTCGGTGTCTGAGGCAAGACTTTGCATGGCTACTTAAGCCGATACGGGAGCGGCATGACTTTCCGCACGCTCTACAAGCGAAGGTGGAATTGGAGGAGGAGGTATTTACTGTCTATTATTAGCAAGACCAGAGAACCATGCATCATCGTGAGTTTTACGCCCCGGTAACTAGTAACTCATTGCCCGTCTGCCATCAATCAGCAATGTAAGCTGCGTGTCCTGGCAGCCTATGAATGTTGTAGTGCTTGTTGTGTTGTGCACAAAGCGAAGGATAATCTCCAAACATGCTACCAACTGTCAGATGGGGTTTTCATTTCACATTTGTGACAACACTACTGTAAGCTTTGGTGTCATGTTAGGCTGGTTCAATACGAGTAGTTTTACCTAAGTAAGTCATCACTGGCCTCATACGTCTTTGACAGATGATTAATTCAGTGTCTGAGTCAAGACTTTTCATGGCTATATAAGCCGATACGGGAGCGGCAGGACTTTCCGCACGCTCTTCAAGTGAAGATGGAATTGGGGACTGGCACATGCATGTTTAGATGTCTTTTCCGCCTTTTGTTACCGAGACCAGAGAATAATGCATCATCGTGAGTTTTACGCCCAGGTAACTAGTGATTCATTGCCCGCCTGCCATCAATCAGTAATGTAAGCTGCGTGTCCTGGCAGCCTATGAATGTTGTAGTGCTTGTTGTGTTGTGCACAAAGCGAATGATAAGCCCCGAACATGCTACCTGTCAGATAGGGATTTCATTTCACATTTGTGACTTGTATTGTGACAACGCTACTGTAAGCTTTGGTGTGATGTTGGGCTGGTTCAGCTGTAATCATGTTTTTTATGACTACCTACTGAGTGATGACTACGGCGTAAGCTCCACACAGTAGACGTGAGACGTAAGATGACATCTGTCAAACAAGTGATCATCGGAGAAGTGAGACGTGCGACATCGCGACGCTTGAATCAGTTTCTATGTAAACTGTATAAAATAGAAGAAATAAAGCTACACCCGTGAGACGCGCGTCGTATCGATAACGGCTGGCGATCGCTTGTCTGACAGATGTCATATTGCGCGGAGCTCGACCCTTACTAAGTCGTTGGTCCTGATGAAGACATTTTTCAGTAAAGTAAAACCGCAAGGGATAAAGGCGTGATGTATGTATGTATGTAAAACGCTTTTCCGTATTAAATTCAAGTGAAAACTTTAAAAACATATTTTTAACAACTGACACACTTGTTACCTTACCATTATCATGTCAAAATGCCTTTACAATGTTACGTAGAGATAAAGATTAACTATGCATGCAGAGCTACGGATCCGCCTAACCGGTCCGTGTAATCTGTGGTTAATCCCGGCTTGACTCTCAGTTAAGGCTCGCGATGAAAGATTTAATGCTGTTTTTCAGCGGTTTAAATGAATATTTTAAGCAATGGCGAACCGATTCCTAAATTTTTCTTGATGTTTTTTAACCACACAAGGTCATCATCGTATAAGGGAACTTCAATGTCTTGTCAATCAATGAAATCACAAAAAAAGAGTTCCGCCACTCTTTCTCTTGTCGGTCTCTTGATAGTATCCGAATCAATAGCTAAAAATCGGTCAAATAGTCTAAAAGCAACCATCCATGCTCAATGTCATAAGAGGTGTAAGTTTATAAAGAGAGGGTTGTAAAAGCTAGAGCTACAGCTGATTTTAGGCCGACTGCCCAATAAGCATATTACTCCATTTAAGAGTACACATTTAGTGTACAGGTGTACTTGAAGCATTATTTCAGTTCACTCGTAATCTATAAGCTGCATTATTGCAATTGATTACACCTTTACCTATATAAGGGACTTATAGGAGTGTAGATTTGTACTTATATACAACAATCGGTGTTATAATGGTCTAAGAACGATCCCTTAGTCAGCCGTCTGACTAAGAGCATTATAGGGGGGTAGAGTTACGGCAACAGCTGTTTAACGGGCTACTTGTGGGTTTTTATAGAGCTAGCATATGACAGTTGGTATTATAATAGTCTTAAAATGATCCCTTAGTCAGACATCTGACTTAGAGCATTATAGGAGAGTAGAGTTACGGCATCATCTGTTTAACGGGATACTTGTGGGATGTTATAGAGCTAGCATTTTAATAGAACACATGTGGATTGTTATACAGCTAAAGGCTGTTATGTTTACTCATTTTGGATTGTTTTACAGCTATTATCTGTAGTAGGAGGTATTTGTGTACATTAAAATAACCTTTTTTTGACTTCTGCATAGAAGAGTACAATTAACCCTGAAGTACAATCTTAAAGCTGTACAAAAGTTCACATCAGAATTAATGTATAGGCCTTGGCTCCGTAGTGGTACAGACGTGGGACTATATATGTCGCAGTACGATGGCAGAATCAGGTTTTTGGCCAAAAACCTAGGTTTTTGGCCAAAAGCCGGCATATGGCAGAATCGTAGACTTCCTTCGGCCATCGTCCTAAGCTGATCCAGGTTTTTGGCCAAAAACCTAGGATTTTGGCCAAAAAACTAGGATTTTGGCCGAAATCCTAGATTTGTTTATTATTATGGCTTTTATTGCATTTCGGGGGAACTTCTTCGTCTTCGAGTGGTACACCAAGTTGCCCAACGAGCCGATGGACCCTGGTATCGGAGTTTTCAACCGCCTACTGCAAGTAGCAGGCCTCTAACATGGTTGTGTAACGACCGCCGCCTAAGTGATCATAGAGAGCAATCGGGACCGACAGCTTACCGTGCCCGTGTGGTTCGGGGAAACGAGGAGTGGAGTGGTACTTTATGCACCTCCCTCTGATCTTTTGAGGGTAGACTTGGACACCGTAAATGGACACCCTGAAAGACGGGGGGTAACATCAGACAGTCTGAACAGCAGGATTGCCTCGGCTTTCCTGAAGGGCAGGGGGGAGCATCAGACACCATAAGAGCAGGATGTACCACTGAACGCTCTAGAGGATTGGTGGTAGCGTTGGACGCCCTGGAGACCAGGAGGCAGCGTCTGACCCCAAGAAAATCCAATGCCCGTCATCTTACATCCTCCAGAGTGTCCGACGCTACCTACGCCCTCCAGAGCGTCTTACGCTTCCTCCCTCCCTCCAGAACGTCCAATGCTACCTCCTGCCTTTCGAGGTGTGTGCCCGAACTACACGGGCACGTTAAGCCGTCGGTCTTTATGATCACTTAGACGGCAGTCGTTACACAACCATGTCAGAGGCCTGCTCCTTGCAGTAGGCGGTTTAAAAACTCTAACCCCAGGGTTCATCGGGTCGTTGGGTGACTTGGTGTACCACTCGAAGAAGAAGAAGTTCCCCTGAAATGCAAAAAAGCCATAATACTAAACAAATCTAGGATTTCGGCTAAAATCCTAGTTTTTTGGCCAAAATCCTAGGTTTTTGGCCAAAAACCTGGATCAGTTTAGGACGATGACCGAAAGAAGTCTACGATTTTGCCATATGCCGGCTTTTGGCCAAAAACCTAATTCTGCCATCGTACTGCGACATATACATACAACGGCATTCTAACGGAACACATGTGAACCCTTATACAGCTCATTGCGTTATATCGGAAATACAACAGTTCACTTAGCCGTATTTCATTTCCACCATTTTGTTCTACTAACCTAAAATATTTGCCAAAGAAATTTCCAAAATTATCATGTAGATTTAATGCAAAAAACGCAAATTGACTGGTTAAGTTTTGATTTTATGTTATTACTAATTGCCATGGCATGATTTTAAAGCCCAATATATCAATAACTTAAAATAATACTTTTTCCCTCAGTGATTTAAATAGGTACTTTAAATTAAATATCGCGTTTTTACCGAGGCGCGTGAATATTTTAGCTATAAATATGTATGTATTTCACAGTAAATTTCCGTAAACACATTTCCGTGATATTTAACACTATTTATTAGCTTAAACAGGTACACCAGTAATAGCAATGAAGAATGGAGATATTTATATTGTGTTTTCTGTGGCACTGACAATTCAAACAAATAATATTATGGAAATAAAATAAAATTAGCGATATAAAAGACACACCGTGGTTCTTAGGTAGCCTAGGGGTACATTTGTCGGATTTTATAACTGTGAAGGCTGTGTAATTAGCCACTTGTTACTATTTATTACACTCATGGAAATTGTATGGTTCACACTGGGTCCAATATAGTACCGTAAGTCAGCCTTAAGTTCGGCGTTACCGCTTAAACTACTATTATAATGCTATTATACTGCTATTGTACAGCCATAGTGGAACTTAAAGCTGTCTAATTTGTGCCCAAACGGGTTCTATTAGGGAGTTATAGCAAGCTATACAGCCCTTGTACAGCTTACTTATACAGCTTGAGGAGTACATGTGAACCACTTTACATCTTTTATAGAACCCCGAATGCCACTTGGGTGCATTCAATGGTTGCGTAATCCCTTCCAGAGTATCGGTCCATCAACCCACATCAACATAACATAACACAATTCTTTATTGCACAAATACAAGGAATAGTACAACAGAAAAACACAAGCAAAAGAAACAGTACAACAGGCGGTCTTAATGCTAGGTAGCATTCTCTACCAGGCAACCTTTGGGTGGAAGAGAAAGTGCGACAATGGAAGCGGGATAGTGCAAATTAAAGCTATCCGACATGTGGCCGCTATTCTTCTTCTAGACTTGGCTTCTAGAACACTGCTAAAAGTCAAGCGTGATAATTTACCACATACACCTCAAAATAATTGAGTCCTGTTAAAAGCTGTGCGATAATTGGTGGACGGGTTTGGTCCCTGGTCTACATTTAGCGGACTCAAAGCGATTATGAGCCGTTTAATTGAAGCCCAACGGAACACGGTTTTTAGCCCGTAAATACTTAAAGTGAAAGCTAAGTTTAAGCTGAATCCTGGCTCTTGTAGCAAAATTATACTGTGAAATGGTTTAGACTATTTAAAGTACTGCTAATTCGTAACGATTTTAAGTTTTACCGCTCAGTATAGCGATGCAATACAGAAAATATAATAAAGCTTAGCGCAATAATTCTCCACATTGACATCAAAATAATTGCGTCTTGTTAAAAGCTGAGCGATAATTGTTGGACGGGTTCGGTCCCCGGTCTACGTTTAGCGGACTCAAAGCGATTATGAGCCTTTTAATTGAAGCCCAACGGAACACGGTTTTTAGCCCGTAAATACTTAAAGTAAATGCTACATTTTAGCTGAATCCTAGCTCTTGTAGCGAAATGATACTGTGACATGGTTGAGACTATTTCAAGTGAGTACTACTAATTCGTAACGATTTTATTTAAAGTGAAAGCTACATTTAAGCTGAATCCGGGCTATTGTAGCAAAATGGTACTGTGAAATGGTTGAGACTATTTCAAGTAACTACTACTAATTCGTAACGATTTCAAGTTTTACCGCTCTGTATAGCGATGCAATAAAGAAAATATAATAAAGTATAGCGCAATAATTCTCCACATTGACATCAAAATAATTGCGTCCTGTTAAAAGCTGTGCGATAATTGGTGGACGGGTTTAGTCCCCGGTCTACGTTTAGCGGACTCAAAGCAATTATGAGCCGTTTAATTGAAGCCCAACGAAACACGGTTTTTAGCCCGTAAATACTTATAGTGAAAGCTACATTTTAGTTGAATCCTGGCTCTTGTAGCGAAATGGTACTGTGAAATGGTTCAGACTACTTTAAGTACTACTAAGTCGTTACGAATTTAAGTTTTACCGCTCTATATAGCGATGCAATGAAGAAAATATAAAGTTTAGCGCAATAATTCTCCAGTTCACCACATTGAAATAAAAATAATTGCGTCCTGTTAAAAGCTGTGCGATAATTGGTGGACGGGTTCGGTCCCCGGTCTACGTTTAGCGGACTCAAAGCGATTATGAGCCGTTTAAGTGAAGACCAGCGGAACACGGTTTTTAGCCCGTAAATACTTAAAGTGAAAGCTACATGTAAGCTGAATACTGACTCAATTGGTACAGTGCAATGGTTCAGACTATTTTAAGTACTACTTAGTCGTAACGAATTAAAGTTTTACCGCTCTGTATAGCGATGCAATAATGAAATTACAGGGTGTCTCGGTTATCGTGGTCCAAAGAAAAAATCTAGACTCTGGATATCCTAAGTTACCCATAATAGCCAAAAATATTGTTCAATATTAGAAGAAAAAAAATTAATCTCCCATACAAATGCTGTATCAGGCAGCAAAATTAGTATGGGAAGGCCATTTTTTTTTTAATTCAAATATTGAACAATTTCTATGCTATTATGGTAGCTTAGGATGTCCAGTCTAGATTATTTCTTTGGACCACGATAACCGGGACACCCTGTATAATAAAGTTTAGCGTAATAATTTACCGCATGGACCTCAAAATAATTGCGTCCTGTTAAAAGCTGTGCGATAATTGGTGGACGGGTTCGGTCCCCGGTCTACGTTTAGCGGACTCAAAGCGATTATGAGCCGTTTAATTGAAGCCCAACGAAACACGGTTTTTAGCCTGTAAATACTTAAAATGAAAGCTACGTTTAAGCTGAATGATACTATGAAATGGTTGAGGCTATTTCAAGTAACTTACTACTAACTTGTAACGATTTTAAGTTTTACCGCTCTGTATAGCGATGCAATACCTTTACCTTTACAGCCACAACAGTCCACTGATGGACATGGGCCTCTCCCGTGTTGGGGGGTATTGCCATACTCACCACGCTTGGCAGGCGGATTGGCGAGCGCAGTGCAAGGTGTTTAAATGCACAGGGAACGCTGCTGCCCATTCCCTGGATAATTATCGTATCGTAGCGTAGCTACAGCGAAATTTAAAGTTCCCACGTATTTTATTTGTTTTTATTCATTAAAACTAACTTATTCATAAAAATTTACAAGAAAGTGAATTGTTTTTACAGTGACTATTGTTTTGAAATATTATAAACAGTGATAAAATGGCACAAAATACAAAGGCAGCAGTGGAAAGGTTGGTGGCCGTTATTTCGGATTTATCTTCGCAAATATCGCAAATGGACACTAAATTAGATGATTGTCATCAACTAATCCACACACAAAAACTTTGTATTGAGAAGCAAGAAGAAAAAATCATGTGCATGTCTAAAAAACTAGACCTTTTATCATCGGTTCAAATAAAGTACCAAGCACCTCAAAACTTGAATTCTGAGCCCAAAACACCCCTTAACACAAAACCAAAAAACAAAAAGAAAGGGAAAGGTAAACAACACCACTCACCTGGTTACAAAACAGCTGATTCATCGGATACGAGTGCACTGTTTAACACCACATCACAACTCGGCAAAGTACCAGCAAAACTGCAAGTCATGAATGCACTGAACGACTCTGGTCCGCAAGGTCTCACTGCATTCCAGTCTTCGGTCAACGTGACTATTGAATCGCCAAGTCCACCGATACAAAACCCGGACCGAGGAACGTATGCTTCGTCGTTGGCGGCGGCAGGAACGTCGGGAGTGGGTCCCCAGGGCACGAAGTCCCTGAGTGCTGCTCCACCACGCACTGTCAGTCTGCACTTGTTTAATTTCAGCACCGGCACTACTATTGACGACATTACAGGACACGTGAGGCAACTCATAAAAACCGGCGAAATACGATGCGACAAACTGATCACAAGAGGCGACTATTCGTCATTTAGGTTAGATGTTCCAGCTGCTTCGTTGAAGATTGTTCGTAATCCCGAAGTATGGCCACAGGGAGTTTCTATTCGAAAGTTCAACGTCGTCACTCCGGAGTCAAAAAACTCAAGAACTCAGCACGCACGGAAACCAAACAAATAACCTCCAAATCGACCACGGCGCAGAATAATAACACTTTAACTATTTTACATCAAAATGTTCGTTCGATTACTTCTAAGACTATTTTATTAGACCTTATGTTAAGTAAACACGACCCGGATGTACTTATATGTAGCGAGACGTGGTGTAAAAGTACTGAGATCGTAAAAGTGCAATTAAAAAATTACGTGTTATCGAATGCGTTTTCACGTCTGACCTACGGCCACGGCGGGGTTGCACTGTTTACGCGTTCCGGTATCTCATATAAAAAACGCCCGGACCTACAACAATTAGCTATTGAGTACGATTTTGATTTTAGTGCCATAGAATTATTAGAATCGAAAATTATTGTCATTAGTATGTACAGAACTGGAAATGGGGACTTTGAAAACTTTTTATTGACATTGGAATCATTATTAAATAGTATTATTGACGAAAATAAAAGGTTTATTCTAGTCGGCGATACGAACGTGAATTTCTTAGAAGATAGCCCGGAAAGAACAAAATTAATTGATTTGTTAAACAGTTACGACTCGCAAAATATCGTTAATTTCCCGACACGAGTAACTTCGTCCCGTAGTAGCTGCTTGGATTGTGGGATAGTTTCTTGTAATGATAGTGATCTGGTTACTGTTCAACAGATAGACACTCCCGTGAGTGACCATAACGCGCAGCTGTTTTTTATACCTACTGCACAGGCTAATTACACAGCTAATAGGTATATGGAGAAACGACTGTTCACTGAAAATTCAATCCATAATTTTTATATTGACATTGCTAATTATGAATGGAATTTTATACAATTTGACATCAATATTAATGATAAATTTACTAAATTAATTACTATTTTAAAACATTTTATCGACATTCATTTTCCTATTAAAAAAGTATTAATAAAAAGGAAATTTTCGTCGCCGTGGTGGCTAAGTGCAGAAGTAGCGGAGTATATAAACAAGTTCGAAAGTTTTTGTCTAATAAAACGTCAGTATCCTGAAAATGAAACCATTAATAAATGTGTTGAGCACTATTCAGGGCTAATTAAATCGGCAAGTCTACGTGACAAACGAAACTATATTAGCAACAAACTACAAAACTCAAAAAATCCATCTAAGGAAGTTTGGAACGTAGTAAATAGCGAAATATCAGGTAAAACCAACTTCCAAAACACTCGCTTGATGGAAAACGGCAAAAACGTAGAACCCGGTAAAATTGGTGATATGTTCAATAACCACTTCTTAAACATAACAACAAGCCTTCCATTATGCCCCGATAAGCAAAAAGCAATCGCCTATTTAGGTAAATATATGAGTTCACTAAATGCTCCTGAATTTAATCTACCAATTGTTACCAACACCATGTTAACCAAAATTTTAAAAGAAATGTTTCATACTGGAAACACTCTAGACATATACGACATCTCATTGAATATACTGATGTCGGTGTGGCCAGCCATAGTTGACATATTAGTAAAGCTTATAAATGAAATGTTTACAAGTGGCATCTACCCCGAAATGCTTAAAAGTACCAGAGTGTGTCCAGTTTTCAAAGGAAAAGGCGACAAAACAACAGTTGAAAGCCATAGACCGATTACAATCGTACCCAGCATCTCGAAATTGATTGAGTCTATAATATCTAAGAGCATAATGCAACACTTAGAGCATAATGACTTGTTATCTGATAAACAGTATGCTTATAGGAAAAGCAGGTCAACAAACACCGCAGCACATCAAGTTATAGACTCAATCATAACGAGTATAGACGATAAATACAAAACTGCGGGGATATTCTGTGACCTCACTAAGGCATTCGATGTAATCCAGGGAGATCTACTACTAGATAAGTTAAAATTTTACGGTATTAGAAATAACGCTCACCAACTGCTAGCATCATTCTTGTCGAATAGAAAACAGACCGTACAGGTTACCTCTGATGGACGTAAAATCAGGTCACAAGCTGGTAACCTTAAAATAGGGATCCCTCAAGGTTCAGCTTTGGGAAATACTTTGTTTCTGGCCTTCATAAACGACTTGGCGCATTCAATAACAGAAGGTCTAACTGTATTGTTTGCCGATGATACAACGGTTGTAGTAAGCGCGCGTACTTATGATCAGCTCAGCACCAAAGTGAATAATACTCACAAACAGTTGATGGAGTGGTTTACATCAAACGGGTTAATATTGAACTCCACAAAATCAAACCTGATGCTCTTCTCGGCAGGCCCTCCAAGATCTCCACCGTCTATAGTCAGTCCTGTGCCACTGTGTGCTGAATGTCGGTTCCTCGGTTTCAATCTGGACTCACACCTCAACTGGAAGTCGCATATTGAAGCACTTTGCTCTAGACTGAGTGGTGCTGCGTATGCACTCCGTAAATTGCGCCCACTGGTGTCAAGCACAGTTATGCGGCAAGTCTATTTCGCTCACTTCCAATCGCTGATCTCATATGGGGTATTGTTGTGGGGTGCATCTAGTGACAGTGAACGGGTTTTTGTGCTTCAAAAGCGTGCTCTGCGTATTCTAGCAGGGATTGATCCGAAAGAATCGTGCAGAACCTTATTCGCAAAACATGGAATCATGACGTTGCACTCACTGTATTTATTCGAAACAATAAAATATATTCGGCAAAACTTGCAAAACTTCAGTCGCCGGACAGGCGGTGGTCGTAATCTCCGTAGCGTAGGGAAACTCTGCACAGTGAGGCGGAGAACAGAACTCGCAACCAAAAACCCGCGCGTTATAGGCCCGACGTATTACGAGAAACTACCCACAGATATTAAAAACGAGCAAAATGACGAAACATTTTATCGCCGACTGAAAAACTTTTTATTGGAAAATGAGTACTATAGTGTAGGTGAATATTTCAAATTTATAAAATAGAATATTATTAATTATTTTTATTATTTATTTTTGGACATAGCACATATTAATTTTATAAGTTTTTTGACTTTGATTGTTTTCCAATACTTTTTGTATTGAAATTATTCTATTATACTTTTTGACATGTTTTGACATTATCTGTTTTTAAAATTTGACATATTCACAATTTGTTTCTGATTATTGCTTTTTTATGTATATAACATTGTTTTGTGACATTTATATTGTAAATTGACATATTGTTTCTGTTACTTTTATACCTTTTTTATTTTATTTTTTATACTACTATTGTAGAACATTTTGACATTTTTATTATTTTTGACGATCACATTATACTTTGACATTTTTATTTAGTTTAAGTACTGTTTGTAACTATGAATTTGATAATGTGAAATAAAATATCTAATCTAATCTAATCTAATCTATCCCTTAGTCGCTTTTTACGACACCCACGGGTAGAAATGGGGTGATGCTATTTTAAGCCGACATCACACGGCAATAAAAAGCGATGCAATAAAGAAAATATAATAAAGTATAGCGCAATAATTCTCCACATGGACCTCAAAATAATTGCGTCCTGTTAAAAGCTGTGCGATAATTGGTGGACGGGTTCGGTCCCCGGTCTACGTTTAGCGGACTCAAAGCGATTATGAGCCGTTTCATTGAAGCCCAACCTAACACGGTTTTTAGTCCGTAAATACTTAAAGTGAAAGCTACATTTTAGCTGAATACTGACTCTTGTAGTGAATTGGTACTGTGAAATGGTACAGACAACTTTAAGTACTACTAAGTCGTTACGAATTTAAGTTTTACCGCTCTGTATAGCGATGCAATAAAAAAATATAATAAAGTATAGCGCAATAATTCTCTACATTGACATCAAAATAATTTAGTCCTGTTAAAGCTGTGCGATAATTGGTGGACGGGTCCGGTCCCCGGTCTACGTTTAGCAGACTCAACGCGATTATGAGCCGTTTAATTGAAACCCAAAGGAACACGGTTTTTAGCCCGTAAATACTTAAAGTGAAAGCTACGTTTAAGCTGAATCCTGGCTCTTGTAGAAAAATGGTACTGTGCAATGGTTCAGACTATTTCTATTTTAAGTACTTCTAAGTCTTTACGCTATATCTTTCATCTTGTACGAATTTTTAGCCTACAATCTACTAGTAGGTACTATTAGAACATGAAACTGCAGTAGATAAGACTGTAAGTAAGACAAAAGTTGTAAAGTGCTAGAAGAACAAAACCACTGTACAGATGTGGTTCAGCAATAAATCCTGTCGAAATAAATCAGGGCCAGACAAAGTCGTTCTAAAGTTCACAGAAAAGACGAATCCGTGGATAAAAACTTTAAAGGTAAAATCTTTTGCACATGCAGGTACGTGTAGGTGATATCAAAACTTAGATTCCGGTTAAGGAAGTCTGTGTGTGTTGCTTTTGTTTTAGATTTGTTATATAGTGGTAGGTAAGAGCGAATATTAGAAACCAGCTAACTAGATTAAAGGCGACAAAGCAGACCCAGGGAAAGTCAATAAATTAATCCTAGATGGGACTGGGAACGAAGTCTGCTAAATGAAAATCGCTTCAGTTGTGTGTCGATGGCATGTCTGTTGGATGGTTTTGGTATTTTCGTATTCTGCTAACAGTTTTTAGTACCGAAAATCACAGTAGCAATAGATTATAGTTGAGTGTCTCTGATTTTCAATGGCAAAAAAATACCAGCGGCGCACTGGACTTAGGTACTACCAATTTAAAAGGGCGGCGCAAAACCGCAAGGGTTTCTCGTTCATTTGCGAATATCAATTTAGAGATGATACTTACATTATGAACTTACTCTTATTATTACATAATTATTTTATGAGCTTTCAGTTTCAAATGTAATAGTAGGTTAGAATTTCTATACAAAAAAATTTTGGGAGTTCCCGTGCGTGTTCCAGGTCGGTTCCGCTTTGGAAACTAATCTTTAGGCTATTCTTTACCTATGCCGAAGCGGGACTTTGCTGGCCTACTTACAAAAAAAAAATGGCAACCGTTTCAAAATTTTTTCACTGGGCAAAATTTTGTTATTTTGTAATAATTCAAAAATGGTAAGAGCTACAAATAACTATTGTATGGAAGATATGTTAAGCGTAAATTTCTGCATATGAATGTTATCAATAACTTTTTCATAATCCAATAGTTTGCGAGAAAAACGTAGCACAACATGGCAGTTTTTGCTGAAAACTCACAAATTAGAAAGTATAAAGTAAGTAGTGAAGTTGGGGATTAAGAGTCACTCGCTGTGTGGGTAGACCATGCTACAATATCCTGCCTGATATTTAGTAACAAGCTTTCCGCCCAGCGGTTTTACCCGCTGATATATTTTGAAGTAAACAAGTTAATTTTATACAAATTTTCGTCCTCTGTTTTACCTTCTTAGGTGATGAATTTTTTGGAATACTTTCTTGATATTAATTAAAATTGTTCAAATAACCTGTGTGCAAAATTTCAGGGTCCTAGGTCCAGTAGTATTGCCTGTGCGTGGTATACAATTTGTATGAAAAAAGTAGAGTTTGTTCGTTGTTGCCACATTTTGTTCTTTTTTGCTATCCTAACAGGACCTTGGGTCAGAACTATTAAAGAACAGCCTCAAGGGATTGCAAAAAAATAAAAATGTGGCAACTACGAACAAATTTAATATTTTTTTTACAAATTGTAAATCTATGCACAGGCAATACCACTGGACCTAGGTTCTTGAAATTTTGCGCAAGGGTTATTTTGGTTGGGTGAATTAACACCAGGAAAGGAATTTAAGAAAATCATCTCATAAGGTGGTAAAACTCAGGGTGTAAATTGGCAAAAAATTTGCTTGTTTACTTGAAATTATATTAGCGCGTAAAACCTCTGGGCAGAAAGCTTGTTAGTAAGTATCAGTCAGGATACCGTAGCAAGGTCTACCCACACAGTAAGTAATTCTTAATCCCCAACTTCACTACTTAATTCATATTTTAGATTTGGTGAGTTTTTAGAAAAAACTGCCATGTATTAAAGCGTTTTTTTCGCAAACTATTAGATTATCAAAAAAGTTATTAGAGCAAAGTTGTGCAGAAATTTACGCGTAACATTTCTTCTATACAATGTTCATTTATAGCACTTACCAGTTTTGAGGTATTACAAAATAACAAAATTTTGGCCAATAAAAAAAGTTTGAAATGGCTGCCATTTTTTTTTTTGTAAGTATGCTAGCAAGGCCCCGGCTCGGAATAGCTAAAGAATAGCCTAAAGATTCGTTTCCAAGGCGGGGCCAAACTCGGGAAAAAACGGGAACTCTCACTTAAGCGATCTTACCTACTATAAGTATGTTGCTTGGATGAGCCTTAATAGGTGTACCGACTAATTACAATTTGTAACACAATCAAATTCTACGTATTAATTTGTGAGTTTTAAATTTTAATGAAGGTAGCAAAATCGTTTACGTGTTATTTGGAAATAGGTATCCTCCCTCGGCCGCCCACACTCTTCCAACGTTCTCATTTCGAGACAAAGAGGCAAATTTTTGATACAATGTCAAAGACGAAGTTTTTCAACGATTGACTTAACAGTCGTATTACACTTTCTACTATTCAAATTCGTTTATGACAAGGTTAAGTGCGAAGGAAGAGATTTGAGTAGTGTGATACGAACTACCCCAAACTTAACGAGATCAAAGTTTGACAGGTGTCACTTAAAAAATTGTAGATCTTGTCAAGACCCCTGGTAAGTTAGCGAAAAGTCGAATTGGTAGAATGTCAAAGTAGGAAAATTTTAAAGTAGCGGAATGACAAGGTAGCAAAATATTTGAAAGTCGCATGACGTCAAGGTGGCATCTTTAGTGTCTTTACGAGTGCAATTTAGTGCCTTTCAGTGACATTTGATGGCAAGTTCAATCCAAATAGCTAAATGATCTGTTTAAGGAACTATGTACTGAGGTTAACGATGCGTGGCACATTTTCGCATGCGAAATTACTTTAAAAATTGGACTCCTGACACACCTCGACATGTAAAAGTAATTAAAATTATCTCATTAGCGAAGACGACGTGATAACCTGTGACTTTGACTACCAGACAAATTAAGTCTAGACTTGATAAACGAGGTTACGTTACTCACCAAGTGTGTAATTAATTCAATTTATAAAGGTAAGTATTAAATTTCATGATAAAAGAGAACACAACATAATTTGTACGTTATTAAAGTTTAAACAAAAACAAGAGCACGGCTTAATACAACATACAGTCTACGTAAAAAAACTGCAAATATTTTAAAGGGTCAATCAGTCTATGTACAACTTTCTGCAAGGAATAAAAAAATTGCCCCCCTATACAAACTGACCCAGCCGGCCAACATATAGGAGTTGCAATTGTTATTTTGTCCTATATTCCTTATGGAAAGGTATCAATTTCAAAGGCTGGTTCACCCAACGAATTATTTGGGTTCACCCCTTAAAATATTAAGGTTAATTTTTTACACCTTATAGTCAGTTTTTCAGAATATTTTATTATAAGATGATATCTTTTACCAATATGGCCAGAGTAGGACGCTTTATTGACGAGATTTACATATTATTTGAATGTTGGACCCACCAAGTGATCTGTGCCGAACGTAAATTCTGTAAGACAATCGTGACCTAAATAGAAATTCAGAACGAAAAAACATACACGAGCTCGCACGTCTAAACCAAAAACTTACAGTAACTGCATAACAAAACTGACGATAAATTCCAGTCACTACATCTAACAAAAATCTACGCGTAACCCAATAGATAAAGTACGCGAACGATTTCATGACCATCCTGAAATATGCGCATCCTTGTCGCACACGCCAGTGTCACTGCGAGTATGACAAGGAGGCGCATATTTCAGGATGGTCATGAACTCGTTCGCGTACTGTACCTACCTACCCTACTAAACTGGAAATAGAAGAATGACAGGTTCACAACTTATAAAACCCAGTGAATTGGTATACTCCTTAAAATACCTTTTACGTATCATAAAAGCCGCCAGTTAGGGCAGTAGGTTGTTGGTATAACATTTCATCAAAATAATATCTTACATTTAAATTAATTTCTCACGGTGAAAGTTTTAATTAATGCTTTCATTATACATTAAACAACCTCGGCTTCTTAAAGGCTTCACCACCCACGGGTATGAAATTCCACTTTATTTTCTTGTATTTTTTCAATTACTTGACTTACTGGAGCTTCAGGAGTTCAGGCACCTTCAGGTGAACAACTATATAAAATAGAACAAGAAAATAGTTTCACTGAACAGTATTTTAACGGCTGATAATACTGCCACCCTTAGTCCACTCAGGGTGTTTCGTAAGAGGCGACGTAGAGTTTTTGACCTAGGCTTAATATCTGTCGACTATGGTCAACAGCATGGTGGCGGTAATACCACCTACAACATGTTTACCAAAGAGGGTAGACGTCAGGCAGGCCGCCGGTCATAAAACATTGCGAAATCCCTTTGCTAATTACATGATTTTGTGCTTTAACAAAACATTTTGCGTCGATCCCAACCGATTTGTGATAAGACAATTAGATGATGGTCGGAAGAAGTGTACCTACCTAATACCAAAGAATTCTCGCTCTAATGCTAAAAATCCAATAACTTATTTAACTTGAAACTGCAATACAGAGTCTGTAGTCCCACTGGAATTCAACCCACGATCAAAAGCTCAAGACGCTAACTAGTAAACTAGGATAAGGATAATAAAATCTTCAACACAGAACAAGATTGCCAAGTTAACTTCAACTTGTGTTCTGAGAATTCCCTATAGAGGTCTACTATCTTTGTCTGCTTCAAAGATTGTTGAAGTCCGTCTCAAGCACCTATTGTCTAAGGTTTGTTTTACTTACAAATAATGGAAAATATTTCGAATTATTTTGGCGTGCGTGACAGAATGTTTATTGAATTTCAACAGCTGTTCAAATGTATCGGTGTCTTTATATTTTGGAAATATTCTGGTAAACTTACTTCTATTAGTTCAGTTCAGCCTTCGTCCCTAAGATTTAGCTGTATTTAATATGGCACCCTTTTAAGTACACTCCGTTTTCTTCTCGACTTAAGAGCTCTACAAAGTGTGCTCTTGTGTTTTGATGAATCAGCATAAATGGTCCAAGAAATGTTTTATTAATGAGTATGAAGTGATCATAATCTATGCACAGCTTGTGGATTTATCGGTCACCCACCAAGCTGATATGTTAACGAAATCCGTTTTTTTTCTTTTGGTTTAGTAAAAAATTTTGACGATTTTACGTGTTGTCACTTTCTATTTACTAAAAAGGATTTGCATCCTTCCTACGCATACAGGAAGCAAAGAATAGGTGCGGAAACCTAAATCTTTTTCTTATTTACCCTGTGAGAAAAATATTAATGCTAACTTAGCTAATTTTGAGTGTTGTCAGTTTAATAAAAATAGTGCTTAATTTTTTCCTTCTGCAAATAAAAGTAGGTATACATGCGGTCTAAAATTTTTAGATAAATAACGACCTTTTTACAATAATGTTACATTTCCTAAGTCTGTGTCATGGTACGTAACATTATCCGTAACAAGGTGAAATTCCTATCTATACATCGCCTTTCAATCTCGAATCTATTTTGCATTTACATAATAGACCTACGAAAGTACCCAAAGCGGAACTATTTCGGTCTCTCTTACCCTTTACACAACCTTTGACCAGTAACTTTCTATACAAAGGGTCTTTACATAAGCCTATTATGGGTAGGTATGTACAGGAAGAGAAATTTAGGGAGGTCCTTACGTGAACAAAATCGTAATCATAAATTTTCAAATTCCATTAAGTTAGGTGCCTAATGTAATACAGGTTGTTAAATTATAATAACGTAAATTTATTTTCGCTTCTGAAATCGGCAAGTTACATTTCAACCTAATTAATTACTTGTACAAACAAAATTTTACTTTCGAATTACTGGAATTGAGTTGTATGTGAGAGAATGTAGTAAAGTTTTAATTGAGTAAAATATATTAGTTAGTACATGTACAATTAAAATATTGAGGTGATTCATACTCATACTCATACATTTATTTGTATCAAATGGTATTGTTCTTACGCACATCTAATACGAATTTTACTGGGAAGAAGTTTGTTTATCCATGACCCTGGGCTTTTTTATTTGCTAAAAGCAAGGGCTATAGTTTTTACTTCATAATCGTCAACAACCTCAACAGGCCACCGCTGACACTGCACATGGGTCTCTTTTCTTATTAGAGGGTGTTTTCCCTACTCACCGCACTTGACAGGATTCATCCTTTTGGTATCATATGCTTTTGTTTTGCTTAGATACTTTATATTAGATTTTTGGATAGTTACGCAAGAACAATTTTAAAAGGATTTCTGTAAGCAAATTGTCGAAGTTACCTCAGTACGTAACTATCAAGATTTGGTGATATAAAAATAAACACTATTAATACTTACTTATTAGCAGATTAGCGCAGGTTTCGAAAACTTTAATCAAAATCTTATTTTAGTGTTGATCGGCACCCAGTAAAGTTAGTAGCAGCTGCCTGCGCTATAAATTGACTCGAAATTTTCTGAACGAAATAATAGATTAAACATCAACTAAGATTGATTAAGGGATCATACCCTGATATTGACATTCAATCTTCTAAAAGTAGCAGCTGTGCATTTGATAATAACTCGTAATTTATTTGAAGTGAAATTTCATTATTTGTCGAGCAAATATAATACCGTAAACCGAACCTAATGAAAAAGCAATTGATATAGAATTATAATATTAATCCAGATACGAAACGATGAAATCGACCAGTTTTTTTTTTCAATGTATGAATAAGTAGAACTTGAGTGGAGACTTGCCTACTTGACAGTTTCATAAGTACATACTTTTTCTACGTAGAAATTATAGTCCGACAGGTTCGTGCGCGACCTTCCCTAGGGGTGACAGACGTTGGGAGGGGAGATGTCAGCGGGTAGCGGGAGGTGTAGCGGGGAAGGGAGACGCGCGCATCTGCGCCGCACGTCATATTAAAATGACGTGCTTTCTCGCCCCCCCCATCGTCTGTACCCCGCAGGAGGGTCGCGCACGAAGTTGACGGACTATAGTACATATACCTTTTTACCCGACTGCCTCAGAAGAAGGGTTATGTTTTCGAGAGTATGTACGTATATATGTATGTATGTATGTGGACAAGAAAATTCTTTTTCACGGGGTACAGCCCAAACGGATAGTTGGATTTTGACATAATATGAGGTGTCGTTAGATTCGTCTCAGCAGCGCGAGTGACACTGGCTATACTAAAAATTCATAAATTCAAGATGGCGGATTTTTATCGCGAAATACAACTTTGTAATTACCGCAGTCGGGTTTTTGTTTTTTAATACATCAGCTTGTTTAGATAGTTATAAAGAGTGACTGAATTAAATACTTACGATTTCAGTGGCGGCTATGCGGCGCGAGTGTCCGGTGAATGCTCTTGCGCATATGCATTAACCTGAAAACAAGAGAAAGTTAACATTACAAAAAATACAACCGGGTAATATTTAGCTGTACAACTTCATATACAAATACTTCGGTACGATCTATTATAGGACAATGAAAGCTTCTCATTCAGCAAGTTATCTGCTACGAAATTTCTCGGAATTCGTAGTCATTCGTAGCACCAATTTCGGATTTTTTGGTGCATCGCATACCGATAGATTTCTATTTTCGTAGTATTTCGTAGCATCAGTTTTGAAATTTTTAGTGCATCGCATGGAAGATATTAAGAGACAAAAGCTTGAAAACGTATTTTCTATTGTAAGTTAATCTTTTCACAAAATACTTAGTATAAATAAAGAATTAGCAATTAAGAAATAAAGACAGAGGAATAAAGCCGGAATGATAATGAACAACTCGGGAACACCTAAAGTGATATGCTGTTTCGCAACTCCAAAACTACTTCATCAAGAGTAGTGTAGAAAGTTTCTATTAGAGTTTCTGTTGTTTCAGACATTCCGCGCAACGAGAACTTACTGCCGTGGCAGGAAAAGATTAATTAAGTGGCAGGTTTACTGCCCAGGGCAGCGCCACATAAAACAGATCCTCGTGTATGTTTATGACCAGGTTTTTATTTTAACGAATTGAATTTTTATTGTAGCGTTTCCACGGAGCAGTAGGTAAATAACAGCTCTAGCGTAGCAGTAAAGAAAACCGGGTACAATATTAAAACAAGCTTTTGTTTGGATGCGATAAAAAGAATAACTTTTACTTTTCGAGTATAATTCCATTATTATGTCTTTACAATTTATATGATACCTCTAAAAGCATGTCGCGAGATTTTTGTAGTTTATCTGTCAATGTCTAGCACAAAATCAAATATATAAGCATCATCTTTTCACTCGCTTATACTCTCATAGGGAGCAGTAGGTTCGCTGCGTAGAAAGTAATGAAAATGGATTTCACTGGAACATACAATACTGTACTTTACATGAAAAATTAAAGATTAGTAAATAAAATGGCGCTGAAAAGAACAACACGCTCTAAATAATCTGTGGCTAAAATTAAGCACATCAAAATATCAATGAGGCAAGAAGAGAGCACACAAATTGTGTACATTTGTGCGTGCTTATCTTGGCATTCTTAAAATAAATTTGTTCGGCGTAACCTCAATTTGGAAATCAAACATTGGCGAACGCAACATCCCATTTCGCACATACGAGATAATTTACTACGTACGCAAAGCCAAAATCTCACCGATTGGCTGATCTATAGGTAAGTTTTCAAGAACATTCCTATTATTACCTGTGGTACCAGTGCCGTGAGGGCAGTCAAAAGAAGACCATAAATATTCTTGCTCTCAAGAAGGGCAAAAGATAATATCTAAAATGGCTTCTTTAACTAAATTGGGATATACTTTAGGTACCTATTAGTAATTCATTAGACGCTACTCCACAAGTCGCCTTTCTGCTTAAATAAATTGAAAAAGAATACATTATTTATCTGCCAACAGCATTTTAAGTTCTAGTCCTGCCTCCTGTGAACTGAGTGTAATGATTAACGCGTGTTAACGCGCGTGACGCGTCGGTGTGGAAAAACTCCGATGAGTAAAAAACAAAGTCTAGTAATACAACGCGTTACAAAAAACAAACAAAGCCGAAAGGAGGTTAAGGTTATCGTGAAACTAAACAAAATGGAACATGGCTCGAAATACGAAAATGAAATTGGGACCTCCCTTACAAATTGAATCGGTCGGCTGGTACATTTTGTATGGTAGCAGGTCCAATTTTTTTTTCATATTTCCGCCCATGTTCCATGGGGAAGTTGTTCAGTTTCATGAGTACCTTATCCTCCTATCGGCTTTATTTGTTGTTTTGTAACACCCAGTATACTAATTTACCTAAGCTGAAAGTAACAGGCAGTTTCAATTTTTAGTCCTACCACCCATGTGAGTGTAATGACTGCACGTGGCGCGTCGGTGTGGAAAAACTCCGATAAGTGACTTTTGTTCCAAAAACAAAGCCTATTGTGCCGATTTTAAAACAGGCCCTGAAGCGACGCGTTTGTCGACGACATATTACGCGGTTTACATGGGTTTGGGTGGCTATAAAGGCAAACCTTCTATTTTTATACAGCACAAACAAGGATAATGTTTAAAGGATGACACACAGGTTTAGACACAAAAGGCAGAAAAGCAAAACACGGGCACTCGGTGAATTTCTCGCATTTTTTACCCAATGTACCTGTACATAGATATGTTTTTTGCAAGGAAATACCTACTTATTTCTGAAGCCAAAAGCAAAAAAGATTCACCTCTTATAGTTATTTATAAAAGCCATTCGCCTGTTTACCTACTTACTTACTCTACCTTACTGATATTTTTGTATTAAACTTTAAGGTACATTAGCGGACGGGACGGAAGGAACGGAAATTTTAAGGTACATTAGCGACTTATCCTTCCTAAATCTTCTAGTCTTTCTCCTCGAAGATCAAATTTATCTTAATTAATAACAAAGTCCTTACGAGTTTGCTTTATTTTTTTACTCTCGCTGAAGCCGGAGGTTAACTTCTACTCATTGATAACGTTTCCGAGAGTAAAACGGATATCCGGTAAAGTTTACCGGAATATCCGATGCCAGTTTACCGGATACACTGATATCGATGATCAATTGCAAACCGGTGGGCCTAACGATGTCAGGAACAGTGTATGTTTCAGTTGGAGAAACTGTAACGGAATACTAAAGTTGGACGGAGTTATTCTGCGGCCGGGGCTTGTTTATACCTGGGGCGGTGGAATACCTTTCATCACCAACTGATCTACCCCACCGCGGTACTAACTGTAGTGCTGAAAATGCTGAAGCAAAAGTTTGAGTGACGTCTTGTTGGTGAGAAATTAATGTAATTGCGATGCGATGGCAGAAAATGTTAGTCTTAGTTTAAAATAAGAAATGTCTCAGAAAGCAAATTTCATCTGCACCCATGCTACAAAACCTTCATCAGTCGGTAATTCAATTTGCAATACATCAGCCTTTCGGAAAAAACCTATAACGTGGTTTCCGACGCACGAGTCGCCGGGCGGGCGAGTTCCTGTAACTTATTTACCTGAGGCACACTGATTCAATTTTCAGGCCAACATTGTCAAAAAAAGAAAAATAAATCTACACTAAGGAGATGTGAGATCACTTACGTTTTATTTTGAAACTGTTATTTATTTTAAGAGGGTTTCTAGTGAAGCAATAACTTGATTTGAGACACACGCGTCGTGACTCGGGACTCGGGAGAATGTGCGGTCGGTGTGGGTAACCTACCTTTTGAAGGTAAATAAGACATTTACTTGGAGCATACTGATTCAATTTACATAACATTGTTTTCAGAAAAACTAAGGCGGCTGTGTGAATTTATCACAGCTCCGAACCTACTGAAAACATCGCAAAAAATCTGATAATATCTTCTGTTATTCTGAGTGCTGTCGATAAAACCTAGTTGAATTAGTAATAACCTCATTATGGAAGTAATTGTTCAATTATTGAAAAACTTGCTGAACTTTCCACCGCAGACAGGATTTGAACCTGCAACTTTTGCCAGCTTGTACTGGCGAAGCCTCTAAGCAAGTGTAACTTGGCCACTAATGTGCGACGGCTACCGCGGCTTTATTTCGCAGGCTAAGATTGAGCCGCGGTAGCTTCGATGGTAGAGGCGTCTCCAGTACAGATAGTGAAATTTGAAGCCTGTCTGCGGTGGAAAATATCACAAGTATTCCAAAAATTGAACATTTATCGAACAGGAGAAGTATTTTAAAATTTGATTCCTATTCATAATCATCGGCCTGCTCTTATCTCAATTTATTAGAGGTCGGCGCAACATGTCTTTTTCTTCCATCCAATCATCTCTTTCAGCAGTCAAATCATCATTTATCTACGCCTTTATTTTTCATGTCACTTTTTAGGCCTTCTTCTCCTTTTGCGTCCATCCACATTCGTGTTCATTGCTTTCTTAGTCACATGTCAGTTCGATATATCGTTTTACTTTCCCTAAGTCCCATTCGTCAAGCAATGTTAACAAAACAAGGACTTATCAATGGCATTTAGCCTCTAAATCTAAAAACAACACCTGCACGTGCCACGTCCACGAGAATAGGTACAATATAAGAGTGTCAAGTAAATATGTAAATGTACATTGAGATTAGGTATCTGTCGTTATCTGCGCCATGAAATAAACAGTAGATTCACAATTGCATATGTAAATGCCAGGCCTTGCGCGCACTGACGCACGAGCCGGGCACAGTGGCTACAGGAAAGTAGCGGGAAATAAGGTGAGAGTGCTTGTGATGCCGCTCGATAGTGGACTATGTATGTAAGTATAGAATAAACTATCGATAGTATCGAACTGATTGATCTATCGATAGTATAGGCGTTTTCGAATGAAAACTATCGATAGCAGTACTACCGATCATCTTCTTTTCGAGTGGGACACCGAGTCGTTCAACGACCGGAGGAACACTGGTGTTTCTCAGCCACTTACTACAAGGAGTAGGCCTCTAACATCGTTGTGTATTGATCGCCCCGTTTAAGTAATCGTAGACGGCAACCGGGAACCGAAGGCTAAACGTATCTTCCGAAGCTCGGAACCATCTTATTTTTTCAAAAATCACGTGGTTCAGCCTGCCATTTCCTAACGAGACTACAAACAAATTCATAAGGTGATAAATTATCATCTTTTTGAGTGACCTCACCGTGAATCGAACCGTTCTGACTCGAGAATCGAATACTGCACTACCACTTCTCCACATCGTACAAATTAACCCACACAGCTCACGCGTTTGACCTCTAGGCGAGCGCTACGAGCATACGTTTGAATCAACACTGAGGCTGAGGTGATAAACTGGAGGGAGACGTCTTGCAGCAGCAGCAGTAGCAGCAGTAGCAGCATAAAACAAACAGGAACTATAAAATTGTAGATTAATTTGGGTACTCGGAAGATGAAGGTTGGTAAAAGATGGTAGATTACGTTCATAAATCGAAAATATACCTACCATAAATGAACCGAAACTAAAGGACCTCGAAGGAGAGTAAGTAGGTTACAGAGAAGCGAACGTAGAGGTACTTACATATCTCGTTTAACAATAGAACCGCTGTTTTATATGCCTCGCTTGCTTTCTGGCTCTACAATAACGAATGCACACGACAGCAACGCGAGGCTGCGTTTAACAGACAAACGTACCTTACGTGTTTATTGTTATTATGCAACATCTCTCTGGAAAATGAAGGAAATTGAATGAGAGGTAGCCGCCTTTATAGACATCGCGTACAATTAGTAAAATCATAGACAATCTCAGTCACGCATTCTGCCGTCATTCAGTACCATGTTCATATTGAAGTTTGTAGGTCATCATTTGAATGAAAACTGTGGCATTCTTACGCCGCCTTTTTTCAACTAGTTAACTAAAACTCAAGTTTGGCTCAATATCGGTTGCCCTGTATCCGTTTACTCCTAGTTCGGAATTTTGATCATTTACCAAGGGATCTTGATTTCGAATAACGGTCTTGTTCGATTAGGTATGTCCAGTGCTTTTATCCCTATTTCTCATATCGGCGGCGGTGGAATTATGGTATAATCGCTTTTCTACCTGCCTCGCTTACTCTGTGGCTGTCTAAAGCAAATGCACACGACAGCAGCGCAAGGCTGCGGTTGACAAACAACGTAGTCAGTGTAGCCACGTGTTTAGGTAAGCCATTTTACTGGAATAAAGGAAAATAAGTTCGGATTTTGAAAAGTCTATATTAAGATACCATTAGAAAGCAACAGCAACCCTTTATCACTCGTTTAGGAAAATATCTTTTATTCACGGAAAAAACCTGTGGCCAGCGGGTGAAACCTCTCGGCTGGTCTCTTATTATCCCATATTTTACTGAGTATACTTATTTTTATGTGTCATAAATGTCTGCAAGATTTCTGTGGTTCGCTTGAGACCTTGCGTTCAATAGATCCCTTCATATTTTTAGGGGCTCGACTAGCGTGTTTACCAGTGGGTTTAAGCCTGAAAAATTATTGGTTCTCTAAAATTTTGAATGCTTTATAGGACTACAGGTGCTCGAATTTTTTACACCCAGGATTATAATTCTTATTTCTATTTCGAACTGCTTTAAAAAAGCGTCTATTATTTTGAAAAATAAATACCAAAATATTTTAAACAAATACATATTGATTCACAAGTTATTGTTATTTATTATGCAACTAGCTGCCCGTCAGCGGTTTCACCCGCTGCAACATGGGTTAGGTTAGGTTAGACCTTTAGGGGTTAAAAATCGAAAATCCCTGAAACACGTACTCAATTTTTTAGCTGTTTGATCTAATTGCAAGTCTTGTAACAGATCGCATTTAAAAATCATGATTTTCCTTACAAACTTTTAACCCCTTTTTAGGGTTTCGTAGTCTACTAGAAACCCTTATAGTTTCGTCATGTCTGTCTGTCTGTCTGTCTGTCTGTCTGTCTGTCTGTCTGTCTGTCTGTATGCCGCGCCCTCATATCTTCGTCAGTTTTAGAGCTATCGACATGAAATTTGGTGAGAAGATAGATCGTGTTGACCCAAATATAGAAATGTTAAGAAAAAAATATTTTAAATGGTTTTTGGACCCCCTCCCATACAAGTGAAAGGGGGGCAAACAATTTTTATTTCTTCTGTAATATTGAGTAGGGTATCGTTGAATAGGTCTTTTAAAACCAAGGTGAGGTTTCTTTGAAACAAAGTCACTAAAATGTTTCTGTCACGAGATATTTGCTTTTAAAAGGGCGTTTTTGACCCATAATTTGTTCCAACTGTAACTTCTAAAGTATAAACGCTAAAAATTTGAAATAAATATGGAATATAGCTTACAATCTGAAGTTATAATGAAAACTATAACGGATATTGTACCCTTAAAGGTTTCAGAAAAAAATGAGTTTTTCTATTTGCGGTTGGTCATCATACTGCTGCTAACAAACCAGCAACAAAATTAAGTTTGTAATGCTGAAAAACCCGATATTTAAACGTTGACTACGAAACCCTATTTGTGGGCGTGTCAGACACGCTCTTGGCCGGTTTTTTTACCCCTTTAGAAGTCGAAATCCGAAAACCCCGGAAACACGTATTTCATTTTTATAACTTTTCATCTAATCGAAAATTTTGAAACAGATCTCATTTTAAAAATAATGATTTCCAATACAAACTTTTAAACCCTTTTTTATCCTTTTGGGGGTTAAAAATTGAAAATCCCTGAAACACGTATTTCCTGTTTTTAGCTTTTTGATCTAATCGCAAATTTTGAAACAGATCGCATTTTAAAATAAAGAATTTCCATACAAACTTTTAACCCCTGTTTTACCCCTTTAGGGGTTAAAAATCGAAAATCCCTGAAACACGTGTTTAATTATTTTAGCTTTTTGGTCTAATAACAAATTTTGAAACAGATCGCATTTGAAAATAATGACTTTCCATACAAACTTTTAACCCCTTTTTTACCCCTTACGGGGTTAAAATTAGAGGTAAAAAATATTTAAAAACCTGCCCCTAAACTTACTCTATATAATAAAAAAAACCGCATCAAAATCCGTTGAGGCGTTTTAAAGATATAAGGAAACATACATACAGACACGGGAAGGGACTTTACTTTATACTATGTAATGATGATGATGATGTACGAAGAGAGAAAAACAAGGCTACTTAAAAACAGAAGCTTCTTTAGTGGCAAGAAGAATTTCTACTTATATTAAATAACAGCGACAATTTGAAGAACAAAAGGTCGTGAACTTTCAGCGTTATAAAACATTCCCTCTTATACACTACAATGACTCTCAAAGGAGTCTTATTAGAAGTATAATAGTTTTCTAGTCATACAAACTGTTCGTTCTCTTCTTCTATTGTATGGCACACCGAGTCGAAATACCCCATGAACACTGGTGTCAGATTTCAACCGTCTTCAACTACTAATAGGCCTTCGATATAGTCGTGTAACGACCGCCGTCTAAGTCATCACATCACTCATCATAGAGAGCAGCAACTGGGATCGACGTATTAACATGCCCTCCGAAGCACGAAACCTTGCTTTGTTTACGGACAATCAGGGGTTTATCCTGCAACGTCCTAACCAGGCCAGTTCTTTCCCTATTAGATATCCTTTTATCTGATATCCTTTTGGATCACTATTTTTATGATATTTCTATGGCTGCGGAAAAGCTGCATGTTACGCTAACAAAATATCGTCCACGTACACGCGTATTCTCCAAAATGCAAGTTTAACAGTATGTACTTTGGTAGGTACCCGAACCCGGGTCAAGCTGGAGAAGGGTCACTGTTATTAAATTATAAATATGTTATTCGGGTAAATAACGGCAAAGGGTACAACTGAATATCGTATTATAACATAACTCAGGCAAGACCCAAGAATTTATTCTTTGCTTCGAAAAGGAAAACTTACATATACGGCTCTGTTGTAGACTTTTTTGCAGTTGTATCTAATTTACAATTCGTTAAGTACATACATACGTGCGTACAGACTACAAGTAGAGTAGTGCTTATCTATTTACTAGTTCTATTTTATTTTTATTATCAAAACATATGGTGCGCAGCCATCTGGACGTATCTACTAGTTACTACGACACAACAGCACGTACCTTGTAGGCATTTGTAGGTAACATTATATGATGGGGAGAAAAGTAAAATTAGCTAGTTAGTACGCAATTGGTTACTAACAAGCAGGTATGTAATATTAAGTTTGAACATATAAAAACCATTGAACTAACCGAGAGTTTAGCCCTAGGTTAGATCAAAGTTTTTTTTGAAGATTTCTGTTCTGCTCTGTGACGTTTTCAGCATTAAATACAATATTAGTAAATAGCTATCTGATACAAAATACTTCAGAGGTTGACAGAAGAAGCATGTACCTACAGCGTGCTATATAGGTAGTATATAGATACAATATCTACGTTATGCTTATTGAACAAGCTCAAGGAAAGGCTACGAGAAATGAAACGCAGGTGCCACCACTTTTGATATCAAAGGTAAATCGGAGAATTATACAGGAGCATTACAAATCTTCAATGGAATTTAAGGGCGTATTGGGTCAATGGAAAATTCATATTCAAAGATTGAAGATTTATTAATAAAAGAATGCTACGAAATTTCGGTCACCATTTTCCAGTGGCAAAATGTTGTGTTGTGAATGGGTGTTTTATGTATGATATTCATTTATTAGAAGCATAAAATATTCCAAAAAAACCTGCAATGTGGCGGCTAAGCTCTTCAATATTTTTCGAGAATACAAAATTACCAATACCGGTGTTGTTTTCGTCCCAAAATTCATTTAGGCAAATTTATTCGAAATGTTTTCTTTGTTCGACGAGCTGGAAAATCCCGGAATAATTTCGCTTACCTAACACAATACAATATGTATTCGAACTTTTGCCAACATAACGGTAAGTGGTCGTAAGCAATTCAGATTACTCAGTGTATTTTCCATTTAGGTTGTTTATTTATTCAAAACAAAATGTATTATACCAGTAGTACCTCGCAGCGAGACACGATGAGACACGTGACACACCTCACACCACGGTCTCAATTGCGGAGATAGGGGCTCAGAGGTATATAGCTGTGTAAAGTAGGGTGTTATAGGTTCTTGCAGTGTACTGAGAAATATTCTAATCTTATTATTCCACATACATCTACAAAAAAAACTTTTCTACCAAGTAATAACAAACAGAAAAAGAAAATAAGCAAGCTTTTGTAGTCCCATTTTAGTATTCTTTTTTTTGATCAAGGGATTATTTTGAAATATCCTCAAAAAGCAATGTTTAGTAGATAATGTAGGTAGCTAAAAGAAAATGAAAACGCAAACCTCAAAGGAGCCTTTGTAAAAAATAAATTAACTAATATCTAAGCTTATTTTATAATCAAAAATATTTCGTTATTACGTAATAAAATATCATATTTATAGAATATTCAACATCTAAAAAAACCGGCCAAGAGCGTGTCAGACACGCCCACAAATAGGGTTTCGTAGTCAACGTTTAAATATCAGGTTTTTCAGCATTACAAACTTAATTTTGTTGCTGGTTTGTTAGCAGCAGTATGATGACCAACCGCAAATTGAAAAACTCAATTTTTTCTGAAACCTTTAAGGGTACAATATCCGTTATAGTTTTCATTGTAACTTCAGATTGTAAGCTATATTCCATATTTATTTCAAATTTTTTGCGTTTATACTTTAGAAGTTACAGCTGGAACAAATTATGGGTCAAAAACGCACTTTTTAAAAGCAAATATCTCGTGACAGAAACATTTTAATGACTTTGTTTCAAAGAAACCTCACCTTAGTTTTAAAAGACCTATTCAACGATACCCTACTCAATATTACAGAAGAAAAAAAAATTTTTTGCCCCCTTTTCACTTGTATGGGAGGGGGTCCAAAAAACATTTAAAATATTTTTTTCTTAACATTTCTATATTTGGGTCAACACGATCTATCTTCTCACCAAATTTTATGTCGATAACTCTAAAACTGACGAAGATATGAGGGCGCGGCATACAGACAGACAGACAGACAGACAGACAGACAGACAGACAGACAGACAGACAGACAGACAGACAGACAGACAGACAGACAGACAGACAGACAGACAGACAGACAGACAGACAGACAGACATGACGAAACTATAAGGGTTTCTAGTAGACTACGAAACCCTAAAAACTGATTTAAAATAGGTATAATCAGCAGGTACCTACTTTAAAAAAAGACATAAAATATATTTCTAAAAGATAATGATAAGCCTCGTGTTGAAGCTGAACAGTAAGTAAATTTTACTACAATTCAAGAGCTAGACTTAAGAGGGTACCTAATAACACTTTCTACAAAGAGGACTTGAGTTTGTATTAAATACTGTGAAGGAGTAGCTAAGTGGACGACGTGAATTTCACATTAAAAGCTAGCTAAAGTTTAGGTGAAATTAAGTTAGGTCTCTATCTCAGGTTAGGAATCTCAGGCATAGGATGCAGCGAATAAGTCGAACGGAGAGAAGGCGAACGAAAAAGTGCTAAATCTAGTAAAGAAGAAAATATCAATTTTGAACGTTATTGAGAACAGAAGAGGAAGCATGCTGGCGCTGGGACACTTATTACGGCGTGACCTACTTAAAACTATACTTGAAGGGAAGATTTATGTAGTCTCTTGTGTAGGTCTGTAAGAAATTTCTCTCTAGAAATAAGTAAAACTGTTGTGTCCTGTCTCATTGCAAATTGTTTCTATGTTTTTTTTTTGTGTGTAATACATGGTTAAGAAGGGAAGGAAGGAGGGAGAGGCGACCTAAACGAGCGTTCATGGACCAAGTTAAGTAAATGATAGGCGTCATGTCGTATAACGAAGTAAAGGAGAAGGCTCAAATGAGATCAGATTGGATATTACTCCACCGACAAGGGTTCTCTTAAGTTAATGATGATTCTTAAATCACTCATACTGATCAAGTAAACAAGTGAAAAAAAATTATTGAAAATACCCACGACAGTTTTCTGCACCGCCCCCTGGTAAGGTAGAAGCGTAAAACCTATCTAAGAACATCCACCAATCAAAATTATACACATTATTGAAAACTGCATTACAATCGGACTGGTGGTTTTCGAGATAATTGGGAACATTTACTGGCACAAACAAATGTTTATTACAGCGCCCCCTGGTGAGTTGTTCGCGTAATACCTATCTAAGAACATGCACTAAAAAATTAAAAATCCATCACAGAAAACCGCATCAAAATCGGACTAGTGGGTTGGTAGATATTTGGTAACATAGGTTTGCACACACAAACAAACACACATTCTCTCACCCCAAACGCATATACCGTCTCCGTTCCGTCGTGGGTAATTATAGGTAATCTGTCAAATTACTAGGCTTTGTACAATGTTAGTGAAAGAATAAATATAACGGTAGACGGTGTACAGATGGGTAACATAATAAAACATCATTGTTCAGATAGCAGACTAAATATCGTTTTGTGACGCAAGCGATTGCATTAATATTGATAAACTCGCTCAACAGGATAAAACAGGTACCTAATGTAGTGTATGTATAAATAGGTCTGTATTTATGGAGTGTTTAATAATACGATGACGTCCGTATACCTGAATGTCCGGACGTCCTGACCGAAGAAATAGTCATTCGACGTGTAAAGTCACAGACAGACCAATAAAGATTAGGTGAGCCTTGCTCTTACTTGAGTACTTCTCTGGTCTGTGTGTAAAGTGAACTACTTACTACATCATCATCTTCATCATCATATCATAGCCGTGTAGTAGCAGCTAAGAACACTATCACCCCCACCGCCCCCAGTCCAGCAGGATGTTTCGTAAAAGGCGACATAGAGTTTTAGACCTCGGCTGAATATCTGTCGACTGTGGTCAACTGCATGGCGGTGATACCAACTGCAATAGCATTCCCAAAGAGGATTGATGTCAGGTATAGGCGGCCAGTCATAAAACATTGCCAAATCCTTTTCCTACATAATTTTGTTCTCTCACAACATGTTGCGCCTGTCTCAAAACGTGTTTTTCTTGCGATAAGGGCAGGCAAATGGTGATCATCATCATTATCAGTCCACGGTACACTGCTGGACATGAGTCTTTAAGCTTAAGCTTGGCAAGCGGGTTGACGAGCGCAAAGCAAGGTGTATTTCACAGGAATTCCGGTACCTTACTTTACTGGCATCTGCTGCCCACTCCATTACTCGTCTTTGACACCCTCTAGCTTGTGGCTTTAGTTATTATATTCCAGTATGATGGATAACAAATAATCTCTTACCATAAACATTTTTCCCAATTTTTCCTGCAAAATTAATCTGATTTTCAGCAGTGACGTAAAGCGATTACCGGTGCAACGACTCGCCGGTATTTCCGCCAGCGATTGCAACTCTTGCATGTGATCGGATTAATGATCGTGTCATGGCAAAAATCACCGTAAAAAAACTCTAATAGAATATCCGGTAGCTCTGGAAGGAAGCAAAATATTGGTATAATAATAAATTGGCATTGAAGTAAAGTAACAACGAAAGACAAATTCTATATCTAAATACAATGCATAAACAGAAACGTTGAACTAAGTATGACAACAGACGAAAGCTGCAGAATTGCCAGATGTTCCAGTAACCGTCTCAAGCAGGTGAAGTTGTGATGGGCAGAGCACGTGGTAAGTAGTGGTGACTCGCACAAAAAGTGGACTGGATGTGAAATAGGTGTGCAGTTGTATTTACTGCAGGTTACATATTAGAAAATCTAAACTTAACTGATCAAATTTGAAAAGAACTATGAATGAAAAAACAAAGTTTAAAGACAAAATGTTTATTTAGCAAATTTTATAAATGTACGTGTAGTCAAATGGACGACTGGCCAAAAAATGCTAGATATAAATGTAAAAAGCCGAACCATTTCTCATAAAATTTTGTTACAACAAATGGTTTATTTATAAGAAACCTCAAAATATTATAATCAAACTAGCTGCCCGTCAGCGGTTTCACCCGCTGCAACCTGTTATTCCGCGGGAAGAAAGCAGCATTACTCGCCAAGAGATGTCGCTGTTAGTTTTCGGCGAAAACGTTTTAAACGCGAATCGGCTCAGTCACGCCACCTTTGCAAAAATATTGGAATATGCGTGATCCCGTAGGAATAAGACATTTTCCCGTGATAAAAAGTAGCCTATGTGTTATTCTAGATACTCTTCTATATTTGTGCAAAATTTCATGTCAATCTAACCAGCCGTTTTAGCGTGATGTCGTAACAAACACACACACAAACATCCGCCTTTATAATATTAGTAGGATTAACAAACCTGAATAAATTCAGAAGGTACATTTTGTTCAAAAATATACCCCCCGGGGCAAACAAATAAAACACCCGTGAGGCTCGAACGTCCTGTAAGGTGGGGTGGAGATTTAACATCGGGCACCCTAAAAACTCGGATATCTTGGAGGGTGCGTGGTAGCGTCGGACGCCCTGGAAGCTGGGACGCCCTGACACGAGCTCTAGCGAGGTGTCGCGAGCTGTCGGCGACGGCCACAGCTTTTGCTAATTGCAAGCTTTCGCGCGACCGTCGTTGATCATCACCGATAGCTGCTGCGAGCTGTCACAGGATGAGTGTCGCTCGTCTGTGGGACAAGTATCTCTGTTCTGTGGGAGCCCTTATGCATGGCAGGCAGCGTCTGAGATTTTAGAATGTGCGACACTAACCCGCACCCTTCAGGGTGTTTAAGCCTCCAAGATGTCCGACGCTACCCTTTACCCTCTAGAGCTACGTTACAGTAGCCATAAACATTCTTGACTATGCCAAACCAGTTTATCCTGAAATATACTTATTCATTTTAGGCTCAACTAGTTCAGCCTAGAACTGACTAGATTATCCTATCGGCCTTAGGACTAACTAGTTTAGCCTAGTCCTAGTGTAAACCGGTTTATCCAATCACACGTAGAATAAACTACTTTGGCCTCGAAAAAAAATCTAGTTTATCTTAAAATCGGGTTTGGCCGGTCACATTTACGCTCAAACGCCTATCATTATAGTATATTAGCAAACCACTAATGAATTTAGAACACGGGGTGAAAATTCAAAGATGATTCAAGCTAATGAAATTAAATTGTACATGGTAATTATTATTTAAGAAAATTCTCTTGCTCATAAAGTTTAGGTCAAAATTGCTTTATTCATAATTAATTTAGCCAATGATATTTTTGGCATTTGAACGATTTGGCCATGATAATGATAGTATATTAAACAAGTTAAATTTTGATATTTCAGTTTTTGACCAGTTGAACTTTTGATCAAATGACCATTGCTATATTAAAATTTGATATTTCGTCCGCAGTTATTTTAAAATTTGACCGGTTAATTTTAGATTTTCTAATATGTAACCTTACTGCAACTACCTCTACATAGTTAGGTTGACGACAATCGTAACCTGTACTAGGCTGCAGCTGCAGGTATATTCTAGATAAGATTGGCTTAAATAATGATGTTGCTTACCTGCAAGCAGTAACTTCCGAGCTACCTAAAATAGTAAACACGGAAACGGTAGGTATAATTTGCACAAACAGAATTAGCAATCGCAAATGTAACCCAATTCGTAGTCTGTCGTCGTGCTAACTTACAAAGGGCCTTATGGTATACCTGCAATATTGCCATACATATTCATGGGAACGATACCTACACGTCCACATTTATGCCGACATACATATTAATGGTGTAAAATTAACGACGAGTGCCTGCCGTTTGTGGAGTGCTGAATTGTTTTGTACCGATCCCTTGAGAGGGTACATGACTGAATGTCGGCTGGGGATTGGAATTCAGGACTTTATAATGAGTTTGTTAGCATTTTAAATTGACAGTCGCTAATACATACCAACATTTTTTAATTTCTCTTGATCTTAACCGTAAAAACTAGAAGACCTAACACCCTTTACCACCCATTTTCTCGTAGTAACAATTAAGTATACCTAGATTGTATAAAATACGATATGAAAACTAAAGGCGTAAGTGAGGATTTGACTGCGGATAGAGATGAATGGAAGAAAAAGTCATGTTGCGCCGACCCCAAATAAATTGAGATAAGGGCAGGCAGATGACGATTGTTTGATTTTCTGCTGTTGTCCTAGCTAGACCGTTAAAATCTTTGTTAAAATTATACATTATCCCTGAGTATACCCAAATATTCACAGAAGAATTCATTTTACTGTGGGAGCACACCACTTCATTTCAGATAGGTAGATAATATTCTTACAACTGCGTTTTTATGACTGACTTTAGTGTATGTAACGTAGACGCTTACCAACTTCTTTAGAATATTTTTACGAGTCAATAACACTGCGGGCAATAAAACTCCAGCAGCGTCTTAAATATTCCTGAGAGAATGAATTTAGTACCTAGCACAATATGAGTCTTATCTCTGAAAGTTAGGCTATTCAAGTTTCAATTTACCCAAAGCTTGGATAATCTCTCGGCTCTGAAACCAGCTCGCAAGTGCGATAGATAAGACACTTGCGAGAGATTTGCGGGCTAACAGTGCCATAGTCTTACGTTTTCTTTATTCTGCCTGCCTTTTATGCTTTTTACATAAAACTCTCAATGGAAGTTAAGTTTATGGATAGTTTGCTACGATACGTTACGGTCCTCCGTAATTAGGAATTTTCTGTTTTATTCCGATTCTGAAGACTACAAAAATTCCATATGGCGCCAATTTGCTAAGTTTAGTAGATATATAGTATATACTATGACAAAATTGTTATAAAAAATTGCCTTTCTTATGTGTCGGTTTTTCATTAGCATAATATTTTGCTTTGATAAAAAAGCTAGTCTAGAATGTTAATTACGTCGTTACCTACTCTTCTCTGGATACTAAAAAGAACCGAACTAACGTTGTACAGTCAAGTGCAGAGTTACCGGACCCCCCGGGCTACAAACATTTAAACAGAAAAATACGTTTTGAAATGAACCTTAAAGCAAAGCATTACGCCTATGCAATATACCTGAGCAATTCATGCTTCACCCTACCACACGACTAACTCGCAAGCACGATGTCGAGTCCTTTGCATTTTATCTTGAAGTTGCTTTAGTCAAATTTCATTAGCAAGAAATAAAATAATAAATAGTCAACATACGAATACACCCCCCGCTGGGATTTGAACCTCCAATCTTTTAGATTGTAAGCATTGTAGTCGGGCATCTTAACCGCTTGGCTATTCAGCTGATGGTTAAAGGCGCGAAATTAGAAGTCACCTGTCGTGCAACTAGTGATGTCATTGTGACGTATGAGACCCGTGTAGACGTTTTGATGTTTTCTAGCAGATGAATAAAATAAGAAGGTAGTTTGAATACTAAATCGTAGAAATGTATTCAACTTTATTTAATTACTCATTTCAATAGTGTGCGTTATGATATTTCCGTTGCTTTTTACCATGGTATAATAAGATACTCCGCCTGGTATTTCTTTCCGAGACTCGTGAATCACGTGACCAACACATGACTACGTCATCATGCTTGTGGGTTACCAGAATTACCCACTCTTATGATGTTTTTTGTAAATCATATAAGATACTGTTAACTAATAAATAAAATTTAAGTGTTGCTGTAAAGTTAAAGTTAATACACACGTAAATCTAAATTATAAAATTATTAAGAAATATTTTAACCCATTGTTCTGAGATTGAATTTACCCCATAACGTATTTTATTGAAATAAAGTGGCAATACTAAGTGACGTTGACTTGTGTTTCTCTGGGAAGGAAAGACCATGTTTTATTAGACTATGCTTTTTACCTAGTTACTGGTCAAATCAAATCATGGTGCATAGTGTTTTCTTAAAAGCAAAAATAATTGTTCTGTGGGAACAGAAAAAAGGAAGTTTCACTACGACTTTACAGAGAAACACGGTTCGCAGATGGATTAGGAGATATGAGGAAACTGGTGATGTGAATTGTGAAAATCGAGGGCCGCGCCAAAGCTTACACCAACGAAAATCTACGTCACCGTGAAATTGTTAGCCTTCACAGCGAGGATTGATTTAAAACTACTTGTTCAACATCAAGTTTATACGATATATCTCTGTATACTGTGCGAAGACATTTACACGCTGCTGGCATACACAACTATTAACCAGCTATGAAACCAGCCAAAAAAATTGCGCTGACCGAAGAGCATTGTCAAGCTAGGATAAGATTTGCTACAGGTAAATATTATTTCTGGTGCTGAACTAATACAAATACATTATACCTACATACTTACTTATATAGGTATAGTGTATGTTCTGTTATCAACAGTTAGAAAAAAAAAACAATTTTTTTTTTTCTAACTGTTGATAAACGATCTTCATTAAATTAAGTAATGTATTTATGTTACAGAGTATTGCAACTTTGATTGGGAAGGGCAAATATTAATATTCACTGACGAAAAGTGCTTCAATTCAAAGGACGATGTGGAATAATGTGGATGAAATATCCTATGTAGACGACGAGGTGAACGCTATAATCCAGAAAATATACTCAGCACTAGCAGCAGAATATCGCTAGGTTATTTAAATACCCTTAGGACATATGTATTTATAAGTGATCTGTGGTTAAATATAGATTCTTTGTGCTGGTCATTATGAGAGACGTAAATTGTTATTTTACTCAAAGATAACATGTTTGATCTCTTGTAGTGACTAAACGATAATTTTAAAATCCTAAACTATCTATATTGTTGTTTAAATTATAGTCAGTTAACTTAATTGTTAAGTATTTTATTCATGTTTGTATGAAATGTTCATTACACAGTTTACTGTAAAATTTGCCTAGGTGATACAAACATATTTTGTATGAATTATGAAGATTCAAATAAAGTAACATTTAAAGTTTAATAGATGGTCTTATCAATTTTTAAACTTCTTAATTTTGTCTACAAACAAAACTTCTTTTAAACAAAAAAGAAAATAATAGACAGATATATAAATAAACAGCACTTTTAATAGAAAAAGAAGTTGAACACATCATAGATCCGAACCAGCGATTCTACGTTTTTGACTGCAGTTGCTTAACCCCTTAGCCATCTAGCCATTGACTCAGGAGACGAATTTAGCTATAACTATTATGTCTACTGTTCGTTTATGCGACTCGCACTCGCCAACTACTATGAGATCATTATTGTGTAATAAAACTTGATTGAAAACTAGTTTATGTCAGTGACGTCGCGTCGGCGTGAATCTTTTAGTCGGCTAAGCTCGGGTAGGTTCGGACCATTTCGGACTGTGTTATTTTTGTTTCACTTACTCTTGACTGACTTGACAGATGTTATGGATGCGTAAGGGATATGAGGGCGCGTGAACCTTGTTTTTTCTATGCTTTCATTGCTGTGTTGGCGTATGTCAATGGAAAAAATTTAGCAGGCGTGCGGACAATGTATAGATAAGTAAAGTATGTCGCCGATTGCGCTGTAGGGTAGTAGGGTGGGGTCACATTATTCTGACTTCAACCGTACGATACTTTATGTAGAAACTTTTTCAGATATTGGAAATAACTTGACAATCAGGAAAAAAACCGTCCTTTTGTTAAACTAAAATAATATTGGCAACAGATTTCAATACAACGGCTCGGATTTTCATCAAATGGACAAAGCCAATAAGCAAAACAACAAAAAGTATGGTATTGAAATTGGAGCATCTGTCCTGGAGCTTCAGCCTTCAATCGAATACAAGGCTTTTTTATTCAATGGGCCAAAAGCGTATGTACCGTTTCATAGTGCAGGCAAAAGAGTCCTACCTAACAGAACCACCACGGAATGGGTAAAAAATAAATATTTCGGCTTTGTGAATGTTTCCTTTCCACATCCATTTTACACCCATTTAAAAGTGCTACACAAAAGCCAGAACTCGTTCTCCCTCACACCACTGAAACCCTCTTTATATTATTTTAACCACTGATATCACACAAAATTACTTGTAAGTATTTGCAAAAACTCCGAAAGAGAGCTGTGGAAGAAACATTAGGTATTTAAGAGGCTACTATACCGAGCTGAAAGATTGTGAGCTGTCAGTTGATAAAAATATTTCTATCTCATTTATGCATCCCACCCGTCCCGCAGCCGTAAAAGAGACAGTTATAGCTCGCTACTGGAAAATTTGCGTTCTGGGTTTACCAGGTTCCCCGTTCGAAATCGCCACCAAATTTGTTGATAGTGGCATTATTTTGCTGCCAATAAAATATTCTATGCCCGTATCATTTGTTTTGCTGAAATTATTAGTCTAGTAACTAACGTCAATAGCTGGTTATAACTATTCGGATTGACCCATGAAAATGATATTGACTTCCTGATCAAAATTAGACATGGAGCCCAGCGGGCCTTTACCTCTTTTACAAGGCGCAACTTTTGAAGTAATTGACTTGGAGGGTAGTTTTTATTTCATAACGTGCGTGACATCTCACTTGAAGCTTATTGTGCCCTTGTTAGGCCCCGGGCAAAAGCCCCAAAAGTGGGGTGTTCCGTCCTTGTATGAGATTTTCTTATTTTCAAGCTATCGACTCCCAAGCGGTATCAAAAGTTGCGGAATTAGACACAGATTACAAAAATCTAAAATATCTTTAAATAATATTTATCTTTAGGGCTTTGCCGAACATTAAAAAACAATAATATGTTGGTTTCGTAGTCACCACACTTTAACGATCGATAGAGCCCTAAAAATAAATAATATTTAAAGATATATTAGGTTTTTTGCAATCTGTGTCTAATTACGCAACTTTTGATACCTCTTGGGAGTCGATAGCTTGAAAATAAGAAAATCTAATATAAGAACGGGACACCCCACTTTTTGGGCTTTTGAGCCCCACGGGGGGCCTAAAGGGTAATTTTGAGGGCACAATACGCTTCAAGTGAGATGTCACGCACGATATGAAATAAAAACTACCCTCCAAGTCAATTACTTCAAAAGTTGCGCCTTGTAAAGGAGGGGGGGGTGCTAAAAGGTTAAGGTGGGTGGAGCCCGCTGGGCTCCATGTCTAATTTTGATCAGGGGGTCAAGAAGTACCTACATGCCGATTTTCAGCTTCATGGGTCAATCCGAATAGCTGTGACGTTAGTTACTAGACTATATTGTCACATTTAGAAGATACCAAGGCGTAAACTTGGTGTTAATTTTCGAGCATTTTGCCACGGCCATATCTTTTTTTAAATGCATTATTACAACCAGAAAAAGAATATGGAGCATAGATCTAGCCCAGAAGAGTTACCGTGCCAAAAATTGAGTCGATCGGTTGCGAATTGGCAGAGGGATACGTTGAAAGCGTTTGTATGAAAAATAATGACTATAGATTCCTCTTAAGCAGTTATCATTCTCATATAGCAAATCAAAACAGTAATCAAGAATTACGTGCAGTTTTTTCTGCTAATAAACCGATCGCACGTACAAATTATCGAGTTAACCAGAGCTAATATGGTGGATGGATGATCAGTCAACCATGAAAATGCCTTGTTGATGGCTATGAGCTAATGATTGTGTAGTTACCTAGTAATTGTATTGTATGGTGTGGTCATTAGACACGGCTGTTGTTGATACTGTTATCATATAAGCGAAGCCATTAATATAATGGACGAGCAAGGAACTTGAAAACTTTAAATATGTAGCTTGAAATATGTATATCCTCTTCGAAGCTCAGCCATAAAATCTGTCACAGAATGCACCTTTGGTCTAAATCACAGACATGTAATAATAATAAATAAGTTACCTGCCGTCAAGAGATCAAATAGACACCTCCATCAAACGAACAATCAATCATCCACGAGCTCTCAATTCAACAGCAAACACATTAACACGGTGTTGGAAATAGTTGTTACATGTAACAGATGTTCAGATCAGCTGATACGGGTAATGGCGCTATTAGGACAGGTGCGCCGGTCTGCGCTGCGCATACGCAGCCTCAAGGCCCTTCTGTTTATGGTCAAGGTTGCTGTATGGTATGTTGACGCACGTCAGTACGAGACAAGATATGAAGAGATAAACGAATAAAACTTTTGTTTCTGCCTGCACAATGTTCAGCATTTTGAAGCAGAAGGTAGAATATTTGTCGATCTAGTCTTTGTGGATTTGTTTCTTAAACTGGGCAAACCATTAAATAAAACTTAGGACTTTTCCTACAACTCTGCTAACTAATCTTCTATTTCAGTTCAGATTTTAAGGCTGAAGCTACTTCTTAGAACAAAAGATCGGAAAGATTTATTCCACAAAAAAGTACTAGTATTTTAGTCGAAGATTTTCGCTAGGGTCAGAACATAAAACCAGATTCACCGTTGTCGTAAAGATTATTGCTGTCGTTAAGTTTTTGGGATCCTCTTATTATTTCGCTTATTTTCTGGTTCGGTAAGCCCTGCAGCCGGCACCGGAACGAAACGCGAACATTTGAAGCTACTTATGTACATCAAAGAATAGAATCTCCACTAGCTGAACGAAGCTCTCGCATTTTACTAATATTTTTGCTATTACTTACTTTAATAGGGCTGGACCTTTTTGGTGATCATGGTAAAATGTTAGTTTTGTTATTGTAGAAAATAAACTTTTGTCTACTAATATCAAACAGCAATGAGAGCCTCTCCATAGCTTTGAAATGATTCACAAATAATGTCTCAGTAAACGCGGCTTTTAAAGCTTTATAAGTGTGTTATTTTTATTATTGTTCACAGTATTACTTAAACTGCCTTCGACAAGACAAGCCCTTTTCCTTAATGAATTTTATTGATATTAATAAATCACAGTGGCGGAAGTAAAGAGTAAGTACACACTTTATTAGTTCATATACAACGTAATATCAAACACATGAAAAGAAAAATATCCTGTCGTGAAAGCAGCAAGTAATGCTTCGCCAAAAGTCGCACTAATCCCGTAATAAACGGACAATTGCCTTGGAAATTGCGACGTGGCGCGAAGTATGGCATCCGATGGCATCACATCCCGGCGAGATTGAATCAGCCCGTAAAAGAGCTCGGAATTGACGCCGACACATAAACTGTGTACACACGGCTTTTGATGAACTGCCATAAAATGTTCTCCCTTCTCTATCCGTGATGATAAGTAGGAAAGAGAAAGAAGCAGTAGGTTTTTTTTCGGCACGTAAATGGGCTAGTGTGTTTTAGCACGGCTTGATGCCCGTGATGAACTGACATCAAACGTTTTCCCCTCACTATCGTTAAAGGTTGGTTTGGTAGGAAAGAAAAACAGGTTTTAACAGTTTATAGCAAAATTGCTGTCATCGCGCATAATATTACATGTTTTTATCTTCGGCATAAAAATAGGCTTTACCGTAGATGGTGAATAAATAAAACGTGTAGAGTTAATTTGGATTCAAACTGCGTACGTAGCTTAGTTAGTTCCGCCGTAAAGTTTTGGTAAGAATAATAGGGTTATCTGATTGGCTGGGTAACAAGGGTACGGTACAATTGTTGTATTTGCATTAGGTACGCGATGACTCTGATAATTCTAGGCCAATTTAGACTGAATGGCGACCCAACCGTCAGCAAATAATGATCGGATGATGGGCTACTGAAAAATCTGCCGAATTTTTCAAGTGTTGAAGTCGGTCGGTAATCCCGAAAGATTTTAGCTTCACAACTTTTTACACAAAAACGGGACCGGCCGGTCTTCAAAGAAAAGATCGAACTTTAAGGTTACTAGGGCTAGAGTACCTTCTCTAAAAGATACCTAAACGATAGGCCAACTTTTCAACAACTAATTAGTTAACTACCCGATGTAAAGTCTAAAGTCTCGGAAGTTCAAAATAATAAGCAGGCTAAACGACGCGGGCAAAAGGGGAAAGTTGATAAAGTAGAACAACATTCAAAGTTGCCTGTTGGCACACCTCTGGGAAACTGTTGGGAAACCAGGATAAAAAATTCACAGTATAACGAGGTTAAACGTCGCCTAAATTAATTAAGAGACGTATTCTTTTATGGAGTTTTTGTGTGGCAACTAGGTAAGTCATTAACCACACATTTTTTGCTTAGTTGTTTTGTTAGAGATGGTTTGGAGTACACCGTCACCGGATACGAGTAGTACCTACACAAGCTACAATACAAGTAGCTAATCTTCTACTCATGTTTCAATAGTAGGTATTTAGTAGGTAGGTATCAAGGAGCTTGACACTACTAACTCGTAGACACATTAACTACATTTTATTAGTTCTAGAAATTCTTTGCTGAGCTGCACCTGTAGAAGTAGCAAAACTATCTAGGAAAGGTCGCGACGCGAATAGCTCTTTTGTAGATTCTAGAGAGAGAGAGACCTTCAGAACCTATACCTATTACTTACATTTCGGCTGAGATGACGAAGTGACAGGGACTAAAGATTTATATTTCTTTACATTACAAAAATCCACTGTTGGACATGTGCTTTCCCCTATCGGAGGGTATTGCCATACTGATCACGCTTGGCAGGCGGATTGGCGAGCGCAGTTCAAGATGTGTCATTTACAAAAAAAGGAAAGGTGCTGCCAGTTCCCTGGATGATTATCGCTTAGTCGCCTTTTACGACACCCACGTGTAGAATTGGGGTGATGTTATTGTAAGCTGGCTTACACGTCCAGTTCATATAATTTCTTTTCATATGAAAAAGAAAGAAAGTAAAGATGCTTTCATGTAGGAAAGTAAGAATTATTTTTAGCCGAATACCTCAGCGACATAATATTCAAAAGGAAAAACATATTGAATGGTTATTACTAGTGCTTAATGACCAATATTAACGACTCCATTTCCTCATACTACGTATTACATTTTAACCACAAAATATTGTTACTACATACAGGTATGTAAATACCTATGACACTAACCACAGTGTTCAGTCACAAATTAGGGAAACGGCGCGTGGGGCTAACAAAGATTTTGACGCTTACTGATTTTAAGTGGAAATAACCGGAATCTTAGAGAAACTCAAGGTAACTAAGAAGATGGTTGACACGGACGTCATATTTCTTAGATTTAAAATTGGCTCCGAATCATATGACGTTCATTATCCTTTTTTCCTCTTAGAGTTTTTGGACAGTAGCAACCCTAAAACTACGAGACATTTTAACGGGTTTTTACTCACGGTAGAATTGTTTTGGGTGCTCAAAACTTATAGTTTTAGTGATAATAACCACGGAACCTTAAAATCAAGAGTTGCTATGTAACAAGTGACAATCGCGTAAATCCTAAATAGGGTCGAGTGAGCCTTCTGTAAATTCTCTATTTTGTGGTTCTGTGGTGATATATACGAATTAATTTTCAGTAATAATATGAACTGTACTGGATTACAATATATTGGTGTCAACAAGCCGCATTTCGTAATATAAGTAGGGTAGGTACTTATATTAGCGCCACAAAGCCTGTGGTAGTAAACTATTATTTGCAAAGAGGGGAGTCAGTTACATTGGGATCGTTTATACTCACAAATGCCGTGTGATGCCGGCTTAGAATAGCATCACCCCAATTCAGCCGTGGGTCATCATCATTGGCCTCATACGTCTGTGACAGACGATTTATACAGTGTCTGAGGCAAGGATTTTATCCGCGTGACGCGGGTGAAGTTTCCTCTTCACAGACACTGCGTTGCCTGGGACGCAATTATGGAAACGCAGGGCTGCCCAGGACCTGCGCCACCCTCTCGGCCTTCCTGGCTGACTCCACAGGAACGACGAGTCGATACGTGCGGAACCAGGTCGGCTGCAGGAGTCTGCTGCACGATATATTACCAGTCACTCGCGCCTGACGGAGACCCCGTTCCGGGTTTGTGTGTGGAGTTTTCCTTCTCCAGGACCCTGATTCACTTGGGTCGGATTTATCCCTCGGTCGCCTCTTACGACCCCCACGGGAAGAGAAGGGGTGGTGCTATTCTACTCAGCCAGCACCACACAGCCGTGGGTACGACACCCAAAAAGCGACTAAGGGATAATTATCCAGGGAATGGGCAGCAGCGCTCGCCAATCCGCCTGCCAAGCGTGGTGAGTATGTCAATACCCCCCAGTAGGAGGCCCATGTCCAGCAGTGGACTGTTGTGACTGTAAAGGTAAAGCTATACTCACAAATACGATGTAGCAGAAGTGATAAATGCCAAGAAACTTACCTGTAAAGAAGAGCAAATGATTAGTCAAGTATGTAGGTACCAAAAATAAAAATACACGAAACTTAGCTACACCTATTAAGTATGGCGTCAAAAAGAAACAATTGGTCATCTGAAAACAAAGTGTATGTAATTTCTTACTAACTGCATCATGCACCAATAAGCCATAAGATGTCCAATAGCATCCCCAGCAGTTTCTAGAGATAAAATAAATATCAAATCATGTTCTAAAGAAATGCAGTTTCATTTTACAATTTGAAATTAAAATATAATTTTATTTTACGCGTATACGTAGCAAGCAAGAAATTATATTCTAAGGCAGAGCATGTATCCTTGTTTCAGTGTACTGAAGCCGCCAAGACAAGGTTCGAGAAATTAATGAAAACAAAGTTAGGTTAAATTTGTAACCACCACCTCGTCAGCTTTTGTAACACTATTAAACGTACTTGTGGTGCTTTTGAAATGCTACCAGCGAATTAATACATAGTATAATGAAGTCGCTATTAGCGTGTCTCTGTCTGTCTGTCTGTCGTGGAATTCCCTAATTCCTCTTAAACCACGCAACGCATTTTGCGGGTTTTTGAATTGCTGGGGGTGAAACCGCTAACGGGCCGCTAGTTTACTATGATCACAAAGTAAGTATTGGCTGGCGCAATCCAGAGAGTCGGCTTCGAGCAAACGCGGCTAAACTCACTCAGACATCCACACGCGTCGTTTACGCGCTCTGTGGAACCGTGTCGAACCGGCTCATGGTTGAGTGTGAACGGCGCGTTCGGTGCGGGCGGACGGAATGGCGAGTAAAGAAAAATGATTTTGTGGGTGTATAACACCACAGACAATATTGTGCATTGTCATTTTTCAGTTTCCCATGCAATAATGAAAATTAAGTACTTAGAACTCTTTTAGTTGATAAATAAATAGATACCTACTTCAAAACACTAGAAATGGAGGGATTTCTTTTTAAGAATCTTATTTTTCGTTGTAATATGTGCTTTAGCGTTTTAGGTACGTACGTAGAAGTAGGTAGATTGCGCTTTAGTTTGATTTGGAAGGTTAAATGGGTTTAGGTAGGTGCCTACCCACAGTAAATAGATACCTACCTAGTCAGCATTTGAGGTGAAAGCGACTAAAGGGAAGCGATGAAACTAAAGGGAAGCGACGATAACTTCATTAAAAAAATCAGAAAGTAAAAGAGCAACCCTAAAGAGTAGGCATAAGTGATCGAAAGAAGGGGCGAGCTGGCCTTCTGTAAATTCTCTATTTTGTGCTATGATCTTGATTTTGCATGGCTGTTGTGTAGGTACAGCACTGCCCTTGAAAGAAAACTAAAGCAACTTATTTGATTTATGATACTAATTTACGCCCAGGTTTATGGTACGCACGCACGCTTTTCCGCCCAGAATCTTACAATATATTTTTACGTCGTTTTTTCCAGTGCGTTCATCTCAGAAACACCTTGCTCCAGGCCTCGAACCTGACAGTAACTGTACAATCAATCAGTACGCCATGCTTACTACGATCAAAGAACACTGACTGGTCATAAAACACTCAGCCGACGGACACCATCCGTTACCGGGTGGAGAAAAACAGAAAACTCGTCACAGTAGAACTAAGATGCAGATTTACTTGTTTATGCAATTTTAACTTCTTTTCGCCCTTTGAACTATCTATAAAACAAGGGGTCGGTTACCCCGATAAAAAAGAAAATGAACACTCAGCCATTGGCGAACTCTACCCGTAGTAGTGTTGCGGGCTGTGTAATAATTTTTCTAAGAGCCTTATATCACACTGGCGGTTTGTGAGCGAATACGGAGCGGAGCGGATGAGCAGCGAATTCGTGGCGGACACGCGGCGGATGCACAGCGAGAGACATCCGCTTCGCTCCGCATTTACTCCCAAACCGGTAGTATGATAGTGATAAGACTAAACATTTTTACACTTTGCAGCGTAAGTACTCGTGGACAGATACACACACGGTCAATTTAATTAACTTCTTCTTAGTCTATGCACTCTTAGCAGAGTGGTCGTGGTCGTTATTGGTGGTACGCTTTACCAGTTAGTTACTTAGCCCCAGTTTTATAGTTAGCCCTATGAAATAGGTATAATTACAATGTAAGTAGAATACTGTTTCTTACTTCTACTGTGTCAGTTTAAGGTCGCATCGTGCCTAGTTAATGACGTCATAGCCTATGACGTGCATGATGTTCCTTGAGTGGCGCCTGCGCACGCTCTTATGGATATCGCAAAGCGATGACGTGTGAGGAGAAACGTTTTATATTCAGCCAGTATGGCTAACGGTTATTTGTAGAACTAAAGTGTTTGTATCTTTGCCTTCAAAAGAGAACCTTTTGTTTTATCTTGGTAGTGCCAGTATGCATAAAACCAACCATCAGTTACGTATAAACAAAATAAATCATCAATCTTTCCGGTAACAGAAGGTTTATAAATAAGAAGCTAAATTCTCTCTCTTCTCGTGCGGCGCGCGGCGTCTAAAGCCTGAATCTACTAGCACATTTAAACTATTATAAAATATTACACAATATTTGTTCAACTCGTAATCGTAGCATGAATAAATAAACTTACGTAACTGTCGTAAGCAAAGGATAAATATAATATTAAATAAGCAGAATGAGTAATTAACAAGACTATTTACCGTTTCTAGTTTCCTGGTTTTTTCCTATTTTAAATATTTCCTGACCAAAATAATCACATACCTACAATTAATACGATAGTGCTGGTTCTTCGGCATTTGTAAAGCATACTTAAGAACTCTAGTTAATTAATTTACTAATTATACGAATTAAAGGCACACCGACAGCAATAGCTAGTTATTAACTACGTTCACTAGATCATTAGCGTTTTTGTTAGTTAATAAAAAATGTTTAATGTAAGCAAGCATCATAACGTTGATGGTTTTAAATAAAAGTAATTTTTTAGAGTTGTTATTACGTACAGGAAAACGAAATCGTAGTTTACGATTGTAGATTGTAGACATATTTTTGAAACATAATAGCAAATCCTCCACATCTAATCGCTTTAGAGAATTGAATGCTCACGTGTATGCTCATCTATTGAGCACCCAGGGCGATCGTTGAATGAGTCCGAATCCCTAAGGAATATTCATCCCTAAGGAATAATTACTCACAAGCCCGCAGGCTATGTTCTTTTATTTTCGTTCGTCAACTCGTCCCGTGCCACACGAATATGAGAAAATCTCTTTTCAACTATCGTCCAGTGTCATATTTGGGGTCAGGTTCTCTTTGCTCACACGGCGAAAGCTATTTCCAAACTGGTATAGAAATAGTTGTCAAAAAACGGCTACGAAATGCAATGCTGCAAATGCATTTTGAAAACTCGTCTAATGGTAATAAGCGCCGACGCGACGTACTATTGTTAAAATACGTACGGGAATAAGTGTTCGTAGAAATTACTCCCAAAATTTATTTAATGTTCCAAACTGCTACAAAAATGGCAACGAAATGTCATGCGAAATGCAATGCTGCATTTGCACACTCGACTAATTGTTATGAGCGCCGACGAGCTATTGTCCGGCTAGCTGACGAGCTGACGGAATAGGTAATGCGTTTGAAAATACATACGGGAATAAGTAACGGTAGAAATTACTCCAAGTCATTCAATGTTCCAAACTGATACAAAAATGGCAGCGAAATGTCATGCAAAATGCAATGCTACATTTGCACACTCGACTAATTGTAATGAGCGCCGACGAGCTATTGTCCGGCTAGCTGACGAGCTGACTGAATAGGTAATGCGTTTGAAAATACATACGGTAGTAAGTGTGGGTAGGAATAAACAAACCGTAATTTTGAGCAACAAATTTTAAACACCAACGGGTTAGGTAGGTATTGTATCTACTTGGAAAATAACACCGCATGACCGCAGCATGCAGAAATTAGGACTGTGTCTTTCGCTATCGGCACAAGCGACCTAAAGCCGTAGGTAATAAGCCTGTATTGAATTGTTAGAAGACCGAGTTATTTTCAATTGGAGGAACACTTACCTATTTCAATTAAAATTGCTCAATTTTATGCCTCTTAATTCTCAAAATATAAATAGCAAATAAAATTAAAAATATTTATACGTATATACGTGTATTTATTAAAACAGGTGTAGCAAAGAGCTACACAAATGGGCATTGAAGAAACAACTCATTATCGCAACCATTGATTCAGCTAATGGAGTCGCGATTGGTTTTCTGAAACAGGAGACGTGGAAATTGCTAGATCCTTAGGGAACGCACGGTCATAGTACAGGAAGTAGCCAGTATAGAGCGGGATTTAAATACAGAATACTTTGAAATTGAATACTAAAACCTTAAAACGCACGTATGTATACATTTTGTATGATATCAGATCGCGCGCCCGCGGACTATAGAACTGTATTGGCGTCAAGATAATAATTTTTATGATCTTAGACTTGCACTATGGTCCCTGTAGCTCTTCACACCAGTTGTTCCCTTTGGTTGGACCAGTAACTTCTCCCAGGTCTTCCTTTTCTTCTTTTCCCCTTCTTCATTATTTCTGATAACAACAAGTCGTGCGTATCTCTTCAAGCGTCTAATCATTTTATCTCTTCTATTCTCTATCAGTGTTGGTATTACGATACACTCGCTCAATTTCGCCAATGTTAGGTAAGGCAGTCCTCAGCAAAATATAAATAGAGCAGACGCCTAAAGGCTGGAGATTACTGAAATACGTTCTACTCATTTTCCTTTACTGTAAATACTGGTGTTGTCCTGGCAACGCAGATGTTAGGCTTCGTCTATAAAGTTGAGAAAAACTTTCATTACTTCTTGAAGCATTGCTCAATGCTTACTCGAGTGGTTTCCATGGTCCTTGAGATGAAATTATACTATAGCTTTTAGTCAAGGTTGTCGGCAGCTTTTTGGAGTATTATTAACTTATAAAGGCCCTTACATTTCGTTTATTGTGCTAACACGTGTAGAACATTACGTAGTCCAAGGCAACGGTAGTTTTCGTGCCAAATAATTTCGGAAACTGTAATAAGTTGTATCCTTTGGGTTTGGTCTTGGTTGGCCAAATGAGGCTGTCACAGGTACAGAGTCGCAAATTCTCACCTGCAAGCAAAATAAGCACAGACAGAGTTTGATGTGAGGAAGCCAGGCGGTCTTAAGCTTTGAAACGCATAACTGGGATCGCTCAGCCATCATTTCATAACCTAGCGTCTACCCCATACCACCCTACAGGCCTTTGGTAAGAAACTGGTAAAAAGCAGTAATTTTTACGTTGCAAAACTCCATTAATCATACAGGAGACGACTGAAAAAACCTGGACAATGATCCTCGGACTGCTGCTGCTCGTTAGTACTGAGAGTACTGGAGGTTATGAATGGCGGCAGTTATTCAGTTCGTACAGTATTTTTTCCTCAGTGAAAGAACGTTAGTTGCTGTTGAGCGCCTTTTTCGTTTTTCTGCTTTATTTGCGTTTTTTAAAAACGGAAACGTCCTCTACCCGTCGGCATCTATTTTTTTTACTGATGGAAGGTTTGTATGTTCCTTGATTACCTACCCAAAGCCAATGTAGGTATGTTTTCAGACTAGTGAAATGTACCGCGGAAAAATTGGAAAATTACTTTTAAAAGTCAGGATCGAGTGGCATTTTGAAGAAACTAGAGAAAACAAAAATCATGGCGTACTGAAGTCGGTATAAAAATAAATATTTCTAAATCACTCGCAGCATAAATACAAAGGATTATGTGGCCGTTGGATCGTTGAGACCGAAAGCTCCTTACCAACTCAAACAATGATGAATTGTATTCAGATTTCCCTTTAATAATCGCTTGGAATATAACCCGATTGAACGCTCCGAGGGTCTTCCTTGATTAAAGTTTGTTTTGGAAGGATAATAACGATCTATTCTATAGTAAATATAACCATAGATTGTTAAGTTTCTTCTGACTGATCAGTTAATTTCCGATAAGCTTGTTAGCGAATAAATATTGATACGGCAAATCCATTCGGAAAATATTAATTACTCGTGTTCACAATATCAAGAAACTGGTTAGTGATCGTTACTAAAGATTACGTAATGTATAGGTGATATAAGTAGGTATTAGGAGAATCCCTAGTCATATGAAGCGAGTAAGAGATAAATCCAAGTAAGCAGCTCTCCTTATGAACACAACAGCTTAATTATCCAATCCGCGTATGAATATGGGGAAGCCCATGTACAGCAGTAGGCTGTTTTGGCTGTTGTCGATTGTGAGAATCGTATTACCAGTAGTTCAGTTTGACGACCGATGTGGCGCAGTGGTTAGTACGCCTGCCTGCCACGCAAAGGTTCCGGGTTCAATCCCCGGTGGTGAGGTCACTCACAAAGTTGATATTTATCACTTTGTGAATTTGTTCCCAGTCTGGTTAGGACATTGCAGGCTGAACCACCTGATTGTCCGCAAGTAAGATTGTTCCGTGCTTCAGATGGGCACGTTAAGCCGTCGGTCCCGGTTGCTGTCTATGATGGCGGTCGTTACACAACCATGTCGGAGGCCTGCTACTTGCAGTAGGCGGTTGAAAAACTCTGACACCAGGGTTCATCGGGTCGTTGAACGACTCGGTGTCCCACACGAAGAGAGAGAGAGAGAGTAGTTCAGCAAAAGTAGCTTTATATCATAATCAATAGTCAATGAGGCATGTAGTAGTTGATTTGGGGCTCTTCCGCCGTATTGAGAAATATTCTCTGCCCGTTTCACGGGTGACTGAATTTTCATTCGACATATCTGAGGGCTACTCACCGCGTACTTTTTCCTTTAAATCTTATGGAATTATGTAATTAATTACATTTTGTAGAGACATCTATAAGAGGTCAATATTTATCAATCTCTACAATATCTACATAGTATAAAATGAAGTCGCTTTTTTTTTTAGTTCCTCTGTCTGTCGTGGAGTTTGCTAACTCCTCCTAAACCACGGGATTGTTTTTTTCTGTAATAGCTAAAGTTGTTCATGAGGAAGGTTCATTAACATTTGCTGGGAACATGAATTGCAGCGAGTGAAACCGCTTACGAACCTATAGTAGGTTACAAAAAAAGGTTTGCCCATAATGCCTTTCAGAATATCAAGCAGTCTAAACAACACTTCCACTCACGTCACACTTTACATAGAACACTCCCATGTCGTCCAAATAGGTGGAACGAGAGCTATACCTACAATTTGAATTGCGCACTGGGAATTTACGTCATAGTCTGGGAAAAACATTTTCACGAGTCAAGTGCCACGAGTAGGGAATATACACAGCGAAAATATGAACAAATATTTACCTACACGTAAATCTTTAAGGCATAAAAATACTTCTCCATATAGATAAACCGTATGGGGAATACGTGAGGACGTTGACTTACCTCCGCAATCTGGGATTAAGGAACCTTTTAGGTCGTTATATCCTTTATACAGGGAGTAACAGAAAGGGTATAACAAGCCGAAAGTAGGTCAAGGTACTCATGAAACTGAACAACTTTCCCCATAGAACATGGGTCGAAATATGAAAAAAAAATTTGGACCTCCTATACAAAATCGCCGATGAGCTAATTGATCTACTATGGGAGGCCTAAATTTTTTTTTCATATTTCGACCCATGTTCCACGGGGAAAGTTGTTCAGTTTCATAAGTACCTTGACCTCCTTTCGGCTTGTTATACCCTTTTCGTTACTCCCGGTATATAGTTGCACTGTATTAGTATAGCTAACGAACGATGTCATTAAAGATCGAAGCCTGTGCCTTAACAAGTCTTTCATCATGGCATCATCGTTCTGGACAACCCCTCAGGTGATTTTGATCGTACGACTAGTCACTTAGGTATTGCTGCACACTTAAGATCTGATTCTACTTCATATCACAGTTCATTGCCCCTTGTTTCATAAAATAGTCTTCTTATCGCTTAGATTAGATAGTCATACCCAGTGGGAAATCCGAACATTTACTTTCTGCGAATATCTAAGGTTTATCTTTCTAAAATGAAGAGATTCCTCTAGTGGCTTTATTCCTTTTTTGTGTTTAATGTATTTTTACATCTATATATACGAATATCACGTCTTTATCCTTGCAGGGTTGGCAGAGCGTTATCGGCCCCAAAAGTAGTCGTTCGTTATCGCCACGTTTGACAAATAGACATAGTGATAGATTGTCAGCCTGTCGCCTAAAATTGCAATATACATGAAGCCCTAGAGTCACCCGCGTCTTGTGACACCCGCGGTAAAGAAATTCAGTGACACTAAGTCTGGCATCACACGGCATTCTAAGCCGGCATCAAACAGCATTCAAAACCGGCAACACCCAGCATTCATAAGTATTTTTATAACGCAGTGAATCGATCAGATCTCATCTAGTCCAGTATATCGATGCTTGTTTATGAGGAATGCATTCTTCACCCCAAGGCTGCTTTATTTTTAGGCCGATCATTATATCGATTCACGCGGAACATCTCACACGGCTGATCCGCCAACGATTTTAATCTACCTATCTCGAAGACTGTTATACACGGTCAATTTATTTTGTATGGTAGTTGCTAACCTACTTAACGGGCAGAATTGGTTATTTTGGTTTGGAAGGGTACACTCCCCAGGACCACTTCTAGTCAGAATCTGATGATGGGATCCTGGTTTAATCAAGGGTACAGTTGCGTTGGTAACAAAAAGTTTATTACTAACTGACTTTTACAGTATGAGCATGACATGATACAAAACAGCTGTTACAATATGTGTTTACAGTATCCAGTACAGATTGGAACACATATGAAACATCGTTGGTTAAAACCTTGCATTTATAAATAGCACAGGATCACTGTACCTTTGCCATTTTTAATTGCTGGCCGTACGACAGTAAACGTTTCCAAATAAGTAGAGACAGCAGCGCATGAAAATGCAACGACCTGACCGTTTATAGCGGAGGCAGTGACGTCAGCCATTGTGAACATGGCTCACCTTTGATCTAAACAGTGGAGTTAGACCCGGCTCGTCACAAATAAAAACCTTGCCCCGATTCGACATTGCGCTACAATAAAAAAAAACTGTTCACCACCGTCTATCTTTCCTAAGGCTTCTAAAGTACAGTAAAGCAAGTATCAAAGCTGTGACGAACTGCGACATACAAAAATATTTTATCATTATTAATATAACGGAGCCGCCCTCCGAGAGCGGGCTCTACTTTAACTAACTATAACTCCACTAAGTCAGCGGCCCATAGGAGATTGAGAGATGGCCTCTAATACGGCTTTATCCACTGGTCTTTGTCCTGCAGGATATCCTGCCATTTGATGACTTGGGAGATCGCGCAGGTCAGCATCTACTACGTCTCTTCAGCCCAGCGGTACCTGGTGTGCCCAAAAAGATTCTCCCTGAATTTTGTATGGATAATTTTTTTGATGACGAATCGGGACTGTGGCTAACCGAGTTTGAGGCAAACAGTGCAGCGCAAATGGTTTTGCATGTTCAAGCTTTGTCAGGTGGCGAGGCTTTATGCAAAGTCCACGGATGGAGGCACGCTTTCTATTTTTGATTGTCCTAGTTGTGCTTTGGTTTAGTCCTATCCCCATTTTCAGTAAGTCAGCTACATGTAGGTAGAGGTATAATCCCTAAGGGCACGTTTGGTATTATTGTATGGTAGGTATATGTACTTCAATCTGCTTCAGCGGATTTTCGATAAATTAAGTTTTCATCAATTATGAACTTTGAAGTAATAGGGTGATAAAGCCGTCATATTGCTCGGAGCGCGTCATAAAAATGAAAAGTTTTTGTGTTACAAGTATTGTCTGATAATAACAGTTTAAAACAACACTTTCATGCTCATGTTACCTCTAATAATAGCCTCAATTTCGTGTCTATTCTGATGCCTAGTACGCGTTCATCAATGAAATATGGAAATTCCCCTAAACCAACAACACCTCAGTGGAAAACTTGCCAAGGGCACACAAGTTCACAAGCCGGACTATTCCCATAGGCATTGTGCGGTGAATTCTGGCACGAAACCGTGCGTATCAACAGGTTTGCGAGTGACCTATATGCACAGAGGCATTTCTTTTGGTAGAAAATTAGGTACAGCATTTATGAGTAAAAACGATGTACCGTGGTATTTTAGGCAGAGTTTTTCTTCAGGTGGTGTTGGTTTGTTGTCGCGTAACGTCCTCGACTCGATATTTGACAAAGGCGTATGGGTACCGAGAGTGTACTTACGTTAAAATACAAACAGATGTCTTAAAAAACAAAATCCCGGCTGTGTTGAAGATTGTATATCTACCACAAATGTTTATATTTTTTGTGTAGGCATCACTTCCGCTATATCTACTTGTCCTTACAAAAAACCGTGTGTATCGATTGTACATTGCTTACGACAATATAACCAGAATTAGTGAAAATATCTCGTCTTTCCTTCATCAACGCCCCAAGATACAAACAAATTTGGTCCTTCATCGGTGTCAAGCGTTCCAGCGCGCAAGTGGCCGTTGCAAAAGGCAAGAAGACGCAATTTCGGTGTGTGGCAGGGTGCAAACTTACAACGCATCGCCTTGTCATCGCATTCACTACGATTTCTTCTGGATCCGTGAGCATACACGCAAAATATTGTTTATTACTTCAAGAAAACGTGTCAGTATAGCTGCGATTTCTACGGGTTTCAACTTGTTTCGGCTACACTGCAAATTGTACACGTCTCCAAAGGGAATAACCTATCACCAGTTTAGCTGCGATTATCACCTTTATTTGGGGTACAGCTACGCTGCAATTCAAGAATTAGTTGTTCCTGACTGTATATATGTGCTACGCGAACCGAGTATTACATCAAGAATAAGCTGTAAGTTTTCGTCATTCATCAGTTTAGCTGCAATAATAACCTCCATTTTGAATTTTGGTTGGGATCGGCTACGCTGCAATTTCCATTTTCTACCAAACGGAAGTACGAAAATGGCAACATCGTCACAGTGACGTTTCATCAAGAGCGAGACAGAAACAGCGTAACACGCAAGAGTAAGTGCGACAGGAATATTACCGACCGCAGTCACCGACAGTGACACCATCTACTGTGAGATTTAGGAACTACTGGACAGACAGGAAGACAGGGACAGTACATCGGACATTCCTATAGGTGTGAAAGTGACAACAGCAACATTGACATTTGGTAGTTTTTACAGTTGCACTTGTTTACCGTATGTCCTGAAGTGGCGCTTCGGTCAAGATTGATTTTATTGCGTGATCGTTTCGTTTCCGTTTGTTTCATTTCTTGTGTCGCCATTTTACTTGGTTTATAAATTCATTTTGCGGTTTTACTGTGTTAATATAAGTGAATTGTAAAAAATGAGTGAGGAGGAGAAGGACAAGAAGGCGCGGTTAGTCGCGAGTAGAGGATATGTTAAGGGAACCTTAACCAGACTATTAAAACTAGCATCAGACAAAGACGCGCTATCACAAGCGTCCACGCTTGTTATTGAGTCCAAAGTAGATCATTTAAGGAAAGCATTCTGTGAATATGAGCTGCAGAACTGCGAGATTCTTGCGCTAGATCCAGATGACCCTGAGGATGTAGGAATAATTGAAGAAAATTACCATTTTTCCTATGGCGCTTTCAAGGACGAATTGAATAAACGTAAAATACAAAATCCTTCACCTCCTCCCTCACAACCAAGCAAACTAAAATTACCAACAATATGTATTGAACCATTTAATGGTAAGTCGGCTTCTCAATATGTTACATTTCAAAACATGTTTCTCTCTCTGGTTGACAAGGATGAAGGCCTAGATAATATTCAAAAACTTCACTACCTCAGATCGTTTTTAAAAGATGAGGCATTAAGCATAATTACAGGGCTACCTCTTACGCATGACAGTTACTCGGAGGCTCTTAAATTATTACAAGACAGGTATTATAATAAGCAAAAGATAGTCATTGAGCATGTGTCTACATTGTTGGACTTGCCAGCTTTGTCAAGGGGTGGTAGTGAAAACGTTAGATCATTTATCTCTCAAATTAGGTTGAGGTTATCTGCTTTGAAAAACCTAGAAATTAATATTGATGAATGGGACCCAATTCTAATTGTTATTCTTACACGGAAACTAGATGGGTACACAGCCAGAGCCTTTCAACTGGAGAAGGATGCTGATACGGAGCCGACCGTCAACGATTTGCTTACATTTCTGGAGAAGAGGGCGCTCGCTGCTGAGACTTCTCCAGCTACAACAAGTAACTGGAAGCCTGCTGCAAAACTGGCAGTGAACATTGCAGTCCAGGAGCCTACATCCTGCTTAAACTGTAAGTCTGATTCACACAAATTATATAATTGTAAAAAATTTCAATTATTGCCATCAGCAGAGCGGATTCATTTTGCTAAAGAGAAGCACCTTTGCTTTGTGTGTCTAAATATGCACAAAGGAAAGTGTCGCTTTCATTTCCGGTGCAACCAATGTAAAGGCCCACATAATACATGGGTACACCCTGAAGGAAATAATCCACCGGTGACATTGATTTCACATATAAATGGAAAGATTCTACTTCCTACAGTTCGGGTTAAGTTATTCGACAAAAATAATAAAGAAGTGTATGTCAAAGGAGTGCTGGACTCATGTTCTCAAACATCCCTGGTTTCAGCCAAACTTATAGATCGCTTGCAATTAACCCCTACGCGATCAGATATTACTATCGTGGGAGTTTCAAGTGCTAATAGTAAAAGTAAATACTCCATACCTCTTGAGGTACATTCACTCAAAACTAACTACACAAAAATGGTGAATTTCAAGGTTGTTGATAGTATCACATGTTTCATGCCTCAGCAGCCAATAGATATCGCAAATTGGGAGTTACCTCCCTGCTCAGAGCTAGCAGACAGCACCTTTGACACTCCAAGTGAAATAAGCTTGTTGATGGGTGCTGATGTGTTTTTCCAGGCATTGGTGTTGCCTTCAACGACGGGTCCACAAGCCGTGGCTCAAGCGGTGAGTGTGAGGCCGAGTGCACGGGCCAGTCAACAGCAGCAGCATGAGGAGGGGGAGATAGCGCCTACGATTATCAACACAAGGTTTGGACTTGTAATAGGGGGTTCATTGCCCATACCTGATTTAGATTCAAATTTGATATCTTTGCATTGTCGTACTTGTGAAGCGGATATCAGTCAATTAAATGAAACAGTACAAAATTTTTGGAAGCTTGAAGATGTTCCTCAAGTTTTAAATGATAAATGTAATGAGTCTGAACAAGCAGAATTAATTTTTTCTAACTCTGTAAAACTAGAAAACAAAAAATTTCAAGTAGACTTGCCATTAAAAATAAATTTGGATGAGGTTCATCAAACATTAGGGAACTCTTTCGATTTAGCTTTGTTTAGGTTCCATAGCTTGGAAAAACGGCTTCATAAAAATATTAACCTGCTGACTCAGTATACCAAGTTTATTGATGAGTATGTAGAGTTACGTCAAGCGCACTATGTGGACATCAATTCATATGATTTTTCCAAAGATCCCGTTTATTTCTTGTCTCATCATGCAGTTTTTAATGAGGCGAGCAAAACTACACCACTTAGGGTTGTGTTTAATGGTTCCATGCGAGCAAACAAAGGTGTTTCACTTAATGACATACTATTCAATGGGCCAAAGGTACAGCGTGATCTTTTTGAAATACTAATGCTTTTTAGATTTGGGGAATACATGTTTACGACAGACATCAGACGCATGTTTAGGAATATTTATATTAACCCCGCACACACATCGCTTCAAAACATACTCTGGCGAAAGAGTCCGCATGAGCCAGTGCAATGTATTTGCTTAGATACAGTAACATACGGTTTAAAGAGCTCAGGCTATCTCGCGACACGCTGCTTGTTTGAATTAGCTACGAGATACGAGCATGAGTTTCCTTTAGCATCATTTGTTTTGAAAAATTGCACTTATGTTGATGACGTAATTTATAGTCACGAGGATTTAACTATTTTAAACGAGACTAAACGACAGTTGCGTGAGTTGTTAAAGCTTGGAAGTCTAGAGGCACACAAATGGTCTTCAAATGAAGCCAGTGTACTTTCGGATATACCTACTAGTAGCCAGCATTTTGATAATTTAGATTTCAGTCAAGATTGTAATTTTAATATCAAAACTTTAGGTATGCAACTTGATTTGAAACAGGACTCATTCATAATTTCGAGCCCTAATAGCCCGGCTACTCAGCACGTTACCAAGAGCAGTATTTTGAGCTGCATTTCCCGTTTCTATGACCCTCTAGGGTTTGCAAGTCCTGTCGTCGTTAAAGCAAAGGCAATCATGCAGAGATTATGGGAAGAAAAGGTAGAATGGAATGCAGTTCCATCCCAAGAAATAGTTCATGACTGGCTGCAATTTTCTGAAAACTTAGCTAGCATGCAACCTATATATTTAAATAGGAACAATCCAATAATGGACACAGCCACAGCAGTTCAGCTCATCGGATTCGCAGATGCTTCTTCTACTACTGGGTACGGATGCTGCTTATACCTGCGAATCGTGGAGAAAGAAGGTAATGCTAAAATGTTCTTGCTCTGTTCTAAGTCGAGGATCAATCCACGCGCTAAGCCACTTACTGTTCCCAGATTAGAGCTGAATGCGGCGTTATTATTGGCAAAATTGGCGTCCAGAGTGTATAATACGCTTCTTACAAAAATAAGAATTGATAATGTTTATCTGCATAGCGATTCAAAGATTGTGCTTGCTTGGATTGGTACAGATGTGACAAAGCTTCAAGCTTATGCTTCTAACAGAGTGAGAATGATCAAGGAACTAACAGGTAACTGGCAATGGCTGTATGTTCAGTCACAGGACAATCCCGCTGACCTCATTAGCCGTGGGGTAGATCCACAGGCTTTATGCGATGCTGACATCTGGTGGAAAGGTCCAGCGTTCCTCCGAGCTAAGGAGCATCAATTTGTGAGTAATAAAATTGACTTACCTGTAGAAAGTTTACCTGAAATGAAATCGGTTCCTTCCTCGACATCCTTCTCCAGTGAGGTGGTACTTCTTACGGTACAAGAAAATGAATTTATGCAATCTTTCATAGATAGATATTCAGATATAAATAAGATGACTCGTGTCATGGCATATGTTCTCAGATTTTGTAATAATATAAAATCAAAATCGAAGGACAAGAACTTTAAACTTGATAAAGAAGCTCTTTCTGCAAATGAGTTACAGAAAGCCTTAATGTTTCTCATCAAATACGATCAAAGCGTGAATTTTCATAATGAGATACATTCATTAAAAACTAACAAAGACATTAGCGGTCCTTTGAAACCCTTACACATATTTTTAGATAAAGAAGGTCTCGTAAGAGTAGGTGGGAGACTACATAACTCTGATATTAAATATGCACAAAAACATCCTATAATATTGGTAAAAGGTTCTCATTTAACAGAGCTAATTATCCGTAGTGAACACGCTAGGTTGTTACACGCTGGTCCCAAACTGTTGTTGTCGAGTCTTAATCAAAAATACTGGATATTGAATGGGATTAGGGAGGTAAAAAAAGTAACGCACAAGTGTATTACGTGTTTCAAGCTCAAGAAAACTGCGGCGAAACAATTGATGGGTTCATTACCAAGTGACAGGGTTGTGCAGCCTCAGAAACCTTTCGCCAAGGTCGGTTTAGATTTTTGTGGCCCTGTAGAAGTAAAGCAATCACGGTTGAGACGTTCAGTCGTAGGTAAAGGTTATATCCTAGTATTTGTGTGTTTCAGCACTAAAGCTGTGCACCTAGAACTAGCTTCTGATTTGACTACCGCTACCTTTCTGGCATGTTTTAGACGGTTTATATTTAGAAGAGGCTTACCGAGTGACTGTTATTGTGATAACGCTAGTACATTTCGTTGCGCTAGTACTCACTTGAGCGAATTATACAAGTTATTAGGCTCTCAAAGTCATCAAACACAGGTAAATGATTATGCAACACAAAACCAAATAAATTTCCATTTCATTCCAAGTTATTCACCAGTGTTTGGTGGACTGTGGGAAGCAGCGGTAAAGAGTACCAAATATCATTTAAAACGTACTGTTCAAAACAGTAAACTCACATATGAAGAGTTGTATACGGTGTTAGTGCAGATAGAGGGGGTACTTAATTCCAGGCCTCTTTTGCCAATGACATCAAACTGTGATGATTTTACATATCTGACACCTGGTCATTTCTTAACAGGTGGTCCGATAACTACCTATCCTGAACATGATGTAAGTGATACTCCTGTAAACAGGTTAAGAATGTGGAATGTTTGTAACAAAATGGTGCAAACCTTTTGGAAGATGTGGTATAGGCATTATTTGAATGTCCTACAGTGTAGGCCAAAATGGCAAACGCCTCAGAGTAATATTAAAGTAGGGTCTTTAGTGCTTTTAATTGATAACAATACTCCACCTTTGTCATGGCCAATGGGTCGAATAACTCAGGTATTCCCTGGGAAGGATAACCAGGTTAGAGCATTTGAGGTTATGACCCCAAATAGGAGGACTCATATTAGGTCTGTCACTAAAGTATGTGTCTTACCCTTAGATTAAGTACCTATATGGTTAAGATGGTTCGATAATACCTACTAGTTTTTTAAGTTACCTATGAATAAGATGGTTTCGTTAATACCTACTTGTTTTCATTACAATTGTAACTACTGTGTTAATTTATCGTAGTGTATATGAAATACTATAACTAATTGCTTATGGGTTTATTTATATACCTAACTTTCCATATTTACCTACATGTAATGTGTGTATCCTAGTGTTGCATTTACAATACTTATGTGATGCGTTTTTATTACTACTTACTTAAATATTGAGTTCTAAGTAGGTACCTATCTTATTTTAGTTATTTAAATTAAGTTTAGGTATTCAAGTACTTCTAGATAGGTAGGTATGTTGCTTACTTGTGTTTTGTTAAATAAAACAAAAATTTAGTTTAAGGTATACAAACATTTAATTTCAAATACATAGTCTACAACATTGAACGTTATTTACTTAGCAGAGGTTGGGCATTTTTTGAATTGTCTTAGAGTCACTTAGCCTTGCAGTTTAAGATTGTTAATAATTTTGTATAAAGCTCACCTTGGTTGATAGCTACAGTTCTTTGCTAGGTGCCCCAGCATGTTGAAGATTGTATATCTACCACAAATGTTTATATTTTTTGTGTAGGCATCACTTCCGCTATATCTACTTGTCCTTACAAAAAACCGTGTGTATCGATTGTACATTGCTTACGACAATATAACCAGAATTAGTGAAAATATCTCGTCTTTCCTTCATCAACGCCCCAAGATACAAACAGGCTGTAGGATTTCCAAAGTTGTAATTTGCGATAAACTTCCGCTATCTTTAATTTTTGAAATTTTAATAAAGTCAGTGTCACTCGCGCTGCTGAGAGGAATCTAACGACACCTCACATTTTAAGATCCCCCAGGCGTTTGTGCGGTCACCTGTGAAAACGAATTTCTTGTCTACATACATACATACCCTCGAAAAACATAATTCTAAGACAGTCGGATAATTAAACCAGACTAATCAATTAATTGAAGATAACCAGGCAGAGACATACCAAAACATAACATTCGCACCGGACCAGGCCCTATCGTAATTTTCCCAAAACCTCCCTTTTTCTGACGAATCCCTTGAGACAATAGAGTGGGCTGTCACACAACCGGTAGCCATCAACAGGTTAATAAACAACGCTTCGCACGCCATTTCGGTATCGCGATACAACACTCTCGTGTATTCGTTTCATTGTTTTTTGTGGGTGGCGTGAGTGAGCAATTTTCAGGCTTTCAGGAGCTCTATTTTTGAATTTTCGTATGCGTATCGCGATACAACACTCTTGTATATTTGTTTTTTTTTTACGGGGTCTGGCGTGACTGAGAAATTTTCAGGCTTACAGACTTGCAGAGACAAGAGCTCTATTTTTAATTTTTTATACCTACAGAGAAGTCTGCTTCTGATTGTGCTTACATCTAACATTCTTATTCTTTATTCTATGTTATTATTAAGAAATTAGAGTATAGCAAAGTGTGATATGAGTTGTAAGACCAGTCGACGCGGACTTCCGTGTACGATTTCAGAAATCACACTTTCTTTCATTGAGCTCCAAATGTGTCACATTGTAGGCGGGGCGCAGATGTTGCCAAAAACGGCAGCAAATTCAATAAAGTTGTCAACATGTTATCCTGACAAAACCGGTTCTGTGGCGGTAGGAACAACAATGTTTCAGTATTACATTGTTTAAGTTTCAATTTGCTTTGTTCAGTCTTGTATAAGCGTAAATGCAATCTGTTTTCATGACTTTCCGTTTTTATGATGATAAAAGAATAATTCTATCCTATTTCGTAACAAAATTGTTACGTAATGAAACAGTAGCTTTGTTATAATGTAATTTATAATAGGACAGAGAACAAAATACAACGTGATTACTACCTAATGGAGAGATTACTTACCGGCAGGTACATTATTAAACAGGATCAAATAACCAATATTTATTTACCGGATCATCTTTCCATTATTCGGCGGAAATAATCTTTACCAGTTAATAGCGACAATGCTAGCCAATTTCCCGACAATATCCTAAGGCTGAGTTCACATAGGGTTGCCAGGTGTTAGGATAAAGCAGGACATACGTAGGATTTTCGATTGCCTGTCCGACCAAAATAAGCGGCGTCCGGCCTGTTAGGATTTAGGTAGGATTTTTCAATTTCGTAATTCGCGCGTGGATCGAGACTGAATCGCGCGCGGCGCGACGAAAGGACGAGTATCAGCGACCGGCGGCGGCTGGCAGAGTTGGTTTTGCCTTTTCTTTATTGAAATATAATTAAATAAACCCGAAATATTCAAAAATGCAAGGTGTCCGGATTTTTTACTCAAATGTTAAGACAAAAGTTGTACACATTTTATTAAAAAATGGTAAAAACAGCAAGGTGTCCGGATTCTTGACCCAAAATAACCCAAATGTTAGGCCAAACTCGCAGGTCTGTCCGGATTTTGCGTATGAGGACCTGGCAACCCTAAGTTCACATGAGCTATTTGTCTCCTGCCGGCGACGGCGCGGCCGATAGTGTCAGTTGGGTATTGTGTGCGGCGCGCCTTATCTTTTTATCATCGTGTCGCCTTGTCACAATGTTGCTACAGCTATAGTGTAGTCGAACGTTTATACTGTTACTGAAGCCACTTTGTAATATTAATTGGCGAGCTGTAAGTAATTTTGACGTGGCAATGAGCTACGTTCGTTACACATACTTTGTAAACAATGTGTATTTTTAAGTAAGAATTACGAAATAACTCAATTCGAAAGATATCAGCATGAAAAAGAAGGAATGTATTGAAAAACAATATTTTATGATCGTCGATTCTGAGTTACACTGAAACAGAACCATTATATTATCTACGATTTATTTGCTCGATTCTAATCTAGTGCACCATGTCATAAATCTCAAAACGTATAGGACACTAAAACATGTAACATAGTAGCTAGCACCAATAAAATTTATCAGCCAACGTTGCCGGAAAGCGTCGTTTTGTATGTTTGATGACCCGCTCCCTGCCTGGCGGAACGAATACAATGATATCAGTAGTCAGTTTAGTACATCTGAATACGACAGTGAGGACATGGTACTATTGTCAGCAAAGCAACCTACCATTTAAGGGGCCAAGTTATACAGGTTATTTATACAGATACTTAGAATAACCAGCATAAGTTGATCTCCTATATGGACGGTTGATGTACTGGTGATAGTACATGCTCCAGAGAACACGGTTTCGGTACTTATTTGTATGACAATTGAATAGGAATGGGAACTATGTCACGGGACCTTCGGGACGGAGACGTGTACGCTAGAGAACATATTGGGACGTATTGTGAACTATTTTGTATCTACTTTAAAAGGTTTATGTCTGTATCACATTCAATCTCTGGTTAAAGCACTGACAAAGACAGTCAGACATTTTAGTTCAAGAAGAGGTTGAACGAATACTATTCCTCATCTTGATCAAAAAGTTAGCATAGCAGGCTAGGAAAAAATTGGATTTTCTGTGAGATCATCGTCGTCTGAGAAGACTTTAGTAGCCAAGATTCAACTACAATGTAGAGCTCAATCCATTCAAAGTTTATTCGAGCGAGAATTAGTAAGTACCACAACCAAACCGTTATCTAGAGGAGGCACCTCCGAGAATTTACCGCGAATAACACCGAGATGTTATCTCAAATAACAAAGATAGCAGCACGTGCCTGAGATTCTGAAGTCTGCGATATATCTAGACGACATAAGCGCCATGCCAAACATTTAGTTTAAATTTGGAACTTTTCCGAACTTTCCCGTCGGACGCTCGCTTCTGTATTCGTTTGCACGATAAACCAGCAACAGACTGGCCGTCCAGGCGCCGAGTTTCACCAATTAGCATAAGCTAGAGTAAAGTTAGCTAAGCTGTAGACGTCCTTGAGCGAGACTGTACTGTAACTGTATCGATTGTGGCGACATAACCACAGCTGGATAGCTTTAAGTACACTTACAGCTTTGTTCAGTAAATGTTTGACGTCGATGGGCGGACATTTTCATCTTATGGCGCACAATGTGTGGTATTTAGGGCAGCGTAGATTTTGCGGAAAACGGTACGGAAAATATGCCCCAAGCAAACGACGCTAACATTTTTTCAATTTCTTATTTTCATTTATTGGAAAATATGCCTTTAAACCCTCTCGGAATTTTAGGTCGACGATACCTTATCAATGCTTAAACAGCAGCAGGGTATTAAAATAGCGAGCCGATCGATCAGTAGAGCGGGTAATCAAATTAAAACCCAAACGGGATTCGAAATTTGCCGTAAAGCTCATTATGACGGACTTTTCGAAGCCTCATGGGAAGAAAAAGTCTGGGAATCTGATTTCACGACTAAAATTAAATTAATTATGTCAGATTTCAATATCTGAAAATTTTGCGATTGAGGACGGCTTCGTGAAAAAGAAGATGTAGGTATTAACCGTAAACGTATTTATTTACCTAGTGAATTATACCACCACCGCTCAAAGGGAGGTTGAAATGGAATTTCTCGAAAATCAGTATCATAAGCGACAAGCGTATTGACTCTCGAGAATCAGTTTTGAAATGAAGTAAGATTCGGTTGGATCCAGTACATTCCTATAGAAAATCTAATTGCATCTAATTGACTGTACCTCATAGGTATTGCGTCTCGGATGAAATCGGAATGACCACATCGGATTGCCCATCGGGTTTCCAGCTCCAAGATTGGCGGAACAAATTGCACCGTGCGAGGGGAGCCACTCCCACGGCAATCCCGACCTTCCGGGTGAGGAATTATGAGCTCCATTCCTCCATCCCTGCTGACACTGTTGACGGAAATTGCCGTGACGACGCAAATAGCCTTATTTATGAAATTTGTGGCTAGTAGAAGCCTGTAATATCAGCAAAACCTTGAGTTACGTACTTGACGAATCAACTTTCAGCGGTGCTTCGTAGTAGGTAGGTAACTGTATGAAAATTTAGTTCATGTTGAACTGATATATTTGTATCGTTTAAACTCTAAAACATTGATTACAAATACCGCCATTTCTACTGTTTAGCATAATACGTCAGCCAAACAAATTTAAACTTAATCAACCAAATTACCTTTCGTTTAATTGAGTCATTTCATAAATGTTTGAACAGAACGGCGTGCGACATTGAAGTAATTAGTTTAAATATTCCAACAACGATCATTTAATATACCTAAATAGCCTGCAGTGGCGAAAGGCTCATACATGCAAGTTGCATCGGCTTCTCTTTCAGATCCATACTCCTACATCCATCTACTTCATTTAGTTTTTTCCTGGCCTACCTTCGTTAAAAGTCACCCTTCGCCGCTGATAGTGCCTGTACTTTGAAAGCTACCGAACTGATTTTGGTAACGTAAATGTTGTGTTGGGTCTACTATGTTTGACAATTCCTAAAGCATCGAATTATTAATCATCTATTTAGGCCACCAAATAGATTTGTGATATGCGGAGACCAACAAGATATTTACAGATACAGAAATTTTGCATACTTGGTCTTATTTTAGAATTTTGAATAGGTATGATTACTTATCTGCGTACGGCTCAAATTTATTGATTAGGATCTTCTTATTTTTCTCGTGTCGATTTTATGGTGATCGTATTGATAAGGATACATCCTTCTTTAAAATCGATAAATTATTATAGTTCTCAGAAGAGTCGATCAAATCACCACAGTACAGCAACAGATTACTATGGTGTATTCATACCGTGTGACTAATCATTTAGATATGGCGATCTCTAGGAACCGTTGACTCAGATTGGATAACTAGTAATGGTGTTCAATCAACTCACCACAGAATTTACTAAAGGAAAACAGGAAATGGCTTCATAAAGTACCGTCAAAGCGCTTTTATAAGGAAATTCCTTGTTTCCTCAGCAATTTTCTAAGGATTTGGTAAAATATGTCTTCTATTGCCGAGTTACCTTGGCATGTACGGATCTTTCGCTATTACATACTCCAACTTCGTAGCTATTTGTCAATATTCACAAGTATTTTTACAAACTTATTTTGGTAGCACAACGCTCAGTTCGCGATAAAGATAAGTAATGATTTACAAGCTTAACATGTCTGTCTGTGTTTTAGCTTAACATTCCGGGGAAGTGAGTCAGGCGGAGGAGGTTGACCCTGCATACAGATAGCAGTCCACCAGTCCACACATCCACAGTTCTTTAGTTAGAGTTAGTTATATGACGAGGTTTACTTCAAATACATGAGATCAGAGTTAGTTCTGAACATAGTGTGCTAATATAATTCAAACGTCTGAAATCGTTAATCTCAAAAGTAAACGTCTGAATGACTGAACCTGCTTCTCAGTTACAAATCCTCCTTCTCATCTCAATACATTACAAATGCCAAGAACCATTAGATTGCTGAACCGGGGTCTAGTATGAAATAGATATGCTATGTGAATTAGCTTTTCTTCTAGAACTTAGTGGCTGTATTTTATGATGATTGATGTAAGAAGCAATACAGAACTTGAAGTCCGCAGCTGTTCCGAGCTAATCGACTTTGAGCCTTCTGTCGACGAGGGCTGCAGTTGAAAACTAAACAGTTTAAGTCCCCCATGATATAATAAGATACCCCGCCTGGTATTCCATTCCGAGACTCGTGAACTACGTGACTAACACAAGCCTACGTCATCATGCTTGTGGGTTACCAAAATTACCCACTCTTATGATTATTTTTGTAAATCATATAAGATACTGTTAACTAATAAATACAATTTAAGTGTTGTTGTAAAGTTCAAGTTAATACACACGTAAATCTAAATTATAAAATTATTCACAAATATTTTAACAAATTTTTCTGAGATTGAATTTACCCCATAACGTATTTTACTGAAATAAAGTGGCAATACTAGTGACGTAGGCTTGTGTTTCTCTGGGAATGCAAGACCATGTTTTATTAGACTATGAAGTCCCCTAGTGATACCGGATTGACGTGTAATGTGGGTAATCATGATAAGTACACACGTAATAGATACCGGTCCGTGAGTCAATGCGGCGCAAGGTCAATCTGTCAGTCATCCCGCTTTGCGGTTACGTTCGTACCGCAATGAAAGGGAATCGCTTGATAGAGATGGATCAAACGCTCATCGTGGATAGGTTTGTGGTGAACGTACATCTCACGGTTGGATAGGCAGGTACATGAGAATTAATAGCACAATTCGCCCTATAAATCCCAAACCTATCCCTAAAGTCCTGAGTTAAGTCCTCCATTTGTACCTATATGAATATTATGTGTTGTTAGTAGGTAGCTATCCCACCCAAAACATAAATGTGAAAGGCTGCCAAGTTCGATAATATTGGAATGCTTCGCCTATAAAAGAAGTGAGATCTAAATAAGTACCAAGTTCCATACACAGACCTCAGTTAAAAATAGTTACAGGAATGCACACTTGATTTTCCGCAGTTTGGAAAGTAGATTCTGAATAAATATCATATTAAATACCTAAAATTCTAATACTTACAAAAACGCAAACCTGTTTTTTCAGCAGTTTCCTTATGACATTTTTTTTTCTGTACTTTTTAATGATATAACTTGGCAAGTTTTCACACACTTTGTTATAAACCTACTAAACGCAATGAGTCAAGTATATAATTTTCTATTAAAACTTGCCAAGTTATATCATTACAAAGTACAGAAAAAAATAAATAAAAAATGTCATAAGGAAACTGCTGAAAAAACAGGTTTGCGTTTTTGTAAGTATTAGAATTTTAGGTATTTAATATGATATTTATTCAGAATCTACTTTCCAAACTGCGGAAAATCAAGTGTGCATTCCTGTAACTATTTTTAACTGAGGTCTGTGTATGGAACTTGGTACTTATTTAGATCTCACTTCTTTTATAGGCGAAGCATTCCAATATTATCGAATTTGGCAGCCTTTCACATTTATGTTTTGGGTGGGATTTCATTTATTTTTGTAAGGTTTATTTTCTTTTTTTTTTATGATTAAGTTAGTTAAGGAAATGTCTCATTTATACTAATTTTCACATTTTTGAATTTGGACTATATGGACTATGCTTCTTACAAAGAAATGGACTAGTTTTTTTTATTAAATTTTTCTACGTTTGCGTGGCAAAGGAAACTTTTTTGTTTTGTCATTTTGTATGCTGTCTTGTACGACTGACACGCTAGAGCGCATTGCCCATTCAATATCTTGGTTTTTTTTACTCGTTTTCTATTTACTGATAAGCTTGCCAAGTCAGGGCGGTATAATGTACGTAGCCGGATATATTCAATTTTTACTTAACATAACATAACAGCTACAACAGTCCACTGCTGGACATGGGCCTCCCCCTATCAGGGGCAGGCGGATTGGCGAGGATTCCCTGGATGAGTATCCCTTAGTCGCTTTTTACGACACCCACGGGTAGAATTGGGGTGATGCTATTCTAAGCCGGCATCACACGGCATAGCAATTACAGCAATTTTTACTTTACTTTAACTAAATTACAAACCTTCGTAACGAATTTTAGGTCGGTACGACCATTGGAAGATATAGATATTTTTTTTGTTTTAGTTCCTTAGGGGTATGAATTTACACCTTCATTATTTTTAAAACCGACTCACACTTGGCCATTTTCAGATTTTTTCCTTTACCTTGACCTAAAGACCTACCTCCATGCCAAATTTCAAGTCAATACGACCATTGGAAGTGGTCTAGGCTTTTGATGAGTGAGTGAGTGAGTGAGTCAGTCAGTCAGTGAGTGTATAGTAAAAATAGCGATTTTCTGACGTCAATATCTCAAGACCTACAATAGGTACATTAATGAAATTTTGTATTTTAGATAAGTAAGTAGATATCGACAGATACTAGAAATTTCATATGCGTAGATAAAATAGATTTTGAGTTATAGGTAGGTCGAACTTGGCCCGAAATGGTTCGTGTAATATAACCCACGGCCGGTGCGTCGGTTCTTTGCTCGAACTTGGCGGACACACTGCCGTGTGTCTAGATCTCGTCAATGTGTTTCTACGGTCACAAAGTTGTCCACTGTCATATTTCCTCCCCTACTACGTAAAGATTTACCTTTAATCGTTTAAATCTGAGCTCTGAAGTGGAAGTTGGGATGACATTTTTTCCGACAGCCATTTCATTTAGGATCGGATAAATTCCGCGGTGAGAGCTGTTCAAGTGTTAGCGACCGTGAAATTGCTTTTTTTATGAAGTAGAGGAAAAATTAATTCAGGCTCCTTGATTATTAAATGATGCTCTTAGATTTTTCTCGATTTCTAATTAGAGATTTTGAATATCTGCTTAGTTGATACAGCTTCTTTTTTACCTTCATACCATCAGATAAGGTATTCGATTGAAAATATCTCTATGATGTGTTATTGTGGTTAAGGAGCATTCCATTCCATCCTATGAGTATGTTCCGCAGAGGACGTGCTTCTAGTATTTCCGTGTAAGATATGCATCCGGGATGCAAGAAAGATTGAATGTTACTAAAAAGCATTAGGTTTTACAAGTCCTGTAACTTTGTATCTGATACATAAGTATGGGCTACCCATGCGGGACAAGTGCGTTTTAGTTATCGTGGAATGTCCCTTTAGCGTTTTTCCCATTCTACATGTAGGTACCTATATCAACGCAGCGCATTGCACAGTGCACGTCAGTCTGAAATTCATTTTCCAACCACACCTGAAAACGCTGAAGGCGACTTTAGCCGACCACTCGTAAAGGAGGCGAGGCGTGGCGTCTGTTAATATTAATTAAGCGAGGCGGTGGTGGTCTGTCGCAGTCGTAAAAGCTCGTCATTTTTAAACAGGTCCTTGCCACTCCGTCGGGAAGCATTTTTTATGTATTATGCAAGGTGTAAAAGCAACGGTGAACATTTTTAGGAACAACTCTAGTATAATGAGTGAAAACACTACGGGTTCTTACCGCGATAGGTACTTGAAACAAATCAAGGTTAATTTTTGTGGTAAAAATCCGGTTTTTAAGTCATTATACGTGACCATGAAAGTTTTATACAGTTTAACTCTAGCATAAATAACGCCATTTCCCCGATGTTTTTCAGAAATCTCGTACATTTGTTTCAATTACTTAGGCCAGATTCCCTGACTTGGCGTTTAAGCAGCCGTTTTTTATCATCAATACATAGTATAAAATGAAGTCTCTTTTGCGTTTCACTTTCTGTCTGTCGTTTAATTCGCCAAATCGTCCTAAACCATGCAACGGAGTTAGATGCGGATTTTTTAAATAGATTAAGTGCTTCAAGAGGAAGGTTTATATGTATGTCACATGCCGGGAAAATGAGTTATAGCGGGTGAAACCGCTATCGGAGGCGGTGTGTGGCACCCTTTAAATAAAAAATTAAATAATTACTTTATTTAGAATAACATTGAGGAATCAGTATTTTTTATGTTGTTAAGTTCAGGGAAATCTGGGTTAGTGGATACAGCAATAAAGTTGGAACAGAACACATTCCCGTAAATACTTACGTTCATAGCAGACAGTTAAATACACGCGCGACATTTTGTGGCGCCAGCACGGTACGAAGTTTATTCTAGCATATAAATGACCTTTGTGTTTTACGCTTTTATTAAAACACTATGGTGCGTGCAGAATAGTGCAGTTTTATATGGCGTACATGTCAACGGTAAATTGCCTTTCATGTACGAAATGTGCAACATGCATTTCTTTACGATTCTATCTATACCATTACCAATCATGATCATTCTTGGATGCACCTTGGATAAAATTTGTTTTATGCTTTTTCGTGTGGGACAAACAACCCAATGAACTAATGAAAATCACGAAGATATTATAAAACTAGAAGAAAAACTAAACAATAAGAAAACAAAACTTTGCAATCATAATCATCAATGAATCATGATCAATGAATGGGTAATTGAGGATATTTTAATTGAAATTATTTTAATTAAATGTCTAAATTTTTTTATGAGTTTCATTATTACAATTACAACTGAAATTACAATTTGCATTTATTTATTTATATAGAACCAAAGGAGTACTTACATTGTTTATTTTGTGGATTAATTTAGCAATGTGAAGTGCGAAATTTGAAGACTAAAATTATAGCTCCCTGAATAAGAAATGCTTGACTTATAGCTTACCACATATGCCTACCATGCCACTACTGGTTTGTATGGAGTTGTATGAAATGATATCCGAAGGTGGCGGCAAACAGCATATGCTGTCCAATCTGTTTGGAATAGCACCTTTACAATCTCATACTGTTTTTATTTACTTTCTAGGTTATGTCCACTAACAAGAATCTAGGTTAATGTTAACATGGCAATGTACCCACATGTGGTCTGTGCATTTTGTATTATTATCATTACCTTGCTAAATACAAGGAATTCATACAATACAGCTAAATTCCTTTCTGACATGTTCAGGGACATATATTGGTGTTAAAACTATACTCCCCATCAAAAAAATCGAGACACTTTCATTTTCATAGTCAAAAAAATTGTGAAATCTATGAAATTAAAAGCTAAATGTACAAAATTGAAATTAAGATTTTAAAACCTCGCAATACTAACTTTTGAATAACATTAGACATTCGTTCCAAAATAAACGTATGTCTCAGAAAATGTGATCCGTACAAAATGTTAAGTTCCAAAGCGTTTCGATTTTTCTGATGGGAAGTGTATGTTCTAAAAACTGAAGCATACTAAGAAAAGTAGAGGTTCTTTTATAAAAACTCCCTGTTGTTCTATTTTATACTGACCCAGATTATGTATGCTGCAACATTATACAATTAAGGACAAATGGAAATTTATTGTCAATGAAATGGCTATTTAATTGCTGATAAGGTAGGTATGGTTACATTTATGTTTGTATGTGGTATACAGAGATAATGGTGATGTGGTGTAGGCTTTCAAATATGAATTTAGATAGGCAGTGCAAACATGAGGTTTAGCTTGTTTTGATCACTGCTGTTCATTTGGAAATGATAAAAAAATTGTTGATAAAAATAAGGCATGTTTACTACTAGAACTGAACATGTTTTAATATGAGAATTCTTCTTTTATAAAAAAAAATATATGAAAGATTTTTATTTAACTAGATCTATATGAAATCCTACACTGTTTTTGTCTCTGTAATATACCTACCTACCTCTATTTTGCTACATTTTCAAGCACCACCTGCTCACTTCCACAAAGTATTATGTTCGTATGAAAATAAATAAATTGTAGACCAAACAAAATGCTGTGGGGTGCTCAAGCACCCTAAGTAGGGTTCCAAGGTGAATATTGTGGCTGTGTTGTACAAATGATACAGTGCTGTTCTTGATGTTTCATAGGGCCCTGAAGGCTATACTCCAACTCCCCCTTCCCGTCCTGAAAGTATACTCTGACATGCAGTGCAGTCAAGTATAATTGACCATAATGCACCTATATCAAATTGGAATGGAACTAATTTAAGCTTGTATTGTGTACATAGTTCAAAGGTACTGTATCCACTACTGTAATAACACAGTAATAATTTATTTTCCTTTCGGAAATATGTCCTAAATTACATAGGGAAATTGTCAATACACATCCTCATTGTCACCCTAGCCTAGAATTATTATCGCCCCTATGCGACCAATAAAAATAATTGATATTCAAGGCAAGTATTTCAGATCTGATGCTTATGGCATTTTACCAAAAACAATACCTACTTGAAGAACATCACAACTGAGAATATAATTATCACTGAGGTCGAGTAAGCGTACCGTGAAATTGTTTACCGTAACCCACAAAAAGAATTACCCACAAATAAAGACCGGGCAGTGCGAAAATTTACATTTCTATGGTCACCGCTCAATTTCTTAGATAATTTAGTGAAATGGACTAAATACTTACAGTCAGCAGGACACGACGTAGCGGGCGGTCACACTCCTTTATTTACAACTACAAGCTCACCATTGAGCACATTGCACTGAGCAAAAAATACAGTAAAATGCCGAATGTTCAGGCCGCGATGTACAGTAAGCTATAAAGTCGTTATGAAAAGCACTAATAACACTACACTATTTTGCATATATGGCACAGTGTCACTACTAACAAAATATAGTCACAAAGAACCTAGAACTCAAACGTTCAGCTCACAATCAACTAAATTCCACCCAGTTCTCATCAACCACCATTATTGCGCACGCATCGGCCATTCGTTGGAAGAGGTTGACAGATAGTAAAAATGTTGCCATAAAAAAATACTTAACCTCCCGATCTGGCTGTATTTAATTTCAGTACTGAACTGACTTACAGACTGAATGGCTGATTCTGACAAACGAACATCATAATTGTTCATTTTCATTACACGATATAGAACACGAAGAAATACACATTTACGCAGAGTAAAATCAGTTGGACTGTTTTATTTACGGAAGCCAATAGTTGGTTTGTTTTTGGACCGATGAGAATAGAACAAAAATTATAAGTAGGTACGAGCACGAATAAGTTTACCAGCGTTCAGCGTGTTGTAAATCTTTGTGGTCTCGGTGGTTTATCTATTCTGTTGCCTGTTATGATTTACCGTTACTCCGGGTAATTAGAAAAAGTAGGCAACATTAATCTGTTTCTTTTTTTCGGAAATTCGGATACACAAGGTGAACTTTTTGCGTTATGCTACCACAGAGTATAGATTAATTTTATTCCAGAAATTACTGAACGAAAACCACAATGTCAAAACAATATTGCCGTCAAAACTGACGTGTACTTTGTGTTATGCAAATAATACCGAAAAAAATCCTAGTTTTTCTCTGTTTCTTGTGAAAATGTCTGATACTGATAGGCTAGTAGCTGGCGCTGGTCCTTCAGGTGGTGACAGTAACCAGAATGGCGAAGGGGATACGCCCACAGTGTCCGAAAGGGAAGCCTATTTTCAGGCACTTCGGCTATGGATCCAACAGGCTCAGATGTACCAGAACCTTTCAACATGCTTCCCGTATTACATGATGACGTTCCAGGGCCTACAGAACAATCCTACGAATGTACCATTGCTGAATAACAACTACCAATTCCAGGGGCACCAGTTTCCTTTTCAAGTGCCGAATATTCCAAGAAACGCCCAAGACTTGCCTGCTCACCCTGAACCTCTCACCCCCGCTGAAGGTAGGACGAATGCTTAGTGTGCTGTGAAGTCAATGAGCATGTTCTTAGCAGTTCTTAGTTATGCTAGTAGTATTGAGCTTTTGTTTATGTGCTTTGTAAAAGTTTTATTTTTATTTTAAAAATATTGTAAAGAAGCTTCCTATTCAGTTTTATGTACCTACACATCTAATTTGTTTATTATTGTCCTTGATTTTGTTTCTGCACTTAAAATTTAATAAAGTTCTAATTTGAGTATTTGCTTTTTTTTTTATTTCAACATTATTAAACAATACTTAATACAACTAATCCAAAGCATTGCTTGTAGTTTAAACTCAGATAAGTGGTGCTTTGCATTATTAAATAAAAGACTTATAAAATGCAAAGAATGCCTTAGTCAAAATCATAGTCAAGAGTGCTGCTCCCAGCCATTATAGTAGCCGGCATGCACAATTCTCTTTTTTTTGTCTTTATCTGATTGTTGTGTCCAAAAAATTATGTAACTGCTCTTGGCTTGGCTTCTGATTGCCACTGATAAAATAAAAACTGATGAGGAGTAAATCATGAACATACATCATTATTTTGAATGTTTATTAAATTTCTTGTATATTTATTTTCTTAAATTAATAATAATTAAGTGCAGCTGTGAAATTCCTCACCAATTTTTTTATCGCTGCCAATATAAACTACCTAACTTTACAGCAGTTATGTCAAACCAATTAATTTAATTTCAGTAATAGCCCGGCATGGAGGCTACGAGTATGTCATCCCACCATTGTACAAAAGACTTCTGGCAGAGTTCATTGACTTCATGCTGCTCTTCATCCTAAAACTGGTTGTCACATTTGTTGCAGTGGATATGTTTGAATTTATGTAAGTAAGATTTATTATTGTTAGTTGCAAGTAGGTTTCTCTTTGTATAAAAATCCTATTTCAAATTGAAATCTATCCACAATTTTATTTAATATTTTAACTGTTTAAAAAAATACCTTGTTTTTAATTAACATCACAATTTGATAAACCAATTGCCTTTTTTCTTTTCAGTGATTTAGAGAAATTTGACTTCTACAAGTTCAGTGAACACTATGATGACTACAAATACGCAATGGAGCTCACATCTGAGATTCTATTCCTGGAGGTCATTTACAGGATACTTGTCTGTATATTTGAGGTACTACTTAGTTGTTATTATTATATTATACCAACAAAAAATATTTCTGATTCATAGAAGGAGGGTTCATCTGATTTGATTCATCTTGCACAAATGTCATGTAATATGAAAAAGATGCAAACAATGAATGTTGCTATGTCGTGTTCTTTTCTTCTATGAATCAAGTTATACCATAAAAGTCTACTTTGAAGCACAATTTCTTTAAATGCACTGTGCTGCCCTAGACTTTATGGCACACAATAGAGGCAGAATAAAATGAGTGAACTTAGACTAAAGGTTGTCTGGAGAAACTACCTTAGCCATACATTATTTTTAGTGCAGTTACCATTTTATTCTGCCTGTCTTGTGAGCTATGAAAAATATGTTATGTTTTAACCAATTAATTTGCCAATTGTAAGGCAACCTGTTATCTTTATGAAGTGTTTCAATATTTTTACCGCAATACCTATGAGCATTGAGTTGGTTTAAAATGTACATTAATAAATATTGCTTTCTATAAAAATTGTACAGGCTTGAATTCTTTATTTCTAATTTCAGGCTTGCTGTCTATCTAGCAGTGTGGGTCGGACGGGCGGCGCGACTCCTGGCAAAGCCTTGCTAGGCCTCCGCGTAGTGACCGCCTCCGCCGTCGTCCCAGTCGAAGGTACGGATTCAAGCATTCTTATTTATTGCATAGACATTAGACATGTAAGAGAATCAAACGGATAACTTAGAATTGTCTTTCTAGATAAGTTAACACAGGGTGATACAAGGAAAAAAAGAAGTGCATAAATTTATATATTTGTCGCAGTACGATGGCAGAATCAGGTTTTTGGCCAAAAACCTAGGTTTTTGGCCAAAAGCCGGCATATGGCAAAATCGTAGACTTCTTTCAGCCATCGTCCTAAGCTGATCCAGGTTTTTGGCGAAAAACCTAGGATTTTGGCCAAAAAACTAGGATTTTGGCCGAAATCCTAGATTTGTTTAGTATTATGGCTTTTTTGTATTTCGGGGGAACTTCTTTTTATTTTTGAGTGATACACCAAGTCGCCCAACGAACCGATGAACCCTGGTGTTAGAGTTTTTAAACCGCCTACTGCAAGGAGCAGGCCTCTGACAAGGTTGTGTAACGACCGCCGTCTAAGTGATCATAAAGAGCAATCGGGACCGACGGCTTAACGTGCCCGTGTAGTTCGGGCATACATATCGAAAGGCAGGAGGTAGCATTGGACGTTCTAGAGGGTGGGAGGTAGCGTCAGACGCTCTGCAGGGCGTGGGTAGAGTTGGACACTCTGGAGGATGTAAGGACACTCTGGAGGATATAAGATGACGGGCGTAGGATTTGCTGGGGGTCCGACGCTACCTCCTGGTCTTCAGGGCGTCCAACGCTAACACCAATCCTCTAGAGCGTTCAGTGGTACGTCCTGCTCTTATGGTGTCTGATGCTCCCTCCTGCCCTTCAGGGAATCCGACGCAATCCTGCTGTATGAAGTTACCCCCCGTCCTTCAGGGTGTCCAAGTCTACCCTCAAAAAGATCAGAGGGAGGTGCATAAAGTGCCTCTCCAATCCTCGTTCCCCCAAACCACACGGGCACGGTAAGCCGTCGGTCCCGATTGCTCTCTATGATCACTTAGACGGCGGTCGTTACACAACCATGTTAGAGGCCTGCTACTTGCAGTAGACGGTTGAAAACTCTGATACCAGGGTCCAACGGCTCGTTGGGCGATTTGGTGTACCACTCGAAGACGAAGAAGTTCACCCGAAATGCAAAAAGAGCCATAATACTAAACAAATCTAGGATTTCGGCCAAAATCCTAGTTTTTTGGCAAAAATCCTAGGTTTTTGGCCAAAAACCTGGATCAGCTTAGGACGATGGCCGAACGAAGTCTCCATTTCCTGTACCCTAAGGTTGCCTGGAAGAAATCGCTACCTAAGCGATAAGGCCGCCTTGTGTACACTTATTTTAAGTCTAGTGTTAATTTATTTGTATGTCCTTGTGTACAATAAAGTATTTTTGAATTGAATTTGAATTGAAGTCTACGATTCTGCCATATGCCGGCTTTTGGCCAAAAACCTAGGTTTTTGGCCAAAAACCTAATTCTGCCATCGTACTGCGACATATTCAAGTTAGAACCTCCTGGTTTGGCGCAGATTGACGGTTGAAGCATATTTCACACCAACAATACTTATTATTATTAACCAGCAGCAATGTATTTACTTCCCGCCCAAGGCCAGCTGATGCGATTTCTATTATAACCTTGAAAGGGTTATTTATTAACTAATAGTATCAGGCGTTACATTGCGGAAGTCCATCTTGATCTCTCTTCTCGTGTGGGACACCGAGTCGTTCAACGACCCGATGAACCCTGGTGTCAGAGTTTTTCAACCGCCTACTGCAAGTAGCAGGCCTCTGACATGGTTGTGTAACGACCGCCGTCATAGACAGCAACCGGGGTCCGGGACCGACGGCTTAACGTGCCCATCCGAAGCACGGAACCATCTTACTTGCGGACAATCAGGTGGTTCAGCCTGCAATGTCCTAACCAGACTACTGGGAACAAATTCACAAAGTGATAAATATCAACTTTGTGAGTGACCCCACCGGGAATTGAACCCGGAACCTTTGCGTGGCAGGCAGGCATACTAACCACTGCGCCACATCGGCTGTCATCTTGATGAAAATGATAGAAATATATTTAGCTTCTTCCGCACCTAGGATGGTTATGCTGCTGAGTGAACCACAGTACGACCGCAACCTAATGCAGATGTACCAGCGATATAACACACCAACACCGCAACCACCGTTTTACACTCTACACGTGTTTCACTCCTCCACGGAGCATCCTCAGGAGATCTTCGACAGTCAAGTTCCGAGCACCGACTGAGTGACCGCCTCTGTCGGCTCGGGCTTATAAATATAAATGATTTCTCTCACCGTTGGATGACGCAATTTACGAGGACCAATCAGAGCGCAGATACATCAGGCGGCTCTCTGCGATTGGTTGTTCTGAAAAATTCGTAGCAACGGCGAAGAGGAAACATTTACCTGCTCGTTGAAGATGGTTCCAGTACACCCGTGTCGTATTATTTCTAATTGTTCCAACACGTTCAGTCTTCGGCCCTTATTACAAGTGTGTAAAACTTTATAGGAATGGCCGTCCGCTAAATTATGCCCAGATTATTGTTATTTATTACATATAATGAACTACAGATATTTACTTTTAATCAAACGCTTTTATATTATTTCCAGGTCGGCCGCGTGAAACGGTGCTCCTCTACCCCGGTCGGCCGCTCACATTCCTCGTCGCCCTCGTCAGGTCTCTGATGAAGAATTTCCTCATATCTCTCCTCTTCCCACTATGCGTAGTCCTTTTCGTATTCCGTCACAACCGCACGGGCTACGACTTGCTGTGTGGTGTAATAGTAGTGGAAGAAAACATGTTTCCGCCAAGAAGACACGCGCCTTAATGGATTCGGGATCTTTGTTCTTTGGAGCTGTAAATAGGCTATCTGGTGCATAGGTAAATGCAATAAGGAACTACCTATTTGGGTTGTCATACTGAATTGATAAAAGAATGTGGTCTCTTGTAAATTAATGCAAACAGAGTTTTTTATACAGGCATTAAATAGAATCGAACTCTTTTTCACTATTATTCAACTCAATTTTTATAACACTCTTGTTAAATTGTGCACTGACAGTGGTTTACAAAATGGTTTTATTAGTTGGCGCTGATGTTCTAAATAGGACACAATTTCGATGCAAGTGTCTTGAACACACGATAGCTGAAGTCAACAGTGCCGCTCTGGGCCTCGTCAAGCCCCGCTCGTCTAAAACATTGGATTCTTAGCATGTATAATTTATAAGTTTGTCAAAATTTTAACCAAATTTCTTAGCTTATACGTTTAATTTGATAAGTTATTCTGGAGTGAATGTAAAGTTTGTTGTGGTAGACCGTGATGGCAAAATGATGCAAAAAATACGCTGTTTAAATTGTATAATGGAATTGTAGTTTTGTTATTTATTATGACTCTTGATAGCGCATGTCGTTTCTCCACTGCTTTTTTGGAGTTTCATGGAACTGGAAGTTTTGTTTTATTTTACGCTGTATGTACAAATAAAGTACCTACTATAAGAGCTAAGTTGAAAGTTACTCGCGTAACCGTATGTTTTGTGATATATGTGATGAAGATGATATTCATAAGTTAACTAAACATGTATTGATTTTGGTATAAGCTATTTATTTTTCTGTGAATATTGTTTTAGTAAAAGTTATTTTTAAAAGCTATTTTATTGTTATTATTAGACAGTCTCCTGATCTGCTCTCAAACATTAGTCAAACGTGGTATTAAATTAATGGCAGATTTTTACAGTCATTTACGCTCTACCTACCCCGCAACGGATATGACCCATAGGCGTGATATATGTATGTCTAGGTTTACTTATGTCTGGTTGGTGGTGGCGAGCTTTCGGCCATTGTAATATCACATATTTTGGAATGAGTCATGATGATGTGAGTGGCTTTTGTATTGAACACCGCGCATGATTCATCGTCGATTCATAACATCAACGCTAGTTGACGCTACTAACATTTGAAAACATCCCTGATCTTCTCATGAATTCATCAGCTTATGATCGCCCCAAGTCTGATATAGATCGATGTGATGATCTAGCCAATGTTCGTATTATCATACCTTACTATAAGCTTACTATCAATGGAAACGTGTGGTAAGAAAGAGCACTCGTCGCAGCTGCGCGCATACGAATCAAATATCTCCTGATTCAAAAATATGCCTCCTGTAGCTTGTGTTGCGTTTTATTATTGCAACCTACAAAGATATATGTTGCGACATATTTTGTTGGGAAGTAACTTAAAATACATACTTAGGTATTGTATTTTACACTATTTATAAGTTTTTATTTTTATAATTAGTATATTTGAAAATAAACTGCAGCACGAAAATTCGCGGATAACGCGTTTCGTATTTGCATTATTTGCTGAGTTGGCTTTGTGCTCTAGTGATGGCTGTGAAGTAACTGCTATTCTTTATTAGGTACATATTACTATACTTACTACTTACCTACTATACGTATTTCATTTCGAAAGTTAAAAGAGCACTTTGACAGCTGAGTGTTGCCAGTTGCTAGGATAAATATCAACTAATAACGATTATATCGATAAAACAGTATGAATCAAACAAAAGAATATTAAATTAAATACTTTTATTTCATTCACCGTGTAAGTCGTTGTAATGCCCATTGTTAAACTTAAATTTTCGGATAGAACTATATAATGAGGCCTTTATTGATATAAAGCTGTTTAAAAAAAGGTAGTAAAATCATCGATGGATGGGTGATATGAGAGAAATGGGTGAAATGAGTACCTAAAAGAAGACTTCATTCTAAGCTTTTCATTTCACGTCTTCTGTCGTGTAGGACTAGTGGGACACTGAGTTGGCAACGTGCGTCAAAATATATTCAACAGAAAATATTCATCACAAAATGTGTAGTAGGTAAATATTTGGAATTTCATATTTTTCATCCTGTTCTAACATGACGGCTCCAGACAACACGTCTTAAATTAGGTTGTGGCTCGGTGGCATGCAAGGAAAAATATAACGCCCGCTCACGTCGTCTGTTACAGTGAGTCATGACTGAGAGAGAGGCACGTTGAATGCCGTCTCTCTCCCACTCAAACATAATCGGTGCGCTGCGCGCGCAGCATTCGAGAATTATACCAGGAAAAAGACGTCACGTTTAAATTTCGCCCGTATACCGACTATACAGGCAACCATTTTTTTACAGCGCGTTTTGTGATGAATATTTTCGACGCGTATTGTGATCAACCTCAAGTTGTAGAATTCGATGAACCCTGGTGTTAGAGTAGAGTTAGAGGCCGTTCAATAAAATTAATAGATTTTTTTTATTTCTCGAAGTTTTGTTGGCTTCTTCGTAAAGGATTGTTATAATAATTTATGGAAATGGGAGTGAAAGTCAGGCGAAAGTATACATTTCCTAGCTATTTTATTTTGCAGAAGAAGGTGCGTCCGCATAGAATAACGTAATATGAAACTGATACTTATAACTGCTCCTTTTTGTACCTGTTAATACCAGTCGGATGCGATTCGCATCTCTATCCGTCAGTTCGTAACGTGGCGGCGCTACGCTCGTGTGTGTGAGGAGTGGCTGCGATCTGTCATTGTTCATGTAGTTTTTTCTGTGATAAGAATTACTGTGAAATTAAATAGTTTAGCGAACTAATCAATTTATACAATCACGATGTCTGCGTCGGGTGAATTTGGTAATCCCTTGCGCAAGTTCAAGCTCGTATTCCTGGGGGAGCAGAGCGGTGAGTTCACTGGCCAATTGTCGGTGCTCCGTCGTACATTTTTAATACATAGTTTTTGAATTTACGACACGTAAGTGTAGATTTGTCTAGACTTTATCGAATTACTGACCTACATTGGCTTGGGGAGGGTCATCAAGGGTTTTTACGGCGTTTTACCGGAGCTCTCGTAATGGGTTTCCAAGATGGGCTTGGACCGAAGTTACGACGTTCTATGTAGGTTACAGTCTCTAGATGTTGACCCGGTGTGTAGTACCTACGTTCTCACGCGTCGATTTGCTCCCGTTATCAATCGCGTTCTCAGATTTAGTTAGTGAGGATGTATAAAAACTGTTACCGTTATGTTTCGCCGCTTATTGATACGGATCTTGTGTTTTTCAGTGGGAAAGACCTCGCTGATCACTAGGTTCATGTACGACAGCTTCGACAACACTTATCAGGTGAGTCACAATGTTTTGGTTCACGTCTGGGACCTGTTGGGTCAGAAATGAGGCTTGAAAATGCAAATTATGTGCTCATTAATTACATTTACAACCAAAAATAATGTATGAGTCATCCTCTTGCTTAAACAATGATGTAAGGATTTAGATGGAAGTGCAGTTATAATTTTACTGTATGTAACCATGAGTATTTTGTATTGGCCTTTAATTCTGTGGTTTTATTATAATTCATAGGAATATTGATATGATAGGCACTAAATTCAATGCAGTAGCCACTAATATGGTCTCGCTGAATGGTGATATACTTCAGAAGCTTGGATAAAATATATCATCCAAGTTTATAAGTCCTTGTTGCATATGTTAATAGGTTACCTACTAGAAGCCACCCCAGTGGTGTTACCCATTATTTATTTGTGAGAATAAGATATTTTCTCATGGTAGAAAGAAGCCTATGTTACTCAGAATGTTGTAGCTTTCTGATGCTGAAAGATTTTTTAAAACAGTTCTGTATGTATGTATGTATGTATGTATGTATGTATATTCTCTTTATTGTACCTTCATAAACTATTACAGAAAACACACAATAAAACAATAACATGATATGGCACAAAGGCGGACTTATCCCATTAAGGGATCTCTTCCAGTCAACCCTTGAGAAACTCTGAGGATATGTAATGAGCATTCTGTTGTTTCAGAGTTTATTAGTTACCAACAAATTCCTCTTTATGATAATAGTGTAGTGTAATGGTCTCCCAATAACTGTTATCCTATATGAATTGCTTTATAAATGTGTATTTTTAAGCATCTTATAGGAAAAAAATAATAAATAAAAGTGAGCTGATTAGTTTTGTGTATTCTTGATTGATTGATTACATAAATACTAACACAATATTATTTCCTTTTGTTGTATGTAAAAGGATTGATTGTACAATAATTCTCATAATAACTTAGATTATTTTATAATTTTCGATGTTCATAACTTTCTAACATATCACAGTTGCTATTATGGTACAAGTATTTAGTATGCATGTTAATCATGTTTATTCATTTTGATTATTGAACCAGTTCAATTGTGATAGTTTTTATGTAAATATTTATTGATTTACATGTTTATTGTTACAACACTTCTTTCATATTTTGAAACAGACAATGTGTGTTCTAGGGTTTTCGAATACCCGACCAATTTAGATACCCGGGTATCGGGTACGAATTTTTTAAATACTTGGGTATACCCGGGTACCCGGGTATTACCTTTATAAGTAAAAATCGGTTTGAAATTGAGAAACAAAGATTTAAAAGTTAACTCTATTTATACTGAATTATAATACCTATCATTCAAGTTCAGAAAGTGGGTATATTTAGTAAAATTAGACAAACAAAACCTGTATAAAAATACTTCAGTCAGTCTTACTTTTTATTACTTTCGTTTCCACTCGCTTCTAACAGTTTTCACGTAGGAGTAAGGTATTTCTCCATGGTAAAAAGCATCTATCTATTTAATTCCAGGATGAGTAACCTAGCATTCTAAAGGTAAAATAAAGAAATCTTAAAATTGTACGTGCAAGTTTTGAGGAAATTCATTATAAACCTACAAAAATACTCCTAGAAAATAATACAAATATTTTCTCTTAAAAATACTATAGAAAACTAGATATATAAAGTCAATTTGTGTAGAAATCTATATAATATGAAGTCAATTCGTTAAAAGAAACAATACTTTTGAAAATATAAATAAATCCTTTAATCTTTTTACTCTTTCATTTGTATGACATCAGTCTATATATCTCTTTCTCGAGTACCCGGGTACGCGCATCGTTTATACCCGGGTACCAAAAGTCTGAAATACCCGGGTATACCCGGACCCGGGTACCCGGGTAGAAAACCCTAGTGTGTTCCACACTAAAAGGGTTCAGATATCTCAGACCATTTTTCGAGGTATTTGCATTTTTATAAAGCTAGGCTTTTAGAGCTACATGTTTGGTTTGTAGGTCTTTTAAAAATTAGAAATTATATGTTGTTTGCACAGTCAGTATTATGGAAAGACTATCAAAATTTTGAATATGTTGATAAATAACTCCATGCCGACTTATTAGACCTCCAAGATGTTTGCATTTTTGGGAGTTAAGATTTTCACAGTTATACATTTTTGGTTGTCTGTTAAAAAAGTTTTGGTTCATATTGTTTTTGAGTCAATGTATTAGAAGGACTATTCCTGACTTCAAAACTGATCCTTAATAACTCATTAGTAATACTAACTAACCTAACCTAACCTAATTATTGGACCCTTTTTGCTGAAAAACCCACATATCTTATTATGTACTAGCTGCCCGTCAGCGGTTTCACCCGCTGCAACCAATCTTTTACCCCATTAAAGGGTTAAAAATCGAAAATCCCTAAAATACGTACCGGTACTCAATTTGTTTAGCTCTTTGATCTAATTGCAAGTTTTGAAACAGATCGCATTTAAAAATCATGATTTTCCTTACAAACTTTTAACCCCATTTTATTTTATTACCCCTTTAGGGGTTAAAAATCGAAAATCCCTGAAACACGTATTTTCTTTTTTTAGCTTTTTGATCTAATTGCAAATTTTGAAACAGATCGCATTTTAAAATAAAGATTTTCCATACAAACTTTTAACCCCCTTTTTACCCGTTAAGGGGTTAAAAATCGAAAATCCCTGAAACACGTGTTTAATTATTTTAGCTCTTTGATCTAATCACAGATTTTGAAACAGATCGCATTTAAAAATAATAATTTTCCATACAAACTATTAACCCCTTTTTTAGCCCTTTGGGGGTTAAAATTTGAGGTAAAGAATATTTAAAAACCTGCCCCTTAACTTACTCTATATAATAAAAAAAACCGCATCAAAATCCGTTGAGGGGTTTTAAAGATATAAGGAAACATACATACAGACAGACACGGAAAGGGACTTTACTTTATACTATGTAATGATGATGATGATCTTTCCGGCCGGTTTCGACCATGGCGACCACTTCTACTCCTGATCAAGTCGGTGCTCTTCGAGCATTTCCGTCCGTCCCGTCGGGGGAGACGCCATACGAAGCACTTCCCCTCTGTCACGGCCTTTGCCCACGGGGGCTTTTCTTATTACAAAAACCAGTTGCTGTCAGATTATTTCCTAGAACGAGTCCAGTCGCGCATGTCAAATGAGCTCCGATAAAAAGCCGAATTGTAAAGCTAATAATGCCTAAAAAAATATGTAAAAATAGCAATTTACAACAAAACAATATCACTTTTCATCTGAAAGCATTCTTCCAGTACAATATCACTAAATAATATTTAAAATAAGCGATTGAAAATTGTACATAAGTGTTGCCAGTAAGTCGTACAAAATGACTGATTTGGAGTTTTTTTTAGGTGGATCTACAATAAAATAATTGTATTTTGTTCCTTTTGTTATTATTTTGTGTCGAGCAATAGTGTTCATCATAGTATCGTTTATTTTTCAAAAAAAGAATTATAATATTCCACCATACAATGGGTAACAATTAACGATCTTAGTTTATCGATGCCTTTATTAACAGTTAATAGCTTGCTAAGTAAGATTAGAATGTTAGTTTGGGATTGTTCTACTTATTCAATGATGTTCATTTCCAGTCGATATGTAATGAAAAAACGATAATTTTAACTTGAAGTATCGAGCCACACTGAACCCAAGCTAGTGCAGTGATCCAACTAATACAAAACGTCGATACTTTTTCTATCGCCATAGTTTCAAACCTATACTATGTAAAGACGGTCTGTACCGAAAACTTTGCAGGCATGATCAGATTATGAAATTGTACAACTTTTACTATGGATTTTGGGAAATCCTGATTTTGTTCGAGTTTCATTGAAAATTAATGTCAGTCTCAGCTGATCGGGTGACATCGGATGTCAGCCAATGTGTCGTAGTGGCTAGTCCGACTGCCTGCGACGCAGAAGGTTCCGGGTTGCGACAATACAAACCCTGATGCAGTACAGACAGCCCCCTGTCTGTGCTGCATCAGGGTGTGTAAATCAAAACATGCAACAAACCCTGATGCAGCACAGACAACTTAGGAATATTTAGCCAAGTCCAAAGTCGCAAAATGTCCTAAGTCGCAAAATGTCCAAAGTCGCAAAATGTTCAAAGTCGCAAAATGTCCTAAGTCGCAAAATGTCCAAAGTCGCAAAATGTCCAAAGTCGCAAAATGTCCTAAGTCGCAAAATGTCCTAAGTCGCAAAATGTCCAAAGTCGCAAAATGTCCTAAGTCGCAAAATGTCCTAAGTCGCAAAATGTCCTAAGTCGCAAAATGTCCAAAGTCGCAAAATGTCCAAAGTCGCAAAATGTCCAAAGTCGCAAAATGTCCTAAGTCGCAAAATGTCCAAAGTCGCAAAATGTCCTAAGTCGCAAAATGTCCTAAGTCGCAAAATGTCCAAAGTCGCAAAATGTCCAAAGTCGCAAAATGTCCAAAGTCGCAAAATGTCCCAAGTCGCAAAATGTCCAAAGTCGCAAAATGTCCAAAGTCGCAAAATGTCCAAAGTCGCAAAATGTCCAAAGTCGCAAAATGTCCAAAGTCGCAAAATGTCCAAAGTCGCAAAATGTCCTAAGTCGCAAAATGTCCAAAGTCGCAAAATGTCCTAAGTCGCAAAATGTCCAAAGTCGCAAAATGTCCTAAGTCGCAAAATGTCCAAAGTCGCAAAATGTCCTAAGTCGCAAAATGTCCTAAGTCGCAAAATGTCCTAAGTCGCAAAATGTCCAAAGTCACAAAATGTCCAAAGTCGCAAAATGTCCTAAGTCGCAAAATGTCCTAAGTCGCAAAATGTCCAAAGTCGCAAAATGTCCAAAGTCGCAAAATGTCCTAAGTCGCAAAATGTCCTAAGTCGCAAAATGTCCTAAGTCGCAAAATGTCCAAAGTCGCAAAATGTCCAAAGTCGCAAAATGTCCCAAGTCGCAAAATGTCCAAAGTCGCAAAATGTCCTAAGTCGCAAAATGTCCAAAGTCGCAAAATGTCCAAAGTCGCAAAATGTCCAAAGTCGCAAAATGTCCAAAGTCGCAAAATGTCCAAAGTCACAAAATTTCCTAAGTCGCAAAATGTCCAAAGTCGCAAAATGTCCAAAGTCGCAAAATGTCCAAAGTCGCAAAATGTCCAAAGTCGCAAAATGTCCAAAGTCGCAAAATGTCCAAAGTCGCAAAATGTCCTAAGTCGCAAAATGTCCTAAGTCGCAAAATGTCCAAAGTCGCAAAATGTCCTATTATTTTGAGAGTATGGGTGTCTGTGTTGCATCAGGGTATGTATTTACGCTTCCGGGTTCTATTCCTTTCACTCACAAAGTTGACATTTATCTATACAAATACAAAAAAAAATTACAAATAGCTTTATTTGCAAAATATGTTAACAAACATGGTTGAGTCCCCCCGGTAAGTAATGAAACTTGTGTTGGGAATGACTCCTCTCTCCTTATGTCTAAAAGCTATAAGCTATAGTAGTTAATTAACGCTTTATCTCTTTATGAATATGTTCCTAGACTGGTCAGGACACCACACAGGCTGAACCACCTGATTGTCCGAGAAGCAAGATGGTTCCGTGCTTTGGAGCCACGTTTAGCCGTCGGTCCCGGTTGCGTCTTTCCGTTTCCGTGTTCAGTAGGAGGCATTTCCGGAAACGGAAAGACGCGTCCCGGTTGCTTCTTGTAGTAGGTGGTTGACAAACTCTGGTACGTTTACCAGGGTTCATCAGGTCGTTGGACGACTTGGTGTGCTATAAATTGGTTAAACTCAAGTGCGACATTTTAACTTTAATTATTATGTATAGGTATAAAAAGGATTTCGCACTTACCTACTTCTTATTACATCGCGATTTCACGACCGTTTCGGTCCAGTCGGTGATCCTTTATCAGGCAGAGTGCTCAGACAAAACACGAATATTTGATTGTGTCCGGTGGAAATTGAACCCACGAGCCTCGGCGTAGAAGACAGGCGTACTAACCACTACGTCATCGGGACAGTCGAAGTTATTATGTATGATTTGTTGTATAGGTGTTTTTTTTAGTAAATTCCCTTACATAATATCCTATGATACTTAATTATCAGTAAATAGTAGGTATTGCATTGATTGTACCTACATAATTGTATTATCTGGTCTTTGGACTAAGAAATTAATATTTTGGTTAATTTAGGGTACCTTATGCAATATTTAAAATGATGTTATTGCGCCAATATTTCTATTTACTAAAAATCCTATTCTTGTAAACTAAGTTGCTTTTAAAAATTCAATAATATGACACAATTTTGAGTAGACTGTTATAATTAATCGAAAGGTCAAGTATCGATATTGTCGATTTCAACACTAGCTTGATTTGACAGCTTTACCTCTCCCCCCGCAAAAAATGACAGAAATATTTGTATAGAGTAAAGTAACTATACCGTCTCCCCCGGCGCCGGAACGGGACGGAAATGCTCGAAGTCGGTGCTGATGCGCTCGCATGTGGCTATTGTAGCCTATTTTGGCAGTAAACTCCCGTGCACAGTGTGGGCACGTGAGTTTGCCATTGATATAATCGTAGTTAATGGCGGCGGGAGGACGGGCCTTCAGTTCATCGCGTTTAGCGTCAAGGTCTGCTTTACGCTGCTCCTCAAAGTCGCGGATTCGCCTCTTTACAAGACCGCGCCATTCTGGCCGTTGTGCTGCCAAAACCTTGCATCTTTTCATGTGTCTCTTCTGAACATCTTTAAATCGGAGGAGTTGACCGCCATGCTTTCGCTTGCCCTCCTCTAGCTCAGAATAGAAGATGCGCTTCGCCACTCGCTCATCCGCCATCCGGGATACGTGACCGCACCACCGCACCGAAGCTGCCGTGCCGACGCATTAAGTAGGCTTCAATGCCAGCAACATTGGCTTGTCTTAGAACTTCGGTGTTTCGCACTCGGTCGGACTATCTGATCTTCATGCTGGTGCGAAGGCATTTGAGGTGGAAACGATCCAAAGTGCGTATGTGATGACAATACACACACCAGGTCTCGGAAGAGTACAGAAGGTTTGGCAGCACCATCGCCATATATACAGATATTTTTGTCGCTAGTTTAAGGTCGTACGAGCAGAAAACCTTGGAACGCAGCTTCCCAAATGCTGCAGCTGCAGCACTGATTCTGCTATTGATCTCAGCATCAAGGTCACACTTAGCTGTTATAGTGTTCCCCAGATATCGGAACTTGTCAACCTGTTTTAACATATCTTCACCAAGCTTAATTGTCAGTGTCTCACGACCTTGTGTATCCAGGGACATCACTTCCGTCTTTTTGACACTGATCTATAGGCCGAATTTGCAGCATGCTTGGTGAAAAACGGTCATCAGTTGTTGCAGGCCTTCTGGGGATTCTGCAAGGAAGCACAAGTCATCGGCATACATAATTTCAGTAATAAGTGCATGCGAGACTTTGGTGCGCGCCTTAAGTCTAGCCAAATTGAAAAGACTGCCATCAGTGCGGAAGCGGATGCGGACTCCTTCGGAGACAGTATTTAGTACCTCCTTGACTACTACCGCAAAGTATAAGGCGAACAGTGTGGGCGCTAGAACGCATCCTTGTTTCACCCCACAGGTGACGGGGAGGAAATCAGACTGTTCACCGTCTACAGAGACGCAGCACTGCATATCGTCATGCAGGAGTCTCAGGAGGCGCACAAACTTCTCCGTGCACCCTAGTTTTCCTAGCACCATCCAGAGAGCTTCACGAGGTACACTGTCGAACGCTTTCTCTAGGTCAACAAAGCAGAGGTACAACTTGTCTTTGAGACAAACCTTTACGAGGTTTATCAAAGGCATTTAACTTACTGTATGTTTTTGTATACTAAGCCAAATAAATAAATAAAAAAAAAACTGACGAACTTGTTCTCTGCTTTTTTCCTGCAGTTGACGTACCGAGAAAATAGCTTCACATGTGCCTCGGTCAGGTCGGAAGCCAAACTGGGTTTCGGGCAGAATCTTTTCTGATAAGTCCTTCAAGCGGTTTAATAGGACTCTTGCAAAGGCCTTTCCGGGGACCGATAATAACGAAATACCGCGGAACGAGTTGCAGTCAGAACGGTCACCTTTTTCTTGTAGAGGGCACTAATGCGAGACACTTTAAAATCGTCCGGGACTCGCTCCTCCTCCCACATTCGAACAAAAAGTTTCCATACCATCGAGTGCAGCTCCGCACCGCCATATTTAAGTATTTCGCCTGGTATAAGGTCAATGCCAACCGCCCGTTTATTATGCTGCTGTCTGATGGCAGTAACAACCTCACCACACGACAGGGGCTCGTCCAGCTCGGTGGCTAGGGGGAGTTGAGGTAATAAACTGATGTGATGCAGGTTAGCTGATCGATCTACGTTAAGCAGATCGTTAACATGTCCAGCCCACCGTTTGAGCACATCCTCTTTGCTGGTCAAGAGTTGCCAAAAGCCACTGCATCTGACAAGCTTTTTCCTGCCACCACTTGTCTAATTATTACATAAAAACTGTAAGTGTTATGAAATAATTGTAATTAATTTGTTATGCATAAGATGGCTATTTTAAATATCTCTGTATAATATTTACTGAGTAGGTAAGTTATCTTCATTTACTGGGTCAATGTAGATTATGATAGAATTATTCTACATTAAGTATTGTACAGATGTTAAATGCTTGATCTAAAACAAGTTGTGTATTGAATTTCTTTCTAAAACAAGGTTTTCCAGTAGAAAGTCGATATTAAAGCCATTGCAAATAAACAATGTGAGTACAGTGAGTCCATCATTTTATATGAATTTCAACTAATCCAACAACGACATCTGTTGAAAAACCGGCCAAGAGCGTGTCAGACACGCCCACAAATAGGGTTTCGTAGTCAACGTTTAAATATCAGGTTTTTCTGCATTACAAACTTAATTTTGTTGCTGGTTTCTTAGCAGCAATATGATGACCAACCGCAAATAGAAAAACTCAATTTTTCCTGAAACCTTTAAGGGTACGATATCCGTTATAGTTATCATTGTAACTTCAGATTGTAAGCTATATTCCATATTTATTTCAAATTTTTAGCGTTTATACTTTAGAAGTTACAGCTGGAACAAATTATGGGTCAAAAACGGCCTTTTTAAAAGCAAATATCTCGTGACAGAAACATTTAAGAGAATTTGTTTCAAAGAAACCTCACCTTAATTTTAAAAGACCTATTCAACGATACCCTACTCAATATTACAGAAGAAAAAAAAAAATTTTTGCCCCCTTTTCACTTGTATATTTCATAATATTTTAAATATTTTTTTCTTAACATTTCTATATTTGGGTCAACACGATCTATCTTCTCACCAAATTTCATGTCGATAGCTCTAAAACTGACGAAGATATGAGGGCGCGGCATACAGACAGACAGACAGACAGACAGACAGACAGACAGACAGACAGACAGACAGACATGACGAAACTATAAGGGTTTCTAGTAGACTACGAAACCCTAAAAACCAAGAAATTTCGGTCAACCAGGTACTACTAAGTAAACTAAAGAGGTTTGTATGTTACCTTTATGATGGACTTAAAATTCAGTGAACCACTTCAGACACTCAATATTGGGAGGGCTGCTATTAGGCTATGGAAATACGTCTAATTTCCTATAGGATGATGCACTGAACGGGCGAGACATTAGTCGCAGAAACTATCTACAACACAATGTTTTCTCCACAGGCAACAATCGGTATCGACTTCCTATCGAAGACTATGTACCTGGAGGACCGCACGGTGCGGCTACAGCTGTGGGACACGGCGGGACAGGAGCGCTTCCGGTCCCTCATCCCCTCCTACATCCGGGACTCCACTGTCGCCGTCGTCGTCTACGATATCACCAGTGAGTTTAAACACACACACACGCACACAAGCACATCATCCTATTGCGATTATTTGCGATCCTATGATTGACGTAGGCCTTCCCCAGTGTACGCCAGATGGCAAAGTCTTCCGTTTTGGCAATCCAGCAGATACCAGCCGCCCAGACAAACAACAAGGTTCCCAAAAAAATTTTCCCACTAAATTGCCAGAAATATTGTATAAAATGCGTATTCATTGGGAAAATTTTTGGGGAACTTTTGTATTTATGCAATGTTTTAGAACTTTGTCCCAGAAAAGTTCCCAAATGAATACCCGCCTTTAAGTCATCATCGGTCCATCTGGCCAGAGGACGCCTAACGCTACGCTAAGCAAAGCGCTGCATACTGCTTACTCAGGGATTGATAAGATACTATTGCTATCAAAATAGCTTTTATAGATTTAAAATGAAAAATCACTGAAGGAGGCTATCAAAACAACCCGTTTTTGGCCTTTGGAGCTCGATAAATTGAAAAGAATTTTTAAAAAAAAATTACAAGCATTCTATTCGTTCTTTGGAATGTAAGAGATCACTTATGGTGAGTTTCATCAAAATCAAAAATCATCGCGCGCCCACATTAGGTGTTTTGATATGGAATGACTCTCCACTGTCCTTTGGTTCTGCGATGATGTGCCCAGCTAATTGGCAATTCAATTTGCTACACTTCTAGACTACTGGCCATGTTACATGGCCATTTTATTACTGTATTTGTACATAGTCGTACCTGGGATTCGTTACTCATTATCAAAATACCGGAAAAACCTTTATGTAGCGCATAAATTCATATCTAATCTACTTATAACAGACAAAACATCTGATCGCCATGACCGATGTCAATGACCTTCGGTATTTGTATTTGGGTTAGACCCTAATTATTTCACGCGCTCGACCATGTCTTCCTATTCTCAGAAAGTTCCCTTAATGTTTCATTAATAAATGTGTAGGTGTGTTCGCAGTTGGTTACTATTAACATCGAGTTTGATATACGTAGTGTGCTTTTTCATACATTTGTTAGGTAGGTATTAGGTTATACATTCGTTCTGTAAGCACAGCAAGACCTAACCACTGAGTTCATGTTGGTGTTTTTTTCCACGTGGGTCCTACTTATCAGTTGTTTATTTTATCAGGAACAAAAATATTTATTTGCAGAGATTTATTTACCTTGAATAGGTATTTTCCCGATTCTTAAATTAGTTTTGTTATCCTATCGCCCTTGACCTAGTTTTGTTATTAAATCATAATCAATAACTATATAGGTATCAATGTATATTTAAAAGTTAGACACCAGGGTTAATCGGGTTGTTGGACGACTCGGTGTCCCACACGAAGAGAGAGAATGTATATGTAAAATATACGTAAAGATTATCTTCGTTTTGAATTGAAAGAGCAAAATGTAATAAAACATAGCTCTAAATCTTCCTAGATTCGTAGCTAGTTCTAATAAAACTTGTACAAATAGAGGTCGATAATGATTGTATTATTTCAATGTGAGGTTATTGGTACCGGTGCTGCCGGGTCGTTGACCTACTTCGGCCTGTACGTAGGTATTGATGTTGAATACTGCACGAGACACGGAATTTTACATCGGACTCGCTGAAAATTTCCAACTTGCATCCAAAAATATTGTTCGTGCAGTTGACATAGGTAGGTTTACGTGGAATTTCGTCCGGGGATAATGTGTAGAAAAAAGTAGTTGCCGTTGGTATTACATTGTTATTCATAATAACTTAGCTTAGCCATTCTCATTTCAGTGAAAGTTGTCTCTGAACAAAGTTTGATAACAATAATCTTAGTTTCTTTCCAGTCGTCGTATACATCACTCGTCTATGTTTTATGTAGGCAACTTAAATTGAAAAGGAATTTGACAAACTCTCGTTTCATACATAGCCGTAGGCACTTCGTAAATTGTACATAGCTACATACGCTAGCATTCCTTACGTTTCGGCTCTGCAGTGAATTTTCCGAGCGAATTGTTTTTCTCTGCAAGAATATTGCTTCGTCTCTACAGCTCAGTTGAGACGAAATAAAATTCGGACGGCTGTGTACTGAAGCAACAGCCTCTGCCTGAACACGTCTGAAGCTGAAAGTGTGCCAGTGCGGCCTCGTGGCCCCAAAAACAGCGCTTTTGTCAGCTTCATTCATATTATGCCGCAAAGTTTGCAAAATATCGTCTAGTGCTAAGCATTTATGCGTTACGTAAAGAATAGCTGTTACTGTTATTCATTCTGTACTTTTAGTATGAGTCTGTTGTATACTTTTGTAGTCACGCCACGAAGATACAATTTATTTGTTTATTTTTCATAATTGAACATAATTGATACTTTGTGGATACAGTTTTTTTCGACTTCAACAGTGATGGATTAACTTTCTTGCGATTTATCGTCCTTAGACTGAATTTGCTACTAAAGATACATCACTTTTGTACAGTAGGTAAGTACTTAAAACTCTAGGTATGTAATGCTCATTGCATTGCATGTGTTTCTGTCTGCGTGTTCCGCCGTTTTTGGAGGCAGCCATTCTGAATTAATAGCTTTAGTTATTACGTCTGCATAATCCAACCGTCTAAATTAACTTACGCGATGTTACCTACAACCGCCGCGTCGGTGTAAGTTAACTTGTTTTTTGAGTAATGGGATTATTAAAGGTGACATATTTCTCGAGGATATTCGAAATTGGATGGTCACATCTGTATTAGATGGACGGTGGGGTAAGCGGATTCTAGAAACCATTGGACGGCCAGATGAAACGAGAGATACTGCCTTGAGGTGTACCCTTTCGTCCAACAAAGGACTGCAATTAGGCTGATGTGTGTGTCTATTAAAAATTGCGAGAAGACATTAGCTAGACGGGAAGGCATAATAAGTGTGTCGAATTGGACAGATCCTGTTTACTGTTACTAGATGGAAGAACTACCCATTGGTAGATGCTACCACTTTTAGAAAGCAAAAGAATATTTAATAGTTTCACGATACATTTGTTGCACCTTTTGATAAGTAGAAATACATGACCAAAACACCTGCAAACTTTTTAAATAAGTAGATTTTTTCAAATTAGTTAGACCGACCCTGTCAAAAGGGGTAGAATCGAATCAATATGTTTGTCGACCTCGCCTCGCCGCAGACACCAAATATTTACGTCACCCTCACAGTGCTCACACCACACGCTAGATAAACCTCCCAGAGATAGCCTAGCTAAATCGATTGGAAACAGGCTGCAAGGGAACCGTACTTAGAGCAATTACTAACATTTTATCTAAGGTGTAAAAAAAATCAACTGCAAATATTTTAAGGGGTGAACCAGTCCATAAAATTGAACAACTTTCCCGAAGGATCATAGGTCGAAATATGAAAAAAGTTTGGACCTCCTATAATATGTATTTTGATGGTATACATAATATTTACTCGGTTGGCTTGTACATTTTGTATGGTAGGACCAAATTTTTTTTTTATATTTGTGCCTATGTTCCTTAGGGACAGTTGTTCAGCTCGGGCTGGTTCACCCCTTAAAATATTTGCAGTTTTTTTTTTACATCCTGTAGATTTTTTCTGTGGTTTTTTTCTTATTATCATCTCGTGGCAAATTGAATTTTGCTTGCCCAATAAACTGCCACACGGGCGGTATTTAAAGTACTGCCTTCTAGCCTACAGTTGTCGAGGTACGCAATTTAGGAGATGAGACATGCTCTGTGTGAAATCATCTATTCCTACTAGGCTACTTTTATCATCGGGTTTTATTTTTCATATTAGAATAGATATTTTCAATTTACCGTTTCCCTTCTGAGTCGACTATCGATGACTATGATATGAAGTCATCTTTCTAACGTCTGTTCGAGCGCGAAATGTCTCTCTAGGTATAAAGTCGGACCCGGGCACTTCTATACCATAAAATTTACGTGACCCATGTCATTCGTGTGTGGTTATTGCGTGTGACGCTTGACATGGGATAGGAAACTTAATTTAGGCAGATATCGTGGCTTGATCCGAGAATATCCAAGAAATAAATGACTTTTCTATCCATCGAGGCCCAGTAGGCGATTTGATAACATGGAACTTCACTCTTCTTGATTTCCCGAATTTTAAAACACTTTCTGTGTTAGCATGCCGTTCGGTATAGCGATAGTCCAGTTGGTAGAAGGAGGAGGTCGCTAGCAGGTACTGATAGCGAAAGTCGCAGTTTCAAATCCTGCCTGCGGTAGATATTGCGCATTTTCTAAAACCTGTTGCTCCACTTAATAATGAAGATGCCTGAACCTGATGGTTGAACAACAAAAAGTACCGAAAGTATGAGGTTTTTTGTTTATGAGATGAATTTATTTTAAAGTAATGGTCGTATTATAGGTAACAATTTCGTATTAAATTAAATTTTACGGTCATGAAAACCGAACGGGAAATTTTATTACACTCGTTCTATCTCATGCTGTACATCTATCCTTCGACCTGGGAATTAATACAGTATTGGAAAGTAATAAAGTTTATATTTGTTTTAGAACTTTTGTAGACCTTAGAAGCGTACGAGTCTGGCAAAGTACAGTAAATTCTACTTGAAAACGTGTACTTTTCTGAATATTTACTAGAAAGGTGTACAAGTACAATATAGGCTTAATATTTTTGGGTCTAGACGTGACTAGACTAAATTACTGCCATTTTTTGGCAGACAGTGCGTCTCAAAGAGCTCGTTTAGTATCCTCGAGGAGGACTATTATCAAAATCACCCGACTTTTCATTTTCAGTCTTGTGATTTCTTTTTGCCTTTTAACCATTCAGGGACATTTTCAAACACACTTTTACCAATGTTTGAACAGCTAATGGAGAAATTTGAGAAATTTGAGAAATAAGAAAATAAGAATCTACTTTCCAAACTGCGGAAAATCAAGTGTGCATTCCTGTAACTATTTTTAACTGAGGTCTGTGTATGGAACTTGGTACTTATTTAGATCTCACTTCTTTTATAGGCGAAGCATTCCAATATTATCGAACTTGGCAGCCTTTCACATTTATGTTTTGGGTGGGATTTCATTTATTTTTGTAAGGTTTATTTTATTTTTTTCTTATGATTAAGTTAGGTAAGGAAATATCTCATTTATACTTTACTTTGACTAAATACAAACCTTCGTAACGAATTTTAGGTCGGTACGACGATTGGAAGATCCTGGAGAGAGACCTTCATTATTTTTAAAACCGACTCACACTTGGCCATTTTCAGATTTTTTCCTTTACCTTGACCTAAAGACCTACCTCCATGCCAAATTTCAAGTCAATACGACCATTGGAAGTGGTCTAGGTTTTTGATGAGTGAATTTTTCGATACTCAAATTCAAAAAGTTTTAACAATAATCATTAGGAATCCGAGGGACTTGCCCTTGCCTCAAAGTTAAGGGCTCTCAGACTTCTTTTGTCTTTACTTTTTCAGAGTTTTCTTTCAAAGTGACTGAGTATTATTAATTAAATACGAATTCGGCAATCCTTGAGAACTGCTACTAGTGCAATTTAAAAGCAATTCCGGTATCATTGAAATTACATATACCGCGTTTATTGCGTAGATAAGCGATAAGCCTGCGAATTGGCCGTTAAATTAGTGAAACTAAATCTCTGATAAAGAAATTCGTACTTATTGTAGAAATGTATGTACTTATTGCTTGTTGTAAGACGTAAGTAATACTTGTAGACATAGCGTAGCTCCAACTCTCACTCACAGCTGTTCCGCAATTTATTTTTCAACTGTCAGATTTTTCATCAATCTTCGCCGCGTGGTAGCGGCAGCGGCTCAGAATACTGCCACCCCTAGTCCACTCAGGGTATTTAGTAAAAGGCGACGTAGACTTTTTGACCTGGGCTGAATATCTGTCAGGTTAACCGCATGGTGGCGGTGATACCACCTACAATAACATTCCCAAAGAGGGTTGACGTCAGGCCGGTCATAAAACTTTGCCGAATCCTTTGGCTACATGATTTTGTGCTCTAACAAAACATGTTGCGCCGACCCCAACTGATTTGGGATAAGGGCAGACAGATTATAGTCAGATTCTTTCTTCATAACAATGGCATATGCGCATATGATATGATTTATTCAGATAATTTTACTTGTAGCATGTGTCGTTTATAGATACTTACAAATTCTTCAACGCTTCATAGGTTAGTAACAGTCGCACTAAACAGCAGCTACATAAATCAGCTGACCCGTGTTGCTTAGTGCTCAGAAGAATAACGACTGAAACTTTATGGCGCGGAAGAAGACTTTACAACATGCTCTTAGGCTAGATAGAAACGTAAGAAAGGTATATGTTTTTGTACCCATTCAGGCTGGCTTGTAGCCTACAAACAAATATTTTAACCAGGAAGGTCGTACTCAACAAAAGCGTCAAATTCGTTAAACATTAGAATTCTGATCACAATTTCATGTCTTTTTGTAAGTAATTTCGAAACACTTACCGTATCGGATCGGCATGTTGAAGACAATATGATGAGATGGTTTGGATGGGTCAATCTATCGCCTACCTATCTACAGGGAGTAACGGAAAGGGTATAACAAGCCGAAAGGAGGGCAAGGTACTCATGAAACTGAACAACTTTCCCCATGAAACAATGGTCGAAATATTTAAAAAAAATTAGACGTACCGTACAAAAACGCCGATCAGCTAATTTATTTACTATGGGAGGTCCAATTACTTTTCATATTTCGACCCATGTTCCATGAGGAAAGTTGTTTAGTTTCATGAGTACCTTGACCTCCTTTCGGATTGTTATACCCTTTCTGTTACTCCCGGTATACGAGTACTTACAGTAGGCACAAAGGTTTTTGTGTAGAGTCTAGTCCTAGTCATGAAGGTGTCTCATTCCTAATACGACGTTTATACGGCTCTCAAGGGTCCTGTATAGTTTTCTCAACTATACTAATCAATAATCTTGTTTCCATCCAGCCTCGAAACCCCAATATTACTTTGTGTCTTCTCATAAACAATTCATAGATAACATGAGCCTCAGATAGTGAATATTTTATTAATCTGAAGATATTACTGTAATTTATAGACTTCGCTTGCTAATCGCCCGCGGTTACTACTGTAGTTTTACTATCTGCTTAAATAGCGTGAAATTTTACTAGTGACCCTTAGCGAATATTCAGAACCAGCTGGTGATAAGGAACAACTTTCTCCAAGGAACATAAGACGAAATATGAAAAAAATATTTGGTGCTCCCTTAGTAACTCAAATTAGCTGATCAGCAACTTTGTATGAAATACGTATGTGGAAAGTTTGAAATATTTATTTACTTTTGTCTCAACGCAGCATGCGACGTTATTTGCTCAGTAGCGAACAGATGTCTACCTATATCTGAGCATTTGTAATATTTGTACTAGTTCTGAGAATACTCAATTGCAATTTATTGTTTTAATTACAAGTTACACTACCTATATCTACGGAAAGCCTTGATGGTTTAGTGGTTTGTAAAAAACAAGACGTGGCATTTCATGAATAATGAATGATGATGATTTTTGGAAAACTTGCAAAATTTTCTGCCATTTTAGTGCACTGGCGACGCACAGTCTGGTTCAAATCCAGCCTGCGGTGAAAAATCTTGCACGTTTTTCAGAAATTTTATATACTTAGGTACACGGGAAGTGTTTAAAATTTGGGTATTCAGTGATGATGATAGTTCTGACCGATTTCGACCATGTCGACCACTTTCACTCCTGATCAAGTCGGCGCTGATGCGCCCATAGGTGGCTATTGTAGCCACATTGGAGTCCATTGTTTGAAAGCGGTAAGTTGCGCAGACGTTCGCGCAAACGCATACGCAAGCGCACACACTTAGTCCTCCCCGTCCTCGATTCAGTGGAACGGAGAACCGCTATGATTGAAGGAGAGATCGGATGCAGAGTCTGACTGACAGTAACTGCACGCCCGCTTTACCGTCGTCCTAGGCCGTCCTTGACCTTGCTTTCCTTGCCTTACTTGTAGCATTCCATATTCTACCCACAAAAATACCGTTTATATTTACGTACAAAAATCGTTACATGTATTAAATAAATAGTACAATAATATGACTATGATTGATTACTATGGCAGTCAGATGCCTACCAGTAGTAGAAGGCGGTTGAAAAGCTCGTACAACAGAATTCATGGGGTCGTTCATCGACTGAGGCCCTCACGAAAACAAGAGTACAATAATAGAAAACAAGAGTACAATAATAAACGAAACACTTTTTTTCATTCCAGATGCAAACTCCTTCCACCAGACGTCAAAATGGATTGACGACGTGCGCACGGAACGCGGCTCCGACGTGATCATCATGCTGGTCGGCAACAAGACCGACCTGTCAGACAAACGACAGGTGTCAACCGAGGACGGCGACCGCAAGGCCAAGGAGCTCAACGTCATGTTCATAGAGACCAGTGCTAAAGCTGGGTACAATGTTAAACAGGTGATTATGTGGTTTATATCGTCAGTATTACAGAAAAAAGTTCGAACAATGATTCGATTAGTCGATTAAATTCTTCACTGGTACATCATCCGTTATGTATGACGTCCCTTTGTTTTGATTCTATTTCCATCCTTGTAGATTCTTGGACATTACTGTGTCGTATATTGTTATGTTGTACAATACAAAACTTTGTCGGGCTTTCTTATTTTGTGCATTAACAATGTCGTACATTGTGAGTCAACAGTTCACGATTCTTAATAATCTGATGAATTAGACCGAATATTCATTGGGTTTGGGAGCTTTCTTTCTACATAAAAGTGTCTGCAAGACCAAATGACTTGCCATCTTGCTGTGCATTTTCTGGGGTACATATTAGAATCCCAAAATTTAAAAGGCCTTTATTTAAAATGTACAAACTCAAAATACCCGAAATCAAAATATCAGACTATTGAAACGCCAAGTATTTAAAATACAAAATATTTCATTTACCTTACAGTTGATTAGCCGAAACCGAAAATATTTTATTACGAAACACGGAAACACTTTATCGAAATATGCCTGAATTTAAAAGAACAAACAGTGTTAATATCAGAGTTTCATTAACAACTACAAATTCTGATTTTTTCACTCATCTGGGATCGAATCCGGGATGTCCGCTGTAAAGTTTAAAGTTTTAAATATTCCAGGAAAAATGTGTTCGAACATTTACAGTTCTCTTTAACTTGAAAAAACGAGTTTCGTATAGGTAATCTAAAATGTGGAGAAGTCACTATTGTTCACTCAATGCTGCAAAGTTGATGCAAAGTGATATGAATTTCAAACATTTACCCGAAGTTGTCGTAAAAGTAAATTCAGGAATGTTCTGTATTACAATATTTTAAATATTTTTTGTTCATTACCTCCTATTAAATTATTCGTATTATTAACAAACTTCTTTTTTATCTTCGGAAATTAAGCTAAAATTTAAATTCATTTATAACTTTACCGGGTTGAGTATGGAAATACCCCCCAACACGGGGTAGGCCCATGTCCAACAGTGGACTGTTGTGGATGTAAAGGCATAACTTATCCTCAGGCGATACAATAAACTTTACACTAATGTGGAAACAAAACGCTAAATACTAATATTTCATTTATGCATTTCACATTAAATGTACATCGTTATCCCCGTTTGTTTCCCGAGTAGTGCCTGTACAGCTGACTATCTAAAAAAGTTTCAGTCTTAAATATCGAAGGTGATGCATAGTGGGGCACTTCGTCATAGTTACAGGTCATCATCATCATCCAAAGCTATTATCATAGCCATCAACATCACCATCACCATCATCATTATAATTGTAATTGTAATAATACAAAGTGAATTGAAGATTTGAGATTTTCGAGTGAGGTATTCTAAAAATATTACATTATGAAGTTTTACTATTTGAATTCAGGTATTAAAAAGTAAGGTGTAACAGGTTCAAACATTTTAAACCTTCTGGTATTTTGAGTTCGGGTATTTTGGGCTTGTACATTTTAAATTAAGACATTTTAATTTTTGACATTATAATATGTACCCATTTTCTGGTGTGATACTATTTTAAGTTTGATTACAGTAACTTTTTTAATTGAGTGCTTACTATGTTCAGACTCTACTGAAACAAGAACAAAGAATATAGAGTACGCAATCACGATAAAGTGCATTTTCAACTTTCTGCTAAAAACAGCGCACGTCAATATGCACCATTTGTGCGCCAGCTCTCATAAATTTTATCTAAATTTTCAGTTTGGACTGTACTGTGTTTTACAGGTTTTTTTGAGTCAGACCCTTAGAGTATACCTCTATATAAGCAAGCTATAGAGTGCGCATTAGGCCCTGCGGCGTACTGTCAAAGCGTAAGCAGTTGCACACGTCAAATGCACTGTCGTTTTGCTACTGACAGACAGAGAGGGTGCGCCCAGACTACTGCCACCAGTTCCTACTTTTTACGCGCATTCTATAGCTTGCTTATATATACTCTAAGGTCAGACCTAATATTTCTAAGTTGTTATTTGTATATTTATGTTGAATTTTATACATTTCCAGTTATTCCGGCGGGTGGCGGCCGCACTACCCGGCATGGACTCCGCAGAGAGCAAGCCTCCTGAAGACAGTATCCTTTTTACAACTGACCAATTTACACAGACTGTTCACAGTCAGGTTGGGGCGTACATGTGCGAGTGCGACAAATATTTTTCAAACAAAAATTGCACAGCGAGAATGTACAATATGCAATTGGCGACCGCCATACGTTTGAATAGATTGTATGGCGTTTGGCGATGCCACATAAAAAAGAGTTTTCAGAAGGTTCACTCGACCCTATTCAGGATTTTTGTGATTGTCATTTGTTACATAGCTGTCAAAAATCTCAAAGTATAAGAAATTCCGGTTATTTGAGTCAGTAAGCGTCAAAGTCGTCGCTAGTACTGAGTGAGCCATTTGTATAGGCCCCCCGCGCGCCGTTTCCCTAATTTGTGGCGATACCTTGTTGCACATTTTTGCTGTGCACATTTTTCTTTGGACAATATTTGTTGCACACAAGGCTCTCCATTCACAGTGTCCGTTTTACATATGAACTGATCATTCACAGTGTCCATTTTACATACGAACTGATCATTAGGCACAGTGTTCGCTAGTATTTGAACAGTTGTTGACAACTTAACACAGAATGTTCACGCTAGTGTGGCTATAGTTACACTTGTGTGGAATAATTTATGTGTAAAAATACTCCAGAGTTTCTAATTAAAGTTTATTGTTCACGTTTTGAATTCACTTGTTGTTCGGGGTTAATGCAATAAGTTTTAAAATCTTGATATGAGCTAGTGTTTTATTAATGTTTTAAAAACTATAATTTTGTGTTGCATTGACCCCTCAAAGCAAGCAATATGACACACACATACGAAACACGCCCGTCCATACATGCACTGATATCCATTTATACATTTGGTATTTTAATTATATTTATCGTACAAATTGCTAAAACTTTATCGGTTTACGGGTAAATTTTTGACGCTACGTACGTTCAAATTTAAACATTTGTGATGTTTTAGTGTGCTCGTTTTTAACATGGCGTTCGCTACAGTTTTTTTATTTAACTAATAAAATGAGTCAAACACCCTGTAGCTAACGTCATTTGTAATCGGTTATCGGTTTGACTAGTGTCGTCCCGCGGGCCCGTTTGTGTCGGTGGCGGTATTAACGGCTAACACCTGTGTTGTAAGTAAACTTAATGTTACTAATGTTTGTGCTTACTTGCAGCCGCTCTACACTTTTGCCAAATGTTTTGTTGTATTATATACAGATCATAAAACCGTGCGTGAAGGCGGATTCAGACGTACGCGGGCTATACGCGTGTTCAGCGCATATACATAAAGTGACACGCGCAGTCTACGCGGTGACCACGCGTTCAACACGCGTAGAGTTCGCAAAACATCTGATCCGCGTGAGAAATAACGCGTAGTGGATAAGACATAAGTTCAAAGTGCAATAATGTAGAGTGGTAACAAACTTTGATTCCCCGAATTGATTTAAAAACTTACCTGAACTAAATGAATGAAAAATTGAAAGTATGCATGAATTAAGTATTTTTATTGGCTTTAAAACATCGCTCAACCCACCTGCATTATTATTATTGATTTATTTTCATCTATATTTATGCTTTATCTGTATTTATTGTGGCTTGATTATTATTTATTTCACTTTATTTGTAGTTACTCTGTTTTATTTTTATGTAATTGTGATGTATGTACAGACGGGATACCGAGCGACAACACTAAGTTTATAAATAACTAAAAAAAAATTGCTTGATTATTGAGGTTATGGATGAATATTGCATGAGATTACGGTAAAAATAATACACATATGGGATGGGACTAATAATCAGTTTAGTGCAAACGTGTTCGGCTGCAGTACGGCAGTCAAATAACATAGACACATTAACTACATATACGAACACTGATTTTGATGGTCAAATAAGAAGAAACCACATAATAAACATAACCTAGCCCTATAATCTGCTATTTAAAGGGAACCAAGTGTGTCTCGCGAGTGTCAGTTGGATGGTTTTGTCCGTACCGTATACCGCCATTTTTGAGTCACAAGGGCATGAGAAAATTGCAATAGCCTACAAATAAGAAGGGGACTTTGAGAATGTTAAGTTCCTAATACTTTCTCCTTACCGAAACAAAATGTCGCTCGGTTTCCTTTTACCATACATTTTATTTTCTTTCGTAGACAGTTTCCTTAATGTTATTCTGTCCAGTGCAAGAGGTGATCCTGCGGCAGGCGCCGGGCGACAGCAAGGAGCCGGACGCGGGCTGCGCCTGCTAACCGGAAACAAAAGGAGATTAGTGCGTGCGACGACCGGTAGGTGGCGCTTTGTCGGATTTAGGATGTTTGAGGTTGTAGTATTTGAAATTGTTATGGTGTACTGTTTTAGAGGTGAACTTGCTTTTGAATCGAGTTACAGCATTTTGTCTAGTTTGAAGACAGGTTATTAGATAGCTAGCGTACTTAGAATGTGCCTGTTGACTTGAATTTGAAAAGATCAAGGTCTTCTTACGTTCTGTTCTACGTATTGCTAAAAAACTGCGTGGTCATAGGGAAATTATACTTTCCTTATCTGTGTGTCCTAAACAAGAAATTAAACTAACGAAATAGTTTCTCGAATGCGACATAGTGAGCATTTTGCCTGTTTTTACGTCCATTTTTGTACAATGTGAACAAACGATTTTTATTTAATAAATTGCCATGTTTTTATAACATATTTAAAGGGACACCTTATCACCAAGGGCCTTACCACAAAAAAGTTAGACCAGTGTTGAACGCGTGTCTAGCGTTTTTTTCGTATGAAGATTTATTTTAGACACGCGTTCAACACTGATCTAACTTTTTTGTGGTAAGGCCCCAAATGTCCATATCATTTACAACGTGTTGAAATACATACTAAAGACGACAAAGTACCGCTCTACCGGGTCCGGTAATTGTGCTAATATGTGCTTTTGTGTGTGTCTACGGTGATATTAGGTATAACGTGCCACCAAGCTCTCGCTTCGACAGCTATCTGTCTCACTCACTCTAACGAACAATTTACAGAAAATATATTAAAAACGGAATTTAAAAGGAATTGCAAAAAAAGCGGTCGGTTTTCTCAGTTTATACGGCCTTTCACGCTCTGCCTACCCGTAAGGATTATAAGTATCGTACTTATAACGTATCGTACGAGCACATCTAGTTGACATTTATCCAGGCTATATCGATCAAAAATAAAATGGTTGTGAAAATACTTTGATTTATCATAATGTGGTGGAAAATAAAAAACAGATTATCCGTCATATTATATCAGAGTGAGACAAATAGCTTATCTTGATTTACAATTGCTGTTCGCACTTTTAAATTCCTATTATAGAAGTTAAAAAGAGCTTGTTAATCATTGAAAGAATATTTTGGCTACACAAAAGCACGGTTATGTTTAGAGCACTAAAAACTTATTTCGGATATTTTTACGTTAATAAAAAATTATACTCTTCTTCTGTTCTGTGGGATACCGAGTAGACAAATGACTCGATAAACCCTGGAGTAAGAGTGATAATATAGTGGCAGCATTTCATAGGTGACGTATGAATTTCCGAGATACGATGTAACTTTCGCTTGTAATAAAATAATGTAAGGTTTAACGTTAAGCTGAATTTATCGTTTTAAGTCGACCAAGACTGAAACTGTACGTTACGCCCGTAATAAAGAAAAATATCAATTTTATATCCAACGATTTAGGAAATCATTGCAATATTACTTTTATTTTGAAACTAAAAGATTAACTAAAAATATAATTTACTGCTCAATTTTGGACAAACTAACGAAACAAGTCAATTTGGATAAACATACACTTAAAAACTTATGATAATAAAATTTTACATGTCCATTAACACTTATCGTTAACCTAATTTATACTTCATGGAATCTTTCTTGTTCGATTTTGTATTTGAAATGATAAAATATGTTGTTTGATCGACTACAAAATATTCTGTCAATTTTCACGACATCGTTATTTTCTCGAAACGTAATGTTATTTCAGCATCGCATCTCAACTTGTACTATTACATTTGGTTTTAATAAGTATGCCGAAATAATTATAAGATAATAAATAACATCAGAAATGCAGCATTCTGAGGGCAAGATAAAATGTGTTGCTTGCTTGTGTGTGAAATATAATGTTTGTAATACAATTTGTAGAGTATTTTGCTGTCGGTCACTACAACATAATAAAGAGTTGCGCCAAGCGTCGATAAATGTATGGAGTAGGTATAGATGTGAGCTACCTATATTTTCTTTTGTATATAGCACACGATTGCTACCTAGTCGTATGTATATCGCTGCTGGATTGGATAGATTTTGATTAAATTTTCTTTTCTACTAATATCTTAAGTCCATTACTCGATAATTTTAAGTTACCCCTTGAAATCTTGATTTTTTACTTTTGCATGTTACTATTTTCTATATTTTATATATGTAGCATAATATAAAATAATACATACGACTGGGTATTTGCAATCACTGTAAATTAGTATTATTTATTTACTTAGCTTAAGTCAAATCTTATGATTTTTATATTATTAACTAAAAATTAATTAGTGAGATTTTTCACTGCTAGTTATTATTCAGATTTATATGACATTTATTTTAATATGTAACCTTAAATAAAATAGTAATCATTCCAGTAAGATCTATTATTTTATTACTTATTGAAATTATTATCTGAAGTATTTTCTGCTAGGCGGATTTCCAAATTGTATAACCTGCAATTTAATTAAGATCATCATGCAACAGCATGCATACTCGTACCTACAGTACTAATTTTATCGGAATACACTATTTGTCAGATCAGCAGAAGTATTTTAACATTTACTCACGGAATAAGGGACAATGCTATACTCGCACCCTTCATTTAGACATTTCAATGACCTATGCATGAAAACAATAAAAGATTGTTCTCAATTGAACTCGGGAAAAATGTCATAAAATCCGACATGATAAGACTTCTTCTATAGCTATTTCCTTATTCTGTGTGTGCCTTTAAAGTTTCATAACTTCAATCCGCTGTGCAGGAATTTTCTATATTTAATTTGAAAGCAATATTAAAACTGTGTTCGGCAAACTAGAGAATTTATTTGAATTAGTAATTATTAATAACATGAGCTTTTTATGTTATTTTATTACCCTACTGCCTCAGAAGGGGGGGTTATTTTTAACACTATTATACCCATCTGTTTAGCAACCATATAGCGAAAGATTTTGTTATTATTTATAGTTAACAATTTGACATTATTACATTTAGATCTCAATAAGAACACTGTTTTGAAAATGTAGAAGCTGCTGTTAAATCCGTGTAAATAAATATCCGTACCGAACTCACGCTGAAAATATTTTGAATAAAATTTTAAAACACTACACTCTTGTTTTTCTTTAATATCCAAATCAAATACCTACTGATTTAGTAATGTTATAACCAGCCATTATGTTAAACTAATTAACGCTGGTTTAGATACCTAGTCGTAGTTTAATTTTCTGGACATTCTCTGTTAAGTTGTAACGTTTTTTAGAATTAAGTCGATATCTGTCCAGACTCCAGACGTACGATGAGTACAGATAGGGTAGCATAGAATATTATTATAAGCAAATTATAAAGAAATATTGATAAAAATGGCTGATAGAGTTATCGTCAAACTTCTCGGCTATCGCGTGAGGTGGTGGGGGGAATGCGTCGTCCCGCTCCGCACCACCAGAGACCTATTTTATTGTTTCTGCGCATTCAAGGTCGTTTGTCCAAGTAGTTTGACGGGTACTGTAACAAACTAACATAAAAAGAAGAGTAGAATCTTGTAAAAAAGAAGATGATTCCCTTGACTGGCACACAGCGGTGGACCTGCAGACGCAATCCCAGCTGGGCGGTGAGCAGGAGGGCAGTGAGGGCGGGTGCGTGTGTTGAGCCACGCCCACTTGCCGCTAGCCACGCCCCTTCCCCCGCCCCCGCCCCCGCCGCGCACCGCTTCCCGCCCCTAAGGAGCAAGCGTCTCGTACTTAGCAATATTCTTGTAAGGGTACCTTCTAGCTACGGTTTTGGGGTTCGGTGGATTGCTGACGTGAAAGGGTAGTACGTGCTTGACATACGCACAATTTTTATAAAATTTATAAACTGGGTACAGAAGTATTTATAAACTTTTAGGAGTTCTCAATCACGATCAAAATTCAGTCGTTTCTTTCATATCCTCATTGTATTTACTATCATCTTTTCATCATATTTTACTGAATAAAATAAGCAGGTACAATAAAACCCTTAAGCAAAAGCGCCGAAAGCAGAATCTTTTGAACGTCAGCATCCAAAGAACCCTTAGCACTAAAATGCTATTCCTGATGCTCTGCAGATAGAATTTAATGTAATTATAGGTTCTTATCCCACTTGTTCCGTATTTATACAGAGATATCTGCCAATTCCATTTCATCGTATGGTATCGCTGAAGAATAGATTTTGCTTTTGTCGGAATCGAATCATAATCATCTTAATAAAAAATGGAGTAAAGAACCAATGAACTCTAAATAGTAAATAGGATCTAATTAATCCATTGCAGCACTACCTCTATAGAACGGAACAAATGTGACAGGGACGAATTTTGGGTGTATTGATAGTTTTCCAAAGATTGACTGATCGGCGGGGTGAGACAAAACATTTTGGAAACAAAAATTGATATTTTTACATGGGACTTTGCTATCAGGATCAGTTAATTTGTGGAGAATGGTTTGTCGTTATTCTAGGTAAAAATAAATGATAAATGGAAAAGACTTATGAATGTTTCGATGATTGATGTTAAGGGGTTGTCTGATGGAACTACAATCGAGGACTTAGATTTTATAGTAAACGAAAATTGTTTGACAGGCATTTTGTGTCTTCCAAGTGCGGAAGAAAATTCATTCACGCGGGCATGTAAGGTAATTTGACTAAAGAAAAGTGTGTAAGTGTATAAAATCGTTAAGCTTTTTTTTATTCTTTGTCTTATAAGGGAAGGCCAAAGGAAAATAGATCCCGTACCTACATACAAGCAAGCACATTTTGAAAACAATAATTCGCTTTATAAATTAAGACAAAGAATAAAATTGGATAAGTTTCATGAAGTGAGATACCCCGTGGAGGTATGTAATAAAGATAGCTAATTATTTTATTTAGCCGGACGAAACGTCGCTTTTACTAATAAATAGTATTCTTAGGACTATGGCTAGCAATTTGTCAATGTTATTAATTTTGTAAGCTCAGTCTCAATAGAATAGATTATTTTACGTTCTTCAGTATATCGCAGTATTGGTTTATTTAAGTACCAACTTAACATTATTTTCCACACTAGGTTTGCCAGTGTCAGCTAAGATTGCCACTGCCTTTTCTTTACACTCTCCATGTTCTAATGTACCTAACTCGATAAAATTAGAACTATTACAAAATCATTGAATCAGCTGATAATGCGGTGGTTTCTAATTATTGGGTATTTTATTTGCTTGTGGAGTTTTATTTATTGCACTGAACATTCCATTATAGGAGCAGAACATTACATTCTCTGTTAAATTGTAACATAGACCAGACGCTACCACATGCTCCGAAGACATGCTAGAAATCTGACGTTTTTACTTTTGTACTGATTTGTAAGATTTTTATCTGAGCCACTTTATTGCTGAGGTGTTGGATCCTATGTTTGTCTAAGAATAAGAATGCGAATAGTTATTTTATCAATTGAATACGATCTCTTTTATTTATACATTATAGTAATATTTATTTACATTAAAATTATGTTTCTAGTGTAAATTGAATAGCTACCTAATAGTTAATTAGCTAGGTTTAATTAAATTATTTCTTGCTGCTGTGTTACTCGAATATTTTATTATTTTCAATCTTTGCATTTTGACTAAGATTGTGTTGAACCGAGTGTTGTCAGGAAAATGTTGAAGATACTAACTTGTTTTATCTCCTAGTAATCTATGACGAATGCTCAGCAAACAATGCAAAAAATGTATGCTGATATGCCTGTATTTATATATTTTTCACAACAACCAGCAATAACGACTAATTTGTATTATTGTAATCTTAAGCGATTCCTTAAAAATAAATTTTATTTAAAATATTACACATTGTTTTTCATTTGTAAAATACCTAAAATCTTTCGAACGTGTTAAAATCAGAGTGGGCAAAGTTTTGCAGGTTATAAAATTAAAATCAAAAATATAACTGTGATGAATTTATTAAAAAATATTTACATGATCAGTTTAATTTTAAAATTACGGTTTTTAACATTTTCACTATTCTTATTTACAAAAAAAATTTTATCTACCTTTAGGTGTGTGAGCGTAACATTCTTGAGAGGCACAGTATTTCTCAAACTGTTATGAGATGCTAACGAGGGGGGTATCCAAATTTCCAAACCTATCTGTACCGAAATCTTAAAAAAGTATGATTTCGTTCCTAAAGCGTAGTGTATAAAAAGTATCTATGGTTTTATTTTTTTATTGAATAATAAGAAATATTATATGGAAGCCTATCTTATGAAAATAAAAATTATATACCTTAACTAAAACTAAAAACAATAAAAAAAATCTTACTTAGGTACCAATTTATAACAACATATCAGACTTTGCAAATTATTTCTCTTCGTTTTCATAAAAACGAAAATGAGACTGGCACATGGAATAGCTTGGTATATATAGTAAATGAAAATTGAAGAAGATAAGTATTTGGCACAAATGATTGTACATAAATTAGTGTATATTTTAAAATTAGCAATTGCAACTACCTATAAAAGATAAATTCGTTGTTAACGTCTATTTGAATTGATATCCCGATAAGTATGTATAATCAACTTAGACATATACTATGTTTAACAATTCTTTTATCTAGCTTTAACAATTGAGAATATAATACTGGTTTAGCCTTAATTCATTAACTACCTATCTACCTATTACTACATACTTATACAAAGATACTTATCTATTCTACAATTAGTGTGAAATACCTTACCGTTTAGGTACTTTTATATACAGAAAACAGTATAGGTGTTCAAATAGAAGACACTACATTATTATATGCATGGAAATTGAGTAAAATTGGGATGAATACTTCATTCAGTCTGATTAAGATTTTAAAAATTAGGTTAATATACTTAGTTTAAATGCACGAAAACTATCTAAAGTAGATTAACAACAAGTCATTAATATTAAGATTACATGTAAGTACAATATTTTGGAATTATTTATTTGGTCCTCGTTTATAAAAATAGGTTCACTAACATTTTTTAACATCAAATAGGTAGGTTTTAACATCACCTAAGTTTATATTTAAATTGAAAGTACAAAAATCTTAATTTATTACAACTTTCATTTAGCAAAAGGTTTGTAGGATGCGGAATTTGGCGTATGTCATGCAGGTACATATTAGATATTTTTATAATTATATTGTTTTTTTAAATTATACAGGTTTGATTCCAGTTTTGTTATTGATTAACGGGTTTTTCTAGTCTTGTAGCAAATATTTTGTGCTTGAAATAGGTACTATATTTTTAACGTTAACAGTGTTTCCAAAATACGTAGGAAATTCCTTAAAGACAACCGAATTTAATACATTACAATTTTACCAGTCCAATCGTCACAGGTCCGATTGCGTAACACACAAGTCCAGGCTAAAATAGTCATACATATCGTCACATTTAGCTCATGCGGCAGAGGCAGTTGACTGTAGAGTCTGGTTATTAAACATCGAAGAGCAGCGCAATATTGTGCTGCGAGGCGCGTCGCTAGTAGTGGTCGGGCGGCATGGGGTGCGCCACATGCGCGGGCGTGGCTTGCCCGCGGTACGGGGCACGCGTGTACGTGCCGTAAGCGCTGTCGTCCGAAGACAGCGGCCCACGGCGAGTGCTGCCGCTGTACACTGAATCTCGGCGCTCTTGCATTGGAGCACCTGCAATGGAGAATTCATTATTTTTTTGTGCTTCTTGCACCGTGTAAACGGTGATGTTTTATGACCATGATCTAATAAGAAATTCTGTTTTTTGTTTCAGATGTTTTATGGCAACAGTCTCTGTTAACTTGGCGGAATACTTTATAATTATGATTTTTTGTTATATGCAATTTTAAATACATACCAGCAGGTGCAGTACGCACGCTAGTGCCATAGGTGGGTTCTCGTTGTGAATTGAGTGTGTTCTGGTTAAGTTGGGTGCTGGCCGGTGTCCGTAGTAGCATCGACTGTGCCGACATAATCGATCCGTCTGAAGGGGTCCAACTGTCTTGACTGTTTGTTGCATACGCACTGGCAGGTCCAGAGCGAACGGTGCCGGTAGTTCCGTACAGGGGATCTCTCTGCGGCTTGACTGGTTGCTGCCCGCAGGTTTGCGGCGTCAGAATTAGAGATTTCGTCGAGATCAGTGGCCTGCCGGTGGTAGAAGAGCTATCTTGGCTGTTTGTTTCATACGCACCGGCAGGTCCAGGGCGCACGGTGCCGGCTGTACCGTAGGCGGGGTCTCGTTGCGCGTTGTGGGTATTCTGATTGTGCGTGAGAGCGTGCTGTCCACTGACTGGTGGCCGTAGTAGCAGCGACTGCGCTGATATTAGCGGACCACCCGTCGTTGTTGAACTGCCTTTGCTGTACACCGATTGTGATCTGTCGAATATAATACAGGCTATTAGTAGTTACAATAGAGGGCCTAAAATATTGTTATTTATTTACCATTGTCATCCCTTCTTCCATTTCAATCGTGCGACTAGAAGAAATCTATTATGATATTGTAGTTTATAATTTGGTGCAATAAAGATACAATAAACATCCATGAATACGAAATGCAGAACAACACTGAGAATTTGTTAGTAAAACATGCGTGCGGAAAGTTAATGCCAATTGCGTGCGTATTTAATTTGTAACTTAAGAGTAAATAAAAATCACAGCATCCAACAAGATTTTGCTCTATGAGGCCCAATCGTTAGGTTTTTCGTTTATGTTCCCATTACGACTTTGCTATAATAAATTTTGTAATAAATGGTTTCAAATCTTGTCAAACACTGGCAGGAAGCACAACACATAGTTACATGTGAGATGTCGATCCGGCTGACCTGTGCAGCGTGTGTCTAGTTGGTGGTGGTGAGCGACAGTACAGAGACTTGGTGCCTGAGTAAAGCGGCTCCGCGTTATCCGGGCGAGGTGCAGCGGCTGAGCAGTAGGTGGGCGCGTGGCGGTAGTGGGTCGGGAACGACGGCTTGTCTGAAAACGAAGAAACAGTATGTAATAGAGTACTTAGATGAAATTAAAACATCTCATACAAGAAATGCTTTGTGCCTCGCGACATTAGAATTAACGGATACGATTACAAAATTACACCGTGTAAAGCTAAGAGATAGGGGGAGGCCCATGTCCAGCAGTGGACTGTTATGGCTGTTTAGAGAGCTGAAAAACCATCACTAATAAATCTTGACGATAATTTCAGAAAGTCATTGTTAGTTACGAAATCTACTTAAGTTAAAAATATTATTACATTTACCCAATTCATCCAGATCTCGGGGCGAGGAGGCTCTCGAGTTGGAGTTGCCGCGTGATCTTCTGGAACCCCACTCGTGAAGCAGACCGCACGCCAGGCCTCCGCCGATGCCTCCGACCCAGCACACCCAGTGGCTCTCCCAGCGAGACAACACAAAAGAAGGTCCAAGAGAACGTGCGGGGTTTAGCGATGGCATCTGAAAAATATTTTGGTAGAGGTAAGCTATTATGGAATCGTAGTTAGTTTGGGGAGGCATGGGTTCAATTTCGAATTTGAGATTTTTTTGACAAAAGAGCTAGTTCCTATAATATTGACTTATAAGGGGGGGTTCCAACCTACAAATGTTTGGGAACCATTAGCAATTTTGTTGCAACGAAATCGAATGTGGGTTCTCCTCCTTTCCTATCACACGTTAATATAAAAATTACCTTCACATACAAAATAAACAGAATTTGGAAAGGTAACAAAAATAAATCAATCGGTTCAACTATCAAAAGATTGAAGAGTAGGTAGTTTGGCAGAACTATCAAAAGACCGTCCTATCTTTGCTTTGTTCGAAGGGCCAGATGTTTAAAAAAAAACTCGCAGCTGTCCTGTCTGTCCTTAAGAATATGAACAGACAAAGGCAGGTAGACAGACGCACGTATGGGAGTGGGAGGACGAATAATAGGACCACTGCTATTCATGTGTGTAGTAAGATTCGAAGAAATTTGAGATCCTGTCTGCCAAATATCTGTACCTACCTACTTTAATAGGTACCAACTAAGTGTTAAGAAAATGAATTGATGATTATCCTCTACATATTTTTATACTTCTATATTCTGCCTGGAATTAGTATGTGTACCTAGCTATGTTCTGTGTGGTTAGTAGGTATAAGTATGGTAGAAAAGGAACATGTCGTATTCAACTTGTAAATGCCGAGAGCCGAGCATATTATAATTTCCCTCGTGACCTTTTTACTTTACTGAACGAAAATTGTTTTTCTCAGTGTAAGCATAGAACAGTAATGATACAAGTATATTTAAGTAAAATATATAATTTTAGTTGAAGCTGCACAACCGCTAATTCAACTGCCCACATAAATTTCATTCATTTATCAAATAAGCAAGTTCAAAAGAGTTATTTTAAGTAAGTTAAAGCTGGCAAATTGCGAACGTGGGTGTATCTTGCAGAGTTAGGAAAGTATCTATTCTGACTGGATTTTATATTTCAAGAAACATAATGAATTCCACGAGCTACCATTAAAAATATTCTTTTTACAGTTATAATGAAAACACTTACGGAAACAAGACTTGCGGCACAATAAGCGGCTCCGATCAGCGCCGGCGCTGCTCCAGTCCACCTCCTCTCCATGGCTGCGAAGTAGGCCCCTGCCACCAGCCCTGACAGCACCAGTTCGATTCCCAGCCGCTCCCACGCTGCACCTCCGCCCCCAGGGATAGACGCAGAGAGGCTCCCAGCATAGCCAGGCACACTGACCCTGGAATAAACCAGGAATTCATGAGAATAATTTGGATTTTGGTATGGAGATTAAATACTAGGTAAGTAATTTGGTAATTGGGTTATCACGTACAGATTTTACTTTCATGTCTGTAAGTATTTGCTTTTGTAGCTGTATTAGCGTCCTAATCACTTTAAAATTTAACTTCGTACCGACCAAATTGTAGCCTTGTCTCTTGGTGCAAATTATAGAGTTATCCAACTTCGCCGCTAAGCGTAGCACCTCTAGTTCTGTAGTTACGCAAAAGAGAACGTAAAGGGTAGCAAGTGTGGTCATATATTTTTTCTATATTGATGCTTTTTACTGACGCTTCCTTTATCACTGTAATCTAAAACGATTTACGTTTCGAAGGCACCGAAGCCAGTACGTCAGAATTGGTAATACCTGCTTAGAGCAGTTTTACGAGGCAATTTTGCGGCTAACGGCTCTTATATTAGCACGACGTGATATAAAATTTCGACGTAGAGAGTAATTTGTGATGCCAAGGACATTGTTTGGCTCGCAAAATACGGCTATGTGCAAAATTCTTACAAGAGAGTTAAATGATCCTAGTATATGAGTGGTTGGTTAAGTCTTATAGGCATGATCAATTTGCCCTTTGTTAGGGTTACGATACGAAGCATTATGAATTCATCACGGTTTACTCATTGAATCAGTAGTTTCAATTTCTCAACAACATGAATTATTACGAATGAATTAGAGCTTTCTCAGCTTCGTCTATCTATAGAACTTACTTAGCACAAATTACGCACCTATAGCACGAGGCGAAATATACCGTAAACCTCACAAGTATTCTGATTCGATTTCGGTGTAGCTTCCTCTAATATTTACCATCAAGCTCATAATCAAGTTTGACTTACAAGAAGCGTGTGTGTCGCGTATTAACCCGAAATTCACAGTTTAATAACAAGCTTGGGTAGGATGTGTTCGAGTACCTACCGATGTTGTAAAATTCTGAAACTTGCATAAATTACTTTACACCCGGGGGAAATGTCAACCTTCCGGGAAAACGAAAAAAGTGGGGCGGAAAGCTTGTAAATGATTTAAGAGTGGACCCCCCTATTCGCCCGATTAGGTTGAGAAACGCTGGTCTAAACCTACTTATGCTACTTCGTAGTATTTTTTTGTAACTTTGTTTCCAGCTGTAGACAATATAACCTCAGTGAAAGTATTGAGTTTGAATGCGCAGCCAGACCCGAATTCCTTATTCCTTTGAAGTTCGTGAAACAGATTCAATTTCTTCGGAAAACTTTTTCATTATTGAATTTGAATGAAACTCGGTTCATTGGTCGACCCATGGTCGGCCATTGTTTTGAAGGAGAGAAGTAAAGTTTCCAAGAAATTCTATACTACTTTAGTACCTAACTTAGGTCATTCCCTTAGGTCATTCCAAAATAATCGAGAGTAATTATATCTGTGTAAATTAGTTTTGAATAAAATTGTTGTCTGATCGGCACTATTCTCATCGAGATTCTCATGCTTAAAAGAATGATTTGATGTTGGTAGGTAAATAATCTTGTAATCACCATTATTGACTAGTAGATCATGATTTTAGTCGAGATAAATTATGATTGTGCTCGATTTTACTAATCTCATCCTTAGTTTTGTAATAATTTTACCTAGGTACGTACCTACTGTTTTAAATCTCAAAGAGTCTTCTTTAGGTAGGCTCACGGACGGAGCTCATTCAAACCCATTGACTAAGGATTTCATTAAAAAGCTAAATAAAATGCGTTCCGAGTCCCAGCCGACTGCTCTCATTCGAAGACTTTTTTATACAGTAGGTATTGTTGCAAAGAATAATGGGAGCTTGCGCGTTTGTTCGCGAAAATAAACGGTAGAGTAATGAGTGCAATTTTTTTGTAAATAAAATACTTACGGTATCACAACGGTATCAACTTTGGATGAGTTTTTTGATATAAAAAACTAACGGTAACGACTTTGGATGAGGGAAAGAAGTTGCAAAATTAAAACCGACTTCACAGTTGAGACACTTAAAATTCTGTTTCTTGAAAAGTGTTTAAAAGATCTTCATGAAAGTTGTTACGACTCATAGGCTAAAGAAAATTTGTAAACCAATAAAAAACAATGAAATAAATAAAATCAGTACCTGATAACCTGCTACAGTAGTTTTTGGTATAGTACCTATCACAAAAAATCTCAAATTTTGCGTACTAGGTAACTAGCTCAAAAAACTCTGGCGTTCGAATTTTTCAGTTGCCTTCTACTACTACTAGTAGTCCACACAATGCTGACTAGGTTGGCACCCGTGATAGCATAATAGCAACAATAGAATCCGAGGCAGACACATTGCTGAATGGCTTCTGAATAGCTCGATGAGTGACACGCTTCCGCTCAGAGATATCCGACTGACAAACTGACAAGTGCACAAAGACTGTTATCCTATTGCCCAAATGCTATCAAACTATACCTCTACATACCTAGTAGACAGATAGGTTGAACTAAGTTAGTAATTGGATATAACATATTTGATTGTTTTGTTAAATAAGGTTAAACTTGCTTTATTCGCTCGTCTGTGGCAAAGTCCTATAAAGGACTTTTCCACAGACAAGCCTACCTATAAAAAATGGCGCCACAGAGGAGAGGCTAAGAACATAACCACAACAGTCTACTGCTGAACACGGGCATCCTCCAATTGTAGTGTGTTGTCTTTCCACGTGTAAGATCCCTGGATTAATTTATTTACATTTACGATCAAGTAGAATTGGGGTGATGCTTTCCCGCGCCGACAACGCAAGGTAAACGCTTACTTTATAAATAAAATGAAGAGACTTCAAACAAGATATTGCTTTTATGTCACTGTCAGTAGCAAGCACTTACATGCAAACTAATTGTTCTGCTGAAATAAAGTATTAATTTTCATTGAATGTCAAGACCAGCGACCGCATAAATTGACCTAAGTAAGCCACTCAGATGATGATTCATTTAATCAGTTGATGTCAGGGACCCTTATTCGGCAGATGCTACATTAGAGCTTGCTACCATTTACCAAAGGCTATTCAGAAGCTATTTAGAAATGTGTCTGCCTTGGTTGAATTCTGTTCTGTAGCAGGTATTTTGTTTGTCAGCGATTCTATTTGCTATCTGATTTATGTTTCAAAGTAGCTTACGTAAGGAAGATAAATGTCTTCATTTTGTGGAGTACTGTAGATAATTTTAATGGTAAATTAAATATTAAACGTGTCACTCTCACTCGCCATAAGAAATATAAAAGAAAATAGTAGGTAATCGCGAGCTTTTACTAGAATAATTATGTCTTCGTAACTAGGTATGAATAATGTATACAATAATCCTGACTCTGATTTTATTTATTTAACTGTATTTTTGATTAAATCTGTACCTATGCAAATTGCACCTGCATTAGATGAAGTTTAGATATAAGCGTTAGATCTCATTAGATAAACAAATCCCGGCATTAGATTCTCTAACGGTTCTTTATAAACAGGATTATAGCCCCACGTTAGATAAGGATTAGATTTTTTACGCATGCAAAATATACAGCGGTTTTTTTGGGAGGATCAGAGACATATGCGGTGTTTCTACATTAGAACACCTACCTATTACGAATATTCGTACATCAATAGGTACCGTTTCAGGGTATAAACCGATAGATGAACACTTTATTGTTTAGAACATACACATCGAACAACATAAATCAAAACAGAAAACTAAAAGTAAGTACCTAGGTAAGCAAAAGCCTTAATGCTTGTGGGGTATCCGTATTTTCTAATTTTCTACTAAGCAATAAGTACCTATCCATTTATCTATTTTCTTCAACAAAATAATTATATTAAGTACCTACAGCATCCCAAAGTTATAAAAGCACATAAAAAGTGATAGACGAGTAAATACAGTATGACCCTGTATATTTGACCTTATGTTTTTGAAACCATTTTTGGGGTAAAACGTGTGATTTCGGGTGATAAAAGGATTATGGTGAGATGATAGAGATATACGCGTGTAATCGCGTTTAACGGCTTTATTTAGATAAATGAGTATGGCTTATTATTATTTTACAGGATAAAAGAAGCTAATAAAACGACATTTCCTAAAACTGAATGAATCAGTTCATGAAACTGAATAACCTTTGCTAAGGAAAACCAGTTTCACAAACTTTTTAAAGTTCACAAAGTTCTTCACCCCTTTATCTATTTTCTTCAACAAAATAATTATATTATCAGCACCATTTTCAGCCTTTCCAAACTTTGTAATAAACCTATCTAGTTTTCGGTAAAATATACCTAGGCCGTTTTTACAGCCGTTTACGCTCTGCCTACCTCGCAAGGGATATAGGGGTGATGTATGTAAGTATGTATACCTAGGTAACTATCTAAGTTCATAGCTAGATAAGAATACCTATGTATTTGAAGAAAACCGTCGTACGGCGTGGCTCGATTTTACATATGACTACGTAGAGTACGTAGATATTTTGGGGACGTAATGTTACAACGACTCCCGTACCCATCTCACACGTTACTCAGCTAGTATGTGCCCTAATCGATATCGGGGGATGATTATGCATAATTTATGCGCATAGTGGCGAAGTGGGGTCAAGTGGGCACCGGGCAGCGGCCGCTCTTTATGCGTTTTGCTGAATGGTGGCCAAATTGCGAACATTCACACCTTATGGCGCGTCACTGTGACTGGACTAGTTTTTTAGGGGTGCACGGGTAAGGATAGACCCGTGCTTTGTAGTCGACTAGAGCGGCGATATATTTTTCAGCTTTCATTGGTAGTGGTGTTTTGTTATTTTGTTAAGGGTCACCTCGTTTTCTAGAATTTTTTATTTATGTGTATACCTAACTCTACCAACGTGACTGGAGCATTTTTTAAAAGGTCCAGGTGAGCAAGGATTCTTCCATGCTTTGGTTGGAGTGAACTAGCGTTTCAGTATACCAAACACTACCAAAACAGCCAAAACATGACTCGATGACATCCTTTACGTACGACAAGTAGGTACCTAAGAGAGGATCAAATTTAAAAACAATGGCATGAGTTTTTTTTATAATTGTTTGAATAATGGCTACATTGACCTCCTTTCGAGTCATAGTACTAAAAGTGTGGGGGTAATATCTTGTATACGGAACCATTGCAAACTGGGTCATTCTCCCGATTGTCTACCCTACGGCCACTCCGCTAGAATGAATGGTTATTTCTGTTTGTCGAACAATGATCGTATTAGCTCGCCTCTTTTTATCATCCGATTTTTCCTGTCGGTCTATTTGTGCCATGACTATCTGTTTTTTGCTAATATACTTTCAGGATTATTTTTACTTTACTTTTCTGACCACAGTATAGTTATTTTCATTAGTAGATACTCAGCTACTCGATAATAAAAATTAAACATGAGTAATAGGTATTAAGGAATTATTTGTCAGTGAAATAAATTCCTTATTATTACGAAAGGTAAAACAAAATTCCTTTTTTTCTTGCTTTCACATAGCTTTTTTGCCTTTGATAATATCCATCTTTTCATTTGATGTCTGTATTACGGCTTTATTTCCTGACCCCACTAGCCTTAATTGGACTCTTGCTAAACAAAAGTATAAACGTTGAGAAATGAAGAAAAATGAATATTATTTGGACCGCAATAACTCAGTTGGTACCTACAGCGATGGAATGTTATTCAACGGAGCCGGGTTCATAATATTTCTTATTCTTATCTATTTCCTAAAAACTTACTTGTAAAACAGCCACAACATTTTGAAACCATATATTTAATTTGAAATGAACAAACTCTGCATTATTCAAATGTAATAAGAAAAGGATCATATCGAGCGTAACACCGAAAACATTAAAAATGAATGGTCGGGCAATGATCCTGTACTTCCCCTCGGCTAACAAGCGAACAATTACATTTAATTTACTGATGCGTTTTTTAAAGTGCCCCAATATTGTCGACTACCCTAATCTACCGATCCCCGTACTACCCCGAGCCCGTTTAATCCGCGCGACATTTGTTAAAAAATACTCCTCGATAGGGTATCATGGTCTGTAAAATAAAATTCAATTGTTCTGAAGTGCCACTCCAACCACTATATCCTATGATAATTTAGTGCTTTTTATTGAATCCAAATTTGAATCGTATATCTGGGACGATAAAGTTGAAATGGAATGAGAAAAATGCACGTGAAGCTGTTAAATAAATTGGAAACAAGTGCATACGATAATTATTCGAAACGTGAAATTGATCAGCGTTTCGTTTCATGCTCTTTGTCAAAAGACTCTCTAAAATGTTTACGATTATTGTGGGGTTTATTCGGGTATGAAATAAACTGCTGCAGTAAAATTTCTGTTTTGTCCCAAAAAGCATCCCCTTGTGGCAGTAAAACTCGGAATGAAGACATCAAACATTTTCGCAGCAAAAAAGTAAATATTATCTCAACCCATTTTTCCACAAAAAGGGTGAAATATCTATTTATTTTAGCATTTTTTGCAAATGCGCATCGCCCTTAACCTCTGCCCTTTGTGTAGCAAACCATAAAGAAAACAACAGTGTTTTAACCCGTAGTTAACCCTTTGCCAACACATGTCGGCGCGGCGGAGTGCGAACCCGAAAATGCTTTGCGCACTAAATAATATTTTCTGGTGACTTGTTTGACAGTTGTCATACCCACCGGCAGGTGCAAGCTATATTGAACCGTATTTACGAGAAGTAAAGTCGTAGATTGGCTGTGTGTTTTGTATAGGAAACAGGAGAATGCCCAATGTATGAGACATATGAAGTGCTTTCTCGTTATTTTGGCATACATTGTGGTGTGAATGGTGTTTTATTGCCGCGTGTGATCACGGGACAGGCGCCTCGCATATGGTGATATTTGTGTAATGTATTTTTGTGGGTTTGATATTGTTATTCTTTTTTCGCCTATATGTTAATCCGTTTAAACGAAATTAGCGGCCCATCAGCGGTGTTACAGCTGCAACTTATTTTCCTTCAGAAAGAAGCCGTTTTACCGGCATGTAGGTATTATACATATTATGAACTTTCCTCTCAAATCATTCAACCTATTGCAAAAACCGCAACAAAATCCGTTAAGTTGTTTAGAAGGAGTTAGCAAAATCCACGACAGATAGACAGATAGAGAAACACCTTGGTCTACTACGGTCACTGTGTAAAACAGACCAAGTCCAATTACTTTGGAAGTGGCACTGTCATCAATTAAACTTTGTATAACACTTGGAACTGTTTCGTCCCTGGAATGGATGGAACCGCTGAAGTTTAGTCGTTACTGTTAACTCCACTGGAAACAGTATTACACTTGTGCATAGTTGGCTTTGCAATCCATCTCAATAGTCTGCCAATGGGCATTACTATGTACTTACAAATAACTACTTATAGTACGTATAGTGACTTCAACGTATAGTAGGTAAGTTGTACATCAGAGATCAACTTATAAGTACTGACTTTTCCTACAGTTACAAAGAATAAACTCCTTTGAATGAATTGGTTGGTTCACTAATGTATTAATATTGGAATTCGTACCACACAGTTTGCACTTTTTGATTCTTTTGAAAGGAACTATCGTATTATTTATTATAAGCCATATATTTTCCCAGTGTGACAGAAAAACACACATTTCCTGCCCTCCACAAAGCAAATGTCCCAATATTTGCCTTGAGAAGTTCGTAGGAAGTCCATTAGGCGATTGGTGTTCATGTGCCTACGTGACGAGGCACTAAACACCAAAATCCTGATCTATTGCTGAAGGAGATTAAAAGGATGTTGTAGGTACCGAAAACTGAAAGGCATGATCAATTCAAGTGAAACCAAACAATATTCTCTAAGATACATGAGCTGGGGATCCGCACCACATTATTTCGACTGTTTTTGAAAGTCTGTGAGCTGATCGATCGCTGAACGTGATCGTTTATTATGGGAGTTGGAAATACAACTGCTCCCCAAAATAAAATCGAGAAATGAGTTTCATCGACTGCAATATCTCGATGAAATACCTACTTACCTTATATTTTTCCTTTTACTTATTATAAGTAAATACCTATAAGTAAAAAAATCATACACTTGTTCGAGATGAGATCGCAAATTGGAGCTGAAGCTTGAGCGTGTGGATATCCTCGAGCGCTCTATCCAATCACAGCGATGAAATCCGTGAGCGCTCCCATCTAAACTTTATCCAGAAATTGATAAAATTAGACATGCTGTATTCTACTTATATCTAAGGAAAAATTTATACACTCGTTTGAGATGAGATCACAAATTGGAGCTGAAGCTTGAGGATCGTCGAGCGCTCTATCCAATCACAGCGATGAAATCCGTGAGCGCTTCCATCTAAACTTTATCCAGAAATTGATAATATGGGACATACTGTATTCTACTTATATCTAAGAAAAAAATCGTACACTCGTTTGAGATGAGATCGCAAATTGGAGCTGAAGCTTGAGCGCGTGAATATCGTCGAGCGCTCTATCCAATCACAGCAATGAAATCCGTGAGCACTTCCATCTAAACTTTATCCAGAAATTGATAATATGGGACATACTGTATTCTACTTATATCTAAGGAACAATTCGTACACTCGTTTGAGATGAGATCGCAAATTGGAGCTGAAGCTTGAGCGCGTGAATATCTTCGAGCGCTCTATCCAATCAGAGCGATGAAATCCGTGAGCGCTTCCATCTAAACTTTATCCCGAAATTGATATACTGTATTCTACTTATATCTAAGGAAAAATTCGTTCACTCATTTGAAATGAGATCGCAAATTGGAGCTGATCTGAATGTCGTCAAGCGCTGTATTCAATCATAGCGATGAATTAGTGCTTCCATCTAAACTTAACTTTATCCAGTAATATATAATATTCTGGCTGTGCAGGTACTACCTACTTGTAATGAAAAATTCGTACACTCGTTTGAGATATGATCTCATATTGGAACTGAAACTTGAGCGTGAATGTCGTCGAGCGCTCTATCCAATCACAGTGATGAAATCCGCGCTTCCATCAAATGAATAATAAGGGAAATACTGTATTCTATTTATATAAGGGAAAATCTAAACCCTCCTTATTGCTTTGATGTAGTCGGGTAATGATACACTTGTTAGAGATGAGATCGCAAATTGGAGCTGAAGCTTGAGCGCGTGAATGTCGCTCTATCTAATCAGAACGATGAAACCCGTTAAACTTTATCCAGAAATTGATAATATTCTGACTGTGTGTGTGTGTGTGTGTACCTACTACTTATAAGGAAAAATCATACACTCGTTGAATAAAATTCACAAATTGGAGCTGAAACTTGAACGCATGAATGTATTCGAGTCTGTGATTCGAGCGCTCTATCCAATCGCAGCGATGAAATCCGTGAGCGCTTCCATCTAAACTTTATCCAGAAATTGATAAATCCGGGAGATATAAAAACTTTATGAAGCCATTGGGTCATGGACAAAATACGAAAGCATTTTATGCATTTTACGAATCTCGTGAAACAAGATAAACATATTCGTAGACGTCTGCGTTGTTGAGCATAGTTTTTCGTTATTCCTCTTCGAGTATTTTTCTTCTGTTTCCAACTCCAACTAGCTGACTGAGCATATTTAAACCAGTTATTCTTCTTCAAGTATTTTTATTGCATATCGAACTTTAGCTGACCGAGCACGTGTTTCAGTTATACTTCTTTATTTATTGTTTTTCCAAATCAAAGTGGTTCCAGTAGCTTCTTTTATGTAGAGTACATCGAATGTACAATATCTTATCTTATAAGTATATTACAGAGATGCCATGTCATGCCGGTTTAGAATACCAATTCTACCCGTTAGATCGTAAAAAGTGACTGAGGGATAATCATTCCGGGAATAGGCAGCACCTGTAAATGCTACATCTTGCACTGCGTTCGCCAATCCGCCTGCCAAGCGCGGTGAGTATGGCAATACTACGATAGGGGATGCTCATGTCCAGCAGTGGACTGTTGTGGCTGTTATGGATGGATATTTTACGACTAACGCGAACCACAAACTTTACGCTGTTTTTTTAGAAATTTATTTCTTTGGTTTAGGTGTTGTGAATTAGTGACAGTTCACAATGCGCTACCTATATAGGTTTCGGTTATTAGTCTTGACTAAATGCCGATAATGGAGCCTGCAACAAATACAAACATAATTATATACCTTTCGGTTTGCTTCTAGTGTCTTCCCATGAGTAGGTACCTAATTTCATATCTTGGCACTTTATCTTGTACTTGTAAAACTTATGTACATTTAAATGCCTTGGTAAAAAAATCTCTACAAGATTCACAGCAAATCATATTCAAAGCAATAAACTTCATTAGTTTTCATTGCTCTGGCCGGATATTTCAATTAACTAGGCCCGCCATATTTCATGTCTCATTATGTTCCCATGCGGGTACGACCCAGCGAACACACACAGCCATTTATAAAATCTTTCTCATTTAGTCTAATCTTGGTTTGGCTTATTATTTCGTAGAGTCTGTGTTTTTGTACAGCTAGAAAGACGACTTGTCTTTTGTCGAATCGGTGCCCCACACGGCAGAAATAGAGGCGATACAGAGACAGGTGATCTGTCTTGACTTGCGATTCCCGAAAAAAGCCGTGTTACTGAGTTGATTTATATTGGATCTGAGGTGAACCTAAAAATTCTCGGTTACAGTGGTGGTGGTCACAGACAATTTTGTTTTTGCCGTAACGTGATGACCGTAACTGCACTAAATGCAACATTTTTTTCATCTGCAATTTTTTATCATGCATGAAGATAATGTTCTTATGGACTGTAAGTTACCACAGCTTTTCTGTTTTATAAATGTACTGCAGTGCAGTAGAAATCTTTTTTCGCAGATCTTGAACAAAATTGAACCGTAGATAGGTGATTCCCAACTGAAAACTATATGTACGCTAAAACTGATATCTCAAGGTTTTGCAGTTCACTATCTGAATATTACATCGAGTAATCCGATGCTATCCGGAACACAGCCTTGGCAAATAACTGTTTGTTGCAGTGTCGGCCAAGAGATAAGTTCCGACTAAGAGCATAACTCGCAAACTTGCAAGTAGTACCTAGTATCTACTAGTTACCTAGGTATTATCTATTCTATGTGATGTGATGTTAGCTGGCATACCAGCTAGGTATTGTTGTTATGTAGGTACGGCGGTTTCACAAATGGGAATAGCCTTTAAATTCATAATGTTAAGACATGAGAAGCAAATGTTTAATAGGGAGAAAATTTAATGAAAATGCGGAAGTGGGGTCGTTGGACGACTCAGTCTTCCACACTAAAAGAGAGAGTAGGTGCTGAACTTTGACGTAGATACATTTCTTCTAATCACAGAAAAAAGCACAGCCATTAGTCCTCCACTGGTTGGCCACCTCATTTTGACTCCTGTTCTTAATACTGATAATACCTAATAAAATGACAAATGAATTAAGATGTTTACCTAACACTTTTATTTCAATAAAGTTATTTGCCCGAAAAGCTGAAGATTAAGTGGCTAGCGGAGAATTACGTAGTGTAATAAGGGCCCACGAGATTGCACGTCAGGGCTCCTTATCTCGTCGTCGCGTGAAAAATGGGAGCAACGCCGGGAGAGCCACGAAACTGTTCCCCTAAACCATTTATGGCGATACGATAACAGACTAGCATTTAAATCTAAAGCAGATTTGCTTTCACTTTGTTAAAATTACGAAAATATAAAAATAATTGTTAGGTCTTTAAAATAATGTGATTAGACAAAAATTACTAGGTCATTAAGGCGCGGCGCCTTCTTTCTATAGCGCATCGAAAGGGACGGGACTACGCGAGCTTTAGATACGCGTTCTCTACGCAGATGTAACGCATGTCTTTATGGGCCTTCTTGCCCCAAAAGAGGTAAGACAAGTGTTAAACACGTGTATAAAATAACACTTCAAGCAAAAAACCGCTAGACACGCGTTCAACTCTCGTCTAACTTTTTTGTGGTAAGGCCGTACTTATAAGTTTACACCAATATACAAACGGCTCGCGTAAAACCCTAGGTAACGGTAGGTACCTAGGGTTTTACATGCGATACCTAATGAACTACTAACATACTATTTCGAAAATCAGAGTCCCTCTTATTTCTCGTTCTGTTTTACTCAAGGAAAATGTTTTACTTCCGTTCCGCGATATAACCCAAACGAGGAAATGAAATAGTAACACATAAATTGAATGGCCCATAGAACAATACAAGGAACCGTAATAATTCTGACTTGTATTTATGCGAGCCGTTGTTTGGTATCTCGCCTTTATTTAGTGAGTTATTCATTGCGACTGTTAAACGAACACGCTTTGAAGGGGTAGAATATTATAATTTATCGCGAAAATAAAATTTATTCTTCATCATAACTTGACAATGCGGCTATGATCGTCGATGGGACCATCTTTAGGACAACAAGCGGTTTCACACAATGGGACCCTTGCATAAACACCCTCCTTTCAAAATTGTAGTGCCTACCCAAATAAGTACCAATTCCTTTTAGCTACGAATTTCTATGGGGCAGGTTCTTAGGCGTACGAAAGTGTCGGGATATTCAGAATATCATGGAGTTATTTCATAACGTCATATTGATCTCAACATTCAACTTTTTGCGATTTCACATAATAAGTAAAATGTGGATTGAGCTTGGCTTTCGAATTGAGTTTTGAATTTACACAATACAACACTTGAAATCCAACTTTTTCAACCCCTACAATTTCATAAGGATGAATGACCAAAGTTTTGCAGAACATCCGGTTCCGGTGGCCCTCGCGGAAACGAGGCGTTAGACAAATTCAAAGTTTAAAAGCTGAAGCAACGAGCAACTTCCGTGGCTGGTAACGATATAGACCTTTCAAGTTCCGTTTAGTTGCAGAGTGGACTACGCGATTTACAGTTTTGTGAAACTGGCTGAAAAGATTTCACGAAAGTCTGACCACTAAAACCGGTATCACGGAGCTAGGAAAAATACGGTGTTATCTTCAATGGGTAACACAAATCGGCGGACACATGGATGGGAGATCCCTTTATAACATTTGACCCTTTGCTCCTTAGACAAAGTCACGTACATACCTCTTGCAAGGTACTGCCGTTATACCTAACATCCTATACCTGACTACATAAATCTCTCTCTCAAATAGAAAAGGATAAATCACGGACTTAATTCGCTCGTAAATAGGTACATGATAAATACCCCCTCCACGTTATTACATGATAATATATGATAGATAGGTACTGGAATATATAAATGCCAGTACCTATCTACACTTTCCCGAAAATAAAATACCTAAATCAAGCGCTCTATTTTAGACTTGCTTAAAATTTTCAACCTGGTTTTGCATACTCACTTCCGAGTTAGACTAAAACCTAACCAGACAGGTGAGCAGAGCCGGATAACCGGATTACGACCGGACACCTGACCGGACGGGTTCAACGCCGAACTAATGACTACTCAGCTGGGGTTCATTAAAAATTCACCCGACGTGTAGTAGAGACTAGAGAAAAGCTTACTTTGTGTACCTACTTGTTTTGCACCTGGTCCAAAAAGTTTGCATTTTTAGGCGTACTTTCAAAGTTTTCGTATCAGGTTTATAAAGGAAAAAATACAACTCTTCATTTTGTTACATCAATACCTACCTACCTCAAATCTTTCCGTCAAATTCGTAATCGAAGGCTTTGAAATCCCACAAAGTACTTTTTAAATTATGGTAATTATCGGTAGGAGTTCGGACGCCAATTAGCAGAAATTTGAAAAATAAATTGCCAATCAAAGCTCATGCGAATTTAACCCTATACCCAGTAAATAGGTAAGATTTATTTTGATTACCAACAAAGCGCTATAAGCAAATTTTCGGCAATATTAAGCACGAAATACTGAGTTGGCACCAGGCTGGTACAGTTCAAATAATGGATTTAGCCGTGTTAGTGTTAGCTCTGACTGGCAATGACACAATTGGGTCAAGCTATAGGTACAGTTTGTTCATATCGTTAAGATTGCACATACGGACTGATTTGGTCAGATTCACTCGGTGTTGACGGCTCAAATATAGCAATTTGATGAACCTTACAACCACTAAATATGGGTAAAATTACTCATTTTGTACCTACTGGTTGGCAAAATGCGTAATTCTGTCAAATGATAGGTATATTCAAATGGAAACTTCTGATGGTTAAAGTAGTGTACTGCCTATCTATATGTAGGTAAGTATATCTAAATGGTTCTGACAAAGTCACATGCAGCCAGTCAGGTCGTACGTAGACTGGAAACAAACAAAGTTTCTCTCATACGAGTACGCAGAGCTAATAGTTTAATGTGTTTGCCGTTCAGTTTTAATCTAATATCTGCTACCCCTTGTTCCGTTTATTAGACAGTCGATATAAACATTTAACACTACTGCAGCTGAACTTTGCTGCTGCCTACTAAAGTGTAGAAATAGGAACACATCTGCGTTTAATATGACATCTCGCGCAAATTTACATACCTCGTACAATGAATAGCTATTATGCAAATAGGTAATATTTTATTAACATTACTTGTAAACTCCGGAACAAATTGGTAGCTTTAGTTATTATTTGTCGTATGCTACTTTCATCTTGACAAGAACAGGAAAAGTTATAGGTAGGTAAGGTGATTGGGTGATGCATGGGTTTTAGGGGGCCGAAGTTATAATTCATATAAGTACTTACGTAGCTAGCTAATTTACGACGTATCACATAAAAATGCTATACAGCACGCCGACTGTCATATTAACCAGATGTTTTATGAGTGTAATTTATCTGGCATACCTACTCATAATATACCAAACTTATTACCGTCTCTAGGACGGGTCAAGTCAACATTTATCCAAGGGATTTCTTTCTTTGAAAACAAATAAGGTAAATTAGACTTGCTTTGTTCTAGCTGAGATAGCCGGGTTATCTTACAGAGTACCTAATCCTAGACTAGTATGTCGACAGTAGATAGATGGTAGAGATTATAGTTGCTAGCAGTGAACCTTTTAACTCTATATGTTATCTAGAATTGTCGTTAACAGTATTGATTGCTGAATAAACAACGCTATTTACCTTATTTAATGATTATTTTTGATTCTTATGATTAGTATGAATGTTATGTTACGTACTGATTCGAATTCGAACTCAAAATCGACAGTTCACGTTATTTAAATAGTTTAATATGCACAAAAATACTTTAGTTAGTTATTTTAGGTAAGTAAATGATTTTCTTCGCTGAATACCAATTTCGTCGCCAGTACTAATCTGGATCGCGCTAGAAAATATCTCCAATTTCTAAAAAATATTTTTCATCATCCTTTCTTCGTTCTAATATTTGTAGCTAACGATATGCTGAAGTCATGATTCGTAGAATGAAATCCTGTTAGTGTGAATAGTTCCTATGTTTACTTGTGTATCTATACCTAAGTCGGAGTCATTGAATGGCTGCAATTGTCCCAGAACTGCACTCGAAGGACAAACACTGCACCCCGACAACGTATTGTGTGTGCATCTCATTATTTCAGGCGACGTACACAGAACAGACATGGACCATCCACTGAAAATGACTCTTTTCACAGGAAACAAATTAGGTACATCGTGTAGGTAATACGCCAATTCGACGAACGAACCGACTGAATCTGTATGTTTGACATACTTACTTACCTATATAAATTAGAGGCTTTTGATTTTTTGCGTGGTATTAATTTACTAAGCAGATACGGTAAGTTATTTAATTTACCTACTACTAAGCTTTACTTTATGTGTATCTTTGGGGTTGGTTGGTAAAAGTAAAGAATTATTTAGCAAAGTCTTTCAATGATGCACGATCTGTGTCACAAAACTTGGCGCCAAGTAGGGTGTTTGCAGTCGAAACTTGGTTGATCTATTCGTACTGTGCTCGGTGTATTTGTATCCAGTCTAGTGCGAATTGTTGTACATACATTTTACAAATGTTTGTTTACTTTCCTTCCTTTTACCTCATAAATAACTCCCGGACTACATCTGTACCTGAAAACGGAATTCGTGTTGGATTCGAACTATGTATACAAAAATGTAGGTCTGTCCTATTCTAGACTAGAATACATTTTTATTTCAATGGAAGCGACTTTTCCCCACTTGACTTCTATATTCGTTTTCTTATGCTAAGACGCTTTTACTCTAAGCTTGTTTGAGATAAGTGTGCCCCCAGCCTTATCACTTTACTTAACTTCAACTTTATGCATTATGTATGTAAGTGTGGGACGCGAAGTTTTTACAACTCCAAGGAAATTACTCCGACTCCCCACTTTGTTACATATTTCTTTTGTCAAGTTAGTAAAGTAATTTTAGCTGGCTGGAGTTACCTATTTAAAGGATCAAGCTATTCTGGTTTTCCATACAGTTTCTAAGAATAACCAGCACAGGTTAAGCTTTTAATGGTAACTGGAGATACTGTTGATATTACGAAACTTTTAGTTTTATGACGGTGAAAAGTGATATAAGCTTAGGTTCTTTTACATAAAAAAATGTGCTTGCTTTACTTTGCAAACAGGGGACGTATTTCATATCCCTCAAAGGTATTTGTAATATGTGGACATTTTATGAGGGTTTTAAAACTTATGTGCTCTAAAGATTGTTTCTTGAAGGTAATCCCTAAACCTACTAGGTAGGATACACAGTATAACTTGGCATTTTACATTTATGAAAAATTTAAAAGTAGATTTGTTATATCCAGCCTACGACTAAAGAAATTTGCATTTTGCTAAAAAAGTTCGTTCAAAATTATGAGTCTGCCGTTTGAATACTTAATAGATTAGGCCCTACAATCAGCTCGGAAGAATATTTCGTTTAAATAAATCTTATTTCGCTGGATGGAACCTAATCCTTTATTCTCCAACCTCCCCTAAATTACAGCGTTGTCTCCAGACCTCTTCCTTGTAATCCAAGCCGAAGCTTCTAATGACTCTCCCGCTTTTTTCTCGCAGTGTTGCCGGATATAAAGAATTGCCAGTGTTAACACAGATTTTTGGCATGTCATACCAATTGAAAAATTGGGGCTTTTGTACAGATTTTGACAACATTACAGATTTTTTATAAAAACCCTAAAAACCCTAAAAGGCTGTTTCTGGACAGAACATTTCTCACATAACAATATTCTCACTTATGAACGGAAAAATATAACAACTGACAGATGTATAACTAATGCTTGGCAAAGAGATGACTTTCCGGACTTTCCGTTGCGGACATCTTTTCAAGTAGGTGTATGGATCTGATTCCATTTATCAAGGTATTTTAAATAATTGTAATTACTTACTGCTACCCACGTATTTCAGTATTTCTGTTATACGTACGGATATTGCCCTCAAAAAGCTGGCAACACTCTTCTTTCGTTTTTTGCCGGAACGCGCACTGTACCTACAGGCAACTCCGTCGCAGCTGACCTGTTTTTTCGACATTCCAATTTACTAATTTTGGAATACCGTAAGGCAAAATTTATAAAAAACAAAGGGTTGGTTTGGGACTGAATTTGAGAGCGTCGTTTGTGTTCTTTCAAACGTAACGTTTTAATTTGTAGTACCTACGTAAACATGTTGTAAGTACCTACGTAATTAATAACAAAATAACTTTTACTTACATGTCACGTAAAGTTCGAAACTGACATCAATATGTGTGATATTTCTGTAATTTGTGTAAATATCTAAGAATTGAATATAGTAATTTAATTACGTATTTTATAACATGACTAAGTATGATTATTTTATGATGCGCGAAAAATATTTGATGTCATATTCAAATTCAAAATCCAAGAATCCACATCAACGTGATTCGACGTACCTAATATAATATTTTTAAATACTAAAGTAGGTGCTTGTTAAAACTTTTCAACACTTTCTTCAATATTGTCAAAGGGAAGTCTATTTTCAGATTTCTATTGGGTTTCAAATATGGGGCCATTTTAATATGCACGATTCTCTTTGAATTCGGGGTGCAATTTTCAAATCGTTTTGAATGTACTAATATATCTTGGTACGTATTACATTTAATGTAGTCAGCCTTTTTTCATGTCTCCGTCAGCTTGATTAGAGGTGGATTTCATTCGGGTGAAGGCCTGCCCTGCCCGTCCATTACTCTAAAAGTATGTAAATGTCGCATAATGTGGACATTCCTATGCGGCGATGGCACTGATTTAGATTGCAGAGAAGATTATATAACTACATCCGGGGGTAGATATGTCCGGTGTGTGAGGCTCTATCTATAATGCTAGTTCATCATATCAGGAAAACTTTATTCAAGACAGAATCATTTAAGTTTCATGTTCTCGACCTTAGTTTTTGTGCTCAAATAGGTAGATTAAACTGATACTGCCCAGAAGTGGGCAAATATTTCGATAAAAGGACGAACCATTAAAGATACTTCTTATTCAGTAATTAAAACCACAAAATTAGCGTTGGACTCGCTTCGAAACGAAAACATATTGCAATTCGTAATTTACTTTTGTTATAAAAACGTACAATATGATTTATACCTACAATAGTCTAGAAGTGTTGCAAACTGAAGTGGCAGTGGACTGGTCACATTTGTCGTAGAACTGATGAACGGTGGAGTAAGCGGGTACTCGAGTAGAGGCCACGGCTCGCCAAGCAAAGCGTTGGACGCCCTCCGGCCAGATGGACCGATGACTTGAAGAGAGCGGCTGGTAGCGAATGGATGGTGAAAACGGGCGATCGTCCTATGGCTACTATACTTCATTCCACGAGTCAAGCTCCCAAAGAAAGTCACCCAAACGCATCCATTGGCCCATGCGCGTGACCTTCGTTAGGCAATTACTCTCTTAAGAATGTCTTACATGTCGCAGTTTTCTCAGTTCGTTCATAGCCCTCGCAGTGTTCGGTCGTGTCGTGCGTGCGTGATAGCAATTTTTTAACAATGGCTGATTTTGTGGAAGTGAAAAAACGTAAAAGACGCCCTTTTTCATCAACAGAGAAAACATTAATTTTTAATACTTACAATACATTAAGAAATTCGTGTACCTTAGAAACTACAAATAATGAAGTAGCAAGAAGTGTTGGTGAATCTATGGGAATTCACTGGAAATCAGTGTTAAAAATTGTAAAAGAAATTGTGATAACGAAGAACCCTCATCTCCAAAAAAAAAAAGCGACCACGGCTGACAGCAGACCAGAAGCTGGATGAATTCACAAAATGTACTTTGAGAAGGAAAGTTCATGTATTGCTGAAAATATGACCGAATCGTTCATAATTTCTACAGGTTCACTTACCAGTTCTGATTCTGAAAGCGATGATCTGTATATTTAAGATGTTTAATAAGTTATATTGTATATTATTTGTAATTATTAATATATTGTATAGTAGTTTTAAGTTATGTAAATATTTTATTTTAGATTAGAATGTATGTTCCCATTATAATTAAAAGTTACAATATGTAAACCTACCTAATACAAAATAAGTAAACCTACGATAATTGCACAAGTTGTTTGTTTAACTGCCAGCATGTAATCCATTCCTTTGAAGCGGTCCGGCAAACGCCCCGCCTTCTATTGTCTAAATCCGCGCGCTTTGACCATTGCGGTGCGAGTATTTCTTCCCTAGGAGTTCGACTCGTGAAATGAAGTATAGTGGACTGCTATGAGTTCATGTGATGATACAAAAGAATCCGGCAAAACGTCGGAAATTGGACGGTTCGTGTGATTGTCGCGGGATTTTCTGAGGTAATGTTTCAAGCAAGTTGAAATCCGTTAAAGGTAATCTTTCATCCTGAAACATTATCCCTCGGGACCGCAACATAAATCATAAAACCATTTCCTCTATCTTCGAAGGTCGTCACATCGCGGAAGATGAATAGTTTTGAATAATTTAGTAAATATTGCTTTTAGCCTTCTTCCCTCGTATAAATAGATGGTTTGAAGAATGGCTTGGCTTGATAAACCTACCGAATAAAAAGAATGAATTAGCTGCATCATCATCATCATCAATATCATCATCTAGGTATACCTATCCCTGCGCTTATCCTTATTTGTTTGGGGTAGGAGCAACTTGCTATACAAAATCATCTTGGACGAAAAGATTTGGTGCCTGTTCAACCTAATGCAGGGATTGTCTTTATCTATGTCTATCCATCTAAATCTAATAATACTTATGATGCTCAAGCTTATTTGATTCATAAAATATTGCTCATTGTTTACCGACAACTATTAGGTAGATGTTCTAGGATTTCATAAGTAGAACGTATACTCGAGACTCTGCGTATTCAGAACTTTCTCATTCACTCTCCGCCCACAATCCTTAAACACATCCCACTCTCATTTCATTCTATATCCCGTTTTATAACATTAAAATTTTCCACAATACTTCTGCGCGTAATACCACTGATATACAGGACGTTTTGTATAATGAAATAACTATCTAGGTAGCTGTTTAATAACTGACTCAGACCAATGAACTTTTCTCAGCTGAGGCATCTTGCGCGGCGTGTCCCTAATTTGTGGCTTTAGAATCAACTTGGGAGGAATTATCGAGGATCAAAAAGTTCGTTGTTATTTTATTACCAAAATAAACGCAAGGAAATCTTTTCAACCTTAATAGGCCTAGACAGCGATTCCGTTCAACGACTTTCAATCGCTCTGAATTATACATCGCAGGCTACCTGCGTTTAGTTTTTTGTTATACATAGTAGAAGTCGAGATATGACAACTAGCGCGGATCTTTGATGTCATATTCAAACTATTTTGACAATGTAGTAACCTACTTTAAGCAGATGAGTTGCGAGGCTCAGCAAAACAGCACCCTGTATACGCCAGATATTTTCAAGATGGTTCCGCCGGGGAATAACTGGGACTGGGAATATGACTGTTTTATATTTCCAGCGCCAGGAGGGATTCCAGAAATGATAAGCTGAATTTCATCGCGTCTCCAGAGATAAAACTTTAGCGAGCAGTCTTAAACCAAAGATCTGTTTTAAAGAACGCCATTATCCTTAGGGCATCGCTGAACCCTGGAGGTTATTCGGTGAAATAAATTTCGGAAAACACACCGTTTAAATTAAATGGTTGTTATCGTTAGATTTGTGACCTGTGTTGCTGATTAACAACTTGCATAAAACGGCTAGATATAACCATATCGGACAAACAATAAACGTTATGATTTTGAAATTAACTACCTATGGACATGCGCAGGGAACTTTATTTTTGGATCACTTATCTAGGGATCAAATGTACCTTGTAGTTGCTTGAAGATTAGTCAGTCAGTATCTACACAAGTGAAACAAATTGTTTATGCAGACATCCAGTCCAGGCAAGCAGAATTGTCCTGCACTATGAAACACAATTTGAAGCGCCTATAGCTTGAGGCGAAGATGGTATGTAGCATTTATGGGAATTCAAATTCTCATACGCATATCTAGCTACAGTACACTCACATTGGTTCCTATGAAATATGTTTTCGTTTCATTTCAATTCAATTTGTAAATATTCTCCGTGGGGATCTAGGGAAAGACGGACACAGTCAATAATCTGTCTACTCTATCCCCAATTTCCATAATCCCTCGCTGCGTACCTATCTGGAATAGCAATTTGATCGGTCAGTTGATTGGGAGATGGTAGCAGAAGTTATAAAATAATGTGGAAAAAACTTAGGTCTGTAAAAGCAGAACTGACCTATAGCGATGTACTCCATTTCTAGCAGTAATGGATGGATGGCAATCACAGTATGTTTGGTTGATAAAAACCGCAAGTAGGTAAATAAACTATTAAAACGTGGGACGGAAACGGGAATGCAGAAGAAAAATAATAAACTTCCAGCAAATGCGATTAGCAAAAAAGCTCATGGAGCTTTTCCAGCGAATTAACTTTTTGCCAGAAATTTTCCGTTGGCAACTTATGGCTGTAAAAGATTTTAAGTTACGTTGCCGCTTGTTTTTCGACTGAATTGAATTTCGTACCCAATTCCAGCATAAATAAAATTACTATTCATTAGGAAATGCAGAACGTAGTACACGTAGTAATTTACAACGGTGTGCCGCCCAGTTTGTAGTTACGCGCCGCGATGTAAACTAGGCCGGAGTTGGTTAGTAGGACGCTGGGCTGTAGCACCTATGTAGCAACCGTAGCTACGTAGGCCGGGCTGTAGCTGGCTGTAGCACACCGTAGCCGCGTAGGCTGGGCTGCAGTGAAAAGGACAGCGCATAAAGGATGCATCCTGCCGGATAAGCTTGGAGAATGAGCGCTTCATGAATAGTAGACAGATTTTACGTTTACATACACGCCGCAAGTCCTGCGGTGTGAAAAGTGAAATTAACATGGGAACTGCTGCAGCGTTTGTAGCGTCGCACGCATTTGGGGCCTTATACGTGTCTGTAAACATCTTAAACTATGAAATTCTCTTTTATTACGTCTTCAGCCCAAACGTTATGCTCCAAGTTAAAAATTGGAACTAAAAATGGTGGCTATTTAATGATATAATTTAATCATGTCAATTTACTTAGAATTGTTTACTAAGAATATTATTCAGGGGCTGCTATTTTCAAATAGAAATATCGTAAACCCTTGTCTATCTCATTCTACTTTATATTCACCCAGTGTTTCCGAAAGTTCTTTGTTACATTTCAGGCAGCATCTGAATCGAAAACTGAATCTCTTCGGTATTCTAAAGCATTCCTCACCGGAAATAGATCGGTATATTATGTACGGATCCTAAACCCACGCCATTATTACAATACCTATAAGGTCGGAACTAAATTAATTTTCAAGAATACAATTAGTTCTTGGCTAACTATATTTAGTTTGATTTCGATTTGGGTTTTGAAACTCATGAATGAGGAACTAGCTAGAAATACGGTAGTTATTCCATTTTGTATAATAATTGTAGAAGATTGAATTTTCGACACTAACACAATCATTTTACAGCTCTATGGAATTATATAGCTCTGGGTAATTTTTTTTCAATTGACCGATAGTGAAAACTCAGAACTGACTAGTGATAAGGAACAACTTTCCTCAAGGAACATAGCTAGGGCAAAGAACAACATTTGGACCTCCCATGCAAAATTGACGATTAGCTAATTGAGTTACTATGGGAAGTCTAACTTTTTTTTCACATTTTGACCTATGTTCCATGGGGGAAGTTTTACCTTATCACTAGCTGGTTCTGAGTTCTTGCTTGGTCACTAGTAAAATTTCACCCAGTATATCAACTGTTATAATTCTCCCAAGACCTGGTATTATTTTTCTAACTCTGTTCTGCAGTTTCTATAAATCCGTACCTACCTACATTAGAATAAACGGGTCCCACCCACGCATCAGGCCCGTCCGCCCGATGGGTCCAGTTCACCCGGGATCCCGACCGCACCGCAGACGTGCACGGATAAACTTTTCAACATGAATATTCTAACCTAATCCCTACTGACGTCATAAAATATTACCGCTCTTTTATATTACATAGCTTTCAACTGTTATAATTCTCCAAGACCTGGAAATATTTTTCTAACTTTGTTCTGCAGTTTCTATAAATCCGCACGTCTACATTAGCATAAACGGGTCCACCCACGCATCAGGCCGGTCCGCCCGATGGGTCCGGTTCACCCGGGGATCCCGACCACACCGCAGACGTGCACGGATAAACTTTTCAACATGAATATTCTAATCTAATCCCCACTGACGTCAGAAAGTAATAAGTAATGTCTTGTCGGCAAAACTGTCGTGCTTCTTTTATTCCGCAAAATGTGGTATTGTTTTGTAAAACAGTTTTTCTGGTTGTGATTAATTCTTCCATACAAAACAAACAATATTTTAAAACTATATTTACATCATAGTCAAGAAAAGAAAAAAAAAAACGAAAAAATTGTCGTGCGCCGTCTTTTTCAATGTAGGTATTTTCTTCACTTTTCACTTTAAATTTCTTTTACACTTGAACTTCTCTTAGACTACTCTTAGGTATAACTTTTATTCAGACCCGTTCCTCAAGTCATAACTCTTGTGTACCCAATACAAGACATTTTGTTATCGAATCTAGGAAATATTTTTCTTGTTGCTTTCCATGATTTCTGTTTAAAAAACTTTCTATAGATCATCGCTAGCTCCATTTTATTTGATAGCAATTCGAATCGGGTCCACGTTAAAACCGATGAAGATAGATTTGCAACGAAAGCTTGATCAAAAGCTCGCAAATGTCACGAGTTGAATTGGATCCCCCAATCGATTTGACTGAATTGCGAATGGTTTAATAAATCAACTGTAGTTTTGAAAACGAGTGACAATATTTACTTAACGTTGAATTCGTTTTAAAACAACATGGCTAGCGTCCATATAAATGGAATATTCCCTGATGAAATGGCCGCTCAAAGCTTGGTTCTGTTTTCTATGATTATGATGAAGTGAATTTATTTGTTAAGTACTTAATACATATTTGCCAACGCATGTAGTCTAAGCTCCCATTGACAAAGTCTTACCTCATAAGTCTACCGATTGAAAGTATGCTATAACGATAGATCATGTTTAGGAGGTCATAACATTATATGGGTGGCCATCCGAAATCCTGGCAGGTTCTTTTTTATCCGACTTAAAAAACTTATTTTATTTCCAAAATTTACATCACATAGCTTTACCGTTCGAATCGTATACCCTTCTAAAGAGACACCTTTGGCGATTAGAACCCGCTTAGGTTACCATCTCCAACATTGGCAGTTTCCATGGCTTTGTGTTAGTTATTATTATTATACATGTTGTTACACTGTTAATCAGTGATTTTGAAATCAGCCACAAGTTAAATGTGCGGCTAGTATTCAACAATTACAAACAATTACATTCAATATGAGCCTATTTCGTGGGAAAACGCTTTGTTAGCTATACCTACCTACAGAGTTACGTCAAAATAGCGATATAAGCAATTTAGCATCACGAGGGCTTCACAAGTGTCACGAGGCAAACTGGATCTCTCCATCAGTCAATGATTTGAGATGGAAAGCCTCGATCCTGTGAACACGTTAATCAACGTCCGTTTGAAAACGATATTGGTAGTTAGTTAGGGTTGTTTGACTGCCTCGACTGGTCGACAGAGATTTGGAATAGCTATCAGAATTTATCAAATTCAACAGATTGTTGGTTTAGGATCACAGAGACCTCATGATGGTGATAGCCACGGGGAAAGTAATCTTTCGATTCAAACATAATATAGAATTATATGACATACTGCTACTGCTACTCATTTTTAGGTAGATATAACGCTTTGTACCACGGTAAAAGTAGCCTAAATTAGTCGTAGATAACGTATCTCTCTGACGATGAAACCATATTTAAATTAGTCCTGTAGTTTAAGAGTTTATCGATTACCTAAACTGAAAAAGTATCATCATACATACTCGTATCTTCTTCATTCACAGACCAAATCTAAAAAAGGCGAATCGAATATATAGTTTGTCAAAGCTATAGAAAGTCTGTTCAGCTATAGAAAATTTATGATTGAAGTGCTGCAATAAAAAGAGGAAAAAGTTTAGGCGATAAAACGAGCATTGCAACAAAAGCTCAAGTAGGTTACATTCGCGGAGCCGTCGCGGGCAAATGGATCTCCCGATCAATCTGCTAAGCGAGCTAGAGCACCCAGATTTTTAGACTAAGCTCCCATTGACAAAGTCTTACCTCATAAGTCTACCGATTGAAAGTATGCTGTAACGATAGATCATGTTTAAGAGGTTATAACATTGTATGGGTGGCCATCCGAAATGCTGGCAGTTTTTTTTTATCCGACTTATAAAACTTATTTTATTTCCAAAATTTACATCACACAGCTTTACCGTTCGAAACGTATACCCATTTAAAGAGACACATTTGGCGATGAGAACCCGCATAGGTTGCCAGCTCAAACACTGGCAGTTTCCATGGTCTCCCTCCATGGCTTAAACATGATCTATCGTTATAGCATACTTTCAATCGGTAGACTTTGTCAATGGGAGCTTAGTCTATTTATCCGCCTCCACATACGCTGCTAGACGATCAAAACATACATTGTACGTACGTACAGCTTCTTTCTTCCTGGGAAAGAAGGGTACTTTTAAAGTCAGGAAAAAGATTCGAAGAACCATCCATCACGACTGCTATACAGAGTGTTACCGAGTTTCTATGAACCTAATGTATTTTGACGTTCGCAGCAGGAACTAGCTTCAATTCAATTCTTTCGCGACCCTATACATCATAAGTGAAATACACTTTAATGTATGTGGTCGACTTAGAAACTATGAATTTCGTTGATAAATTTCCTATTATTCATTCATTACCTTTGTGCCGCAATCTATCGTAGCATTTGCTACGCCGCAGTAGCCGTAGCTGAAACCGGTAAATCTAGGTCTTGTCGCTAACTATCTTTTTATACGGTATTGTTCAGTTTTTTTATGAGAAAGTAGACAATTAGGAAGTAGGTAATAAAATTTGCTAAAAATATATACAGGAGGAAGTCAATTAAAGTAAAAAACTTTTCAGAAATATCCGGTGAAGTGGGATGTTTTTATTTCCGTTTGATAAATTGGGTAAATTGGCGTACCTACGAATTTCAATTTAATTGTTTAAAAGCAAATTTATTTTGTATTAATATTATAGAAAAAACCAATACAGCTCATTCCGTATTCCGAAAGCAATTTACATTGAAGATGCCAGGTGTATACTTGAGATCAAAGGAGCAAAAGGAAAATTATAATATGTCTACAGATTTTCTCCATTATAGCTATCTAAGCTGGGATTAAGAGTAAACCTATTAAAACAGGCTTCAAGTAAATGAAAACGTAAGTAGGTACATACAGGGTGTAAAAAAGTAAAAGCCCATAAAACTGAACAACTTTCCCCAGGTAGGAATATACAACAAATAATATGTCAATTAGGTATGTTCCTCGACGAATTTCTTCAGTTTTGTTTATGATCTAGTTCACTTCTAGAAATATTTTTGTTATTATCAGCATTTTGTTATACATTATGTATGTGCACAAGTTGTTGGAGCGACAAACTCATCCATTTGATTATTGCCACTTTTCTGCGCTTCAGAAATAGGCGAGAAACGCATGTAACGTCCGTTTGTGCTTTATTTTTGCGCAGCGTGCGTTAAGAAAATGCGATTTTCCACCTTATTTTTATACAACTTAAGTACGGTTTATGTCAAACAGTTTGACAGTTGCATCCGCTAATGCTGCGCATTGCACAACTACCTCGACTGATCTGACGGGTACGTCTGTCAAACAGTTTGACATACACCGTATTTAATATAAGAATAACGTCGAAGTTAGTGTCGTCCTGACGCATGTGTTACGCAGCGCAAAAATAACGCACAAACGAACTTTACGAGTATTTCTCGCCTGAGGTACTACCAAAATCCCATAAATCACGTCTAATCTCGAATGAAACAAATGGCTTGTAAAGCATACACTTCAAAGAACAGCGGAAATTGCCAGGATTAAGGTAACTCCCATTACAACTTTGTTTAAAGTTTTAATGTTGCTTTGTTCCGCTCTCTGCGTCCAAACCCTACTCGGATCCAGCTGAAGAGAAGGAATAAGGCATAAATGAAAATAAGAAATTGAAAACATGTTAGCGTCGGGTGGGATTTGACATCGGTACCCGACTGTTTTGCCAACTGAGCTACGAATTATCAACCTCTTGATGCTCGTGTCAAAGCGACGATTTTACAACTGTAATGTGGACTAACCAAGTAAGAAAGTAAGAAGTTGTTAAACAACTAATACTAGATGTTGCTAAAATCGTCGCGTCGAGACGAGCAACAAGAGATTGAAAATTTGGTGAGGGAGGGAGGCGCCAGTAGCTCGAGTAGAGTAGTGGGAGCAGGTACTCTACTGTACCCCAAGCCCCGGCCGATTTTGACCTTATTACCCGACTGCCTCAGTAGGAGGGTTATGTTTTTCGAGAGTATGTATGTATGTATTTATGTGGACAAGAAAATTCTTTTTCACGGGCTACAGCCCAAACGGATAGTTGAATTTTGACATATAAGGTGTCGTCATATTCGTCTCAGCAGCGCGAGTGACACTGGCTATATTAAAAATTCATAAATTCAAGATGGCTGATTTTTATCGCAAAATACGACTTTGTAATTAACGCAGTCGGGTTATTGTTTTCTAATACATCAGCTTGTTTTAATTTCTTATTTTCATTTACGAGAATAGTACGCGGTATAGTGAAAAATCATTCATGTCGTATCCACACAATTTAAAATTCTGCACTTTATCATTCGATATTATCATGTGACAAACTTTTCATGCGTTCCGGGTTATAGTTCGAGCTTTGGTCCATGCATGACATTTATTCAATTTCTTATTTTCATTTAAAATCTTTCCAAAATTTTTTAGGGTTTCGTAGTCTACTAGAAACCCTTATAGTTTCGTCATGTCTGTCTGTCTGTCTGTCTGTCTGTATGCCGCGCCCTTATATCTTCGTCAGTTTTAGAGCTATCGACATGAAATTTGGTGAGAAGATAGATCGTGTTGACCCAAATATAGAAATGTTAAGAAAAAATTATATTAAATGTTTTTCCCATACAAGTGAAAGAGGGGCAAAAAAAATTTTTTTCTTCTGTAATATTGAGTAGGGTATCGTTGAATAGGTCTTTTAAAACTAAGGTAAGGTTTCTTTAAAACAAAGTCACTAAAATGTTTCTGTCACGAGATATTTGCTTTTAAAAGGGGCGTTTTTGATCCATAATTTGTTCCAGCTGTAACTTCTAAAGTATAAACGCTAAAAATTTGAAATAAATATGGAATATAGCTTACAATCTGAAGTTACAATGAAAACTATAACGGATATTGTACCCTTAAAGGTTTCAGAAAAAATTGAGTTTTTCTATTTGCGGTTGGTCATCATACTGCTGCTAACAAACCAGCAACAAAATTAAGTTTGTAATGCTGAAAACCCTGATTTTTAAACGTTGACTACGAAACCCTATTTGTGGGCGTGTCTGACACGCTCTTGGCCGGTTTTTTATGACAGTAAGTGATGCAAGATCTTTATAAATAGGTACCGCGATATCCGAAATAATGGTAAAGCAATGTATATGTATTGATTAAATATCTACCTACACGCAACCGTATCGTGTATGTTTTTGATATTCAATCCTGTAAGGGGCGATACGCTTGTAACAGGCTGTGAACACATGTTCTTTCATACTCTTTGTCGGTATTAAAGTAATGAGTTTGTCTGAGGTTTAATTAAAAGCTCACACATCAGGAAGGGTCATTCACCCTGTAAAATCACGCTTATATACTTACGAGGTAAGAAGAGCTTCAACGACCCTTTCGTTTCAAATGGTATGGTACCTACTTCGAGAGGGACACCAAGTCGTCCAACGACCCGATGAAACCTGGTGTCAGAGTTTTTCAACCGCTTATTGCAAGTAGCAGGCCTCTCACATGGTTGTGTCACGACCGCCATCATAGACAGCTACCGGGACCGACGGCTTAACGTGCTCCGCGAAGCACGAAACCATCTTGCTTTTCGAACAATCAGGTGGTTCAGCCTGCAGACTGGGAACAAATTCACAAAGTGATAAATATCAACTTTGTTAATACCACCGGGAATTGAACCCGGAACCTTCTGCGTGGCAGGCAGTCATACTAACCACTGCGCCACATCGGCTGCTGTAGTGATAGGTTCCCAGTCTATCGTCCCAAGTTTTACAATGTACTCAAGTAGGTACCCGTTTGTTGTGGCATGTTATGAGAAGGGAAAATCTATGACAAGGGATGAAGAACATGTAACAAAGACGGTGACGAACATATATGACAGTGGACGGATATAGGAGGAAGCAGTAAAGCCAAAACAAATATATTATGAAATTCGTGAAAAAGAAAAAAGCGAATACCTAGAAAGTTTGATGATGATTAAACGGAAAAAACAAAGATGTTGGAATTGCCCCAAATGTATCCAAATAGATAAGGGCTGGGAGATCTATTATTGATAACCCCGGTGCTAAAGAAGCTACGTAATGTGAAAAAGTACAATAATCGTAGTTATTCAGGCGTCATAAATAATTGACATTACAAACAGTGGGATATTGTTAAACAACGCTCGTGTTAATTGAAGTTACACGGCGAAAACAATATCTCTGCGAAGTGCACAGCGAACGCTCCACAATCACACATAGCACGATGCAGCAATTTAAATAATTTATCACCCGATATGCAATAACCAAATATTTTATTCGTCTACTGTTTTAAAACAATGTTGGTACTTACCATGTTTTTAAATATGGCAAATGTGAAATAACGTTGCAGGATGTAGCCCTTTGTTAGTTTCTAGGCACTCGATATTAGATACAACAGCTGAACAGAAAAAATATTAATACCTACCAAATTTTAAAACACTTTCCATGTTAGGTATAACACTTTCCGGAAAACTTGCATAAATATTACCGCAGGCAGGATTTGAACCTGCGACTTTCGGCATCTGTACTGCCAACGCCAAAAAAATAAATACAATATGTAAACAATTTTTAGTAAAAGCGACTTTTTCTGAATAACAGCGGGTTATATAGTTTCTTACAGAAGATAAGAAACTGTATTAAAACATATGGCAGTGGAAGACGATGGTGAAACTACATAAAAAGCTGAAAAAGAAAATGAAGTCATTTCGAAACGATATAATTTGAAGCAGTTAAAAAGCAAAAAGCTTACCTCTAGTTGAAAGCGCCGGTCAGTGCCAACTCATTAGTGGAATATTTCATTTTACTGAAAAGCTCTTACAACCTCGATTCTACTATGAAGTAGAGACTTAATAATACTAGTTCTACCCACATACCTTCCTAGTGCAGGTAAATAAGTAGTTCACAACTTATTTACCTGCACTAGGATGTGAAAGATGAAAAATGCTTTTTCTGGAAAGTTATTTATTTCTGTCGTAAATTGATTCGATTTTAAAAACTAATGAACTATATTCGGATGGAAATATCTACCGAAAACCTAAACAAAATTGAAAACTTGAAACTTACCCAAGTAACAAGCCTTAGAAAATAATTTATACTTTTTTAAAAATAACTAATCATATACTCTAAATCTTTTTTTACTACATTAATGTAAACCATTTTAGATATGAATTCCTATGCTGTGTAAGCATGTCTGATAACCTCGTAAAGTATGTACAGTCACATTATGAATAAGCCACACACACAGACGGTAGTCGAAAACGGATGAAAATATTTTTATTTCAATTAAAATTATTATAATTCTTAAAATTGATTCTAGTACAAAATTACTCCCTCTACATGATTCTATTTTCATGACAGATTTATTTTCATTGGAGATTATAATATTTAAATTTGTTTAAAGTAGCGCTGTGTAGGTTATTCCTTTGCTGTGTGTACATAGGCCTACAATGAAAAAAATATGTAAATGACTAAGTTAGTAGAATAGTAGCCCAGGAATACCGCTCTACCTCGTTGTCGATTGTAATTAAATTTTCAGTGAAATGCCTGAAATATCGCTATCTGTTATGAAAAGGAATTCACGAAAGCAGACAAACATTTTGATCTTTGAAATGATAAATTGACTTGGTTTGAGCAAGCGGGCTATGTAATATGAACATTTTTTTATAGAGGTAATTTTCTTCATGCTTCAACATAAGTTCACCAAAATATAAATCATTTCACAAGTTTTTCATTTTGTAAGAAACGTTCAAAGAAATGATACTTAATTAAGTACTTCAGTGAGATATTTTTATTCATTTTCTTATTTACTCCATTCCACACTGAAGTAACACAAACATCCGTCGTCCACTGATACGGGTAAATGTAGTCCCAAAGGAAAGGTAAAGTTTAGGCCGCACAATACAAGTTTAGCAACCGGGACATATCCCTTTCCTGCATACATTATCTACCCTACTATTTGTAAACAAAATCGTACAATTGTACAGTCAAGCTCAGGCTGCGTTAGACAGTTTTTACTTTGGACCGTTCTGTCTCGCACGAGCACGACATAGGGTCCTCATATTCAAAAGGCAGATCTGCGAGTTTGGCCTGACATTTAAGCATTGCGTAATAAAGCACACTTAGCAACGATTTTTGATCAACTAAACATGTAAAAAAATGAAAATCCAAGCATTTTTTGGCCCAGAAATTGGATAAAAAAGCCGGACACCTTGCATTTTTGCTTGGTCAATATCTATAAAAAATCAATATCAATCAATGATCTTTATCCGAACGCGTGGCAACCCTAGCACGATGCATATTGGCGGTTTGAAGCTCTAACCAGACGTGAGCTTGACTGTACCGAAGTACCGAGTTACCTAGTTATGTTTATTGTGACTTGGTTTCGGTACTTCCCTCAGAAAAACGAACACTGTAATCTTCATAAGATTTTTTTTATCAGGTGATAAGGAAATTAAAAAAGTTTCTTTCTCTCACCACATAAATTTTCTCGAAAATTACTTCTGATAAATTCCTTTACCAAAGTTTCAGAACCAATGAACTAAAAAATTGCCCAGCCTTTAAATAATGGCTTTCCTTTAATGAAGGTGGGCTTTATAAGAATCAAAGTAGGTTGAAGTACTAGCAGCGTCACAAGTTACGTACAGTACAGTAGTGGCTACATTTATTGTACCTATGAATAAACATCTTGTTTTTTTTTACCAACTCTACACTTCAACGGTAGCGTCAATCGTTGTCAGTGTAGGTATTTATCAAACTTTTTATATGTGAGCCTTAGCAAAAACATCTTTTACAACTTGGAAGGTCGTTTAGCGCTCGTTAAACGGTTAGTATAAAAGTTTTATAAGAACCCAGAGTTTCATACCTACAACCTTACAAGCTACTTAAAATATCTCAGCTGTTGTGTAACGTATAAAACGTAAATACTAAAATAAAGTTGGCTGTTTATGCCTCAAACCTTTGCCACATGTAAGGCATGTGGTTTATGAAAATAATGACTTCAACAACTAAGGCCAGGGCCGCATTAAGTAAAAGGGAAAGAAGTGGTGTAATCAGATAATGGTCATAGAGAAACTCCATTAATGGAACCAATAAAAAATAAAATTTGTAGATAAAATACAAGGATATTATTTTCTGCTAATAAGAGCACCTGTTTCACCTAATTAGAGTAGTTAGAGCACCTGTTTATTTAGAGTCAAACCGACAAGAGTATTAGTTTTTGTAGATTATAAAATTTTACTTGCCTACTTAAGAAACTGTAAAAGAACGCCAAGAATTTTCTTCCACAAAAAGCTGTGCGCAAATTCCAACTAACTAAGTTAATTTTAAGTCGTAAAAGCAACATGCTATAGATGTTAAGCTCCTCGGGCGCGTTCAACTTTGATAATTAACACTTTCAAAGTGGGTAACACCAAAAGCAATATAATTATTTGATAACAGGCCCTCAGAAAGTTTGTGCAACAACAAATTTCACCAATTTGGTTAATTTGATATTGTAATGAACGCTGCACGTCGTATTTTAATTTTATTATCGTGACGCATAATTTATTATTAATAAATCTTTTTCGTAGTATAATTTAAGAAAAGAGACGAAATAAATTTTCTATGGGTTTGTATTAAAATATAATGCGTACTACCTAGTTCTTCTTTACTAGGCTGTTTGTACCTCATATTTAAAATCCAAACGATGCCTACAAGTTAAGTACATTACATTTTGTGTTCCACAGCCATAAATCATACGAAAATAAAATAAATTGGCCACGTAGCACCGCATGTACAGGTAGTTCGTGACTTTGGCAGGTAGAAATGGTATTAGTTTGACGTGGATGCGTCATATCTCCCACGCTAAATCGACCTGTCGATAGTTCCACCTTCCACCGTAGTAACGGCTTCACGTTAACTTCTTTGCCTATGTTGATGTCATTCACACACTGTCGACGTATAACGAACGTCTCTCTCTCTTCTTTCTTTTCGTGTGGGACACCGAGTCGTTCAACGACCCGATGAACCCTGGTGTCAGAGTTTTTCAACCGCCTACTGCAAGCAGCAGGCCTCTGACGTGGTTGTGTAACGACCGCCATCATAGACAGCAACCGGGACTAATGTGCCCATCCGAAGCACGGAACCATCTTACTTGCGTACAATCAGGTGGTTCAGCCTGCAATGTCCTAACCAGACTGGGAACAAATTCACAAAGTGATAAATATCAACTTTGTGAGTGACCCCACCGGGAATTGAACCCGGAACCTTTGCGTGGCAGGCAGGCATATTAACCACTGCGCCACATCGGCTGTCGCAGTGGTTAAATTACCTACAAATTTAAAGAAAAGTTTCTATAAAAGTTGCCGCCCGCAGCCCGTCCTGAATTTTTGCTATCGGTCACTCGTTTTCACTCTATAATAATTAATCTAGTAGGTATTCAAGGGGCTAAATCGGTACAATCTACAGTAATGTTATAAAAAGGAAAGATTTGTTTGTTGTCATCGACATATTCTGAATCTACTAGATCGATTTCTTTCAGCCTTAGAAAGTTACAAAATCTCTGATTGACATAGGCTACTTAAAAAATTAATGCTTTATTCCCACGGGGAAACGATAAACAGGGTGAAACCGCTGAGGTGGCCTCTAATAAAATAAGTAGCCAGCTAGGTACTTGGTTTACCCGGAACCATTTCCCACTTCCCGTCTCACTCGGCTAAGTGAAAAGTTAGATGTCTCCCAACTCGGAACCTGGCAAATTGTCCCCGGAAAGATAAATGATAGAAGCGCACTGGACTTAAAACTAAAAGACACAGCGAAGTACAAAGTTTTGAACAATCTGACACGGTCATATTTCAGAAGGGATTTGTAGAGACAATGAAAGTCATGGGACCAACACAAATTATGTACAGCGTCGGAGCGGAAGCATGGAATTATAAAAGGGTTACCTTCCAGTGGCGATGGCTATTAACGAATATTAAGACATCAGTGTGCCGAAAAGGTTGAACAACTTTATCTACCACACATATTAAAATATGGGACTTTGCCACTAATTGATATTCCATGCATACAGTACACATTATATGTTTCTTATAGATGCTTATGAAATAACTTTGACAAGACGAATAATTTTTTGAAATTTTAGAATTTGACATTTTATTTCTTTGACGTGTCTGGACGATAAAAGAAACTACCGCGTAAAACCAACGAAATAAAATAATTTAATAAAACTGTTCAACGAAGATGAAAATTGTAGGAAGAATACCCACTTAAAATTGATTTTACTTAGCATAAAATGTACTCTTTGAACAAAACATTTTGATTGTATCAAATTATGTTTCTGTCTCGAATACACAAACAATAACTCAATCACAAAAGATTTTATTTCAATTTACTCAAAATCAGATCAATTGAGCTCGCGTTTTCGTTATTGCGTATAAATCATCTTCAGAGGCTTGAAAGGGCTTTAAGAAAATTTTAATCTAGACACACGGCAGTGTGTCCGCCAAGTTCGAGCAAAAAAAGCGACACACCGGCCGTGGGTTATATTACACGAACCATTTCGGGCCAAGTTCGACCCACCTATAACTCAAAATCTATTTTATCTACGCATATGAAATTTCTAGTATCTGTCGAGATCTACTTACTTATCTAAAATACAAAATTTCATTAATGTACCTATTGTAGGTCTTGAGATATTGACGTCAGAAAATCGCTATTTTTACTATACACTCACTGACTGACTGACTGACTGACTCACTCACTCACTCATCAAAAACCTAGACCACTTCCAATGGTCGTATTGACTTGAAATTTGGCATGGAGGTAGGTCTTTAGGTCAAGGTAAAGGAAAAAATCTGAAAATGGCCAAGTGTGAGTCGGTTTTAAAAATAATGAAGGTGTAAACTCATACCCCTAAGGAACTAAAACAAAAAATTTTCAATGGTCGTATTGACTTGAAATTTGGCATGGAGGTAGGTCTTTAGGTCAAAGTAAAGGAAAAAATCTGAAAAAGGCCAAGTGTGAGTCGGTTTTAAAAATAATGAAGGTGTAAATTCATACCCCTAAGGAACTAAAACAAAAAATTTCCAATGGTCGTATTGACTTGAAATTTGGCATGGAGGTAGGTCTTTAGGTCAGGGTAAAGGAAAAAATCTGAAAATGGCCAAGTGTGAGTCGGTTTTAAAAATAATGAAGGTGTAAATTCATACCCCTAAGGAACTAAAACAAAAAAATTATCTGTATCTTCCAATCGTCGTACCGACCTAAAATTCGTTACGAAGGTTTGTATTTAGTTAAAGTAAAGTATAAATGAAATATTTCCTTACCTAACTTAATCATAAGAAAAAAATAAAATAAACATTACAAAAATAAATAAAATCCCACCCAAAACATAAATGTGAAAGGCTGCCAAGTTCGATAATATTGGAATGCTTCGCCTATAAAAGAAGTGAGATCTAAATAAGTACCAAGTTCCATACACAGACCTCAGTTAAAAATAGTTACAGGAATGCACACTTGATTTTTCGCAGTTTGGAAATAAGATCTACTTTCCAAACTGCGGAAAATCAAGTGTGCATTCCTGTAACTATTTTTAACTGAGGTCTGTGTATGGAACTTGGTACTTATTTAGATCTCACTTCTTTTATAGGCGAAGCATTCCAATATTATCGAACTTGGCAGCCTTTCACATTTATGTTTTGGGTGGGATATCCATTAAAATAAAGCTACCTCACTTTGGTCTCCCTTTTTGTGTGGGACACAAAATCGTCCAATATCCTGATGGACACATGGTAGTGTAACGACCGCCGTCTAATTAAACATAGATTGCTACCGGGATCGACGGCTTAACGTGCCCTCCGAAGCACGGTACCATATTTCTTATAAGTGAAATGTCCTAAGCAGCTTGTAAATAACAAATTCACAAAGTAAAATATAAATTTTGTGAGTAACCCACCGAGAATCGAACTCGGAGCCTCGCAGGCAGTCGCACTCCCACTGCGCCACATCAGCCGCCACTTTGGTCACATTTAATATGTCGACGGGTTTTAAGCTGCCTTCCGGGTGTCCTAAATCAACATCTCCCGGGTGACGAAGGTAATGTTGAGACTTGATTGAGACTTTTGGGACCCTTTATGAAATTATTCTTATTGTTTTAGTATAAGTATCCACTGATGATTGTGGCTATACACGCACTGGACGATATTGCGGTTTATGACAGACTCGGAAATCAACCGCAAATTGTCGAATCTCTACCTACCACGTCAAAGTTTAGACCCGGAATCTTAGATGGTAGATGTGACATGAATATGATTAAGTACTCACTCACATAGTACTTATCTTTGATTGGATGTCACCGGATGTCATACCGCAGGAATTTCATGATACAGTGGAGCAAAAACTCCTTTTTTTTAAACTCATTGAATTGAATTGAATGAATTCTGATGAAATCAATCTTTGTTTTAAAATAGCTTGAAATTCAATATTACCTAAATGTTACAATAAAAGCGCCTTGTAATATAGGGTCCTCGATTTACAGCCGCCTCGGGGTGTAACAGTCTTAAATTATTAAGCACACAGCCCCTGAGGTGTTTATTGGCTGGCCTAATGGGTACACGCCATTTTGCTCCCAGTGGCCAACTGGGAACATTCATGAAGGGCCTTGACCATGATGATACGCAGTGGCTGTACAACAGATTATTGGCATACTTACTTACCTATAGCTACAAGGTGAACGTGAAGATACCAAAATTTGATATTCTTTGGTGTCTTTAAAAATCTAGTTCAAAAACCATTAAAAGTAATGTAAGTAACAAAACTTTATTCACCGAAAAGATCCTCCGATGTCAAAGGCGATACTGCCGCTACCGCTAAACTTGGAGTCCGCCAGATAATAATTAAGTAAGTAGATAAGTATGTATAAAATAAACAAAAAACAAACAGTAACATAAAACAAAACAAACAAATTGCGATTTTAATCTTGTATTTTCCGTCCTCATCTTCGGGCAATCGTTTAGTAAAGATGACTTTACAGAATAGCTACAAGTTGCCTTACAATTTCCGATATCTTAAATACACTTAGCATCTTCTTCTTATTAAGGGCCAGTGCACACATGGCTTGAGAAAGTGAGCACTTGTTCGCCCTACAGCAATGAAGCAGTTACCGTGGAATGGATGGTTTCTGCTCGTTTTGCGCTCGCCGGAATGTTGTCGTAATTATTCCAACATTTAAAACAACTTTCGGGTATTTTTGCCTGAAGGACATTATGCGATGTACTTAGTAATCTTCGTCGGAAAGAGAATTGAAATCACAGACATTGATTTGTGCGATATTACCAAAATTGCGATTTGAGAATTGGTAATTAGGTAGCTTTCTAACGTGTGGATAATTTTCTTCTTGTATGTTATTGAAACTAGAATAAAACTTTTCTATAACTCGTGATAACACTGATGTGATGATTCTATTTAACAAGGGAAAAGTTGGATAGTTTGGTCGGTTATGTGAAAGAAAGTAGGTATAGGTATAAGAATAGGTGTAGGTACGTATTGCAATCGAAAATAAACAACGAGCAATATTATATGTCCAAAGAAATATAAACAACCGAATGCGCGCTGTTATCGGCACTACGCGACTCTCACATATTTCTGACACCTCCCCTAAACAATAAACATTCCCAAAACCGGCCATCCTTTAAACCCTTTCACCAGCTCACGTCGTTAACATAAGCCAAACAAATCCACACACGTGGGCGGAGTTCCCACGGGCACCCGCGGGTGTACACTCCACTGCAGTACACCCACACGCCGCGAACTGCAAACAAACAATCTGCTTGTACGGTGAACAAACACCTCCGGTGGTTACTCGGCGACAGCGGCGATATTAGAACGATAAATAACTAACAGCACATAAAAGCTCAAATTGTGGGAGTTTTGCTCGAAGAAATTTGAAGCATGAATTTTCTAAAGCTAACGAAAGAAACCCGTTGAAACTGTAGCCAAATAGGTATATCTAAGTTTTTATGTCTTTACCACGTCTTGAAAACTTTTAGTGCCCGTGCAATCTACCCACACTCAACGAGAGTCGTTGTCTTGTGCGTATAAATTGAAATAAAGCCCATATTTGTTGGCATGAGCAAACGGTCCCAGCGGCGTCCGCGCGAATATCATACGATACAGTTAATTTTCAATTTGAAACCGAAAACGGGCGATATGCGCCAACCTTTGACCGTTTAAATATTAAATGGGGTAGAGTTTGGCATGTTAAACTGGCAGCAACAAGGTTAAAGTCAAAAACCAACTTTCGTCAAGTAAGGAGCCTAATTTTCATCGTAGAGTAGGTATGTTAAAAGCCCAATTTCCCCTTCCGGAACAAAATGTTGAGTTCTCATAATATTGAATACTCATTCCTTGCCACTCAGAATTTAAATCCATTCTAAATGACACTTCTGATTGTCTACAGTTCACACATTTCATTACACCGACAGCCTTGACATGAAACAAGCAACTTAAATTAAATTTTCACAACATTGTATTTACCATAAAGCTATCTCAAATATCTAATTAAATTAAAACAGTGTTTATTCAGCGAGAGCTTCTTTCGTTAATTAAAATTTATGGGTTTTTTCTTGTTTCAGTACGCTTAACTACGAAACGGAAAGATTAAGAAAGAAATAATTAAACGTGCAGTTTTTTACTCGCAAACAGTCATGTATGTCATTTGCTTGCTAGCTGTCAAAAACCGCAATATCGTGCGGCACGTAATAATAATATTATAATAATAATAATCCTTTATTTCAGGCAACAAGGCCCATATAAAATAAAATAAAACAATACAAAATTACTTACAATCTAAAATAAATTCTATAAATACACTACAATAACATACCTTACAAAATAAGCTAACTACCCAAGCAGCAAAAAAGTCGAATAAGAATTGGTTTACTCAGCTTTCAATCGTATAAAAGCCGAGTAACCGTTCTCAAAACACCCATGTATCGTATAATAGCAGTTATCTCGACTATTTGGCAATATTTGCTAATGTGTGCTATAAGGACGTCGAATAAACGTTTATAACGCTATGTTATAGCACTTTTACTCCACCTTTTATCAGATGCTGAATTAAAGTGGCTATAATACTCGTTATTCGACCTATTGATCTATAACAGTCGTGTAATAGCAGTAGAATAGCTGATTCTCTGAATAGGGCGCTTTTATACAGCCGTTATTCAGCATTCTTTTATGTATCTATAAAAGCTCTATAAATGCAATCGAATTGCTTATAGCAACATGGCTGCTGTTATTGCACGCTTATAGAGTAACTCGTATAATAGAAATCAAAATGTTTTTATAGGATCTGTAGTCATTTTAAGAGCTATTATACGATATTCACTCAGCTTAAAGTAGAATTGTAGAGTTTTGGGAAACATTAATAGCACAAGTCCGTCCATTTTGTCGGTCGATATCTTAAAGACGTTTTTCGTACAATTTTACTATCAAAATGGATAAAAACAAATGGAAAAAGTTGAAAAGAAGCGGCCATTTTCGAAAGAAAGTTAAAAAAACGTTGGAACAGATGAAATATTCTGTAAAACTAATGCAGCCCAATTTAATTTCTGCTAGTAATGCTAGTGCACATCCGCCAGTTTTAAGTGGTTCCGTAGACGCAAGCAATGAAATCGTGATCGTGAACAGCATGGCATGAGCCGAGCTGGCTGGCCACCATGATCACGCGTGACATTGCAAACGTCTTGCACAAAGTTCGTACACACACCAAAGGGTTATAAAAATATTTAGTTACAGTAATAACACTCATCATTAGTAAAATGATCATAAACAGCAAAGTAAGAACAACCGCGACACCAAAAGATATTTATTTTATTTTCAGGTAGAACAAAGTGAAATCTTCTTCCGATTGAGTTATCGTTTGTACTAAGGCCACATCCGTTACATTTATCTGATAATATAAAATGCGTTTCCTTCCAAGGCCAGCGCAATTGGCCAAGTTGTAAATCATCTTTGTTAAGAAAGGTATCAACATCCAAGAATTCTGGCATTGTTTTATGAAATAAAATGTTCCTTGAAAATAAAAAAGAAAATTTAATTTGTTTTTTGGTCTTGTACCAAAGGAACCCTAAATATTATCATGGCGACACCTTGTGCTATAAATGTGGTGACAAAGCACTCTTATTCGACTTTTAACGGAATAAGTGAGCTGTAACTGCAACTAGACTACCAATATGGACATTAGCTTATACAATTATTATTTATATATATTTAATTTAATAAATTCGTCATCAAATTTAAGAAAACAGGCGGCGCATGAATGTTTATGTAAAAATGCCTTTAGGTTTGTCAATAAAGCTTTTTGCGCATGATGTTTTGGAGTAACTACACGAATATTAAAAATCGACACATGTACTGCTGAATAACTTAATAAAATGACCTTTGAAACTTATTTAGTTTGCTTTACAAATATTTTTATACACCACAGCCTCGATCGTTGAGGAGATGAAAATGATCAGTAACTAGTTGTAAAAAAGCCTCCCTAAGATCTTTTACTGCACTTATTAGTCGAGTAAAAGCATTCTGTTTGCTGTCATAGCACTAAAAAGGCGAATAAAAGCAATTCAGCTGCTATTATAGCACATTTAATCTGTATAAAGGCAAATCAATTGCGTTTATAGAACTAAATACCCCATATACGCATTTTGGTTGCTCTTATAGCACTCTTAGTGTTTTTCACCACGTTTACTCAACTCTTACAGCACCTTTTTGCTGCTTACTCAGCGCTTATTCTTCTTTTATAGGACTTTAGTCTGAATAATTTGCGCCTTTTTCGCGTCGAGTAAACGTTTACAGCGCTTTTACTCGACTGTTTTTAGAACTTTTATAGAACTTAAAGAGAAATAAGGAACGTGCTCTCGACCATTATAGCACGTCCAGTTGCTGCTTGGGTAGGCACATTAGGTGATAATAATCCCATATTAAGTTTTGTAACCGCCACCCATTTATGTGATCAACTTAAACTAGTTATTCTTAGTATAAAAAAAATTATGTGTTGGCAATCTTATCTAAAATATAGCAGGTATGCAATACTTTCCTAAAAGCCAATATACCTCTACATGTTTGCGAAGAATAAATTACCCAATCCGTCGTAATAATGCCCTTTCTCTCTCCATTTAATTAATTTTCGTAGGCCTGGCGCCTTGGCCTGGCGCTTATCTTAGCTACACAGATAACTTACGAAATTGGTCAATAAATTCTCACGATACTATTTGCCTTTTGATTGGTTGCTGTTTGGCTAATGTAAACTATAGGTATTTATCTATTTATACATAACTAGCAGCCCTTCAGCAGAGTCACCCGCTGCAACACATTTTCACGAGGAAATAAGTTATTTTCCCAGTATGTATTACGCATATTAACCTACCTCTTTAATCATTATAATAACTGGAAAAACCTCATCGAAATCGGTTGCGTGGTTTGGGATAAGTTAGCGGTGTCTATGATAGAAAAATGTAAAAAGCTAATTTATTTTATACTATGTACCTATCTATTCATGTTATCTTTAATACTGGTTCGTCCTCGTACCTAGAGGATCAGATATTTAGTTCACCAAAACTTACCCTTGCTCTAAGTTGTGTGAAGAAGAATGAGTAGGTAGGTACGTACCTGAAAAAAATAAAACAAAATAATTAGTTAAACACACCATTAAAAAATCATAGAGTGAAAAAAAAACATACGGGGGCAATTTGGTTTCTGTATTCCTTTGTGGGGTACAAAATGGCGAAAAATTACAAATTCAAGACAGACATTTTCTCCAATTATTTTATAATTGAATTCCCTTCGACCCCAAAAGGCCAAGTCGCTTAATTAATAGGTCTACGAGTGCGGGTGCGGGCGCGTGAGGAGGACCGAAGTAAACAAATAAATCTTGATTTTGTGGCGCAGTTTGCGGCGTCCTAGCTCATAGTCGTGTGAACGAACAAACCAACGAACTTATAGTACAAATTTAATATGCCAAAACTTTACAAATTCTTGCTATTTTCCTCAACTCCTTTGTGGTAGGATTTTAGATTCCCTTCGATCTCAAAGGGCCAAGTCGCTTAATTAATAGGTCTTACGAGTGCGGGTGCGGGCGCGTGAGGAGGACCGAAGTAAACAAATAAATATTGACTCTGTGGCGCAGTTTGCGGCGTCTTAGCTCATAGTCGTGGGAACGCACAAACCAACGAACTTATTGTCATAATATGCCAAAACTTTACTGGCTATTTTATTCAACTAGGTATTTTCTGATAGACTTTAAGATTGTCGTTCTTCCCAAAAGGGCCAAGTCGCTTAATTAATAGGTCTTCGAGTGCGGGTGCGGGCGCGCGAGAAGGACGGAAGAAGTAAACAAATAAATATTGACTCTGTGGCGCAGTTTGCGGAGTCTTAGCTCATAGTCGTGGGAACACACAAACCAACGAACTTATAGCCATAATATGCCAAAAATTACCAAATACTGGCTATTCTCCTAAGCTCTTTTGTGATAAGAATTTAGGATTGTCTTCCTTCCCAAAAGGGCCTAGTCGCTTAATTAATACTTAGGTCTACCAGTGCGGTTGCGGGCGCGTGAGGAGAACCGAAGTAAACTAATAAATATTGACTCTGTTGCGCAGTTTGCGGCGTCCTGGCTCATAGTCGTGGGAACGCACAAACCAACGAACTTATAGCCATAATATGCCAAAAATTACCAAATACTGGCTATTCTCCTAAGCTCTTTTGTGATAAGAATTTAGGATTGTCTTCCTTCCCAAAAGGGCCTAGTCGCTTAATTAATACTTAGGTCTACCAGTGCGGTTGCGGGCGCGTGAGGAGAACCGAAGTAAACTAATAAATATTGACTCTGTTGCGCAGTTTGCGGCGTCCTGGCTCATAGTCGTGGGAACGCACAAACCAACGAACTTATAGTCCAATATTCTAAAAAATTACAAATAATATGTGATAGAATTTAGGATTCTCTTCGCTCCTAAAAAGGTCAAGTCGCTTAATTAATAGGTGTGCGGGAGCGGGCCTGAAGTAAACAAATAAATATTGGCTCTGTGGCGCAGTTTGCGGCGACGTAGCTCATAGTCGCACAAAGCAACGAACTTAACAAAAATATGCCAAAAATGTACCAATTCTAGCTATTTTCCTCAACTATTTTGTGATAGAATTTAGGACTCCCTTCGATCCCAAAAGGCCAAGTGACTTAAACAAATAAATATTGACTCTGCGGCGCAGTTTGCGGCTTCATACTCATAGTCGTGGGAACGCACAGACTAACTAACTACCTATAAGTATCTTTACTCATACTGAGTATAAGGAACGGACTTCACCTGCAGTAAGTTCAGTCGCGGAATTTTTGATAAGTGTGAATTATCTTGCGCGGAAAACATTTGTTGTCATATTGGAATAATGAACGCGCGTGAGGAAAGAATTACGACTATATGACATGAATATTGACTCAGTCAGTGGCGCAGTTCGCGGCGTCCTAGCTTATAGTCGTGGGAACGCACAGACGAACCTAAATTTCCTTATACTGGGTGTAACGGTCCAATAGCAGTCACTTGCGGCAATTCCAGTAGCCGATTTTTTTATTTGTGGACCTACAAGTATACCTGCATGAAATATGACAACGCGCGCAGAAGGAGAATCCTTGATGTCATATTCGAATGATCTAAAATTCCGCGACCGATTCAAGTGCAGGTGGAATATGATATGAGAAATATCGCAAAACATTTCGCATTTTTTCTCGGATCTAAAATGAATAAGAAGGGAAACTTTGTTCGAAGACTTTCAGCAAACAGCAAAAAAGCCTTGAAATGACCCTAGGCAATATTTATTTTGAATAAAAAAGTAAAGTAGGTACTTTTCTTTGCATTTTCGTAAAAGTTGTTTATTGTTGTCAGCTAATAAATAAAACCCACTAAAGGTTTCGCGTTATTTCTAGGCCGTTATATTCTGTTGTGATATCTAAGTATTCTTGTGTCTTGTAAATTACTGAGCGTATTCAAAACAAACCACGAGCAAACCACAGTATAAGTGTACTCAATTGTTTTGAGTTTCAGTTCGTTGGGTCGTGGAGTAACTATTTATAACGAGCGATGCAAAAATACTGTTTGGAAATTATTGACAATAACCCATGTTAGAATGACAAATAAGTAAAAAACAGCTGGTATGGCAAAAAATACAATAATCAAATTGCTGAAAAATATTATCAAGGAACTTTCGAATCGGTTCGGCTAAAATTATTATGGTTTGGTTTTATTAGGTCTACGCGCGGAATTATAAATATACAAATCGCGAATGTCTTAAACAAATGGTGGTTCGGCAAACACAGATTGTATTTTTCTATATGACAGTTATTAGAGGGAAATTGTTCAGTTTCGTGGGCAGATTCTCTTTTAGGAAGGAACTCGGTACTTTTCCTAACAGCCTGTGGCTGGGAGGACAAGGGTCGTCACGTAGGGCAATCAATATTCGGTTAATTGTATTAGGTACCATCAAGGGCCGTCTTGGGCCTTTAATGGCCCTTTAATAGCTTCGATCGGTTTACTATTCTATTTAATAGATGCGGTTTTCGAAGAGCACGTTTTAAATGGATTGCTGTTGCTATGCACGAAAGTTGTTGACGAAAAGTTACAAACATATTTTTTTCAATATTCATTTATGAATTCAATAAAATGAATACTTGTGATCCATTCATTAATTTACCATTGGTGGAATGATGAAATAGTCAGAAAATAAATAAATATCTCGACTAACACTAAAACAAACTTTTTTCGCTAGAGCTTAATCTGAACACAAAATCGTATAAAATTACTGCAGAACTGAAAACTTCGGTAGTTATAATTTAGCTTGTTACGTTACCTACGTCGAAAGTCTGAAATATATTTACGTAATAAATTCCACGAAAATAATTTAAAAACAAAGTAGGTTCAAAATGTTTTAGTTTCCACGAAATTCATATGAAACTGAACGAGTTCAGACAACCAAACAGCGACAATCTAATTCACTGCCAACATAAAGTTAGGTTGCAAACAAAGTTTTGAGTGACATGATGAGATGCTAACTTATATGGTGCCAATCAAAAGTTTAGAAATACGAGACAGGAACAGCAGGCAACAACGTAGATAACGTTATGTGCGTACCTACTACCACTTTAACGAATTATTTCAAACTGGCTTTTCATATAAGAACCAGTAAGATGATCTTATAAAAGGGTCTAGGTTGATGTGCCTACCTGATAGTACCTACGTATTCTTACCTATTCTTTTATGTATAGTTATGACATGACAAGTACAACTACAAATGTCATAAAAATATTTCCTTCAAAACCTTTATGATTTACCTACATACTCAGATCAAAGCTCGAAATACGATAATTATTATAAAAGAAAGCAACCATTTGTTGAACTTTAAATCTATCATAAACAACTTTCATACCAAGTCTTATCTGTAAATTTCGGGTTTCTATTATTCTTCTGTTTTGTAAAAGGACTCTATTTGTGCACAGTCCAATTCAGGATGAGTTTGAACTTAGGACTTTTCTTATGCCGAGCACATAGGTAACACGTAGATACATTTGCGGTTGCTTGGGTCAAACTTAGATGTGAGCATACTTGTAGGTACACTGTTTAATATTCCCTAGCGTCTAATATGCCCTGGTCAATTTAGGTCCGGGCAGCCACAAAACAAGACATCAACTGCACAAATGAAGCCTGGTTGGCGCCGACAAGGTTTTAAGGTAAATTAAACGTCTCTTGCACACCAACAGGCCTTATACAGAGTGGAACCTATATTATCAGGAGCAAATCGAGTCACCAATATTTAGTTAATAGTTAATAGTTATCAATACAGTTTTACAGATTAAGCAGTAGGAATAGGTTAATACCTTAGAGCAGGATCAGACGTAGCGAACTCTACGTAGGTTGCGTACGTATCCAACCCACCCAAACTTATATTAGATTGTAAAGCTGACTATGTCAATCGGCAAAAGATTTTCGTCGGTGTCTTCTGTATTTTTAATTTTTTTTCAGTATCGGTATATAGTAGATCAGTTATCAAAATACTTCGTGAACACCCTGTATATGTGTTAAATATGGCTTGAAACATGTAACATTAAAACTTCATGGCGGGCGGGATATGTAACGTTAAACGCCTGTCAGCTGCCTAGCTTTAGCTCCAGATTATACGCTGTCTGCACCTAGGAACGCTTAATCCCGTCGCTATTATATAATTCAAGTTCTTCTCTGTCGGGATATTGCGGCTGTATTATGAAACTTACGTAAATTTGCGAGTGGCTGAAAAATTATTACGCACAGCGAGAATTCACAGGATATTTTGTCGTGCATTGGGTGCTCCCCATTTTAGATACCAACCAAACATAAACAATTTTAAAGATTTTTGTGATGACTGACAATTAAGACAATTTTTGTCTGCAGGCAGGATTTGAACCTGCGACTTTCGGCTGTACTGCTAACGCCTCTACCAACTGGTATTTAATTGAGATAAACCTTAGATACAAAACAGATAAACCTATCTGGTTTTATTAGCACTGCACTCTGCTTGATTAGTCCTTTCCATCCATCAAAATTCATCCTGGTATCCAAGCTTTTTGGGCATTGTTCTCGAAAAAAACCGTCGGGTTTCAAACAGCTTTTTTTACCTTGCTGTAGTCCGTTAGCTGTGAATAGGCTTTTCTAAGTACCTACATAACCAAAAGCTATTGAAACCTTTAGGTACGTGCAGGTCAAATACTCGCAGAACTATGCGAAAAGTTAGTCCGGTGTTCTAGGTACATTGGGCGAATGTGCCGAATAAATCAATTTATCGCCACGGGCATGAGGCATGGCGCCTGCCTGCGAATGCGAACAGTACGACCGGAATGGGCTCGAACACGGAATCGGTAATATACCGCATGGCACACAAACTTTGAGCATACCCCGATTGTGTGCAGAATTTGTGGCACGCTCGGATCCTAATCACCACCATTATGGGTGTCTACCTCTATCTACATTCAGTAGAGAAAGACTGACTGAAAAGATAATACGACAGCAAAAAAGCGGACCCGGAAAAGGAACGACTTTAACATTTTGCAACTGTTCCCTAGACTGGTAAAGTATGTAGTTAGAAAGTTTGTAAATTCTCAAAGAGTTGAGTGATGAAGCCTCCAAAAGCTAACAAACTCAAATTCAGTAAGTGGGTACGCAAATTTAAAAGATGTTAAGAAAGTTAAGCCTGTTCAAAAGCTTACGCTAACATCGCGCATAATTTATTCCAAATTCTTACAGTTCCACAAAAACATTCAAATATTATTCGATTCGATCAGCGAAAAATTGCCAGCAGGAAGTTTATCGTGCAAATGTTTGTTCGATACCATTTGCAGGTCTTTAAAACTATTGAAAGAGCAAGAGGTGAGCAATCCAGGACTATTACAACGGGTGGGAAGGGGGAGGGTATTGCACTGTGCTCCCCCACCCCACCCAGGCCACCCGTTGCATCGTTTAGTAAAGTTGCAACGAACGAACCACGTTAGCGAAAATCATTATGAATTCATATGCTGGTTGGAAATTCTTTTTCAACTTGTGGGTAGTTTGTTATGAATGTTTCAGCGTTGAATGCTGATTGTAGTGTGTTTTATGTTTGAGAAAATCTTTCGAATAAAATTGCAAATGTTATTATTTTTGTCCTCGAATCTGTTGGTTGTGTGTGGAACTTGCAAAACACTAGAGCACATATAGAAATTATCTTTGATTTCATATTCTTCTTCTTCGAATAGAACACCAAGTAATAAAACGACCCGATGAACCCTGGTGTCAGAGTTTTTCAATCGCCTGCTGCAAGAAGCAGGCCTTTGACGTGATTGTGTAAAGTGATCATAGACAGCAACCGGAACCGACGACTTAACGTGCCCTCCGTAGCACAGAACCATCTTCCTTTTTGAAAAATCAGTTGGTTCAGCCCACAATGTCCTACCAGACTGATAACAAATTCATAAAGTAATAATTATCTACTTTATAAGTAACCACACTGGGAATGTAACCCGGAATCTTCTGCGAAACTACTCCCGTCGTCGTACTAGACAATGCGCCACATCAGCTGTCATATTCAAAGAATGCAAAATGCCGAAATATTTATGTGACTCAACTGTCAAATTTGTCCGTCTATCAAAACATTATCCAATTTCTTTTTAATAGATCTCCACGGAAATGAAAGAAAAATAATATATGCTCAATCAAGAAGGATTCAGGGAAAGATTCTGTTATTTCAATCTCGCATTGTAAAAATTCATATCATGTCAACTTTTTTAGCATGTTTAAAAATAAAACAGAATAATCTGCAGATAAAATCGCATCGGTAAAATCCCCATAAATATTCCCCTCGGAAAGGGTAGATATTTCAATCAGCTGTGCGGAGATTAAACGGTAACATACCGGTAACATATCGGCAACGCCGGAAATGTATCGGTTAAATATCGGTATCAGGAAACTGGTCTGAACAAAGGAGAACGTAATTAAATATTCATTTTGCTCTGAATTGCAGTTGGTATTGGTTATTTCAGCTGCACCTCAACTCAACTGAACATTTAAGAGATGTTCTATCTCATAGAAATATGTAGGTTGATCCCTTATGGATCTCTCAAGGTGCTGCTTAATACATCGTAGTAGAGAACATATGTGGAATAGAGCATCGAAGCATTAGTTTCCAAATGTATCCGGGCTATTTTTATTTGTAGCAAAAAGCGCAGCAAAATACTTATCATCTAAGTAGGTAGGAATACGCGCATACTATAATTTCAGTTAAAAAAAATCAGTATTCTTGGAAACCAATGTGATATTCAAGCCGTATTTCTGCCTGTGTGACCCATTAACATTTACAAAAATACCCAGAAGCCTCCCGACGAGCGCAAAAGCTATTTCTGCATACAAATGTTCATCTGCAAGCACAGCCTACACAAACATGGGCAGTCCACCCGCCGACAGTGTTGCCAATGTACAAAATACTGCGAAACTCGGGTCATTTGTCTTTTTGGGTAAGCTGAAATATAGTCAGCAAAATGGGAACAGCTGTAAAAGAAAAAGTTTTTACGGTGACTCGAGAGCTTTCAAACGTTCTTGCCGATATGTATTTTTTTGATGGCGTTGCGAAATATTTTTTAAACATGTACCACGCAAATCCTGATAAGTATGACACGAAGATATTATCGAACTAGTAACACTTCACTTTTGTTTTGAGTATTGAGTATATTTCGAAAATTATTTGTCTGTGTCGAATAGTTGTCATCCTTTATTATTATAGACTACTTTTTACTACGGGAAAACTCCTTATCACCACGGGCAAACAGGGTGCAAAATTCGCTAGGCTTGTATCTAGTTTACACTTTACTTCTCATAACTCTTCTTTATCTACAGCCAATAAGTATCCCGTATTCTTATTTATTGGCCAAGGAAAGGAAATGGAAAATGCTTTGGCAACACCGCCTCTCACCCTACTGCCAAATGTAGAGTAGGTAGGTGGTGCTAAAACAGTGCAGTCAACCCTTAATAGGGTTATCAGATCAAATTTTCATTGTGGTCTCACGGAAGCACCCACCTGTACAATAAAGACCAGTTAGGGTTGTCACCACACTGTAATGTGTTTAAATTAAAATATCTAAAACGCGATTGAAGGTAGGTTCACGCACTGAACTAAAATAAGCAAATAAGAGACGAATTCGTAGCATTTTAACTAACTTCTAAAATAGGAAAAGGAATATTTTTGATTTTAGTATGTGATATTTTAAAGACGTGCGTGCATGATTTGAAAAAGTCTGTTTCACTGACACTGACAGAATCTAAAATAAATCGAAGGTCATACAGTTGGTGTCGGCTAAAAAGGTTTTTAAACTTTTATGGCTCGTAAAGTGTTTTCATGGTATTGAAAAAGCTTTTTATAGCATCTAGGATCTACCCTGTGCTAATCCAAATTAACTATTCTCAAGTTCATTCGCATCCAATATCCCTAAAGTAGGCACTTAAAGGACCGTCTAATTAAGTTAACAGTACTTCCAAGACGTGGCCCTGTTAATGGAAAATCCTTTCCCCTGATCTTGTAATGTAACTAAGCAACAAAACTAATAAGTAGGTAGGTACATTCACGACAAAGCGATACACGAGTAAGCAATTTGAAGATTTCTTTTTTTGACAAAACCCACCAACGTTAAACGTTACATGCTTACTAGACCATGTCAAGGTTAATAACAATTTTTAATTCTAGAGTTTTTGCTTATTGTAAGAAAAATAATCGAAAAGATAAAAATATTATGATCAGATTTGGTTAATTGGCATAGGAACAAACTGGTTTGCGCCTCGCAAATCAACCAAAGATAATTTTTCTGAAACTGAATTGTACTCACTCCTTCTTCTTCTTTTCGTGTGGGACACCGAGTCGTTCAACGACCCGATGAACCCTGGTGTCAGAGTTTTTCAATCGCCTACTGCAAGTAGCAGGCTCTGACATAGTTGTGCTCACTCCTAAGTACCTACTTATACCTATTGTAGCACGCGTGAAGATGTAACGGAACACTATCACTCTCGTGGCAATGTTCATTACATCACAAATAAATTTGTTTAAAAGAAGATAAGAAACTACTTATGACTGACTACAAAGCCGAGCGCAGATGGATATTTTGTACAAACAAAATCGTGGTACATTAACTGGGCAGCCCTTTATTTTGTGGAAGAGGGCTTACTGTATACATTTGATACAATTCATTTGAAATTATGATATAAGAGACGTCCTAGCTGCCGCAAAAACACATGGGAATTTTGGTTGCCTCCATTAACACATTAAATTCTGTGAGAGATATTTGAGGTTTGCGGTTGATGACGCGAGATGATTCTATCGTGACGTGGTAGATAATTCAATTGAATAGAAAATGAAGGCATCAACATTACACTTCCGGGATTCCGCTAGTTCAGTTGATAGAGCAGTGGAACTAAATTCTACGGGTTCAAGTTTTTGCCTTAGATTAAATTTTCTGATTTTCTTTACTCCAGTCTTCCGTGAGTGACGATTCTGATCAAAATACTTCGTTTGTTTGTGTAAGTACTCGTATGTAAATTATTTTTTACAGGTTTTCTTACACAAAAGTGTCAAAGATTTCCCAAAAGCGCGCGCCATCAATAAAGCATTAAAACAAGAATTCGTGAATAAAATTTACAAGATTTCTTTTCAGCTGCCAAATCAGAATGGCAATTATGGCAGCCGTTGCGTTAAAAGCTTTCATATGTTGCCAATCTTTGTTATTGAGCGATGAAACCGCATTACATTTCGGTAAATTAATATTTTGTGTTGTATTATGAGCAATATTATATTATGTTATGGTAAGCAGGTGTATATGGCTGGTATGGTTTCTTATACATAATTATCAGATCTCTTTATCAAACGTACGGTCGTCGGGGTCGGAAGGGTTGAGGATGTCTTAGGTAGGTATGTTTTTTTGACCCCGGTCGTACCTCTCGATTGATTTGTTTACAGCATTATTGACTTCTGCCTGTAGCTGTCGTAAAAGACGACGACGAGATAAATCCAGGGTATGGAAAACATCCACCAAATAGGGGAGCACAAGTAGTCAGAGAGTGCGTGACCTTTGGGCTGTTAATGATTAACTCTGACTGTAACTACATGCTCAAACATCTCAAGAGTCGTAAAATAAATAATTGTAATCGTCGCCGCCAAGTCTATGGTTGACTAACGGTATAATATCCCGGGGATATTAACGCCAAATTAACATTTGCGTTGTTATAGCCCTATAACGAGGGACGGGAATAAATTATAATTAACCTTCTCTGGAAGAGTTTGGAGCGGTAGGTGTTCGGGATTAGGGTGGCTGGAAAAGCCAAATTTAACATATTTTGATGTAAATATTCGTTTAATAACTTTACCGACAAGGGAGGCAAAGAAGTAAAAGATAAGACGCAGGCGGCAGGGCGTTGTAATAGTACATTACATCACAGGCCGAGTATATAGCAATTTCTGGTCGAGTGGCATTGGAAGGCCGAGACGAAGTCGAGGCCTTCTAAAGTAAACGAGACCAGAAATTGTTATTTCGGCCGAGGTTTGTATAGTGCTTTTCTCCAATTTGCAAGGAAACAAATATTTAAATCGTGATAAAATTGACACTTTGTAACTTTTAAAGTTCGCAAAGCGTTGGCGCTGGTTTTGCTTACGTTCCGTTTCATAAAGAATGCGCGGGAAATTCACATTCAGCCTTCAAACTTCAAACAAAATGTGTTCCATAAAACACCTAATCACGAAAGTGTGAAGTTTAAGAACCCTTTTATTACCGGCCTAGTCCGGCAATTTCTGCGCCTTGACAACATAAATGAGCCCATTGACGTATTCTTTTTAGGGTTTCGTAGTCTACTAGAAACCCTTATAGTTTCGTCATGTCTGTCTGTCTGTCTGTCTGTCTGTCTGTCTGTCTGTCGGTCTGTCTGTCTGTCTGTCTGTCTGTCTGTCTGTATGCCGCGCCCTCATATCTTCGCCAGTTTTAGAGCTATCGACATGAAATTTGGTGAGAAGATAGATCGTGTTGACCCAAATATAGAAATGTTAAGAAAAAAATATTTTAAATGTTTTTTGGACCCCCTCCCATACAAGTGAAAGGGGGGCTAAAAATTTTTTTTCTTCTGTAATACTGAGTAGGATATCGTTGAATAGGTCTTTTAAAACTAAGATGAGGTTTCTTTGAAACAAAGTCACTAAAATGTTTCTGTCGCGAGATATTTACTTTTAAAAAGGGCGTTTTTGACCCCTAATTTGTTCCAGCTGTAAATTCTAAAGTATAAAAGCTGAAAATTTAAAATAAATATGGAATATAGCTTACAATCTGAAGTTACAATAAAAACTATAACGGATATTGTACCCTTAAAGGTTTCAGAAAAAAATGAGTTTTTCTATTTGCGGTTGGTCATCATACTGCTGCTAACAAACCAGCAACAAATTAAGTTTGTAATGCTGAAAAACCTGATATTTAAACGTTGACTACGAAACCCTATTTGTGGGCGTGTCTGACACGCTCTTGACCGGTTTTTTTTAAGGTAATGAAGCTATTTCCGAGCAAATTGGAGAAAAGATTTATGTCAAGCGTACTTAGTAAATATAGTAGCAAATTACATACTATGTTCTATAGCTCACATAGCATATGGCATTCCATTACAGACCACAGGACCTCAAAGCCGCTGACTGTTGCCTCTGGGTCAACTGACCCGGTTAATGTCTAACCTGGGTAAAGGGAAGGACACATGCACCACTGCAATGTCCGAGCCATAGAGAGTTCGCAAATGGCATTCCCTCAATGACCGTTGGACTTTGGCTACTACATGGCCATTGCATCTGTCGGTAAGCTCTGTGGTGTGCGTAAAACATACCAGACCTACCAGACCTAGGACACACGCAGCTTTATTCATCCTCATCGCACATTACATTTGTAAATCCATTAGAAAACGCCAGACCACATCTATTTCGGCGTCTGTGGGTGGATCAACGACCCTAGCCCGGGTAATCTAATTAGAGCCTCAAACTGATTAGAGGAAAGGACATACACAACCTCATTTAACCGGAAGATCGGAAAAAACGACGCATGTAATTCCATTAGAGTACACCAAACCGCAAATCCAGCCAAGATTCGCATGTTTCGATCGTCTTCATCAGCAGATATAAATAACTCAGTGGTATTAGCAGAATCCCACACAACAACCTATCCAATCTGAGTGTAATCTCGCCTTAAGGCTCGGTCGTTAAGGCGGCACGTCCTTATTACCGCACACTAGCGCTCATTCCACCCGATAAGGTAACAGCTGCTGCATCAGCAAATATATTACTGTTTTGTGTGGTATAAACAAAATTCTTCACAAATACGTTTACCTACTGAGTGTTAATAATACAGCCTAGGATGAAACTAAGTAAAATTCCTTGGAAAAAACTGTTCAGTTTCATTAGCTTTTTGAAAATGTGACATCCCAAAATTTTGCATATTTTGCCCACGTTACTTGGGAAAAGTTGTTCAGTGTAATAGGCTGGTTCACTACTGGAAACTTTTTAATAAAGTATTTTTTTTACACTGATTGATTGATGATTCAATCTGAGTGTAATCTCTCCTTAAGGCTCGGTCGTTAAGGCGGCACGTCCTGATTACCGCACACTAGCGCCGACGCTCTGCTCATTTCTCCCGATATCGTAACAGCTGCTGCATCAGCAGATATATTAGCAGCATTCGTCACTGTTACGGGTTACAGCATTTACACCCAATAACGATTAATGGCTCGGGTTCGAAAGGAAAAGTAGGAAGGCTTCTGCCGACGAAATTCAAGGAAACAGGAAAGTAAACGCGGAAGATATCTACTTACCTACTTCTTAGAACCCTGAAAAAAATAGGTATTCGTTCATCGCAAAAAAAACAATGATTTCGTGGATATCTAGTGAGAATCTTTTCTTCAAATCAATTTTCTTTTGTGTACTTGGATGGTGTGGGACGATACGGCGAGACGATAAACGACTGCTGTTAGTAGAAACCTAAGTAAGAACTTAGGTACACATATACCTATTTCATGAGGCGATGTTATTTCAGCAAACTAAAGACGAAAAAGTATTTTCAGTACAAAATCCTTTGAAAGCGTTTGTCAGCGTAACAGACGGGTGGATACGTAACAAAAACACAAAGCTTTCGAAAACATTGTTGATAAATCGTTTGTGAAAATATTTGCGAATGCCGATAACTTCAATCAGTGTACGGATGAAAATCAATCAACATTTTGCTTGTGTTTGAGGTAGGTAGGAATAATAACAATGGTAATCAGAACGGATATTCGTTTGTTCTTATCTTTCAATTTGCGACTCAACGCGAAATTATTTCCGTTAGCCAAACAGGTGTATTATCGACTGAAAGATCGAAGGATGCTGATTTACTGATTTGATATGCAATTAGGTAGGAATATTGAATTCAATGGTCAGATTTTATATCCCCGTTCACCAGTTTGTAATTCATACTCTTACCTATCAAATTAAATACCTATCCCCAGTTTTTGGTGTCTTCTTCAACTTTTGTCTTTAAGGCGCAAACTCCACCAAAAAGACGAAGGGCATAGGACGTAAGAATGACAGTTGACAGACAAGTAATTGTCAAACATTCTTCTTAATTTTTGACGCTAGCTGTCATAGATGCGACGCTTTGGCGACGCTTGTGTGTGCCTTTGTCAATACGTTTTCATACATTTTATATGGAAACCGTTTCCAAGCGTCGCCAAAGCGTCGCGATATCAAACGTCAAGCGTCGTAGGGCATGTCCTATGTCCTCTCTGTGGAGCTTGGGGCTAAGATCAGCAAACACACAAACAAATGAATCAAACTTGGTATCTTGAATGGAAAATGGAGTTGTAATTTGAAATGGAGTTGATGAAACAATGTGTTTGGTCTAAAACTAGCATAAGTGTGGCATAAGATAAAAGGATAAAAGAAACCTTTACTTTTTAAAGAGAAGTTAATCTACAACACGTGCTTATGACGTCATCGTCACTTAAGAAGAAAAATGAAAGCTCTATAGCTAGCTTCCCCTTACTAAGTGATATTCACGCAGTATATCCTTAACACCAACTTTACTCATTAATATAATAGCTTGCACCATTTGTTCGTAAGGCCTACATTAAACAAACATTGCAACATACTTTTTAAACTCTTATAGTAACTTCTTAAGGTCCATATTCTCACTCAAAGACGAAAGATGAAGAATGATAGAGAAAAAATAACGGTCCAAAATATTAGCCTCTGTATCTTTGAAGATAAGGTTCAGTATCCAGTGCATTCCACTGCACGTGCAGATGCACGTGTGATGCGCTTGCGCGCCAGCTGCTGAGTTCACTGCACTTGGTATGAGACCTCAACTTTTTTTATAAGAAGAGCAAAAAGATTGAAACTATATTTGGATAACGGAACAAAAAATGCAATGTGTGGAACTAAACCGGTATTTTTTCAATTAAAGTATCACACTTTTCACTGTTATTTCCTTTAGGGTTAATAGTCGAAAGGCGCCAGCAGGATGTCAGTCTTGGCATCACTTGGCATGATCTGACAGCAACAGAGCCAAAAGCAATCCGGTTTAACTACCTCGATATCCTGAGACACCACATGTTATGCTAAACCACAGACTATACAATAGTACAGAAACTGATCTGTATTATCTTACTTGGAGAATGCAGAACCTATCGATTCGAAATACACGAGGGAAACGAGTTATGTAAACTGAATTTGAATTTAGAATACAAATGGTAGATTTTCTGTGTATCTAAATTGCTGTTTGGAAAGAGTGAGATTTTCTACTGTAAGGCGGGAAACACACGTAACGTTGGTTTGTCCGTTATTTATGCGCAGCGCTATCCGTTGCGTTTGCAAAACACGTTTTTCCACCTTATTTTCATACAAACACGGTTTATGTCAAACGGTTTGACAGACGCAACCGCTACCGCAAAAATATCGCACAACGCTGCGTCGACGGATGCGTCTGTCAAACAGTTTGACATAAACCATATGTATTATAATATGGTCGAATCCCAAAATATACTGATGCGTTACGTGTGTTTCTCGCCTAAGATGACCGACCACCCTGCTCTACTGCCAGCTGTCATCAGCCCCAGACACATCCAGCAAAGCATTACTAGCTAGAATCTAATAAAAACGATACATAATGCGGTCGCTGAACTTGGATAGTAAGGGATATGACAACTCATATCAAGCAGAAAATCTTTGATTTTATATGCAAACAAAACATTCCGCAATTGAGCGTGGATTCCAACAACCTAATTAAAACAACGATCAAATATCATTCAACGCTACTCACGTAATAGAGACAGCATCCTACAACAGAAGCTCACCCCTAATCAATCGCCTACATAGTTAAGATGCAATTGATCTGTTACCTGAATCTAATTTACTAGTACCTACCTACTATATAAGGTCATATTCAATTCAGTGCAAATATTTTCAGGGAGTGGTCTACTCGTAAAACTGAGCAACTTTCCCCAATGTTATGTTCATTGTTTTTTCAATTTCGCCTTTCACCTACGTCCCTTGGGGAAAGTTGTTCAGTTTCACGACTAGAACACACCCTGAAAATATTTGCAGTGAATTTAACAGGACTTTATATTATCTGTGCTGGAATGTCCCCGTACCTACGCCCCCGAGGTGGTGATTTGTCCCCATCGCCCCGAAAACTGAGGAGGTGGAGCGCAGGTGCGACGTGATTAAAGGGATCGAGGATGAGGTGCCTTCATGCCTTCATCCATCGCGGAGAAACTTGCAGAAAGTTTGGATGTTTTCCTTTCTGCTTTTAAGGTAAGCTCAAATTAGGAAGCCAGGGTCTTATATTATCTGTGCTAGAATGTCCCCGTACCTACGCTCCCGAAGTGGTGATTTGTCCCCATCGCTCCGAAAACTGAGGAGGTGGAGCGCAGGTGCGACGTGATTAAAGGGATCGAGGATGAGGTGCCTTGATGCCTTCATCCATCGCGGAGAAACTTGCAGAAAGTTTGGATGTTTTCGTTTCTGCTTTTAAGGTAAGCACAAATTAGGCAGACTGCGCGCAGAGCGCCTTTACAGATGGGTCACTCAATACTAGCGACAATTTTGACGCTTAATTAACTGGAATCTCAGAGTTACTCAGGGAAACTAAAAAGATGGTTGCTAGGAACGTCATATTTCTTGGATTAAAATTGGCTCAGTATCATAATTTTGCGTTCTTGTATTAGACATTGCTGTTTTGATATTTTTATAAGTAGGTAGGTACTTTGATATTTCTAACTGTATCAACCCTGGATTATGTAACAAGTGACAATCGCGAAAATTCTAAAGGCTTTGGTTTAACTGTTTACCAAATTAAATAAAAATCGCAAACCAAAAAAATGTATTTTCAACCCAAAAAAGGTAAATGTCTACCAAAATTTGACACCCTATTTTATACTTAAACGCATACATTTATTTAATTTTACGTAAGCCAATTAAAGTACATGAGACCAAAAATAATATAATTATCTAATAAATAGTAAATGTTTACCAAAATTTAAACTCGAATTTATAACGAAATGTTATCTAAATACTACTATTTAATTACTCTAATAATATAAATGCTCCTTAAAAAAGTTTTGTTTTCCCAAAATAAGCTAAGTTTGCCCATATTTTAAATTTTAAATGTACATTTTCATATTTTAAATTTATGACGCAGATAGCGTATCGTTTCTGGCACATCGCCGGCCGCTGCCGCGGCACGCTCGCTCCGCTCGCTTGGCTCGTGCGTTGTGGTCAAAGTTCTAACCTAACCTGGCGCTTTCCGCGCCAGGTTCGGTTAGGCTATATCTAACGGACCTATAAACTAAAATTTTTTGGGTATACCTCTAGTGAAGTTCAATGACATGACACCAAATTTATACCTACGTTTTATTACAGGCGTTGTAATTTAAATTGGTAGCATTGGCGCGTAAATTGGGTGTACAGAATTTGGTAGACATTTACTAATTTTGGCTTTCGATTACATTTTAAAGTATGAGCATAACTTTATCAGATAAACGCACTTTTTAAATTGCGTTGCGGATATATTTTTTTACGCATTTGTTTTTTGGTACACTATTCATTTTTTGGTATACCTTGTCGTTTTAAGGTAAACGTGTTTAGGTATTCAAAACTGATTTTGGTATACAATATATTTGTACCCAATTCTAAATAGGGTCGAGTGAACCTTCTGTAAACTCTCTATTTTGTGCGGTAAGCGTGGTTACAAAGGACCTGCATTAACTGTTGTTTACAGACTACAGTTATCCGTAATCTAAGTAGGTACAATTCATGGCGGCGAATGCACCTAACCTACCAATGTACCTGCTAAGTGGTGGTAGCAAGGCTCTATACGCACAGCGATTTTATATCGAGCGACTTTTTTCTCACTTTTTGTAACACATTGAATCTTATGCAAGTTTCCGCACTGACGGAAAAATATCGCTTGTTTTTTCAATAAATAAAAAATATCGCGCGATTAAAAGTAAGTAGTAAGTAAAGGCACCTACGCGAATTAAATTCACTGTGCGGACAGAGCCTTCGAAGTAGGTACTGCTGTCCACACTCTGGAAATCCCACTCTAAATAATTAACTGACAATTCCCTTACATGCCTAGAATTCATTTACCTGTGTAAATATGATATTCATTTCCTTCATACCTATAACACAAATGAAATGGAACAGAATGAGCTTATTTAGTTTGCCCCGCAGCGCTGCGGTCACGTGAATAATTTCATACTGACCACACACAGAGATTAGATATGTTAACAATGTATTACTTTCATATACAGCATGTATCCGTACGGTGCGTTATTTGAACAGCATCACCCTAAGTCTCTTCGTAGCTGTTGCAAAAGTTGGCTTTATCCAGGGCAAGGGCAAGTTTGCTGTTCGAGTGCCAAGCGTAATTAAGTAATACGATACGGAGGGGCTTGTATAGGTAACATTGGACTATTGTTGATGATGATGGTGATGGCATAAACAAAAGTTTCCTTGTTCCTCCTTCTTTCAAGATTATAGGTGCGAATACATTTTCCTAAAGCTCAAAACATGACAAAAAGTGGCTTTATTCCTTGAGCTTTATTAAAGTTGTTCGTTAACTAGAGAACAAACTCTGGTTTAAGGGATTTGTGTCTTTATACATCCTGTATGTATTTGCATAGTTACACACACAGGCAATAAAATACCGCACAATCAGGATATTGATACCAACCACAGCGCCACTTGCTGAGAAAATTGAAACTATTTTCTAAACTAGAGAGCTTACTAAGCAAGTAAGTATAAGTAAGTACGGGTAGGTACTTCTAGGAAACAATACCAGTACATAATTGCATTTGATTTTTTGCACTTTTGAACTTGGTATTCTTTATTTTATGCGAGGTATTATGCCCAAGCATACAAACAACATGTCGTTATCAAGGCGATGCAGACATAAGTATGCAAGGCGATGCAGAGGTCCAAACAGATAGGTACTCCATTTTAAAGTCAGTTTAAACTTTATAAAACCCCCGTTTAAACTATACTTTTTACCTTTACCTACTTTGGTACCTACTAGCATGGTACTAGACTGATATTCAGTAGAAACGTATAAGAGAAAACTCAACAGAGCACAAGCACAACTTGAACTGAACAAACCCTTGAGAGTTAGTGCACATACGCTAGTGAATGGCTTTTTGCTGGTGCAAGTTCAAGCAAATAGTGTTGGTAGGTTTTGCGTACTATGCTGAGTGAGCAAAGTGGAATAAATTTGGTCGCGGAATTACAATACAATTAATACACTTCCCATCAAAAAAATCGAAACAGCTCGGTTTTTCTTGTTTTTGGCCGAATTAAACACCAAAAAGTATAGTTTGCATTAAAAAAATTATATGACTGTGTAGCTGGCAGTTTTGTCTTTTCAGTGTGTATAAAAAAATTCAAAATTCAAATTTGGAACCCCACCTGTTTGTTCTGTAAATGAGATGAATGACTGAGACACGTTTGCAGTTTGCGCCGTTTAACGATTCATAACATTTTCAACATTAAAATTTAGAGCTTGTCTTATCTTATCTTGAAACTTTTGTTTTTTTAATTGTTTACTGTGACTTTGGAACGTCTGAAAAAAGTTAGATTATGTCTGAATCATGGGTATTTTGCCCGTAGAAGCCGGCCTAGTTGTGATATTGCAAAATTTTGGACTTGATCGTCGTTTTGTGGCTGAATGTTTGCATTTAAGCCTGTTCTCTGTTCATAAAGCTCACAAACGCTATCAGAAGACTGGTTTGTTTACGCGAAGTTCAGAATCTGTCGAAAATCGGGTCAGTTTTGACAGACATGATCGAATTAATGTTACGAGTTCTTTGCAAAATCGACGCCTTAGCGCTTTTCAAATACGGCAAAAGCTATCAAATGTACAAAACGTGGCTAAAAGTGGCTCTACAATCAGAAGAAGGTTAAAGGAACGTAGATTGGTACCGTAACAGCCGGGAAACGGGCCCAAGTTAACTACAGACACGAAGACAAAATCTGTCATGCCGTCGCCGCTGATTTCTCCCCAAAACGTCCACGAACTGTCACCATAACTGACCTTTTTATCAATGCAGCATTGTGTGAACCATTTTTAATTCCTTCTGTAAACCATATTGCTTCCGTGGTTACCATTCAGCGTAATTCTACACTCAGCAGAAAAGAGGAAAGTGTTCCACTGGGTATACGACCAATTTAGGGGCTCACTTGCAAAGTTAAGGCGCGCTATTCAATTGTCTGCAGATGATTTGGACTCGTTTTCTGGCTTTTGCGGTACCAGTCTACGTTCTTTTAACCTTCTTCTGATTGTAGAGCCACTTTTAGCCACGTTTTGTACATTTGATAGCTTTTGCCGTATTTGAAAAGCGCTAAGGCGTCGATTTTGCAAAGAACTCGTAACACTAATTCGATCATGTCTGTCAAAATTGACTCGATTTTCGTCAGATTCTGAACTTTGCGTAAACAGACCAGTCTTCTGATAGCGTTTGTGAGCTTTATGAACAGAGGACAGGCTTAAATGCAAACATTCAGCCACAAAACGACGATCAAGTCCAAAATTTTGCAATATCACCACTAGGCCGGCTTCTACGGGCAAAATACCCATGATTCAGACATAATCTAACTTTTTTCAGACGTTCCAAAGTCACAGTAAACAATTAAAAAAACAAAAGTTTCAAGATAAGATAAGACAAGCTCTAAATTTTAATGTTGAAAATGTTATGAATCGTTAAACGGCGCAAACTGCAAACGTGTCTCAGTCATTCATCTCATTTACAGAACAAACAGGTGGGGTTCCAAATTTGAATTTTGAATTTTTTTATACACACTGAAAAGACAAAACTGCCAGCTACACAGTCATATAATTTTTTTAATGCAAACTATACTTTTTGGTGTTTAATTCGGCCAAAAACAAGAAAAACCGAGCTGTTTCGATTTTTTTGATGGGAAGTGTATTTTGACTCGTTTGTAAATGTGTAGGTACATCTAAGTACAGGGTTGTGTGTAAAAATGTAGGGTTGTTCTGCCAACCCAAAATAGAAACCTGTTGAATACCTACCTGATATTGAATTTGTTTCTTTCAGTTGACTAGTTTTCACATTCATCTAAGTAAATAGAAAATATTTTTTCTATCAATCTAAGTAATTTGATGAAACTTTAGGGTTTTGTAAAGATATGGAAGTGAATAAGAACACTAACGTTCGAATTACACAAATCGTTTTAAAGAACTAAATAAGTAGGGTGACCTGTTCATCAATGAGCCACCTTTTTTTCAGAGTCTCGTAACTTTTTTATTTTTCATCCTAAAGTTATGAAGTTTTGCTGTTAGATAGACAATTTTATAAGGTATCATTTGTCCTTAGACAGTTTTCGAATAACTATGATAGATTTTTCAGGAAAATGGTTTTTCGAAAAAATGGGAATTGGCTCATTGAGTACAAGGTATGGTTCTCAATGAGTCAGTCAAAATTACACCATGAGTCACGGTTAGCATCAGAGTAGCTAAAAGGTTTACTTTTAAAATTTGGGTTAAATTATTGAATAAAATAGAAAGCATTTTGAATACAAGTATTTAAAACGGTAACATTTTGTTAATAATATTTTTTTTGTTGAGCTGAAACAAATTAATATGTGAAACAATTTTAAGTTAAAAATGATTAAAACGTAAGCTTTATTTTGTTTACCTGAGCATCTCAGTTTATAAGCTGCCTTTTGTTAACAATTATTTATAATCATATTGCCATTTTTTGACAATATTTTTTTTATCATACAATAATATTAGGCTCATAGTGTACCACATAGATTTGGCTCATTGTTGAACAAGGCAGTCATTTTGATAAAATGATTAAATTTTCAGGACAAAAATATTACCAACCAAAGTATTATAAACGTAATTAGACTGCGAAATATAAGCTTAGTGTCTCGAAATATTAACAATATGCTTATATGTTACTACAAAAATTTAAAAAAGTTCTGAACATAATTTTTTTGTATCACTTTTTTGGGGGAAAACCCAATAAAGTTGCATTAAAAGTGTATCTCACGTGCTACTCTCCGGGAAACTGGGGTGGCGGGAGGAGATGAAAAGACACGTTTGTACCTGTTTTTGCACAATCAGGCAAGGTCGCGTTTCAGAAATATTGGCAAGACTCAATGTGTACCACTGGCTCATTGATGAACAGGTGACCCTACTTATTTCCTCTTCCAACTTGAAATGGAGCTCGCGAACTCTCTCCGCCTCACTTGGCGAAAACTTCAGACATGCTTCTTTAGATATTTAACCACTTTACTGCTTTTGTATCGCAGAATTGTGAACGCGTGGACAGAATATCTTATACAGGGTCTAAAGGGTGTTGGGGAAATAATAATTTGAGCTTTTCGCTTACAGCGATAAGGTCGCCTTTGCTTGTATTATGCTATAATTTTTAAGGGGTCGTCCACAAATTACGTAACGCAAAAATCTTCAATTTTTGACCCCCCCCTCCCCCCACGTAACGGGACCGTAACGCTTGGTCATGACCCCTCCCCATCTCCCCTTTCCGTTACGTAACGCTTAATTTATGATATTTTTTAGTTTATTTTTTGGGATAAAGCAATGAATTTTTTTAGAAAACTTGTAATTTTCTCTACCGCAGTCTGAATTTGAAGCTGCGACTTTTGCCGTTAGTACTGGCGATGGCGAAGCCTCTTCCTTCTGAGCTACTGCGGCTCAATCATTGTCTCCAAAATTATACAACATATATGTTTGTAGGCCAAGTTGTAGGATTTACTTACAGCGAGAGTATTGCAACTAATTTCCAGCAGTTAGTTTTTCGTTCCAGTTTGTGTTATGTAGCTAAAGCGATGAAAACCTGGTATAAATTAGATATAAAATTTACTCACGATTGGGCCTCAGTAGCCCAGATGGAAGAGGCATCGTCAGCACTACTTTCGACAGCCGTCCGTTCAGATCATGCCTTCGGCAGAAAAAAAATGAATATTTTCTAAAAAATTGCATTCCTGTCACTGACGCCAGAAATGTTATAAAATTTGTTATACAATTAGTTTGGTAATGTCTGATTAAGGTACAAAAGCCTAAAAAATACTTGAGAAAATGTTTGAAAAAGCGTTAGGTAACGCTTGGCTCTGACCCCCCTACCCCCTCCCCCAAAGTAACGGGACCGTAACGCCCGGCCGGAACCCCCCCCCCCCTCCCCCCAAAGTGCGTTACGTAATTTGTGGACGACCCCTAATGTGAGCAATAAAGTAGTGTCTGTCTGGCTATGTGTCTGTCTTGAGTCCCGGACCGCAGAAGCTTAGGTAGGTGGTAGAGGAATTGTACGGTATTTCACGGTTCGGTCCATATACTTATTTCAGTTTTTAATTTCAGTTAGGTATGGAAATAATATTGAACAGTGCAATTTCAGCAAAGCTTCATTCATAACGATTTAATCTACACGTACGAGTAAAAATTGGTTTACCGGCAAACAAGATGGCTTCAAACAATTTCAACCACATAAAATGTGTCACACGAACCCTCCCAGGAATCTGTTAACGAATCTCGTCACAACGCAATTTTTTGTCCAAAAATGCTCGAAAATTATCGAGGCGTGCAAAATCAGGGTTGAGGCAGGTAAAAATACCACCACACGGGGTAAGACTGAATAGGGAGTCGTGCGTTTACGAACAATTGCAACGCATTGTACAAAATTCCTTTTGTGATCGTAATAATATGTGTGGATAAAGAAAGAATCTTATAAAAATATCCGGCAGGTAGCCTTTGTTAGTCGAACAACTGGGCATATCGAACAAAGTGCAGAGTAGGGAGGATGTATAAATTACGGCTATCGGGCATTTTGATCGGTCAAAGTGAAAGAAATGAATGATTGGTCCATCTTAGAATTGGGTAATTTGCACAAAAAAAGGATGTTACGGTAGCGGCCCTTGCCGGGCATTTATTCACAATTTTGATTGATGAAAAATCTAACTACCTACCGATCTCCTAGGTAATGAACCGATCTCCTCGAGATCAAGACAGGCCGCTGGCTTACTTTCCTGGGTTATTATCGTCACTTTAATAAATTAAAAAGTTAAACCGGACAGGAAATCTGTAGTCGTCATTCCTTTCTTTTATCTCAGATTCTTATGTAAAGGTTTCTCTATCACGCATTTTTTTAAACAAATAGATAGGTATAATAGATAGGATAGATAATAATGAACTGAAGAGTTCGCCTTAATTTACGCATCAAGGGTCAGAAAATATAGCTAATGAGTGATTGAATGGAATTTCCCGTCACTTTTCTTTTGTGTACTTATTGAAAAGAAATGTAAAGATTTGCTGATTAGGTATGAGGGAAAGAAAAATGTGCGGCTAAAATCGTGAGCATTACCTATCCAGACTCATTAAGAGACCACCAAAGAAGTTTAATTTCGTCATCTAGCTTTCACAATGCTCTGTTTGTTGACACATCCCAAATAAAAAAAGGAAGAAACTTTTCTTATAAGGATCTGAAAAATGGCTATTACATTAACCTGCCGAAAGGGTCCGATTTGTTATACATTGCTGGTTGCTTTATAACAAGCTCAAGATAGTAAAGCAATGTAAAGATACCAAATCGTAAGGCTAGGCAGGGCAAGTGAGCCACTATAATGCTACCCCAATTTAACGGTTGAATGCTCCTGTTACCTCCAGTAACTACTTCCCGTTGTTGTTGTCGACTGAACCGAACTAACACACCGATTGACGGTTATGAGCGTGTTTTCCTTCTGAATTTTCCTATAGTCTGCGCCACGAAAGACTTGCTGACTCACCTGGAGAAAAAATAACCCGAACAATGCACTGTATGTCAAGTGACATAGTGTTGAGACCAGAAGGTTCACTCGGTCCTATTTCGGATTTTCACGATTGGCATTTGTTACAAAGCCGGGGTTGCTACTGTCAAAAATCTCTAAGTATAAAAACGTCTAAACAGTAAAATCTGACAAAGAACTAGATTCTGAGCCAATTTTAAATCCAATAAATATGACATTCGTGTCAATCACCTTCTTATTTACCTTGACTTCCCCTGAGATTCCGGTTTTTTCCAGTTTTCGTTAGTAAGCGTCAAAATCGTCGCTAGTACTGAGTGAGCCATCTGGTAAAGGCGCCCGCGCGCCGTTTCCCTAATTTGTGGTTGAGATGAGACAATCACCTTATTAAATGTAGGTACCTATGTGGACCAGTATTTCTTGAATTCTGATCGTTAAGGGTGACAGTAGGTACCTATAAGTTCATCTTTATACGGGTAGGTTGATGTGCTGCTGATAAGGTCCTGATATCATAGTGTATTAGGGCGTAGATGTTCCTTTAATGACGTTACCACAAATTAGTGAAACGGCGCGCGGAGCCAGCGGGGCGCCTTTACAGATGGCTCACTTATGTACTTAAGCGACGATTTTGACGCCTAACTGAAAATATCTAACTTAAATCTCAGGGGAACTCAAGGTAACTAAGAAGCTGGTTGCCACGAACGTCATATTTCTTGGATTAAAATTGGCTCAGAATCAATGACGTTCTTGTGTAAGATTTAGCTGTTTTATTTTAACATTCGTATACTTTGAGAATTTGACAGTAGCAACCCTGGCTATGTAACAAATGACAGTCGCGAAAATCCTAAATAGGGTCGAGTGAACCCAGTGCCGTGTCCACAGGACTCTTTTCGTTGCGCGTGCTCTACATTTCTAGAAGGTAGGTAGACATTGATCTCGGTGGAATTCGTTGTATGATTCATCGCATTGTTTGTTTAGGTGATTTCCGAACTGAAACGATGATCGATTTCTGTTGACAAGCGTTCTGTTCTGATTTGTGGAACAAACTTTTTTGGCTTTCGCAGGATATGTTATGCATGGAATGGATAAGAGAGAGTTTTGTATGTTTAGGACGAGAAAGATACGAGCACAAATATTGTGTACATTGAACATACCTACTTATTATAGCGGTTGCTATCCGCTAGCCATACCAATTTAAGAGACCAAGATACACTGGTTTTTCTAATTGACTGTAAGGAGAAACAAAATAAGTTGAACCCATAAATTGGTAGGTTGATGTAGTACCTATTAGAAATGGGATCCAAAAGATTAAGCAAATCTCTTTGAAATAGAGAATGTTTGTTTCGTCTTATTCTCATTAAAATGTTCTTAGACGCTAACAATGCGAAGAGAACCCAGTTAATCTCTTTGTGGCTCCTCGAATCCTTTAGTTCTGGAAACGAGAATATCTCTGACAACATAACATAGCTAGGTACCTATACCTACTTACCTAGATACCTATTTAGTATAGTGGCGAAGCGTCCATAGGTACATGCCGATTCCCATCGGCTTCCCTTCCAAAAATTTACAAATCCATACCTACTCTCACATCCATTTTCTTTTAATAAGTAGATTTTTAGCTCGAGCCTTCCATCGCCACTGCTATTTACCTACTTAGATATTAGTGATATAAACGAACTTCCGAAACACAGCTGCAATTTCATTCGCGGAATTTTAAATAGGTATGACAACTTGGGCAGATCTTTGATGGATGTCATATTCAAACAGTAGGTACGAAATTATGTTTTTCCTTTTTACGACCAAATAAAAATTTTGTACCTAAAGAAGATATTAGATATTCGAAGATTTCGTGCTATTTAAAAAACTGACGTCATCTATCAATATTTTACTCTTATTTTGTCATGATAGTGGAATTAGAAAAGAGTTTAAAAAATTTCACGCATTTTCTTACGTTTTTGTTCGTTTGGCACAAAATAACGATACATAATAAGTTTTTGGAAATTCAGAGATGGAAACGCAGGCGAGATCGGAACTAATAAAATAAGTTTTTAATAGGTACTAAAATGAAGCTTTTAGAGTAAAACTCGTTTCCTTTCTCATAGTTTTCCAAGTAGAGTAGGTGCCTCATACTTATAGCAATAGTAGGTACTAAAATATTATGGTTACTGCTTGCACTTCAGCAGTTCATAAAATAAACTGCATCGCTTATGGCTTGTAAAAAGGTTACTTATAGGCAAGGTATAATAGGATGAGCTTTAACTAGACCGATACCAAATTCAATATTCAAGTATTTTTTTTACTTTTTTACTACCACTACTACTAATTTTTACTACTGACCGCAGTGACTATAGCGGAACTTCGAGTAGATAAACCTTTCAAAGTTGAGGGCTGTTTAGGATCCCGCATTAAAGTTTCACGTTTCGAGACAAACAACGGACAATGGCTTCATACGACTGAAGAAAACAACTTAAGAAGTAAATAAATCAATGTTTTAGGGATGCGATGATGAAGAAGATTCAGGAGAACCTCGATTTAGTTAAGGGAGCAATGAATTAGTTTGATCAATGAATTACCTGTGTGTAGGTGGAAGTCCAGTGTATTTTGATTCCCAAAATGGATATCTTGAAGTTCTACGTATACCTACATACCTACGATACGACGCCTTATTTTTAGCTAGACTTGTTGCGATGGCAAATATCTTCGATGTTTGTGTTGTGATTGCCATCAAAAAGAGCGAAAACACATGAAAGCAAAGCAACACGAGCACCATGAATAAACTCATTCCTATCCCCACATGTATTCATTTCCCATATGAAAGCACAGTTGAGACCACTTTCAGTAAAACATTTTGATCTTGTTACCGCTCTTATACCTCACCTAATAAGAAACTTATATCTGCTTACTACTTACAACAATTGCATAACTTGGTGTGAGCTCGGTTGTACCAGGAAAACTTAAATAAGGCGTTCTAAAAAAGGCCAATGTATTGTTATATCTTAGTGCCATACCATAATGCACGAAGCAATTTCACACGTCAGCAACTTTTATTTGGGGACTTTAGGGACATCGTCCACTGTAGAAAAATATACAAAAAAACTGGAAATAGATACAAATAGGTACAAGATGTTTCTACAAGTAACATGTTTAGGTACTTAGGAGCAAAAAGATCATACACATATTTAAACCTGTCCTTCTTTAAAGTTTTTAAGGCAGGACTCAAAAAAGTTCTCTAAGATATTTATGCCAATAAATCTTTTTGCACTTTGTGTACCTATTTATAACCCTCTTCTGAGTCAGTTATGTCGTGTAAAAGGAACGCTTTACTTTTCTGGCTTATTTATTACTTTCCTTCTACTTATTTATAAAGGGTGACAAGAAATTCGATACATTTCTACTATTAAATTATTTATTCTGTGCTAGTCATTTATTGTGATACCCTTACGAAATCCACAAGAAACGTAGTCACCCTACCGATAAACTTTACCTAACCTACAAACATATTAGTTGTCACATCAATTTAAAGCAAACATGTCAGAGCGTTTGTGTTTGTTTATAGTACATGCCTATCTCGAAGGGAGAGGTTGTCAGATTGAATCATAATAATGATTAGAATTTCGAGGGCGTAGCGTACCTATCTAGGATCCAATATTTAAATATTTTTAGATAGACAACAGATAAATCGCAATTGAAGATATTGTACAGTTTAATAAAATAAAGTTTAAAATTAACTCTTTATAAAAAAATTGTAAAGAATATAACTTAAATCCAAACTAAAACACTTTTTATAATACATTTTTAGAAAACTTGTACTTATTGTGTTTTTGGTTTTAGGATTTTCTTTGGTTTTATTGTCTTTGTTTGACAATTAAAAATAACTAGGTAGGTGTGTTCCTAGCAACTTTTGACTGTGGGTTCCTAAAGGAAATTGAAAATCTTTATACAATACAGCATAAGGCTCTTTAACCAAATTCAAAAATAATAAGTCTGCTACTAAAGAAGGATTGATTGATTATCCAATCCAGAATTAATAGCCGATTTCCTAAGACTTGTCAGTTGGCAGAGAGTAGATTGAGATTAATGCTTCTATACAATCTAGAGCTCAGCTCTACTTAGGTATCAATTTTGATTAGCCTTTTGTTATAAAATACAGCAGAGAAGACATTTTTATTACATTAAAAGACAAAAAAAATGATAGACGTCTTTCTTAATTAAGACGTAGCTATATTCAAATTCCCCTTTATTATGTAGCGAATGTAAGATTGTATGAGATATGACAGCTAGTGCGGAAAATCGTTGATATCGTATTCCTTAAATGAAAGCAAAAGTAAGTAGTTATATTCGAATATGTAAGATGACTTTATTAAGTGGATGGTACAAAAGGAGATTAAGCTAACTTAACTATATATTCACTAACCTAGCAGCTCATGCCTGTTCGGACCTGGTCCAAAAGTACCCATTACGCTGGCTGCGTTGCCTCGTTGAATGGTAAGGGAAATTTGTTGGACCAAGTACGAGCCGGCACGAGGATCGCGGCCACAGGCTTTCAGGCGCTGACCTATCTCCTTGGCGAAGGTTCTTGCCGCAGCGCACCACACACCCGAGGTCTCTACTGCGAATGGCACAAAGTCATATGACTGGCATAGGCCTGCGTATTTTTCAGTTTTTTGTTTGGCTAGGAACTCGGCCGCCAGCCCAGCGGTTCGCATGGTTCGCGGCAAGTGAGTGGCCGCAAACGTGCACGCACAGGTGGCATCCCACAGTAAAGATTATATGAAATATGACAACTAGCGCAGAAAATCTTTGATGTCGTATTGAGACGAGTTTCGTCTGAAATTCACACCATCATCATCATTATCATCCTATATCTGTAATAATCTATATATCCTCCTTGCACATACACATAAACTAGCTAGAAAGCACTATCGATGCCATAAATATCCTAAACCATTTCTAATCCAAATTTATCTCAGAGGCAGGTGCATCTGCAGCACATTGGAATTTAGGAGCTAGTTACATAGATATATGACTGGCAGTCTATTGAACCGAATTCTGGCATGTTATACCTACCAGGTGTAGTGAATCTCTTGCACCTGCTTATTGCATTGAAAGGTAGCAATTAGAACAAATAAATAACGAATATTGAATAATAGGAATCCTGCAACAATAAAATTATAATATTTTAAGCCAAGGAGTTAAATATGTATATGTCGCAGTACGATGGCAGAATTAGGTTTTTGGCCAAAAACCTAGGTTTTTGGCCAAAAGCCGGCATATGGCAAAATCGTAGACTTCTTTCGGCCATCGTCCTAAGCTGATCCAGGTTTTTGGCCAAAAACCTAGGATTTTGGCCAAAAAACTAGGATTTTGGCCGAAATCCTAGATTTGTTTAGTATTATGGCTTTTTTTGCATTTCGGGGAAACTTCTTCTTCTTCGAGTGGTACACCAAGTCGCCCAACGACCCGATGAACGCTGGTGTTAGAGTTTTTAAACCGCCTACTGCAAGGAGCAGGCCTCTGACAAGGTTGTGTAACGACGGCCGTCTAAGTGATCATAAACAGCAATCGGGACCGACGGATTAACGTGCCCGTGTAGTTTTGGCATACACCTCGAAAGGCAGGAGGTAGCATTGGACGTTCTAGAGGGTAGGAGGTAGCGTCAGACGCTCTGGAGGGCGTGGGTAGCGTTGGACACTCTGGAGTATGTAAGATGATGGGCGTTGTATTTTCTGGGGGTCCGACGCTACCTCCTGGTCTCCAGGGCGTCCAACGCTACCACCAATCCTCTAGAGCCTTCAGTGGTACGCCCTGCTCCTATGGTGTCTGATGCTCCCCGCTGCCCTTCAGGGAATCCGAGGCAATCCTGCTGTCTGATGTTACCCCCCGTCCTTCAGGGTGTCCATTTACGGTGGCCAAGTCTACCCTCAAAAGATCAGAGGAAGGTGCATAAAGTACTTCTCCACTCCTCGTTCCCCCGAACCACACGGGCACGGTAAGCCGTCGGTCCCGATTGCTCTCTATGATCACGTAGACGGCGGTCGTTACACAACCATGTTAGAGGCCTGCTACTTGCAGTAGGCGGTTGAAAACTCTAAAACCAGGGTCCAACGGCTCGTTGGGCGATTTGGTGTACCACTCGAAGACGAACAAGTTCACCCGAAATGCAAAAAAAGCCATAATACTAAATAAATCTAGGATTTCGGCCAAAATCCTAGTTTTTTGGCCAAAATCCTAGGTTTTTGGCCAAAAACCTGGATCAGCTTAGGACGATGGCCGAAGGAAGTCTACGATTCTGCCATATGCCGGCTTTTGGCCAAAAACCTAGGTTTTTGGCCAAAAACCTGATTCTGCCATCGTACTGCGACATATACACACCTAGATACTTGTTCAGTGCGGAACTGTATAATTATGACATTAAATATTCTGCGTGAGTTGTCATATCCAATACGTAAAATTCTGATATGATGATGAGTGTACAGAATATACTGTGAAATAAAAAATAAAAAATTGGAATTTATATCATCATCAATTTATCATGGAGATATTATTGATTTATAGTTGTTAGGTAAGAAAAGTAAATAAAACTGTTGCTGCTCTAACTTTCAAGTCCATCAAAGTATTACGATCAAAGTTTACGCGGCAATCAATCTCAGTCTCCAGTACAATACTTGTATACAGCCAACAAAGAACATGTAAGCTGTTTTTATTAAAAGACTTCAAAGTAGGTACAGTCCGCTAAGCCCGGCTCAGTCTACATCAGTCACAAGGCGAGGTACAGTCAGTGCGTGATAATCGTGTATTTTTTGGGTTTATTCAGGGTGTAAGTGGCGGTGTAACGAAAACTTTGCAGGCGTGATCAGACCATGAAACTGAACAACTTTACTATGGAGCCAATGGTGGGAAACGAGAAAAAATTTCCGACCTCCCATACAAAGTCAGTCAGCCGATCGCGAATTTTGTATGAAAACTTTTCTATTTTCCTACCATTGGCTCCATAGTAAAAGTTATTCAGTTTCATGCTCTGACCACGTATGCAAACACCGTCCCTTACACCCCGTATTTTTTTACAGCTACGTTTTACACCAATAATAATGGCGTTTATATATAGATGCCCACGCCAAAAACTGGATGGAGGTGGCCCAAGACAGGGAAAAATGGAAGAAGGGGAGGGAGGCCTTTGCCCTGCAGTGGGACACTTCAGGCTTATAATAATAATAATAAATAATATATGCAGCAGCAGCGTTGCCCATTCTTATTATGATTGAGGGGTCACCCCAGAGAAACATCATGCTCTGCACTCGTTAATTCTTACGCCAGCCCAGCGTGCTGACTACTACAAACATTTAAAATATTTTTTGTTCAATTCATCAGTTTGCACAATTGGGACAGAATAGTAAATGACCCATAGTTTAGTCAGCGCCTCAATCGCTACTGCCATTCACCGAGAAACCCCACTAGACTCTGTTTTTTGGCACCTTCATACACCAGCCCGGAGTATGTTGAGAGACTTCCAGACTGCCCAGGGAAGGTCGCCACCACGGGGAAGCTTTTCGGAAGGTGGCAGATAAGACGCATCAGGTGGGAACAACTTGACTATGGCAAAGAACCCCAAAGGCAAAGGTCCATGTTCAACAGTAGACTGTTAAAGCTGTTGCTGATGATGATGGCAGCAATGTTCACTAAGCCGTGCAACGTGATACTCATACGGCTTTTCACAACCACAAAGTTTTAATTCGTCACAAATTTCATACACGAACTGTACACGAGTAAAGCCTCTCCACACAGCTCCACAGCGTACAAACAATTAAAAAACTTTTTGTACAACACTGTACGCCAGTCGTGTTCATAGAATTGCGTGGGAATATGGCCACAAAACAGAGAGTTTACAGATGGTTCACTCGACCCATAGACAAATGAAACCTTTTTCGCGCGGGGGCCGCGAATGACATTTTGGTGCTCTGTGACTCGACCCTATTCAGGATTTTTACGATTGTCATTTGTCAACAATCTCAAAGTATAAGAATATCAAAACAGTAAAATCGGATACAAAAACGTCATATGATTCTGAGCCAATTTTGTCCAAGAAATATGACGTGCGTGGCATCCAACTTTTTAGTTACCTTGCGGTCCCCTGAGATTCCGGTTATTTCCAGTTAAAGACATTAAGCGCCAAATCGTCGCTACAGTACGCTAGTACTGAGTGAGCCATCTGGATAGGCGCCCCGCGCGGCGTTTCCTAATTTGTGATATGGCTTTATTTTTCCTAGACCGGCAGAATAACAAATTATATGCCCGTTATCGGATTATACTCGAGTTTGCAACGTCGTTAAAACATTTTTTATACTCCAAAATGTTTATCTGTTTAAACAGATCTAAAGCTCTGTTACTCAAAAACACAGGGCAATGTTAATTGACATTTCGTTAATTAATGTATGTACACATTATCATAAAATATTTGCAAACGTAATGATGAACTTTTTAAATAACGGTATTACTTTTATCTATATATCATTATGACATGATGCACTCCAATGCGTACCTTGAAAATGTATAGATCATAGAAACTTATGATGACGAGGTGCCATATATAGACGCTTTAGATCCACCTTTCAGAAATTATGTCAAACTCCGTCTCAAACTTTAAAGCTAGTGTTATTAACAATGAAAGAAAAATAATTTTCAAAAGTCGCCACACACGAGCGCAACCAACAAATTAGACGACTTATACTTATCCCCCGAGAGCAGGTAAGACCGTGCTAACAAAGCGAGCTAACTTTATTACACAGGAAGGAAGGTTTCCAGCGAAAACTAATTTTTAGTTTCAAATTCTTCGCAACAACGTAGGTAGCGGAGACGGAATTTTTATTAAATTTTCACGGGTGTTTGTCCAAAGGAATTTACAAAGTGAAATTTATTGTCCAACTTGGGGTGTTTCATTTTCCAATAATTTTGGGCGTTATTAAAACACTGTATACCACAAATCCGTGAAATGACTACCTACCTTCCTACTACGAATATTTTAAAGGATGGATAAAAAATTACTGCAAATATTTTTAGAGGTGAACCAGCCCATGAAACTGGACAACTTTCACAAAAAGCATAGACCTAAATATAAAAAAAATATTGGACTGCTCATACAAAATGTTCTACTAGACTAGCCGTCCGAGTTAATTTGTAGTTAATATTATGTTGTTATGATATGACCTATGTTCTTTTGGGGAAAAGTTGTGTAGTATCAATGGTTCACCCTTTAAAATTATTAACAGTTATTTTTTACATCTTAAATGATAACGAATTTATTCTAACTAGGTACTCTTGCTTCATTTATTAAACCATTGGTTTCGACGTTTCTGTAGACTCAAATACTTCTAGTTTTACAAAGTATTCGAAATGGGTTAAGTTGAATATTTTCTTTATCTTCTAAAGAGATTAACTTTATCAAAAACCCACATAGAGAAAGTGGCCTTTTGAACCAGTTGATAGTTGATAAGGGTTTCGTTGGTCCTAATCAGAGATAGTCGTAATGTCACCCTTGACCCTAGTCCTTTTGATACGAAGACATAAAATCTTATCAGTGCTGAACCGGCCTGCTGCGTGGCTTATCTACATGCCTAGAAGAACCTTAATGAGCGTTTCGTATTTATTCAGATAGTTTTAAAAAATCTATTGTAGGTACCTAATCTCAAACAATTTTGTAATACACCTAATCTAATGGATTTCTGCTCTAACGGAAAAAATATCGCATGTTATTTCATACAAAATAAATGAACGCGCGAGAAAAAATAGCGGTACACGAATAAAATTTGTGTGCTTACGGGGCCATAAACGTTCGAATAGGTACTTGTAAAATGTACTTGAGTAGGTATGAATGAACGTATCTACAGGGCTTTTGGTGCCAAGCTTGCCACCCGGAAAAGACCCACGTCACATTGTTACGCGGGTTTTCAAAATGCGACGTCTGAAAGGGACCAGTGTGCTGTCAGAGGTTTAGGCCACTATAGTATTATTCATGAAAGTTTTTTAAGAAATACTTAAATGTTCTACTTGCAATGTAAAAACATACAAAGGCATACATACCAACCAAGCCCTACATCTACATACTTGTTTGTGCAGATTTTCCTAAAGAATTACGATGGCATGGTACCCGCCTACTTGGTTCCCCTTGCCATAAATAATATGGGCACATTCACTGGTGACAAAAACGAGTATGCAAACTAAATCTGTAAGGAAAAATCGAACATACTTTCCTCGGAGTCTAGTCGTAGCGTAAGGAGGGAAAATAATGGCTACGATCGCTACGGCGTAGCATTGCAGTAACAGAAGTCTACGTTTTATTCAAAATCACTTTTATTGCATTTACAGCGCTACGTTATTTTCATTGATGAAAACTCTTGTAATTTTTACAATTAACTACTCTTCTCCTCTTTGATTTGATCAATTGACAGCAATGACGTTGCAAATCTCTATCTATAATAATATTTATTGAGTGACTCTTTAATAATAGATATTTTATAATATCTCACTCACCGTTGCAATGCAATTGCAAGTATGTACTTTTATAAAATATGGATAATATTATGTAAATGTACCGCATCGGTCTGCAGTTTACTTCACCTGCGATGAAGTACCAAGAAACCGATTTAGTTCAGAGTAAATTCCAAACGATATTGAATGTAGGATGAAGCACATAAATGCGATTCACTGCTCTATTTTATTGCTACTGAACCGAGATTATTCAGCATTTTCTATGTCGGGAATCACACATACCCTACGCTATTTTAGCGCTGCGTAACGCATGTGTCAGGAAAATGCGCATTTACATACTATTTTCAACTACAAACAAATTAGGTTTGTGTCAAATCTTTTGTTAAATGTGTGGAAATGGAAATAAGGTAGAAATACACGTTTTTCTAAACGCAAGCGTTACGTAGCTCTAAAATTACGCTGCAACGGACGTTAATAGATTCATACAGTAGATCTACTTTTGTCGTTTTAATTTATATTCAAAGCATGTCTTTAATTTATTTGATAGTTGATGAAAGATGTTTGTTTGGGAATAAATTACTTTGTCATCATAAATTAGTTTTGGGACGGGTTTGACGAATAGCTTTTAGGATTAATAACAAAATTAATAACCGCCTACCATTCCTCCCATTTATATTCGAATGGATGAAAATTATTTCATCAGAGATATTGAAAATAAATCGATGAAATATTCCGAAAGAAGTTGAATTTGCATACTTAATCTGCTTTGGAAGCTAGAAGCTAAGCTCGCAGAAAATCTAGCTAGAGATTATGCTAATTTTGGTAGCTTTTCTTGATCGGATTTCTTCTTGATATACTTTATTTTAATTTACCAACTGAAAGATATGTTAAATTGTTTAAACTCAAGTGCGCTATTTTAACTTTAATTATATATCTATCACACGGATTTTAGCACTTACATTTGGGTTCAATCGCGGTAGTAATGCTAATCCCAAATGTAAGTGCTAAAATCCGTGTGATATATTATTAAAATGAAAGATATGTTTTATATTGCCGTATTTCAACACATAGTACATCCTCAGACATAAATAAATTTACTCACCGTTACCTGAGAAGGTACTAAAACCTTTTTCAGGTCTACACCTATTACATTACGGGGCGTAAAGTCTATCCAATTTCTGAATCAGGGCCATCACGTAAGATTGGCATCACCATATACAAAACCGACTCGTCAGGGACCGGTTTCGCGTACGTTGCTGGTTTTTTTGGGTTCTCAATACAATAAACTCCAGGTAGCCAGCAATGTACGTCAAAGTGTCCTATTAGCAGGATCCTGTAATAAAGCTTCTGGGGTTCTGAATACGCAGCAGCTAATTTGCAATTCCCTGTTTATTTGCGAGGAAAGAAATGCTTTTGTCTTTTTCCTTTTCGATTAAATGTAGGAAAAGAAATCGAGATAACAGAAAAACAATAGGGAAGATGGAAAATTACGGGTGTTTTCACTTTCCTTAATCATTTTAAATGTAAGTAGATATTTAGGTTGAATCTTACTTACTTCTAAATAAATATAATAATATTTTGTAGAGGATGGTTCGTAATTATGCTTGCTAATAGCAGTAATATGCGGGCTGTAGCTAACAGATGGGCAATGCCATCATCATTAGTATGAATGGCTTGCCTACTTGGATACTTATACGTAAGTATAAGTATTTTCTTATCTTATTTTATCATCTGCGTAATATTTTTATTTTGAACCTAAGACGTATTTTTCTTTTTAAATTTACTGGTCCATGATAAGTTTTAATTTACTTGCCGCATCTGTATCCTTGCCGGATTAACCGCAAAGTAAGCAATTCTTTTTCTTAGGGCATCACATCTTAGGGGGCACCAAAAGAAGCACCAGGGCCCCACGACCGATAAGTGCCCCTATTTGTAGTAACTGTGTCTGTGGTAATATTTAATGGTAAAATATCAACTCGCATTTCTTGACATTTGCTTTTTATACGGACAGGGGGGCTATAAGCGTATATTTCTTAGGACACTAAGCAGTCTTAATCCGCCTCTGTATCTGTTCAACGAATAAGTAAGTTTGCTGAAGGAAATGGTGTCGTTTAGAAGTTGTTTTATGTGTTCGGTCGTTACGTTAGAGGTTGAGTAACTTTAGCCAATGCGCTGATTGGGCAGTTGATCTCAGAGATCTCAAACTTTCAACATGTCGGTAGGTAATAAATAATAATATTCTGCCACTACCAGCCGCTGGAATAGGTAAGTACTTAAGTTAAAACACGAGTCCTAAAATCCTAATTAATTTCCTAATTAGAGTCTAAAAGCAAGTCCGTCGAAAGAAATGGAGTCGTCCATTCAATGATTACGAATATTTTTAGCAATTGAGCTAATTGTAGTATATTGTAGAGCAGCGCGACCTCCGGCTTTCGTATTGAAATTCCAAGATTGTATAGAGACAGATGGTTACATATATTTTATAAATAATATTAAAGTTATTGACTACATTACATACCCATAGATGGCAGCAGCGCCCGCAATGGCTCCCCCGCACTGCGCGGCGACGTACAGCGCGAAACGCAGCGGTGATACGCGTCTGGATAACATTTGTTTTCCAAAATAATAGTAAAGTTATTGACTACATTACATACCCATAGATGGCAGCAGCGCCCGCAATGGCTCCCCCGCACTGCGCCGCGACGTACAGCGCGAAACGCAGCGGTGATACGCGCCTGCGCACGCATAGAGCTGCGGATACGGCTGGGTTTACGTGTGCACCTGTGGACAAAAAATATCATATCATAAATCAAAATAAATAAAAAGGTATAACAAGCCGACAGGAAGTCAAGGTCCTCATGAAACTGTACATATGGGTCGAACATGAAAAGAAAATTTTGGGCCTCCCATACAAAATAGCCGATCAGCTGATTGATTTAAAAGATCCATTTTTTTTAATAATGTATTCCATTTTCCATAAGGAAAGTTGTTCTGTTTCATGAGTACCTTGACCACGTTGTTATACTCTTTTTGTTACTCCCGGTATAGCTAGGTATCTCTACTGAGGGCAGATTAGAATTCTAACCCAATACCGTAGATTTTTGCACAGCTCTACCAACTGGACTGAGCTGCTTGATCGTAGATAGGTGCTGGGCTAGACAGCCGGCCTCAGCCAGAATCAAGTTTATTTTCAGGAGAATTAATTATTATCGTCCCCTAAAAGTCGTATGGACGTAACTTGAAAAACTTGATTTTACAGGACAAGCGATTGAAAGTTGGCGAAAAGTTTAAAATTGTGTCATAAATTTGTGTTTACATTTACGATCATAATTTTTTTTATGTGAATGCGTCAAATGGCTAAAATTAAGAACATACATATAAATTTCGAAAAAAGTTACAGGTTTTTTAATAAAAATCGACTTACGTCTATATGCAAAAAAAAAAATTCAAAGCCATTGAAGTTACACCTGCTTAAATCAATAGTTACGGAAGTTCGTTTTGAAATCTTTTGCAATGTTTTTGTTGGCTTAAGCTATGAAAATATATTCGGATCAGAAAAACAGTTCTACCAGAAATGAGATAGACTTCATTTTGACTTCATTATGGCCTCAGAAATGAGATAGACTTCATTATGGCATTATGGCCTCAGGGTTAAAACCGGAAGCGATCACCGAATGATCAGAGGCACGTTGAACATAAACGTCAAACTAGAACGGTCTCGCCTAGTGAAGTCTACGTTCCGACCATCTGCGACCCATATTCAAAACCCGGAATGCTTCCAACTGGAACTTACAAATCGCTTTGCTTGCCTAGATTGCGATACCGTGGACGGTATCAATAACAGTTTGGTGGAAACTGTCCACACAGTCGGCTCCAAGTTCTTTAAGCCCTGTCGTAAAAATAGACCTCAAAAACTAACCGATCGAACTCTGAACCTCATGGCTGAAAGGCGTTCTATGACGCTGCAATCCTCTGACGACACGGAGTCATATCGGCGGCTCAACAGACAGATATGCCAGTCCCTGCGGAGCGATATTCAAAACTTTGATACTAAAAATATTAAAGAAACGATTGAGCAAACCAAGGGCATCAAAGTTTTCGCCAGGGACCATTCTATTGGGCAGAGCCAGCTGACAAAGCTGAAGACGGAGGACGGCAGGGTAGCGTCAACGAGGCCAGAGGTACTGAGGGAGATCGAACAGTTCTATGGTTAGCTGTACAATTTGCCACTATGCTATAGCGTTTGTGGACTATGAGAAGGCCTTTGATTCTATCGAGACGTGGGCAGTACTGCAGGCTCTACAGCGGTGCCACATTGACTACAGGTATATCGAAGTGTTGAAGTGTTTATACTGGGTTATTTTTTAGTCAGTGCGCAAACTTTGCAGGGTATTTCTACTCGTGATTCTGAACAACTTTTACTATGGGACCACTTGCGAATTCGCAAAAAAAAATTTGGATGTTCCATAGAAAATTTCATACCTACTCGGCAAAAATGTATGGAACAACCAAAAATTTTTTTTAGATTTCGCCGGTAGCCCCATAATAAAAGTTGTTCAGAATCAATAGTAGAAACATCGTGCAAAGTTTGCGCACTGACTAAAAAATAACCCTATATAGAAACGCCACAATGTCAGTTCGAATACAAGATCAGTCCACGGCGGCTATTCCATTGCAGAGGGGTGTAAGACAAGGAGAAGTATTATCTCCGAAGCTCTTCACCAATGCGATGGAAGATGCCTTTAAGCTCCTGGAATGGGAAGAACTTGGCATCAATATCAATGGCGAATACATCACTCACCTTCGGTTTGCTGACGATATCGTGGTCATGGCAAAGTCATTCGAAGACCTCAGCAAAATGCTACAGAACCTCAATCGGGTTTCCCAACAAGTGGGACTCAAGATGAATATGGACAAGACGAAAGTCATGGCCGACTGTCATGTAGCGCCCACCCTAATATCATTAGGGAACTCGATACTCGAAATGGTGGACAAATACGTCTATTTAGGACAAACATTCCAACTAGGAAGATCTAACTTTGAGAAGGAGGTCACTCGGCGAATCCAGCTCGGCTGAGCAGCATTCGGGAATTTACGCAGCGTCTTCACGTCCAAAATTCCTCAGTGTCTCAAGACGAAAGTGTTTGAACAGTGTGTCATGCCAGTGATGACCTACGGTGCCGAGACGTGGTCTCTAACTGTCGGCCTCCTAAATAGACTAGGAGTCACTCAGCGAGCTATGGAGAAAGCTATGCTCGGTGTTTCCCTACGTGATCGGATTAGAAACGAGGAGATCCGTAGACAAACCAAGGTAACCGACGTAGCTAAAAAAGTCAGTAAGCTAAAGTGGCAATGGGCAGGCCACGTTGCTCGAAGAACTGATAATCGGTGGAGCAGGAGAGTTCTCAAGTGGAGACCACGTACCAGCAGACACAGCGTAGGATGCCCCCCGCGAGATGGACAGACGATCTGTTCAAGTCCGCGGGGAAATGCTGGATGCAGGCCGCTTCTAATCGGACAAGGTGGAAATATTTAGGGGAGGCCTATGTTCAGCAGTGGACGTCCTATGGCTGATTATGATGATGATGATGATTTTCTCATACAGACGTATCTTAGGACACCTCTAAAAATTAAATTTAAAAAATTGCGACGTAAAGAGGTAAGTTAACTTACATCCCTATGTTATAAAGCAATATGATGTAAAATAAGTTACGACTTACCTTATTTTGGAAACTAAGGTACTTAGAGATACACCCATAAGCGTGAAAAAAACTACAAAAAATTCTGAATCTTTTAGTGTATATAACTCATTTACGTAAAAAATCAAGTTACGTCCTTACGTTTTGAAGGGGACGTTATATTTTTAAGAGGATTCACTAGCATGTTATATGGCGTTTGCTGCAGATCCTATAATTAAAATAATCTTTCAACAATCGTTCAAGCTGTTCTTCAACCATTTTTTGGCCGCTGCGAGGAGACAATACTACTTGGACATACCTGTACCTCCCCGACCGACAATCAACCTAATCTTATAGACATCGTAATCGTGAGGTAATCTGATTAAGTGGCGAGTAAATTGCGTACCCGTGTTTACTCCGCGCAGTCGACTATTGTACGTAACTACAACTAAATCACGGTGGGCGCTACTGAACACAGCTTAATGGAAGAGCCGACTGCAGAAATGCCTATCTCATCAGGTACCACAATAGGCTAACTTGAGAACGTTAACTGGCACGTAAAAAAATCGAAAGACGTGGTCTGCCAGAGCCAATCCTGCCAAAAGATGAAAATAATCGATATCTTTTGATAATTTTTCATTTGTAAAGTTTATGTCTAAAAGTACCCGAATCAAAGTGCTGGCATCAGTTTACCATTGGTAAATAATGTAAAAAAAAACTGTAAAAATGAAAAATTATCAAAAGATATCGATTATTTTCATCTTTCGGCGGGATTGGCTCCGGCAGACCTACGTTTTTCGATTGATTTATGTTGCGGCACAACCTCTTTAGTGATTTTATAATTTTTCTACTGATATGAAATCAGAGTGTCATGTGCTTATGTCAGTCGTCAATAAAATTTGGTCAAGAGATGAATATCGCATTTTTCATCAATTTCCTCTAAAATCCTAATTTAGAACCAAAACATGGTCCTTCGAGCCGGATCTGAATAAAGGTACCAGGGACCAGGAGTAATACATGGATCGTGGGATTCTGTTGCGGCTTCAGATGGAAATTCGCCGTACAAGGAAATTGGTGCTTCATTGATGCTGCGATCATCTACTTATCCTGGTGTTGAGCAATATAATTATTACTAAAACATAAATTCCAACACTCTAAGGTAGTATTGGTAAAATAAATTCAAATTAACTACTCATGTTCTACAGGTTTGCTTGTATTAGTTAATTATTTAAGGATTTTGTTTTGCCAACTTATATTTTCTTACTATCTGTTATTATTAGGTGTTAGGATTTTATTGCTCAGTTTGTTCTGTATAACTTCCCAGGCTTAATAACCGTTGACCAAAGATGACCGAAGGTGATACTATGGAGACTCTGAAAAGAAGGAGAGCCAACTATAAAGGGCAAGTGACATCGTTTAACAAATTTATCGAGCGCATCGCTGCTTCGACGTCGCCGTTGTCTCCAGTTGAGGTAGGCGAGTTGCAATTACGCATTAACACGTTCGAAAGTTTATTGTCTAAATATGACGACGTACAGACAGAGATTGAATGCGCGGCTGATGATGTAGAAGCGCAGTCGAATGAACGCGAAGAATTTGAGAATTCGTATTACAAAGCGCTAGCCGTCGCAAACAATCTTTTGACTGAGTTTGATAAACTTTTGAAATTAGACTTCAAGTCAGTTGCTGGTAGCGAACGCGGAAATAAACAGAACCTGGTTAAGTTACCTACCATTCAACTGCCTAAATTTAACGGGTCCTATGAAAACTGGCTTCATTTCAGAGACACATTCTCCAGTCTCATCGATTCGGTTGACAACATTGACGATATCAATAAATTTCATTATTTACGAGCATCTTTGGAGGGCTCAGCTGCTGTGGTAGTTCAATCCATTGAGTTTTCAGCTAAAAATTATAGCGTCGCTTGGAAACTTCTCAAAGAACGGTATGACAACAAAAGGTTGCTGACCAATAACCACGTTTCAGCTCTTTTCAATATAGAGCCGATTACTAGGGAATCTTCTCTTTCAATCAAGCGTCTCATTGATAACTTGAATAAAAATCTCAGCGCTTTAGAGTCTTTAGGAGAACCTGTAAAATCGTGGGACACGCTTCTTATTTACATTGTAGTTCAAAAGCTAGATTCTAAGACGTTTCGTGAATGGGAAGGTTATAAAGGTCGCCAGAGCAACACTGAGTCGATTACGCTTGACAAGTTCATTTCGTTCTTACGAAGCCACTCGGATTTACTCGAGACTTTAGAGTTTTCGCGTAACCCTCCACAGAGTCAATCAATTTCTGCTCCTAAAGGTAGTAATCCTAAAATTAAGACAATGGTTTCAGTGCAAAAGACTGATACTCATGACACGTGCCCAAAGTGCAACGGTGCGCACCCCTTGGCTAAATGCTCTCAGTTTCTCGCCTTAACTAATGAAGCACGCCTTAAGTTGTTGCCTCAGTTAAAAATTTGCTTCAACTGCTTCAGTGGGAAACATTTTGCTAACCGTTGTATGAAACCAGGGTGCAAGTTATGTAAACGTAAACATAATGTGCTCGTTCACGTAGCAGATTATAAATATACTCCCGGTACTTCAAACGACGACAGCTCCACTTCGCGTTCTGATAACGAGACCAAATCTGGGACCGCACCTCATAATGCAGCCCCCTCAAACCCTGATGTTGTGTTCTCGGCGAGCGCTACCTCATCGGCTCATGGTGGATGCCGTCAAGTTCTGTTGTCAACAGCCTTAGTTAAATTATACGATAATGAACATCGTGAGCATCTAGCTCGCGCGCTGTTAGACAATGGAAGTACTGGCTGTCTTTTGACAGAAGGGATGTTAAGTAAATTGAATTTGCCGACTAAAAAAGTTAATAAAACTGTTCTCGGCGTCAATGGTGTTCTTTCCCATGTTAAAAAAGAATGCAATGTTAAATTAAAGTCTCTAAATGAAGACTATTCTACTGTCTTGCAGTGTAGTGTTTTGCCTACAGTCACCGATGACGTGCCTTGCCGTCCTTTAGACATCTCTAATTTGCACATTCCCTCGGTTGTGTGCTTAGCTGATCCAGACTTTCATACTCCTGGCTCAGTTGATTTAGTTATAAGTGCAGAGATGTTCTGGAGCATGCTTGGTTCGCATAAAATTGGGCTCGGTGAAGGCAACCCTGTTTTAAGGGACACCCAATTGGGGTGGTTAGTTACTGGCTCACTACCTTACGATGATAACGAAGACTATCCAGTGCGATGCAACTTTACCAAGGTTGACATCGTTCAAAACCTACTTCCGCGTTTTTGGCAGCTTGAAGAAGTTAGCCCTCAATTTTCAGAATATTCCACGGAAGAAAGGTTATGTGAGGAACATTTCGTGAAGCATACTACTCGTCAGGAAGATGGGAAGTTCTGCGTAAGAATCCCATTAAAGGAAAGTCCAACTGTTTTAGGTGATTCATTAGCTAGAGCAAAACGATGTTTGTTTTCTCTAGAACGCAGACTAAAGCTTCAACCAAAATTACTCGAAATGTACCGCGCGTTCATGAAAGAATATGAAGATTTAGGCCACATGTCAGAATGTCACGATCCTGAGGCTAAAAGTAACGCCTATTACGCACCTCATTTTGGCATCCTCCGTGAAAGTAGCACTACAACCAAATTGAGATCTGTCTTCAATCATAGCAGCCTTACCACATCAGGTGTGTCAAATAACCAAATTCAAATGGTTGGACCTGTTGTGCAAGACAGTCTCTTGTCAATTCTTTTGCGCTTCAGGATGCACAAATATGTACTCTCAGCTGATGTGGAGAAAATGTACAGGTGTATTATGGTGCACAAAGATGATCGGCATTTACAAAGAATACTCTGGCGTGATGATCCTAGTAAGGACATTAAGGTGTACGAGTTAAACACCGTCACATATGGCACTGCTAGTGCACCCTTTCTAGCCACTAGATGCTTAAAACAAATAGGCCTCGAATGTAAAGAAAAGAAGATCTCTGACGTCATTATTCATGATTTCTACGTCGATGATCTGCTCACGTCAATTGACGATTTTTCGAGTGCTTTAGAGATTCGTGACAAAGTGTCCGCTGAGCTCGCTTCAGCGAAAATGAACTTAAGGAAATGGAAGTCAAACGATCCACGACTCGTATCGGGTCTAGACGATTCAGTGGTCAACTTAGACATCGGAAACGATTTGCCTTGCAAAACATTAGGTCTTCTGTGGAATGCCAAAGAAGATGAGCTGATGTTTCCAATAAAGGGTCCTTTGTCTAATGAAAATACAAAACGTAGCATACTTTCCACGATATCTCAGGTGTTCGACCCTCTAGGCTTGTTGTCACCTTGCATCATAAGTCTTAAAATGATTCTGCAAAAGCTATGGCTAGAGAAACTTGAATGGGATGATCAACTGCCATCTCAAATCAGTCACGAATGGGCTACGATTATTAAGAATTTACCCGTTTTAAACGAGGTCCGTATGCCCAGATGTGTGACTTGTGATTGTCATAAAAAATTAGATATTCATATCTTTGTTGACGCTTCTGAACGTGCCTATGGGTCTTGCGTTTACGTGCGTAGTATCAACGACATAGGCGAGGTCTCAGTGAAATTATTGATAGCCAAGAGTCGAGTAGCGCCGTTGAAGCCTACAACGATACCGAGGCTTGAGCTTTGCGCCGCCCTAGTTGGTACTCGCCTTTATGAAAAGGTCATCAGCTTTCTTCGCACACCCATCGATAAAATAACGTTTTGGAGCGACTCTATGATTGTTTTAGCATGGCTGAAAATGCTGCCCAATAAGTTGCAGCCTTTCGTGCGCAATCGCGTAGCAGAAATTTTGGACAAGGCAGGTAATTGTGTTTGGCGTCATGTGCCGACTGCAGACAATCCTGCTGATCTGATTTCTCGCGGTGTTGATCCACGTGCCTTAAAAGACCTTGAATTATGGTGGACAGGTCCATCTTTTTTACAACAAGATGAGTCTCAATGGCCGTCAATGCCCGGTACAGTTTCATCAGTGCCTGAAGTCAAACCTGAAGTTTCTTTGCTCGCGTGCGACGTTAAATCTAATGAATTTAAAGGAATTATAGAATTTAATCGGTTTTCTAGTTATTTGAGGTTGATACGTGCCATTGCGTATATGATGCGCTTTATTAAGTTATGTCGGAGGCACTCACCTTCAACTCCCTACATCAGTAGCGATGAGCTGAAAGATTCTCTTAATTTTATTATTCGTACCAGTCAACGCGAATCCTTTCCTGAATATGATATGTTGTTAAATAAGCAACCTTTACCAAAAAAGAGTTCATTGCTAAAGTTTAATGTGTTTTTGGATAAGGACTTAAACATGCGCGTTGGTGGACGATTAGAGAACAGTAATTTCAGCTATGATAAGAAACACCCTATTTTAATACAGTCCACTCATCGATTTACGAAACTATTATTCAGTTATCAACACATAAAGCTTATGCACGCCGGTCCTCAATTATTGTTAGCTGCAATAAGAGAAACTTATTGGCCGATCGGTGGTCGCAATTTAGCGAAAAACACTTACCATCAATGTCACCGTTGCCGCCGTTTTAAGGGTCAGGTTGTTGCTCCACTCATGGGTAACTTACCACAGCAGCGACTCAAATCAGATGGTTTCGTCTTCGAGAGCGTTGGCATTGACTACGCAGGTCCACTCCTGTCAGCTAGTCGTCAGGGTCGCGGATGTAAACTGGTTAAAGTTTATGTAGCCGTTTTCATTTGCTTCACCACCAAGTCAATACACCTTGAATTGGTTGGTGATTTGACAAGCCACTGTTTTATGCTTGCGCTACGTCGTTTTATCTCTAGAAGAGGAAAGCCAATTGACATTTTTAGCGACAACGGCACTTCGTTCGTAGGCGCGTATAATGAGCTGTCTAAATTTTTAAAGACGAATTGCAACTCGCTTTCTGAGGCTGCAGCCAACGAACAAGTTAATTTTCATTTCATCCCGGCTTATTCTCCACACTTTGGTGGTCTTTGGGAAGCGGGCGTTAAGAGCGTCAAGCACCATCTTGTAAGAGTGTTGGGAAATAGTAATTTAACTTATGAAGAGCTCAACACCACATTGACGGAAATAGAAGCAATCCTGAATTCGAGACCGCTCACTCCGCTTACAAGTGATCCAGAAGATATGAACCCGTTAACTCCTGGACATTTCTTGATCGGTCGTCCATTGACCAGTCTACCTACTGCCAATGTAATGGACAAACCAATGAATGCTTTAACCCGTTATGAAAAGATGGAGCGTTACCGTCAAGAGTTCTGGACTCGCTGGCGTACGGAGTACATTCATCAACTCCAAGAACGGAAAAAGTGGAGGACTAATAACGATAACCCACTGAAAATAGACGCACTAGTCCTTATTAAGGAGGACAACGTCTCTCCTCTAAGGTGGAAACTTGGAAGGATCGTTGCCGTCCACCCTGGTGCTGATGGGATCTGTAGGGTGGCGGACATCAAGACTTCGAATGGGATTATACGAAGATCATTTAGCAAGATCTGCCAATTGCCGTGATCTGTTGGCAGCATCAGCTCCCAACGCGGGGGGGCATGTTGCGGCACAACCTCTTTAGTGATTTTATAATTTTTCTACTGATATGAAATCAGAGTGTCATGTGCTTATGTCAGTCGTCAATAAAATTTGGTCAAGAGATGAATATCGCATTTTTCATCAATTTCCTCTAAAATCCTAATTTAGAACCAAAACAGTTGATCTTCTAAAGTTAGCCTATTGTGGTACCTGATGAGATAGGCATTTCTGCAGTCGGGTCTCCCACTAGCTTGACATGTTTGTTATCAACACGTCGCATCCTATTCAGAGTTGAATTACAACGCCGTCACGATACACGACACATAGAATGGATAATAAACGCCGGAGTAGATGGGAAAACATTGAAGAAAGAATATAAGTGTACGAATGATGTACCTAAATGACGTAGAGAAAATGTCTACATCGCGTCGCTCTATGTCATGGAATTTAATGTTGTTTGAATATGTCATCAAAGATATTTTGCGCGAGTTTTCATACCTGTCCCATACACATCTACGCGTATATGGGGTGAAATTTTACTAGTGACCGATAGCGAAAACTCAGAACCGGCTGGTGATAAGGAACAACTTTCCCCAAGGAACATAGGCCGGAATACGAAAAAAAATTTTAGGCCTCCCATACAAAATTGCCGATCAGCCGATTTGAGTTACTATGGGAGGTCAAAAAATTTTTTTCGTATTTCGACCTATGTTCCTTGGGGAAAGTTGTTCCTTATCATCTGCCGGTTCTGAGTTTTCGCTATCGGTCACTAGTAAAATTTCACCCTATATAGGTACACATACATATCTACGTGTCAGGTAGGTAGGTGCACATTTAAACAATACACACCTTTCCGACTTATTATACCTATGGGCTGGCTCAAGGTATTTCATTAGGGTAGGTATTTATTAGAACTAGTTACCTCAGATTTTAATATTACAATAAAAAGAAAATTGTGCCTTTCATTAGGTACTATGACGCTAAGCTTTTTACCATTGTTGCCAAATAAATACTTAACTATCATAAAATTCATCCAATCGATTAACTTTAAATAAACCCGGAGCTTGCAAATCGTGGTATTGCCGAAATAAACCGGACCCGGTCAACGTTGGCTGCTAAATTTGCTCGTGAATGTCGTATCGATCAAATTATTTAAGTCAGTGTATTTTAAGCAGCTTTAGCAGAACAGTAAAAGCTGGATAAAGAGAACATTAAGTTACCAAGAGAAATTAACTTGATAAATAAATAAAATGAGATGTTGCTAGGTATATTTAGTCGTGAATGTCGTATCAGTCAGATTATTTAAGTCGGAGTATTTTAAGCACAGCAGTACTTAAAAGCTGGATTACCCACAGGAATGAACTTGTTAAATAAATAAAATTAAAAAACTCGTTCGCTAAAATAAAACAAGATGATGCTCTAAATAATCGTGAATTTTGGATCTATCAAATTATGTCAGTGTATTTCAAGCAGCTTTAACAAAACAGTGAAAGATGTTAAAAGAGGAAATACTTGTTCACTAAAAGAAAATGAGATGATCAGAAAGAATAACTTAGGTACTCATCAAATCTTATTGGGAATGTTATGTAATTTGTTGCTCTATGAAGTAGAATAAATGACATTTACCCGACTATCTCAGAAGGGATATGTTTTCTTTATTGTGTTATCATATCATATCAGCTCAACAACAGGAGGTACCTATAGCTAGAAGTGGTTAGTCATAATAAACTTTATATATCAGTGCCTACTTATACGTTGCGTGAGCCCTTACTCTCTCAAAAAACTACTTAATTTCCTTGAGGGCGAAATTTTACTTAAAGTTTTAATTTGGTCTTTATACCTCGGCTAGAAAATAATTATGGAAGTTTTAGACTGTCAGCAACTAAATCATGCAACATAGTTTTTATTCAGCTTGTAGGCAACGATCACAAAAAAAAAAAATTTGAAAAAATATATTGCTCGTGTTGAATAACGTTGAGAGACTGTACCTACTTACAAATAAAAATAAAAATCCTCCTACTTTTTTCCATTTTCTTGACATTTATTTCACCTTCTTCCTATTTCGTACACCGCACGCGTCATGCCCAAAAAATCTATTAGTATTCCTAATGTCGCTGTACCCACGGAACCCTTTAATCCTCTCATACGTCTCCCACTTTTCCAGAGCCGTACTTAGTGGGGGCGGTAATTAATTTGGTTTATCCGACCGTTTCATTCCGGAGGTGCAAAGGGATATGAGCAATATTCCATCCGCTTTTATAACAGGTTTTCTTTCATAAGATTTATTGAAATGTAAGTAATCTTTATCCATATTGAATGGTGGAAGGTTTCTTTTAATAATTAGAAACACGCTGTGCACGTGAGCTTACTGCCAAATCAGCTACAATAGCCACCTACGGGCGCATAAGCCCCGTCTTGATTAGGAGTAGAGGTGGTCGCCATGGCCGAAATCGGTCGGAGAGATCATCATCATCAATTTATTTAGATAGATTTAATTAGATGAATAGGATTCATAATTACTTGTTTTCTTTAGCGAATATAGCAAGATTACTTACTTACTCAATCTGCAGTGCATCTCAAATTACCATCTGAAATTAACTTCTTCTGGTTCTTCACACAGTTACTTAAAAAATTGTTTATTTTGATCGAAAAATAATAATTGTGGTGCTATGCTGATTGCACAAAAGAATTGGTACTAAATGGATCAAGCACGTTTGGTTCGCTTGTCAGCGGTCGGATTTCATTCTCGGGCGCTGAAAGCTAACCTCTGCGCTGCGCTGCGCCCCTTCCTGCATCCGGCTCTGTGCATTCCCGTCACGAAGAGCACTCGGCGGAATACTAAACTATGGCAATATCATCCCTGCTTTACTTGCTTTGCTATTCCACTCGCAGCCTAGCGTTGCTTGATTTTCTAAGCGTATAATTCTGGTTTTCCTCAAGCGTTATGTTAGAAAAATAACAACATAAATCTTAGTAAGTACCTAACAATGGTCTTACTTTCTGGTCTTGAAACTAAACAGCTCTATAAAAAATAATAATTATTGGATAAGAAAATTCGTCTCATCGTTACAAAGATTGGTCAGACGGTCAGGCACATTTTGCGGGCTCTTCTTCGGAAAAGTCCCATGGTGTAATAGTTTAGGAAAAAGCAGGAGTTTAAACACATGGTTATCTTATTATCATCATTTTGATCATCATTGTCATGGCCAGAAAATGTCAAAAAATCTGAGTGAAAGCCATAAAATACTGAAAAATAAAAAATAAAAATCTTTTTTTCTCTATTTTATGGCTATTGCTGTCAAAGTTTTCCATCGGCTTTTGCCAGTGCAGTGATAGAGTCTGGCTAGCGAGTCTTTGGACGTCAAATAATTCAAATATTTCAAATGGCAACATGTTAACACTGAAAAACTACAATAAAACAATTTTGATACTTACTATTTTTTTGTTTTCTGCTCTTTAGTTTGTGTTTACCTTGCCTACCGGTATGTATGTATGATGTATCTACCGGGAGTAACAGAAAGGGTATATCAAGCCGAAAGGAGGTCAAGGTACTCATGAAACTTTACAACTTTCCCCATGAAACATGGGTCGATATATGAAAAAAAAGAAAAAAAGAGGTCCAAATTTTTTTTTCATATTTCGTCTCATGTTCCATGGGGAAAGTTGTTCAGTTTCATGAGTACCTTGACCTCCTTTCGGCTTGTTATACCCTTTCTGTTACTCCCGGTAGATACATCATACATACATACCGGTAGGCAAGGTAAACACAAACTAAAGAGCAGAAAACAAAAAAATAGTAAGTATCAAAATTGTTTTATTGTACTTTTTCAGTGTTAACATGTGAAAGATTTTTAAAATTGGCGCCATTTCCGTGTCCAAAGACTCGCTGGCCAGACTCTATGTAAAAACATACCAACCTTTTTATTTTGTACAGATAATAAAGGAGACTTTAATAATATCCTTTTTTTGTTTGATTGTTCGTAATTTTGAGGTGGTCCTTTATTATTTAGTTAAGTTGGGTAAGCGTTAGTAGGTAACCTGCCTGTGTCATATGTGCGGAATGTGGCTTATTCGAGTTTAACGATATATTCAAATTGAGCACGAGAGTGCCATTAAACTTTATAAATTTAACTCCGAACTGCCAAGTATTTTCAGGACTATAAAACTACGGGACAATCCGGGACATAAATTAAATTTTTGAGTAATTTTATCTCGTAACTACGAGCGAACGTTCATTTTACGAGATAATAAAAATACGGGAAAAGTACGGGGCATAAAGTGCTCTTGGCGTGTGAAAGCAAAGAGACCAAGTCTGTATCCCGAGTCATTGAAAAATGTCTCTCTATTTAATGAACGTCATTATGCTTAGCTCGCATAATGAAAAGAGCATGGCCGACACAGGAAGCGCGTTAAAGGCTTCCTTAAATAATAATAGGGAGATATTCTTATGGGAACGGGAGTGGTTGTTTCTTTATTTTTAGCCAACGAAGCTTAGTTATCATAGTAATGACAATTTAATTCAGAAGTAAGAAGTAAAGCAATACCTTTCCATTGCTTTTCTAATATATCTAAGTAGGAAAACTTGCAATTTTTTTCCACCGCAGGCAGGATTTGACCTGTGACCTTTGGCATCTGTACTGCCGACGCCACTACCAAGTGAACAAGATATACTTGCTTAATTCGCAGGCTCGATTAGAACCGCGGTAGTCCAGTTGATAGTGGCGTCGGCAGTACAGATGCCGAAGGTCGCAGGTTCAAATCCTGCCTGAGGCGGAAAAATTTTGCAAGTTTTCCAAAAATTGTATACCTAACACGAGAAGTGTTTTAAAAGGTATTCAATATCTAAGTAGATATAAAATCTAGGTAGGTACACGTTTTTAAATGAACTAGGCACATATGTTTCTTTTTTGTTTTATAGTTAAATTAGAATGCTTATTTTAGAGTCTGAATTCAGATTGAATCCATGCACAAACACTGTTGTGTACTATCAACCTATATCGAGTCGAGTATAAATCAGTCAGATGAACCGCTCTCACGGACAGCAAACACAATTGAAAACCCCAAATTGTATCACAAAGAGGGAAAATTGAATGTTTAAGTTAATAGGGTAGGGATAAACCATTAAATTGGCTGGGCTTTAAATCTCAGCAAAATGTAAAAGTTTTATGAAAAGAATCTTGTCTATGTTTACTTACTTGTGTGCATAATAAAAATAGTAATAAAACCATAGAGAACTACCACCTACGGGAATGCTTAACACACGTAGCGAATACTGAATTATATTCTGAAACACGAACGAAATAATTCTAAATTATGAATCAACACTGCGAAAGAAATTATTAATGCACCAGATGAAATTTAGACCGCATTAGCTAGATCGCAGCTGACCCCAATGCACCTCGCGTCCTGACCACCCATTAGTACAAATTAGGGCGCCTGCGGGACATTTTAAATTTGTCCCGTAAATTGCCCTAAGTCGAGAATTAGGCCTCGATTGTGTCGGAAGAGGCGAGCGGGCGAGATAGTGACATTATTATGATATAATATCAAATTTAAAATGTATTGTCCGTGGCATCGCTCTCATAAACTTATAACGAGGGGAGAAAAGGGTGAAGGGTAGGACACACGTGTTATAATTCGATTTAATAGCGCATGACACTTATTTTTATGACCACAGAACAGACCCATTGTAAAATAAACTCAGCTTAACCAACCATATTATTCCCGTACTTTCTTTTTCCTTTTTCCGTGTCACCGCGCAGGTTTATTAGATCATCTCCCGTAAGCTATTTCTGCAGGCAAAAGGTTAAACGTGTCAAGGTTAATTGGTTTCATTGACCGGTAGCTGCTTCGCACGGGACATGCGAGATCTCTCTCTAGAAGCTGAGTTTGCTTCTTCTCTGACATATTTTGAAGAAAATATTTTTAACCCTGTGTGAGAAAAGGCTCGTCTGTTATCTAAGTAAATAAAATAAATGTTCGTTAAATAAAAACGATGTGCAAATGATGTGAGCTATACATATAGTTTCCTACTAAAAATCTGTACTATGTAATTATAGCATAACAATTCAAATGCTTGATTGTATATATTTAAGTTATTCATTATCTGACAAACTGACAACCTCGTATGCCATTTTACCTACACTGAGGCTACACCACAATAGACATATCTACAACTTTGTGTGCCCTGAAAACTGTTTCAAACTTTCACAAGCAAAATCACGAACATAAGGCGACCTCGTTCAAACCACATTTCACTATCTCGACAAACAGAAAGCCACTTGTTAAATTGAAAAACGCCTCTCGGCTCGAAACCGCAGCCCCTTGATAAAAAACGCGCATAATTGTGAACATCTGCACTATGTGAGCGTCCCGCTGTATCAGCTACATGGGAATAAATTACACCATAGCACTTATACGTTAAAAATAAGTTCGTATCCTTGTGCTGCGTTATACATGACTATGTTTTGCCAAAGTCTATGACACAAACATTAAACAAAAGCAGTCATGGATGTCTAACGATAACGAAAGCCGCAGGATGAGAATAGGACCTGTAGAAGAATAAATTACACTATAATGGCGATGGCAGGGTCGGGTGTAATTGGCCAGTTGGGATAGAGTTAGGCCGAGATCTTACACCTTGCGGTAAAAAAAACAACGCAGGTAGTACACGTGCTAGGGTATTTTAATGAGGTAATAATGATTTTGTTCGGTTTATAGAATAGAGGATAAGAAGTAAAGGAATGTTGCAACCGTTAGAAAACAAAAAACAATGAAGTTTCTATCTTAAAACTGTTTTCGAAACAAAGAGCCATAGCCGTATATACCTATCATTAGGTAGCCTGTAAGATATGGCCACCTTTGTGCATATTTTTTTACATAATTTTCTGTATGACGTCGGATGACCCGATGTCTCCAACAGACAGTCTCAAATTCTGAGAGATTGAAAAAGTTTTGCCGCATTGTTTGGGAATATGTTACGGATACCAAATATAAAAAATTGTCGGGTGAGCAAAGTTGCGGGTCATATTTTATTGAAATGAATTCCTAAAGTGGGTCATGGGAAAAGCCCCGAATGTTAGGAACGTTTGGTGAAATTATTTATGGTGGTAAGTAAAATATTACCCTCAAACATAGGTACTAGGTACTCTCCTTCAGTCGCATAAATACATATTCAATGATCTTGTGATTTATTGTTTTTTCTTTAGATTATCTTACCCGAAATATTAGCAAAGCACAGAGTGAGCGTAGCAATAGCGCAGCCGGAAGCGAGAGCGGTCGCCAGCAGCACGGCGGAGGCAGATGCACCGATGCCGGCTCCACCTGCCGCGCCGCACACTATGAACACGTACAGGAACGAGGCCGCACATTCCGCCACCACGGCCTTCCACAACGACAAGGTCCTCACTTCCAGCCGAGCTGGCACCTTCCCAGCCAAAGAATCCTGGTGCTGTTGACTCGAGTTCCGTAAACACTCCAACTTTTCAAACAAAGTCACTATGTGCTGTTCTATGTTTTCGTCGGAAATGTTGAAGGTTTGTTCACCCATTTTTTAAACTTTATAAATTATTAACAGAACTAAACTTTTAATCGCTAGCCTATACTTATTATAAAAGCATACCGAACATTATTTTAAAAAGCGCGCGAAAGTTACGTTCGTACCACCCACGAGTCCGCCTACGCGTTTACCAACGTACGGACTACCCGTCCGGCCGGCCGGATGAATGGAGCGGGACTGACTGAACTGAATGAGATGAGAAGGCAGAAGCGGGGGTGCATATGTCCCAGACTGGGGTGTTGAGACACTTGTTACGCCTTCCCCGCCCTCGAACCTGCAACAAAGGGGTCGAATCTGGCACGAATGCACGATTCGCTGCCAACTTAATAGTTTTTATGATTATTAGATAGCACAATGCCAGCTAATGTAATTTTTTTAACAATTTGGTATTTGCAGTACCGATTTACACTTCATCTAAAACTTGTTCGGAATGATAGAGCATTAAACTTAATCCGTAACGGACGAAAAAAAATTACTAGACGTTACGTCATGTTTTACCATTTTGAATTTCCCGTAACGTATCAGAATAGCGGGAACCTGGGCAGAGAAGGGGTTAATTTTGTTTATTTTCACCCGTTTTTATTTTATTACGTTTCTGAACGAAAAAAAGAAAAAGTCAGCGTCCGCCATTTGTGAGCCCAGCCCGCCAAAATAAAACTATTTTCACCAAAGTTATCTTTTCAGACAAATAAATTCCAGAAAATAACAAAATGGAAAACTCCAAGCAATCTTCGTCTTTTATACCAGATCACATTGATGTAAATATTCCAGAATTTTATGCGAACGTGCAAAATGAAACCGAGTCAGACAAAGCGAAGTTGAAAAAAACTCTTGAAGTTGTTTGTAATTTGAGACGTGAGTAAAATATCTTGCAATTTATTGGTCTTCGCTGAGAATGGAAAGAAATACCTAAATGCCTCTTACATTTAAGTAAAAATACCTACCTTACCTATGGATTGGGATTTTTAATGCACTCACAGTGCTATATTATTCTCAAATTTGAAAATGAGCAAAGGCGCCAAGCACCCGTAGGTGCCCGTAGCTCAATAATTGTCATTGGCAGAGCGGTGGGACCAAGGAATATACTACTCCTTCGGGGAGTTCGGTCGGTACACGGTCGGCACCCCACGGTCTCGGGTTCAAGTACCGGCGGCGTTCGCTAGTGAATTTTTCAACTTGCTCATTTTCAACCTGCCTGCCTTACCTATCAAACATTTTCGCCCTTTTCCCATAAATTAGTAAGCATAGTAAGTACTAGGTAAACTACGCGTGCCTTACGTGACAATACAGGGTCGTCATCATCATCATTAAATATATTGAATTAAAAATCAGCAGCAAATAAATGGACTTAGCCGAAAATTTGGAAATTTCATAACTTATTTCGTAAAATTTTTTTGGACCCTTTTTACTTTTCCCATGTATAAAGAGTGCCAATACAAGTACTTTGGTCTTTTAACTTTGAATTTGAATGAATCTTGGATGAAATATAGGCATTCGTGTAGGAATTTTTAAAATATTTTTCACAGCATCCTTTATCGACGCATTAAAATTAAGGCCCTGTATAAGTAGGTACTGTCATGGAGACGGTACAGTAGGTCTACTACTTGTTCCGTTAAAGAATGGTAAAAGGTAGAGTTAGCTCTCTACCTCTCTAGTTCTCAGGTAGGTGGTACCTATAAGGGCAACAAAAGAAGCTGTAATGAAGTTTCACTTAGATTGTATTACCCTATTCTGTTTCCTACTACAGTGGCAGCAGCAGAGCTGGAAGTGGAGACCGCGTCGCTGTACCACGCTGAGCTGTGGCACGCCATAGAAGAGCTGAAGGCTGTCACCGAACAGAAGAAATAAAACACATTCTAAGTTCTACGTTAATTTCCTACCTACGCATCCTGTTACATTAAAATAAATTTTAAGTAAATTCAAAGTTGTTTCTTTAGTTGTACCTACATAAATGCAAAAAGTTTCCTAATAATAATAAAATACAGTAGGTATAGTATGTGCTTCTGATAAAGCCTGAGAATGCTGAGGATCCAACTGAGGATACATACATACATACATCACGCCTTTATCCCTTGCGGGGTAGGCAGAGCGTCAGCGGTCGTAAAAATACGGTCGTTATCAAAGATAATAGCATGGGTCGGTCGATATTGCCAAGTCTGACAAATATTTGAGGGCAGTTTTAGCTATTGTCGTGTATCGCTATAGTGACAGGTTGTCAGCCTGTCGCGTCGCCTAAAATTGCAATACACATGAAACCCGCGAGTCCTTTAGTCGCTTCTTACGACATCCACAGGAAAGAGATGGGGTGATGCTATTCTAAGCTGGCATCACACGGCCAACAGAGGAAGGATGTTTTTTAAAAAAAATATCTAAGAATTTCTCGATTCGACTTTCGAGTTCGAGTGAGTTCGAGGATAACATACAGCGCCATCTAGCGACGATAAAGTGTAACAATTTAACAGGCACATGTCAAATAACGTTATTAGTAACTATATACTTCACGAATACTAGGTTGCAACACTATTTTCTAGAAATGACAGCCGCAGTGGCGCCCCCTGGCGGGTTTCTATAGAAACTTTTCGTAATGGTGGTGAATTCGTGATTGAATAAACTGTATCGACTGATTCCATCTATTTTTATTTGTATTTAGTAAATAGATAGTAATTTAATAGTATTTTATAGTGTTGAGGCTGCGGCCGTATCATGCTTTCATGTCGGGCTTAACCAAGACGCCAGTTTTAGCCGAGGAGGGCGGAAATAATCAGTGCAAAAAGCGTTCCTCACCAAACAGCGAACCCTGCAATAAAAGAGCAAAAACCGAGGAAATGAGTGCCAACGAGAAGAAATCCAATTTCTCACTACTGAGTCCGAACTCTAACGGAACCTTGAAGATGTCTCCATCGATGAACAAGCCCGGAGCCACTGCGAAGAAGCTGGTCATAAAGAATTTCAAAAGTGTGTTTACGCTTTTCTCTAGTCGTCATAGGTTAACCTAAGTGACGTTTTGAAGGTGATGCGAATGCGTGTTGTCCCCAGGTAAGCCGAACCTGCCCGAGAACTACCAGGAGACGACATGGAGCAAGCTTCGGGAGGCAGTTATCGCCATCCAGACCTCAAAAGCCATCGACTACTCCTTGGAGGAGCTGTACCAGGCAGTAGAAAACATGTGTAGCCATAAGGTGAGCGACTTGCAAACCTTGATTGCGTGCCAAGTAATTTGCGTAAATAGTTATCTTTAATCTCAGTTCACAATAAAAAGTCATTGTACAAGTCAAAGAATAATTTCTAAAATACCAAACTGTAGGTTTTCTTAAATGTAAACAATGCTGATAAGACCAAATTAAAAAACATCATTCTTGTTTTAGCTAATTATGCTACTAATTGTTTTCAAATTGACTAATAGTATAGTGCACCTGTTTACTATCTTATTATTTCTAATTTTGTGTTATTGAACATTACCCATTATTCCCAATGGGCCCTGTGGGGGCCAATTCGTGGGGGCTTTTGGGAATAACGGATCATTACTGATCTGATTTTTATTAGTCTTCTTGGGCTACAACAACATCTGATGTCCATCATTTTCCATGAAATAGCATTGCTTCATTTCCTATTTGAATTCAGTTTGATTTTTTTATCTATATATCCTGCAAAATTGCTAAAAAGTTCTACTTACACCACTGATAGAATGACAATGTACACAAAATATTACAATACTTTACAAACTCGAACTTGAGCTAGCAATCCCATTATGGAAATACTTATGCAGTAAATTTATGATATCCTAAAAATTTCTAGATGGCTTCACAACTTTACGTGAACCTGACCAACCTAGTTGAAGCACATGTGAAGGCCAACATTGACCAGTTCTTGTCGGAGAGCATGGACCGACAAGTGTTCCTCAAACGCATGGACGAGTGCTGGAGGGCGCACTGCCGACAGATGATCATGATCAGATCCATCTTCCTGTACCTGGACCGGACTTATGTCATGCAGAATCCGAGTATACATTCTATATGGTAAGGATTGTTGGATAATGCATAAAAAACGTATTTGTAAGAACATTAAAAAGCTACAGAATAAAGTGGTAATTAGGAGTTCTATTTAAGAAAATAAATATCTTTTTGTTCAGGCATAAATTACAAGATTATCTTGGAAAAGACCAGCATTTCAACCCTTACCACCTAGTTAAAAATAGCTTCTTGATACGTTCTACAACTGTTGATACAGCTTTATATATTATAACCAGCGTAAATACAAAATCTGTATTCAACAGACTTGATTTGATTACTTTCAATACTTGAGCTATTATTTTATTCAAGCAGGCATTATTTACTCTATATTCAGAATTCATCTAATACATCTCGATATTCCAGGGACATGGGTTTGGACTTATTCCGGCACCACATAGCGATGAACACTCTAGTGCAGACGCGCACTGTGGACGGGCTGCTCCTGCTTATAGAGCGCGAGCGCGGCGGGGACGCGGTGGACATCTCGCTGCTCAAGAGCTTGCTGCGGATGCTGTCTGACCTGCAGATATACCAGGATGCTTTTGAACACAAGTTAGTTCACTTTTAATCATCTGAGGCGCATTGATTTTGGCTCAACGAGCAAGAGCATGCGTTGCCTTGGGTGAGACAATGAAATGAGCACCCGAGCAGTCTCGCCAAGTGTGGACGCGCCTAATCTTACTAGAGTATCTCCTGTTCCGGACGTAATATTCAATACAACCTGTTACACAACTAACCAAAAAAAAGAATATTTTTTATTATCATCAGTCGATAAAATAATCACATCACTAGTCTAGGTCAGGTGCTACACTACCTGGCGAACAAAGTCCGCTTCGGCTTACATTGCTGGTTCACTTAGTTTCTTGTATTGTTGACATTCATGTAATAGCCAGCAATGTAGACCGAACTGCGCTTCGCCGCGTCGGTAACTTCATTTGAACTATGAGCTGTCAAAATTAGTGCTGCGATGCCACGATTAAAAATAAGTGTAATTTAATAAAAAAATGTTTTTTTCATAGTTTTCAAAAACGATACTACGGCTCTAATTTTTTGTTAATTGACTCTTTGCAACGGACCTTTCCACACCCTTTCAGCTTTATTGGTTGTTTTGTAACACGTTGTATAATACTAATATTGCAAGCGATAAGTTAGATAGATTTTCACATTTCTTATTTATGCATGTAAAATAGTTTGCGAGCTTTGCAACCTTCATATTTCATGTTACTAGAAAACCAAACCATTGTTGCGTTGCAAGCGCAGCAGGCATAGTGTAGTAGTAGCATATGAATGCATTGTAAAGTCCATGGTATGAATGCATGGCAAATATTTCAGCCACTTAGCATATTTGTTTTGTGTCACTGATGTTGATTTATTTCTACAAATGCAATATCTAATTTGCAGATTCCTGCAAGCGACGGAGCGTCTGTACGCGGCGGAGGGGCAGCGGCTGATGCGCGAATTAGCGGTGCCTCAATACCTCGCGCACGTGGAGAAGCGACTGCGAGAGGAAAACGAGCGCCTGCTGCACTACCTCGACCCTAGCACCAAGTCAGTATACAGCCACAGTTCATCGGCTTGTTCGTCGATTATGTTGACTCAATGCTCTTTCATAAAGCGACTAAAATAAACCTGTGTCAGGCTGATGCCATGGACATATTGGACATTCAGAAACATGCACAAAGAACACCCATACCCATCAATCACTGAAAGGCAGAGAGCAGATCATATATTCTATTTAACGACAGAAACCAAATTGTAAAATGCGTGTCAACCAAATTTTTCATACAACCATTCATTTATTTTTATTCTACTCTCTCTATTCCAGATGGCAATTGATCCACACAGTAGAACGACAATTACTCAGTGAGCATCTAGCCGGCATACTCAGTAAAGGACTGGAATCACTAATGGACGGGCCTCGGTTGAACGACCTCACAACTTTGTACAACCTCTTCAGTCGAGTCAAAGATGGACTCACTGAACTTTGTAGTCACTTCAATGCTTATATCAAGGTAAGCTTTACAATTCTAAAGTTGCTGCTCCCACTAAATGCCGGCGCAGCCGGCCTTAGATTACTTATGCCGAGTTCATTGCACCCACTATATGCCGGCGTAGCCGGCTTTGGATTACTCATTCCAAGATTACTGGACCCACTATATGCCGGTGTAGCCGGTCTTGGATTACTCATTCCAAGATTACTGCACCCACTACATTATGTTCAAGGGTATATTTTTCAAAAATGCAATGTGTATGAATATATCATGTGTTTCCCGCAGAAAAAAGGTCGCACGATCGTGATAGAGCCGGAGCGCGACAAGAGCATGGTCTCCGAGCTGCTGGAGTTCAAGGAGCAGCTGGACAACATCGTGTGCACCTGCTTCCAGAAGAACGACAAGTTCCTCTACTCCATGCGCGAGGCCTTCGAGCACTTCATCAACCAGCGGCAGAACAAACCTGCAGAGCTTATTGGTATGTGAATCTTTTTATCCTCTCTTCTATGAAGCGTCTCAAATGGGACGCTGTCAGAATTTCCCTGTTAGTGAGGTGTCCCATGTGGGAAGCCAAAAAAGTGGTTCAGTTTTCGCGTAAAATCTTACTGCGGCTGCAGTTGAAAGGTAATTAACTTTTTTAATAACTGGACGTAGGCCTCCTTTAGGTTTATAAATCAGTATTTTTAAATATAATACATTTAAAAAGAATAATTTCTCTTAATAATAAATCTTTCCGGCTTATTAATATTTCACAAAATATTAAGCCGGAACCATGTACAATAATAGAGAAGTTTAATTTTGACAGCCTGTCTGGCTGTAGAAAATACTATCTATATCAAGGTTTCTAGAAAGACATTCCTAGTTTTGTCAACTCTATCTTTGTCACAATGTATAAGACAAAAATATATCATAAAATTATTCCCTCTTCCAGCCAAATTCGTGGACCTAAAACTTCGCGCCGGCAACAAAGAAGCCACAGAAGAAGAACTAGAACGCCTACTCGACAAGATCATGGTGTTATTCCGTTTCATCCACGGCAAGGACGTGTTCGAGGCCTTCTACAAGAAGGACCTGGCCAAGCGATTGCTAGTAGGGAAATCCGCTTCGGTGGACGCTGAAAAGTCCATGCTGAGTAAACTGAAGCAAGAGTGCGGAGGCGGATTCACGGCCAAGCTGGAGGGCATGTTCAAAGATATGGAGCTGTCCAAGGATATCAATATTACGTATAAACAGGTATGTCTGCGTGTTTTTACTTAGTCTGTCTTATTTGAACTAGTTCATTTTGGTTAAAAACAGTAAGTCAATGTAGTGCGAAATAAAAATAAATCAAGAAGCGAGGAATGTAGAGGCGCGTTCAGATTTTGCCCAGTCGCGCACGATGGTTGATACAGCCGTAATAAAAAGTGCATATAGGCACGCTAAAGTTATGCACTTGAAAATCGCTTACACGTCTTACTCACACACTTGCAAAACAACGCGTGCAAAACAACGCGTGCTCTTCGATACTCACTCTTAATAGAACGTAAATTCAAAACCACAGAACAATCGCTACGATAACGGGTAACGTCAATGCTATGTGTCGCAGCGATGTTAATAAAACCAGGATTTTGACCCAAAACCAAAGACCAGTAGATAATAAAATTAAAACTCTATTTTATCATAAACCTTTATTAATTTTTAGATTTTAATCGACAATCAATAACAATTTAGGTTTCCGATCAGGAACCTGAACTAGTTTAGGATTAAGTTTGATAAAGTTATTGCCAAAAACATTAATATAATATAGTCATATCCCGGTCTTTGATTAAGAACCTGAATTGGTTAAGGTTTATAATTAAAAAAAATGGCAAAACATAAGTTAAAATTTTGTCCTCTCAAGAGCCTAGCTTTTTGGATAAATAGCCAGTTTTGTTCTAACTACGACATAGAATGACGCTGAACGCTGCACGCTGCTGCTCATTCCCTGGATTCATCCCTTAGTTGCCTTTTACGATACCCATGGATAGAAATGGGGTGATGCTATCTAAGCCGTGAAAATAAGATTATTTCAAATATAATATAAAAAATCCTCAGAGATCAATCATCATAATTATAGTCAAAGGTCAAGGTGGAAAATCCACATAACTCTTGTCTTACCTTTGGTTTATTTACGATAAAAATTCTTAAAACTAAAAGTTAAAATAATTTAATAATAATAAAAAGGAATTGATCCATGAAGATACGAACCATAACATCCGTGTTTCATATTCTCTTATCATAACCAATGCACCACTCGAACAATTAACACTGGGTGCGAAATTGTGTTACCCATTTTACTATTAGTCATTTATAGAACGTGTTTGATTAGTCATCTTATTCTTTTGCTACACTTCGGTTACTACGCGCTTCTTTGTATGTGTGAGTGGGTTTTTGCTTCAAACAACTTTGGAATCAAAGAACGTGTGCATAACTTTGTCATGTCTATATGGAGTTTCGTTAGTGATAGTACAGTCTGTGAAGCATCATAGCTAAAATAGGATAATAAAACACGGTTTTTTATATGGGAGCCTCCCTTAATTTTTATTTTATTCTAATTTCTAATATTAGTTATTGTAGTAGCGACAGAAATGCGGCATCTCTGAAAAGTTCAACTCTCTAACTATTTCAGTTTATCAGTCTGATAATAGACGGACAGACAGACAGTGAAGTCTCAGTATTAGGGTTCCATTTCCACCCTTTGGGTACGGCACCTTAAAAGCGGCTATGAAATAAATCCTTGGATCATCTGCATATTACTTGTGATTACAACTTTGTCGTTAAATACCTCCCAGAAAAAGGAAGGCCATGTATTACTGGGCTCACTATATGCCGGCGTAGCCGGCCTTGGATTACTCATTCCAAGATTACTGCACTCACTATATGCCGGCGTAGCCGGCCTTGGATTACTCATTCCAAGATCACTGCACCCACTATATGCCGGCGTAGCCGGCCTTGGATTACTCATTCCAAGATTACTGCACTCACTATATGTCGGCGTAGCCGGCCTTGGATTACTCATTCCAAGATTACTGCACTCACTATATGCCGGCGTAGCCGGCCTTGGATTACTCATTCCAAGATTACTGCACTCACTATATGCCGGCGTAGCCGGCCTTGGATTACTCATTCCAAGATCACTGCACCCACTATATGCCGGCGTAGCCGGCCTTGGATTACTCATTCCAAGATTACTGCACTCACTATATGTCGGCGTAGCCGGCCTTGGATTACTCATTCCAAGATTACTGCACCCACTATATGCCGGCGTAGCCGGCCTTGGATTACTCATTCCAAGATTACTGCACCCACTATATGCCGGCGTAGCCGGCCTTGGATTACTCATTCCAAGATTACTGCACCCACTATATGCCGGCGTAGCCGGCCTTGGATTACTCATTCCAAGATTACTGCACTCACTATATGCCGGCGTAGCCGGCCTTGGATTACTCATTCCAAGATTATTGCATCCACTATATGCCGGCGTAGCCGGCCTTGGATTACTCATTCCAAGATTACTGCACTCAATATATGCCGGCGTAGCCGGCCTTGGATTACTCATTCCAAGATTACTGCACCCACTATATGCCGGCGTAGCCGGCCTTGGATTACTCATTCCAAGATTACTGCACTCACTATTTACTGTTATGTCCGTTGATGACGTCCAACCCTGTTATTTTTGTACTTCTGTCATTCTCTAACTTCAAACTCTTTTCCTACAGCACTTAGCAGCGACCGGCGAAGGCGGCGGTCTAGACCTATCCGTGTACATCCTAACCATGGGCTTCTGGCCAACATACGCGCCAGCTGAGGTCCGCCTGCCGCCCGAGCTGACGCGCCACCAGGAGGCGTTCGCCAAGTTCTACCTCGCCAAGCACTCGGGCAGGAAGCTGCAGTGGCAGGCCACGCTGGGACACTGCGTGCTCCGGGCACACTTCCCACAGGTACGTTTACTAATAGAGACGAGTTCTATACCTAGCAATGGGCGGATGTATGCTGATGATGATGGTAATGATTTTTACTACTATTTAAAAGTGGGTTTCTTGAACTTCTTGCCGTTATGTACCTTTGAAATTAAACTAGGTATAGTCGAGAAGACCACTCGCTGCATTCGCCGCCGTATGACACTGTTTTTCCCACTTAGTAGTAGACTCAAGTTACAAACACTTAATGCCATACGGCGGTGATTGCGGCGAGTGGTCTTCTCAACTGTAAATGGACTCAATCAGTACGTCATAAGTAATAGAAATACAAGCGAAGACTCCCGAGGCATATGCTATAAATGGTCAGCCCAGAGGGCCCATGGATGGACCACATTTTTAAAAGAAATCCTGATATAATGTTGCAATCCTTACAAAACAATAATGTGTAATTAAAATACACTTACAGGCACATTTAACCGGCCACTTGCATTAGCATGGAATACTCTTAATTCTTTTGATTATTGTTAATTACAGTGAAAGTAAATTAAAAAGCAGTTAATTAAACGTTAATTAAAGAATTGGTAGCTTATCTACAGTAGGTCTTAAATAAAAAAAAAACATTAAACAAAAAAGTATCATTTTTTCAGAAAGTCTCTTAAGAGGTGAATGTTAACAAAATGTTAAAAAAATGAAAATTAGGACAATCTTAATAGTGAGTATTGCCTCCACAAGCTCTTATGACTTCACGCATACGGTTAGCCATCCCGTCTATGACGTCTTGGATATCTGACTGCGGGATATTGTGCCACTCTTCTAAAACCGCACTTGTTAGGTCACGGAGTGTGGTTGGCACTGGATTACGGCTTCTGACTCGTCTTTTTAAGTTGTCCCAAATGTGTTCAATCGGATTAAGGTCCGGACTGCAGGCTGGCCAGGGTAATCTGCGTATACCAACAGCATCGAGTTAATCATTTACTTGGCCGGCAACGTGTTCTCGGGCATTATCGTGCATAAGCACAAAATTTTCTCCAATAAATGGAGCAAATGGTACCACATGGTCTTGAAGCACTTCCTCCACGTATCTTGTATCTTATCATACTTCCTCTGGAAACGACGACTAGGTCCGTGCGTGCTTCATAAGAAATTGCTCCCCACACCATTATCGAGCCCCCCTGGTAACCAACAGTTTCAACTATAGCACATGAAGCAAACCTCTCAGATCGACGTCTGTAGACCCGCTGGCGACCATCTGGAGCTTTTAAAGCTATTCTGGACTCATCACTGAATAAAACGGTCTTCCACTGCTCCGTAGTCCAATGCAAGTGCTCGCGGGAAAATTGTAGTCGAGCTCTTCGATGATGTGCCTCCAATTTAGGAGCTTTGGCAGGTCGACGTGCTAGCAAGTTTTGTTCAGCTAGTCTTCGTCTTACCGTTCTCTCACTTACACTAACGCCACGAACTTCAAAAAGCTAATTACGTGCTTCAACAGCTGTAGAGAAGGGATTTCTCAAAACTTTACTTACGACAAAACGGTCATCTCTAGCTGAAGTACACCGATGTCGACCTTGCCCAGGCCTTCGAGTATAAAGGCCAGTCTCACGAAATCATCTGATAGCGTCTTGTATTGTTGTTCGAGGAACACCAAGCATCCGACCTATGCGACGATGGCTAAATCCAGCATCAGCCAGAGCTACTGCTCTTGCTGCTCCAGCAGCATCCAGGGGCATGTCGTATGAAAGAACTGGTTCTCCAATTCACAATTGATCAAAATAATGCAGTGCACATCCAAAACAAATGAATACCGAAACAAAACCATTCGATCGTAAACAATTTGAAACTCAATAATTTTTTACTTTTTCTTTTTATTCATAAAAACACAATTTACAAGTTAACATGAGGTCATTATGTGTTTGATTTATCGTAAAATTAAATCCTGCCAATTTACAACATATTACGGACAGCGTTATTTCTAATCACCACGAGATATACCATTCGAGGGTGGTGGCCGGTTAAATGTGCCTGTGAGTGTATTTCACCGGAATATTCATAAGTGTTTTCTTTCGTTGTTGCAGGGTAACAAAGAACTACAAGTATCACTATTTCAAGCGTTAGTACTTTTACTCTTCAACGGCGGAGACAATCTATCGTTTGAGGAAATCAAGGCTTCCACAAATATTGAGGTGTGTTTTTAATCTATTTGGCACTGATAGTGCTTTGTTATTCTCATATATGAAAATAATTTATGCTAACTTTTTTAGTTTTTGAATTTATAATACAATTCTCTCAGAGCGTAGGTAGTCGTTGGCGGTAGTTTGTAACATTCTCTTTCTCTATAAATTCTAGATTAATAGTATTTAGCCAATAGCCAGAGAAGTGATTTCATAATCCAATCGTCTTTATGTTTCTAAATACCTGTTTACAGTATTATTTTTTATTTTGTATACTAGCGATTTCTCATTACTTTAAATTACGCAGGTCCCGGTAAGCCATCCCAAACCGCGCCTAAGGATAAACGTGAATATACATTTGTTTATCACAAACAGACTATAATACTTACAAAAATGTTTATATTTCTCTAGGAGGGTGAGCTCAGACGCACACTACAGTCGCTAGCGTGTGGAAAAGCGCGTGTATTGACGAAGACGCCGCGTGGTAGAGACGTGGAAGACAGCGACTCGTTCAGTTTCAACGGGGACTTTACGAACAAACTGTTCCGCATCAAGATCAACCAGATACAGATGAAGGAGACGGTAAGAAAATAAACTAAATCGAAAAAACGCCGGTAAAAAAACGCTACAGGTTTCTATGTATTGTGGCTGCTGTATGTTGCGCGCAATGTGTCTTTCGGCGACATAGAGTCATGCTCACTTTGCTCGCAATTTATTTTCACTTCAGGTACAACTGTAGTCCTTATTTTCTGCAGAATTGTATTTGCCTTCAAATTGTGTTTACCTTCGAATTATATTTATTAGACGAAGGTGCATGTAAAATCAAGATAATACAGAGAAAAGATTACAAAGTTTAGAAATCACCTTATTAAGGAAATATCGTAGGTGTCGTCATCCCAGTATAATGAAAAAATATTTTTAAATTCTCTATATTCCAGAGCGAAGAGCAGAAGGCGACAGAGGAGCGCGTGTTCGCGGACCGACAGTACCAGATCGACGCCGCGATAGTGCGCGTCATGAAGATGCGGAAGGCGTTGTCTCACAACCTGCTCATTTCAGAACTGTACAACCAACTCAAGTTCCCCGTCAAGGTGAGACTTATAAACCGTTTTGTATACTTTTTAAGGTAGCCTTTGTTTTCTCAAATTTGTTTCCTCATCTTAGTGACATTTATCAAGCTTTTTTTGTGCCCTGTTACCTAACAAGCATTAGATACACCTGTTTTTCAACATGATTCAACCTAGATTCCAAGCTGTTTTATACCTTGTTACCTAACCAGTCTTACATCTGTTTCCTAACCTGTTATACACCTGTTTCACAAGCTGTTTTATACCTTGTTACCTATCCAGTCTTACGCCTGTTTTCCAAGCTCTTTTACACCTGTTTTCCATGCAGTTTTACACCTGTTTCCCATGTAGTTTTACACCTGTTTCCCATGCAGTTTTACACCTGTTTCCCATGCAGTTTTACACCTGTTTGCCAAGCAGTTTTACACCTGTTTGCCAAGCAGTTTTACACCTGTTTGCCAAGCAGTTTTACAACTGTTTGCCAAGCAGTTTTACACCTGTTTCCCATGCAGTTTTACACCTGTTTCCCATGCAGTTTTACACCTGTTTCCCATGCACTTTTACACCTGTTTCCCATGCAGTTTTACACCTGTTTGCCAAGCAGTTTTACACCTGTTTGCCAAGCAGTTTTACACCTGTTTGCCAAGCAGTTTTACACCTGTTTGCCAAGCAGCTTTACACCTGTTTGCCAAGCAGTTTTACACCTGTTTGCCAAGCAGTTTTACACCTGTTTGCCAAGCAGTTTTACAACTGTTTGCCAAGCAGTTTTACACCTGTTTCCCATGCAGTTTTACACCTGTTTCCCATGCAGTTTTACACCTGCTTTTCATGCTGTTAAACACCTTGTTACCTAGTCAGTGTTTCACTTGTTTCACGTGCTGTTTTACACCTTGTTAACTAACCGGTCTTACTTATGTTTCACATGTTGTTTAACACCTTGTTACCTACCCTGTTTTACACCTGTTTCCCATGCAGTTTTACACCTGTTTCCCATGCAGTTTTACACCTGTTTCCCATGCACTTTTACACCTGTTTCCCATGCAGTTTTACACCTGTTTCCCATGCAGTTTTACACCTGTTTCCCATGCAGTTTTACACCTGTTTGCCAAGCAGTTTTACACCTGTTTGCCAAGCAGTTTCACACCTGTTTGCCAAGTTGTTTTACACCTGTTTCCCAAGCAGTTTTACACCCCTGTTTCCCAAGCCCAAGCAGTTTTACACCTGTTTGCTAAGTTATTTTACTCCTTTTTCCCAAGCAGTTTTACACCTGCTTTTCATGCTGTTAAACACCTTGTTACCTAGTCAGTGTTTCACTTGTTTCACGTGCTGTTTTACACCTTGTTAACTAACCGGTCTTACTTATGTTTCACATGTTGTTTAACACCTTGTTACCTACCCTGTTTTACACCTGTTTCCCAAGCATTTTTAAATCTTGTTACCTAACCTGCTTACACCTATTTCGCAGACTTTTTTTTATTATCTGTTCCCTGCTCTGTTCTCCAAGCTGTCGTGTACCTTGTTATGTAACCTGTTTCCCAAGCTGCTTTATAACTGTTCTCCATCCAGTTCTACACCTGTTTTCAATCTATTTTATACTTGCTACCTAACTTGCTTTACACCTGTTTTCCAAGCTTTTACACCCTGCTCCCAAACTAGTTTTACACCTGTTTTCCAAGTTGTAATTTCCTAGGTTATTGTATACCTATTCACTTATTTGTTTACATCTGGTTTCAAACTGATTAATACCCTGTAATAAGCTGGTTTGTACCTATTCCCTGATCTGTTTTACGTTTATTATTCATTACATTAATTTTGGAGGCTTTCAAATTTGAATCATAGGGTATATATTTTTGGTATTAAATTTCAATACCGCCAAAGTTCGACTTGGGTTGTGTTGTTATATAAGCGACGTTATGTTTTATAATTGTTTCTCCCACAGCCCGCCGACCTAAAGAAACGCATCGAGTCCCTCATCGACCGCGACTACATGGAGCGCGACAAGGACACGCCCAACCAATACAACTACGTGGCATAATGGCCGCTCCACACCGCGCGGGACTGCGCGCCGTCGCGTGCCGCGCGCGTTACGCGTATCTTGAGGAGCTTACCGAGAGTGGTGCGGCGCGTGTGTGCGAACGTTCGCCCGCGGAACCCCGCGCGCTTAGTGTCAGTTGCCGGCCTGGCGGTCGCTGCTACCGTACTCTGTTATAAGATCGTCGTCATGGTTTTTAGTCGGACGGAGTAAAGAAACCTGTTAAAGAAAATACAGGACTCATTCGTGCAATTGCAGCCCTGAAATATTTAGAGTCAGCGCACACCTTACATACTTCGATGTAGCTAGTGCAAAATCTATTCATCTCAGCCGTAAAAGTCGAATTTAGAGCATGAATACTGTAGCAGCGAACGCTAGACTTAAAATATCGGAATATATGTTTTGCTATAATAACAATAAATACGTCTAATGTTGAGTGACAAATACTGTTTTTTCTTTGTTCTAACGATACTGTTTAAATATTCATTCCATCCAAATGGTTCTTGTAACTATTGCAGTAACAGAAAAAGAAATCATGCCTAACCCATTCTGGTAGACAAATTATCTCTTTACAATCTCAGTAATTGTCCTCGATTCTGCAGGTCAATTTCATTAGCTATTCTTATCATTTTCTTGAATACGTTAAAGATAAAATGACTTACATTGCTGCCAACTGTACATTTTCTGTCTTTTTTCTTTTGTGTCCTTATTCAACAAAAGCTAAAGTTGTGTCCTCTCAGAATCGAGACCATTATTGATTCTACAATTTTACACAATTTAACATCAAACAATTTGACAGCTGAAACCATTTATTGAGATTCCGAAATAAATGTTGATCCCTCGATTGCTCAATATGACAAACGAATTGACTCCCATACCTGTAGGTACATATAAATCTAAGATCTAGATATTATTGTAATGTAATAGTGCTAAATAGCTATAAAGTGTGATATTAGGCAAACAGCCCTCTTAAACGAACTCTGCAAAAACAAAATACTAACATTCAAGAAAATGTACTTTGTTTAAAAATGTTGATATCTGAAGAATACAAAATTTTTGTGTCATGTATTTTTGGTGTTAGATCTATTGGCACTGTTTGATGAAACTACATGCATGATTGTGTTCAATTCTGACAAACATATTCCCACAGTATATTCCAGAAGACATTTTCAAAAGTTTTTAAATGAGACAGGAAATAAAGCTATCTTGTATTTATGATTGCCAAAGCAGATTCAAATCAAAGAGCTTCCTAATTTTGTAAGGCGACAGACAGGACCAGATTAATACAGCCAATAAATGTTCGCCAGAATTGAAGCCCATAAAAGATTTATTTTCTCCAACATAACTAGGATGTAAATATTTACTACTTTTCGGTATCGACTAATTTGCATTTGAAATCGATCCTAAGTTCTTAATTTCATGAGGGGTGCGTAATAAATAAAACTTTATTTATAAATTTTCTCTACAGCTTTTATTTTGCTTACCTTTCAATAATTTACAGAATAAATAGTGTGATGAAATTAAAAGTTTAAGGGCCAACGCTGCGTAGTGCGGTTTTAGCGCGCGGGACTGCATTTGCACTTCATCTGAACCGTTTGAGTGAAGTGAACCGCACGCATATAAAGCGTTCTTCTAAAATTTAACAAATTCGAAGTTGTTAAAGGAACGTTACGAACACATAAGTAAAAATCAGTCCATAATAGTTAATAACTCTAAGAAACAAAGTCAAATAACAGGATAAGCAGCGCTAGACGAGCCTTACCGCTAAAAAGTCAGGCGCGAGTTGAACGCGAGTCTAGCATGATTCATTCTGTACTCTTATTTTAATGGTAAGGCTCAAATAGTTTAAAACGCTAGAAAGCCAAAATACTTCCAGGCTAGTCAATGTATACCTATGTGCCCGGCATTAGAATTTACACATTTTTATATTAATGGAAGACTACTGTTTACAGCTAACTTCACAAGCAAATAAATACCTATATCTAGGCTAACTGGTTTACAATTACAGAACCTGGATCAAAAGTGGAGAAAGATAATATTGAGATAATAAGTTTCATAACAGATATGCTTGATTTACAATATTTTTTCAAATTTTGGAATCTGCTGTTTTTATTGAGTTTAAAACTACTCATTCTTCTAATTATTAATTTGTGACTTAGATCAAAAGTGGAGGATATTTTTAGATAATAATTTTCATAAAAGATAATCTTGATTTGCAATATTTTTTTTATTTTTGGAATTTGCTGTTTTTTAGCTAAAACTACTCTTTATGTTACTATCTACCTAGTATCTTTAGATATTATGTACAACAGCTTTAAACTTTCGAGAATTTCACCCTCAGTTGTCTCACAACGAAGATATGATTTTCTTTTAGATCTGCAATTCAATTTTACTTTTTTTTTCTTCACTTTAGTACGTCATCGAAGACATCATTCAGATGGTCCTTGTGGTAGTCAAGCTCCTCTGCGAGCGCCATCGCGAGCGTGTTTGGAGTTATATCTGTGCCGAGGTATTCACGGAGAAGCACCTGAAGAAATACACGTTTTATTTACATTCAGATTACGTGACGTAAAATCTTTGAGGTATCCATCACAATTATCGAGATTACAGCATATTACAGTACCTACGGCCGCTCGAATAGGCCATATTTGACAGCTGTCAAAATCATGTTCATGCTATGACATGAGGTTTATTTTTCTATGCCTTCCAGTGTGGGCTTGGCAGCTGTCAAATATGGCCTATTTCAACGGCATGCCTATAGTAAAGTTTAGGTTTACATTGAGTAAGCGCTATGCGAGTAGCTACCATCTGTCATCAGGCGGTAATCTACAAAATCAAAAAGCTTTGGTAGCTGCAGTCACCATTATCATAACCAACAGCCGTGAGACATCCACTGATGTACATAGGCCTCCAGTGTCGACCAGGCGCCTTCAAGATAGTAAAGCGTTCGCCCATAGACCATGATTTGGGCCGACTGCATCCAACGGCTTTACTAGGTCGTCGATCCACCTGGTAGGGATGCTGCATTTTCGTTGCGACTCCGCCACTCCAGAACCTTTCGACCCTATCGATAGTCGGGAGCTACGTAAAGTGCGCGTTCACACATGCGTCTTTTTTGTCGCACGCTATTGTTCTCTAGCCGAGCGGTAATCGGACTTCTCTCTCTATCCAACGATAGTGAAAGGGATTTCCGATTGTCGCGCGACAAAAAGTCACATGTGTGTACGGGCCTTAAGGAATGTATAATACCTGTGGTGGCACAGCCCCGCCGTGTCTCAACACGCCCTGCCTGAGCGCCTCTCCAGCTTGCCTGTTGAGGGGATCAGCCTCGAAGTTCTTCTTCCAAATGCTCCACGCGATGGCTCTTGATATAAGATAGGAATAGTACTTCGCGCCGTAGCCGATCAGGTGGCTGAAGCGGTGTTGCCATGCCTGGGAATATGTTACAACTTTACAGAGAATGCTGCTAAAACAATCGAATTGTGGACAATAGGCTGGTTTCAGAATGCCGCATACCGCGTCCCAAGAGCATAAAGACCACGCGGGTCTTATTACATACAAATAAATAAAAACTATGATTTCTATAAAAAAAATTGCTTGATTCGAAATCTTGCATTTTAAGAAAGATCTAAAGGAAAGGTCGAAGCCCCTTTATAAAAATCAACCTTATTGGGTTTTTCATCAGGATTGCATAGAATAGATTCTTACCGTATTTTGCACGTAGGGTAGACCATAGTATTGTTTTTGTACTTGCTGTAGGACTTCAGTCGTGCGGCCGCCGTAGGACGCATTAGGACCGTGGTAGTGTTGATCCAACGCTGAGTAGAATACCTGTAAGAAAACATTGTCTTAGGCCCGTATCTATAAATCGCTCTCAAATCTGAGATCGATCTTAAGGCCGTGCCGTGATGCAAAAAGGGTTTTTCAATTCAAAATTTTTCCACTTGGAGACGACACCTGACTGTGGTTATTTTATATATGATTTTTGATAATATTTGCTAGATTCTCAACGTTCGCAAAACACGATTCGATTAAATTTTCTCGATAGATTTTTTTTTCCAAAGATGACTCCATTTTTTTAGATTTTTTAACTTTATGCCGAAACGGTGCCGAGTTAACCTTTTAACCGCCGCGCATAATCTAAAAAAAATGTGCCCCTACCGCCGTGGTCAGTTTTTGTTCAAATTCGCTAGTGATGACAACGACATCCACGATAATGCTAAAATACACGCTTCTGAGTAGAAATATTTGAATTTCCTTGCTAAAATAAATATTTGATTAGAATACTATATAATTTTAATACCTATATAGGAAGTTTGATGATATAAAAAAGCTAAATGTACCAGATAATAATTTTGACAATATCATCAACTCATATTAAAACATCGACTGTTTGGAATCCCTATTGACGGATATACACGACTCCGGCGGTGGAACTCCGAACATGTTTTTAACAACTAGTGATGGACAGCACAGAATTCAAGAGGCTGCCCACACAAAAATCGACGTCCATTGGAAGCATCGGAAGATCGTCTAAGCTAATTTGAACGTTCGTTCGATGCGAATTCGTGCGTCAATACCTAATGATCGATCGTCAATGATAAATGAAAAACACACATAACACACAAGCACGCACGCCCGGACATACATACATATAAAATGGGAACCTACATTTAAAAAAACAATTCTCAACCATAATTTTTATTACAACAAAAACTTTTTCTCAAAATACAAAACCATCGACAACTTTTTATCAATATACCCACCCTAGTCCGGCGCTTTTCGCGCTTATGACGTCACAAGCGGTCGGATATATACGACTCCGGCGCTGACGCTTCAGGCAATTTTCAAATGATTAGTGCTGTGCAATATATGGAAATACTGACCTTTATAAATAATATGAATCGTATTTATAAATTCAGTTTAGCTGAGTTTAAAATATAGAAACATATGTTATACAATAGTTAGTTTTACTATGTTTCACCAACTTTGTGTTTAAGTATATATTTTCTTAAATCTAACAATTAGAATGAATAATAGAAGTATTAGCCTTTGGGTATCAACAAAGTATTGTCACAACACTACTGTCGGATTTTCACGACTGTGGCGGTGCGAGTATAAACAAAATCCGGATTTTTTTCCTTTATTTTAGATTAATTGCTATTATCGCTAATTATGTCTGTCTAACTAAATAGAATCAAAAATAAATATAGTCGGATTTTTCCGACTCCGGCGGCAGGGGCACGTACCCGCACAGTCGGATATATACGACTCCGGCGGTTAAAAGGTTAATCAATGATTTTTCGTAAGCATAAGCACATTATACTTATCTAGTTCGTCAACGTTTGTTTTTTTATTTAAACCTTTTATTGCTGAAAAATCAATAATTTTAGATTTTCAACAATGGCTTGGTTTCAGACATTTTGCGGACGGGTCGCTCTGTCCCTCTCTAACGCGTACGCGCGAATTGCAAACAGGCCACACCCAGCTGCGCTCTCATTCCACGTGCATTCCACCACAGATGAACTTAAATATGTAGACTAGCTACATTCCACCGTGGCCACTGCCAGAGAGAGGTCATGTCGCACGCTACGCCGAAACTGACAGCTTTTGTCGTAATTTCAGTTATTTGTTTATTTGAAGATTGTGTTTTTTAGGCTTCTAAATATTTTGTAGTCAACTGTGAATAAGATACGTTACTAGAATAAGTGTATCTAGTTTTTTTACGCCAGTTTACGGTCTTGTGCCTCCCTCATCCAGTGTCCCCATAACGTAAATTTGAAAAAGGGCAACAAATCAAAAACAATCATATCGAGGAAGCGCAAAAAAGATTTTTTCAACGCGAAAATAGCAAAATGCAAAAAAATAAGGAAATAAGTAGGTACATTTAGCATTACGTAAACGTTTTTTTGCTCATATTTATCAAGTACTATCTATTTATGTGAAAAAGGAAATTATATTTATGTTAGTCTTATGTTAGTGAAGAAGAGTAGTTAGCTTTTTTTACTAATAATGCGTACACATTAGGTAGACACCTCATTGGTAGAGAGAAGTGTTGACGCATGGAATCTCCTTTACTCAATCGCATTACTTTGAACGAGTTTGCCGATACCTACTCAAATTTTGATACCTCTCTTGGATGTGACATAAGTTACTCTGTGGATGTGACTTTGGCTTAGTGGCTAGAGTGAGTGAATTCTTTTGCATACTAATAAACTTTGGGTACTCGGATCAAATCCCCGAGATATAGATTTTTTGTATTTATTTTTTTGGATATTTTTAGGTTTTCTTTTTTTACACTCTTACTTTAGTCATAAATTCTTAATACACTTATTACTTATTCTTTCATGTTTTTTTTAAACTTGATGAAAGATTATTGGATTATTATTTATTGCTTATTATCAACGAAAACCATCATAATTACATGAACATATTCACAAAATAATTTAAATAATTTTTATATTTACAGATTAGATTAGATATTTACAGATTTATTATATTATATATTATTTAAATTTAATGACCATACAATGTACGTACTACGTACCTACCAACAACTTTTTTTTTACTTGATATTATTAGTAATAGCTTACACAGATAGTCAATTTTTAAATATATTTATAGGTAGTAAAATTTATCTACAATGAAATTTGACTAGTGACCGACACCTCAGGACGGGCTGGTGATAAGGTTCAACTTTCCCTAAGGAACAAAGGTCGAAATATGAAAAAAAAGTTGGTTATCCACTAGGAACTCAAAATTGGCAACTTTGTTTGTATGGGAGGTACATTTTTTTTCATATTTCGACCCATGTTCGTTGGACAAAGTTGATTCTCATACCAGCCCGATCTGAGATTTCGCTATCAGCCACTAGTAAAATTTCACCTAATATTATGGGCATTGAATTCTAACACTACTTCCAGTACCTACATACTTACATTTTTTTAAGAATATTGGAAACCCGACCTTCAGTTGAGAAATGTCAATTATTACAAAAAGGGACAATGATAATGACATAAGTGTGAATATACAGCAGTGCAGATGCCGAAAGTCGCATGTTCAAATGTCTATCTTGGGGCATGGCAGTGCCCCCGCCAAGTCGAGCGCAAAGCAAACACTACCGTACCAACCTTTACTGGAACAATTTCGCCGCATTTTCAAGCTCCTATCTCGTCGTAAGCTATAATCACATACTTAAAAGCCAAAATTTCAAGTCCGTAGGTCATTTAGTTCCGAAGTTAAGCAAAGGCAAAGTTTCACATTTTAGACAGACACTCACTCATGATCATCAAAATAGAACTAGTGCTTCCCATTCCCATAAACTCAGAGAGCTGAAATTTAGTACGGAGTTATATTTTAATCCTACTATAATATTATAAATGCGGATGTTTGTGTGTGTGTTTGTTACGACATCACGCAAAAACGGCTGATTAGATTGACATGAAACTTTGCAGAAATATAAAGGGCATCTGGAATAACACATAGGATACTTTTTACCACGGAAAAATGTCTCATTCCCACGGGATCACGCATTTTCCAATATTTTTGAAATAGGTGGCGTGACTGAGCCGATTCGCGTTTTAAACGTTTTCGCCGAAAACTAACAGCGACATCTCTTGGCGAATAATGCTTTTTTCCCGCGGAATAATTCGGTTGCAGCGGGTGAAACCGCTGACAGGCAGCTAGTGACCACATTTATTTATTTATGATGGGCTTACTCTTGACCCCAATCTTACCCTAGAGCAGAGATGGGATCTACGGTGGAGCGAGCTTGCCCAGAAGATGCCTATTCACTCTAGACTTAAAGAGATTCAGGTTATATGCACTCGGAAATACAGACGCAGGCAGGGAATTCCATTCTTTAGCCGTGCGCATAATGAAAGATGATTTGAAGCGCTTAGTGCGTAATGTGGGTATATCAACTAAGAACGGTTGGTAGCCGGCCGTGCGTCTGGATGTCCGATAGAAGAAAGTAGACGGTGGTATGAGCTCATGCAGCTCACGCGCACACTCTCCGAAGTACAATCTGTAGAAGACCGATAGGCAAGCAACCTTGCGGCGGTGAGCCAGGCTGTGAAGCTTGGTCGCCACCAGTTTTTTATCGCCTATTAATCTCTTGGCTCTGCGTTCCACCGAATCCAGTGCAGCAAGTTGGTATTTAGCCGAGCCATCCCAAAGGTGACAGCAGTACTCCATGCAAGATCGGACTTGAGCTTTATAAAGAGTTAGAAGCTGTTCAGGCGTGAAGTACCGCTTGACTTTATTCAGGACGCCCAACTTTCTAGCTGCAATTTGAGCCTTGGACTCGATGGTGGTGCCGAAGTTGAGGTCAGAGGACAACTCCATGCCAAGGAGTTGAAGAGTGTTGGTCACTGGAACAGATGTACCCCGAAAAGTAGGAGAAAAGGTGAAAGGACTCCTTTTTGCGGAGAAAAGACACGCCTGCGTTTTTGAAGTATAAAGGAAAACTTTAAAAACTAGGATAATCGAAGGTTAGGCCAGGCACACCACTAGGAGCCCAGCTACACCATAGGAGATACAGATATGACTTCAAAGCAAAAGTTGTTCAGCTTGATTTGGGATTCTTCTATAAAAATAAGTGAAATCCCACCAAAAACATTCTGTAAAAAAGTTGCCAAGTCTCGATGGAGCTGCTTGTTTATCTCTAAAAAGTAATCAAATCTAGGCAAAGTCATGCCAAGTCTAAGGTTCCTTGATACTATATCTTTAATGTTATAGTAGTTTTTATGCGACTGGCCGTTGAACGTTACGTTTACATACGATTTGTGGATACAATTTAACGGCCAGTCGTATAAATTTAACTACATGAATAAAGAAATATCATCAAGGAACCTTAGACTTGGCATGACTTTGCCTAGATTTGACTTTGGCTAATATCTCATCAAATATATTTTAATATTATTAGAACTAGCCTGATGAGATACAGAGCAGACTGGAAAAATGGCGGGAAAAGCTGGAGAGTGTCGGCCTGAGAAACAACAGAACGGAGACTGAACAAAAGAAATGTTTTGTGATTTCGGCGGTCTCTCCGGCTATGCTCCGTCAGCGCTAAATGGCGTTACCTTACCAGTCTGCTCCGACTTCAGGTACCTCGGTTCACTTCTGCAAGGCGATGGTGAGATAGACCGGACTATCAAGCACAGAATAAATGCAGGATGGATGAAATGGCGACATGTCACGGGCACAGTATGTGACCCACGAATGCCCCTCAAACTGTAGGGCAAGATTTACAAGACGGTGGTCAGACCTGTCGTCATGTATGGATCTGAGTGTTGGCCTACAAAGGTGACGGATAAAAGACGATTACGTGTATCTGAAATGAGAATGTTGAGATGGATGTGTGGTGTGACAAGAATGGATAAAATAAGGAATGAGTATATTAGAGGCAGTTTAAAAGTTGCACCTGTGACAGTTGAGAGCTAGCCGCAAGGAGGGATGGAAATCATGTGACGAAAAAGGTAATGAATCTGAATGTGGATGGACGCAGAAGGAGGGGAAGGCCTAAAAAAGTTTGGATGGCTTGTGTAAAAGATGATATGAATCAAAAAGGTGTAAACGAAGATTTGACGGCTGATGAATGGATGAGAAAGACATGTTGCGTGCGGCGACCCCAAATAAATTGGGATAAGGGCAGGCAGATGATGAGTAGAAACCCTAAAAAACCCTAAAAATGGCTATGCCTTCGGTATCGGTATCTTTTCAATAAGACTACTTTAAAATATATGGGCCTTACCACAAAAAAGTTAGACCAGTGTCGAACGCGTGTTTAAAATTAAACTTCATACAAAAAAAACGCTAGACACGCGTTCAACGCTGGTCTAACTTTTTTGTGGTAAGGCCCTATATTTTTATAACTCGGACATTAATGCCTAGTCCTCTGATATGGTTGCGTAGACATCTGACATCGTTGCGTAGGTCTCCGTCTTATTGATTTATGTCTAGTGACGTCACACATGCCAGCCCGGTCGAGCGTTGCTAGCCTATTTAAAAAAATATATACAGGGTGTAACGGAAACCCCCTTACAAGCCGAAAGTGGCAAAACATACAGGTGATAAGAAACCTTTGTGTGGAGTATCACACCGTAAAACGCAAATTTTTTAAAACCTAAAAATAACATTTGTAACCTAGTATTCTTAGGTAGTACAAATTTGATCGTTCCCATCACTAACGAAATCAATGCCCTCACGATCACGATGTCCTCAAAGCCCTCAAATAAAGTGTTTAGACTAGCTTTCGACATTTTATGCGAGCCTGGTAGGTTTCAACGCAAAACTGTCAATACCTTAAATAAAGTTAGTGTTTGGACAGTTTAGATGAGCTTTCTTTATTTATGCGAGCCTAGTAGGTCACAACACAAACTGTCAATACACCTGCGATGCCGCGCATTCAAACGCGCGCACATTTTTGGCGCTCTAAAGGGCGCCACACACCGGGCCCTTGTGCGTGACGTGCACGTCATCACACTCCACGTATAGCGCGGTGTGCGGTGGTGTTTCATAAAATCCCTACAATCGTATACGATACAACGTCATCTCTACGCACATGGTGACGTGCACATCACGCATACGGGCCCGGTGTGTGGCACCCTTTATGCTTAAGATGCAAGTTTGTTCCTTGCATGCAGCACCCCACAGACCTACTAAACCTGGTATGGACTGGAACTAATCTGTTCTGTCAATGTAGAATGCGGAAAAATAATGTTATTTCCTTTTCTCTCAAATGGTTTTCTGTAAGGAGATTGAGATAAAATATTGTCTGTCAGATCCCTTTAATTTTCGAACGCGACTGTTTCGCCATTTTATAGTGCCAACAATCTATGGTACTTCAAGTGTCAAAGTCTTGTAAACAAAGTGCGATTTATTCGTATTTTTCACGAAATATTATTTTTGCGGTGCATTTTTAGTGATAAAAGACTAAATTAAGGAAAGAACATCATGCCTGACTGTTCCATAATACAGTGCGACGGGCGTCGGAATAATAATCGCCCTGAAATTAGTTTGCACACGTAAGTACACAAATCTGCTATTTTACTCGAACTTAATAAGATTATATGTAATTAAAAGCCACGAGCATTTATTTTTCGCTATAAAGCAGCAAACTATAAACATTTTTTTCCCCAATATATCATTAATTACTTTATTTCTGCTGATACTGATTTCATACAAACTGATCGTCGGCTAGGGTTGGGGTAGTACATAAAGTCACGGTATCGATATATTTTGCCAGAATTCGTAAGAATGGAAGGAAATAATGAATTTGGAGAGTTCAATTCAGAAAGTTATAATGTGCCAAAGTACCTAACAACAAAAACTTAGTTCTTTAAAGGATTTTATATATACTTGTTTAATAATTTAAAAATATTTTTTTACAGAAGCAAAAAATGAAGTTAGAAGAAGGAAATGGCTTGATATTATTGGCACTGAAAATATAAATCCACGTCATGGAAAAATGTCATGCTCCCTGTATTTTGGTGTCGAATGTTATAACAGAACTCTAGATAAATTATGCCTACGTGAAGATGCCTTGCCAACCCCTTTTTGGTACAAGCTAAGGAAAATGATAGGTCTGTTTTGACTGAGCAGCAACAGGAGCAAAGTGGAAGGAAAAGGAAAATTTCTGGAATAGCACAAGAAATTCAACCTGTGTTAACAAAACAAATACCTAAATTATGTTTGAATTATTATTTTTGGTTTTTGATTGATTATTATTATCATAAATGTTTACCCCGACAACTTGTTTTTCTTTTTAACCATTTATTTACTACACACAAAAAGCAGTTAAGTATTATGAAAATAAGCATAATACAGTAGTGAGGTAGGTACACAAAAAATATCACAACAGCGTAGGCATAATGCCTTTTGTATGAAAACAAAATCATGTTGCAAAAGGATTTGGCTATGTTTTATGACCGGCCGCCTACCTGACGTCAACCCTCTTTGGGAATGAAGTCAAATCGTAACCCAAATTGCATAATTGGATCGTTCGTAGGCAGTTACCGACTATCGATATCGATTTTTGGGTCCAACCCTACAAAAATCCGCCATTTTATGAGTCCAACATTGTTTGACATTCACGCACATTCAGAGGGTACAGCCAGTCCATAGGTTTAGTAGGTCTGTGGCAGCACCCGCACGTGGTTAACAACTTTCGAATAACTCGCGTGGCTGAAGTTAATGGCAAGAGATATGTTATGCGACTGTTCTGGATGAACAAACACACTACCTTTACCTTTAGGGTAAAATTTTGTTCATCATCGAAGACGACATATTACTCTTGTAAGCCGATGCAACAACAGTCGTAGATATGACAATGGAACTACTGCAAATGATTGAAAGCAAAGACTACGACTTATTGTCGCATCAAACGCCCCTGTTTTTTGCATGTTGTCGGCCGTGTGTGGCTGTAATCTACCGCGATGACGAACTTGCACCTTTAACTACACGAGAAAGTAAATAAAAAAGCTATGAACCTTAATTTTATTCAAGAATTCAAAAAGTTGTCTCCTTATTGATGAATGATATCTTTCGACGGAACTACAGTACACTGTACACGGATTTTCAAGAAATGCACAGTCTGAACAGCTTTAGCATGCTTCCTTGTCTTCGTTTCCAAGTCCAAGTTCCAGTTCCAAGTCTTCTTTTCTTTCTTGTGTGGAACAAATAACAGGACAAAGCAGCTTCTTGTTGTTGTCAAATCAATGGCGAAAAATGCACACGTGCATGCGTGCGTGCCCACAAAAAGCAACAAAATGTTTCTTAATTAAAATTTTAGCAGACGAAATAAGAAATTGTATTTAATTTTATGTTTTGTATTATTTAATTTCCATAAACTTCACAAAAACGTCAAAAGTGACAATGACAATTATCAATGGGTAATTTTAATTTTATCCATATCTATCATCTCTTTGGTAAAATTTGCATGCATTCATCCTTTTTGCTAAAATGACACTGTTGATCTTTCGAAGAATATCTTGAAGAATATGGAATCCTAGTACATTTTCATAATTTACTGTACTGCCGACAGAAAATAAATGTCTCGGGAAAATGTGAAGAGAAGGCGAATGTTAGGAATAGTTAATAGGAAAGCAGAAATGCAATCAACATTTCCTCAAAAAGATCTTGGATCTTGCTTGGATCTTTTTGGTTTGACTACCAATCTTCGTAGGTGATGTGATTGATGACAAACATGGCACGATTGCACGACGTTTGACAACGTTTGTCATGTTGTGTAAAGAAAGTCATACAAAGTTTGTTGTTGAATCGATTGATGTGTGCTATTTTACTTTGGATTTTTACTAGGAATCAACTAGGAATACATGGTGAAAAAGAGCTCGTGAAATGGTAAAATGTACATACTACTAAAAATTTCTTTGTTGACGTCAGTTAAATTGCCATTTTTTAGTGAGAAAACACTAGGAAAACATAAACAAAGAGTGAAAAGACAATATGCATTGCTGCTTTTTAGTGTTGCGTATGTTGCAAATGCTTTTGATAAACTTCAATGTAAAGCATCTCCGGGGCAGCATATCTGTTAGGAGGTGGTATGACTCTTTGCAGGTGAGGGTTGAGAGGGGCCACTTTAGTGATGGGCAAGTAACGCGTCTCGGGAACTGTTACTCATTTTTTGAAAATGTTACTTTTTAAAATGAGGGAATTTGCAGATTATGAACCACGCTAAAGGTTCAATTTCACCAGTACGTTCTGCCACTTTCCGCTTGTAAGGGGCTTTCCGTTACTCCCTGTATAGGAACTAATAAACGTATGCAAGTAATTTATTTCAGTGAATTATATACTCATTTTAAAAACTATACGACAAAATCCTACACCTACTGAAATTTAGTGTAGGTTTTGAGTGTTGATCACTAGCGAAATATCTTCTTACAATAAAAAAAAATGTACTCCGTTCCATAACCCCATTCAGATAATTTTAAATGCAAGTTCTAGGTTTTTAGTACTGTTCACTAGCAAAATTTAATGTTACAAGTAAAAGAAAATATCGACTCTATTCCATCTCAATTCTCACTTTTTGTTAAATGAATTCAGAGTTGCAAAGCTCTTTACAGTTAAAAGTACCTACTTATTCCCGCACACCCGAAACGCACTCACCGAATTTTGGATTCTTTGTATGAAAATCTATGAAACCTCGAAAATATTGCCGAACCGCACGCGCCGAATCGAACGGATTCCCCAGCCAGTGCTGATCATAGACTATAATGATGATGACTATGACGTTGTCGATGCACAAAATTATATACAAGTTTAACTTGAAATTATAACTTTCCGCATGTAATAGTTGAGTGTAAACACTGTAAGCGGGGTTTGGTTGATATTTTGGATCCATTTCATGAAAAATCTAATCCTATATAAGGAAATAAAACGAAAAAGAAAACACGGACGTATAAACTAAACTTTGTATGCTGACTGTAGCAGCGCTGTCAGCTGTCAAGTGCCGCCATTTATATTCCCCTTCTTTAGTGGAACGGATTATACTCTATATCCTCGTTACAATTTGCCAGCAAAAACATCTCGTCATGTTGAAAATTTTTTACTTTGAAGCTATCACAAAAACTACATGAACAACAGTAAAATTCAATTACTTGACATTCTGTTACCTTAACATTTAGACATTTGGACAAAATGTTTTCTGCTTCTTCTTTACATTTTATCAAGTTTACATTCTAGCAATTTGACATTCTGCTACTTTGACGTTTTGTCATTTTGCCTTTCTGCACATTCTACTTCCTTGAACAATAATATTTTTAAAACGTTGAACTAGTGGCACCTATGATATGCTCACAAGTTTTGTTCCACCGTAGAACTAGTGGGCAAAAATATTTCCACCTATTGTTGCCTGCCGCATGCAATAAATTTCTGAAAAGTACACATACATGGCAAAATTATCCATTAAACTGGGAGGAAGGTACTTTCTTGGCAACACCGATTCGATTCGATGCAGCTGTGCTGTGCTTGCTGCTAAATCTGCTAAGCCATCCGCATTATTCGGCCGGCGCGTACGGTGAGTGCGTTGCCTTGCGGGTGTTCGGGTATATTTACTTTCACCTGTTTTAGAAGTGTATTTGTTCAAAGCTTTTCCCCTAGGTGGCATTGCACTACTTTGTTCCACAATTGATCAACAGATGGCTAATTATTGTGAATTTACTTGGAAAGAAAAGTTTTGACATCTTGACCCCCGCAAAGGGAGCACCCCCTGGGGGCGTGGCTAAAACGGTGCTGACGGCTTCGATGCAGCACCTTAAGAGCGATTTTATCAAAATGTCAGCAGTACAAACGGCATTTTCGATCTCAAGAGTTGAAAGCGATTTACTAATACAGGTCTTAGTATGGAATGTTTAAAAAAAACTTATTTGCTTATTTTATAACTTAACGTATTTAGTATTTGTAAGAAAGAATACCTGTAGTTGCATTTCGGAAGCTCCGAACAGGAATTTCGACGCGCAAAATCTGTGAAGCATTTCTTCTGGCATCGGAGCTCCTGTCTGGAAGTGACGTGCGAATCTACGGACCACCTAGAAACATCAAAATCAAGATCATAACAGGATATTACAAAAGAAAAATAGACACAGATTTATGAAGCTAAATAAATATCTGTGAACTAAACTGTTTTACTAAATCATAATCATTAAGTTTTAATAAAAAAAGGTTAGTATATTTACAAAAACAACGGTGAAGTATAATTTACTGAAAAGCCTTTCTGTGATAGATAGATAAAGAAAAACTTACGTGCGGACTACTGGCAAAATACTCCATCAATACGCTAGGAACTTCCGCCAAATCTGTGGGACACCTTGTTCCTGAGACGTGCTGGTACTTCGGTCGTCCCACCATGGAGTGTAAGGCATGTCCCACTTCATGGAATAGATTGTCGACGGCCCCAGCTGACAGTAAGGCGGGGCCGGACCGATGGCCTCCGCTTAGCGAGAGCATAACTACTACTATTGGGTTCTGGGGACAAGGTTTAGAAAAGTCAGAACATTCTGTGTTAAGTTGGAGGGTTTCCGATTTATAATTAGTGTTATGATAAATAGTTGTAGTTAGTACATAGGTAATCCAGTGTAATTTTTTTTTTTATCTATGATGGGCTTACTCTTGACCCCAATCTTACCCTAGAGCAGAGATGGGATCTACGGTGGAGCGAGCTTGCCAAGAAGATGCCTATTCACTCTAGACTTAAAGAGATTCAGGTTATATGCACTCGGAAATACAGACGCAGGCAGGGAATTCCATTCTTTAGCCGTGCGCATAATGAAAGATGATTTGAAGCGCTTAGTGCGTAATGTGGGTATATCAACTAAGAACGGATGGTAGCCGGCCGTGCGTCTGGATGTCCGATGGAAGAAAGGAGACGGTGGTATGAGCTCATGCAGCTCACGCGCACACTCTCCGAAGTACAATCTGTAGAAGACCGATAGGCAAGCAACCTTGCGGCGGTGAGCCAGGCTGTGAAGCTTGGTCGCCACCAGTTTTTTATCGCCTATTAATCTCTTGGCTCTGCGTTCCACCGAATCCAGTGCAGCAAGTTGGTATTTAGCCGAGCCATCCCAAAGGTGACAGCAGTACTCCATGCAAGATCGGACTTGAGCTTTATAAAGAGTTAGAAGCTGTTCAGGCGTGAAGTACCGCTTGACTTTATTCAGGACGCCCAACTTTCTAGCTGCAATTTGAGCCTTGGACTCGATGGTGGTGCCGAAGTTGAGGTCAGAGGACAGCTCCATGCCAAGGAGTTGAAGAGTGTTGGTCACTGGAACAGATGTACCCCGAAAAGTAGGAGAAAAGGTGAAAGGACTCCTTTTGCGGAGAAAAGACACGCCTGCGTTTTTGAAGCATTGAAGCTGACGAGATTGTCATCGCCCCACTGGGAGACGTTACTTAACGTCAGGCTCGTACGCTCAATCATAGCCTTTCTCAATCTTTGGATTCCATCACCACTGGCTCCTGCGCCGGACAGATATTTCTCGGTGACAGTACTGTCATCTGCGTACCCAACAATTCCTGAAGATAGAAGGTCATTGATGTGCAGCAGGAAAAGCGTCGCCGAGAGTACAGACCCCTGAGGAACTCCGGCGTCAATAGCCTTGAGGTCAGAGGAGCAGCCGTCTATGACCACTCGGATCGACCGTTCACTCAGGAAGTCAGCCACCCAGCTACAGAAGCCAGTGGGTATGCCGTACGCTGGAAGCTTGCTCAACAGACTCGCATGCCACACCCTATCGAAGGCCTTTGAAATATCCAGCGACACTGCTATTGCTTCGCCGTGGTTTTCAATGGCCTCGCCCCAGCAATGCGTTACGTACACTAGAAGATCTCCCGTGGAACGCCCTCGGCGGAAGCCATATTGACAATCACTGAGAAGATCATTGTCTTCGAGGTACGAAAGCAGTTTGCAGTTCAGAACTCTTTCCATAGCCTTACAGAGTACGGAAGTGATGGCGATCGGTCGATAGTTGCTAGGGTCGGCACGGCTACCCTTCTTGGGCACAGGTTGCACATTGGCAAGCTTCCAAGATTTTGGTACAATTTTGACACGAGAGAGGCGGTACAAGCGTGTCAGTACAGGAGACAACTCAGGCGCACAATACCTCAACAATCTTGCTGGTATGCCATCAGGACCACTGGCCTTGTTCACGTCCAGACTGCGAAGGGCTCTACGGACCTCTTTATTGTGCACTATGATCTCAGACATCAAAGAATCACAGTGAGGTAAGGTGGGTGGATACTTCGAGCCAGCGTCTATACGAGAGTTGCTCGCAAACAGATCGGCAAATAAATTTGCTTTCTCTGCCGCGGTGTGGGCAAGCGACCCATCAGGTTTCTGCATTGGAGGTAGTGAGGGACGGCAGAAGTTGGATTCGACTGATTTCGAAAGGGACCAGAACTGCTTACTACCCGGTGGGTATGATGCAAGCTTTGCCCCAATTCGGCTAATATGGTCGAACCTAGCTTTTCGTAGCACCCGTTTGCAATACCTGGCGGTGGCATTATATGCTCTCTTCTTTGCTCGCACTCTTCTCGCTCGCACTTTTCGATCACGAGCTTTTTTCTTTGCTCGCACTCTTCTCGCTCGCACTTTTCGATCACGAGCTTTTACCCAAGCTTGGTAAGCGGACTGTTTACGAGCCCCAGCTCGAGCACAGTCCGCATTGAACCAAGGTTGGGCTTTATAACCGAGCGGGATATCGGAGAAAGGAATGAAATATTCCATTCCCTGCCGGATTACAGCTGTGATCGCATCAGCGACGTATGAGGGGTCTTCCGAAGAGAAACAAATTTGCCGCCACGGGTATGAAGCAAAGAAAGCACGCATCTCGTCCCAGTCTGCTGACTCGTATCGCCATACTCTCCTCGTGCCCCTAGGGGTGTAATCCGGAGGAGAGCAGATGGACACGGATTTCACCACACAGTGGTCGGATGATCCCAGCGGAGCCGAGACCGAAACCGAATGTCTGTGCGGATCAGTTGTCAGCAGAAGGTCCAGGCAATTGGGTGTGTGGTCTGTGATATCTGGTATTCGCGTCGCTTGTTCCACCAGCTGGGTGAGATCTAGCGCCAATGCTAGTTTACGCGCCTCTCGCCCAGCATGGTCAGTTTTCTGGTATGGGAACAGCCACTCTTTATGGTGAGCATTGAAGTCTCCCAGAAAAACAAGCTCTGCTGTTGGATATCGCTGAATTGCTGTATCTGCCGTCTCAGAGAGGTACTCCATGAGTCTAGTCGTCTCCTGATCTCCGCTGTGCGAACGATAAACACTGGCGTAGAGAGTTTTCTCTACTCCAGTGTCAACCAAAAGCCACAGCACGGGAAACCCTGAATTCTCAAAGCCACGGAGACGCTTACAGCAAACGTCATCGCGAACATACACACAGACCCCTGCACGCTTCTTAAACTTGTGCTCAAGAGTGTAACCAGGGTAGTTGAGGTATGCCACGTCCAACGGTGTTGCTATCTGCGTCTCCGTTAAGAAGAATAAGTGCGGCTTCTCGGTCTCCAGGTGGTGATGGACCGGGTCTAGGTTTGTGTGTAGACCTCGGATGTTCGTGAGGTGCACTTTGAGTGATTTGATGATATAGGTAAATAATTATGTTGGGAAATCACTGGTAATTCGTACAACAAATAAAATCAATCTTACTAAGCCCTAGCGTGGCCTACCAATAATTTTTTCGGACAATAAGTTTTCTAACTATAGACTTCTGAATTAAATGATTCTAACCTCCTGTTCCAAAACTATTCTTACCTGATAACTGCCATCAGGCAACAGTTTCCCTCCCTGTATGGTGAAATGGCAGTCCTGGTGAGGTTTCCCCGGTCTTACATATAGATCGCAGTAAATGTGTCCTAACAGTCCTTCCTTTTCGTGGACCACCGCCAGTTTATACACGTCGGGCGCCCATGATTCGCCTACAAAGTAAAAAAATAATTAATAAACACAACTCAAAATTATATGTAGTTTATCTATTAATTTTTCTGAGACCTTTTTTCTAGTTCGGTTGGGCAATGCAATGGTTGGGCAATGCAATGGTTGGCTAAACCACCTGATTGTTCATAAAGGTGTCTGCAGACCACGCGACAGATTATATCTTCCGTTTCGTAAAAAAAAGAGAGACGCATAATACAAGTGCTCATTCATGATTTATCATTAATTCTTTACACAGTGTTTTTTCGCTTTTTGTAAAATATCCTAAAAAAGCAGGCGACTACAAATGATTTACAATTCAACCAACAATCTCTGCAAACTTGTAACCAATCACATAACAGTATTTATCTACACTCAGTTCGTAATATTCGTTTTACAGAATCGAAAGTACGAACATAATGAACTGCATTACGAATATACAGCCTTTAAAAAAAAACTTTCATACTACTGGCAGCTACATAAAGTAACTCGATTTCTAGTATTTGAAAAAAAATTAAACGAATTGACCCGCGTACCAAATTGTAATCTGTTCCAATTTGACACTGGCCATCAGTAAGTCGAATGAAAAAAAAAACAAGTGTCACCCGCGGCGGGACGACACTTAAAATTATGAGGACTTATTTATTATTAAATCTTTGCTTCAAATCATTTTTCGAATTAAAATTCACCGATAAATGGTATTTAATTTTAAAAGTTGTTCAGTTTTTATGAGCCTCCATTTTAACGTTTAGTTAAAAAGTTACTTATGTACAAAAAGTCGTTCAGTTGGTGGTTCAGTAGATAGGCTTGCAATCGCCATAGTACAGTGCGGAGGTTTGAATTATTTTTCATAGTTTATCTTGTAGAGTGTAGATAAAATAGTGTATGCAACTGCAAATAATTAGGCTTTAGAATGCTCGTGTCAAACTATTATCACACTCGGCTGCGCCTCGTGTGATAAACAGAAACTCTCATCCTAAAGCCTCTCATTATTAGGCAGTTACATAAACTACTATTATCTACACTCAGTTCGTAATATTCGTTTTACAGAATCGAAAGTACGAACGTAATGAACTGCATTACGAATATACAGCCTTTAAAAAAAAACTTTCATACTACTGGCAGCTACATAAAGTAACCCGATTTCTAGTATTTGAAAAAAAATTAAACGAATTGACCCGCGTACCAAATTGTAATCTGTTCCAATTTGACACTGGCCATCAGTAAGTAAAATGAAAAAAAAAACAAGTGTCACCCGCAGCGGGACGACACTTGAAATTATGAGGACTTATTTATTATTAAATCTTTGCTTCAAATCATTTTTCGAATTATAATTCACCGATAAGTGCTATTTAATTTTAAAAGTTGTTCAGTTTTTATGAGCCTCCATTTTAACGTTTAGTTAAAAAGTTACTTACGTATAAAAGTCGTTCAGTTGGTGGTTCAGTAGATAGGCTTGCAATCGCCATTAGTGCAGTGCGGAGGTTTGAATTATTTTTCATAGTTTTTCTTGTAGAGTGTAGATAAAATAGTGTATGCAACTGCAAATAATTAGGCTTTAGAATGCTCGTGTCAAACTATTATCACACTCGGCTGCGCCTCGTGTGATAAACAGACACTCTCATCCTAAAGCCTCTCATTATTAGGCAGTTGCATAAACTACTATTTTTACTAACCTGGCAGCATTTCTTCAGACTTCAAGCTGATTCCATACAACTCTTGACACAGCATATCCAGCCCTTCCATACAGCCTCCCAAAGAGAAGTACGGACTAAAGTCTGAGTTTGCCACATTTAGCAACTGTGTCTTCGCCTTGTGTGTAAAGTATGGTGTATCCCAGCACATGAGGCTGTCTTGATACGGGGTTTCTTTTCGCTTCATTTTGAGCATGGCTTCGAAGTCTATGTTGGCTCGGTCGTGGAGGTTGTCTGAGAGTATGTCTAGGAACTGTTTCACGTTAGATGCCGTCTCCATTGTACTTGCTTTTATTGCTCTGTAAGAAAATGGGAAATTGAATTTCGATATTCTAGATAATAAATAGGAGCATACTAATTCATTGATCTAAACTAAACATATCTGAACAAAATGTTCTTTAATAGATAGATGAAATAAACACTGAAGCATTTTTACATTTATTGCTCTGTTAGACCTGGATTTTAATATTCTAGATAATAAATAGGAGCATACTAATTCATTGACTACCATAGAGAGAAACAATCTAAACTAAACATATCTGAACATAATGAACAGAAGATAACCTTGGAATAAAATCAAGCATTTTTACATTTCATCGTATTAGCAAAAGTTGTTCGTATTCAGCAGCATAAAGCAAAGGGTGTCGTAAGAAGCGACTAAAGGACTCGAGGGTATCATGTGTATTGCAATTTTAGGCGACAGGCTGACAATCTGTCACTATAGCGATACACGGCAATAGCTAAAACGGCCCTCAAATAGCCAGACGTGGCGATAACGACCGTACTTTTACGGCCGTTGACGCTCTGCCTACCCCGCAAGGGATAAAGGCGTGATATATGTATGTATGTATGTATGTTCGTATTCTAACTGCTTTATTTTAACATTTTTGTTCTGTCTTCATTGTATGATCCAAATAAAATCGTGTACCTACTATTTTAGCCGACTTTTTTGACTCTTGATTGTCTTACCTATCAGCGTAACAGTTGAACCCGCATATGCTAGCCATCGCGTGCCTGCTGTCCAAAACTGTATTGAGTAACATGTCCTGGTGCTTATCTGGGGCTAGGTATAGTTTGTACGCGGCTTCTCTCGCGGCAGCCTCCCCGCATTCTGCATATACGCCGCTGACGATGACGTTATCGCCTTCTGTGCTGAAACTGTAGAAGATAAATTATTAGTAAGGGTTATAAGTAGCAATTATATCGTCCACATGAAAGTTTTCCCAATAGAAAATAATAAAGAAGCATATTTATGACTATTTAGCTTGATGGAGCGCGGTCGCCGGTCACCAAAGCTTATTGACGTCTGATTCATTAGATTTTTCCCAACGTTCATATTCAAGAATCATGAAGCTGCAATGGACCAATAAGCTAAAAAAAATCCTTCCAGTACAAATATTCCCATACAACTTCAAAATATCGGGAACTGCAAAAAAGCGCGGAATATACATGTGGGTAATTCAGATACCCCTCAGTAGGAGGATTTTTTTGTCTTTTGACGTCACTATCTCTAGTCCTATAGTTATTTGGGAAAATTTCTGCAAATTTGTTTCATGATTTTATGACGTAGGCAACTAGGCAATCACTATCTTTGTAAAAAAAGATAGGTAGTTAGTGTAAATAAAGCATCAAAATAAGATAAAGAAGTACTCACAACTGCCTGACATTCTGCGGCACAATACTCCTCGGCACTTTCCTAGGCTTGGCTGCACCAGCCATAAACCTCTGCCCGGTCTGAAGTATCAAGTCGTTCAATGCCACTACTTGCTTCCTAGGTTCCTCATCTAGTTGTATACCACTCTGCTCGAAATCAAACACGAATAGTTCAGCTAAGTGTTGGTCGCCAGAGGTGCCACTTTTGACAGAGTCGCGTAAGGCTTGGTAGAGGCCTTTGTGGATGTTTAGTCTGAAATGGAATTGATTCAATGCAGACTTTATATTTGACGAAGAGAGACTTTATAATTGAGAATGACAAATCAATTACACAGTGTTTTGAAGATGTGGGGAGTTAAAGCCAAAATTTTATGTTATTTGTTATTAAAATTATATACTTAAATTAAATGTTATTGACTATTCTGAAAAACTTACTTTTCAACGACCCCACTGATGCTAATACAAGCATCTTCAGCGGCCTCAGCGAAGTGCGACTGTGGGTGCGCTATCCTCACGAACTCTGCCAAATCGGCAACTTTACACAGAGTATCCGACAGTTCGTCGAAAATCTCCACCATTGGCCGAGTAGGGTTTGATGTCGCTTCTTCTATCAGCCTGTCTGTCGCCTGGATCGCGCGCTCTTTGAGAGTGTAGAAACCTTCGAAACTAGTTAGTTCTGGCTTGTTGAATAGCCCCTGAAAAAGGAAGTAAGTATTTGGAAAATAAAACACTGAGTGGTTGGTTGAGCAGAACTCTCACATTAGCTGAAGAAATTAAGACAGTCCAGACTTCTTGCAAAAAATTTCATAAATAGGTTGCTTGTTCAGAATGCGGTGGCGAGATATCACTTGCAGATAGTGTACTGCCTTGCTTTAGCTAATTAACTGTGAAGTGCCTCTTTTCCTGCTACCCCTAAAGTACAGTCAAGGTATTCTGGGTTCTAGACAACTTACTGTTCTTTCTCGAAAGTTCTCGAAGATTGGTTGCGTGTTAGGGCGAGTGTTGAAGGCTGTTGCGAGTGGCGACCACGTGCTCACTCTGCGGTCGTGCCGCCGTGCGCTCGCCGACCAGCCCTGGTTGACAACCCATAGTGGCCGGAGGAACTTCATTCTTTACATTTACCTGTAATAGATCAGTTAAGCTGGATATAATTGAAATTAAACAGAAGAAAAAAACATTGCTAAATCAGTTTTGACATCAATTCAATTAGTACTTTATCAGGCGCGTCCACACTGCCCGAGGCTGCTAGGGAGCTCGTTGTCTCGCGTGGCATACGCTCGTGTGCAGGCGAGCCAAGTTCGGTCCAATTTAGACGCCTAATAAATTAATAGGCAAACTACTGAGGCGCGTTGATTTTGGCTCGGACTGCGCGCTTTCGCCCGAGCACGAGCATGCGTTGCCTCAGGTGAGCCACGTATTTTTTTGGTTGTTTGCCGCGCGAGGCAGTAGAGCAGCGAGCAGCCTCGCTTGGTGTGGACGCGCCTATTGGCAAGCAAATTTGTAGACACGAGTAGTACCTACTCAAGGTTGTATTTGATTGATATGCTTCATAGCCTTATGTAACTTTAATTCAATTGGCACTGCCACTATTGCTGCAAATATTATCTTGCTACTGTCCTATTTTATTTTATTTATTAAATAATAGGAAAAACTAGGAGTAGATATCATTTGTAGACACATTTTTATAAAAACATGGCACTGTAAATAGCGACCAGTTGCAGTAACCTATTCTAAATGTAGGTGTCATCAGGTTGTTTATCAACTCAGTGCCTCACTCAAAAGAAGAAGAATGTAGGTGTAGTTAAAACAATCTTCTTCAAAATTGTTGTAATCTATTAGCCTAAAGGTATCTTGAATTACTGATTAAATAAATAAAACTGGTGTATGTAGTGATCGGTGATCTCAGATTGAGAATTCATAAAACAAGAAATAAAACATCAATGACATCTAAGTCATATTAAAATATTACTATAAGAATTTATGTTAACAAACATACCCTTACAATTTCTCAAGATTTGGCGGAATTCATTTTCAGAAGGCTTATAGACATACAGGTCAAATTGATAGTGTTCCTGCACCTATAAAAAATATTGGGTAAATAAAAGGGGTCTCCTGTATGCACATGCAAGTGCTCTAGGTTCAAGGAGGAAGTGCACAGCATTTTATGCTGACATTATGTCATGCCAGGGCATATTAAGTTCATTTTTAAATTTATTTATAGTCAACATAACATGGTCTTCATTAAAACAGCACCAATCAAATACCTGCACTGAATTACATCCACATTGTATTGCCAATTAAGCCAAATCTTTTTGAAACATGATTTTGTGTTCAAACAAAACATGTTGCGCTGGCCCCAAGTAATTGGGTTAAGGGCAGGATGATGATTGATGATTGTATTGCCAACTAAAGGCATTGTACCAGCTAGGTAACTTAGCATGGGGTGTATCTTCTGCACTTCGTTTCTGAAGTCAGCTAAAATGACTACCTATCACAGGCTATCATGCTCATAGGCCTTTGTTTGCTTTTATAACCTCTTCTGTTTTGAAATATCTTGTTCATTTGTCGTGTAGCTGTGAAAGCACTCAGACGAGGTCATGGCATAAGCGTAGGCCGCTCGGCCTTTCCAGTTTTATTTACTTTTACCATTTATGGGGTCCATCGGTCAAGTGTAGGAAGAAATTAGATCATCGCTTACCAAGAACGGAAAGCCACCAGATGTCAGCAACTTGTAGATAGAAATATACAAATAACACAGGGAAGGCTTTCTTTTTATTGAAAAAAAATTATTTTATCTTTTATATCATCATTTTAGAGTGAAATATTGCGAGGAAATAAATACGAAAAGCGTGAATATTTTTGTCTCTCTGTGTGTGGGTCACAACAGCTGTAATTTGACAGTTCCACAAAGAAATTCGGATACATGCAAACAGATTGATGATCACACAGGAACTATACCCGACATGATAATTTCGAAAATAATACACGGCATAGTACACTTGCACATCTTTTATAAACTGATTGTAGACCAACAAGTAGTATGATTGGTGGTGACCTCATACAAACAAACTGATTGTCTGACCTGTCACGTCGAAATTTGCTTAAGTTTGTATTCATGAAATTTTGTAAATCAATGCAATTTTGTCTAATTTTAAAACGCACTAGCCGCTAAGTGTGTAACGCAATGTTCTAAGTACCTACTAAATGTAGTGTAAACAAATGTTTTACCTTTTTTACAAGCCGCCTTTGACGCTACACCAAATACATAATATATGCGAGGAGCCTCATCATAATCCTCGTACAATCATTTAAAAAAAGAAAGTAAACGCATAAAGAAATGAATCTTTGGCAGTTTGTGAAATGCAATTGAAAGAAATCATTGACCACACTCCTGGTTCACATGGTTTGGTTTAACGCCAATTATCTGTTAAAAATGGGCTTACTCTAAAATCACACAATTAGAATAATAGTTTTCTGATCCGAACGATTGCGTTGTACGCCACGCCACTGTCATAATAATATACAAATTGCTACATTCGTAGTAAAACGGATCAGATGTTTTCTAAAATGCCGCTATGGCAGTGGCCAGTCTTGTCTGTGGGACTAACAAAGACGTGATGTCCCGAATACGGTGACGTCAGCAGCAATTTAACGCAATCAACCCGAAGAAACACATAGGAGCAAGTGTCGAGATCTTTAAAAAGAAAGACGTTTTTGCTACTGTGCGATTTTCGCGACAATTCAAAAAAATAAATATAATGCTGGTTCGAGTTGTATTGAACTGTATGAGATGTACCTATGTATGAAAAATGTGAAAAAAGGGGTAAGTCTATCCTTCTGCAATTATAAGGTAAGAAGAAAATACACCACCAACCTTGACCAATGAAGTCCTGTGGTCGTAGAAGCTTCTGGAACAATGCACGGCACGCCTCTGGAGCTCCAGGTATTGGTGAAAGTCCTTAATTGCAGCACAGATAGTCCACTAAGATCACTGTGGAACGTCCACGTATAATACAATGGGAATGTGAGCCAAAACGTTTGGCCAAAAAAGGTCCGGTGTTCGAGATGGTGCGCAAGCAAATATCACGGCTGTTGCGTAGGGCGCGGCGAGACGAACAGAACGAACGATCCAAATCGTCCGTGCGAAGGTATTGCGAAAAAATTGATGGTGCTAAAATTATTCTCTTACCTACAATATGCAGACAAGATCGAACATACCCCCCACCGAAATCAGTGTGATGATTTCCTACATGTGTAGAGCATGTAAATAAGACAAATAATTAATATATAATGTACTAATAAATGTAGAGAGTATCTAATAGTGTTCAGAAAGTATAATGAAAAGATAATATACATAAACTATAATAAGGTCCTTATAACCTACTTACAAAAAGGTGCATATTTAATTTAATTAGCATAAGGCAAAGGACAAATTTTATTTACTGGTCTCTTGTAGAGTCCATTTTGGGTACGAAGTGTAACAACTCTAACGACATTGTCAACTCCCGGATGTATATCTACAACTCTACCTAAAGGCCAATGTAGAGGACGTGTTAAATTCGATTTTAGAAGGACGAGATCACCAACCTTTAAGTTGGGGGAAGGAGAAAACCACTTAGCTCTCTGTTGGAGAGTGTGTAAATAATCATCCGACCAGCGCCTCCAAAATGACTGAGAAGCCTTCTGAATAGCTTGCCAACGTGACAACCTGTTCAGAGGAATATCTTCAACATTTTCCTCGGGTACAGCTATTAAGCTGCGACCAATTAAAAAATGACCAGGAGTCAACACGTCAAACTCATTAGGATTATCTGATAATGAGCAGAGTGGTCGAGAATTCATTACAGATTCTACCTTGCAGAATACTGTACAAAGTTCTTCGAAGGTAAGAGTTCTATCTCCCACAGCACGATATAGATGGCCTTTAGCGGATTTTATACCGGCCTCCCAAAGGCCTCCCATGGAAGCAGCATTTGGTGGGTTTGTGCGCCACTCAACTAAACGTGTAGTCAGTCCGTTTAGAATTTCATCCTGATTATTTTTATTATTAAAGAAGGCAGTAACTTCCTTTAAATGCTTTGCGGCAGCAATAAAATTGGTGCCGCAGTCGGAATATAGACAACTGCATAAACCGCGGCGAGAAACAAATCGGTCAAATGCCGCTAGAAAGCATTCACATGATAGGTCAGTCAAAACCTCTAAGTGTACAGCCTTTGTAGAAAAGCAAATAAAGAGACATAGGTATGCCTTGTAAGTTTTGGCATTTCGTCGGATGCTCTCCTTTACTATAAATGGGCCTACAGATGTAAATCAACCGGTTTAAAACGTTTAAAACCAAATTTCGCGGTTTAAAACCTGAAATCAACCGTTTTCAACCGTTTAAAACTCGCCTACAAAAAAAAAAGTTCTGTGTTTTACATACACATACATACATACACAAATCACGCCTTTATCCCTTGCGGGGTAGGCAGAGCGTAAACAGCCGTAGGTACCTACAATACAGCCGCTATCGCCACGTCTGACTAATATTTCAGGGCCGTTGTAGAAAAATCGTGCCGAAATGCAAAAAAATTTTTGCCGAGTAGGTACTTAGGTATGAATTTTTGTATGGAACATCCAAATTATTAATATAACCCTGTATATACAAAATTCGGTGTTTCCAACGATTTTACACTGACTTGCTCATCATAGGTTACCTACGCTCGGGCCTCGGAGCGACAAACTAGGTAATAAACCCGCAAAATCACATCATTAATCCATTTCAGTGATCCTTACCTTTGTAATATTACGAAAATGTATTAAAATCAATAAAACATTGTTATCAACCATCCGCCGTTTTAAACCGAAAAAAACGGTTGTTTATGATTTAAAACGGTTTTTTTCGTTTAAAACGATTTGGTTGAATTGGTTTTAAACCGGGCTTACATCTATAAATGGGCCCCCTAGATCGCACCCAACATGGTCAAATATCTTATACGGCTGCAATCTTGGTGCAGGCAGTGATGCCATGGCTGGCTGCGGTCCAGTAGGCTTGTATCTAAAGCAATTAGCGCATTTGGACAAAACAGATCGGATTATGCTACGAGCATTTATAATCCAATATTTTTTATTAAGAATACCTTGCAAGGTGCGCGGACCAACATGCAGGTGTTTTTTATGATAGTGCATAACAAGTAATTTCGTTATGTGTGATTTTTTCGGAAGTAAAACAGGATGCTTCGCATCAAAAGGAAGTTTAGATTGTAAAATTCTACCCCCCACCCTTAGGAACTGTTCAGAGACGAAGGGTGAAAGTTTGCGGAGCGAAGTGACATAACCACTTTTTTTAAAAGTATTTATTTCACCTTCAAAGTGATTCATTTGAATGATGCGAATAATAGTGTCATGCGCTCGTTTAAGTTCTGTGGACATTAGTGGGCCACGTGTCCCTTGTGAACGGTGAACCTTTGACTTCAGATTTCCTATAAACCGGTGACACCAAGCCATAACCCGCTGGAGTCGGTTGAACGACGAAAATTTGTTAAAAGTTTCTTCAAGGTCGTTGGTTAAAACCCTTTTATTTTCACAGGTATTGAAATTAAAAGTGTCAGAGCTTGTTTTTAACTCTGGAACTTTGTCTTGATCCTTGAGAAAAAAAGTACTAACGGGCCATAATTTTGGATCCTCTTGAAGCCAGTTTGGGCCATGGGTCCATTCAGTTGCCTGAGCTACGAGCTGTGAAGGCATCATTCCGCGAGAACAAATGTCAGCCCCATTATTTTCACTGTTCACATGGTACCAACAGTTTGGAGGGACAACTTCAGTTATTTTACTGACGCGGTTAGCCACAAATGTCTTTAATTTATATGGTGGCGTTTGTAGCCATGATAACACGACACTCGAATCGCTAAGTGCAGTTATGCTAAACTTGAAATCAGTTACGTTTTGTACGACAAAACTAACTAAACTTGATAGCAGCACGGCCGCCTCCAATTCAAGTCTAGGTATAGACATAGTTTTCGTGGGAGCAACTTTACTTTTACTTGTTAATAACCTGACCTTAACGTTGCCATCCCTGTCTACGCTACGAAAATAAAGAGACGCAGCATACCCTCTGGATGACGCATCACAGAAAGCAATCAGCTGTACAGTAACGAACGCAGGTATGAGCAGATGACGCTCGACGCGCATCTCTGCTAGGGTTGGCAAGTCAAGAATAAATTTATTCCACTTCTCACATAAACTGTCTGGTAACTGATCATCCCATCCAAGTCCCAACTTCCAGAGATCTTGCATGATGCACTTGGCGACAAAAGTACAAGGAGAAATAAATCCAATAGGATCAAAGATACTTGCTAATAGCTGAAGCACGGATCTTTTTGTATTTTTGGTGTCAGACATATTAAAATTGAAAGCAAATGAATCACATGGTGGCAACCAAGTCAAACCTAAAACTTTGAGAGATGATGATAACGTAACATCCTGGAAATTAATGCTTGATATTTGATCATCTTGCATTCTTGTGAGTAAATCGGGACAGTTACTCACCCACTTCCTCAAGTCAAATCCACCACATTTAAGAAGTGAAACACGTGCGTCTTGTATTGCGCAAGCCTCGTTAAAAGATGAACAAGACCACAGTAAGTCATCAACATAAAAACCTGACATGATGATTTCGGCAGCCCTAGCCTTATAAATGTCGAAGTTGTTTTCATCAAGTCGAGATAACTCATCCTGCGCTAGCTGATGCAAGGTACGAACCGCTACGTACGGAGCACTGCGTAATCCGTAGGTATTCGTTTTTAATTCATAAACACGCACAGGTTCATTAGGCGAGTCGCGCCACAAGATGTGTTGATACCTTCTCTCTGACGGATCTATGAGCACGGCTCGATACATTTTTGATACGTCAGCTGTAAAACAGACTTCGTATAACCTAAAGTTGGTTATTATCTTGGCCAAATCTTGATGTAATTTTCTGCCAGTAAACAAAATGTCATTAAGTGACAACCCTGAAGTTGTTTTGGCAGAACCATAGAACACTACACGCAAGGGCGTAGTAGTGCTGGAGGGACGCAACACGAAATGATGAGGAACATAATATTTAGACGGTTCGGCGCCCTTGTAAAGTTCCATATGATCCAAAGTCTCATATTCCTTCATAAAGTCGCTATATGCCTTTTTTAAATCTGGCGAACGTGCCAGGCGGCGTTCAATATGAGTAAGGCGCTTGAAAGCCAAATTGCATGAGTCACCAAGGGGCTCATGATTAGGGTTCAACAATATCGGAGAAACATAACGACCAGTTTCGTCACGATAATGTCGCTCGATATAAATATTCTCTACGAGTTCTTCTTCTGGACTTAATGGAACTGAGCACGGCACAGATTCCACCTCCCAAAAGGTTTTGAGAGTGTCATTAAGAAGATTATCTTCGATAGTGTACGACACTAACGACGTCGTAGACGCTACGGCGTGATAACTCTGATAAGAGGTGAATGACTCAGCGGAGGCATGCACGGCCTGTCTACCGACTATGACGTAACCGAATACACTACCAAGTGCAACAGGTAAATTTTCATTTAAAATTATCTTTTTTCCGTTAAAGAGATAAGGGAAAATTTCAACACCTACTATAATATCGATAGGTGATTGTTGGTGATAGTGTGGATCAGCGAGCTGTAAATCCTTAAAAGCATCTATCACCGTTGTGGGAATTGGTACGGAAGGCAATTCCTTAGTAATTTTGCGTAGAACCACGGCGTCCATGCGAATTCCATGATTTTGCAGTAATTTACCACCAAGTCCGTAAATATTAAAATTACATTTACGCGGTTTTAAACCTAAACGTTGCATGCAGTCAAGTGAAATAAAATTGGATTGTGCACCAGGATCAATCAGTGCTCGGCACTTTACATAATCATTAAACTGGTCTTTAACGTGCACTACGGCCGTACCTAGCACATTCGTCCTAATATAATTAGACTGCGCATCATTGTTGCTATGCATGGAAGCTGACTCGGCTGTACCTGCGTTAGCTACGCTCGTAGGTATAGAAGTCGTAGGCGCTACGGGCGCGGCGGGCGCCGGCGGCGGCGGCGGCGCGGGGCGCGGTGGCAGCTGCTGTTGTGTGTGACTGTGCCTGTGGCAGGTTATTCCCATTTTCAACACATAATAACATGTGATGAGATTTTCCACAAATGAAGCAGGAGAAGTTACTCTTACATACTTCATGAAAGGGTTTTAGACAATTCTGGCACAAGTTTAGTGCCTTAGCACGGCTAAGACGTTGAATATTATTCAAATTACGAAAAGAATTGCAACGGAAAATCATATGATTTTTATCACCACAGTGAGCACATGTCATTTTATGATTAGACGAGGCAGCATGAGTTACACTTCTGTGTATGTTAGTCTTATCTGGTTTTGATTGCTTTAAATCAGCTTGTTTTTTATTAAATGGCGCAGTGTTTGGTGCATTCGAGAATGACTCGGTGTGATTTAGAACCTTTATGTGATTATGAATGAACTCAATTAGTTGTGAAAAGGTTGGAATCTGTTTTTGATCAATATCCTGTTCAAATAGTTTCCGAGTTTGTGGATCTAACGCTCTTAAAGCGATATGACAAAATACATAACTGTTTAGATCCTCGATTTTTAAAGCTTGAATTGCTTTGTATGAGTGATCGAATGTCTCAATAAACGACGTTAAATTGTTGCACGATTCTTTGTTTAGTGGTGAGAAATTTAACATTTTATCGAGATACCTACCGACCAACATTCGGTTATCGTGGTACTTCTCGAGTAAACTTTTCCACACTAAATCGTAGTTAGCGGCAGAAATAGGCAGACTCTTTACTATGTTTAAAGCAGGCCCTTTTGTGCAAGATAGTAGGTAATGAAACTTGTCAATTTTTGGGATATTTTCCTTGTTATGTACCAGGGAACAGAATGTTTCGTAAAACGTATTAAAGTTTTCAATATCTCCGTCAAACGTATACAATTCTATTTTAGGTAGTCGCGGACGGAAATCGTACCCACTACTTTCCGGTTTAGGTTGTTCCGGCGGCGGTTTTGGTTGCAATTTACGCACGTGCATTTTAACATGGAAAAATAGATCGCAAAAACTTCTTATTTCTTGCGTTCGACATGACGCGTTTGGATCTGAACTGTATTCACATTCAAATATCTCGTAAATTAATTTATCGAAAGTTTACCGATAATCATCGATATCTAATGCGCGTACTAAGAATAGGTCCCTAGTGTCTGCTAACATCGGCAATTTTGTCATGTCATAAAGTGCTTGCATTTCCTCATAAATGCTCTGCTTTTTATTAATTAAGACTTGAAGATATACATCATTATCCTCAGGGGGATCTTCCTTCTCGTCTTTACCCATGATGAACTTTTACAATCGAGGGTAGGAAATAAAAAATGAGGTTTGGAAAAAATTACGGTTTTTTCGTAAAAGTAATTAAATATATGATATCAATAAATGATTTTAATGAATATTTTGGTAATCTAGGTTCGAAGGACCAATAAAGATTGTGCGATTTTCGCGACAATTCAAAAAAATAAATATAATGCTGGTTCGAGTTGTATTGAACTGTATGAGATGTACCTATGTATGAAAAATGTGAAAAAAGGGGTAAGTCTATCCTTCTGCAATTATAAGGTAAGAAGAAAATACACCACCAACCTTGACCAATGAAGTCCTGTGGTCGTAGAAGCTTCTGGAACAATGCACGGCACGCCTCTGGAGCTCCAGGTATTGGTGAAAGTCCTTAATTGCAGCACAGATAGTCCACTAAGATCACTGTGGAACGTCCACGTATAATACAATGGGAATGTGAGCCAAAACGTTTGGCCAAAAAAGGTCCGGTGTTCGAGATGGTGCGCAAGCAAATATCACGGCTGTTGCGTAGGGCGCGGCGAGACGAACAGAACGAACGATCCAAATCGTCCGTGCGAAGGTATTGCGAAAAAATTGATGGTGCTAAAATTATTCTCTTACCTACAATATGCAGACAAGATCGAACAGCTACCGTGTCACGAAGCTGGGACACGACTCAGGTCGGCCGTGATCGCTCGAAATTCGGTATGCTAACAAGGTCATTTTCAACTAAAATCTCAAAACCGTTTCGAGATTTACACTTTATCTACAATATCTACGCATTAGATTGGTGATTATTTTAAGTTTAATTAAGAAATTTTAATAAAATATTTTGCCTTCGATGACCTCTATTTGACCTTCTGAAATAGAACCTTAAGGTTTATATTGAATGAACCTTTTGCCTTAGTTGAGAAAAAAAAACAACGAGTTTGTATTATGGTAATTTGACATTGTCTTTCTTGCATTATCCGTCAATCGTTTGTTGTTGTTTTGTGTTTATATAAAATTTTAAATTTTAAAGAAAATACGTATTTTACAACGACTTTTACGGGAACAATTTGTGAATAGTATCTAGTGCGACCTCCTGTCGCTCGAAAATTAATAGATTTGGCGTTGTAGCTGTGTTGAATATTGAAAACACTGATATTTACGTGGTCGGCCACAAATATGAGTTCTAAGCAAAATTCGGTATTTTTCAAACCTCGTAAGTACAAAAAATAGTGTATTTTATCGCAGTTCAGCTATTAAATAATGCATTTTATAGAAAATTATTAGTATTCGGCTATATTAATAGTATAATTTCAAACAAAGTCGGTACCAAATTGTGGTGCCGAAGTAAACAATAGTGCTGCTTATTACTTATCGATATTTGTTTAAGATCCTATTGTAGCTTAGATCAAACCATTTTTTTTGCTTTGATTCGTGACGTAATCAATATTTTAAACTAAAAATAAAAACTAACTATGTGTGTTCTATTTGTTTAAGATGGGAGGTAAGCGCTGTTCTATACCTTTGTGCGAGAATAATTCAAGTGATTATCTGATCCACTACCTAACTTTGATATAACTATTCATGAGTACCCATGTAACAGGGGTATCCTCGCGACATGCGCATGCTCGAAACTTGCTAGGGTTAATTCTATTAAGTATTTGGGTCTGATCACTGATGAGAGACTGAAATGGACAGAGCACATCAGTACAGTTGCAAAACGCATTCGTAAGCTAATTCACGTATTTAAAACGTTAAGAGATGTCTTAGATCGCATAACCTTAATCCAGGTCTACAAAGCAATGTGCGAATGTATCTTAAGCTATTGTATTGTTGCTTGGGGTGGAGCCTACAAAACACATATGCTCGAATTGGAGGTTGCACAGCGTGCAGTCTTGAAGGTGATCCTGTCCTTGCCCTTTAGGTACCCCTCGACTCTGGTTTATCTTGAGGCTGATGTGCTCAGTGTGCGAAAGATATTTATTTTACAATGTTTAAGAAGATATCATAGACTAACTATTCCAACACTAAGTGGGCTAGATAAGCGCGTTTTTAGGTGCCCACTACGCAATATAAAAAGCGAGTTTGCAAGAAGGCATTATGAAAACATTGCTCCTCGTATCTATAATAGATGTATTAAGGCAATTAGCAATCTTTTATCTGCGTCAAATTATCAAGCAAAAAATAAGATAGTATGTTGGCTCAAAACTTTAGACTTTAGACTATTCTGCTGCAGAAAGTCTACTTGAAAAGATTTGCTAGCTCAATTTCTAGTGGTATGACCCGATCCCAAGATAACTATTAACTTATCGTAGGGCTAGAAATTGTTGAACTACACTTTCAATTTGACTGAGAGGTAACAAATTAAATTAAGAAACATATAAACGGCTTGAAAAATTTTTTTTTTAAAGATTTTATTGCAACTTAAATTGTTACTCCTTGTCCTTATGTATGGATAAACTTGAATTGTACTGTAGAATATGTATACGTCTTGTGCTGCTGCTCAAATTCTTGTGGTATAAATATAACCGATCCCAAGATGAAATACTCGCAGGGCAAGAGTTTGAGTTTGAATTGGTAGTTGATACTATCATGGTGAGGTTTGCACATATTGCTGATTACTCTTTTTTTGTATTCATTTTTACATACTAGGTTATGTTATAAGTTCTGTTTTACAAGGGTTCGTTACTTTTGTCAAAATACTAGTACTTACTAAATACTTTAATAAATTGGGGTGAGAGCCTGGTGATTCGTAATACGGGACCTCCTAGTTCGAACACCAGTCTTTCACAAAGGCATATTGTTATCACATCAACATAATATTAAGTACTCTAATGTAAACCTGTAAAAGTACCTGAATAATAAGATAAACTTGTATTGTACTGTATAATATGTATACGTCTTGTGCTGCTGCTCAAATTTCTGTGGTATAAATATAACCGATCCCAAGATGAAATACTCGCAGGGCAAGAGTTTGAGTTTGAATTGGTAGTTGATACTATCATGGTGAGGTTTGCACATATTGCTGATTACTCTTTTTTTGTATTCATTTTTTATATACTAGGTTATGTTATAAGTTCTGTTTTACAAGGGTTCGTTACTTTTGTCAAAATACTAGTACTTATTAAATACTTTAATAAATTGGGGTGAGAGCCTGGTGATTCGTAATACGGGACCTCCTAGTTCGAACACCAGTCTTTCACAAAGGCATAATGTCATCACATCAACATAATATTAAGTACTCTTATGTAAACCTGTAAAAGTACCTTTGTGAAAGAAAATAAATGATTTATTTATTTATTTATTATCCGTACATATTATTGGTACCCAATTTGGAATGGCTGTTGGAAAAATGGTGTGCACAAATAAACACGGAGTATTTTTAGTATTTTTAGCAGTACTGCTGTGAATAACATATGGAACAGGGCAGAGTTGCTTTTATTGCTAAGGACGTGTCTCCTGCGTATGCGTTTGCGTTTGTCTGCTTGAATTTACTTCATATGTGATGAATCAAGAATAAATGCTAAAAATATTTTTTGTAATTATTATTGGATAACGTTCCCTTTCAAAGCATATCACTTTTATAAATATGTATAGAACCATAACATATAACAGCTACAAAAGACCACTGCTGGCTATGGGCCCACAGCAAGTATTGGCCTTTACATATTGGGGGTATTATTTCCCATAATCACCTAGTCCGGCAGGCGGATCGGTGAGCGCAGTGCAAAGTGTTGTTTATTCACAAGGGACGATGCTGTCGAGTGGTGCTAGCTTACCCCTTATCTTTCCCGTGGGTGTCGTAAACAGCGACTTTTGAGTGTTGGTGTGTATTGCAATTTTTTTGTGGAATATTGACAAACTGTCACTATGGCCATACTTAGTATTCTGAATGATTCTCAAAAATTTTGTCAGACGAAGTGTATTTTAATTTGATTACTATTAGAGTAGAAGCCTCTGACACAGGCAGTCGGCAAACCTACTCACTTAGTAGCTTTTAGAGTCTTAATGCCAATATTTTGCAAATAACGTAATGTTAAACACGAGTCGTAGGTAATAACAAGCTCCTAAAATAAGCTTCATAAAATTTTACTGAAAATTTACTCACGCCAGCGCTAAATATCGATATCGATAAGCCGTTACGGGTTGTGAGGTTACATCTCTACTTATCTGTACACTTGACAATTGTTTGACGTTTTGATTATCCATAGATTGCCATTATTATTATTTTTAAAGACCAGGTGTAGGTAAAGATATTGTGAATATGCAGCCTAGTGATTGAGTAAAACCTCAAAACTTTAAAAAAAATTTTTAAATAGAAATAAATAATATCTTTTCAAAATATCGAAAATAGTTTCTTAGAATGATCTATAATATCAAAATAAGGCATAAAAAAATTGACCTGGCGAACCGGATTTCTACTGGATTAGTGGATAGTGCAGGAGATGGGGAACCGACCAACTAACCAGGAGGATGTAAAGGCTCTCCATATACCAGCTCAGCTGCAGATGCTTTGAGATCATCTTTCAGCGCTGCTCACATGCCGAGTAGGACGATTGGCAAAGCTTTGATCCAAGGCTCATTCCAACACATTAGAGACGCCTTGAGTGTCCTATGAAGGCGCTCGACCATTCCATTGGCACAAGGATGGTAGCTGGTGGTGCGCAGCTTCTTCATTCCTAGATGAACCATGAGTATACGAAAAAGGTCTGACTCAAACTGTCTTCCTTGATCAGATGTGATGTGGGAAGGAACTCCAAACCTCGACACCCAGCCAAAAACCAATGTGTTAGCTGTCTCCTCAACTGTGATGCTACGTATCGGCCAAGCTTCAGGCCAACGGGTAAACCGATCCACGATGGTCAACAGATACCTGTATTCCTCGCAAACTGGAAGGGGACCAACAATGTCAACATGGATGTGCCTGAAACGGCCAGCTGGTGCTACAAAATTGCCCAACGGAGACATGGTGTGCCTGGTTACTTTGTTTCGTTGGCAACGAACACAAGACTTAACCCAAAAACGAACATCTTTTCGAATGGAGGGCCAGACAAATCTGCTGGTAAGCAGATTGGAAGTTGCACGAATACCGGGATGACTCAGGTTATGAAGCCTTTCCATGAATTTCAGACAAAAAGGAGCAGTAAGGAAAGGACGGGGCCTACCGGTTGACATGTCGCAAACTAGAGTGACGTCAGTACCAGGTAGGGTGACGTTTTCCAATTTGAGACTGGAGGACCATCTTGGATAAGACACTGAAGCTCCTCTTCGTTCCTTGGTGATTGAGCTAATGCTGAGTAGTTGTCCTCCAGCGATATGGCATCGAAGTAACTAATAGTATCAGGCGTTACTTTGCGGAAGTCTATCTTGATGAAAGTGATAGAAATATATTTAGCTTCTTCCAGCGCCCTTATGATGATATAGGCTATGCTGCTGGGTGAACCACACGTACGACCGCAACTTAATGCAAATGTACTAGCGATACAACACACCAACTTGACTGTCGAAAATGCTCCTGAGGATGCTCCGTGGAGGAGTGGAACACGTGTAGAGTGTAAAAAGGTGGTTGCGGTGTTGGTGTGTTGTATCGCTAGTACAGGGCGGAAGAAGCTAAATATATTTCTATCACTTTCATCAATATGGCATCGACTCTTATAAAAGAGAGCTGGTGAAAATAAGAAAAATAAGCACTGAGAAAATACAGTGCAGTGCTGAGCCTCCAAAATATGGCGGAAATGCTGCACAGCTTCATATACGGCTAAAAGCTCTCTGTAGTATGCCAGCCAGGAGGATTGGCGTGTAGTCAACTTCTTGGTGAAAAACGCAATGGGCTGCCACTCGGTGCCTGCTAGAGATGAAAATTACCTTGAAACTTTCCTTTTCTGAGGTAAGTTTCCTGAAAGTTACCTGAAAGTTTCCTGGCGAGGAAGTTTTCAAAACTAATTATTTAACTTAAGAAAACAGTTGTTATATTAATTTTTAACTTAATATTGCTTAAAATTTTTCTGGTATGTGCAGTTTTGATGGAACAGGGAACATAATAAGTCCGGTTTTATGCTTTTTATTCGAAAAGGGGAGGTAAACAAGTGAGGAAGGAAGTTTAAAACAACTATAAATGATTAAAAAAATACATTTCTTTACATAATCATATGAAAAAGTGTACGAGATCAATTAGATATAGGGTTAAGTACAACTGAGAGCACATTAACCTTATACTTTGGACTTTCTTTTGTTTTTATAATGTGGGCGACGATACGAATCATTTTCACGTTGTAACTGTAAAGTATGTCGTGCTCGTATATGTGCCTTAATACCTACCTTAGACTATTTAATGGTCTAAGCTGAATACATAAATAATGATGATGATCTTTCCCATGGCGACCACTTCTACTCCTGATCAAGTCGGCGCTGATGCGCCAGCAGGTGGCTATTGTAACCTCTTTTGGCAGTAAACTCCCGTGCACAATGTGGGCACGTGAGTTTGCCATTGATGAAATTGTAGTTAATAGCGACGGGAGGACGGGCCTTCAGTTCATCACGTTTAGCGTCGAGGACTGCTTTACGCTGCTCCTCAAAGTCTGGCCGTTGTGCTGCCAAAACCTCAAATGGAGAGTGTCTCTCCTGAACATCTTTAAATCGGAGGAGTTGACCGCCATGCTTTCGCTTGCCCTCCTCTAGGTCAGAAAAGAAGATACGCGACCGCACCACCGAAGCTGTCGACGCATTAAGTAGGCTTCAATGCCACCAACATTGGCTCGTCTTAGAACTTCAGTGTTTCGCACTCGGTCGGACCATCTGATCTTCATGATGGTGCGAAGGCATTTGAGGTGGAAACGATCCAAAGTGCGTATGTGGTGACGATACACACACCAGGTCTCGGAAGAGTACAGAAGGTTTGGCAGCACAATCGCCATATATACATATATTTTTGGGGCTAGTTGAAGGTCGTGCGAGCAGAAAACCTTGGAACGCAGCTTTCCAAATGCTGCAGCTGCAGCACTGATTCTGCTATTGATCTCAGCATCAAGGTCACACTTAGCTGTTATAGTGTTCCCCAGATATCGGAACTTGTCAACCTGTTTCAACATATCTTCACCAAGCTTAATTGTCAGTGTTTCACGACCTTGTGTATCCAGGGACATCACTTCCGTCTTTTTGACACTGATCTTTAGGCCGAATTTGCAGCATGCTTGGTGAAAGACGGTCATCAGTTAATGCAGGCCTTCTGGGGATTCTGCAAGGAAGCACAAGTCATCGGCTTACATAATTTCAGTGATAAATGCATGCGAGACTTTGGGGCGCGCCTTAAGTCTAGCCAAATTGAAAAGACTGCCATCGGTGCGGAAGCGGATGCGGACTCCTTCGGAGACAGTATTTAGGACCTCCTTGACTACTACCGCAAAGTATAAGGCGAACAGTGTGGGCGCTAGAACGCACCCTTGTTTCACCCCACAGGTGACGGGGAAGAAATGAGACTGTTCACCGTCTACAGAAATGCAGCACTGCATATCGTCATGCAGGAGTCTCAGGAGGTGCACAAACTTCTTCGTGCACCCCAGTTTTCCTAGCACCATCGAGAGAGCTTCACGAGGTACACTGTCAAATGCTTTCTCTAGGTCAACCAAGCAGAGGTACAACTGACGATCTTGTTCTCTGCTTTTTTCCTGCAGTTGACGTACCGAGAAAATAGCTTCATATGTGCCTCGGTTAGGTCGGAAGCCAAACTGGATTTCAGGCAGAATCTTTTCTGATAAGTCCTTCAAGCGGTTTAATAGGACTCTTGCAAAGGCCTTTTCGGGGACCAATAATAACGAAATACCGCGGTATGAGTGAGTGCAGCTCCGCACCACCATATTTAAGTATTTCACCTGGTATAAGTAAGGTCAATGCCAACCGCCCGTTTATTATGCTGCTGTCTCATGGCAGTAACAACCTCATCACACGACAGGGGCTCGTCCAGCTCGGTGGCTAGGGGGAGTTAAGTACATTGAACTCAACATAGATGACGTTATCTGAGGATTTGAATAAAAAACAACCAGCTTTAAGAAAAAAATAATAACATACAAAACACTAATTTTTAACCTTATTTTCATTTAAACATACTTATTATCACTAACTTTTTACGTTGAAAAGACATTTTTGAAAACTTCCTGGCGAGGAAACTTTCAAGTAACTTTCGGGTAAATTACCTGAAAATTACCTCGAAACTTTCAATGTTTCGGAAACTTTCAGAAATTTTCATCTCTAGTGCCTGCACGTTGCTGCGCAAGCACGCACCAACATGAGTGCTTGAAGCGTCCGTAAATAACCCAAGCTGAGCATCGGAAGCGGTAGTGCCAACAGAGTTGCTTGCGCCAGACTGTCTTTGCAACCGTGGTAAGCGCGCTCCAGTTCAGGAGTCCATGGCACGGGCTTGACACCCTTGAGTTTGGAATCAGCCAAGCCGTTCACCAACGGCGCCTGCATTTCAGCCACCCGTGGCAAAAATCATCTATAATAATTAATCATGCTTTTGGAGTGCCGAAGACCCTGTTCAGCCATTGATGTCTTGAGACAGTTGATGCTTCATCGTGCAGTCTTGCGTGGCGTTGCGGTGAGCAAGTATGCAGAGGCGAGCAGGATACTGGAGGTGGTACTCTGACTGTGTCAGCTGCTATAGGCCGAGCAGGTGCTGATGCTGGCTCCAGGTCTTCGAGGCGTCGAGGACATGTGGAGGCAGGGATGATACCGCTGAGATGCTGGAGATGCTTTGACTGCAGAGGTTGCTGATTATCATGACGTCTGGCTCCGTTGATGAGGGTTGCGCAAGGGCGCTCTACACTTAGTCCGCGGATCACGGCGCGATTTCGTGGAGCGAACTTGCCGCGAATTTAACAACGACTCTACACTCGCAATGGTTCGCGGTATTTTCACAGTTACGTTCGCAACTTCAAACGAAATGGACGTCGAAGTAGCTGTTGCTGCGTCCCTAATTTAATGAGCGTTAGCGTACTATAACTATGTTCATATTAAAAATAAGACGCTTGTTTTTATGGTCCTTTTGGAAAATGGGTTCCGCTTCTAAAAACTGTAACTCCAGCTCGTTTTTCCATTTTACGCTCATTTTTTTCAACAAATTCAAAACAACGGTGCAGGTCCGAACACTCGAACGACTCGAACAATTCTGACCGTCGCGGACTGCGAGTGTGGAGTCATGCACGTTCGCGTCGCGTTCGCGCTTCGCGCTCCCTTTGACGCGGGACAAAATACCGACAAAAATTGGGGAACAAGGCGCGAAACCGCGAAGAATATGCGAAACGGATCTACACTTAGCGTTCGCGCCCCTTCGCAGCTATTGCGCGCGATCCGCGGGCTAAGTGTGGAACGGGCTTAATAATGAAAATGTTTTCAGTATACCTGACTGCAGTGTACTATGTGGGTACTACAATAAATCAGTTGATCGCTAGCCACCGTGTTTGATTGACGCTCCACTGGCGCCGAGTTCGGGATATTTTTTCCCGAGATGGCAGCACGCCGGCGAGCCGCTCGCGGAATACCTACAGGCGCTGAAGCACCTCGCGGCTACATGCAATTTTGGAAAATGTACTACGTGTTCCACTCTCGAGATTAATTTAAGAGACCAGTTTGTCTCGGGTTTGGCGAGTGAGGCAATGCGTTCCAGAATGTTCGCCGAGAAGAAGTTAGATTACAAGAAAGCGGTGGAGCTGGCTTTAGCTCTAGAGGCTGCAGAGAAGCACGCGGAGGTGAGCGCGACCTTGGGGGGTGCGCAGACCTCAGGTGCAGGCGGCGAGGCAGGCAAGGGTCTGCATTACGCGCGCTCAGGGCGCAGCGGGCGCGGCGGGCAGCGCGGCCGGCAGGCGGCCGGAGGCGGCAAGGCGGGCGCGGGCCCGCAGGCTGCGGCGGCCGGCGGCAGCGGCAGCGGCAGCGGCAGCGGCAGCGGGGGCGCGCCCCGTTGCTGGCGGTGTAACAAGCCGCATCACCCGGATCGTTGTCGGTTTATACACTACACCTGTGATGCGTGTTTGGAGAAAGGTCATTTAAAAGTGATGTGTAGGAAAGTGCGTAACAGCGATCGTGGTAGCAGGCAAAATTACGTAAGTGATGATGAGGATGTATCGGACGACATGTTCAACATCAACTCTGCGGCTCAAGGTAACGATCCATTTTATATTAATATAAACATAGATGGGAAAGTGATCGAGTTTCAAATTGACACGGGCAGCCGGGTTTCGGCTATAAGTGACAAGTTGTATCGTAGTGCGTTTAGCCACAAGGAACTCATTAGCGATAATTTACTGTTACGAAGCTACTCTGGCGAACGAATTGAATCGCTCGGATACATTAGTGTTGATGTGAAGTTAGGGGACGTTTCTGGCGATTCTTTGCGTCTTTATGTTATTAAGGATGGCGCGTGTCCACTATTGGGCAGGGAATGGATACGTACGTATTCTTAAGGCCACGCCGACTCTGCTTAATAAGATTATTGACGATGGGTGTGTGAATCAGCTGTGTGCGGAATTCCCGGAGGTATTTAGTGATAAGCTAGGTACATGTAAACTCACCATTCAATTGCAGCTTAGTGACCAGGAACCGGTTTATGTGCGCGCGCGGCCTGTACCGCTTGCATTGCGCGAGCGCGTCGAACGAGAGCTAGCTCGACTCGAGGCCGATGGTACTATCTACCGTATAGACCAGTCAGATTACTAGCGGCGTAAGTTAATCCCGAATTTAGTCAAAATACTTCGGATCGTCATACCGGTACCAAATTTTAGTATGTCAATAAACATGACATAAGCTCTAGAAAACCGCCGGGAGACAAGCTGATGAGGGCCTGTCTCCCGCAGAAATGACGTCATCAAGATGGCGGCCGCCGCATTTAGAAAACTGCAAATTGTTTGAAAACTTTAAGTTACATTGTCATGTGCATGGTATCAAATGAAAGCTAATTAATTGTTCTACACATTTGTCTTGAACTACGACCAGGTACATAGCATGATTTCGAAATTAAAAGACTTTATGTAAAAAAAAAACAGCAAATAGTTTATTTGTGTGGCTATAGAATTCAAAATAATCATTTTTAACAAAAGTGATATAGAAGAAAAGTAACGTTCAATGCAATAGCTACAAAAATCTAAAAGCACTTTCTTGTTCGGATAAAGAGAACTTAAGTTACACTGATTTGAGTACAACGCTATCTCTTTCCGCGCCACTACTATTTGTAGTATATGCACGGGTATGGTGTCAAATATAAAGTAATTAATTGTTCTGCATTATTCTTCTGAAGCACAACCAGCTACATAGCATAGTTAAAGAATTAATATTAAAAAAAGAACTTTGAAACCAATTTTTTATGGGGTTATAGAAACTCAAATAATACTTACTTACTACGCTGACACAGCGACCTAAAGTGGATTTTGGCCTCCGATGCAACTGCACGCTATACTTCCCATTAGGCTTTTGGAGTTCTGCGCAGTTTGCTTCCAATCAGGCTTTTGGAGTGAGTGCAGATCCTTCAGAATTTGGTCAGTCCAGCGATATCTAGGTCGTTCGACAGGAACTCCGATACAGGTTAAAGGGTTTGGAGGTCTAAAAATGCATTGAAAAAGGCTGGGAAATTTCCGAACCCGAGACACGTTCTCTCTCTCTTCGTATGGGACACCGAGTCGTTCAACGACCCGATGAGACGCATTAAAGAGGTGAGACTAAGATCTTATGGAGAAATAAACGACACTCAAAGATAACATGATGGACACAATGATGCGAAATAGATGTAGAAGAAAGGAGAAATCACAAAATTATAGCGGAACAAGATAAAGAGTGGTACGATAAAGTGCACACAAGATGCAAGAATTCTATAAGAAATGCGAAAAAACACCACCTAAAACGCAAAATTGGAGAAATAAAGACACTAATTAGATCAAGTGAAAATCGCTTCAGGAAATAAGATTTCGTCAGTCCAGCTATATCTACTTATACGTAGGTTGTCCGACACGACGCTTGCTCGTCGGCCGACCCCTTCCATCTGCTCGACGTGGCCAAGCCAGCCAGCGCAGCCTATCGGCTTCATTCTCCCCGATGATGTTGGGCGATGATTTTCTCTATCTCCCTGTTTTTCTATTTCTAAAAGTTTCATGCTCATTCTGAGTTGGTCCCAGGATTTTCCGTAGTGTTTTCCTAATTAAGAGCTTTTCTTACTCCGTCAAGGATAACGTCCATGTTTCGCATCCGTACATTATTAGGCCTTAAGGTAAGGACATATGACGGTCTTGTAAATACGAACCCTTGTTATCCTGCAAGTTTCGATGTCAACACATTGTGCAGGGCTGCTAAGAACCTTGGGGCATTCTGGACGCGAATGTTGATTTCGTCGTACTTAAATTTGTTCACCCCTTTGTAGGAGGTGTCATTGGCTATAAGGTTCTTTCTCTTAGTCTTGGCGCTCTTGAATCTTCTCATGTGGAGGTACTCTGTCTTGTCATGGGTTACCGTGGGACTTACTTTTCTTCCTTCTTCCTCCGGTGTACTGGCCATTGCTCTCACGTCTGCAGCACTTCTACCTATTAGGGCCAGGCCGTCGGCATATCTAACCTATTATTTTATGCGTTCCGTTTAACTCCACACCATCAACGAACTTTTTGGACCACGTATTTGAGCATCAAGTTAAACAACATAGGTGATAGCGCGTCTCCTTGTTTGAGCCCTGTGTCCACTTCAAAAGCATCCGAGAGACAAGAAGACAGTACTTTGTAGGCAGTCAGGAGTAGCGCTATAGGTACCATTATAGTTGGAGAATTTATTTCAAGAGCTTCTTTTGTGAATTGGGTAGATAACTCCCATATTCCACTCTTTTGGCAGTTTTTCTTCCTTCTAGAATATCAATATTCTCATTTGCGACTGTAGTGCTCCTCTGCCATACTTCCACAGTTCTACCGGCATGTCGTCAATCCCTGGACATTTGTTGTCCTTCAGGTGCATAATAGCTTTCCGCTTCACATATATCTCGCTAATTTACACTGAAAACTACCAGCAAGCAATTTAGCAGGGCCTTAAAATATTTGTACCGTTCAGTTTTCAGCTTCTTCGGGTCAGAAACGAGATTTCCTTCGTCATTTTCAAGAAACTGAGCGACGGGCTGGTATCCTTTCTTGACCAATCTTATTTCCTGATAAAATTTACGAATTTCACTTGATCTAATTGGTGTCTTTATTTCTCCAACTTTGCGTTCTAGGAAGTGTCCTTTTGCATTTCTTATTGTATTCTTGCATCTTGTGTGCAATTTATCGTATTTATGCCACTCTTTATCTTGTTCCGCTAGGATTTTGTGATTTCTTCTACATCTATTTCGCATCATTGTGTCCACCATTTTCTCTTTCAGTGTAGTTTCTTTCACCCTAAGATCTTAAGTCTCACCTCTTTAGTGTGTCTCGCTCGGATTCGCAAATTTCCCAGCCTTTTCAATGCATTTTTAGACCTCCAAACCCTCTAACCTGTATCGGAGTTCCTGACGGAAGACCTAGATTTCGCTGGACTGACGAAATTCTGAAGGACCTACACTCCAAAAGCCTGATTGGAAGCAAACTGCGCAGAACAGGGAAGTGTGGCGTGCAGTTGCATCGGAGGCCAAGATCCACTTCGGGTCGCTGAACCAGCGGAGTAAGTAAGTATTATTTTAGTTTCTATAACCCGACAAAAAACAGCTTTTAAAGTTTTTAAATTTTTGTAACCATGCTATGTACCTGGTTGTGCTTCAGAAGAATAATGCAGAACAATTAATTACTTTTCATTTGACACCACACACGTGCATATACAACAAATAGAAGTGGCGCGGAAAGAGACAGCGTTGTACTCAAATCAGTGTAACTTAAGGTCTCTTTATTCGAACAATAAAGTTCTTTTAGATTTTTTTAGCTATTGCATTGAGCGTTACTTTTCTTCTATGTCACTTTTGTTAAAAATGAATATTTTGAATTCTATAGCCATACAAATAAACTATTTACTGTTTTTTTTTACATAAAGTCTTTTAATTTCAAAATCATGCTATGTACCTGGTCGTAGTTCAAGACAAATATGTAGAACAATTAATTAGCTTTCATTTGATACCATGCACATGATAATGCAACTTATAGTTTTCAAACAATTTGCAGTTTTCTAAATGCGGCGGCCGCAATCTTGATGACGTCATTTCTGCGGGAGACAGGCCCTCATCAGCTTGTCTCCCGGCGGTTTTCAAGAGCTTATGTCATGTTTATTGACATATTAAAATTTGGTACCGGTATGACGATCCGAAGTATTAATCGGCTAACTAACGGGACTATACGGAACCCCTATTGTGCCAGTCGTTAAAGAAAACGGCGACATACGTATCTGCGGGGATTACAAAGTTACGATTAACCCAAATTAAAACGCGATTATTACCCTTTGCCTCGTATAGAGGAGTTGTTCGCGAATTTGAGTGGTGGCGAAAAGTACACTAAAATAGATCTCAGGCACGCATATGAACAATGTCTTATTTCGGAAGAATCTCGCCGCTATATGGCGATTACTACACATATGGGTACATTTGCGTATAAACGTACACCGTACGGTTTATCTTGTGTACCCGAGAAATTCCAAAAGATTATGGAAGAAACTTTGCGAGGTGTACCTAAATGTGTAGTGTTTTTGGATGATGTATGCGTGACTGGGGCTAATAGACAAGAGCATATGAGTAATTTGCGAGCTGTACCTACTTGAAAGGTTGCGTAATATGGGGCTAACTGTTAAGCTAAGTAAGTGTCGATTCTTGCAAGATAGCGTTAAATATCTGGGATTTATCATAAATAAAGACGGTTTAAGGCCGGACCCATTAAAGTTAGAAGCCATTTCAAATGCACCCATTCCGAAAGATGTTACACAACTGAAAAGTTTTTTGGGGATGTTAAATTATTACGGTAAATTTGTTAAAAATTTGAGCACTTTATTACATCCGCTTCATAACTTGTTACGAAAAGATGTAAATTGGAATTGGGACGTTAAATGCGAGGAGGCGTTTGCTAGGGCAAAGAGCGTCCTCCTGAGTGAAAATGTACTCGCGCATTATGAAGAGGGCCGTCCATTAGTGTTGTCAGTAGGTTCGAGCGCGTATGGTCTCGGCGCGGTGCTGGCGCATCGCTACCCAGATGGGAGCGAGCGCCCGATCAGCTGTGTTTCGCGCACACTTTGTGCGGCCGAGCGTAACTATAGTCAATTAGACAAAGAGGCGCTGGCTATACTATTTGGAATTACTAAGCACCACCAGTATTTATTTGGACGGCGTTTCTTATTGCGCTCGGACCACCAACCTCTTACGTATATTTTTGGAGAGAAAGGGGGTATTCCCCAGACAGCTGCAAGTAGGCTACAACGCTGGGCAGCACGTTTAGCAGCTTATGATTTTAAAATCGAGTTTGTCAGATCGGCCGACAATGGCCCAGCTGACGCGTTATCGCGGTTACCTTTACCTCATGAGGGCCGCTCAGTAGAATCCGTAAGTTACATGAATTTAGTACAAGAATCCATGCCGTTAAATTTTAAAGATGTGGCTAAGGAAACTGAGCGAGATCGCATATTAAGTAAAATTAAAGGTTATGTTATGTTTGGCTGGCCCGTCAGTCGCAAGCTGTGACGAGGAAAAACCGTATTTTTCTAGAAAAGAAGATTTAGTTCTTGAAATGGGGTGTCTTATTTATAAATATAGAATTGTAATACCTACTACTTTGCGCGAAAAAGTTTTAAAAGAAATACACGAAGGACATCTAGGTATGAACAAAATGAAGAATTTGTCTAGGAGTTATGTGTATTGGCCGTACATAGACCGTGACATTGAGGCCGTGTGCCGGCGCTGCGAGGCGTGCGGTGCAGTGCGCGACGCACCTCCGCAAGCACCCATGCACCCATGGGAATTCCCTATGCATCCGTGGCAGCGCATTCATGCTGACTTTGCAGATTGCGGTGGCCGACGTTATTTAATTTTAGTTGATGCTCACTCGAAATGGATCGAAGCAGTGATGATGAAGGGTACAGAAGCGGTATCTACGATCAAAGTGCTTAGGGGGATTTTTGCGCGTTTTGGTATACCGGCACAGCTCGTGACCGACAATGGGCCACCGTTCTTGTCAAAGGAATTTCAATCGTTTTGTGAGAAAAACTGCATCAAACATGTGACTTCAGCTCCTTATAGGCCCCAAGGAAATGGTGCCGCAGAAAATACCGTTAAGTCGGTAAAAAAAGCAATTAAAAGAGCAATCCATGAGGGTGTCGATGTAGAAACAGCTTTGAGTAAATTTCTTTTCCAGTATCGCAACTGTGCTCACTCGACAACGGGAATATCGCCGGCCGAGGCGTTGCAGGGGCGGCGCCTCCGCTCGCGTCTAGATGCCCTGCGCCCTGACCGCGCTGCAGCCGTGCGCTCTGCGCAACATCGCCAGGAGCAGGCCGCACCTGCTGCGCCTCGACCTCGTTCTCTCTCGGTAGGAGACACAGTTTTAGCGCGTGACTATACCGCGAAAGGGGGCAAGTGGTCAGAGGGCACAGTGGCGAAGAAAACCGGCCCCGTTTCCTATAAAGTAGATATGGGTCAGGGGTTAGAATGGCGCAGGCACGTAGATCAATTAATTTCAACTGGTAAAAATAGATTTTCCTTGGCACGTGCAAGCACTGCCCCCGACCCAACGGTTTCAAACGGTGATAAGGAGACTGAAGGCGCGAAGGAGGGTGAGGCGGAGGGAGCAACTCAGGCCGTTGAATTAGTGAATGACAATGTAAGTCGGGAGTCTGTCTCACCACCTCAGCAAGTATTAGTTGAAAAGCCCCAGGCACCGGAGGAGCTCGCTCCGCCCCCGCCTGGCGCTTCGGCTCGTGCACTGCGTGCATATCAACGAGCACAGAAATTTGTTGAACAGATTGATTAGAAGTTAAATAAGTCTATTTAAGAGTACCTATCTGTAGTTTAGTGAGGAGAGGTGCAGTGTACTATGTGGGTACTACAATAAATCAGTTAATCGCTAGCCACCGTGTTTGATTGACGCTCCACTGACCTACTGAACAGAAAAAATACCAAATCCTACACAAAATTACTGCTACTGCTATTATGATTGTATTGTTCTAGTGTGTTGTGTGTCGGTTGAAATTACCATTGTGTACCTATCTACTCAAGGTTGTTTACCCAAGGACAAATTGTAACAATGAATTCTAGACATCATTTATTTAATTAAATTAAATAAATAAGTAATACTCGTTTTTGCTTCTCCCTGTAAACATCATCCTTTTCCAATGTAGGGAACTGTCATGATGAGCAATACGATGTCGACCAATCTTATTCAGTGCATTGTAATGTCGCGCATTCTTGGAACTTGTAAAATGCATCTCGTATCCGAATTTTAGTTGCTGACCTTGCTGTCAACAAACGTCAATCAAAAGTGCGTTGCATTGCAAAAATCTCGGTCATTGTTGCGAGCTTTTTATAGTTTCCGCGGCCTTTTTGATCAGTAAAACGCAAATTTATAAATTATGTTGGGTCCTAGCAATAGTTTCTTGTGAATTCCAGTGATAAAAGTGTGCTTGTAATAGGTTATTTATAATGGTAAGCGTGAATTTGGGTATTTGTAGTTGGCGCGCTGAAAACTCGTGTTTATGTTGTTGTTTGGTACTTTTATCTTGATATTTATGTATTTAGAGTACTCCACCGCCTAATGAGCCGCGGCGGTCTGGCGGCGAGGGTAAGAAGACGACCCCAACAGCTTCCACGATAGTCACCAGAAATGGAGCACGCCAGGCGAAGATTCAAACGCGGGCGATGTCAGCTGGCGCTAAGGTATTTTTTTTATTAGATATAACCGCCGAATTTCAAAATTAAAAGTATACTCTAACCACATCTATTCATCTTCTTGTTTTTCTGTAAGAATGATGTCTTGAATTCATTATTACAACTTGTCCTTGGGTGAACAACCTTGAGTACACAATGGTAATTTGAACTGCCTCACTAGAACAATACAATCATGATTAGCAGTAAGTTTGTGAATGACTTGGTACTTTTTTGTATGGTTTTTCTGCCTTTAAAAAGCTTTCCTGCTTAGGTAAACATGAGAAACATTTTCAATATTTTTTAGAATCTATGAAGAGATGAGAAATTAACAATGTCACCATATATGTGGGTGGCCATCTGGCCATGGCAAGATCAACAATGTTACACGCCCTGAGGTTAATTTGGCCGGTGTCAAGTCAGTAAACTTATATTTCTGACTCACTATATCCTCTAAATCTTGCTATGTAACTTTTTTATTATTGTCCATTAAAAGCTGTTACAAATTGTATCCTACTTTGTATTCTTTATCTAGTAAAAAATGATTTTATTTACTGTACTGGGAATCTCCCACCTCAGTCATCTACACTAATCTACACTAATATTATAAAGAGAAAAACTTTGTTTGTTTTTTTGTTTGTTTGTTTTTTTGTATGTATGTAATCGATAAACTCCGAAACTACTGGACCGATTTCGAAAATTCTTTCACCATTAGAAAGCTACAACATTCCTGAGTAACATAGGCTACTTTTTACCACGGGAAAATTCCTCATTTCCACTGGAAAACGGTTAGCAGCAGGAAAAGCGGGTAATACAGCGGATATTACCCAAATAAGCCAAACCGCTTTACCGATCTTCGCGAAATTTGGCACTGCTATTACTAGCATAGTAAAGATGGACATGGACTACTTTTTGTCAGCCCTCGAGGATCTGGAGTACGAGTACCTGATGAAGACCACCAGCATCCCATCTTAACTATAAAAGATACGGTTATGGCTTCATAGAAAAAGTTGTTCACCATGACGGGCCGCTTCTGTTGGCACATGGTCATCGAGGATCTGGTGTACCTGATGAAGACCACCAGCATCCCATCTAAACTATAAGAGATACGGCCATGGATTCATAGAAAAAGTAACTCAGCATGGCAGGCCGCTTCTGCTGGCACATGGTCATCGAGGATCTGGAGTACCCGATGTAGACCACCAGCATCCCATATAAACTATAAGAGATACGATAATGACTTCAAAGTAAAAGTTATTCAGCATGACAGGCCGCTTCTGCTGGCAAATGGTCACGAGGGTCTGGAGTACCTGATGTAGACCACCAGCATCCCATATAGCCTCAAAGTAAAAGTTATTCAGCATGACGGGCCGCTTCTGCTCGCACATTTACCTCTGCTGGATCGGAGTAATGGACTTTTTACTACGGGCAAAGATCCAATTTCTACGGGAAAACAGGTAAGTAGCAGCGGGTGAAACCGCTGGGCGGGCTGCTATTCTTTATAAACAGTCAATGAGCTTAGATAAGAATATTGCTTAAGACATGCAATCTCGTTTGATAATATATCATTCTGTTATCTTCTGCGGGGTTACCTTAATATCTACCTATGGCTTTGCTTGCAGAGATTTGCACTAGACCGTATGAAAATATTCATATTTATAGGTATAACAATAAAATAATAATTCACACAATATATTATTTGGTGTTAAAAGGCCTCTGTGCTGTTGGTTGCAACCCCACACATGGCTCAAAGGACTTATCAAGTACAGTTTCAAGTATGTAATGTACTAATCTTTTTAACATTTGAAAGTGAATAAAAGATTGAAATTACATAAAAAGTTTAAAAAGGATATGTTTTTTTAACTTTGGTGATTCTATTATTTATAATTATTATTCCTTGTGTTTGGAGGTCAAGATCCTCTTTTGGTCGTTGAGTCAGTGGATTTAGTTACCTAGTTAGTATTCAGTATTTAGACTCAAACAATCAAACCCACCTTTGAAAATAATATTATGTGTACTCAAGTTCTTGTTTATCTTTATTCACACAGTGATAAAACGTATAAATGTAAACTATCTGAAATTGTTTAATATGATTGTTGCAGCCATCGGCCGTGGTTGTGGCAGCTAAGAAGAGAGCCCAGCAAAAGAAAAAACAAAACATTGATACTGTTTTAAGGGATCACTACCAGATTGTAAGTTACTTCTATAGGTATATCTCAGAAGGATTGAATTATATTCTTTTCATTTTCTTATTATTTCCTTTGGATAATTTAATTGGGGTGTTACTAATGTATTTTATTAATTTTGTAAGTTTCAAGGTAAGGTTTTCATTTAAGAAAATGTTTTTTTTTTTTTAGTTTATTTATAACCTTTTGTACCATACAAATACAAGATACACACAAATTCATTGTGGTTTCCGGTGTTGTCACTGTTTTTGCTTCAAATCATAATGTTTTACTGTTTATAATTTGCACATTCATGTCTCAATTTATGTATATTTAATTACCTACAATCACTGTATTTTCTGTCCATTATAGGCAATGGAATCTAAAACAAAGATAAAGGGTCCAACTGGATTTGTCACTGAGCCCCGTATGGCCGAGCACTGCTGCCTCTGGGATGATAACTATCCTGAGTGCCCCGAAAGGCTAATTGGAGTTATTGACAGGTAAATTGATGAAAATTTTGGCAAATATTAGTTACAAAAATCTAGAAGTTATATAGATAGCTAAAGTTTATAGGAAGTGGTGCAAAAGCCATAAAAATCACATAAGGCGATGGCAAAACCGCAGGAGGAATTTCCTTTACAACAACATATGTACACTATCACCAGCACATAAACCTGACTATTTATGGGACCAAGTTATACTAGTTTTCATACAGATACTAAGAGGAACCAGTATAAGTTGATATCTTAAATGAGTATGTTGAAGTGCTGGCAATAGTACTTATATTTTGTGTAGTAACAGCAGAGATTTTTATCTGATGGCATATCTAAATTATTGCCCTAATCTTAGAAATTGTACCATACTATTTATATTCTGATGTAAATAACAGTAGATAAACATCTCTGTTACACACAATTAAGTTAACAACAGTTCTTAGCAAGTTCTGCATTTAGAACCGGCTGTAATATTTTGTCTATGAAATCATGAATCAGAACAATGTTTAAAAAATGCTAATGAATATCAGTAGAGAGTGCAATAACCTTCATATTCCATCCATTTCTTCTAAAGTAATTTAGCTTATCTTCTGTATACAGTAACATATTTAACTTTCTGTTTGTTACAAAAACATTCAATTTGTTCGAATTCTAAATACGTATTTTTAGTTTGGCGCACATGTAGCCCTATTTAGCACCTTTCGTCTTAGTATTAAAATAAATTCTATTTAGGCGTACTAGATCAAACGGTACAGGGGGTTCAGGCGTCTTCGAGCTTTGAAATTTCGGCATCAGACCAATGTTTACTGAATTTAATACAGTTCTTTTTAATTTACACTTATCCTCTTTGGGTCACTGAGTCAGCGAAGTTAGTTAGTTAGTTAATTTACAACTGCAACGGGTCGCATCTAATGTCGCTAAAGCTAAAGCTAACCTACATATTTCAGGTGTAAAGAGCTGGGCCTCATAGCACAATGCAAAGAGTTCCCTCCCCGCGCAGCGTCCAAAGATGAGCTGTGTACGTTACACGACGCCAGTGTGTATGAACTGATGGAAACCACTCATAAGAACCAAGATCTGGAGTACTTGGAGGAGGTGTCGTCGAGATACGACGCTATTTATATTCATCCTGTAAGTACCCTTTGTATTTGAAGTAAAAATATGGACCTTCTTGATCTAAAGTGAAGATATGAACCTTCTTGATCTAAAGTGAAGATATGAACCTTGCTTTGATAGTAAAGTTACACAAAGCAATCCATAAAAATCGTGAAATAAATTGAAAGCAACCTCGATTTAGTGTTAAAAGCAATTAAACCTACTTGCATAGACCTAGAAATTCTCCGTATAGTAGATGTATTTTACAGTTTACTCATTTATTTTACTAATAACCTATTACATTATTTACATTAACCTTTTTTTTAAGGGACTTGAGAGTTTCATTTATGTGTATTGCAATTTTAGGCGACAGGCTGTCGCTATAGTGATACACGACACTAGCTAAGATGGCCCTTAAATATTTTTCAGACGTGGCGAAACGACCGTATTTTTACAGCCGTTGGCGCTCTGCCTACCCCCCAAGGGATGAAGGCGTGATTTATGTATGTATGTAATTTTAATTTCAGAGTACCCACGAGCTAGCCCTACTCGCTGCCGGTTCCACAATAGACATGGTGGACCGTATCGTTTCCGGTGAAATTCAAAATGGCGCCGCCTTCGTCCGCCCGCCCGGCCACCACGCGATGAGGAACGAACCCTGTGGTTACTGCTTCTACAACAACGTCGCTTTGGCTGCTAAACACGCCATTGACAAGGGATTGACCAGGTAATATTATGTTAAGTACATACTGTAGTCTATAATAGACAGTACATATACAGGGAGTAACAGAAAGGGTATAACAAGCCGAAAGGAGGTCAAAGTACTCATGAAACTGAATAACTTTCCCCATGAAACATGGGTCGAAACACGAAAAAAAAAATTGGCCTTCTCATACAAAATAGCCGATCAGCTATTTGATTTTCTATGGTAGGTCAAAATTTTTTTTTCATATTTCGACCCATGTTCCATGGGGAAAGTTGTTCAGTTTCATGAGTACCTTGACCTCCTTTCCGTTACTCCCGGTATATAGAATCCGGTCAAATTCAAAATGGCGCCGCCTTCGTCCGCCCGCCCGGCCACCACGCGATGAGAAACGAACCCTGTGGGTACTGCTTCTATAACAACGTCGCTTTGGCTGCTAAACACGCCATTGACAAGGGATTGACCAGGTAATACTATGTTAGGTAAAGTACATACTGTAGTTAATAGACAGTATAGGTAGTTTCCGGTAAACACAAAATGTCCCGGACACCACGCGATGAGAAACGAACCCTGTGGTTACTGCTTCTATAACAACGTCGCTTTGGCTGCTAAACACGCTATTGACAAGGGATTGACCAGGTAATACTGTGTTATAAAGTACATACTGTATTCTATATTAAATAGTATATGTAGTATCCGGTGAAATTCAAAATGGCGTGGCCACCACGCGATGAGAAACGAACCATGTGGTTACTGCTTCTATCGTCTATACAGGGTGTATTTTTATTAGTGGCGGATCCGTTAAGAGTTTGTTCTGTCAATGAAACTGAACAACTTTCCCCAAGGAACATAGGTCGAAATATGAAAAAAAAAATTGGCCCTCCCATACAAATTGACCCGGCCGGCCAACACACTTAGTATGGGACGACCAAATTTTTTTTTCGTATTTCGACCTATGTTCCTTGGGGAAAGTTGTTCAGTTTCATTGACAGAACACGCCCTTAACGGATCCGCCACTAATAAAAATACACCCTATATAACGTCACTTTGGCTGCTAAATAAACACGCCATCGATAAAGGATTGACCAGGTAATATTATGTTAAGTCAAGTACCTACATATACCTTGAGCAAATAAAGAATGGATGCCGCATTGGCAACATTGTTGTTTACCTCTCTATCATATGACATATGATCAGGAAGTTTAAAGCAATTCGGGTCCATTCGTTATCTACGCAAGTTGTACTGTATTCTATATTAGATAGTATAGGTAGTATCCAGTGAAATACAAAATGGCTGCCCAGTCACCATGCGATGAGAAACGAGCCCTGTGGTTACTGCTTCTATAACAACGTCGCTTTGGCTGCTAAACACGCCATTGACAAGGGATTGACCAGGTCATCATCATTGGCCTCATACGTCTGTGACAGACGATTTATTCAGTGTCTGAGGCAAGATTTTTCATGGCTGTATAAGCCGATACGGGAGCGGCATGACTTTCCGCACGCTCTACAAACGAAGGTGGAATTAGAGACTGGCACATGCATGTTTAGATGTCGTTTTAGCCTTTTGTTTGCGAGACCAGGGCCCCAATCGCGCTATTTTTCAACGATTTTACCGTTCGAACGTAACGTGTGCGTTTACGTTTTGGTTCGGTTTTGGTTAATGCCAAAAATGCTATCGCGCTATTTTTTATGAACGTATAAATCGTTGACGTTACCCAAACGTTACCGAACTAGAGCCGAACTGAGAACGTTTAGAGCTTGCAACGAGTATTTTGAAATACTAGTGTTACTTCTATTATCGATTGTCGATTATGCATGCCGCGTAGGGTGCAACACTATGAAAAAGTGAAGTTTTCAAGGAAAAAAGTAAAAAGTCAAGTTTCGTTTATCAACAAACAGCTCGGACAAACAGGCTGTTTTTCGCGATAAATATTGTTTTTCTCCGTGAAAATATCCTCCTCTACTGTGTGGGACACCGAGTTGTCCATACTTTTCTGTAAGTACCTAATAAAATACATGAATAAACAAACGCTATCAAAATGATTAAATGGTTGATTTATTTGTGTTACGTACGATTTGTGTTTTTGTAGGGACAATGGAAGGAAGTGGAGTTTGCCGAGGCCAAAAAGTATACTCTGACCCGCTCGGCTGACTGTTGGAGTGCAGTGGCTAGCAATCCTTAGTGCACCTCAACTGGATCAAGGTTAGTCAATCAACATAACCTAAATGACCTTGTAAAAGCCTGTAACTTCTGAAAGCCAACAACCTTTTAGTTAATAATATGTTACTAGTGGCTTGTCAGTGGGTGCACCTACTGCAACATATTTTCCCATGAGAAGTAGGCATTTTCCTGGCATATTATTCTACTTATAAACAATCCTCATGAATTACCTTTTAAAAATACAAAATCAAAATCCATTGTGTAGTTAAAGTGAAGTTAGCGGTGTCCAATTGTCCATGAAAGACTGAGAACTGCAGAAAGTGACATCGTCATTTTATACTAGGTATGTATGTACTGATGAAGGTATTACTTTTCAGGTCTAGAACCACATGAAGAGCAGGGTGAAGGAAGGACTAAATTAACTAGCCTCACCCTGTTTTGATTTCGCACCAATAGTGGACCTGCATCAAATCTCACCCTCTCTGCGCTGAAAGACAGGATTGCAAGATCCCCCCTTAAGGTGTGGTATTTTTTTTTGTTGGTGTTAGGTGCAGTGTGATGCCAGCTTAGAATAGCATCACCCCAATTATACCCATAGATGTAGTAAATAGCGACTAAGGGATAATAATCCATGGGCCGCAGCGTTCTCTGCGAATTAAACATATTGCACTGCACTCGCCAATCCGCCTGCCAAGCGTGGTGAGTATGGCAATACCCACCAATACGGGGGGGACTTATGTCCAGCAGTGGACTGTTGTGGCTATAAAGGTAAAGGAGTCCTACTAGTCTCAGCATTTTCTTTCAAACATAGTTGCCTTTTTTTCTTCCCGAGTAATACATATATATGATGGCTATAATATTATGAGCATGCCTTCAGTAGGCCTTAATTTAATTTAAAAAATATATAAAGCTATATCTATCCATTAATCTCATTTGAATTTATTTTGTGTGGCATTCTGGACACCGAGTCGTCCAATGACTCAACAAATAGTGGTGTCACAGTTTGAACCGCCTACTACTAGCTCAACCAATCTAAGTTCATAGAGAACCTACTTAATAAAAGTATGGCTATTGTTTTGTTTCAGGTATCCTCATCTATTAAGGAGAGCCTAACATAAACTTACTAAGAAAAATAAACTAAATAAGTACTTAAATATTTACTTGGGCCAACAACAACCCCTTAGATGCAACAACAAAATAAATTGATAGGAGGACAACAACGGTTGGAGAGCCAACTGGTCGCTTGGAATGCAAAACAAATACCTGCATTCTGCCTTGCATTGCCTATGGTCCGGTCTTCGCTTCATAAACAGAACATGGAACGAAGCATTCTAGGTATAAAGAACAGACAAAAAGAAGCTCAGCTACATACGGAGCCATACTAAATTGAAGGACATATCCCCGTCTCCACCAGAAATCTCAAATGGAAGTGGGCAGGACATCTGACAAGAGAAAGGCTGGAAAATGGATGAAAGACCAAATGGAATGGTACCCACGGAATGGCTTCAGAGGAAGATGACAACCAAATATAAGATGGGACAACGACATTAAGAAAGTAGCAAGCCCACAATAGATAAGCATGACACACGATATGGGAAAATGAAGGAAACTGGAAGAGGCCTATGCCGGTCAGGCAGATTGAATAACATATAAAATAAAACAAAGAATGAAAATGGGATAAGAAAAATATTATGTATTTATTTAATTAATTAATACAAACTAAATCTAAATAAGTTATTGAAATGAAATGTACCTAATGTAATGATATAAGCATGAAAAATTGTATTCTAAAATTATAAATTCAGTTATGAAAGGCAATTAAAATAAACATTTGTTTTATTTACAAACTATTTCACCGCACCTCCCAGCTAGGCAGAAACAAAATAGGGAAAGCATCCCCGGCGACTACAGGAATTAATTAAAATTAACAAAAATGATTCCTATTGTCCCCAGTGAGCGGGAACAACGGGAATTTACCAAAATAAACAAAAAATCTTCCCATTGTACCCGGTAAGGGTGTTCCTGTAGAGAGTGGGACTAGGCGTGTGTTCCCGTTGTCCCCGGTAAGAGTATTGCTGTTGGCAGTAGGACATGGCATGTGTTCCCGTTGTCCCCAGTATAAGCGTATTGCTGTTGAAAGTAGGACATGGCATGTGTTCCCGTTGTCCCCTTGACGGGGACAGGCAAAATCTTACCATGCCACGCCTTGCCCTGCCATACCAAACCTTGCTTTGAAGACGAATATGACACGAGTGTAGTTAAGCAACCCGATTCCTCTTTGGCCCTATCATCATAACGGGGATAACGGGAAGTGAAACCAATGGTCTCATTGTCTCCGTGACGGGGATACGGTCACCGGGGACAACGGGAACACAAGGTTTCGGTGAACGCGGCCGGCACATAGGTGGCGCGCGCCCGCGCTGACTCTTCGGCGGGCAGTGTCCAAAAAAGCGCGTTCGGTAAGCTCGAGCGGCGAAGTTCTTCCTATGTGAGTGGTCGAATTCGATGCCGATGACCAATATTGTGGAGAGAACGCAGCAGGCGTTGGCGTTTTCGCTCCAATTGTCTGCGTATAATGCAGTTTTGGTCACGCAGGAGACACCTAAAAGGAAAATTAAATACTTAATAATTGACTGAAGACATTTTGCGCCTGAACAATAATGTTAAAATCTTGTTAATAAGGAGGTCATGTACCTGACATTAGAAACTCTAATAGCATATGGGCCAGGCTAGCCCGTGTGTTCCCGTTGTCCCCGGTGACTTGTGACCACGTCACGGGGACAACAAGACATTTATGGTTTTACTGCCCGTTGTTCCCGTTATTAGAACATGGCCAAAGGAGGAGTCGGTTACCTTATTTTCACGGATTTGCACGTGTCATTTGGTAGGATAGGGCAAGGGAAGGTTTGGTAGGATAGAGCAAGGCGTGGCATAGTAAGACATTGTCTCAGTCTGCTACATCTAGCCCCACCCTCAACAGAAATACGCTTAGGTACGGGGACAACAGCAGACATAACGTTTTTGTTTATTTTAATGGATTCCCGTTGTACCCGCTCACCGGGGATAACGGGAATTGATAAATGAAATAATACAAATTTTAGGAGCAAATGAAATTTTAACTAATAATAAAGGTGGCATGATAAATAGGTATCTAAGTAGGTAGGTATTGTTATCTCACCATATTTTTACTTGTTTTGTCCTTGTCATCTTTCTGAATGAGAATGCCGCTGACAAATCAGGCAGGGTTGTACCAGGGTCTTCCCAATACAGCTTCCCAAACATTGATATGTAGCTGTAGGTCGCCCAAGGCCAGCTGATGCGGTTTCGATTAGATACCCAGTATCCAGTCGCACAAAATGACAGCTATCTATCTAAAACATGGAAAAAACAATAGTCACTTAGATCCTACCTAGGTATATCTTGCCTATATCTACTTCTTAATAAAAGTTGCTGAAAAACACTAACCTTGGTGGTTTCCACATCCACGAGGCCTAGGCATGAAAGGCCTTGGCATGAATGCCCTTAACTTCTCCACCAATTCGGAAAACAGTCAGAAGAAAACCGCGATACCTTTTGCGGAAACCGACTTCTAACAAAATCATTTTCCGCCTTTGTGACGGCACTCTTGTCAGCCATGTCCACCTCATAGGCACTTTTAAGGGTATGGAGACACAACACGAGCATCTTTTCCTCTTTTTTTGGGATAAAAACGCAGTAAAATCCTCCAACGACTGAGAAAAGTTGATCGCTGCGAGCTTTAACAAAAACGTTCATTTGACAGCGTTCGAGACGTTCCGAACGTAACGTTTATGGTTTAATACGCTGTCAAAAAATAGCGCAATACGACTTGCACGCCAAAAGTTGAAACGTTCGTTAAACAGCGTAACTTCCGAACAAAAGCTGAAACGTTTCCGTTCAAGCAATTAGCGCGATACGAAAAGTGCGTAACGTACCGTTTTTGGTATTGGTTTGGTTTTGGTAATATCGTTGGAAATTAGCGCGATTGGGGCCCAGGTAATATTCTGTTATAATAGTACATTACGTCACAGGCCGAGTATATAGCAATTACTGGTCGAGTGGCATTGGAAGGCCGCGACGAAGTCGAGGCTTTCTAAAGTAAACGAGACCAGAAATTGTTATTTCGGCCGAGGTTTGTATAGTGCTTTTCTCCAATTTGCAAGGAAATAAATATTTAAATCGTGATAAAATTGACACTTTGTAACTTTTAAAGTTCGCAAAGCGTTGGCGCTGGTTTTGCTTACGTTCCGTTTCATAAAGAATGCGCGGGAAATTCACATTCGGCCTTCAAACTTCAAACAAATTGTGTTCCATAAAACACCTAATCACGAAAGTGTGAAGTTTAAGAACCCTATTATTACCGGCCTAGTCCGCCAATTTCTATTACAGTCCTCTGCGCCTTGACAACATAAATGAGCCCATTGACGTATTCTTTTTTTAAAGTAATGAAGCTATTTCCGAGCAAATTGGAGAAAAGTACATTACTGTATTCTATAATAGACAGTACATATACAGGGTTATTTTTTAGTCAGTGCGCAAACTTTGCAGGATGTTTCTAGTCGTGATTCTGAACAACTTTTACTATGGGGCCACCTACGAAATCTAAAAAAATTTTTTGGTTGTTCCATACATTTTTGCCGAGTAGGTATGAATTTATCTATGGGACATCCAAATTTTTTTTGCGAATTCGTAGGTGGTCCCATAATAAAAGTTGTTCAGAATCACGAGTAGAAACACCCTGCAAAGTTTGTGCACTGACTAAAAAATAACCCAGTATATAGAATCCGGTGAAATTGAAAATGGCGCCGCCTTCGTCCGCCCGCCGGGCCACCACGCGATGAGAAACGAACCCTGCGGTTACTGCTTCTATAACAACGTCGCTTTGGCTGCTAAACGCGCCATTGACAAGGGATTGACCAGGTAATATTAAGCTATAAAGTACATACTGTATTCTATATAATAGTAGTTTATGCAACTGCCTAATAATGAGAGGCTTTAGGATGAGAGTGTCTGTTTATCACACGAGGCGCAGCCCTGTGATAATAGTTTGACACGAGCATTCTAAAGCCTAATTATTTGCAGTTGCATACACTATTTTATCTACACTCTACAAGAAAAACTATGAAAAATAATTCAAACCTCCGCACTGCACTATGGCGATTGCAAGCCTATCTACTGAACTACCAACTGAACGACTTTTGTACATAAGTAACTTTTTAACTAAATGTTAAAATGGAGGCTCATAAAAACTGAACAACTTTTAAAATTAAATAGCATTTATCGGTGAATTTTAATTCGAAAAATGATTTGAAGCAAAGATTTAATAACAAATAAGTCCTCATAATTTCAAGTGTCGTCCCGTCGCGGGTGACACTTGTTTTTTTTTTTATTCAACTTACTGATGGCCAGTGTCAAATTGGAACAGATTACAATTTGGTACGCGGGTCAATTCGTTTAATTTTTTTTCAAATTCTAGAAATTGCTACTTCATCACCTTACCAACTTATTTAACTCAATTCTTTTGACAGGTAAACTTCCATCAAATTTTTGCCACTCCAATATTGTCTTGCTGCACAAAAAGGGTGATAAGAGCGACCTAGGTAATTACCGACCTATCAGCCTGGTTTCTCACGTCTACAAAACTTTCATCAAAGTTATACAAAATCGCATTGACGGAAAGCTAGACAGGCATCAACCACCAGAACAGGCCGGGTTCCGTCCCAGTTTCTCAACCACGGACCACCTACAAGCTCTTAACCAAGTAATAGAAAAGTTCACAGAATTTCATAAACCGTTGTATATAGCATTCGTAGATTACACTAAAGCATTCGACAGCATTTACCACCATTCAATTTTTACCGCATTGCGCCAACAAGATATAGACGAGACCTACATTAATATCCTAGAGAACATTTATAACAATAGTACCAGTTCAATAAAACTTCAATCCACTGGCCCAGCTTTCCGAATAGAACGAGGTGTTAAGCAAGGTGACCCCTTGTCACCTAGGCTCTTTACAAGCACACTCGAAGAAGTGTTCAGAAAGCTGGCCCGAATGTGGGAGCACGAGGGCATAGACGTGGGAGATCGGAAATTAACCAACCTTAGGTTCGCGGACGATATTGTGCTTTTTGCACCAACAGCACAAGGTCTAGTGCACCTCTTAGAAAGCCTCAACACAGCTAGCCTCGAAGTTGGACTTCACATGAACCGGTCCAAAACCAAAGTTATGACCAACAGTGCCAAGCGAAGGGTAGAGGTCGAAGGGCAGGAGATACAATACGTCGACGAGTACATATACCTGGGCCAGATAGTCTCCTTCCAGAACCGGCAAGACAAGGAAATAGATCGCCGAGTAGAAAATTCCTGGAGGAGCTACTGGTCTATGAAGGATCTGATGAAGGGAGACCTTCCACTATGTTTAAAGCGACAACTCGTTGACATGTGTATCCTGCCCATTCTGACCTACGGAGCACAAACATGGTCCCTGACCGGTTCACAGAAGTTCAAACTCGGGGTGTGTCAGAGAGCAATGGAGCGGAGCATTCTAGGTGTAAAACGGACAGATCGTGTTAGAAACACCACCCTCCGCTCCAAAACTCGCATCATTGACGTGGGCAAAAAAGCTGCAAGACTCAAGTGGGACTGGGCTGGCCACGTATGCCGGATGCACCCGGAGAGGTGGGCCAAGTTAGCTACAGATTTTGTTCCTCACGAGCGCCGGCGCAGAGGGAGACCGAGGAAAAGGTGGCGTGATGACCTAGCCGACTTCGACCCGAACTGGTCTCAAACAGCCATAGACCGCTCAGTCTGGAAGGAGAAAGGGGAGGCCTTTGCCCAGCAGTGGGACAGTTTAGGCTGATATAATAATAATAACTAGAAATTGAGTTACTTTATGTAGCTGCCAGTAGTATGAAAGTTTTTTTTTAATGGCTGTATATTCGTAATGCAGTTCATTATGTTCGTACTTTCGATTCTGTAAAACGAATATTACGAACTGAGTGTAGATAAAATAGTATATGTAGTATCCGGTGAAATTCAAAATGGCGCCGCCTTCGTCCGGCCGCCCGGCCACCACGCGATGAGAAATGAACCCTGTGGTTACTGCTTCTACAACAACGTCGCTTTGGCTGCTAAACACGCCATTGACAAGGGATTGACCAGGTAATATTGTGTTATACAGTACATACTGTATTCTATATTAGATGGTATAGGTAGTATCCGGTGAAATTCAAAATGGCGCCGCCTTCGTCCGCCCGCCCGGACACCACGCGATGAGAAACGAACCCTGTGGCTACTGCTTCTATAACAACGTCGCTTTGGCTGCTAAACACGCCATTGACAAGGGATTGACCAGGTAATATAGTAAAGCTGTAGTCTATAATAGAAAGTATATGTAGTATCTGGTGAAATTCAAAATGGCTGCCCAGTCACCATGCGATGAGAAACGAACCCTGTGGCTACTGCTTCTATAACAACGTCGCTTTGGCTGCTAAACACGCCATTGACAAGGGATTGACCAGGTAATACTGTGTTATAAAGTACATACTGTATTCTACATTAGATAGTATAGGTAGTATCCGATGAAATACAAAATGGCTGCCCAGTCCCCATGCGATGAGAAACGAACCCTGTGGTTACTGCTTCTATAACAACGTCGCTTTGGCTGCTAAACACGCCATTGACAAGGAATTGACCAGGTAAAGTTTAAAAAATGTGTTAAAATATAATTATGATGTTTGAATAGAATCTAAAAGCTGGAGATATGAGTGCTTATACGCAAGGTGTAAATCGTTGCATATATAAAAAGAGGTTGCCTATACAGCAAGAGCCCACTGCTGAACATGGGCACACATGGGCCTCTCCCTTTCAGGAAGAATTGTCATACTCCTTACGCTTGGAAGGCGGATTGGCGACCGCAGGGCGCAAGATGTAAGATTAAAAAAGGACGCTGCTGGCCATTCTCGAGACTACAATAGATGATTATCCCTTAGTCGCTTTTTACAAAACCAACCCGTTATGTAAAAAGAACTATTCTTTTTCAATGGCTCCATTCTCTTAGCTAAAATCCATCTTTCTACAGCTATACTTATCCACTTCTCTGTTCTCAGGATACTAATCGTAGACTGGGACGTCCACCACGGCCAAGCGACGCAACAGATGTTCTACGACGACCCGCGAGTCGTATACTTCTCCATACATCGATACGAGCACGGCTCTTTCTGGCCCAACTTGAGACATTCAGACTATCACTATGTGGGGAGCGGTAAAGGCAAAGGGTATACGTTCAATGTGCCTTTGAACCAGACTGGGATGAAGGATGCGGATTATATAGCTATTTGGCATCAGCTGTTGCTGCCTATGGCTGTTGAGGTAAGCATTTTCTCATTCATGGTATAAACATTTAAAAAATAAAGAATGTATCCCACTTCTGATATCAGTTGACTACATAGTTTGTGTTAATAATTGTACGTATTGTATAATTGTACGTAATAAACGTAATAATCTTCATTGAACGACCCGATGAACCCTGGATTCAGAGATTTTCTACCGCCTAACCGGGTGAACCGTTGGGAAAACACCTGCCCGTAAGTCCACCTATAGCAGGTGGAATAGGGTGGACCACGAGGTGGACCACGGGGATGAAGGGCTAGTAGACCTCTGCCCAGCTACTATATTATTTTTATACATTGGAAGATGTTGAGGCTTCATCAGTTCTTTCGTTGATTCGGTGTCCTACAATATATGTGTAAATGAAAATTATTTTTTGTAACATTTTAATTCACAGCTATCTAATTATAAAATTTTCTTTCCAATAGATTTTAAGATTTTTATGTCATTATTTTTCCACCCCAGTACCAACCGGAGCTCATCATAATATCGGCGGGGTACGACGCGGCGGTGGGGTGTCCGGAGGTATATATTTGTCTCTTTCGCACTTCTGTAATACACATAAACGTGTCTCTTTCAGTTCTCGCCTGAGCTACTGATAGTGTCCGCTGGATATGACGCCGCGTTGGGCGATGAGAAGGTTAGGGTTACTTGTAAAAATAAAAGGGTTCTGTGACTATTGTAATGTTTTTTGCAATGGACACGCCTGTTTTGTTTTCAATGCTTTAACTTATAGTTTTTATCATCGGATAAAAATATTAACATGAGCACATATGAACAAAGCTTTCAAAATATCAGTTTACAATCTGAAATAATAGGAACCATTTCATCGCTTGGGCTGTTTTTATTCATTCATTCTTCATCAGCTTACCAAACTGACAAAGCTAGATTGATGATGATTGAGGTTATTTCTTATAACCTGGTTCACAAAAGAAGGGGGACCCAAAACGGCAACATATTTTTTTTGCGTCTTTTTCATATTAAATGACATTTGATCAAGATGTCAACAATAATGTTGCCATTTTTGGAAATCTTGCAAAATTTTCCACCGCAGGCAGGATTTGAACCTGCGACGTTCGGCATCTGTACTGCCGACGCTACTACCAACTGGGCTACCGCGGTTCTAATCAAGCCTGCGAATCAATGTTGCCATTTCGGGTAGTATCAGTCATCCACCATTAAAACCACAATCTACAGCAACCCTTTATCCAACAGGGCGAAATGGAGATCACGCCGGCCTGCTACGCACACTTGCTCAACATGCTGATGGCAATAACTCCGTCTGTGTGCGTGGTGTTGGAGGGAGGGTACTGCATTCCCTCGCTGGCGGAGGGAGCTGCGTTGACACTCAGGACGCTGCTGGGACATCCGCCACCGGTTCTTAGCGAAGTCACCGAGCCTTGTGATTCGTAAGTATTGTTGTTGCCTTATTAAAGGAACTAGATTTCACTTACCTTCATATTACCATTATCTTAGGTGAAATGATCCTATTTCCTTGTTTTTTATCTTAGCTGTTATGATCCTATTTCCTTGTTTTCTATCTTAGATGAAATTATCCCCTATTCCTTGTTTTCTATCTTAGCTCCAATTAACCAATTATCCTATTTTCTTGTCCTCTATCTCAGCTGAAATGATTCCTATTTCCTTGCTTTATATTTTATCTGAAATGATCATATTTCCTTGTCTTCTATCTTAGCTGAAAATTATCCCCTTTCCTTGTTTTCTATCTTAGCTGCAATGATGCTATTTCCTTGTTTTCTATCTTAGCTGCATTGATCCTATTTCCTTGTTTTCTATCTTAGCTGCAATGTTCCTATTTCCTTGTTTTCTATCTTGGCTGTAATGATCCTATTTCCTTGTTTTCTATCTTAGCTGAAATGGTCCTATTTCCTTGTTTTCTATCTTAGTTAGAATTATCCTGTTTTCTTGTCTTCTATCTCAGTTGAAATGACCCATTCCTTGTTTTCTATCTTAGCTAAAATGATCCCCATTTCCTTGTTTTCTATCTTAGCTAAAATTATTTTGTTCCCTTGTTTTCTATCTTAACTGCAATGATCTTATTTCCTTGTTTTCTATCTTAGCTGAAATGATCCTATTTCCTTGTTTTCTATCTTAGCTGGAATGATCATATTTAGAGATGGGCACGTACCCGGGTATTTACCCAACTACCCGGTAAATACCCGTACGTACCCGGTAAATACCCGTATGTACCCAAATAGGTGGGTAGATAAAAATGTATGGGAAGTCGAAAAATTTTTCTCGTTTGCCATCATGGCCTCCATAGAAAAAGTTGTTCAGTTTCATGGTCCGAGCATGCTCGCAAAGTTTTAGGCAAACCGTCAAGTTCACGCGTAAAAGTTGTAAAAAAAATAACTGCAAATATTTGAAAGGATAAACCAGCCAATGAAATTGAACAACTTTTCCTAAGGAACATAGGTCAAAATATGAAAAAATACAAATTTACTCTTTTCTCCCTATAACTTAACTCCGCCTGCTCGTACAAGGTTCTCTATATATTATCAATCATAGTATTCATATTATCTAACGAACCGTTATGGTTAAAATCAAAAATAATGAGAATTACGAAAAAAATATTACTTTTCAATCTACCCACCTATTTGGGTACATATGGGTATTTACCCGGTAAATACCCAATTACCCAGGTATATACCCAAATGGGTAGATTGGGTATATACCCACCGCCCATCTCTAATCATATTTCCTTGTTTTCAATCTTACCTGAAATGATCCTATTTTCATGTTTTTAATCTTACCTGAAATGATCCTATTTCCTTGTTTTCAATCTTAGCTGAAATGATCCTATTTAATTGTTTTCTATCTTAGCTGAAATGATCCTATTTCCTTGTTTTCTATCTTAGCTGGAATGATCATATTTCCTTGTTTTCTATCTTAGCTGGATTAAACCCCTTTTACTTGCTTTATTTTTTTAAATATTTTTAACCATGACTGACACTCATTTACCTTGTCAGGATACGAGAAACGATCCTCAATTGCATTTACGCTCACAAACCCTACTGGCGGTGCTACAACTACCAACCCACGTACAGCAACGATGGCATACCCAACGTGTGCGACAGAGAGAAACAGAAACATATACCAGTGGTGAGGTGGGAGGGAGACGAGACGAGGCCTGACAAGTTCGCCACGAGGGACTGTTATCCGGTGCAGGATAATGAGACGAAGAGACGGATTGCGGAAAGATTGAGTCATTTGAGGATAGGTAAGATGGCTTTCATTGAATCAAACCAAAACAAGTGCTCATGTTATTTTTTCATGATGCTGTTTGAGCTAGACCTTGACATATCCATCTTTTTGAGGTGTGAGTGGAAACCTGTAGGGCTGTTGTCAGGAGTAGTGGGCCGCTAAGACACGATATGAGTAGATTCCATATCACTCTGGTTAAGAGAAATCTCTATATTATCCATGTTGTTCTATTCCAATCCATCGAGCAGGCCCATGTTGCTCGAAGTTCCAATCGCAGAACACTTGCAGAACACACACTTTAGAGCTTTGGGATAAGATCTCTTTCATAACTACCTCCTTATTTTGTTATGACACTTTCAGAGCTAATCGCAAAGTCTGTCAAATATTTGTTTACAACTTTTCACTTTTGCACCTTTTGCACTTTTCGTAAAACTGTTGTTTTCTGGTGTACATGCTGATTTTCTGTTTAATTTTATGGCTGCTTGCATAAAGTGTGGTTCAGAAAATAAATGTGAGAAGATTACAGAAGAGGAGCCTTCAGAAAATCCTAACAAAAACATAACTATTCTAACTAAATGGATATGTCCTGCCTGCAAAGAAGGTCGAGGCGGCATCCAAGAATTAAAACCTGAACCGCCTAAAAATCCTCGAAAGTCTAATAAAAAGACAACTAATTCAGTAACTTTGAAGGAAATAAACGAACTACTAAACAACACCTTTGATTCTAAACTATCAGCTCTAACTAAGCAAATAGAAGAGTCACTGAAAAGGGAACTGAATAATCTAGTGAATAAAAAGTATGAAACCTTGAAAAGAAATGTCTGTCTTCAGAAAACTGAGGATAGGTTTATTTTCCCAAAACGTAAGAAAATTCTCCACTCATAGTTTATCGAAGTTAAATCCTTTAGCAAAGAGCAATCTCCGCTCAAATTTTTGAGCATCTATTTACAATTTTTATTTCGTTTGTATTTGTTTCAGTCACGGACTTGAAGTTGGCGCTCTATCCTGTATGTTATATTTACGACCAAGCCATGTTAAAACATAAAAATGTTGTTGAACCGTGAGTATGAGTACAAGATGAGAACTTATACATTTGAACCAATTTACTTATAAGACCGAAATATTTACCTATAAGACCGAAATATTATGAAATGTAAGAACTGTCCCTGAAACTGATTAGAATTTTAATCAAAAAATAAGTGTCCCACTTCTTAGCTCAAATTGCCTGTAAAGTGTGTTGTTTATTGAATTTATTATTTCCTATTTAAAAAAAGTGAAACAGAGTTTAGATGAAATATATTTGCTACTAAGTGATGAAAGTAAACAGACTGTAAATGTCTACCCATTCAAGCCAGGAAATCAAGGACAAAATCCCAGATACTTTGTATATCATAACAATGTATCTGGACATTGTTCCCAATGTGGACGCTTTTTCTTTGCGAACTTTGTTCCGGAACATTGTTTAACATACGTCCACATTGGGAACATTGTCCAGATACATTGTATAATATACAAAGTATCTGAGATTTTGTCACCAACGAATACCCGCCTTCAAAGTTTAATTACAAATAAGAAATCTCAGTCTAAACCCATTTTTAGAGACCATGTAGAATGCCCCGAACGAATAATGCGGATACACGAGCGGCACCGCGACTTCGGTCTGCTTGATCGAGTCCACCACTTACAGAGCAGGCCTGCGACAGATGAAGAAATACGCGCCGCACACACTGCCAAATATTTAAATAGGTAAGTCGTAGTCATTAGATTTACTTTAGAAATAGGCTAAGGAGGCTTTAGAAGCTAGCCCTTTCAAGGATCAGTTCAACATTAGCATTTGGATTGATTTGGACCTTCAATGGATTGTTGGACCTACCTATCTACAATACGGTATAGGTATAACGGCTATACCTATCACAGTATAGTATAACTGGCGCAGGCAGATAAACAACATATGCCGAATTGGCAACAATACAATACAATAAAATACAATATACTTTATTGCACAAAAGGAAAACAGTATAATAAAAAATGAAATTAAACAATTGTACAATTGGCGACCTTATTGCTCAAGTAGCAATATCTTCCAGGCAACCAGGTAGAAAGGAATAGGCAAAAAAAGAAGTTGATGCGGGATAGTGCAACAAAAAAAAATACAAATAGAAATATACAACGTGTTACAAAACAACCAATAAATCTGAAAGGGGAAGGAAAGGTCCGTTGCAAAGAGTCAATTAACAAAAAATTAGAGCCGTAGTATCGTTTTTGAAAACTACGAAAAAAATATTTTTTTATTAAATTACACTTATTTTTAATCGTGGCATCGCATCACTAATTTTGACAGCTCAAAGTTCAAATGAAGTTACTGACGCGGCGAAACGCAGTTCGGCCTACATTGCTGGCTATTACATGTATGACATCAATGCAAAAAACAAAGTCAACCAGCAATGTATGCCGAAGGGGACTTTGTTCGCCAGGTAGTGTAGCACCTGACCTAGACTAGTGATGTGATTATTTCATCGACTGATGATAATGAAATAGTAGTTTATGCAATTGCCTTATAATAAGAGGCTTTAGGATGTGAGTGTCTGTTTATCACACGAGGCGCAGCCGAGTGTGATAATAGTTTGACACGAGCATTCTAAAGCCTAATTATATTGCAATTGCATACACTATTTTATCTACACTTTACAAGAAAAACTATGAAAAATAATTCATACCTCCGCACTTCACTATGGCGATTGCAAGCATATCTACTGAACCAACAACTGAACGACTTTTATACATAAGTAACTTTTTAACTAAACGTTAAAATGGAAGCTCATAAAAACGGAACAACTTTTAAAATTAAAAAGCATTAATCGGTAAATTTTAATTCGGAAAATGATTTGAAGCAAAGATTTAATAATAAATAAGTTCTCATAATTTCAAGTGTTGTCCCATTCTTTGATTGTGTCGTGACATTTGTTTTTTTTATTATCTTACTGCTAAATGTCAATATCATAAAGTCAGAAAAAAGTACTTTATGACATCGACATTTTACTTTATGATATCGACTTTTTTTTTAAGGCTGAATGGCTGTAAAGCAGTTGCTTATACATTTGCTTTCGAATTTGTAATAGGAACATTATGTATGAAGTGTAGATAAAATATTCTTTTTTTTTGGTTAGTTATGTAACAGGGTGTATACTTAATAATTTATATCTAAATAAGTAAATAAAATATATACATAATAATATAAATAAATACACACAACTACATTATATATCACACAAATGAAAGAAAAATAAGATGATATTACGACAAAATCACACCTTGAATTCACACTATTGTTGACTTGCATGTCATATATTATGTTATGTATGATAGAGAGGCAAACAATAATGTTGCCAATACGCGATATTTTCTTTATCTGCGCCAGTTATACTAAAACTTTTTGGTTTGAAAAATACTGTTTCCTTTCCATTAGGAATTTTCTATGGGCTGGTTTTTGGGAATAAAAGTATTGAAAATAATAAACTGTAAAGTTATAAATTAACAATTTATTAAAAAGCTTTAGAATAAATTAAAAACATATTACGCTAAGATGCTGCTCTTGTTGCGGAGTGCAGTGTATGCTACCAGGATTGAGAGAAGTGTAGCCAGGACCTCAGAGTTTACCCAGGGACCTGAGTAACCTGGAAAAGAAACAAAATGTTAACAACACTATCTTATTTGCATTGATTTACTATTTTAAGGCTAAAGCCATAAAGTAATAATCATGAAATTATTTATCCAACTAACAGATAGGTAATATAAATAAACTGTTTACAGATATTTGTAATCTTATCTGTGAAGTGAGATGCCTTTTAACTATGTACGTTGTGTGTGAAGGTACAAAGTAACATACTATGTACGTTGTGTGTGAAGGTACAAAGTAACGTCACATCTCTGTACATTTTACTGGTAATATCAAAACTTCATTTTGTTAAAAACGTAATGAAGAAAAGCTTGGTCAGTATAAAAATTTTGGGGCAGAAATCAAGTTACTTTAATGAAGAATTTGTGGAGTATTAACCCATTCACTGCTAGACCAGTATATTCATGACATTCTTTCCTGCCTTCCTATGAGTATTCTCATAGTTCTTAGGAAATGTGTTAAAAATAGTAGCTAGTTTATCTTTTTTGAGTGTGGGATACCAAGTCGACAAGGTAACTGTATAAGGTACTTACTGCCAGGGTGGTTCAACTGAATGGCAAGAAGAGGGGTGACCGGGGCATCGGGGGAGGCACGGCGAGCCCTGCGGAGGTTAGCGTAACCTTCCTCATCAAGGATGAGCACCTCGTGGACTCCAGAGCGGGCCTTGGGGATCTCCTCAGTCCATGACACCTGTAATATAACAATAGGATGGGCTTAGTCTTGTTACAAAACCTTACTTTAAAATTGTCTGTCACCAAGCGAATTGGAATATTCTATGACTAAAATTTTGTTACAAATGTAACATCATTGGAGGTAAACCACCATTTACAATCCCGTTGTAAAGAGATATGCTCAAAAAGGAAGTTTTATGAGGGTATAATAAGTGAAGGAGGTTATAATTTACCTGGTATTTGTTTTCACCAATTCGGGCCGCGGTCAAGGGTTTTCCATCAACTTCGGCGTACAGAGCGTAGTTTTCAGGTATCTTGTTATCACAGGACAAAGTTAACTCGGTAATATACGCTATTTGTGTGACTACAGTCGCATCCAGGCTTGTGAAAGAGGACGCCTCAACTTTGGGGTTTTGGCAACTTTCTGCCAACGCACCACTAAGGAATGCCACTAATAATAAAGGAGCGAAGTATTTTGTGACCATTTTGAAGCTTTTGTGACGATTTTATGTTTAAAACTTGAAAAATTCGATTTATTTGTGACCGACTACACTCACGATTCGTTTCCACGTACAGAGTGCGTTCGTCATGTACGAACCGAGAGAAAGTTGTTGAGTTACCGGTGTCACTTATAAAAAAAAAAAAAATTTTGGGCTGAGTTTGTTACAAATATTCTTTAAATTTTCTTTACTTGTCTTTAGTTCGATATTTTGGTCTACTTAAGACTGTTTTATCAACCGTAAAATAATGTTATTGGCTTAAAAATTACTTGGTTCCATTGCGATTGCAGAAAAATATTTTGGTTTTTGAACGCACTCGCCTACTGTCGTCGAGTCGACGGTGACGTGTGGACGAAACGTCAACACGTTGGCCGATTCTCGTATCGGTTTTCATACTTGTAACTGTTGCATACTAGGTACTCTAACAGTTACTAGTACTGTTATTTTGGAAATGTGCAGAGTTCGCCGTGAAGTGTTTGTAGGTAGATTTTGGAATGATTTCTATTAGGTATATAATTAAAAAACATGGTGAGCACTAATTGCGTTCACTACCCGTTCCTGAACTGGGTATGGGTATGGCAGTATTGGCTTGAACCCTCCACACATAGCAAGTTCTGTAGTTAATAATGATGCTTAAAATGTTGTTTCAGATTAAAAGAACTATCCACAACGAAGCTAAGGGATCTAAATAATCAGAAAGATGAATATGACTCTGTGTATTTTCATCCAGACTCCCTTGAAAGTGCTACGGTCGCTGCTGGCAGCGTTATACAGGTACTTACTGCTACATATTTAGATATAAAAAAGTTTTTTTATAAAAGTATGTAGGTACTAAAATATGGGTTGTAAATCAATTTCAACCTAAATACTAGGTCCATGATTTGTTTTCTAACCCCATGCTTTTGGGATGGTTGAACCAGCCAAGTCTACGCCGCGGTTTGGCTGGCATGGGTAGACCATCATACAACATTTTCAACTGTATTATTCCAGCTACACTAGTTATGATTATGAAGCCTTTCCCTTACGCTTTTATACACACTTATGTATTTTTATTCACTTCTCTCTCAGATGGTAGACGCAGTACTATCACAAACAGCTGGTTCTGGAGTGTGCGTGGTTCGTCCGCCCGGCCATCACGCAGACGAAGACACGCCCAGTGGATTCTGCTTATTAAACAATGCGGTACTAGCCGCACGATATGCCATCAACTTCCATGGGGTGAAAAGGATACTCTTGCTAGACTGGGATGTGCATCACGGGAACGGCACGCAGAATCTGACGTACAGTGATGATAGGGTAAGGAACTACTTTATTTATCATATTAGTTACGCCCAGTAGATACTAAGATACGCCTAGTGGATTCTGCTTATTAAACCACGCAGTACTAGCCGCACGATACGCTATCAACTGCCATGGAGTGAAAAGGATACTCTTGCTAGACTGGGATGTGCATCACGGGAACGGCACGCAGAATCTGACTTATAATGATGATAGGGTAAGGGTTAAGGAACTACTTAATTAATCTTATAAAATACGCCCAGTGGATTCTAAGATTCGCCTAGTGGATTCGTCTACTTATTAAACAATGCAGTGTTAGCCACACGATATGCCATCAACTGCCATGGGGTCAAGAGGATACTCTTGCTAGACTGGGATGTGCATCACGGGAACGGCACGCAGAATCTGACTTATAATGATGATAGGGTAAGGGTTAAGGAACTACTTAATTAATCTTATAAAATACGCCCAGTGGATTCTAAGATTCGCCTAGTGGATTCGTCTACTTATTAAACAATGCAGTGTTAGCCACACGATATGCCATCAACTGCCATGGGGTCAAGAGGATACTCTTGCTAGACTGGGATGTGCATCACGGGAACGGCACGCAGAATCTCACGTATAGTGATGATAGGGTAAGGAACTACTTAATTAATCTTATTAAATACGCCCAGTAGATTCTAAGATACGCCTACTGGATTCTGCCTACTAAACAATGCAATATTAAACGCACGAAATGCTATAAACTGTCAATGAGTCATAGAGTAGTTTGGGATGTGCATCATAGAAATGGCATGCAATATCTGACTTCTTATGTTGTTAGGGTAGTAGGAGTTGTTTTATGTGTCTTTTGGAGTGAAGCCATTGTCTCTATCAACGAGCCATAACAATGTGGTCACGCAAAAACTGGACTAAATGAAGTTCGGTTTCTTTATCTGTTTATAAAAATATTGTTACTCTGCTAAATTTTAACAAAACTTTTATTGAGATTTTAATGCAGTCACAGTACTACTATATTCACGTAAAAAATGTCGACTTCTATAGTTCGACAACTTCGTGCGCGACCTTCCTGCGGGGTACAGACGGTCGGGGGGCGAGGAAGCACGTCATTTTAATATGACGTGCGGCGCGAATGCGCGCGTCTCCTTTCCCCGCTACACCTCCCGCAACCCGCTGACATCTCCCCCCCCAACGTCTGCCACCCCTAGGGAAGGTCGCGCATGAACTTGCCGGACTATAATTATTGATTTATTTACAGATACTATACATGTCGATTCATCGGTACGACGACGCGTCGTTCTTCCCGTACTCCAAAGACGCGGATCACGTCGCGGTGGGCGAGGGGAAAGGGGAGGGGTTCAACGTCAACATACCTTGGAATAAGGTGAGACAATACATACATACCTACATACTGGGTAAAATTCTGCTAGTGAACGATAGCGAAAACTCAGAATCGCCTGGTGATAAGGAGCTACGTTCTCCAAGGAACATAGGTAGAAATACGAAAAATAAACTCATCGGAAGTCCCTTTCACAAACGTTGAACGAGAGATCCGTGTGTCGCGTGACAGAAAAGTCGCATTTGAAAACGAGGCCTCAGTGATTGAACTCCTGACTTGCACCTAGCTATAACATTTTTTGATTCAGAGTTTCAGACCTTATTTGATAACAATCTAAAATGTATGTAGCTAAAAGAAGTCTGTATCACTGGCATAAAGAAATTCTATTTCCAGAACCATTAAAAATAAGTCTGTATGTTTCGTAGCGCGGCATGGGTGACGCGGAGTACATGGCAGCATTCACTCAGGTGGTGCTCCCGATAGCATATCAGTATAATCCAGAGCTAGTCATTGTTTCTGCTGGATTCGACGCCTGCGTAGGAGACCCGCTTGGAGGTAAGGTCTATCCGCTATCATAGCCTTAAGAATCTAACGGGAACGAAAAAGTGAGATCAATATAACTTGCTACTATACTTGTCGTAGTTGTAAATCGTCCTTTATCGAAACATAACTATAAAGTCTGCAAAATAAAATACCCAGAAGATATTTCTTCAGAACTAAAGTCGTCTTTTCGGCAAATTGACTCTGACCATTGACACGGCCTTGGCCACAAAACCGAAGCGTAGTTTTTAAAAAAATATTTGGGTATTTTAAAATTTTGATTAGAATAGAATACAAAGAATTACAATGGCTTATATCTATTAACAAAAAACTATTCTCGTTTTCAGGTTGCAAAGTGACTCCCGAATGCTACGGTCGTATGACGCAGCTTCTCCGCGGGCTCGCCGGTGGCAGGATCATACTGTGCCTCGAAGGAGGTTACAACATTACCAGCATATCTTACGCTATGACCATGTGCACTAAAGCCTTACTCGGCGACCCTATCAAACACCATCACGACCCCAGAATAGCAGTCCACTGGTCCGCAGTCGAAACTATCAATAACGTTATCAAAACGCACAAAAAATACTGGAAGTGCCTCAAATTCCAACTCGCTTTACCTGTAGAAAACGTCATAGGAGAGCCTCTACCCTCGAGAGGATTGATCATCAACGAAGACAGTAAAATATCCGATAAGTTAGAAACTTCGTTGCCTACAAAATTAGAAGATACAGAAAAAGAAGTTCACAGAACGACCAAGAGTTTAGGAGATTTGGGAGACTCAGATCCTTTACAATCTGAGATGAGCAAATTGACTATAACGCCGAAATGCGACGACGGTATACACTGCGGTACGGACGACGAAGAAACTACGCCTAGTCCATTCAAGAACCCTTCAAAAGACAAATCAGTAGGTTCAAAGAGTAGTTCGAAATGCGAAGCGAAAGAGAAAAGAGATTTGGAAGCCGTTCCGGAGAGTTCCAAAACAGGTCCAAGTTCTACAAAAACTTCAGAAGAATCGAAGACCTTAGTGGACTATTTAGCGGAGAACATGCAGGCTATAGTGGACGGGGAGATGTTTGCGGTGATACCTTTGCCGTGGTGCCCGCATTTGGACGGTTTGTTCGCGATACCGAGCGACGTCAAGTTCGAGCAAGGCGTCAAGTGCGTGGACTGCGATCATACCGTCGAGAACTGGGTGTGCCTGCACTGTTATATTGTAAGTATGAATAAGCTTATGCAGTTATTTTATTTCCTCTATCCGACAAGAGTGACAGGGATTTCTGACTGTTGCGCTACATAAGTTGCCTGTGCCCACATATACTAAGATGCCCTACATGCAGGCGACTATTTTGTTTCGCGACAGTCCGATATCCGTTCCACTCTCGTCGGCTAGAGTGAGAAGTCCGATTGTTGATTGTTGACAGCCAATCTGGCGCAGTGGTTAGTATAATTCCCTCTGACGCAGAAGGTTCCGGGTTCAATTCCCGGTGGGGTCACTCACAAAGATGATATTTATCAGTTTGTGAATTTGTTCTCAGTCTGGTTAGGACATTGCAAGCTGAACCACGTGATGATCCGTAAAGCAAAATGGTTCCGTGCTTCGCATGGGCACGTTAAGCCGTCGATTCCGGTTGCTGTCTATGAAGGCGGTCGTTACACAACCAAGTCAAAGGGCTGCTTGCTAGTTGCAGCAGGCGATTGAAAAACTCCTACCTACCTGGTTCATCGGGTTGTTGGACGACTTGGTGTCCCACTCGAAGAAGAAGAAGATAATAATAGCGCTAGAAAGAAGTTGCCTGTGTGCACGGGGTCTTACAGCTACCATATAATTCTCTTTCTCCTCCGCAGACAGCATGCGGGCGCTCCATCAACGGCCACATGCAGGCGCACTACCGCGCGACCTCGCACGCACTAGTGCTGTCCCTCTCCGACCTATCGGTCTGGTGCAACGAGTGCGACGCGTACGTAGACAACGCGCTCCTCTACGACTACAAAAACAACGCGCATAGATGCAAGTTCAACGAAGACATGCCGTGGTGCTATAAAAGTGATACTTTGCATTTGGAATAGGTTATAGGGAGAAGTCATAGTAAAGCTTCCTGTCTTTGCCCTTTGGGTACTGAAACCTAATCAAAGGATGGCTTTTTGAAGCAGTGGGGGTAATAATATCTATCAGCTAGTTATTTGAATAAACTTTAATTTGTATCTTTTAGTAAGGCGGTAACCACACTTGATGCCCGTAACGCATGCGTCAGTCACGAACCCCCAAACTAAAAATGGAAGTTGACGCATAGGCATAAGCCAAGCAGCGCATGAGTTTGATCGCAACAACGCAACGATAAAATAACGCATCGAACAACGCAAGGCCATCGTCTGTTTTTAGTACTTACATATCTACCGGGAGTAACAGAAAGGGTATAACAAGCCGAAAGGAGGTCAAGGTACTCATGAAATTGAACAACTTTCCCTATGGAACATCTGTCGAAATATGAAAAAAAAATTGGACCTCCCATACAAACTTACCGATCAGCTGATTGATTTACTATGGGAGGTCCAAATTTTTTTTTCATATTTCGACCCATGTTCCACAGGGAAAGCTGTTCAGTTTCATGAGTACCTTGACCTCCTTTCGGCTTGTATACCCGTTCTGTTAATCCCTGTATAATTCGAAATTTCCTTGCGTCTGCCAGACGTATGCGGTACGAAAAAATGCGAAGTAATGGATGTCCAGTGTGTAAACTGCCTTAGTATTTACCCGAATGGTAACCATTTACACAATTAACAGCTTAGTTTAGTCTTAGTTTTTATATATCATTATTAAACATATCTTAATTAACTTAATGGGCATTATAATTAAACCTTATTGTATGGGATTTTATGTAGCCTCAAATTCATTTATCGTACGAAACGAAGCATTTCTCACGATACAAATAAAAATACTAGGAAAAATTACACAATACTAATTTAACTAGTAGATTATTAATTACTTCTAAATATGTGTGGTTAAAAAATTACTGTAATATTTTTGTGAGTATCCATTTCTAGTTGTGAAGAATATTATAGTGCAAAACGACAATAATTTGACCCTAAGTTTGACCCCTTAGGTTCGTAAGGTCCACTTCCCAACTAGCAGTATTATTGGCATATGAATGCAATTTATCAAAGTACAATTTTATTGCCATAAAAACAAATGCACTTGTACAACCTATTATGCACTAACTGACTCACTAAAATTGCAATTATAGAACTGTAAGTTTGTATTGTAAATAATTAGCCTAATGCGCTATTTTATGACTTATTTATTTTGATTAATTTATATTTGTTTTTATTTTATGTATAGTCCGACCCAGTTTTAGTATGATTTTTAATAACAAGTCGTAAGATTTTAACTTTTAACCAACTTTTGTGTTTATGCCTTGGTATGTCATGTGAGTAAGTCATGTACACAATAGGTATGCGGCAGAAACAAAAAATAATTTAGACTAAAATGTGTAGCAACGCGATTTGTACACAAGTATATCGTGTCTTAATAAACATGTTTCTGTCTAGGCTATAGCTCGTCTCGTCACTGACGTGAAATATTTTCTGAGCAGAACGCGTTGCACACTTTCATTGTGCATATTCTGTCACGTCAATTTAAAGATTTTAAGTCCCTGGATTGATCCGTAATAAAATAATTCCCAGACATTTAAGATTATAGACCTGTTCAAATCCGAATGGTGTCCCGAGAAGTACATACCTACGTAGATAGCAGAATTTAATCGCTTATCAATTCAAGATACACACGCGCTACGTAGGCATGGGGATACCGCTCAGATTTGAATGGGGCAAAATTATGTAATAATCCTATGATAAAATAAAAATTGCTCATTGTTACTAAAAGTAAATAACGAAATAATAAAAGTTCTATCATGTTATGTTGTTGTTTTTATTTTATAATTTAATAGTATTGATTGAGCTTGTAACCATGTAATCGATCACAAATACTTTTGTCTGATTGTTAGTACCGTGTAACATCTAAATGAACGTTTGGTACTTACTACCAACTGGTTTATAGAAGAAGAGGACCCGAAATGGCAACATTGTTGATTGCGTCTTTTTCATATTAAATGGCATTTGAGCAAGATGCCAACTCGGGCAAGATTGCCATTTCGGGTCCCCTTCTTCTATGAACCAGGTAGTATACAGGGTGTTAATTCAAATGCGTGCCATAGCTTAAGGACAGGTTCATTACTGACAAAGGAACCGGTTTACCAACACCGCGGTTAGGAGTTTTTAAATATGGTGCGCATTCCATTTAACACTCAGTATAGTACTTTGAGAATAAATAAATAACTCATCTCGATCTTGCATGAGGAGATAATAAAATACTCGAATTTGTTGTGTTGTTACTTGTTATTTAAAAGTCCTGTTATTTTCTAATAACGTTACTGAGTAACGGTATCAGCTAAAACACTATATTCCAATTCCAACAAAAAAAAAAGATATGTCAGTGCCAGCGTTGCCAGATTGTGCCAAAACGGCCTCTTTCCGTCTCTTTAGGCGATGCGAAAGCCTGTCACTTTTTTACGTTTGTGTCTTATGTCCCTTCTTTGGGACGCAACGGTCTCGCATAACTATTGGCTGTGTGTGAGTGATTTGATGACAGTTTAGACCGTTTAGACACTGTTTGGAGTTGGAACTAATAATGTCCTGATCCTGAAATCGTGTGAGATTTCATGATACAATACACCATGACTCCACCCTTGTGTGTGTATGAATGATGATGACGTGGATGATGATATTGATGATGACTGTATTTATATCCATAAAGTTGGTGTCCCACTTGAAGAAGAAGAAGAAGTGTTATTTCATAAATTAGGGTCGAAAAAAACATGATAAAGAGGGCCAGCCAACCAATGCGATTTTAAAAAACGTCCCTTTGGCCTTTTTTACAGAAGCGTCGTCCCTCTTGGTGGGCTATATACATTAGTTCGAAATCGGATGAGACGTCTGGCAGCACCGGAATATTTGCTTTTGCATTTGCACCACAGAGTACTTTTTATAATACGGATTTGCACCACAGATGAACCCACAGATGAACTTAAATATGTAGGATGAACCTAAATATGTAGGATTTGCACCTCTTGCACAGGCATTTTGAGTTTGGTGTAAGTTAATTTGTGGTTTGGTGGACTTGGTTGGATTGTATTGTAGTCAAAGTATAGTATTCTTTGGTAGTCAAACTTGCCTTGCATTGCAGTGCG